>JASDDO010000010.1:298655348-299905348 GCA_030015575.1 Agapanthus africanus
CATTGTATATGTGATATATTTTTTATGCACTTGTTTGTATCATGCTTGATGATACATGCTCACTTGGGTTTGTGTAATGATTAAACCATGGTTGTGTAATGGTTAGGGTTTTCTTTTTATTATCTATTTATTTATTTATTATTCATTTTGTTTATTTTGGCAAAAGAATATGATAAAGAGAAAATGGTGGCTTTCTTTGTTTTAGTTGAAGCTTCATGAAGCTTTGACTAAGTGACCATTTTGTCTCATGCTTAACCCTAACCATTCCACTTAACCATAGTCTATTCTCTACACCTAACTATGGTTAGTATATGATAAGTATTCATATTATTTTCTATTTTGAATAATACTTATCATATTCTATCATCTCCTTCTTCTTCTTCTTTAAGAAGAAAGCTTGCCTCCATCAATGGCAACTTGAGCAAATGAGTGAGAAATCCAATTCTAAAGTGAACCCACCTCCTATTTCTTCATCCTCTACCTCTTGCCAAGTAGTATATGATGTTTCCTTCACAAGTTTTCATGGCTTTGTGAAGTTGGAGCTTGATCTTGTGTTGCCTCGACGTAGATCATCTTCGGCATCGAAGCCGACGACCTAGCCCGCCCATTTCTCCGATGAAGCCGATGCTAGAGTCCGGGATCCGATATGGACAGCGAGGGGACGTCATCATGGAGCCTAGGAGGTGGAGGACCGGATCTACAAAGGTTGTAGGTTCTTTCCTTTTAAGTTAAAGTTGTTTACTTGCATCGCATCACCTATATATCTAGTTAACAATCCGTATTAGGGTTTCTCGGCACTTGTAAAATTTGAATTGGCCATATTTGATCACTTGTGAGACTTCATTAGTGTGCCTAGGAACCCTACACTAACAAACTGTAAAGAGGTAGAAAGGCTATACCGATCAATCCGAGTCCTTCGGTCTTTAGCCATTATCCCACGCTCCTCGCGGCAACTCCGATCTCTTATCTCCTCATCGAGGTGGCACCACGTCAACGGATCTTTAAACGGGCTCCCGCCTCTATACCGAGGCAACTCGGTCATCAATTCTGCTAAAAGAGATGACCAAGATGAAGTAGAGAATGAGTAGAATATTTTGTCTCAAACACCCTAGGGTTCTCATCACATGAGAGGGATAGGGTGGAGGTTGAAGAAGATGCTTAGGGTTGGAAATGGTGAACTCAAGAAACTATCAAGAGAGAAAGAACTCAAGCATAAAACTTATTCATCTCTTTCTCTCTCTCTTGTGAATAGATATATAAGGTTGAGAAAGAAAAATATCTCAAGAAAATATCTCCTCAAATATCTATACCCAAAACAAAACTCATTAATACTTTAATGACTCACTAGATGACTCATTACATGAGTCATTAGTGAACATTCTAGAATTAATGAGTCATAACAATGAGTCACCCTTTCCAAAACCAATAATCATTTAAACTAAAATGATTAATCCAAAAAGAAATGCATCTTCTAAAATATTCTCGTAACGGATTATGAGAATACCCCTCACCTGTATATACATACCTGTATCCGTATTCCGACTGAATACGAATACGAGAGACTAAAATATTCCGACTCAATATAATACATGAATCCGGCTTAAACCAAAGCCCGCCAGTATTATCTACCCGAAATATGGCACGTGCACAAGTGCACGTGCATTTCCGAACCCTACCATAAAACCATATGGCCTCTACAACGTTTCGCCCGAACTTGGGAAACTATCTGTGGGGGACTCTAAAGACTCGTCAGTACCCTGGCAGTGGGTTTAACTACAAGCACGTCCGCGGCACTAGCTGTACGTAACGGCTGCCCATGTACTGACCGAAAGGGAAGCCGATGAGCGAACTCATCCTGGAACCCTACTGAGCCTACCAGTGACAATATACATACAGTCCGTTCCGTTCGTCTACGAGCATCGCATATCGGGCCTAGGGGCTGGTAACGTCAGACCCCCAATAGCGGTATAAGTCGTGTCGGAGAGTAGCCCTGAACACCCTGAGAAACTACTGGAATACCTACCAGTAATTCTCACCTGCCTTGGCCAAGGACTTGGTGTAATGGCTCTCCTAGACACAGCACGATCTCACCCCCAATACCGGGAGAGACGAATCCCCTGCCGATCCGCTCACTTGCCTCTATGTGGCTCGGGACTGTACCCAACTAAAACCTGTTTGCACGACTCCTTTGAGCCGTGGTAGGGTAGTAATCAAAGCACGGTGAGAACTCACACGAGACAAATGACGACCTCAGGTCTATGAACTAACTTGTACACATGTCACCAGGGAACTGCTATCTGACGCTAGGTATAATACCAACTAGCAGGTTCCCAGCGAGTCCTGTCCGGTGTACTCATAACCCAATGAGCACCTGTATATATCTTAGGTGATCCAACTGACACCAGTGGCTTGTGAGACCGGCCACCGCCCCTCGTCGGGGTCTCGACTGTATACACTAGTCTACTCCGGAGTATCGATGCCCTGTCTCGAAACTCCTACGACTAGGGCCCACTTTTAAGGATGTGCTTATGGACTACCCAACTCTCACGTATATGATCGCTATCATACTATTGGTAGTCAAGCAGGATCCTAAGGGCTCTATCAACGTGTAATAGTGAACAGTCACCTAAAGCTGTACACGATGATAAAGGCAAACTAGATAGCATGCTATCATCTCGAGTAAGATTGTCCTACCGGTATAGGTCCTCCCTCAATCATTGCAATCACGTACCTGCGATCCAATAATTGACTTTGAGGGCACTATATTCAACACTTCTTACGAGTCGTGAGGATCTCGTAAGTGTAATTTCTCCTTAGGAATCATGGGGATCCTTAAGTGTGTCACTCCCTTGTGAGTCGTAAGGATCTCACTCAGGTATTTTCTCCTCACAGGGTCGAGAAAACCTTGCAAGTGTCTTTTAACGAGATTGCGCCCTTTCGGGTTTTCACAAACTCGCCGGTAGTCCTCCTGTTTTTACTCACGGAGCCCTTTCGGCTTTTCATCTGTGCCCATTTTTCTTATGGACATACCCTTTTTTTTAACGAGTCTGCGCCCTTTCGGGTTTTCACAAACATCGCCGGTAGTCCTGCCGTTTTTACTTACGGTGCCCTTTCGGGGTTTCATCCGTGCCCATTTTGCTTGTCGACATACCGTTTTTTTTGTCAGCCTTGGGATGCTGCGGTCCGTAGTAATTTATAGACGTCTCAATCAATTGGAAGTTTTAGAACATTGCGGTCCATCATTAGTTTAGGGACATTTCGGTCCGTTGTTAGTTAGGGACATTTCCGTCCGTTGTTAGTTTAGGGACATTTCGGTCCGTTGTTAGTTTAGGGACATTTCGGTCCGTAGTAGCTTTGAGGCGGAGTTTCGCCAGATGCTCTATGAACAAGTAGGTTTCTCCTTGATAATCATTGGCACATAATCCTAGGATTTTGGCACTGCTCCTGCCCCCATCTCCTCTACGTTATCTTCTAGCGCCGAGTGATCTTCTTTGTTGCCTAGTGACGAATGAGAGATCATGTGGCAACTTGCCACATAATCTTCGGGTTCCTCTGACAAGTTGTCTCCCTCATCATTGTCGTTATTTTCACTTTCAACGATGTGATTGAGAAACTCTTGAAGCGTGAATGGGGTTCGTGCCTTCTAGTTGTATTCTTCCAGCACGTCAATATGCTTTTGCAGATCCGTGCACTTGTCGTCAGACATCACGGGCTTCTTCTTCTTTTTTGAAGACTTTGAAGGCTGGGCCTGAGTGTTTTGACCATCGCTACCAATTCTCGGCGTCGGGTGCGGTTTTAGCATTCCCTCAATGATCTTAGGCTCTAGCTGTTAGTTATGTATATGCCCTAGAGGCCATTGTTGTACATATGATGTATATTATAATGGATGCTTGGTTATATATAGAGATGACTTTCTTGCTCGTCATGATAGTATGCTATTTGGTTTCACTTTATCTTAACATGTTGACTTGTATTGGTTTACTGTTTTACTCTCACATGTTGATAAAGCCCTTAGGATCTGTACTCGACTACTGGGACTATGATGAGATTATACTAGTGGGGCCACGGTAGTCGATGAGTACATCCTATAACTGTTCCTAGTCGAGGGTATATCGAGACAGGGCATCGATACACCAGAGTAAACTAGCGTATACGCATCTTGACCCATATGATGGGCGATGGATGATCCCATATCCATCAGTGTTAGACATCAGAGATGGTGTACGGGTGCTCAGTGGAGACTGGGTACACTGGACGGACTCGCCGAGAACTCCCAGATGGTGATATACCACACGTCAGATGGCAGTTCTCCGGTGACACAGGTACAGGGTAGTCTGTAGACCCGAGATCGTCATGGAGTCTTGTGTGATTCCCACTGTGCTTTGATTTCCACCTTACCACGTCTAAGAGGGCGTGCAAAACGGTGGCTTTTGGGTACAGTCCCGAATCACATGGAGGCAATGAGCGATAGGAGGGGATTCGTCTCTCCCGGTATAGGGAGTTGATGTTGTGCTGTGTTCGATTGGCTATAACTGGAAGTCCCTGGCCAGGGCTGATATAGAGATTTACTGGTAAGTGTTACTAGTAGTTTCTCGACCCGTTATGAGCCATACATTGACACGACTTATCGGTTACTGGGGTCTGACGTATACCACCCCTAGACTTGATATGCGACATATCAGACGAACAGACCGGACTGTACGGGAGTGTTACTGATCGGATTCACAGGAGAACGCACAGGCTAGCTTGTTGATCTTCTGATCGCTCAATACCTGGGTGGCTGTTACGTTTAGCTGACCGCTTGCAGCTTGTGGGTGTTTGATATGATCATCACCTGCTACCGGCGTATTGACGATTCTTTAGAGTCCTACACAGAGGTTTCTTGGCTCAGGCGAAACGGAGTAGAGGCACATATGTGATATGTGCAGGACCGAGAATAATGCGATATGGGATACCGTATTATATTCTCGCGATATTTAGAAATGAACCGGGACATCGGATCAAGTGTTGATTCGATGAATCGGTACATGATATATTAGTCGGTAATATTCGATATAGCCGGATCATCGATTCAAGTGTTGATTCGATGATTTAATGTATAATAATATATATGATATATTGTATTACATTATCTAATATTGGCTCTCTTTATTATTTCATTTTCTCAGTGGATGATACATTGATATATATGCGATATATGTTAATTGTATTATTTTCCTTTGTTGCAAATATATAATATATATGTGATATATATTATTGTGACATGATATGATTAATTGTTAAACATGTTTAAGGATGATTAATTGAGGTTAGGGTTTGATTAGGGTTAGTTGCTTCATGCACCTTCTAGAAGCTATTTCTTTTGTCATTGTAAAGATATTTATGGATGCTACATTTCTAAACCTAACCAAACCCTAACTCTAGTTATTTCTCTTCAAAATCTTGACCACTCATCCTTGACCATGGTTTGCAATTCAATCATATGGTTTATATTCTATTCATCACAAAAGGATTAAAAATGATTATTCATTTTCCATTATCATCTTCTTCTCTCTTCAAGAAAGCTTGCTAGTTTTTCTTTAAGTGATGAATAAATATGAGAAAATGATATAAAAAGAAAGCAAAATTACTACTCTCTCATCCTCATCTCATCTAGCCCATGGGATTAGTGTGTTCTTCTCTTTTGAGTGAGAAAGCTTGAGTCGTAGCAACTTCAAAGTAGATCATCGGAGATTTGGAATACTTCGAGCTAGCATGGATGGTTCGAGTCGTGGAGCCTCTCATGAGTCCGGGAGATCGTGGATCGCGGCAAAGGGACTTCTACTCGGAGCTTGTGAAGTGAAGGAGCGGACTACAAAGGTTGTAATCCCTCACACTTAGATAAAAGTTATCTTCTTGCATGTTAAACCCTAATAATCTAGCAAAGATCCCGGCTTTGGGTTGTTCGGCACGTCTAAATTTTAATCCGGGCATGTTTGATGCCTTATGAACCTTCACAAGAGTGCCTAGGAACCCTACAGTGGTATCAGAGACTAGCTAGAGCATTAGGCGATGTGTTTACGAAGTTAAAACTCCGATCGAACCCGAAACGACGGAAAAAGCCCCCTCTCTGGAAATTTTTTAAATTTTAGGATTTTTCTGAATTAAAAATATGTAAAAAAATCAGCAGGGAATTCTAAGAATTACCATAAAACCCGAGCCCCCAATTCGATCAAACGGCTGCGGAACCGCGGCGCAAGCATGCCTTGCGCGGCGGTTCCGCGGCGGATTGATAGGATTGTGACACGTGGATTTTCTGGTAATGACCGTAGGTACTTGTTGAGGCTTCTGGATATTTTTAACAGTGATTCCAGTATTGTTTAAATCTGGGGTTTATTTTGTAATAGTAGATTCTATCGGAATTTTTAAGTTCGTATTTCTTTCCGGATATTTAGAAACTGTTAAATTATTTGAACGGATATCATTAACTTACTATTTCCCGGTACGGCAAACTTTCAAGTGTTGAATTTTTACTGGGTTTAAATCTTTCGGAAAATTGTACAAGTTAAGCGGTGGACCCTCTAGAAGACAGCAAACCTTAACTCGATTATGTGACCGTCTTGAACTGCCTTTTGAACCTTCGGGTTTGGGGCAGTACGGCGTGCCACATGTGAGGCGTTGGCTTGACCCTTCTACGGCTGGATCACCGGTACTGTGACAAATTCTGGGATTATTTGAACTCCGCTCAAGAGTTGAGCACTTTGGGAAATTTTGGGTGTTTGATTATCTGTTCGGAAAGTTTAATATTGTCTATTTATCTGGAATGTGATACAATATGTGGAATTCATAGAGTTAGGCATGAAATGCGGAGTATGTGATATTTCGGATTTACGATGTCTAAAGTGATTGTGGATTCCAAATATTGTAGTTTTACACTTTCTTTTCTGTGATCGTAAGTGTAATATGTGATATCGCCGGTTTCGTTGCTATATGTCAACGACAATTGGGATGCACATATTTACTTACGTTGATGATATGAGATATTATGTGTTGCTGTGATATGTTATATTGGATCGTCGCGATCAAAATAGCCGGGGGTTTTATGTGAGATGAGGGTTTTTATTTTCATTCATGTAAAATTATTTTGTAATGTAATATTCTTTTATTTGGGGCACTTCCAGGTTGCGGTTGATGTCACCAGTGTTTATTATTTACTTTTCCGCATTAGGTAGACCCAAGGAGGGGAGCACAAGTAACCGGCTTCTAGGGTCCAGTGGGAGGCCATCTCGAGGAGTCGAGACCGGGTCTCCTAACCCTAGAATTGACAGAGTTACTTGCCGCTCTCGTAGGGGTCTTGGGATGTGGGTTTGGCTATTCGTCGCGACCGTGGAATCCGTGTTTTATACAAGCTCGTATTAAAAACACGGATGTCCTAGTATATCCAATATTTCATATATGTTCTTCTACTGCAATGTTCTGTGATGAGATCATATTACTGCCTGAGACGAATGCTTATACTATATATATATGCTGATATATAAATATTACTGCTTTCGTTTCTTCTGTGATGCTTAGGAAGCATAAGCTGATGGGATTTTTATTAATAAGATTAATAAAAAGAAAAGAAACCTAAAGATGTTGTAGAATCAAAAACTTTATAAAAAGGGTAGCTACAGTTTTGCTTTGCACAGTGATATATATGATATATCCTGCACCTTATTCGATGAAGAAAGGACCGAGATCACTTCACCGGGAGTGACTCCTTTAGCAAAACTGGCAGATGCTACAAAACGCGGTTTGTCTTTTGAATGCTTTTAGTGTTTTGCTTTGCACAGCGGTATATATGATATATCCTGCACCTTATTCGATGAGGAAAGGGCTGACGATCCCTTCACCGGGAGTGACCGCTTTAGCGAAACTAAGAAAAGCCTCAAAAACACTCCTTTTCAAAAACCACTCGATTCTACGACGATATCAAGTTCATTACGCTCATGGTTTTTATGGAAAAAACCTGCGTAGCCCTCCGTCATTTCAGATAGATATTATTTAGTATCCGTGCTATGTTTGTTGACTTAGTCAAGTCGTAGTGTACGGTAGCTAAGTAGTGTTTATCTGCTAAAAACATGAGATGTGATTGGATTAGGGTATTCGCACGGCCTTGTTGACTCAGTCAAGGGTCGTACGGGTGGGTTTAATTCAATCAAGAAATGTACGGGTTGAACTTGACTTGCGATTTATGGTTTGTTGACTTAGTCAAGGTCATAGATCACTAGGGGCAAAATATTATCGGGAATTTCAAGTGTTGAAATTTACAATGAGATTGCATACCTTCTATGAGATAGTTGGATCTCGATACCCACTGCGAGTAAGAGTTACTCCTAGGAGAGTTTTACACAGGACAATTAGTCATTCAAGTAGGTGTCTAGAAAAGTGTTAACGAGGTTACGCCTCTGGGAAAACGAGGTTTACTTTAATTAGGTCCGTGCGAAAGCACGGGGAACCTCCCTCAAAGTACCGACACTGATCTGGCTGAAAGATTGACGAAATTATAGTGTGTAATTAATCTCGGCTAATCTTACCTTTTTGGGTTTTAAGGTAGATTTGATAAAAACAGTGGGAGACATCCTGATTAGATAAGATAATAACCAATCTAATCTTGCAAGAGCATACGCTAAAGTGTTTTCTTCTCTCTCTCTCCAGGTAGCGACCATGTCAGGCCATAATCAAGATAATAATATTGATGTATTGACTAAACCCGATTATTGTTCTGAGCAAGGGAATGTTGGAACCGTTCTTTCTTATAAGAGTTATAAGACTGAACAGGAAACAGGAGAATATCTGGATTCTCACGCCGCCCAAAAGAACATGCATATTGATGCATCTTCTTCGGGTGTGTTTGTTATTGAGAACTGTTTCTCAGTTCACCCTACGTCCTGGGTATTAGATACCGGATCAGGATCCCACATATGCAAACAGTTGCATTGTCACGACCCGAAAGAGCACGTGACTGGCCCTTGAACCATATGAAGTCTATAGGACTCCATCTGATCCAAGTAAGCCAAAAGCCCAGAAATCTAAAACCATTTTTAAGAATAAGTAAAGAAATTGGTTTAAGGAAGTGAAGAAAAACATGTTTGAAATCAAGGTTTTTAAATAACTAAGCCGAATATGCATTTTAAAAACAGTACAGTCTTTTCTAAAAATTTCGGCAGAGTTTCTTTTGTAAAACTGGCCCCGAATGGGGTACAACAAGGATAACAATATATGCAATGATAAAGGCATCCCCAAGCGGGAGCTAGCTCTTCGTCAAATGACGGCCACAACCACACAAGCAATAAGAATATACAACGCCGAAAGGCGAGGGTCAAACCAAAAGAACTCAAAAGCAACAAGAAAACCGCAATACTACTAAGCGCGACTCTAAGGTCGAATAATACATCACTAAAGTCTAGGTCTGAAACAATATACAAGTTTTGGTTGATGGGAATTCTAGATACAATGAATAAAATAAATACAATGGTGGTTCTTGATGCGAAAGAATCCACCTACCAAAAGCAAATCACCGCAAGAAAGTAGTGTGCCAGAAATGCCGCAATGAAACCTGTACGGCAGAACCTGCAAGGACTGTGGCACAACGGGGGTGAGTTGCCAACTCGTGAATAGAAATATCTACAAGCAGAAACCGAATGCAAGACATAAACCTAAGTCAACGATCAGTAATATAACCACAAGAGTACATCTGAAGTATGATAAGGTGGCAAGGTAACATCTAAATATGTATGTAGTGCCAGGTACTCAGGTAATAACATGTCATCAGTATAAGGTATGTCTGCATGAAGTAAATAAGATGAAGCATCAATGATATCAATACACATATATTAGCGTCCCATACCACTAATATTGGTGTAAGGGTATATATAACAGCGCCCTCATACCCTGTTATATATACAAAAGAAGTATGATCAGTGTAAATCCAGTATGTATATGATCCATGTCTGTATATATGTGGAACCCGTCCACCCGTCACCCACTGACAATAAGCATCATGTATGCAATGTGAGGATATAAACAAAATCATGGAAAAACATCATGAAACCCGTACCTAGCATCGACACGTAAATCCTCATCCATCGGGCTCCGTCAGTCCGGATCGGCCCGCGGGCTATGTCTGCGAAATCGGCCCTCGGGCTCGGCAGTACGCCCATCTCTCAACTCCGGTCGGTATCCTCCAGATATCCGCCGAGCTCAAATACAATCACCGGTAGGTACTCGCCCGCCTCCAGGCTCAATCGGCAAAACCCATCGATCATCTTGCCAAGGGGAACAATACCGGGCCCACCACGAACCCGCAAACGGATCATCCACTCCTCGAATTGGGTTTCAAGCACACGTCTCAGCACCGAGAAAACGCGTGGTGGAGGCACCAAAATATCATATCACGAGGTACCGGGTTTTTCAAAATAGAGCATCCTTTCTTAAATAATCCCACGGTCCTCAAAATCAGAAATCGCATGAAATCCAACATCAAGAAGTAAATCCAATGCGATGTGCTATGCAATCAATCCATGATATATGCGACATGTAAAGAAAGGTAATCATGTCAGAAGTCATGCAACAGTACTACAGTGTAATGGCATGGCAATTATCGATGATGAAGTGTGTGAGCCGGCAAATTGTGTACGTGGAACATACGCATCATCGATAATGGTGCTGGTGTCCTAACAGCATGATTATAATATAGCAATAAACATATACCAGCAATGCGAATAGTATGAAAATGCAGAAATCAAGTAGTCAACACCACAATGAAGTATCTACTATGCAAACTACATCTAAGTATCAGGTCAATCAGGAGGGGTAGGTGTGGAAACCACCTAAATCTGAGTCGATAAATATAGATATATAGTCGGTGATCCCGCCTCAACAACATATCGTAGGACATCCTCGAGTTATGAGTGCGGATCTATCATTAATATCGGCTCGTACGGTAAATCATCGTACGGCATCCCCAAAAGCTGGGTACAGGTCAACATCTCACTATCTTATCACATAACAGATATCACTATCATCAGATCATATAATCTGGGGTACTACTCTATGTCTAGTGCAAATCGATACCATCAATAAAGTATGCATGCGGGGGTAAACACACATCCCAAGCCCGCAAGAATCACAACTCATATCCCAAATATGAATCATATCAAATCACCGATCTCACGGCACAAAGCCCACATCATCGACTCATCTCCAAAGTCATCCCATATCATCAAACACCGTGCAAGTATAAGAAATATGCAAGGGTGTGCGTATAGGTGAATTCTATTCTAGGGTTCGCGACTATGAACTACACTAGTCACTTCTAACCCTACACTATCCATAATACACCTAACTATCACAATAAACTACATAGTATTCTATCTACGGACTGCGGGGGTGCTATACGCCATCCACCCGACTTCCCCCTGTAGATATAATCTACTCACCTTGCATCATCATTTGTGGACGTCTCCACGCATTTTCTTGTCGTCCCGAAGTCTTCATGGGTACCTACACATCAAAATATCGTATATGCGCATTAAAACCAAATCCAAGCTAAAACGGCGCATGAAATCCAAAACGATACGATAAGGGGCCTATAGGTGAGAACCTATGGCACGCCTTCAAAACCATCAATAAATCCTCTATATCGTCGTATAAACGCCAAATAGTCGAGGCAAAACACAATCCACAATTCCAGAATCAAAATACGGAATACGGAAACAAGAATCCAAAATAGCAACTTAGGATATATGTCCCAGATTTTACCCTAGATAGAATCTGTCAAAACTAGAAGTACCCAGGGCCAAGAATTGAGGAAATGGGGGCATGCACGCAAAACGAGGAAATTCCTCACTGGTCTGGCCGCAAATTGCGGCCAGAATGGGAATTCCGGCGGCCTCAAGAAGGAATCAGGGGCTGGGGTCTGGGGTGATGGTTCTATGGTGCCTGCACATCTCACTGTCCACTCAATATTATTTTCAGGTGTCTCGTATGATAGCAGATTCAAGTTAACCTTCACAGATTTCACAATTTCCCCGATATCGGTTTCTAAAATCCGTATTCTGGTTCTAGCTTCAGGTTTTGGGTTCCAATTCATACACTAAGGTGTTGGTATAACCTTAACTGAGCTTAATTTCCCAATACAACACAAGTTTCCTCAAACCCTAACTTGGTTATTCTCAATTCCATAATATCGCACATTATCGATTCAAAACTAAACATGGGGTTATAGGAAAAGCTATAATTAAGCTAATGGTTCAGTAATTACCTCCATTGGCAACTCAAGAATTTTCTTGAGTTGCCCCTAGTGGCCAAAATCCTTGCTTCTTTAGCTCCATGTGTAGATCTAGGGATTTTGCACATTTTTAATGAAATGAGTGTGAGGTTTTGGGGTGATTTTTGAGATGAAATGAGGAGTTGAAGGTGGAGGAAGGGGGGGAAAGGAAGCAGCAGCAGCAGGAGCCAAGGGAGAGGGAGGGAAATGAGGAGGAGAAAACAATGGCTAAGGGTTTGGTCAATGGTCCATACCCCTCTCTCTCACCTACCCTCATTCTTTTCTCTTTTTCTTTTTCTTTTTCTTTTCCTTTTCTCTTTAATCCAAAACCCTCTCACCCCAATAGTAAACCCAAAGTAACATGGTAGAAAATGCACAAGTGTAGGAAAAGTGATATGTACAAGTTTTGCACAAAATGCTTTAAAATCCGATTAGCGATTTTTAATCGCGATTAGCACTAAATTAGTGTCAAACTAATCACAAAAACTTTAAAATGTCAAAATTCTCTAATTTACCCTATTTTAGAATTTTCCATAATTTTTCTAACATTTTTCCTATTTATTTGCATTTAATTATAAATTTAATATTAAAATAATCAATAAAATAATATTAAATTATAAAAATTCCCAAAAATAATATTTTATCTTTTTGAAGTGTTACAATCTACCCCCCTTAAAGAAATTCGGTCCCCGAATTTAAATTTAAACCCCCAATACTTAAAACAATTTCTGTAATAATCCATTTTGTCGGGGCTCCGAAAACATCAACACATAGAGAATATCATAAAAATATACTGCTCTACTAGAAATCAATCCCCAAAATGCATATATAAGAATATCCTATGCGTCTGGTGCGCAAGGAATCAAAATCCATATATGTGTCAAACAGATGTACAAAACAACATCTAGGTGCAACTGGTGTGCACGAAACATCTGTCGTAGGCAACGTGTGTGCTTGACAGAAAAAATCAGGTGCATGTGACATGCATGAAGAATCCCGATTTAGTGCATCTGGCGTGCACCAAAATCGTATATCAAAACACTAAAGGTGCATGAAAACTACGCTGGAAGTGCAAATCAAATCACTGCATACGGTAGGCATGAAATCACAATCAATATCTCAAATGTAATAACTCTGCGCAAAATATATAAATATCCAGTGGGTGCATGAAACCAATATCATGAAACTCAGTCATCAAAACTAAATCATGCAAACAGAACCAGCCCAAAATACCGAAATCCAAAATGACGGATACGTGATAATCGAATCACAAAATCACAATCATAAATACCGTCGTCGGTAGTTCCTCCTTCAAGGTCGAGAAGGAGTCGGTGCATCCACTGCTAGCAGTGCAGGATATCTACTTGCCTCTTGCTCACGGTCTGGCGTCCTCTGACTCTGGGTCCTTATCTTCTTTGCGGATTTCTATCTCGCGGTCAATCGGCTCATCGGCCCTGTCAGGTGTGCTAACGGGGACGATTCCGTTCTGGCACTTCTCTGGTCATCTCTCGGTCAATCCTCACGACCACTCGTAAGGCAGCATATCACTGGCGTCGGCCTCTGGCTTTCTGAAAGCACGTCACACATCTGACCCTGGTGCAAACATCATTGCAGCAATGTCCTGGAAGGAATCCTGCTCAAGGTCTCTTCCGATCTCGCCTATGCCGAACCGTACAGAGGCTGGCTCTCCTGCATAATCTCTTCACACTGGAGAGACATCTGTGTCCTCAGCACAATATTTTCTCAGAAACTGGTCACATCCCAACGTCTCTGTAAGCATATCAGGTCTCTAGTCTCGACGGGAAGTAATGACAGCTCGTCAGTGTCTCGCTCGAACCTCTGGTTTCACCTGTCTCTATCGTCGTCCACTATGACGTCACGCCAAGCTACTATGCACTGCACTGTTCTCGGCCACGGTCAATCTGAAGTCTCTCGCACGGACTCGAAATCGCGTATTCTGTAGCTTCATCTTTCTGTAGAAGATGTCAGGCCGAACAGGTCCTCGGGAACACGTCCCAACCATCGGAGGAATACTCGTCACTCGTCCGTCCTTGATCAATTCGCAACGCATCTGGGTAAGTTCCTTTATCCGAGCCTGGTCAACTACCTCGTCGACGGCGCCGAACTCTGTCCTGCTGGGTGTGCGCAATATGACCACTCCTGGGTCTAGGTCTTCTCGTATCGTACTCCAGAAAGGTCCTGTCGAGGTTCCTTTCTCAAATCTCAATCCTGCCGAATTGCCCGGAAGTCATCATCCAATGCTGAAGCTAAAGCTTATTCCGGAACGGCTGCATACTTATTGCGCTTCTTTCTGGAAGATATATCCATATACAACGCCTCTGGGTGCGTATCACATCTCTGATGTCGGCGGAGTGGGACGTCATCTCGTCGAAATATCTTGCGAACTCTTTTCTTCACTCTGCGTCAATGTCGACTGATTCGGACTCGTCTCATTATGGCTGCATGGACTGTGCTCCAACGGCTTTCCTCATATCTGGAGTATCCCAAGCAACGCAATCCATCACATAATGTCCGAATGATGTCGAATCATCCGATCGACTCGTCAGAACCTCATAATCCCCCAAGAGATCACATCATGGGTACAGTTTAATAGCATCGAGTACATGCCACAGCGTCGGTGGTCCAGCCGTAGAAGGGCAAACCCAAGCCTCACTAATGGTGCCGCGGAACTGCCGCAAACCCTAAGGTTCAAAGGCTTTCACACGGTCATTAAGTCGAGTTAGGGTTTCATTCTTCTAGAGGGTCTATAGAATCACCTGCTTGTCTTTCCGTATACTTTAAACTTGGAAAATGGGCTCCTGACATTCGATCGTCTCTATCGACTCTCAACGAACCTGCGTGAAGTCGTCTCTAGCTGGAAACAATCGCATCGGTAAACAAACGAACCACCTGTCCTAGTCATTCATCCTCAGGTGACTAGCGACTCGCTATCATCTCTCTAAGTATATGCTCACGCTGCAGTAGCTCCAACCATCTGGGCGATATCTCGTTATTTGCAGCAGCAACTGACTCATTCGCCGGTACGCCGAACAGTGCCTCAATCCTCCAGGAAAGGCAACGCATTGGCGGTCATCTCTGAGTCGGTCTGCTCTAGATCTGAGTAAGACTCTCCATACTGGAAATCTTCAACTCAACTGGGCCCGCTCCAGCGCAAAATCGGACGAATCACTTTCGTCTCTCAAATCGGGTAGACTAGCTATCATCTGTCTCATATCTGCCTGAAAGCTCCGGCAATCTCAGCTCGTAAGCTTTGGAAGCGACATCCTGTCAATCTCAGCAACAGCTGGTCCATCTGTCTGTACGGTAGGCGACATCACAATCTCTGAGGTATGCTGTACATCAACAGTCCTCTCTCAACTGGCAGCTCTAACAATGGCCCGATCATCCGGTGCAAAACCAAGCACTCGCCTCCACTAGAGGTCAAAATCACCAATACTAACTCGAGACGTTCCCATGTCACCATAAAACACAATGGTCGGCCCTCGTACCAGACGAGCTCACACCGGCCGTAACCCTAGCAGCATCCCAAACTGCGCTCAAACATGGTGACAGGAACCTCAATCGAGTATCAAAAAAGAGCACATCAATGGAAAGAAAGGAAACAACAGATCCAGAGTGGATACATGATCATAGGAAGGAACAACATCAATGAAGGTATGATCATGAAACTAATAGAATCGGGGATCTCAAATGGATGCATAATCCTGGATATAAAGAGAATCACTGATCTCGAAAATATGTACATCCTAAGGTTCCTTAAGCGGAGTGGCGTGTCGTAAGTATGCCGCGGAACATACCAACGGTACGTCACTCTACTTTAGTCACCTATTCCATCAACCAAGGGTCATCCTACGCGAAGAAAGTTCGGGTCTAATACCCCCTCGACCAAGTCTAAGTTCCGTAAGGTCAAGCCTAAGTTCCGTATATATATAAACGCCCTAGGCTCCACATAGTCAAACTTAGACTCGAACCAAGGTCAACCTAGCGCTCTGATACCAACTTTGTCACGACCCGAAAGAGCACGTGACTGGCCCTTGAACCATATGAAGTCTATAGGACTCCATCTGATCCAAGTAAGCCAAAAGCCCAGAAATCTAAAACCATTTTTAAGAATAAGTAAAGAAATTGGTTTAAGGAAGTGAAGAAAAACATGTTTGAAATCAAGGTTTTTAAATAACTAAGCCGAATATGCATTTTAAAAACAGTACAGTCTTTTCTAAAAATTTTGGCAGAGTTTCTTTTGTAAAACTGGCCCCGAATGAGGTACAACAAGGATAACAATATATGCAATGATAAAGGCATCCCCAAGCGGGAGCTAGCTCTTCGTCAAATGACGGCCACAACCACACAAGCAATAAGAATATACAACGCCGAAAGGCGAGGGTCAAACCAAAAGAACTCAAAAGCAACAAGAAAACCGCAATACTACTAAGCGCGACTCTAAGGTCGAATAATACATCACTAAAGTCTAGGTCTGAAACAATATACAAGTTTTTGTTGATGGGAATTCTAGATACAATGAATAAAATAAATACAATGGTGGTTCTTGATGCGAAAGAATCCACCTACCAAAAGCAAATCACCCGCAAGAAAGTAGTGTGCCAGAAATGCCGCAATGAAACCTGTACGGCAGAACCTGCAAGGACTGTGGCACAACGGGGGTGAGTTGCCAACTCGTGAATAGAAATATCTACAAGCAGAAACCGAATGCAAGACATAAACCTAAGTCAACGATCAGTAATATAACCACAAGAGTACATCTGAAGTGTGATAAGGTGGCAAGGTAACATCTAAATATGTATGTAGTGCCAGGTACTCAGGTAATAACATGTCATCAGTATAAGGTATGTCTGCATGAAGTAAATAAGATGAAGCATCAATGATATCAATACACATATATTAGCGTCCCATACCACTAATATTGGTGTAAGGGTATATATAACAGCGCCCTCATACCCTGTTATATATACAAAAGAAGTATGATCAGTGTAAATCCAGTCTGTATATGATCCATGTCTGTATATATGTGGAACCCGTCCACCCGTCACCCACTGACAATAAGCATCATGTATGCAATGTGAGGATATAAACAAAATCATGGAAAAACATCATGAAACCCGTGCCTAGCATCGACACGTAAATCCTCATCCATTGGGCTCCGTCAGTCCGGATCGGCCCGCGGGCTATGTCTGCGGAATCGGCCCTCGGCCCCGGCAGTACGCCCATCTCTCAACTCCGGTCGGTATCCTCCAGATATCCGCCGAGCTCAAATACAATCACCGGTAGGTACTCGCCCGCCTCCAGGCTCAATCGGCAAAACCCATCGATCATCTTGCCGAGGGGAACCATACCGGGCCCACCACGAACCCGCAAACGGATCATCCACTCCTCGAATCGGGTTTCAAGCACACGTCTCAGCACCGAGAAAACACGTGGTGGACGCACCAAAATATCATATCTCGAGGTACCGGGTTTTTCAAAATAGAGCATCCTTTCTTAAATAATCCCACGGTCCTCAAAATCAGAAATCACATGAAATCCAACATCAAGAAGTAAATCCAATGCGATGTGCTATGCAATCAATCCATGATATATGCGACATGTAAAGAAAGGTAATCATGTCAGAAGTCATGCAACAGTACTACAGTGTAGTGGCATGGCAATTATCGATGATGAAGTGTGTGAGCCGGCAAATAGTGTACGTGGAACATACGCATCATCGATAATAGTGCTGGTGTCCTAACAGCATGATAATAATATAGCAATAAACATATACCAGCAATGCGAATAGTATGAAAATGCAGAAATCAAGTAGTCAACACCACAGTGAAGTATCTACTATGCAAACTACATCTAAGTATCAGGTCAATCAGGAGGGGTAGGTGTGGAAACCACCTAAATCTGAGTCGATAAATATAGATATATAGTCGGTGATCCCGCCTCAACAACATATCGTAGGACATCCTCGAGTTATGAGTGCGGATCTATCATCAATATCGGCTCGTACGGTAAATCATCGTACGGCATCCCCAAAAGCTGGGTACAGGTCAACATCTCACTATCTTATCACATAACAGGTATCACTATCATCAGATCATATAATCTGGGGTACTACTCTATGTCTAGTGCAAATCGATACCATCAATAAAGTATGCATGCGGGGGTAAACACACATCCCAAGCCTGCAAGAATCACAAGTCATATCCCAAATATGAATCATATCAAATCACCGATCTCGCGGCACAAAGCCCACATCATCGACTCATCTCCAAAGTCATCCCATATCATCAAACACCGTGCAAGTATAAGAAATATGCAAGGGTGTGCGTGTAGGTGTAATTCTATTCTAGGGTTCGCGACTATGAACTACACTAGTCACTTCTAACCCTACACTATCCATAATACACCTAACTATCACAATAAACTACATAGTATTCTATCTACGGACTGCGGGGGTGCTATACGCCATCCACCCGACTTCCCCCTGTAGATATAATCTACTCACCTTGCATCATCATTTGTGGACGTCTCCACGCATTTGCTTGTCGTCCTGAAGTCTTCATGGGTACCTACACATCAAAATATCGTATATGCGCATTAAAACCAAATCCAAGCTAAAACGGCGCATGAAATCCAAAACGATACGATAAGGGGCCTATAGGTGAGAACCTATGGCACGCCTTCAAAACTATCAATAAATCCTCTATATCGTCGTATAAACGCCAAATAGTCGAGGCAAAACACAATCCACAATTCCAGAATCAAAAATACGGAATACGGAAACACGAATCCAAAATAGCAACTTAGGATATATGTCCCAGATTTTACCCTAGATAGAATCTGTCAAAACTAGAAGTACCCAGGGCCAAGAATTGAGGAAATGGGGGCATGCACGCAAAACGAGGAAATTCCTCACTGGTCTGGCTGCAAATTGCGGCCAGAATGGGAATTCCGGCGGCCTCAAGAAGGAATCAGGGGCTGGGGTCTGGGGTGATGGTTCTATGGTGCCTGCACATCTCACTGTCCACTCAATATTATTTTCAGGTGTCTCGTATGATAGCAGATTCAAGTTAACCTTCACAGATTTCACAATTTCCCCGATATCGGTTTCTAAAATCCGTATTCTGGTTCTAGCTTCAGGTTTTGGGTTCCAATTCATACACTAAGGTGTTGGTATAACCTTAACTGAGCTTAATTTCCCAATACAACACATGTTTCCTCAAACCCTAACTTGGTTATTCTCAATTCCATAATATCGCACATTATCGATTCAAAACTAAACATGGGGTTATAGGAAAAGCTATAATTAAGCTAATGGTTCAGTAATTACCTCCATTGGCAACTCAAGAATTTTCTTGAGTTGCCCCTAGTGGCCAAAATCCTTGCTTCTTTAGCTCCATGTGTAGATCTAGAGATTTTGCACATTTTTAATGAAATGAGTGTGAGATTTTGGGGTGATTTTTGAGATGAAATGAGGAGTTGAAGGTGGAGGAAGGGGGGGAAAGGAAGCAGCAGCAGCAGGAGCCAAGGGAGAGGGAGGGAAATGAGGAGGAGAAAACAATGGCTAAGGGTTTGGTCAATGGTCCATACCCCTCTCTCTCACCTACCCTCATTCTTTTCTCTTTTTCTTTTTCTTTTTCTTTTCCTTTTCTCTTTAATCCAAAACCCTCTCACCCCAATAGTAAACCCAAAGTAACATGGTAGAAAATGCACAAGTGTAGGAAAAGTGATATGTGCAAGTTTTGCACAAAATGCTTAAAAATTCGATTAGCGATTTTTAATCGCGATTAGCACTAAATTAGTGTCAGACTAATCACAAAAACTTTAAAATGTCAAAATTCTCTAATTTACCCTTTTTTAGAATTTTCCATAATTTTTCTAACATTTTTCCTATTTATTTGCATTTAATTATAAATTTAATATTAAAATAATCAATAAAATAATATTAAATTATAAAAATTCCCAAAAATAATATTTTATCTTTTTGAAGTGTTACATGCATGGGCTACGTAAAGGTAGAGAACTGGGAAAAGGTGATCATTCCGTTCAAGTAGGGAACGGTGCAAGTGTTGTAGCCAAAGCAGTTGGCGAATATCACCTTGTATTGCCAAGTCGTAATACAATGATTCTAAATGAGTGCTATTATATACCGAACATGATGTGCAACATTATATCAGTTTCTTTATTAAGTAAAGAAGGATATAATTTTGTAGTAAAGGATAATGTTATGAACATATTCCTAGATCAAAAGTTGATTGCATCAGGCTCGTTACATAATGGCATATTCATTCTAAATCAGAATACAGTCCTGAATATACAAAACACACACAAGAGGAAAAGTTCAGAAATGAACGAATCCTTCTTGTGGCATTGTAGACTTGGTCATATCAATGCGACACGACTAGCTAAGTTACATAGAGATGGTTATTTGAATCCGTTCGAATTATCATCTTATGATACTTGCCATTCATGTCTCAAAGGAAAAATGACCAAAGCTCCGTTTAGTGGACACGGAGAAAGAGTTACTGAACTCTTAGGACTAATACATAGTGATGTATGTGGTCCCATGTCTGCGCATGCTAGGAACGGTTCTTCCTACTTCATTACATTCACTGACGATCTCTCTAGATACGGACATGTGTTTCTGATGAAACACAAGTCTGAAGCTTTTGAGAAATTCAGAGAATATAAGCACGAAGTAGAGAACCAAACGGGCAAAAGTATTAAGATTCTTCGATCTGATCGAGGAGGTGAATACTTAAGCGGTGAGTTTTTAGATTATCTAAAAGAGAATGGGATTCTCTCTCAGCTTACTCCTCCTTATACACCACAGCACAACGGTGTATCGGAACGAAGGAATCGGACCCTATTAGATATGGTGCGATCTATGATGAGCGATGCTGAGTTACCTATTTCCTTCTGGCGGTATGCGCTTGAGACAGCCATATACATATTGAATCTAGTTCCGTCTAAATCTATACCTACCACACCATATGAGATATGGAGCGGGAAGAGACCATATTTTAAACAAATTAAGATATGGGGTTGTCCGGCCTATGTCAAAAGACAAAATCCGGACAAACTCGAGGCACGATCAGTCCTTTGCAAATTTGTGGGATATCCAAAGAATTCTCAAGGATATTTTTTCTACCACGCTGAGGAACAAAAAGTGTTTGTTGCTCAACATGCCACCTTTTTGGAAAGGGAATTTCTTGCAAAAGAAATTACTGGCAGAGAGGTAGAACTGGAAGAGGTTCCAGCACCACAAACCGCAACTGATGTTTGATGGAACCAGAAGATTCAATAGTACCCGATGAACCCCAGCCTCTCCGCCGATCTAGTAGGGTTTCTCGTCCACCTGAGAGATACTACAGTTTTCTCATTGATGGTGGAAGCGAGGATTGCATCATGGATGATGATGAACCCACTAGTTTCGAGCAGGCCATCACGAGTGGTGACTCTGTGAAATGGCTGGATGCAATGCGATCTGAGATGGAATCCATGTACACCAACAAAGTATGGACTTTGGAAAATGCTCCTGAAGGGGTAAAACCCATAGGGAGCAAGTGGATCTTTAAAAGGAAATTTGGTGTAGATGGAAAAGTTGAGACTTTCAAAGCTAGACTTGTAGCAAAGGGTTTTCGTCAACGTCCAGGTGTGGATTATGACGAAACCTTTTCTCCAGTGGCTATGCTTAAGTCCATCCGGATCTTACTTGCCATTGCTGCATACCATGACTACGAAATCTGGCAAATGGATGTTAAGACCGCCTTTCTAAACGGTGATTTAGAAGAGTGCGTGTACATGACTCAGCCAGAGGGCTTCGTAGATAGTGGGAGCAGCGGAAAGGTGTGCAAGCTGCTTAAATCCATTTATGGGCTAAAGCAAGCATCGTGGAGTTGGAACATCTGTTTTGATGTTGTAGTCAAAGAGTTTGACTTCATCAAAAATATAGATGAACCTTGTATCTATAAGAAGGTAGCAGAGGGTAAGGTTGTCTTCCTCGTATTTTACGTGGATGACATACTCTTGATAGGAAATGATATTCCTATGCTGCAATCAGTCAAGCTCTTCTTATCACAAAGATTCTCAATGAAAGATCTAGGTGATGCCTCCTGCATATTGGGAATCATGATCTATAGAGATAGATCTAAAAGGATATTGGGATTGTCCCAATCCAGGTACATTGACACCATACTAAAGAGGTTTAGTATGGAAGAATCCAAGCGTGGGAACCAACCCACGATCTCTGGACTCACTCTCTCCAAAGAGATGTCTCCCAAGACTGATTTGGAGAGAGCTCGCATGCAAGGGATACCCTATGCTTCGGCAGTAGGCTCTATCATGTATGCGATGCTATGTACCAGACCCAATGTAGCATACTCACTAAGTGTAGTGAGTCGGTATCAAGCAGATCCTGGAGAGAGTCACTGGACAGCTGTAAAGAACATTCTCAAGTACTTACGAAGGACTAAGGAGATGTTCTTGGTGTATGGTAACGGAGAACTCCAGGTAGAGTCCTTTACCGATTCCAGCTTCCAAAGTGATAAGGACGACTCTAAGTCGCACTCGGGATTTGTCTTTACCCTCAATGGAGGGGCGGTATGTTGGAAGAGTTCCAAACAGGATACCGTTGCAGACTCGACGATGGAGGCTGAATACATCGCTGCCAACGATGCTGCCAAAGAGGCTGTCTGGATCAAGAAGTTCATTAGTGAACTTGGTGTGGTTCCATCCATTGAGCATCCAATACCTCTGTATTGCGATAACAATGGAGCTGTGGCTTTGGCCAAGGAACCCAGGTCCCATCAGAAGTCCAGACATATTCTGAGACGGTATCACCTGATCAGGGAGATAGTTGATCACCGGGAGATCGAGGTCAGGAGAGTAGATACGAAGGACAACACTGCGGATCCATTCACGAAGGCTATTCCCCAGATACAGTTTGAGAGATTATTCGGGATGCTAGGTATGCGATACTACAGCAGCTGGCCTTAGTGCAAGTGGGAGATTGTTAGTTATGTATATGCCCTAGAGGCCATTGTTGTACATATGATGTATATTATAATGGATGCTTGGTTATATATAGAGATGACTTTCTTGCTCGTCATGATAGTATGCTATTTGGTTTCACTTTATCTTAACATGTTGACTTGTATTGGTTTACTGTTTTACTCTCACATGTCGATAAAGCCCTTAGGATCCGTACTCGACTACTGGGACTATGATGAGATCATACTAGTGGGGCCACGGTAGTCGATGAGTACATCCTATAACTGTTCCTAGTCGAGGGTATATCGAGACAGGGCATCGATACACCAGAGTAGACTAGCGTATACGCATCTTGACCCATATGATGGGCGATGGATGATCCCATATCCATCGGTGTTAGACATCAGAGATGGTGTACGGGTGCTCAGTGGAGACTGGGTACACTGGACGGACTCGCCGAGAACTCCCAGATGGTGATATACCATACGTCAGATGGCAGTTCTCCGGTGACACAGGTACATGGTAGTCTGTAGACCCGAGATCGTCATGGAGTCTTGTGTGATTCCCACTGTGCTTTGATTTCCACCTTACCACGTCCAAGAGGGCGTGCAAAACGGTGGCTTTTGGGTACAGTCCCGAATCACATGGAGGCAATGAGCGATAGGAGGGGATTCGTCTCTCCCGGTATAGGGAGTTGATGTTGTGCTGTGTTCGATTGGCTATAACTGGAAGTCCCTGGCCAGGGCTGATATAGAGATTTACTGGTAAGTGTTACTAGTAGTTTCTCGACCCGTTATGAGCCATACATCGACACGACTTATCGGTTACTGGGGTCTGACGTATACCACCCCTAGACTTGATATGCGACATATCAGACGAACAGACCGGACTGTACGGGAGTGTTACTGATCGGATTCACAGGAGAACGCACAGGCTAGCTTGTTGATCTTCTGATTGCTCAATACCTGGGTGGCTGTTACGTTTAGCTGACCGCTTGCAGCTTGTGGGTGTTTGATATGATCATCACCTGCTACCGGCGTATTGACGATTCTTTAGAGTCCTACACAGAGGTTTTTTGGCTCAGGCGAAACGGAGTAGAGGCACATATGTGATATGTGCAGGACCGAGAATAATGCGATATGGGATACCGTATTATATTCTCGCGATATTTAGAAATGAACCGGGACATCGGATCAAGTGTTGATTCGATGAATCGGTACATGATATATTAGTCGGTAATATTCGATATAGCCGGATCATCGATTCAAGTGTTGATTCGATGATTTAATGTATAATAATATATATGATATATTGTATTACATTATCTAATATTGGCTCTCTTTATTATTTCATTTTCTCAGTGGATGATACATTGATATATATGCGATATATGTTAATTGTATTATTTTCCTTTGTTTCAAATATATAATATATATGTGATATATATTATTGTGACATGATATGATTAATTGTTAAACATGTTTAAGGATGATTAATTGAGGTTAGGGTTTGATTAGGGTTAGTTGCTTCATGCACCTTCTAGAAGCTATTTCTTTTATCATTGTAAAGATATTTATGGATGACACATTTCTAAACCTAACCAAACCCTAACTCTAGTTATTTCTCTACAAAATCTTGACCACTCATCCTTGACCATGGTTTGCAATTCAATCATATGGTTTATATTCTATTCATCACAAAAGGATTAAAAATGATTATTCATTTTCCATTATCATCTTCTTCTATCTTCAAGAAAGCTTGCTAGTTTTTCTTTAAGTGATGAATAAATATGAGAAAATGATATAAAAAGAAAGCAAAATTACTACTCTCTCATCCTCATCTCATCTTGCCCATGGGATTAGTGTGTTCTTCTCTTTTGAGTGAGAAAGCTTGAGTCGTAGCAACTTCAAGGTTGATCATCGGAGATTTGGAATACTTCGAGCTAGCATGGATCGTTCGAGTCGTGGAGCCTCTCATGAGTCCGGGAGATCGTGGATCGCGGCAAAGGGACTTCTACTCGGAGCTTGTGAAGTGAAGGAGCGGACTACAAAGGTTGTAATCCCTCACACTTAGATAAAAGTTATCTTCTTGCATGTTAAACCCTAATAATCTAGCAAAGATCCCGGCTTCGGGTTGTTCGGCACGTCTAAATTTTAATCCGGGCATGTTTGATGCCTTATGAACCTTCACAAGAGTGCCTAGGAACCCTAAACTAGCGGGCTTTTCCACCTGATTGCCGGACATGTATGAAGATCCTTCAGCATTCTTTTCGTCATGGCTGAAAGAGCGACCTCCCATGGAGCTTCTTCTATAAAAGAGCACGATGCCCCCGGTGTGTCCACCCTTTTAGGAGTGTGCTGTTGTGGGGGATTCATCTTCCAGTTTCAGATAGCGTGAACTTGCCCTGTTGGTATTGGTCTTTAACCCAGTTTTTGAAGTTGTAGCAGTCTTCAATCGGATGGCCCAATACTCGGTGGTAGGGGCAATAATTGGGATCATTGACGTCGTTCGGTTGCGGCGGGTGTCTCGACTCCGGTAGAGTAATGAGCCCATTGCGCACTGCCAGTTCAAACAGTTTCCTTGTTTTATCTTGGAGAAACGAGTAAGGACGTCTCAACTTCTCATCGAGGGATTGTCGCTTGTTGGTTTGGCGAACAACCGGTCTCGGGCCACTCGGTTATTGTTGAGCGTTGGCGACGAAGATAGCTTTCCCTTTACCCCTTTCGTTTCAAAGCTCCATTTTCAACGAGGAAGACTTATGGCCCATCTGGTCCATTTGGGCCAGCTTGTCAATTAAGGCCTGGAAGGTGGTCGGCTTGAAGAACATCATGAATTGGGATATGGTCGTCTGCGGATCAAGGGTACCCACAAACATGCCCACAGCAGGAGCTTCCTCTATTCGCTGTTCACATTTCGACCAAAGGTTGCGCCACCGTATCGCATACTGAACCCATGTTTCGCCTGACTTTACCCTTGCATTGATCAACGCCGTGATTGGGGTGCGTTCGCTGGCGCTTGCGAAACGTCGGGTGAACTGTAACTCCATTTCTGCAAAAGTTTTGACGGAGTCGTTGGGCAGCTCTGAATACCACTCAAACACCGTCTCCGATAAACTGCCAACAAACTGGCGAAGCAGCAGTTTGTCGTCACCTCCGGTGTTGCCGCATAGAGCCCTATATTGAGCAACGTGCTGGTGTGGATTCCCCGTCCCCTTATATACATGGAATTTAGGGATTGTATATCCTGGCGGGTATTTTATCTGATCGTACCATCCTGGATATGGTCGCCCAGTTCTGACGACTTGGCCGTTTGCTTCATTCGCTTGATGAGCTCGTATTTGTTGAGCTATATAATCATCGAGCATGGTTTTGGAGATGGTCTCCTCCTTGGCTGCTGACAGAGCCGGCAAAGGATTTGATGTCTCTCCTCTATCATCTTCAATTATTACTGGAGGATCTTCGGCTGGAGGGTCCGGCTGGATCATCATGCCCACCATATCTTGGAATAAATGGGCCATTTGTTTTATGTTGGCCGCTTGTTCCGCAGCCTCTTTGTCCTTCTTCTCAAGCATTCTACGAAGTAATTCGACGTCTGTTTCCTGCTCACGACGCTGCTCCGATGATGTCTCCGTACTTGCTTTTAGTCCCGTGATTGCGGCCATAGCTATTAGCATCACTTGGAGCTTTTGTTGTTGTTGCTCCTGAGCCTTAATCACTGATCGCGTAAGCGGTTGATGACCTGTGGAGATATGGCTATCCTCTTTTCCGGATACCATATAGACGGTATGCACCACCATGCCCCCAGACTTAGGGCGTTTAGGCTTAGCTCCCTTGACATTTGTCGCAGACACGGGAATTTTCTCTAGCCTTCTCCTCTTGTACGCGGTCGAAGTTGAGGGAGCTGTTGCAGCGGGCACCCAAACAGATGACACTTTCTATGGCTTGATAGGGTGATCCTCTTCTCGCCGAACTTTCATCTTTTTCTGTCGGCGGGGGTAGTCTTGATCAATCACGGAGCCTTGGACCTGTCGCCAGACTTTGTAAATTTTGGAGGATAGCCGCTGAGGGGCTGCTCTGGCTTCGCCTTTGTGATCTTTTCAACAGGCGGAGGAGACTCTTTCAGCACGGCAGTCGGCGAATTCCTGCACACCCTGTTAAGTAGTTCAAAGTTGTTCCCGGTTGGAACAGCAGCATCAACTTCCACCGTCGGAGATGGCGGAGTCAGTCCAGAGGGTGAGCTGCCCCCGGCCTTCCTTACTCGGCGCCAGTGACGACGGCGAGCATAGCGAGCGGCCGGGATCACCTCCGCTGTTGGATCAGCTTTTCCATGCCCTATTCGAGTAGGGAGGGCAGCCTGGACGACCTCAACTGTAGCAGAAGTTAGAGTGTCCTTCTCTGGTATTGCGAGCCTCTTTGCGAGCCCACTTGAGCTTTGACCCAGCCCATCGAAGACTGAGGCATTGAGGTTGGACGACCCGCTGAGTGGGGCCATGGTAGTTGCAAGTCGATTAAAGACCGACTTCTTCGCAGCTTCCTGTGTCGGCATCTGAATGTTGAAGCTCGTTGGTGGGATCATGGTCCCGAAGAATAGCCCAGTGGTGGCTTGGGTCACTTGTTCCACCGGCATTATCAAAAGGGAGGCTGCTTGGGGCCCGTAGGTCACTCCTCCAGCGGGGACGGAGTGAGAGTTGTTGCAGTTAGTGCAGTTTGAAGCCATTGATCTTCTGTTTTCAGCACGAAGCAAGACGCCAAATCTTAGTACCTCAAATCCAGGGGCAACCATAGCAAACCGCGATTCGTTCGTGAAATACGACACACGAAGTGTAGAGTGGAAAGAGGAAAAGGTCCCACCGGGTGTGCCAGAATCTGTTCTTCACCAAAGACCGGGACCGGGACGTTGGGATGTCTGGCCTGAATTCTCGGGGGCAGATGCTATTTGGTTTTATCTGTCCACCTTTCCGAAGATGCCAAGTTGATTTATGGCACCATGTATCGAAGGTTTAGACGGATGCGGCCGTTGTAGCAGACTTCATTAGATTCCCCCTCGTTTATGAGTGGTTTTTGATTGTGGGGACTCTCTTCCCTGCAGGCGCAAGCCCCTGCAGTTAATTACGCTACCGCATAGCGGTAGCCACTTTCTCCTTCTCCAGATGGTCACTTCGTGTCGTGTGTGTTTGTTTTATTTTTGGTTGCCGGTGGATTATATACGGAGACTAATTTATGTTGTCACCCGTTGGGCGTGGATTAGTCCAAATCCGTATTTTCTTAGATTTGGGTTTTGGTTTGGATTTAAGGATCGTTAATCTCATTTGAGACTAAGATCAACTTAAATGTTTGTTAAGGATATGTTAGTCTAATTTTAGACTAAGATCAACTTAACAGCTTGTTAAGGACACGTTAGTCTAATTTTAGACTAAGATCAACTTAACGGGATCATTTAGATCCAACAAAAGAGCATTTGAACTCTATTATTTTAGTTTAGGGACTTTGCGGTCGATTAGTTTAGGGACATTACGGTCAAAGGTTAAGGACATCATAGTCCATGGGTTTAAGGATTCCACAGTCCATGGAATGTCTGGTTGTCGGGACCCGTCACCACTCTGAAGACGTTGAAGGATTACAACGACAAATATCAGAGGAGTAAAGAGATGTACCCTTGAACCAATATTGGTTGGGGGAATCTGTAGTTGGATTGATTTAAGGATCGTTAATCTCGTTTGGGATTAAGATCAACTTAAATGTTTTTTAAGGATACGTTAGTATAATTTTAGACTAAGATCTACTTAATAGGATCATTTAGATCCAACAAAAGAGCATTTGGGCTATGTTGTTTAGTTTAGGGACATTGCGGTCCAAGTTTAGATGCAAACATGGGTTTGGAAATGCACCAGATAGTTATTGGTCATTAGGACCCACCACCTCTCTGAAGACGTTGAAGAATTACAACGACATGTATTGGAGGTGTGAAGAGATGTACCCTTGAACCAAAGTTGATTGAAACACTCTGGGTTTTGCTTTGAATGTCATATGAGATGACCAATTTTGGAAGAAAAGAGTGTATTTGAGGTTTAGTCAAAAGGGAGGGTCCTGCCTCTGGAAGACTTAGCTAATTTGGGCTAAGATTGGCTCGAATATAGTGTTAAACACTAAAGTAGACTCTTTTATCACGTGCTCCCACGTGATGCGCTTAAAATAGTGTTAAACACTAAGGATGCAGCGCATAAAATAGTGTTAAACACTAAAAAAAGAAGCGCTCACGTGGGGTCACGTGAGGCGCTTGAGTATTGGGCCAGACTTCCCTTATTTTATTCCGGGCAGATTTTAGGAAAATATTTCTTTGTATAGAATTTTTCTATAAATTGGTGATTTTAAACACCATCGGATTTTTTAATCCAACAGTGCTCCTCTTTACAGAGCGCAATCCTTTTTGCTCGGAAAGATCTAGAGAAATATTAGCGTTTTTTATTTCCCTCTTAATTAGAATTTGTTCAGATGGTTTAGGAGTTTATCACGTGACCCCATTTGTTAAAGCATTCAAATTAGAATTTAATTCTATTGTTCAGAGGGTTTAAGAGTTTATCACGTGTTGGTACGCGATCCCATTTGATAAGGCATTTAATCTAGAATTTAATTCTATTGTTTAGGAGGGTTTAAGAGCCTATCACGTGTTGGCACGTGACCCCACCGATTAAGCATTTCATTTTAATTCAGTGTCTATAGGCTTTGCCTGTAAATGGTCACGTGTCTGCACGTGAGACCTGGTTACGTGTGGGAACGTGACCCCACTAACACAGCATTTCCAATTTGTTTATTTTGTTCTGTGTCTACAGGCTTTGCCTGTAAATGGTCACGTGTGTGCACATGAGACCTGGTCACGTGTGGGCACGTGACCCTACTTACACAGCATTTCCAATTTGTTTATTTTGTTCTATGTCTACAGGCTTTGCCTAAAAATGGTCACGTGTCTGCACGTGAGACCTGGTCACGTGTGGGCATGTGATGCCTTTTTTTTTGAGAATTCTCCCACTTTTTTTGCAAGGGAACAAGTAGCTCTTGGCGGCCGAAAATTTTGGTGGGAACACTACAGTGATTCCAGATTTCCTTGCAAAATTCACACACTAATCGTTAAGCACACGATGCGTTTTTTATTTAGATTTTGATGGAATAATAATATTTCAACTCAAATAGCAAGAAAGAACAAATTATGTACGTATCCCCGACAACGGCGCCATTTGATTTATTTCGAAAATGATAAAAATGAATATAGGTTTGTAGTTTAGTAACCGCAATCAATAACGGTATCGCGTGTAGCGAGCTTTAGTGAGCACGGGTCGTCCTCTGGGATTCGAGAAATTCGTAAATTCTTGCTTTAGTTGAGTCGAAAGAAATAGTAAAGAAATTCAAGAAATTGTTTAAAGATTTGATTGAGGTAATAGTTTCAAGAAATTCAAGATATCGTTTTCAAGAAAATGTTCAAGATTTAGTTATCAAGAAAATTGTAGAAGGCTTTTAGGATTCGAACGGAATTAGTAGCCAATGATGATTATTCAAGATGATTCATCTTATCTTTTGGTAGAATTTCAACTAGATCGATGGCTAAAAATGAGAATTAGGGATCTCTTGAAGAAACTAGGGTTTCTCCTTCATTGCCCCTTGTCCTTTCATTGATTGCCATTCCTATCTAACCTTTAACAAGAAGGAACATCAATCTAATCCTCAAATTGTGACGAAATTCTCAATAACTTGATCTCACTCACAATCTGGACATTAATGATTCTTTTTGCTAAATTTTATAATCTTCATAAAACTTAAGATGAATATAGAATTCTCTCACCATTTGATCTACCAAATTCCTTCGAATCCTTAGCAAGTGAAGATTTACTCACACATTATGAAAATAGAAAATCAACAAATAGAGATTTCATACTGTGAAAATTTAAAGAAAGCAAGACTAAAAGTATGATCACCTTTATTATTCAACTTCAAATTACAACTTCTTCAATCCGAGATTATAAGAAGAATTGCTCTCGTTCACTCTCTTGAAGAGGTAATTTCTCCGTCGATCTTCGCTTCGCTCGATCACTGTGAGTCTTGGATCTGTCGAGGATCACGTGCTCGTTGATGACGATCGGCTTCGCGTAAAGGAATCTTGAATGATGTCGCTCGATGAATTTCTCACGAATTCTTGATCTTGGATCTTGATTTGGAATTGGATCTTGATTTGGTTTTTGGATCAAAAGTTTCGAACTAAAAATCAACAATCTTTTTAATGTAGGCTTAGGTCCCTTTTTATAGCCCCTAATCAAGCTTCCTCCATAAGTTAGGTTGTTATAAGGGGCTTCTAAAATAAGTTAGGTAGTTATCAAGCTTCCTCAACAAGCTAGGTTATTATAGAGAATTTTCCAGAACAAGATTGTTACAACGAAGCGTCTCCAATAAGCTAGGACGTTGCAATGAAGTTTCTGGAGAATTCTCGACTCCGAAGCCTACAACTCAGCTGCAAATCCATGGCGACTCAGCCTGACTCGTCCGCGGTTCCGCGGTCGAGTGGTGTCTTCATTGCTTTAAATTTCTTTGGTCTTCTTCTGTTGATTTGTGGGTCTTTATGTGATATCTGGAATCTTCTTTTCTCTACTGAATCTCTGCTAGAATTTAACTCTTTGATTTCGTATATTTTATCGGCGAATTTCTGATTCCGATATCTGATCTGGGCTACTTTTTGTACAAGATCTCAATGAAGAATGTTAGAGATATACAATATTATGTGTGATATAATAAACATACAATTTCCTTCAAAAATGTTGATTATAATGTATAACACATGGTAATTGATATTTTGCAGATGAACTTGTGTTATATTTATAACAAACACCCTTAGATGATTAGAAAAGTGAGAAAATTGTTATGTTAAAAATTGCAATATTTTCGACTGAACATCCTCCGACCGTTGGTATAAGAAGGAGATAGCAATGCATACGTGATGTGAGTAAGATATTTCATCTAATCGACATGAGGTACAATCGATCCACTTTTATATAGAATTATCACATGCTAATGTTTAGCTTCCGCTGTTATATTTGATCTCATCTAGATTTCTATTTAGACGATTGATCTTGTTTATTCTATACTCATGTGCAACAATGTTAAATATTTTTAAACATGAAACAACCTTTTTCAAATCTTTTTAATTATAAGAAATACAAAAAAGTAATTATTGGCTCCAAAAATAATCTGTAAAAGCTTTTTATTAATATGCAGAAAATACAGTCATTACAAACTCAATCTGATAAAAATTGGAGTTGAGACATTGTGACCATGCATGAAGAGCTTGTTTGAGTCCATAAAATGAGCGATGAAGTATGTAGACCGAGATCGATTGAGATTGGATCAACAAAACCGGTGGTTGCTTCATGTAGAGAGAGAGAGGACAAAAGCCCCCAGGAGAGGATTTCCTTCTATGACGTAAAAAAAACTCTACCCTTCACCTTTTTGTTCGATTATCGGCACCCATCATCTTTATTAGGGCTGTCAAAATGTAACATTTCAGAAAGATAAAATATTATTTTTGGAATTTAAATATTAAAATAATATATTTCATGAAAACCATTCGATTTGCGAATTGGGGTTTTCGTAAAATGGTATAATTAAATGCCAATATTTGGAAAATAATTAGAGATTTATATTGTATTATTTATTAAAAAGGTATTATCGGATTTGGGCATTTTATAATTAATTATATGCAAGTTAAATTAAACTTGATTAGTTCACTACTAATCACGATTAGGCCAAATTCGTCTTTTTAATTAATCATGGTTAGTACACCATGACATGTTGCATTTTGTTACATGTTGGTTTCATTTGTATTTGTGTTTGGTTTTATATGAGTGAGGATTAAAGAGAAAGAAAAGAAAAAGAGAGGAAATTGAGGAGAGAGGGGGGGACACAATGAATAGGCATGGGCATGCCATGAGAGAGGATGAAAGAGAGTGTATAGCTCCTACACTTGCCATTCCTCATTTGTTCTCCACTTCACCATTTTCCTCTTCTTCCTTCATCTTCTTCACCTTCCTCCTTCACCCTCTTCTACTTCCATGAATCATCTCCAAAACCTTACCAAAACACCACCTCATCTTCACTAAAAAAGACCACAACCTCACCCTACATCCCATGATGGAAACAAGTTTGGATTTTGAACACTTTGATCATCTAGGGTTTTTCTTGAGTTGCTTTCAAGAGGTATAATTTCACTTCTCCTCTTATTAGATTGTTTCTTTACCTCATATAGTAGTTTGGAGTTAAACAAGTGTGGATTTATGATCTTAGAAATTTCCAAGTTGATATTTAGTAGAAGTTTGGATTTGTAAAGTGGTAATTGAGGTTTGGTTAGTGTTTACAAGACTTTAGTGATGATTTTACAGGCCAAGACTAGAGACTAGAAACCAAACCACGAACTTAGAATTTCCCGATATTGATTATTTGACAGTTTGTGATGATATATTGGAATCTGGGATGATCCGAGAGGCCTATAAAATAAGTTCTCATGACAGAGAGACGAGCAGGCAACCTGTAGTTAACCCCTGAAACCCGAGACCCAAACACCAAGTTATAGCCGCAGATTTATTACCTGAGGTCGCAAATTGCGGCCAAGTCGGGGTGGAATCGTGTAATTTTTGGACCATAGCTTGCTTATGTGATATCTAGAGCAACCCTATATGCAAAATGTCTTGATTTGACTTAGGGTAGGATCTGGGAGCGATTTCCTTAGTTGCTGAATTTTGTTTTCCGATTTCTGAAACTTGGGTTTTGGTATTTGATATTGTATTTCGTCGTTGGACGTTTGTACGTCAACGACGATGGTTATTTGGCTATTTTAGCATGAATAGGCTATAAGTTCTAACCTATGAGCACATTGTGTGCCGTATCGATTTTCCGGACTTGGTTTTAATTGCATTTCGATATGTTTTGATTGTAGGTACCTTTGTGTGGACTTCCGAGACGATGAAGCACATCGACTTCGGATAAGTAAGAAGTTTAGCAAGTGAGTAGATTTATATCTATGGGGGAAGTCGGGTGGATGGCGTATAGCATCCCCGCAACTGTAATGCTAGAGTTATATATATATATATATATATATATATATATATATATATATATAGGGTTATTAGAATATCATATGCCATAATAGTAGACTTAGTAGAAGATATATCTCTAGTCCTATTTTCTTAACTTTTGAGCTATATATACACACATATAGGAAAAAGGATAATTATAATATGATGATACGAATCATTATGATACGATATAATGATATAAGGCGATGCGATATGATATGAATACTAGATGACATGAGATGATTTATGATGATATGAGATGAAGTGATGTACGTAACTATGGATCTGTACTATCGATTTGATGATATCGTATGAGAGATATTCCGTACGTGATATGATAAAAATGAATTGCCAATATTCGAGAACACTTTATTGTATATCACGAAGTAGATATTGTGATATATTTAGAGTCATACCTGCTTCCAAAACTAACGAATCGTTACACACTTTTAAATGATGATTTCAAGGAAACACTACAAACTTTTCAAAGGGTATCTTTTCAAAAAATATCATAGTCCCCTATTTTCTAAAACAACGATTCATACTATTTTAAACTATAACTGTATGACTCATACGTAGTTGCGTATTTTTATACTGTTCGCGTTACGATTTCTTATTTCTGTATACGCTCGCATTTATGTCATTTACGATATATATATATACTACGTTTCATAGCCCTTTTATTTACATTGTAAGTACACGGTAGCGCACCGGCCGTCTAACAGACACCAAATGCGGAACAAAAACTTTTTAGCCGGCGCTATCGTATACTATAACCCCGGATCTGCCATTAAAGCTAAACTAACAAACTACAAAGTGGGTAGAAATGTTATACCGAACGATTCGAGTCCTTCGGTCTTCAACCATCATCCCACGCTTTGTTGCGGCTGCTCCGATCTCCTGAATCTCCAGTCTTCTCATCCAGGTGGCACCACGTCGTCGGATCTTTAAACGGGCTCCCGCCTCTGAACCGAGGCAACTCAATCATCAAGTTTGCCAAAAGAGATGACCAAGATTGATGTAGAGAATGAGTAGAACACTTTGTCTCGTTACGTCCAAAGCTATGGATGAACGGTTAATGAAGTTGCCTTTTTGGAATCGGGTAAATGGGAAATGAATATCTATCAAATTTCCATGAGTCTAAAACTATCATTATCATTTTTCAAGCAACCTTATTCACTCCAAGGAATGTCCGGCCACTTATATATAGGAGGTAGGTGAGTGTAGGAGGGAGGAGGGGGTGATCTTAAGCATTAATGAAGAAATGAGTCATCTAAACACCTCACCACTCATTTAAAGCTCCATTAATGCACTAAGCCACCTCACCATCCTAGTCACCATCTAGAAACTTCTAGAACCTTTCACACTCATCAAAAAAAGATAAATCCGTATTAAACCGAATGTTTAATACGGGTGATAGAAAACTGGAAACTTTCAAAAGTGATCCTGAAACGAATTTCAGGATAACTCCGTAACAGTATAAACATACCCGCATTTGTATTACGACCGAATACAAATGCAACCGAGAAAAATATATTATATCTACACAGTATAATACTTGGATCCGGCTTAAACCAAAGCCTACCGGTATTATCTGCCCGAAATATGACACGTGCGTAAACGCACGTGCATTTTCCGAACCCTGACATAAAACCATACGGCCTCTACAACGTTTCGCCCGAACTTGGGAAACTATCTGTGGGGGACTCTAATGACTCATCAACACACTGGCACTGGGTATAACCACTAGCACGTCAGAGGTACAAGTTGTACGTAACGGTTGCCTATGTATTGATCGGAAGGGAAGCTGACGAGCGAACTCATCCAGAAACCCTACTGAGTCTGACAGTGACAATATCCGTACAGTCTGGTCCGTTCATCTATGAGTATCGCATATAGGGCCTAGGGGGTTGGTAAACGTCAGATCCGCAATAGCTGTATAAGTCATGTCAGAGTGAAGCCCAGAACACCCTGAGATACTACTGGAATACCTTCAAGTAAATCTCGATTACCCTGGCCAGGGATTTCGTGTAATGGCTCTCCTAAACACAGCGCGATCTCACCCTCAATACCGGGAGAGACGAATCCCCGACGATCCGCTCACTGCCTCCATGTTGCTCGGGACTGTACCCAAAAAATACCTGTTTGCACAACTCCTTTGACCCGTGGTAGGGTATAAATCAAAGCACAGTGGGAACTCACATGAGACAAATGACGATCCCAGGTCGACAGACTAACCTGTACACATGTCACCAGGGAACTGCTATCTGACGATATGTATAATACCAACTAGCATGTTCCCGACGAGCCCTGTCCGGTGTACTCATAACCTAATGAGCACCTGTATACATCTTAGGTGATCTAACTGACACCAGCGGCTTGTGAGACCGGCCATCGCCCCTCGTCGGGGTCTCAACTGTATACACTAGTCTACTCCGAAGTATCGATGCCCTGTCTCGAAACTCCCACGACTAGGGACACTTTAAGGATGTGCTTATAGAACCCAGCTCCCACATATATGATCGCCATCATACTGCTGGTAGTCAAGCAAGAATCCTATGGGCTCTATCAACATCTACATGATGATAAAGACAGACCAGATAGCATACTATCATCTCGAGTAAGACTGTTATATCGGTATAGGTCCTCTGCAATCATTGCAATCACGTGCCTGCAATCTAATAATTGACTTTGAGGGCACTATATCCAACATACATGACTTCTTCTGCTAGTACACCTGAACAATTACCGATGATGCGCATGTTACACTTACACAGATTTTTCGGTTCACACATTCATCACCGGTAATTGCTATGCCACTTACACAGTAGAATTGCTATATCATGATATTATTTTTAATTGTAAAGTACATTCATTGTTCAGTACTATCATATGACACGTTTTCATGATATACTTGATATGCTCATATTACTGTTCTATATTTGCATACATCATACTTTATAGTTATATGCATTAAACATTGTTTTCATGAGATCTCTAGATTTGAGAACCGTGGCTGTATTTCAAAGGAAATTATAAATTGTTTGAAAAATGCGGTTTCTCGTGATGTGATTTCGAGGTGTCCACCATGAGTTTTCTCGGTTCTGAGCTTATTTTCGAGACCCGATTCGAGAAGGAGGACGGACCGTCTGCGGGTATATGGTGGACTTGGTAAGGTACCCCGGGGAAAGAAGATCATGGAGTAGACGATGAGCCCGGCAGGAGGGAGCACCATCTACCGGTGATAGGTTGGACCCGGCGGTTATCCGGTGGATACCGGCCGGAGTCATGAGATTGATATGTGTTAGGGTATATGCCCTAGAGGCCATTATTGTATCATACTAGTTTGTATATTACTTAATTGAAGCCTGGGATATTCACAGTTGTATTGATAGTCTTGCTCAAAATGGTAGTATGCTACTTGGTTTGTTTCTACTTCAATATATGCATGTGTTTCTTTTAGCATATTGCTTATACAAATTAGTGGAGCCCTTAGGATCTTTGCTTGATTACCAGCATTGTGATGGCAGTCACACTAGTGGGGGCTGGGTAATCTATAAGCATATCCTTATACAGGTCTCTAGTCGTAGGATTATCGAGACGGGGCATCGATACTCCGGAGTAGAATAGTGTATACGCTTCTCATCCCAGCAGGGGAGATGGTCTGTTCTACAGTCATTAGTACGTCGTATTGGAGATAGTATGCAGGTGCTCGTTAGGTTACGAGTACACTGGACAGGACTCGTCGGGAACTGTTGGTTGGTATTATACCTATCGTCGGGTAGCAATTCCCAGGTGACATAAGTACAGCTTAGTCTGTCGACTTGACACTGCTACTTCGCCTCGAGTGTGTTTACTTTGATTACTACCCTACCATGGCTCATAGGAGTCATGCAAACAGGTAGTAGTTGGGTGCAGTCCCGAAGTACTTGGAGGCAGTGGCGATTAGATAAGATTCGTCTCTCCCGGTATTAGGGGTTGATATCGTGCTGTGTTCGGAGAGCCATTACACAAAGTCCCTGGCTAGGGCAAGCGAGATTTACTGGTAGGTATTCCAGTAGTTTCTCAGGGTGTTTTAGGATACACTCTGACACGACTTATTGCGCTATTAGGGGTCTGACGATTACCGCCCCCTAGGCCTGATATGCGATACTCTTAGACGAACAGACCGGACTGTACAGAGATTGTCACATTCAGGCTCAGTAGTAATTTGGATGGGTTTTCCTCATCGGCCTTCTTATCGACATCTATCTGGGGACCGTTATGTGCAGTAGTACCGCTTGCGGCCTGTGGTTAATCCCACTTCCAGCGTAGTGTCAAGTCTTTAGAGTCCCACATAGAGAGTTTCCCTGCACCGGGCAAAAGGTGTAGATGCCGTATGGTTTTACGGCAGGACTTCGATCACTTACGTGCATTTGTGCGCGTATGATGTTCGGGCGGATAATACTAGTGGGCTTTGGTTTAAGCCGGATCCTAGTATTATATTGATGGATCAGTTTCGTCTCTTTGTATTCGTGTTTCTCGGAACACGAATGTGGGTATGTATATACGGATGAGAGGGGCATAGACGGAGACACCTCACTAGAGTTTTGACCATTGACTTGATTAAAACAATTATGAGGTAGAGGAAAGTATTTGTTATTTTTGTAAATGATAATTGAGGTATGACTACTTGTTTTGACTACTTGACTTTGTTTGGCCATTTGACTTGGCTTGACCATTTGACTTTGCTTGACCACTTGACTTGGTTTGATTGTTTGACTTAGATATTTTTGTGAGATATTTTGTGACCTGGATATTTTGATGAGATATTTTTCATGCCATGCTTGTAGTCAAGTCAAGGTAGCCATCTCACATTATCTTTATCAATATCAAAAATCATTTCTCTTTCCTCAAGCCAGCTCTCTTCTTCTTCCTCACATCAAAACCCTAAAAGCTCTTATAAGTTGAGAAACCTAGGGTTTCAAGAGACAAATAAATCCATCTTCATACTCTACATCACCTAGGCCATCAAGTTTAGCAAGCTTGTTGCCTTAGTTACCTCGGTTTTGAGGTGGAGCTCGGACTATAGACTCTCGGGTGGATCATCTTTGACTTGAGGAGTCCGTCGAAGAAGCTATGATCCGGATCGATCCTTGGAGCCTACGTAGACTAGGAGGACAGCGATGAAGACCCGAAGGACATATATTGTGAGCTATAACTTCGTATCCGAGTAGTTAAATCTCATGCAGTATGCTAGTTTGGGTTTATGGACGATCCTTGGTTCTAGTCAGTGTTGCGAAGCTCATAAAAATCATTTTTTGCAAATTCCGCCTCCCCGCGAACACGCGGGGTGCGCAACATCGAATTAAAGTAGTATCATAGCCTCTCATAAACCTTATATAGCTTGTAGCGATGTTAGAATTCCGCTGTTTTTGTCGCGGAAAAACTGTCGACAAAAAAAGTTTTCAAAAGTGAGGTTTTGAGTTGTTTGCACACCCCGCGGGCTCACGGTTTGAATCGAGAAGCCGCGGGGTGAAGTGTGCACACCCCGGGGACACCCCAAAGGGGACCAATGGCCGGGACCACCCCCCAAGACCACCACTTGGTGGCCTTGGGGGCTGGTGCCCCGAAAGCACCAGGAATTGGTGCTCTCGGGTCTACTTTCCTTTAGGACCACATTGTGGTGGCCCCTATGGGTGGGTACCCCCTGAGGCCTCCCATTCGACAGTAATACTTGTATCTTCACCTCCATAAAGATTTGGGCAGGTTTCGAGTTCGTTTCGACTCCCGGATTGGCTCAAAACTATCAATTTTGGAACTTTAGCTCACTGGATTTTCAAGTCTTGGAAAATTGTTTAAGTTTGGTAATTGCGTGTGGAATTCTAATGTCTTAGTTACTTTACAAGCTCTGTGTTGTATATATGTGTTTGGAAATGTCGACTAATTGCTATACGTCGATTAGTCGGGGTTGCACATATCTGTGATGTTGATGTGATGGTTTGCGTATATGAACTTGTTAGATCGTCGTGGATGAATAGCCAGGGATGTGAGATGAGGGTTTTCATTCTATCATTCGATGTAAAATTTGTAAAGTGATGTAATATTATTTTGTGGGGCACATCCGGGTTGAGATTGTAACCAATGTTGTATTATTTCTTTTACTGTTTTTGCTCCTAAGATACACCCAAGGCGGGGTGCACAAACTACCGGGTACTTTGAAGTGCCGAGTGGCCTACTCACTTTGTTGAGGGAGGTTGCTTCACTTCGGGTATTTGGTGGGTATTTTGCCACACCCGTAGGGGTCTAGGGTGGGGTTTGGCTATTCATCACGATCATGGAATCCGTCTTTCGTTATAGGCTCAAACGAAACGCGGAATTTCTAGTATATCCAATGTGTTCATCTGTAATCTGGAATGCCTATCATTGTGTCTGACGAATGGATATTATTATATATGTATTATATAATAGAAGTTGCTTATGTTTTGCATCCGTGCTAGTCCAACCCCCGCTCTGTCGTTAGTTAAGTAACCTAACTGGTGATGATGGGGCCTCGTGGCAAATGCGGATGGCATAAGCGTATGTTGTATTTTCTTTGTTTTCTGCAATGGTAGGTTAATTGATGGGACTGTATTACATTAATGCAAAGAAAACAAACAAAAGCTGAATTGTTGGAACAAATTTTAAAGCCACTCGGTTATTTTAAAACAACAGACTTTTAAATGCGGATCTTAAACCACTCCTTTTAAAAGCTATCAGGTTCCTTCGATTATATCAAGTTCACTACGTTCATGGTTTCACCAAAGCCATCCGTAGCCCTCCGTCATTTCATATGAATATTCAATAGTATTCAAGCTATGTTTGTTGACCTTCGTCAAGGTATACTGATTGGTAGCTGTTGGGTGTTTATATGTAGCATAGATAGATGCGTTGGTTTAGGACAGTCGTATTACCTTATTGACCTTCGTCAAGGGTATATACGGGTGGGTTAAAATTAACCTGGATAATGATGGATAGAACTTGACATGTGACTTATGATTTGTTGACCTTCGTCAAGGTCATAAGAGCATGGGGCAAAAATCCACATCGGGAGTTTCTAAAGAAACTGAAACTTGCTAGTACTGCATACCATTTGGAGTTTGATAATGTTGGTAGGATTCCTTCAGCATTATCACACAATGATATTTGGATCCCAATCCTACTGTGAGTATCCGCTACTCCTCGGGACATTCTTCACTTAACGATCAATGCTATAAACCAAGTAGGTGTCTAGAACAGTGTTAGCGGAGCTACGCCTCCAGGGAAAAGAGGTTATTTAATTAAGGAACTTCGCGAAAGCGTCGTAAAACCTCCCTCGAAGTACCGACACTAGCCTGGCTGAACGGTTAACCAAGTATTGTACGGTGAGATTAATCCTGACTAATTATTCTTTTATAGTTTGAGGAAGGATTCGAGAAACAGTGGGAACCATCCTGTTTAGATAAATTAAAAACCAATCTAAACTTGCAAGAGTATCATGCTAAGTGTTTTCTTCTCTTTCTCTCTCTCTCTCTTGCAGCGACCCTGTGACCAGACATAGGTTACATCTTGATAATAAAATGACTGAATCTGACTATAATGACTGGCAAAGGTCTGTCCAGATGTCCATTGCCTATGAAAAGCTGGGACATCTCATTACTACTCAAGCCCCTGCCGTCCCAGGTCCAGTTTCCACCGTCATGGATATTGATATCTATAAGACATCGAAAAAAGACTGTGCGAATGCCAAGTGCCTCGTGATGGCCTCAGTGGATGGTGTAAACCAAAGGCAGCACGAGAAGATGGACTTAGCTTCCATCTTCCTCCATATCAAAGATTTATATGGAGAGCAATCTCGTATTGCAAGATATGAGACATCGAAGGAATTGCTTCAAGCGAGCTTGGCTGTCGGGTCATCTGTAGGGGACAACGTCCTTACAATGACTAGCTATATTGATGAGCTCACGGACCTGGAGACCACGTTGGGAAACATGTCATATGCCGACTTTTTTCTACAGTCCCTACCATCTAATTTTGCCCAGGGGAAGAAAGTTATACTTCCAGTTGAGTGCACCCTGAAGGAAACCGGGGTGACACCCACTCAGCTTATTGGGGAATCTTCCTCTTCTGCATCCAAAGCGAAAGCAAAGGGTGAGAAGAAGCCCTCCACAAAGCCGATATGTGGTGTCAGTAAGGTAGAAGGACAGTGAAGGGCAAAAGTTTCTGGGCTAACAGTAGGGAAGGAGGGACATTCCTATTATCATGGGAAAGGGCATTGGCAGAAGGATTAAAGGGCTTTAAAAGCCAGAATCCAGGATCCGAAGTATGTTGTGGTTTCGACTTCGGGTGTGTTTGTAATAGAAAACTTTATATCAATTAACTCTACTTTCTAGGTACTAGATACCGGATCAGGATCTCATATCTGTAATTCATTACAGGCTTTGAGAAACCGTAGAGTTATCAGGTTAGGTGATATGACTCTCAGGGTTGCTAACGGAATGAGCATGGACGCTGAATCCGTAGAGGAATATCACCTTGGATTGACAAGTGGGCAGATATTGATTCTACGTAACTGTTTGTATGTACCTAGTATAGCTTGTAACATCATATCTGTGTCCTTACTTTCTAAGGAAGGATATGATTTTACATTTGTAAGAGATGTGGTCCACATCCACCTAAATCAAGTTTTGATTGGGTCGGGTACATTAGATAACGGTATATACATATTAAATCAAGCTCAGGTTTTCAGTGTCCAGAACACACTTAAAAGAAAGTCTCCGGAATTAAATCAGGCTTTCTTATGGTATTGTAGACTGAGTCACATCAATGAAATACGGTTGACGAAGCTACATAGAGAGAGATATTTGTATCCATTCGAATATCAGTCTTATGCAACTTGTCAATCTTGTCTCATTGGAAAGATGATAAAGACTCCGTTCACTGGACACGGAGTAAGAGCGAGCGAGCTCTTGGGACTCATACACAGCGATGTGTGTGGTCCAATGTCTACACATACAAGAAGTGGTTATTCCTATTTCATTACTTTTACGAATGGTTTGTCTAGGTATGGACATGTCTTCTTAATGAAGCATAAATTCGAGGCCTTTGAGAGATTCCAGGAATACAAGAATGAAGCGGAAAAACAAACAGGTAACAATATCAAGACACTGAGATATGATCGAGGTGGTGAATACTTAAGTGCCGAGTTTCTGGACTACTTAAAAGAGAATGGAATTCTCTCTCAGCTTACTCCTCCATACACACCACAACACAACGGTGTATCAGAAAGGAGGAATCAAACCCTATTGGATATGGTTCATTCCATGATGAGTAAGGTTGAGTTACCGCGATCCTTCTGGGGTTATGCACTAGAATCAGGTGCATATCTTTTGAACAAGGTTCCTACTAAGTCAGTGCCTATTGCAGGGTTACTAGGCACTCTCACAAGGGTCTATAAGGCATCAACCATACCCGATTTAAAATTTAGACGTGCCGAACAACCCTAACCAAGATCTTTAAACTAGAGATTAGGCGAAACAAAGCATGTTAAACACTTTAACATCTAAGAGTTTGGGATTACAACCTTTTTAGTCCGGTCCTTCACTTCTATAGCTCCGTGTTGAGGTCCCTTCGCTGCGATCATCGAGTACCCGGACTCTAGAGAGGCTCCACGAAGAGAAAGATCCAATCTTGCTTCCGATCTTCGATAATAAAGATGATCTACCTTGAAGTTTCTTTAACACAAGCTCTCACTCACTAATGAAGTGAACACCCTAATCTAAATGGCTAAGATATATTAGGATGATGAAGTAGGATTTTAGCTCTCATTTATTTTCTTAATCTCACTCATTTTCATCACAACATGAAAAGCTTTCTAGAAAGCTTTTCATGCAAAGAAGAAGAAGGAAGAAGATGATCTATTTCTTTTGTGATGAATAATGAATCCATGTGAGGTTAGAAATGCAACCATGGGTTAAGCATGATAACTTAACCCATGTAGAGAATGAACCATGGTTAAAGGGTTGGGTTGGGTTAACTAAATATCTACAAAAATATCTTTGCAAAAACAAAATAAAAGCTTCTAGAAGCTTCTAGAAAAATTAACCCAAATCAAACCTTAATCATGTTTAATCTCCACTAATCATGTTGCATTAATAACCCTAACTTTTCACAATATTATATATCACATATACAATATTTATTGTAACAAAATAAAATAATACAATTAACATATATCGCATATATATCAATGTATTACCCGAATGAGAAAAAAGAATCTTTTAGTGAGCTTATATTAGTTAATATAATTTAATATATCAAATATATAATTATATATTAAATTATCGAATCAACACTTGATCCGATAATCCGGCTATTTCACAAATAACCGACTAATATAATCTGTATCAGTTTATCGAATCAACACTTGATCCGATGACCCGGCTATATCACATATACCCGACCGATATCTCATATCGCGAGAATCTAATACGGTATCACATACACGTATTGTTCTCGGTCCCGCACATAACACATATGTGCTCCTACTCCGTTTTGCCTGAGCCAGGAAACCTCTGTGTAGGACTCTAAAGAATCGTCAATACGCCGGCAGTAGGCGATGATCATATCAAACACCCACAAGCTGCAAGCGGTCAGCTAAACATAACAGCCACCCAGGTATTGAGCAATCAGAAGATCAACAAGCAAGCCTGTACATTCTCCCATGAATCCAATCAGTAACACTCCCGTACAGTCCGGTCTCTTCGTCTGATATGTCGCATATCTCGCCTAGGGGTGGTAAACGTCAGACCCCAGTAGCTTGATAAGTCGTGTCAATATGAGGTCCATAACAGTTTGAGAAACTACTGATAACACTTACCAGTAAATCTCAGCAACCCTGGCCAGGGATTTCTAGTTATAGCCAATCGAACACAGCGCAACATCAACTCCCTATACCGGGAGAGACGAAACCCCTCCTATCGCTCATTGCCTCCATGTGATTCGGGACTGTACCCAAAAGCCACCTTTTTGCATGCCCTATTGGACGTGGTATGATGGAAATCAAAGCACAGTAGGAATCACACAAGACTCTATGACGATCTCGGGTCTACAGACTAACCTGTACCAGTGTCACCAGACAACTGCCATCTGACGTGAGGTATAATACCATCTGGAGGTTCTCGGCGAGTCCGTCCAGTGTACCCAGTCTCCACTGAGCACCCGTACACCATCCTTGATGTTAAACACCGATGGATATGGGATCATCCATCGCCCATCATATGGGTCAAGATGCGTATACGCTAGTATACTCTGGTGTATCGATGCCCTGTCTCGATACACCCTCGACTAGGAACAGTTATAGGATGTACACGTCGACTACCGTGGCCCCACTAGTATGATCTCATCATAGTCCCAGTAGTCGAGTACATATCCTTAGGGCTTTATCAACATGTGAGAGTAAGACAGTAAACTAATATAAGTCAACATGTTAAGATAAAGAGCAACCAGATAGCGTACTATCATGTCAAGCAAGAAAGTCCTCCCTATATATGTCCAAGCATCCACTACAATATACATCGTATGTACAGTAATGGCCTCTAGGGCATACATATAACTAACACCTACCACACCATATCAGATGTGGAGTAGGAAGAAACCCTGCCTTAAGTACCTTAAGACATGGGGATGTCCAGCTTTTGTAAAAAAGCAGCATGCGGACAAGCTCGAGGCACGCTCAGTAGTGTGTAAGTTTGTGGGATACCCTAAGAACTCCAGGGGGTATCTTTTCTATTACTCAGAGGAACAAAAGGTTTTGTTTCTCAACATCCCCACTTCTTGGAAGCTGAATTTTTAGAAAATCAGATTAGTGGGAGTGCAACAGAACTGGAAGAAATTCCAGAACCACAAGCTATTACTAAAAGCTTGGTAGAACCAGAGATTTCAGAAGAACCAGAGATCCCCGCGCCACTCCGCAGAAGTAGTAGGCAGTCTTATCCACCCGAGAGATACTATGGTTTTCTCATAGACGGGGATCGAGAGGATTGCACCATTGACAATGATGAGCCTACTAGCTTCCAACAAGCCATTCAGAGCGGCGGCTCGGTAAAATGGCTGGATGAAATGCGGACCAAGATGGAGTCCATGTACACTAACAAAGTATGGACTTTGGACATTGCTCCAGAAGGGGTAAAACCCGTAGGCTGCAAATGGATCTTCATAAAGAAGATTGGTGTAGATGGACAGGTTCAAACTTATAAGGCTAGACTTATTGCAAAAAGTTATCGTCAAAGACCTGGTTTGGACTACGATGAAACCTTTTCTCCAGTGGCTATGCTCAAATCCATTCGGATCCTTCTTGCCATTGCTGCCTTCCACGATTATGGGATCTGGAAAATGGACGTAAAGACGGATTTTCTAAATGGAAATTTATAAGAGTGCGTCTATATGGATCAGCCAGAGGGTTTCATTCAGAGTGGGAGAAGCGGGAAAGTGTGAAAGTTGCTTAAGTCCATTTATGGACTAAAGTAGGCATTGCGGAGTTTGAACATCTATTTTGATGATACAGTCAAAGAATTCAACTTTATCAAAAATCCAGATGAACTATGCATATATAGTAAGATTGTAGGAAGAAATGTGGTATTCCTCGTCTTGTACGTGGATGGCATTCTCTTGATAGGAAATGACATTCTTATGCTACAATCAGTCAAAGGATTCTTGTTACAGAGGTTCTCCATGAAAGACCTGGGTGATGCCAACTACATTCAAGGGATCCGGATCTATCGTGATAGATCTAAAAGGATGTTGAGACTTTCACAGTCTAGGTACATCGACACTATACTAAAAAGATTCAGTATGGAAGATTCAAAGCGCGGTAATCTACCGGCTTGTCATGGAATCACCCTCTCTAAAGAGATGTCTCCAATGACTAATTTGGAAAGGGCTCGCATATCAACTATACCCTACGCATCTGCGGCAGGCTCTATAATGTATATGATGTTGTGTACCAGACTAGATGTAGCATATGCATTGAGCGTTGTAAGCCGGTATCAGTCAAACCCAGGGGAAGAAGCACTGGATAGAAGTAAAGAACATTCTCAAGTACCTGAGAAGGACTAAAGAGATGTTTTTGGTGTATGGAGGAAAAGACCTCCAGATCGAGGCCTTTGCTGACTCCAGCTTCCAGAGTGACAAGGATGACTCTATGTCCATGTCGGGTTATGTCTTTACCCTCAATGGAGGGGCGGTCTGTTGGAAGAGCTCCAAGCAGGACACCGTTGCTGACTCGACGATAGAAGCGGAGTACATAGCTGCTTGCGATGCCGCAAAAGAAGCTGTCTGGATAAAGAAGTTCCTTACGGAACTTTAGGTGGTTCCGACCATTGTTAATCCAGTACCTCTGTATTATGACAACAAAAGCCCTATAGCTTTAGCGAAGGAACCCAGGTCCCATCAGAAGTCCAGACACATTTTGAGGCGGTACCACCTGATCAGGGAGATTGTAGATCGCCGGGAGATCGAGGTGAAGAGAGTAGACATGGAGAATAACACTGCAGATCCACTCACGAAGGCCATCCCTCAGACACAGTTCGAGCGGCTGATCGAGATGATAGGTCTGCGATAGGCCAGTATATGGCCCTAGTGCAAGTGAGAGATTGTTAGTGTATATACCCTAGAGGCCATTATTGTATCATACTAGTTTGTATATTACTTAATGGAAGCTTGTGATATTCACAGTTGTATTGACAACCTTGTTCAAAATGGTAGTATGCTACTTGGTTTGTTTCTACTTCAATATGTGCATGTGTTTCTTTTAGCATATCGCTTATACATATTAGTAGAGCCCTTAGGATATTTGCTTGGTTACCAGCATTGTGATGGCAGTCACACTAGTGAGGGCTGGGTAATCTACAAGCACATCCTTATACAGGTCCTTAGTCATAGGATTATCGAGACGGGGCATCGATACTCCGGAGTAGACTAGTGTATATGCTTCTTATCCCAGCAGGGGAGATGTTCTGTCCCAAAGCCATTAGTACGTCATACTAGAGATAGTATGCAGGTGCTCGTTAGGTTACGAGTACACTGGACAGGACTCGTCGGGAACTGTTTGTTGGTATTATACATATCGTCAGGTAGCAGTTCCCAGGTGACATGAGTACACCTTAGTCCATCGACTTGACACTGCTACTTCACCTCAAGTGTGTTTACTTTGATTACTACCCTACCATGTCTCAAAGGAGTCATGCAAACAGGTAGTAGTTGGGTGCAGTCCCGAAGCACTTGGAGGCAGTGGCGGTTAGATAGGATTCATCTCTCCCGGTATTGGGGGTTGATATCGTGCTGTGTTCGGAGAGCCATTACAAAAAGTCCCTAGCTAGGGGAAGCGAGATTTACTGGTAGGTATTCCAGTAGTTTCTCAGGGTGTTTTTGGATACACTCCGGCACGACTTATTGCGCTATTAGGGGTCTGACGATTACCGCCCCTTAGGCCCGATATGCGATATGTGAGAGGTGAGTGTAGGGGAAAGATATTTGTTAAGAGAGTGAGCCTAAGGCTTTAACTTGGCTGCCCCTTTCCTTCATCTCCTCCATTGTTTCCTCTACTAAATTGCTTCAAGCTCAGTCCCCTCACTACATCCATGCATTATCTTCATTTCCTTGCCAAAACCCGATGCAACCTTCACATAAAACATGCATAACCCCATTCTAAGACCTTTGAACCATTCAAGTTTGGATTTTGGAGACTTTAGGTAACTCAAGAAAGTTCTTTAGTTGCAAATGAGGTAATCCATACACTTTAGTTATATATTTGTGTTATATATCGTATTTTTAGTTAGAATTTGAGTTATTTAGGTTTGTGATTTTAGAAAATTATAAGTTGTTGTTAAATGATAAGTTGAGATGTAGCGAGAGTTTACAAGACCTTAGGGATTGATTTCATTGCCTAAAAATGAGTTTAGAACCCGATACACGAAGTTAGAATTGTTCCGTATCGGTTTTGTGAAACCTTAAGGCCTACAGGGAATCTGGGATGACCTGGTAAGTTTTTGAGAAAAACTAGCAACTCCAGAGACCTAGTTTGACCAATGGGAGACCATCCTGAGAAGACAAACCCCAACGGAGCCTACAGTGCCGAGCTCGCCAGATTTATGGGCTATGTGGCCGGCCAAATTGTGGTATTTGGTGTCTAGGTTTGGTCTGTAGCTCAGTTACTTCATATACAACCCTACTGCATTGCTAGTTTAATCCCATTTTACCTGAGAGAGAATCTGGGAGCTATTGTGAGTGGTTTTTGGTTATGTTTTCTGTATTTTGGAATTCTTGGTTTTAGTATTTGATATTGTATTGGGTCGTTGGATGTTTGTACGTCAACGACAAGGGTTGTTTGGTTGGTTTTGCATGCGTAGGCTATAGGTTCTAACCTATGACCGCACTGCGTGCCGTATTGGATTTCGGAACTTGATGTTAACAGCTTTGCGATTTTGTATTGATTGTAGGTACCTTCGTGTGGATTCCGAGACGACGAAGCGCATCGACTACGGCTGAACAAGGAGTTCCGCTGGTGAGTAGATTTATATCTTCGGGGGAAGTCGGGTGGATGGCGTATAGCACCCCGACAAATTATTTTGGAAACTGATATATATATATATATATATATATATAGAATATGGTTAAGGAAACCATATTAGAAACTTATGGATATGGTTTAAGAATTAGTAGGAGACAAGATATACCACAACTTAAGAATTGATATGTATGAGATTTAGAGTAGCATGACATGAGATTTATAAGATAGAATGTATACGTAAGATGACTTGATGTGAGATATTAATATGATGAAAGAGTATACGATGTGATATGATGACTTGATTGATATGTCGGTATACGGATGCGAGTTGATATGAGAGGATTGATACCTTTGCCGGTCCCCTGATATGAGATTGTTATGGATGCGACCTGGGATATAGGTATATAGATATATATAATGTTGTGAATCCCGAGTGATATGTCGTACGAGACGTTAGGTCCGTACCCTCAGCGTCATATAGGTTGATAGGATCCCTAATGGTTTAGTGCTGTCGTACGATAATTTACCGTACGTGATGAGTTTTATGATGATTGATCTATACCCTTGACTAGAGGATGCCGTACGAAGGATTATACCTACGTGATGTGGTGAGGCTGGATGCCGATTGTTAGATTCACCGACTCGGATATGTACTAGAGACGTATACCTTATAGCATTGCGCCCACGATTTACTTTATGCTATATTCTTGTCACTCTCATTGCATTTCATATACCTGTGCTAGTACACCTACACCATTATCAATGAAGCGTATATTACACTTACACAGATTGGCCGGCTTACACACTTCATCATCGATAATTGTCACTCACACAGGAGAATTGCTACATCATGCTATTATATTACTATGCTCACATTATAATGATATGCCCATGCTCACATCACTGTTCCATATTGTATGATATACGTATATGCTTACATTCTGTTATATGTTGCATACATCATACTTTACGATTATACGCATTGAGATATGCTGTTTTCATGAGATTTCTGGATTTGAGAACCGTAGTTATTTCAAAAGAAAGTATGTATTGTTTTATAAACCCGGTTTCTCTTGATATGATATTTCGAGACGTCTAACATGCGTTTTTTCGGTTCTGAAACGTGTGATATGTGAAACCCGATTCGAGGAGTTGGATAACCCGTTTGCGGGTTCATGGTGGACCTGGTATGGTTCCCCGGGGCGAGAAATGGTTTTCATGGTGTAGATAATGAGCCTGGCAGGGAGGGCACTACCTACCGGTGATTGGTTGGACCTGGCGGTTATCCGGAGGATACCGACTAGAGTCGAGAGATGGATATGGGCCGACTCGTTCAGCCGGAGCCCGAGGGCCGATCTGGACTGACGGAGCCCGAGATATAAGGATTTACGTGTCGATGTTGGACACGGGTTTCATGATGTTTCGAGTGTCGATGTTGGACACTCAGGTTCCATGATTTAGTTGTGTCGTTGATGGACACACGTGGTTGATATCCTCATATATATATACAGGAATATGTTTTCATGATATTTTGAGTGTCGATGTTGGACACTCCGGTTCCATGATTTAGTTGTGTCGTTGATGGACACACATGGTTGATATACTCATAAATATATATACAGGCATATGTTTTCATGATGTTTCGAGTGTCGGTGTTGGACACTCAGGTTTCATGATATTTGTTGTGTCGTTAACGGACACATGGATGATATCCACATGCATACATGCATATGATGTCGGATGTTTATTTATATATGTCATTGCATTGACTCGATTGTTAACATATATGCATTTATGGTCACCCTAGATATCATAGTATTACCTTCATGATATAGTGACCTAGGAAATCGTTGTGTCAATCGATTTCTACTTGCTGATGTTTTCTACTCACGAGTTGGCAACTCACCCCCGTTGTGCCGCAGTTCTTGCAGTTTTGACCGCTTGGGATCAGTTGCGGTATCGCTGGCACACAGCTTCATCCAGGGTGTTTGCTTTGGTAGGTAGGACACATGTTGGATCGTGCCCACTCTCGTACTGTTATATTCTATTGTATCTACATAAACTCCATCACATCAAATCAGAGACTAGAATTGTATATTGGTAGACCTAGTCAGACTTGGGTATTGTGCGAGACTTAGAGTGATGGGTTTATGATCTCTTTTCTTGAGTTTGATGTCTTTCCTCTTTATTTGTTCTTTCTGGGTTGTTTCTTCACCATTGGGCGTCGTATATATGTTGTTGCGTGGTTGTGATTCCGCCAGTTGGCAAAGAGCTAGCTCCCGCTTGGGGATGCCTATAGATTGTTGTATATATGTTTTTGGATCAAAACATACAAGGGAGGTGCTGCCCAAAATTTTAAAAGACAAAACATGATTTATTATACCTTTATTTCAAAACTGTACCCCCACAATTTTCCGCAAAAAGGTTTAGATTTTCTGGGATTCGGCTTACTTGATTTACGTCACGCCTTTAGACATTACGTAATTTAAGTGCCGGTCAGGTGCTAAATTTTTGGGTCGTGACAAAGTTGGTATCAGAGCGCTAGGTTTAACCTTAGTTTGAGTCTATGTTTGACTATGCAGAGTCTAGGGCGTATATATATATTGCGGTACCTAGGGTTGACCTTACCGAACTTAGACTTGAACAGAGGGGTATTAGACCTGAACTTTCGTTTCATAGATTAACCTTGATTGATGGAGTAGGTAGCTTGAGTAGAGTGACGTACTGTACGTATGTTCCACGGCATATTTACGATACGATACTCCACTTAAGAAACCTTAGGAGGTACATATTTTGAGATCGGTGATTGTCTTCGTCCCCATGATTATACGTCCATTTGATATCCTTGATACTATTCATTCCTATGATCATATATCCATTTACGGTATGATGATTTCTTTCGTTCATGTGATTTATCTTTATCGATACCTGCTTAAGGTTCTTGTCACCATGGTTTGAGTGCATATTGAGCTGCTACTGGTGTTGCGGTCGGGGCGAACTCGTCATGAACGAGGACTGACCATATTGTTTTCTGGTGACATAGGGATGTGTAGGTATAGTGTTGGTGTTGTGATCTCTCGTTGAGGTGAGTGTACGGTTTTGCACCGGATGATTGGGCCACTGATAGAGGCTGCCGGATTGTGAGAAGACTGTTGATGTACGGCCTACCTCAGGGATTGTGATGTCGTCTACCGTGCAGACAGATGACCCAGCTGTTTTGAGATTGCTGGGATGTCGCTTCCAGAGATTACGAGCTGAGATCGCTGAAGCTTCTAGGCGGAGATGTAACAGATGACAGCTAGTCTATCCTGAGTTGAGAGACGAAGGTGATTCTTCAGATTTGATGCGCCGACGCAGGCCCAGTTGAGCTGAAGATTTCCAGTATGGAGAATCTTACTCAGAGCAAGAGTAGATCGATCCAGAGATGACGTTGTTCGTTGAATGATCCGATAGGAGATCAGTAAGTGGACCAGCTTCAGATAAAGGACCTCACCCAGATGCGTTGTGAGTTGATCGAGAATGAACGAGTATTGAGTATTCCTCCGATGGTTGGGACGAGTTCCCGAGGACATGTTCGGCTAGATATCTTCTACAGAGTGATGAAGATACCGAGTTCATGGTTTCGAGTCAATGTGAGAGATTTCGGATTGACTGTAGCCGAGAACATTTGCAGTGCGCAGATGGCATGACGTGACATCAAAGCGGACGATAATAAAGACGAGTGGAACAAGAGGTTCGTGCAAGATGTTAACGAGTTGTTGTTACTCCCCGTTGATATTAGAGATCAGATATGTATACATAGGCGTTGGGATATGTCCAGTTCCCGAGGAAATGTTGTGCTGAGAACGCAGATGTCCAGAAAACGAGAAGATAATTATGTAAGAGCGCCAGCCTCCGTACAGTTCAGTATAGGCGAGATCGGAAGAGACCATGAGTAGGTTCTTTCCAGGACACTGCCACGATAAGATTGCACCGAGGATCAGTTGTGTCGCGTGTATCCAGAGGGCCAGAGGCCGACGCCGGTGACGTGTTGCTTTACGAGTGGTTATACTAATTGGCCGAGAGATGACCAGATGAGTGTCAGGGCGGAACCGTTTCCGTTAGTACACCTGACCGGGACGACGAGCCAACGGATTGTGAGATTGGTAATACATAGAGAAAATGAGGACCTAGAGACAGAGGATGCCAGACTATGAGCAGGAGGCAAGCGGATGTTCTTGCTCTGCCAGTCTTGGGCGCACCGACATTTTTCTTCGATATTGTAGGAGGTGTACCTCAATGTCATTTGATGCGATTTGCGTTTGTGATTCGAGTATCACGCTTATATCGCTTGGATTTGAGTTTTCATGATTGAGTTTCTGTTAGTGTATATGCCCTAGGGGCCATTATTGTATCATACTAGCTTGTATATTACTTAATGGAAGCTTTGGATATTCACAGTTATATTAACAGTCTTACTAAACATGGTAGTATGCTACTTGGTTTATTTCTATCTTAATATGTGTATACGTTAGCATATCGAGAATACATATTGATAGAGCCCTTAGGATCTTGCTTGACTACCAGCGTTGTGATGGCAGTCACGCTAGTGGGGGCTGGATAGTCTACAAGCACATCCTTTTTCAGGTCCCTAGTTATAGGATTATCGAGACAGGGCATCGATACTCCGGAGTAGACTAGTGTGTGCGCTTCTCATCCCAGTTGGGGAGATGGTCTGTCCCACAGCCATCAGTACGTTGTACTGGAGATAGTATACAGGTGCTCGTTGGGTTACGGGTACACCGGACAGGACTCACAGGGAACTGTTGGTTAGTATTATACCCGTCGTCAGTTAACAGTTCCCAAGTGACATGAGTACAGCATAGTCCGCAGACTTGACACTGCTGCTTCGTCTCGAGTGTGTTCCCATTGTTCTTAGATTGCTACCCTACCACGGCTCAAAGGAGTCGTGCAAACAGGTAGCAGTTGGGTGCAGTCCCGAAGCACTTGGAGGCAGTGGCGGTTAGATAGGATTCGTCTCTCCCAGTATTGGGAGTTGATATCGCGCTGTGTTTGGAAAGCCATTACACAAAGTCCCTGTCCAGGGCAAGCGAGATTTACTGGTAGGATTTCCAGTAGCTTCTCAAGGTGTAATAGGCTTCACTCCGACATGACTTATACCGCTTATAGAGGACCGACGCTTGCCGCCCCCTAGGCCCGATATGCGATAGTCATAGACGAACAGACCGGACTGTATGAAGATTGTCATATCAGGCTCAGTAGGAGTTCGGATGGGTTTCCTCATCGGCCTTCTTATCGACATCTACCAGGGGATCGTTACGTACAGCTAGTGCCGCTTGCGGTCTGTGGTTAAACCCACTGCCAGCGTAGTGTCGAGTCTTTAGAGTCCCACACAGAGAGTTTCCCTGCTTCGGGCGAAACGATATAGAGGTCGTATGGTTTTACGACAGGGTTCGGACACATACGTGTTTTTACGCACGTACGATGTTCGGACAGTTTATACTAGCAGTCTTTGGTTTAAGCCAGATTCTAGTATTGGATTATTGGATTTATACAGTCTCAGTATTTCCGTGTTTTCACGGATGGGAGGGGCATTCTCGTAATTAGTCGATAAGCTTCTAGAAGATTGATGATTTGGAGGCTTAGGTGGAACTTGCATTAAATGGTTTAATGACTCATGGTGTGATTCATCCAAAGGAGTTAATGATGCATTTATTGCTTAATGACTCATGGGATGAATCACACAAAGTGAGTTAATGAAGCATGGTTGATATTTTATTTGTTATTCATTTAATAATATCTTATGCTTCATATATTCACAAATGAGATATTTTTCCATATCATTCTCACTCTCACCTTCTCTCTCCTCAAGCTCTCTCTCTCTTCAAAGAACTAACCCTAACCTCTCATATGTTGAGATCCAAGGGTTAGCAAGACTATTAGATCCCTAATCCTATTCTATATCCTCTAGGTTACTTTGATTAGCACTCTTAGCAACTTAGTTACCTCAAGTGAGAGGTTAAGCTTGGAGAAGTAGCTCTCGGGTGGATCTTCTATCACAACGAGGAGGCCGACGAGGAGGTGGTATACGAGAACAAGAAGGACTTGATTCATTAGGTATAATCTTCTTTCATAGTAGCTAATCACTTCTATGTTGTTGTTAGTTAGGGTTTAGCAAAGATCCGTAAAGTTAGTCGATGTTAGTTTAAACAAAATGATTGTTTTACCTATTCTGTCTCCCCGCATCATGTGTGGGGTGTCTAACGTCGACTTACAGTTTCATGATATTGTTTTCGTGCACCATGGCTGCACCTACTGGGCATTTACATTTTTTGTGCATAGTTATTGCACTTGATATATGCTTTATGAATCGTTGTGTTGGTTTATGATTTGTGCATATTTATTGCACTTGAGATCGGTTTTGTGCTTTGGCTGCACGTGCTTATGATTTCGTGGATTTCATACGGTTGATTTGATTTTGTGCATGTAGTACGCACTCGATTTTATTTTTGCACTCGGTATAGCTCGTATATGCTTACAGTGCATTGATACGTATTTTGTGCACGTAGTTGTACGCTGTTATGATTTATTACACCTTGGTACACTCGGTGTTGCTTTTCATACGAATTTGAGTTATTGATGAGTTTATGTGCATTTGTTGCCCCAGATTTGATATTTCGTGCACTGGATGCACTGGATTGGTATTTCGTGTATTTGATGCACCGGAATTGTATTTCGTGCATTTGATGCACCGGATTTGTATTTCGTGCATATGTTGCACCAGATTTGTATTTCGTATATTTATTGCATCGGATGGGTATTTCGTGCATTAGTTGTACCAGATTTTTACTCCATACCTTGGTTACACCCGATTTATGTTTTTGAGTATTTGTTTTAACAGATTTATGTTTTTGTGCGCGTTTGCACTTGACGTTCGTTATCGTGCACACTATTGCACTAGATATTTTATACAGACCAGACACACTTGATTTAAATTTTCAGGCATTTTGGGCGCATGATATGAGATTTTGTGCACACCGGGTGCACTTGATGGAAATTTTTATTCGTGCATGACGGATGCACTTGGCTGAGATTTTATTCGTGCATGTTGGATGCACTTGACTTAGATTTTACTTGTGCATGTCGGATGCACTTGATTTGGATTCTCGTGCATGTTGGGCTCATGGTATGAGATGTGATTTTGTGCACACCAAATGCACTTGATTGGGATTTTCATTCGTGCATGTTAGTTGCACTGGATTGAGATTTCCGTGCACAATATATGCACTAGATGTTGTCGTGCACACCTGTTGCATTGGACAGATGCTTTCGTGCACACATGTTGCACTTAGTTTTGATTTTGTGCATATTTGTGGCACTTGTATTGGATTTGGTTTTCCATGCGCACCAGACGCATATGATGTTGAATACGCCTTTTGAGGCTGATTTCGCTTTTGAGCGCATTGTTTTCATGATGGGCATTATGTAGTAGCCGAACATGGCTGGTCTGAGGACAATGCCTGAGTACTTTTGCATGCATAAAAGTTACCAAAGGTTTTCAAAAAGGGGCTACAGTCTCGCTATTTAGTACGTGTCCGCGAGTGACACGAAATTTTATAAAGAGAACCTTTTGGGATATTTCAAAAAGGCGGGACGTATAAATTAAGCAAAACATATATAAGTATATATTTATTACATTACAAATGATCGTCCGCCACTTGTACCGTGAGCTACGTATAGCACGGAGATTTGGGAATGATTTTGCATGTGTTTCATTCAGTTTTTAAAATGGTTTTACAAAGATGCGTGTTGTATACATATTATGATTTGACTATAGTGCATTTGGATTCCAGTGGTGGAATTCGAGATTCGTATTTCCATTTTTACTCCGATGATTGCATGATGCTTGACGGAGTTTGATTTTGAGTTTTGCACTCATTTTCATGCGCACAGGATGCACTGTGGTATTTCTATATCTTCCGTGATTTCGGAGCCCCGTTGATTTGAGCTGATTATTGAAATGTTTTAGTATTTGGGGGTTTAAATTTAAATTCGGGGACCGAATTTATTTAAGGAGGGAAGATTGTAACATTTCAGAAAATATAAAATATTATTTTTTGGAATTTAATACTAAAATAATATATTTCGCGAAAACTACCCGATTTGCGAAATTTGGGTTTTCGTAAAGTGGTATAAGTATATACCAATATTTGGAAATTTATCGGAGATTAAAATGATTTATTTATTTCGATGATATTTATCGGAATTTTGGTCAAATCCGTGTTTTTACATTTTTTCCGTGACTCGTGCTCCGTGTCATGTGCATGTTGGGTTTGTGACCTGTGAGTTTGGGAGTTAGAAAAATAAAGAGAATAGAAAGAAAAACAAAATAGAAAGGAAAAGAAAATAAAAGAAAATAATAGATAGAGTGTAGTGTGAATGGAATAAAAATAGATGACATGGACAAAATTGATATTTGTGAGAGGTGAGTGTAGGGGAAAGATATTTGTTAAGAGAGTGAGCCTAAGGCTTTTACTTGGCTACCCCTTTCCTTCATCTCCTCCATTGTTTCCTCTACTAAATTGCTTCAAGCTCATTCCCCTCACTACATCCATGCATCATCTTCATTTCCTTGCCAAAACCCGATGCAACCTTCACATAAAACATCCACAACCCCATTCTAAGACCTTTGAACCATTCAAGTTATGATTTTGGAGACTTTAGGCAACTTAAGAAAGTTCTTTAGTTGCAAATGAGGTAATCCATACACTTTAGTTATGTATTTGTGTTATATATCGTATTTTTAGTTAGAATTTGAGTTATTTAGGTTTGTGATTTTAGAAAATTATAAGTTACTGTTAAATGATAAGTTGAGGTGTAACGAGTGTTTACAAGACCTTAGGGATTGATTTCATGACCTGGAAATGAGTTTAGAACCCGATACACGAAGTTAGAATTGTTCCGTGTTGATTTTGTGAAACCTTAAGGCCTACAGGGAATCTGGGATGACCTGGAACGTTTCTGAGAAAGACTAGCAACTCCAGAGACCTAATTAGACCAATGGGAGACCACCCTGAGAAGACGAACCCCAACGGAGCCTACAGGGCCGAGCTCGCCGGATTTATGGGCTATGTAGCCGGCCAAATTGTTGTACTTGGTGCCTAGGTTTGGTCTGTAGCTCAGTTAATTCATATGCAACCCCACTGCATTGCTAGTTTAAGCCCATTTTACCTGAGAGAGAATCTGGGAGCTGTTGTGAGTGGTTTTTGGTTATGTTTTCCATATTTTGGAATTCTTGGTTTTTGTATTTGATATTGTGTTGGGTCGTTGGATGTTTGTACGTCAACGACGAGGGTTGTTTGGTTAGTTTTGCATGCGTAGGCTATAGATTCTAACCTATGACCGCACCACATGCCGTATTGGATTTCGGAACTTGATGTTAATAGCTTTGCGATTTCCTATTGATTAGATAGCGTATAGCACCCCCGTAAATTATTATGGAAACTGATATATATATATATATATATATATAGAGAGAGAGAGAGAGAGAGAATATGGTTAAGGAAACCATGTTAGAAACTTATGGATATTGTTTAAGAATTAGTAGGAGACAAGATATACCACGACTTAAAAATTGATATGTATGAGATTTAGAGTAGCATGACATGAGATTTATAAGATAGAACGTATACGTAAGATGACTTGATGTGAGATATTAATGTGATGAAAGAGTATACGATGTGATATGATGACTTGATTGATATGTCGGTGCAGGGTTACCTAAGACGGCAGCGAGGTTTTGGGAGGCATCTTCCATGCCAAATTCAAATTTTTGCCATTTTAGCTAACCCCAACTAAGAATCGTTAACTAGAAATCGACGGAAATATAAATGCAAACACTTTGCAAGTCTACTGAGCAAGGAATAAAACCTTTGTAGACTGGTCCTTCACTTCAATAACTCTGTGTAGTAGTCCCTTTCGCTGCGATCGTGAACTCCGGACTCTAGAGAGGCTCCAATGAAGAAACGAACATGCTTTCTTCGAAGACTTCGAGACCGAAGATGAGCTACGTCGAGGAGACACTAACACAAGCTATCTCTTCACTAATTATGAAATTAGTGAAGCAAACACCCTATACTAAATGGCAAGTAATAGATGATGATGAAGTAGGAAGTGGGCCCACTTTAGATTTGATTTTCTCACATTTTTTTTCTCATACCTCCATTGAAGCTAGAAAGCTTTTGAGAGGAAGAACAAGAAGATGAAAGAACTCATCATAACAGTTATCCAAATGAATTATTGCAACCATGCGTGAGTTAAGACCTCATGCCTAACTCATGTAGAGAATAAACCAAGAGCTAAGGTTAAGGGTTGGGTTAACTAATATCCTAAGGAATGACAAAAGAGTGGACTTTGTCAATGTTTCTACAAGTTTCATCCAAGCTTGACAACATTGAACAAGTCTTCTCTCTTTTGTTATAACTTAAGAAATAAATAAAACAGTAAGTTAACCCTATCATGGTTTAAGTCTCATAGACCCATCTTGCATGTATCATCAAGCATGACATAATACATGTACACAAATATACATATCATATATATACAATGTGCACATCAAGTGAGCAAAGAAATCATAAGTGAGCTAATACTAGTTAATGTAATGTAATATATCTAATATATAATTATACATTAGATTATCAAATCAACTCTTGATTTAATAATCCGGCTATATCACATATAACTGACTAATATCATGTGTAACAACTTATCGAATCAACACTTGATCCGATAACTCGGCTATATCGCATATACCCGACCAATGTCACAATTCGTGAGAATAGAATACGGTATCTCATATCGTATCAATCTCGGTTCCGCACATATCACATATGTGCTCCTACTCCGTTTCGCTTGAGCCAGGAAACCCCTGTGTAGGACTCTAAAGACTCGTCAATACGCCGGCATTAGGTGATGATCATATCAAACACCCACAAGCCGCAAGCAGTCTTCTAAACGTAACGGCCACCCGGATATTGAGGGATCAGAAGATCAACAAGGAAGCCTGCTCACACTCCTGTGAATCCAATTAGTAACACTACCGTACAGTCCGGTCTCTTCGTCTGATATGTTGCATATCTCGTCTAGGGTGGTAAACGTCAGACCCAGTATCTCAATAAGTCATGTCGATATGAGGCTCATAACGGGTCGAGAAACTACTGATAACACTTACCAGTATATCTCTGAAACAGCCCTGGCCAGGGACTTCCTGTTATAGCCAATCGAGCACAGCGCAACATCAACTCCCAATACCGGGAGAGACGAAACCCCTCCTATCGCTCATTGCCTCTATGTGACTCGGGACTGTACCTAAAAGCCACCGTTTTGCATGTTCTCTTGAACGTGGTAAGATGGAAATCAAAGTACAGTGGGAATCACACAGGACTCTATGACGATCTCAGGTCTACAGACTAATCTGTACCAGTGTCACCAGAGAACTGCCATCTGACGTTAGGTATAATACCATCTGGGAGTTCTCGGTGAGTCCGTTCAGTGTACCCAGTCTCCACTAAGCACCTGTATACTATCTTTGATGTCAAACACCAATGGATATGGGATCATCCATCGCCCATCTACATGGGTGAACAAGCTATACGCTAGTTTACTCTGGTATATCAATGCCTTGTCTCGATACACCCTCGACTAGGAACATTTGATGGATGTACTTATCGACTACTCTATCCCCACTAGTATGATCTGCATCATAATTCTGGTAGTCAAGTACCCATCCTAAGGGCTTTATCAACATGTAATATAGAGACAATAAGCATACATGTTAAGATAAAGAGCAACCAGATAGCATACTATCATGTCGAGCAAGAAAGTCCTCCCTATATATGTCCAAGCATCCACTACAATATACATCGTATGTACAGTAATGGCCTCTAGGGCATACATATCACTAACAATCTTCCACTTGCACTAGGGCCATCTTTTGTAGTATCTCATACCCAACAATCAGCAGTGGTTGTAGTATCTCATACACAACCATCCCATAAAAGTCTCTTCTGGGTATAGGCCTTTGTGAGTGGATTCGCCATATTCTCCTCCGTGTCTACTCTCCCAACCTCTATCTCCCTGGAGAGCAACCATCTTCATGATCAGGTGATACTGCCTAAGAATATGTCTGGATCTTTGATGGGATGGGAGTTCCTAGGCCTTAGACACAACTCCATTGTCATACAATGGTAGGAACGAAGTTCATCTCATGAACTTTTATACATTCAGACTGCCTCTTTGGTAGTATTCTTGGTAGCGATGTATCCAGCTTTTATCATCTAGTTTGCCACGGTACCTAGCTTGGAACTCTTCCAACATACCGTCCCTCCACTGAGGGTAAAGGCAATGCTTGTGACTGACATTCAGTCGACCTTACCACCCTAGAAGCTTTCCAGTGATTCTCCCCAGGATGGGTTGATACCATCTTACTACACCTAGTGAGAATCCTAACATCCACTTAGATCTATCTCATAGATCCAAAACCCAGGATTTAGGAGGTATCACCTTGATCCTATATGGAGAATCTGTGTGATAAGAGGTGATTGACCGAGTGTAGCATAGGAAACTCCTATACTATCAAGAGTATGTCATCCACGTACAATACGAGGATCACCACCATACTCCCTACTACCTTTTTGTATATACAAAGTTCATCTACCATTTTTATGAAGTCAAACGCTTTGACTACCACATCAAAACAGATGTTTTAACTCCGCGATGCCTGCTTTATCCCATAAAGCAACTTTCACATGTTTCCGTTGCTCCCACTGTCTACGAAGCCCTCTGGCTGTGTACATATAGACGCTCTCTTCAAAATCATTATTTAGAAAAGTTGTCATGACACCCATCCGCCAGATATCGTAGTCATGGTATGTAGCAATGGCAAGTAGGATCCGGATGGACTTAAGCATAGGGACTAGAAATGGTTTCATCATTATCCACACATGGTTGATGACGAAAACCCTTTGAAACAAGCCTTAGCTTTGAAAGTCTCAATTTTTCCATGTACACCAAGTAATCTTCTCAAAATATACTTGCTCCTGATGGGGATTTAACCCTTCAGGTAAAGCAACCAAAGTCCATACTTTCTTGGTGTATATGGATTCCATCTCAGATCGCTTAGCATCCAGCCATTCTTATAGAGCCCCCACTCCCGACGGCCTGCTGCGAAACTAGTTGGGTCATCATCTCATGATGCAATCCTCGCTCCCACTGTCATAGAGAAAACCGAAGTATCTTTCAAGTGGATGAGGAACCCTACTAGATCGATGGAGAGGCTTAGGTTCGTCAGGAACTATTGAATCCATCGGTTCTACCAAATCATCAGCTGCAGTTTGTATAGCTGGAACTCCTTCCATGTTAGATATATGTATACCCTAGAGGCCATTATGAGATAGTGTATGTACTGATGTGTATATATATATATATATATATATATATATATATATATATTCGGGGGACAGTCTTGCTCGATATGATAGTATGCTATCTGGTTTTACTTTATCATATGTTCACTTGATCATGTTTATATTCATTTGGTGCATGTTGATAAAGCCCTAAGGATATTGGCTTGACTACTGGCGTTATGATGCGGATCATACTAGTGGGACATCTGTAGTTTATAAGCATATCCTTGAAATGTTCCTAGTCGTAGGTATATCGAGACAGGGCATTGATATTCCAGTTTAGACTAGCGTATACCATTCTTGTTCCATATGATGGGCGATGGATGATCCCATATCCGTCTGGTGTGTTGACACCGAAGATAGTATACGGATGCTCAGTGAGACTGGGTACACTGAACGGTCTCACCGAGAACTCCTATATGGTATTATATCATACGTCGGATAGCAGTTCTCAGGTGACACTGGTACAGGTTAGTCTGTAGACCCGAGATCGTCATAGAGTCTTGTGTGTCCTCCCATTGTACTTTGATCTCCACCCTACTGCGGCTCTACTGAGTCGTACAAACAGGTGGATTTTGGGTATAGTCTCGAGGCATATAGAGGCAGTGAGCGATAGGAGGGGTTTCGTCTCTCCCGGTATTGGGGGTTGATGATGTGCTGTGCACGATTGGCTATAACGGGAAGTCCCTGGCCAGGGCTGCTGAGATATTACTGATAAGTGTTATCAGTAAGTTTCTCGATCTGTTATAGACCATATACCGGCATGACTTATTGAGTTATTGGGGTCGACGATTCCATCCCTAGACTCGATATGCAGCATATCTGACGAAGAGACCGGACTGTACGGTTAGTGTTGCCGGATGGATTGACAGGAGTTTTGACAGGTTCGCTTGTTCTTATTCTGATCGCTCAATACCCGGGTGGCCGTTACGTTTAGCTGACCGCTTGCGACTTGTAGGTGTTTGATATGATCATCATCTACTGCTGGCGTATTGACGAGTCTTAGAGTCCCACATAGAAGTTTCTCGGCTATGGCAAAATGAAGTGGTGCACATATGAGATATGTGCGGAGTCTCGATTAAATACTAGTATATGATACTGTATTTTAATCGGGCATTTAATATTAGTCGGGTCGTATAAGATATGACCAATTTATTAAATCAAGTGTTGATTTAATAAAGGCTTTTATATTATTTATTTAAATCCTTTTCTTCTTATGGATACATGCATGTATATGTACATGATGATGTGCATACATACATACATACATGAAAAGTATCATGGTTGATGATACAAAGAGGATGGCAATATAAGAATCATATTGTAGATAAAATAATATATGGATATTTTCAATAAAGATTAAAGGCAAAAGAAAAGATTAATGAGTCATTTCTTCTACATTTTTCTACACATTTCCATGGTTGAATTTAACTCAACCATGGTTTCTTTTCCTTTTGCCTTTAACCTAAATTGAAATATCTAGATATTATATTTAACTATAGTTATGGTTATGATAAGATATCTCTCTCTCTCTCTCATTTTTTTCATTATTGATTATTATCATTTTCACTCCAAAAGAAAAGAGAGAGCCATCTTCTTCCTCAAAACCCTAGCTCTCTTTTAAATGTTAAAATATAGTTAGAGAAAGAAAAGAAAAGGTATTAAATAAGAATAGCAACCACTTCATCATCCTGCACAACCTTAGCTATCTTGTGTAGGGTGTTGTGCTTCAAGTTTTTCAAAGATCGAAGGAAGCATCAAGCTTAGGGCAAAGTGCTTCGGGTGGATCGTCGTGGACGAGGAGTTGATCAAGCGAACCTTTTCAAAGCCAAGGAGTCTTCCAAAGAGGTCTACAAAGGTTGTAGTCTCATCACTTAGTATAACTTAACTCTTAATTGTTGATACTATTAATAGTTACTTCATATATTCTAGTTCGATTCTTTGTATAGTTTGCTTAGCACCTCAAAATTTTATTGTTATAGCATGTATGATGCTTCTAAACCCTAATAGAGGTTTTAAGAAAACCCTACAGTGGTATCAGAGCCATGCTAGAGCTTTGTAGTAACCTAGACGACGTTGAAAACATCGAACGGACGAAATACGACACCCGGGGGGTGCTCTCTGGAAATTTTTTCAAAACCTGGAATTTTTCAAATTAAAAATATGTAAAAAATTAAGCAGGGAAATATATGGGCCCACCAGAAAAACTATGCCCTAAATCGACCATACGATCGCGCAACCACGGCCAAAGTGGCCTTGTTCCGGCGGTTCCGCGGTGTTGTATGTGATCCATGGGCCGTATTTTCTTGTGCTAGCCCGTATGTGTTTTCTGATGTTACTGGTATTTTTAGAATCTGCTCAGGTGTTGAGCTTTCAGAGCAGTCTGTGGTTGTTTAAATCGTTTGATCGGATGTTTCAACGTCGCTTAGTTTAATAGTATGTGATACAATAATTGAAATCTACAAATTTGTTTGTTGCGTGTAAATCTAGCAGTTCAGTCTCGGGATAAACGAAAATCTTGTTGAATTATCCGGTTTGTTTTGAAAAGGTGTTTTCTTGAATGAGACCCAAATGCGAGCTTTACATTATTTAGGCAAGAAATCTTGTATATGTGATATTCCGGATTTGTGTTGTCTAAAGGCAGTTAAAGATTCCAATTGTTGTATTTTTTCCATTTTATTTCTCTGTGACCGTAAGTGTAGTATGTATTACCGGTTTTCGTTGCTGTACATCGATGACGATCGGTGTATGCATACTTACTTACGTTGATGATATTTGATATTATGTGTCGATGAGATTTGATATGCAGGATTGTCGCAATGAATAGCCGGGGGTTTTCTTTTTTATGTGAGATGAGAGTATTCTTTTAATTCATGTAAAATTAAATTGTATTTAATATTCTTTTATTTGGGGCACTTCCGGGATGAGGTTGTTGTCACCAGTGTTGTATATTATTTACTTTTCCGTATTAGGATAGACCCAAGGTGGAGGGCACAAGTGACCGGGTTCTTGGGTTCAGTGGGAGGCCATCTCGAGGAGTCGAGACCGTGTCTCCTAAACTCCAGAATTGGTAGGGTCGCTTGCCGCTCTCGTAGGGGTCTAGGGGTGTGGGCTTGGCTGTTCATCGCGACCGTGGAATCCGTATTTTTTATTGCTGGCTAAATATAAAATACGAACCTCCTAGATATCCTTTATGTGCTTCTGCTGCTTTTGTTATCTGATGTGATCTTTTAATGCATATCTGAGACGAATGAAATATTATATATATATGATATATATTAGACGTTACTTATGTTTTTCACCCGCACTAGCCCCGTCCCGGTATGCCGTTAGTTAAGTAACCTAACGGTGCATATCAGGACACTGTGACGAATGCGAGTGGCATAAGTGTACGTTATATTTTCGTTTCTTTCTGTAATGGCTTAGGATTTAAATGATGGGACTACATTAATGAGATTAATGTAAAAGATAAATGAACCTAAAAAGATGTTGTAGAATCAGATTTGAAACACACTCGGCCTTTTTGTAAAAAAGCAAGTTTCAAAATGCGGAGCTTAAGCCACTCCTTTTAAACCCATTAGATTCTACAACGATATCAAGTTCAATGCGTCAAAAGTTTTCTTAAAAACTATCTGCAACCCTCCGTCATTTTAGGAAGTAGAGTACTTAGTATTCGTGCTGCGTATTTTGACTTTAGTTAAGGCGCAGTGTACGGTAGCTGAGTGATGTCTTCCTACACTGCATATGATGCAGATTAGTTAGGACATTCATATGATTATGTTGACTTTAGTTAAGGGTCATATGAGTGGGTCTAGTTAATCACGAAATGACGGGAAGAACTTGACTAGCACTTATGATATGTTGACTTTAGTTAAGGTCATAAGTATTAGGGGTAAAAATAATATCGGGAATTTCAAGAGTTGAAAATTACAATGAGATTGTATATATTCTATATGATAGTAGGATCCCGATCCCATTGCGAGCAAATGTTGCTCCCGGGAAAATTTTGCACTTTACAATTAGCTGACTCGGTAGGTGTCTAGAAAGGTGCCAAACGGGGCTACGCCTCTGGGAAGACGAGGTTTACTTTAATTAGGTCCGTGCGAAAGCACGGGGAACTTCCCTCGAGTACCGGCACTGGCCTGGCTGAGAGGTTGGCGAAGTTGTAGAATGTAATTAATCCCGGCTAGTTTTCTTTTTAAAAGGTTTTAAAGAAAATTTGATAAAAACAGTGGGAGACATCGATTAGACTAGATAATAACCAATCTGATCTTTGCAAGAGCTTTCGCTAAGTGTATTCTTTTCTCTCTTTTAATGGCAGATACCCATGACAGGACTTAAGCTTTTATTAGATAAAAACAAGCTGAATGGGACCAACTATAAAGACTGGCTGAGGAATTTAAACATAGTCTTGACTTATGATAAAGTATCATATGTCCTTACAGGTCCAGCCTTGCCCCCTAGGTCCTAAATCTTCAGTTGCGGATAGGGAAATCCGCAAGACATGGGACGCTGACTGTGCCACGGCAAAATGCCTCGCGCTTGCATCGATGGATAACACACATCAAAAGCAACACGAGAATATGGACGTACAAGCCATATTCCTCCATACAAAAGAGTTGTATGGAGAGCAATCCCGCGTATTACGATACGAAGCGTCTAAGAAACTGTTTCAGATGCGCATGACCGCTGGCACAGTAGTAGGAGACCATGTTCTGAAAATGATAGCTCTCATAGAAGAGCTTGAGGACCTTGGGTGGACAATGGACAATGAACAGTATACATATATTATTCTGCAGTCTCTCCCTTCTACCTTTGCTCAGTTCATCGTTAACTTCAACATGCACAACATAGAGAAGGAACTGCCTGAACTCCTTAATATGTTAAGGAGTGCAGAGAGCACACTGAAGTCAGTGAAGACTCCCGTTATGAGTGTTGGGCAATCCTCCTCCTCTTACCCAAAGGCTAAGGCCAAGGGAAAGATGAAGAAGAAACCCACCAAACCTAAGGGTGGAGTCAAAAAGGTAAAGGGAAAAGGCAAGTCCAAGGTTGGGGCATCAGAGAAAGGTGAATGTTTCCATTGCAAGAAGACGACACTGGAAGAGGAACTGTATTGAGTACCTAGCACTCAAGAAGAAGCATGGTGATGCTTCAGCTTCAGGTGTGTTCGTAATTGAAAACTGTTTTTCTATAAACTCTGCTTCCTGGGTATTGGATACCGGTTCGGGTTCTCATATTTGCAATTCTGTGCAGGTGTTGAGAAATAGCAGAGTTCTGAAGACAGGTGATCATACTCTCCTAGTTGGAAATGGTTCCAATGTAAATGCAGTTTCAGTAGGAGAGTATCACCTAGGTTTGCCTTCGGGTTGTATATTGGTTTTGAACCCGTGTTATTTTGTACCAAGTATGCTTTGTAATATTATATCTGTTTCCTTGTTAGACAATGAAGGGTATCATTTTGCTGTGCAACACAATGTTATGAACATTAGACTGAATCAAGAGTTGATTGGTTGTGGTACATTAAATAACGGGATATACGTCCTTAATCAACACACAGTTTTCAACATACAACACAAAAATAAAAGAAAATTTTCAGAGATAAATGAAGCTTTTCTTTGGCATTGTAGACTTGGTCATATTAATGAAACAAGACTTAACAAGCTTCATAAAGATGGATATTTAAATTCATTTGAGTATAAATCTTATGCAACTTGCCAGTCTTGTATCAAAGGTAAAATGACCAAAACCCCGTTTACAGGACACGGAGAAAGAGCTACTGAGCTCCTAGGCCTCATACATAGTGATGTATGCGGACCAATGCCTACACATGCAAGAGGCGGTTTTTCATACTTCATAACTTTTACTGATGATTTCTCAAGATTTGGTCATGTATATTTGATAAAACATAAATCTGAAGCTTTCGAGAAATTCAAGGAGTATAAACATGAAGTAGAAAACCAAACTGGAAAGAGTATCAAGATACTTCGATCAGATCGAGGTGGAGAGTACTTAAATACTGAGTTCTTAGACTTCCTAAAAGAGAATGGGATTCTCTCTCAGCTCACTCCACCTTACACACCACAGCACAACGGTGTGTCAGAACGAAGGAACCGTACCCTATTAGATATGGTACGATCCATGATGAGTGATTCTGAGTTACCTCTCTCGTTTTGGGGGCATGCATTGGAAACAACAGCTTTTCTGTTAAACAAAGTTCCAACCAAGACCGTGTCTACCACTCCATATGAGATATGGCATGGGAAGAAACCATCTCTTAAAAGAGTTAAGATTTGGGGTTGTCCGGCTTTTGTTAAAAAGCAGAATCCAGACAAATTCGAGACACGATCAGTCAAATGTATATTTGTAGGATATCCTAAACATTCGTTTGGGTATCTTTTCTACCACAAAGAGGAACAAAAAGTATTTGTTTCTCAGTATGCCACCTTTTTAGAAGATGAGATTTTTTCAAACAATACAAATGGAAATGTTGTAGATCTAGAAGAAGTTCTAGAAACACAAGTTACAAATGACAACTTGGCTGAACCTGAAGTTATAACAGAATCTAATGAACCTCAGCCACTCCGTAGATCTGGTAGGACTTCTCGCCCACCGGAGAGATACTACGGTTTTCTCGTTGATGGTGATAGAGAAGATTGCATCATGGATGATGATGATCCTGCCAGTTTTCATCAGGCTATCACGAGTGGTGACTCTATGAATTGGCTGGATGCCATGAGATCCGAAATGGAGTCCATGTACACCAACAAAGTATGGACTTTGGAAGATGAACCCTCCGGGATAAAACCTGTGGGATGCAAATGGATCTTTAAAAGAAAGATTGGTGTAGATGGACAGGTAGAGACCTATAAGGCAAGGTTGGTAGCGAAAGGTTTTCGTCAAAGACCAGGTTTGGACTATGACGAGACTTTCTCTCCGGTAGCCATGATTAAATCCATTCGGATCCTACTTGCTATTGCTGCTCACTACGACTATGAAATCTGGCAGATGGACGTTAAAACTGCATTCCTGAATGGTGATTTAGAGGAATGCGTTTATATGGATCAGCCAGAAGGATTCATTCATAGTGGGAGCAGCGGTAAAGCATGTAACCTACTTAAATCCATTTATGGATTAAAGCAGGCATCACGGAGTTGGAACATCTGTTTTGATGATGTTATCAAAGAGTTTGATTTCATCAAAAATCCAGATGAACCTTGTGTTTATAAGAAGATTGTAGGAAGAAATGTCGCAATCCTCATATTGTACGTAGATGACATACTTCTGATAGGAAATGACATTCCTATGCTACAGTCGGTCAAATCATTCTTATCACAAAGGTTCTCCATGAAGGACCTGGGAGATGCCACATACATATTGGGTATACGGATCTATAGGGATAGATCCAAACGGTTATTGGGATTGTCCCAAACCAAGTACATAAACACCATCCTAAAGAGATTTAGTATGGAAGACTCCAAACGGGGTGCCTTACCCGCTTGCCACGGAGTCACTCTCTCAAAAGACGATTGCCCAAAGTCTGATATAGAGAGAGCTCGCATGAGCATTATTCCCTATGCTTCGGTAGTAGGATCGATAATGTATGCAATGTTATGTACACGCCCTGATGTTGCTTATGCACTTAGTGTAGTAAGCAGGTATCAATCTAACCCAGGGGAGAATCACTGGATTGCTGTAAAGAACATTCTTAAGTACTTGCGAAGGACTAAAGAATTGTTCTTGATATATGGTAATGGGGATCTCCAAATGGAGGCCTTTACCGATTCGAGCTTCCAGAATGACAAGGATGACAGCAAGACTATCTCAGGGTTTGCATTTACCCTCAATGGAGGGACGGTGAGTTGGAAGAGTTCCAAACAGGATACCGTTGCAGACTCAATGATGGAAGCTGAATATATTGCTGCAAATGATGCTGCCAAGGAAGCCGTCTGGATAAGAAAGTTCATCGCGGAGCTAGGAGTAGTTCCAACCATTATTGATCCAATACCTCTGTATTGTGACAATAATGGGGCTATGGCGTTGGCCAAAGAGCCCAGGTCCCATCAGAAGTCCAGACACATCCTGAGGCGATATCATGTGATCCGGGAGATAGTTGATCACCGCGAGATCGAGATTAAGAGAGTAGACACAAAGAACAACGCTGCGGATCCATTCACCAAGGCCCTCCCTCAGCCGCAGCATGAGCGACTTTTTGAGATGTTGGGTATGAGATATGCCAATAACTGGCCTTAGTGCAAGTGGGAGATTGTTGGATATATGTATGCCCTAGAGGCCATTATGAGATAGTGTATGTACTGATGTGTATATATATATATATTCGGGGGACAGTCTTGCTTGATATGATAGTATGCTATCTGGTTTTACTTTATCATATGTTCACTTGATCATGTTTATATTCATTTGGTGCATGTTGATAAAGCCCTAAGGATATTGGCTTGACTACTGGCGTTATGATGCGGATCATACTAGTGGGACATCTGTAGTTTATAAGCATATCATTGAAATGTTCCTAGTCGTAGGTATATCGAGACAGGGCATCGATATTCCAGTTTAGACTAGTGTATACCATTCTTGTTCCATATGATGGGCGATGGATGATCCCATATCCGTCTGGTGTGTTGACACCGAAGATAGTATACGGGTGCTCAGTGCGACTGGGTACACTGAACGGACTCACCGAGAACTCCTATATGGTATTATATCATACGTCGGATAGCAGTTCTCAGGTGACACTGGTACAGGTTAGTCTGTAGACCCGAGATCGTCATAGAGTCTTGTTTGTCCTCCCACTGTACTTTGATCTCCACCCTACTGCGGCTCTACTGAGTCGTACAAAAAGGTGGATTTTGGGTATAGTCTCGAGGCATATAGAGGCAGTGAGCGATAGGAGGGGTTTCATCTCTCCCGGTATTGGGGGTTGATGCTGTGCTGTGCACGATTGGCTATAACGGGAAGTCCCTGGCCAGGGCTGCGGAGATATTACTGATAAGTGTTATCAGTAAGTTTCTCGATCTGTTATAGACCATATACCGGCATGACTTATTGAGTTATTGGGGTCGACGATTCCATCCCTAGACTCGATATGCAGCATATCTGACGAAGAGATCGGACTGTACGGTTAGTGTTGCCGGATGGATTGACAGGAGTTTTGACAGGTTCGCTTGTTCTTATTCTGATCGCTCAATACCCGGGTGGCCGTTACGTTTAGCTGACCGCTTGCGGCTTGTAGGTGTTTGATATGATCATCATCTACTGCTGGTGTATTGACGAGTCTTAGAGTCCCACATAGAAGTTTCTCGGCTCTGGCAAAACAAAGCGGTGCACATATGAGATATGTGCGGAGTCTCGATTAAATACTAGTATATGATACTGTATTTTAATCGGGCATTTAATATTAGTCGGGTCGTATAAGATATGACCAATTTATTAAATCAAGTGTTGATTTAATAAAGGCTTTTATATTATTTATTTAAATCCTTTTCTTCATATGGATACATGCATGTATATGTACATGATGATGTGCATACATACATACATACATGAAAAGTATCATGGTTGATGATACAAAGAGGATGGCAATATAAGAATCATATTGTAGATAAAATAATATATGGATATTTTCAATAAAGATTAAAGGCAAAAGAAAAGATTAATGAGTCATTTCTTCTACACTTTTCTACACATTTCCATGGTTGAATTTAACTCAACCATGGTTTCGTTTCCTTTTGCCTTTAACCTAAATTGAAATATCTAGATATTATATTTAACTATAGTTATGGTTATGATAAGATATCTCTCTCTCTCTCATTTTTTTCATTATTGATTATTATCATTTTCACTCCAAAAGAAAAGAGAGAGCCATCTTCTTCCTCAAAACCCTTGCTCTCTTTTAAATGTTAAAATAGAGTTAGAGAAAGAAAAGAAAAGGTATTAAATAAGAATAGCAACCACTTCATCATCCTACACAACCTTAGCTATCTTGTGTAGGGTGTTGTGCTTCAAGTTTTTCAAAGATCGAAGGAAGCATCAAGCTTAGGGCAAAGTGCTTCGGGTGGATCGTTGTGGACGAGGAGTTGATCAAGCGAACCTTTTCAAAGCCAAGGAGTCTTCCAAAGAGGTCTACAAAGGTTGTAGTCTCATCACTTAGTATAACTTAACTCTTAATTGTTGATACTATTAATAGTTACTTCATATATTCTAGTTCGATTCTTTGTATAGTTTGCTTAGCACCTCAAAATTTTATTGTTATAGCATGTATGATGCTTCTAAACCCTAATAGAGGTGTTAAGAAAACCCTACATTCCAGTTCTACCTCATGACCACTAATTTGTTCACAAGAAATTCCCTTTCTCTAAGGTGGTTTGCTGAGAAATAAAACACCTTTTGCTCCTCAGTGTGGTAGAAGATATTCCCTTGCGAATGCTTGGGATATCCAACAAACTTCTACAGAACAGACCTTGCCTCGAGCTTGTCCGGATTTTGCTTTTAGACATAGGCCGAACAACCCCAAATCTTAACATCCTTAAGAGATGGGCTCTTCCCATACCATATCTCATATGGAGTGGTAGGCACCTGATTTGTTTGGAACTGTATTCAATAGTTATGCAGCTTCTCAAGTGCATAACCCACAAAAGGAAATAGGCAACTCAGTAGTACTCATCATAGAGCACACCATATCACATAGGGTGCGATTGCTCCTCCCGGATATACCAACGTGCTGCGGTGTATACGGAGGAGTAATGCTGAGAGAGAATCTCATTATCCTTTAGAATAGTCCAGGAATTCCATGCTCAAGTATTCTCCTCCTTGATCACATCAAAGGACATAATACTTATACCCATTTTGGTTCTCCACTTCTAACTTATATTCTTTGAATATCTCAAAAGGTTCAGACTTGTGTTTCAATAGGAACATATGTCCGAATCTTGAGAGATGATCAGTGAATGTAATGGAGTACAAAGAACAAATCCTGGCATGTGTAGACAGGGGACCTCATACATCATCATGTATCAATCCCAAGAGTTCACTAACTCTTTCTCTGTTTCTAGAAAACAGAGCTATGGTCATCTTATCTTTGTGACATGACTGGCAAGTTTCACAAGATATAAATTCAAACTAATTTAAATATGCATCTTAATGTAACTTCAACTAGTCGGGTCGCATTGATATGACCTAGTCTACAATGCCTCAAGAAGAATTCATTCATTTCTGAACTCTTTCTCTTGTATTTGTTCTGTACGTTAAGAACTGTGGTTTGATTTAGAATGTATATGCTTTTAGATAACGTGCCTGGACCAATCAACTCTTGATATAGGAAATGTTCAAAACATTATCCAACAATACAAAATTATATCCTTCTTTATTAAATAAAGAGACTGATATGATGTTGTATAACAGGTTCGGTATCTAATAATATTCGTTCAGAATCAATGTATTTGGTAATACAGGATGATAACTGCTGATCAGTCGAAAATATTGCATTTTTAACACGGCAATTTCCCTATCATTTGCACTCATCTAGAAGTGTTCGGTATTCAGATTACACATATTAGCAAAACAGTCCTAAAATATCAGATTGCATGTGTTAGACTTTAAAACCGGCACTATAAAGGAAATTGACTGCATTTCATGGCATCGCACATCATCCTTGTATTGCGCAACACTTGTCTCGAGATTTATGCGGGAAATTGCAGTAACAAAGCCAAAAGAAGCTGATCGAAATTACACCAACTCCAAGTTTTGAGATCTGGTAGCAATCCAAAGGGAAAAATACAATTCAACATATCAGATAAAGGCCCATAATTCAGCCCAAAGCAGCACCAGAAGTTGCAAGCCCTAAGGCCTCCAAAGAGCCGCGGATCCGCGGCGGGAGCCTGCTTGCGCCGCGGATCCGCCGCGCCTCTGCCACGTCATCCGTCAAAGTTTGCTGCATTATTCCTATTTCAGTGCCTGAAGCTCAGAAATCTATGGCAAATTCCAGAAGACTTTAGAAGATTCTGCTAGTTCAGCAAACTAGGGTTTCTAAGCTTAAATAAATCCTAGCTTAAAGCCTAAGCTAAGCTCCTAACTAACTTACAACAAATTTTTGGAGGGAATTGTAATTTCAAAACCTAGACCTAGGGTTTGGAAATCTATAAATAGGATCCTAGACCTAGGGTTAAACACCTTCCAATTGATCTCTAATCATTAGTTCAATCTTTAATCTCCATCTCCTTCCACAAGTCTAGTGACAAGACTTGTGCGAAACCCTAAACCCTAATTCCAATCAAAATTCAAGATCCCAAGTACCAAATCAAGCGTGAAGCCCTTCAACCTTTTAGGAGCAGAGCCGATCTTCAACAGAGCAAGTGGTCCAAGCCGATCCGCGACTCACGGAGACAAGCGAAGCCAAATCGACAATCGAGTTCTTCCTCTTGTAGTTCTTGAGCGATTGTAATGAAATTGTTGATATAAATAAAAGGTGATATTCTTTAATCTCGCTTTCTTTAAATTCTTGCATCATGATTCGATCTCAATTTGTAATTGTAGTTCTTGTTGTGATGTTTGAGTAAAACTCCGCTCGTCGAGGAGTCGAGACGATCAATAGAATGATGATGTAACAAATCTTAAAACGATTCTTGAGTCCTACGAGTTTTGTAAACCCTAGCAAGTTCAAGAATCGATGACCTAGTTTCATTGCGATACTTTCTTGATTGTGATCGCTCGAAATTAGGGATCTACGATCGTTTCTTGAATTTACAAGAGGCTAGAATGTGAATGATATCAACGAAAGAACAAGGGATAAATGATGAAACCCTAGTTTCACTAGAAATCCCTAATTCTCGTCGATCATCATCGATCTAGTATCAACTCATCGAAGGATAAGAATACGACATCTTGAGATTACATCACATCTATAGATCCGATCAATTCCTGCGAACCTCATTTAGATTCTTGATATTTGGTTGGAAAAATCATCGAAACTCGATTCTTGATTGTTTATCATTTTCTTGATTCTTGATTAGAATAGTGACACTTGAATCCATCGATAAAATCTTGAATCATGTTTTCTTTTCTTTTCTATTAACTTTTCAATTCAAATCAAACATACAAACGAATCGCACAATCCCTGTGGACGATTCGCAGTCGCTAACGATCTACAACTGACACCGTAGTTGATTGCGGTCAAATAATTCTTTGATTGTGAATTTTATTCATTTTCTAAATACCGACACAAAGAAACTTATTCGAGTTACACTACACCACACAATCGGAATAAAGAATCAATCAAATGGCGCCGTTGCCGGGGATCGCGCGCTAGATCGTTTTATATTGAAATTTGAATTGAAAGATTTATTCCATTGTAATTCTGTGATCAAAATTCGCGCAAAAATCTAAACAATTTGTTGTGGTTTATTGCAAGGAGATCTGGAACTTGCTGTGAAATTGGAAATTTTTTTAGAGAATTCCAGAGGACTCAGGGACTACACAGAAGCTCTCTGTGAAAATTGTGTGCAGGGATCATTACCTAAGACCATGGAAGCGCGGTGGGAGCCAGCATTGGCGGCGGTTCCGCGGCTTGCTGAAGGGTTCTCTTTGCAAATTTTGGCAGGTAACTTCTTACTTTCTTATCTCCTTCTAAAATCTGCTCCAATTAATATTTTGTGCAGGTTTCTTTGCAAATAATCGCAGTGCGCAAAATAGCAAAATTAAATTGTGCTTATTTTGATTTTTTTGTGGTTGTTTGCATAATTAATACGGACATTAAGGGGCAAAGAACAAATCCAGATTAGGTGGGGAGTTCATTACCCTTCCTAAGCCCCAAAAATCGCAAAACTTGCATCCGCATTTACCCCAATTAACTAAAAAAGATCTAGAGATGACTCTAAGGATCGTCGCGCTCACTTAGGACAGAAGTAGGCCGTGGGTAATTCATTGCTTATCCGCGTTTCTCTTGTGGTGTCTAGGCAAGTGTGCCGAAGGCTAGTGGTTACTTAATTAGGGCTACTACTTACGTAGTGGAGAACCTCCCACTTACCTGGCACTTACTTGGCCACAGGAGAGACAAAGAGGCAGTGGAGGATTTATCCTGCGTCTTGTCTTCTGGCAGTTAGGAGCGGTCTAGAGATCTGACCTAGGCGACCCCTAGAATTAGGGTTTTGTGTGTTGCATTTATTGTGTTGCATCATTTTTTCAAAAAAAATACGTCCTATTTTCAAAAAAAAACAACGCATTCATTCATTCATTACCCCTAATTATAAAGCCACGCTGCCACTTGTACTAACCCTTTTTAGTACAAGATAGGCTGGATACGGGATTCTAGTGCCTGTTTAGTCCGCGTACCTTTATCGACTCCGAAGTCGGTATTTCTCCATTTACTTCTTCTTTACCCACTACCACACCCACATCGATGGATCCACCTCTATCGAACTTCTTTAACCCTAATCTGCCGCTGTCCGTTGGTGCGCAGAATCCACCCCGCATCTCTCTCCAAGAGAGGTGCTATCCACTGCGAGGTCCTCTTTCGACCTGCTTATCCATTCCACCAGCCAATGGGGATAATTTTGAAATTAAACCCCAATACATCAACCTTTTACCCAAATTCCACGGACTCGAGACTGAGGACGCTTACGTTTTCATTACCAAATTTGAAAACGTATGCGCAATGATGGGTACGTCACAAGTTTCTGTGGATGCTATGCGTCTACGTCTTCTTCCATTTACTTTGTGCGATATAACCGAGAAGTGGCTATATAACACTACCGCACACTCTATCACGAACTGGGAAGAATTCGTCGCGGCATTCCTCAAGAAATTTTACCCAATGCAAAAGACAGCTCGAATCCGTAGCGAACTGAATCAATTTGCCCAGCTCCCTACTAAACCATTCTCTAAATGCTTTGAACGTTTCAAGGATCTATTGGTTCAGTGTCCTCATCACGGCATCTCGAGATGGGATCTTTGCCGAATCATTTATGAGGGCATTAACCCAAACACTAAACAGAACCTTGAAAACATGTGTCAAGGTACCTTTATGACTAAGGATGATGGGAAAGCTTGGAAGTTTTTAGAAGAGTTCGCTGAAAAATCACTACAGTGGGAGAGTGGAACCCAACCATTGAATAGGGGTGGCGTACACCAAATGGATGTGTCCATAGGTGTTCGAGCTGAGATGGCAGCAATGCAAAAGAAGCTCGACGCTATGGAACACAAATTTTCTGCAGCCTCCCTAAACCCAATGTCGCTCCCCAAAACTGTATGTGGTTGCTGTTCTGATCCTTCTCACTTGACGGAAGAATGTCCACGAAATTCTCTGTTTCAAGGTCATGAGCATACCAATGCTGCATTTCAAAGACCTAGAAACGATCCATATTCTTCCACATATAATCAGGGTTGGAGGAATCACCCGAATTTTGCTTGGAACCAACAACAATCTCAAAACACGGTTCCAAGCCAAAATAATTTTCAAAGGGCTCTTCCACCACAACAGCAACCACTTCAACTCACTCAGCACCCCTACCAGTCACAAAATTTCCACAACCAGGTCAACACTCCTGTACAGTCTAATCCTATGCAGTTGACCGGTTCTGACGAACTCTCTCAATTCACTCAAACCATGAAATCACTTTTGTCAAATTTCATAGAGGTTTCGGCTGAGGTTAGAACTTCCGTCAGTGAGATAAAGAAAAACTCAGCGTCCCAAGCTGAGAGTATCAGATCGATGGAAGCTGAAATTGCATGAATTAAAGTCGAAATGAGTGCGAGAGAAAAAGGGAAACTTCCTTCTCAACCCCTACAGAATCCTGGGCATTACAATGTAAATGCCATCACAACGTTGAGATCGGGAAGAGTGCTGAACAATCATGTCGGGGAAGGAATTGATGATATTGAAAATTCTATCAATAACACCCCGGCTGAGACCTTTCCTCATACAGACACTTCTACTTCTGATCCTTGTTCTTCTACCCCACCACCTTCTCGCGAACCTATTCTCCATTTCCCACTAGGCTCGACACCTCAGCCCAACCCTTATAGTTCTCCATAGACGGTCCCCACACCTCTTTTGGGATCTCGTCTACCCCCTCTTCCTTCTCCTATGATGGACCCGACGCTTATTGCGAAAGCTCCTTACCCGAACCGGTTAAGGGGTAACAGAACGAGTCCTCATATGGACAAAATTATGGAAATGTTCAAACAGGTTAACATCAACATCCCTCTCCTAGATGCGATTCAACAAGTCCCCGCTTATGCGAAAATTCTTAAGGACTTGTGCACTAGAAAGAGGAAGACTCAAGTGCCGAAGAAGGTCTTTATGTCTAATAATATTAGCACTGCTTTTATTCCCCAGCTACCAAAGAAACGAAAGGACCCAGGATGTCCTACAATATCGATTTCTATTGGGGGTAAAAACATAAATCGTGCTCTTTTAGACCTTGGCGCAAGTGTTAACCTACTTCCATATTCTGTATATGAGCAACTAGGGATTGGAGAGTTGAAACCTGCTCACTGCACTCTCCAAATGGCAGACCGTTCAATCACCAAACCAAGGGGTGAACTAGAGGATGTGTTGATAAAGGTTGGGGAATTTGTATTCCCTGTAGACTTCATTGTGCTCGACACACAGCCTGTAGCAAACCCCCGGGGCCAAATTCCGGTGATTCTGGGTCGTCCTTTCCTTGCCACTTCCAACTCTGTTATAAACTGTAGAAATGGTTCAATGAACTTATCATTTAGAAATATGACCATTGAACTAAACATCTACAAAGTTGGAAGTCAGCCATCAGAACCCTCTGCTCATATTCTAGATGTGTGCTCTGTCCACGAGATCGCTCCCGATAGTTGCGGAGCTGAGGAACTATGTTTTACTAATCTCGACGACATTACCACATCTCTGTTTGACTTTACACATGATCTTAGTGAGGACACTTTTTCTCCACTTGAGTCCTGCACTCCTGATTTTTCTCCACCCGAGTCTGTATCTTTCACAGGCTCTGAGCTTCTTTGTAATTCCAAAAATCACTCAATGATCCTTCCTTCTATCATTTCTCCGCCCGAATTAGATCTCAAAATTTTACCTTCTCATCTTAAATATGCTTATTTAGGTGAGAAGGAGTCTTTACCGGTTATAATATCCGCTTCTCTAGCATTAGAGCAAGAGAATGAACTTTTATCGGTATTGAGATCTAACAAAGAGGCGTTTGGTTAGAGTATGGCGGACATCAAAGGGATTACTCCCTTGATTGTTGAACATCATATACATGTGATGGATGATACCGGACCAACCCGAGAACCACAGAGACGGTTGAATCTCGTCATGAAGGAAGCAGTAATGAAAGAGATTGTCAAATGCCTAGATAATAGTATTATATACCCCATCTCCGATAGCCAATGGGTGAGTCCTATACATGTCGTTCCTAAGAAATCCGGCATCACTGTTATAACCAATGAGGCGAATGAGTTGATTCAGACACGCGCCCAAACTGGATGGCGTGTATGTATCGATTATAGAAAACTCAATGCTGCCACGAGGAAAGACCACTTTCCTCTACCATTCATTGATCAAATGCTGGAACGCTTAGCAGGACGAGAGTATTATTGTTTTATGGACGGATACTCAGGATATAATCAGGTCCCCATCGCCAAAAAGGATCAAGATAAAACCACTTTTACTTGTCCTTTTGGTACCTTTGCTTACAGTCGCATGCCCTTCGGGTTATGCAATGCTCCCGCTACCTTGCAGCGGTGTATGATGGGGATATTCTCTGATATGGTAGAGAGTTTTCTGGAGATCTTTATGGACGATTTCTCGATTTTTGGAGACTCTTTTTCTGATTTCCTATCGAATCTTGACGCTGTTCTTACTCATTGCAAAGAGAAGAACTTAACTTTGAACTGGGAAAAATGCCATTTCATTGTCCAAGAAGGAATTGTACTTGGACATGTTATTTCACAGAAAGGCATTGAGGTTGACAGAGCTAAGATAGATGTCATTAGAAACCTCCCTCATCCCAAAAGCGTCAAAGATATTCGATCTTTCCTTGGCCATGCGGGCTTTTATAGGAGATTCATTAAGGACTTTAACAAAATTGCTAGACCTTTAACTCTTCTCCTGGCCAAGGATACGACCTTCCACTTTGACTCGGACTGTGAGACAGATTTCGACTCACTTAAACACTCACTCACTTCAGCCCCCGTTCTATCATCTCCAAATTGGGACTACCCCTTTGAGCTGATGTGTGACGCATCCGACTTTGCAGTAGGTGCAGTCTTAGGACAGCACATTGAGAAGATGCCACACGTGATATACTATGCAAGTAAGACCCTGAATGATGCTCAAATAAATTATACAACCACCGAGAAAGAACTTTTGGCGGTTGTATTTGCATTAGAAAAATTCAGGCCTTACTTAATTGGCTCTTCTATAGTTGTGTACACTGACCATTCCTCCTTAAAACATCTTCTGGCGAAGAAAGATGCAAAAGGTCGACTAATACGTTGGATCCTTCTGTTACAAGAATTTGATCTTGTTATCAAAGATAAGAATGGATGTGAAAACGTAGTAGCCGACCATCTTTCATGCATCTCTTCTTCCCCTGTGACCCTGCCGATCAATGACTCGTTTCCTGACGAACAACTCTTGAGCGTATCCAATGAACCATGGTTCAGGGATATTGTGAACTATCTTGTCACGGGACTTATACCCAGCGATTGGTCAAAACAGGACAAATACCGTTTTCTATCCCAAGTAAAACACTTTTACTGGGACGATCCATATTTGTTTAAATATTGTCCTGATCAGATCATTCGCCGGTGTGTCCCGAAAGAAGAGTTCAAGAGTGTTTTTTCTTTTTGTCATGATCAGGCCTGTGGGGGTCACTTCGGTCCTAAAAAGAAGGTGGAGAAGGTTTTGCAATATGGATTTTATTGGCCGACCTTATTCAAGGACGCATTTGACTATTGCAAAACCTGTACACAATGTCAGTACACGAGTAGAATCTCCCAGAGAAATGAAATGCCTCAGCAACCCATTCTGGTTGTTGAAATATTCGATGTTTGGGGCATTGATTTTATGGGTCCCTTTCCCAACTCCTTTGGGAATTTGTACATACTGCTGGTGGTTGATTATGTCTCAAAGTGGGTAGAAGCCATTCCATGTCGCACTAATGACAGGAAAGTTTTCATTAAGTTCTTGAAAGAGGATATCTTTTCGCGATTTGGACACCCACGCGCCATTATTAGCGATAATGGGACACATTTCTGCAACAGGTCTTTCGAGACTTTGATGCGGAAATACTCAATCAACCACCGAATTTATACACCCTATCATCCCCAAACGAGCGGGCAGGCTGAAATCTCAAACAGATAGATCAAACTTATCCTGGAGAAGACTGTTACTAAGAATAGAAAAGACTGGTCGACCAAACTGACGGATGCTCTTTGGGCATTCCGAACTGCATTTAAAACCGACCTAGGGATGTCTCCATATAGGATAGTGTTTGGGAAGGCATGTCATTTACCCGTCGAGATTGAGCATAAAGCATTGTGGGCTATTAAGAAAATAAATTTTGACCTAAACCAAGCCTGCAACTTTCGGAAGCTGCAACTTAATGAGCTAAGAGAACTCCGCGATGAAGTTTATGATAATGCTATGATCATAAAGAATAGGACTATGGTTTTTCATGATAAAAACATTTTGAGGAAAACATTTTCACCTGGTCAGCATGTCCTTCTTTATGATTCACGACTACACCTTCACGCGGGTAAGCTCCGATCTCGGTGGAAGGGACCTTTTGTTGTGCGGTCTGTATACCCGCACGGGGCAGTAGAAGTAGAAAATGTTAAAAACGGCACATTTTTCAAAGTAAATGGACATAGACTAAAGCCGTATTTTTCCACTGACCCCACGGAGGAGCTCCTGTTCTTACAGGAGCCAGTTTATCTTGATTAAAATTCCTCAGTCTCACCTTCATGTCCTGTATATCACTGCATCATCTTTTTGAATGGAGGTGAGTGAAAAGAGTAAGTTTGGGGGAAGTTCTTCACTTATATATTTTGCCCCCACTAATAATTCCTTCCAGACTTACAGGTTTTGTAGATATAGCTGTTGGCAACAGTGAGGACACTGTTGAAAACAAGTTTGGGGGAGGTTTGTGCTTATTTTTGCATCATTTGCATATCATTTGCATAAGCACAAAACATTTCTTTAAAAACTTATAAAAATTTAAAATTTCCAAAATCCATAAAAAATTTAAAATTTTCAAAATATAAAAATATTTAAACATTTAAACATTTTTGTACATAAATAAGATAATGAAAGTTTAGATAGTGAAAAATTATATCCATGAGATTAGAAAAATTTAAGAAAACCAAGAAAATTAGAAGTTTTCTTATACGAACTAGTAATAAGTAGTTATGAGCCGTTGTCCCAAGGGTTAGTAAGATGAAAGACGTCACTAATCTGAGGATAAAAATAAGTCTAAAAAATAGTTTCTATTCTGGAAGCCAAACATTTTGAACGTTGATACCCTGCTATTCGCACTTACACACGTCTTAAAGCCTGGGATAATAGAGGATACCTTGAAATGCTCTTGTCTTAAAGCCAAAAGTATGAAGGAAATAAAAAAATGAAGAAAATATAAAGTGGTGAGAAAAATGGACACTGGTTTTGTTATCGCCAAGGCAGCAATAAAAAAATATAGCAAGGGTTCCTCTTCACCTAGTGCCCTAAGGCCAACTGGTCTGGGAGTCACTGCTAAGCCTTAGGTGGTGCAAGACGAAGAAAATACACCAAGTAAGCAAGCACAGGAGTAATCGGTCGGTTAGTACCTCAAGAAGTATTAACGGTCGCATGAAAGTGTGTGAGCAATCTCATCTAAATATTCATTAATTAAAAAGTACTGTGGCTGATGGGCAAGAGTATGATAGCTTGAATTGAATTCTCCGGGTGTAGGGATGTCTTTACACACACATAGGGTTATATGATCGATGTTTGGAAGAAAGATAGGAATGAAGAATAAGACGATGTTTTATTGAGAGAGGACGTGATTTCTGACATCTTTTCATGACTATTAAGATAGGGCTCATGACAACCGAAAAGCTAGCTTAGTTGGAAACCCTAATTTTCAAAGTCTTTCTTTTACAAATTCTTTTCTTTAAATGTAATATTCATGATCTTCCTTTTATTATTGGATTTTGTGGGTGCAATCCGCTGAAAACCCTCAGGAGACAACACTCCTCCTACTAGGGACACCTAGAGGTTTAAAGGCTTGTTGCACGTGCTCAGTGCAATCGTGTTGCCTACGAAAGTGTGCTAGCTAGTTTTTCTCTTTCTTTATTTTCTCCTTATTTTTAATAAAAAAGTTCGTTCGAGACGATCGAAAATAAGTTTGGGGGAATTTGATCAGTCGAAAATACTGCATTTTTAACACGGCAATTTCCCTATCATTTGCACTCATCTAGAAGTGTTCGGTATTGTCACGACCCGAAAGTACGGAATGTGACTGGCACTTAGATTACGAGACGTCTAAAGGCGTACCGTAACCTAAGTCAGCCAAAGCCCAGAAAAATCTAAACCAAAATCAAAAAAGAGTGAAGGAAAACCTTACATGAAAACGATTTTTAAATCAATTAAGTTGCATAGAATCCCTTTTTAAAAACATCAAAAATTCCCGAAAATTTCGGTAGAGTCTCCCCTGTATTTTCTATCCCCCAAAATGGGTACAACAAGATATATATAATCTGTAATCATAAAATGGCATCCCCAAGCGGGAGCTAGCTTTTCGCCCAAGGCGGATCACAACCACATGCAATATATAAGTAATATCAAGAAAAGAGCATAAAAGAAACGCAAAATATCAGAAAACACAATGCCGGCTCAAGTGAGCTCGACCCCAAAGAAACCACAAATATACAAATCTCTCAGTCTCATCACTAGGTCGCATATACAATATAAAGTGGTAGATGGAGAATACTAGATACAATGATGGAGCAAAAAGAAATAAAGTGTGCTCGCAACCCACCTACGGGCGATGTCGCGAGTCTGAGCAAAAGGAGCTGATGATAAGATAGCCGCCGCTACAAGACTGATGAGTCCGACCTGCAAGACACTGTGGCACAATGGGGGTGAGTTGCCAGCTCGTGAGTAGAATATAACATCTAGTAAGGCAATCATAAGAATGCACGCAATGCGTCACAACATGTATGTTCATATGTGATATAATATCTCTAGTATGCATGCACATGTATGCAATGTCATTACTAACTCTTTAAGTGTTTTAAATGCTAAGGGTACTGCATTCTTAACTTTAGAAAATGAATATCTGTATAATAGCTAAGTACCATCAAGAAATCATCTGAAAACCCGTGTCAAGCATCGACACCAAATATGAAATCATATCTGTCTCAATATCTCACTGTAACAATGTCTCAAATATCGGGCTCCGTCAGTCCGGATCGGCCCATATCATCAAATCTCACGACAACGGTCGGTATCCTACGGATATCCGCCGCGCCAAACATCACCGGTAGGTAGTCTCCCCCTGCCAGGCTCATCGTCTACAGCTCGATCTTCTTGCCCCGGGGTACCATACCGGGCCCACCATGTACCCGAGACGGTTCATCCACTCCTCGAATCGGGTCTCGAAATCCAACAGAAAACATGAAAACTCATGGTGGACGACACATACATCACGAGAAAACCGCAACTTTGTTTTAAAAATGATAAATATAAGCTTTTGTTAAATTCTTGCGGTTTTCCCCAAAAATCCAGAAATCGCAGCAATACTGAAATCCTCAAGAAAAATCATAATGTCCACATGTTATATATGATAAATGTCTATGATAACAAGGTATGCGATGTGAATTATGGCTAAAAATCTATGTAAGTATGATGGTGATGCGAGGTATATACATGCTATGCAATTTCATATATCATGTATGATGCAAGTGGCAATACTAAACTAAACAGGTTCTATGGTGCACGTGGCATGGCAATTACCAAAGGCGTGTGTGTCACATGAATAGTGCGCGTGCAACAGATGCCAATGGTAATGGTGTCCGTGTCCTACGAAGTGATATCGCATATGTGTATATGAATGTTATATGAATGTCCATGCAATCTAGTATACGGTTAGCTGTGAGGGTATGCAATGTAAATAAAGGGGTAAGCAAACTAGCAATACAAGTCTTGCAAGAAATAGGGTAATACCAACTAGGGGGCACCTCATGCCATCCAGACGATTCCCCCATAGATGAATACATCTACTCGCCTGAAAGCCTCGCTAATCCGATCCGACCACCGCCTTGCCTTTACGCGCCGTGTCCGATGTTTCCCCGACCGAGCCTATATTTGCACAACACCAAGCATAAGATTACATATCCTAAAACGATGCAAGTGAAAATATACAAATATCAACGCTCTCGAATTAAACATAACGTGCACTCGATGCGCGGGAAAACACACGAAAATCGCTAAATCTTAACTAGAATCGTTATTTCGGGGAAATCGACAAAACTAAAACCCGACTAGACAAAACCCTGCATTCACGCACTCTAATAGTCATTTATGAAGCTAATTATATCGCTAATATAACGCAATTAGATCACATCCTAATTTTAATAAAAATCTAGTAAGCAACTTCATACCGATTCGACGCAAATATCGAAATTTTATCGATCTAGCGAGCGTAACATCGCACAATTAACCATTCTAACTAATTAGATAACCAAACCCTAGCTTAACTCCATCAACCATGCTACAAACCCTAATTTGGAATCAAATCCCTCTCTTGATTTTCATGAACAAGTAATTACAACTAAATTAATACTTCAAAATTCAATCTTAGCACATTTAAACTACAAGTTAACAAACTAGTTTAGAAATTTCACCTCACAAATTGAACCCTAGTTTGCTCAAGCCACCAAAGATGCCTCCTTTCTTCAAGTTTTGGACTAAATTGGTTTGGGGAGAGAGTGGATTAGGGTTGTGGTTTGAATTTATGAAGAAAATGGTGAATTTTTATGGATTTTTCTTGATTTTTCATGATTTTTGAAGCAATAATTGAGGTGAAAAGAGGGGGAGCTGCAGCAGCTAGGCTCGGCCAGGAGCAAGGGAGGGAGGTTGTGGGATTTTTGTGGAAGTTTCTAGGTCAAAAAACCCTTTATGTTCTCATTTAATGCTTTTCACATCAACTTTTTACAAAAAAAAACCCATTTTACATCATTTTTTTCATAAATTTCAAACCCTAAAACTAAAATCTTATAAAGTTATGATAAAATTTTATTAACACCATATTTTAGCTTATAAAGATTCCTAATTATGAAATTTACCTAATTAAATTTGTATTTATCACTAATTTAATGTATTTTTAAAAGCTTAAAATAATAATAAAAATAATTAATTATGAAAAAAAAATTATTTAACTAGAAAGTTATAAGTGACATTTTAGTGACAAAATTATAGTAATATCTTATCTAAATTTTGTATAATTAGGTCTACAATGAAAAATACCTAATTTGACTTTTTAATGAAAAAGCCGAAAAATTAGCCGATTACCGAAAAACTGCCTAAACGATTTTCGAAGGGTTACAATCTTCCCCCTCTTAAAGAAATTCGGTCCCCGAATTTAGAATTTATCTACGCGTACCTTCAAAAAGATGGGGATATCTCTTCCTCATCTCGACCTCGGTCTCCCAGGTGACCTCCTCGCTGTTCGGGCCACGCCAAAGGACCTTGACGGACGGTATAACTTTCGACCTCAATTTCTTCACCTGCCGATCCAAAATGACTACCGGCTGCTCGGTGAATGAAAGATCACGCTCTAGCTGGATCGTCTGGTGCTGAATCGCATGGGAAGGATCATTAAGGTACTTGCGGAGCATCGAGACATGGAATACGGGGTGAACATCGGGGAAGCTGGGCGAAAGAGCTAACCGATAAGCGACTGGACCAACACGCTCTAGGATCTCGAAAGGACCAACATATCTAGGACTCGGCTTCCCTTTCCGCCCAAATCTCATCACACCTTTCATCGGAGAGACCTTCAGGAAAACATGATCGCCAACAGTGAACTCGAGTCGGCGACGGCGCCTGTCAGCATATGATTTCTGCCTGCTCTGTGCCGCTCTCATCCTGTCACGAATCAGTTGTATCTTCTTGGTCGTCTCCTGTACAATCTGCGGCCCCAAAATACTGCTCTCCCTGAGCTCTGTCCAACATACAGGCGATCGACATCTCCTCCCATATAAAGCCTTAAAAGGTGCCATCTGAATCGTCTCCTGGAAGCTATTATTGTAGGAAAACTCGATCAAAGGCAAATGACGATCCCAGCTACCACCGAAATCTAAAACAGAAGCTCTAAGTATGTCCTAAAGAGTCTGAATAGTACGCTCCGACTGACCGTCAGTCTGAGGATGAAAGGCTGTGCTAAAACTCAATCGAGTGCCCAATGCTTCCTGAAGTTTCTGCCACAATCGGCTGGTAAACTGGGTGCCCCGGTCGGACACGATGCAAGTCGGAACGCCATACAATCGCACTATCTCATCAATATAAACTTGGGCATACTGAGAAAATCCAAAAGTGGTCTTCACTGGCAGGAAGTGAGCCGCTTTCGTCAGTCGATCCACAATCACCCAAATAGAGTCATACCCTCGACTGGTCCTGGATAGACCCACAATGAAGTCCATGGAGACCTGCTCCCACTTCCACTCAGGGATGGGCAAAGGCTGTAACTCACCGGCTGGCCTCTGGTGCTCGGCCTTGACTTGCTGACAAGTCAGGCATCTCGACACAATGTCTGTAATATCCTTCTTCATCCCGTCCCACCAGTAAACCTCTCTCAAATCACGGTACATCTTGTTGGAACCTGGGTGAACACTGTATACTGATCTATGTGCCTCTTCGAGAATATCACGCCTCAGTCCCTCTGAATCTGGCACGCACAGTCGAGTCCCAAATCGAAGTATCCCATGATCGTCAATCACGAACTCGGAAACTCTGCCCTGCCGAATCTGCTTAATAATCTCTAATATACGGGCATCGCCGGACTGTGCCTCGCAGATACGGTCAAGTAACTGTGGGCGTGCTCTGAAATGGGCCAGCTGTCCCCCTATAGGAGTAAACTTGAACTGCACTCTGCTATCACATAACACCTGCCAATCCGCCACCGACTGCATCTGCACTGCGCTCAAACAAGATAAGCTACCTCCGGGCCTTCTACTCAAAGCATCTGCCACCACATTCGCCTTGCCCGGATGGTATAGAATCTCACAGTCATAATCCTTCACCAACTCCATCCAACGGCGCTGTCTCAGGTTCAGATCTCGCTGCTGGAAGATATTCTTCAAACTCTTGTGGTCAGTGAATATCTGGCACGACACACCGTATAGGTAATGTCTCCAGATCTTAAGTGCAAATACCACTGCAGCCATCTCTAAATCATGGGTGGGGTAGTTCTGTTCGTGTTTCCTCAGCTACCGAGAAGCATACGCGATAACTCTGTCGTGCTGCATCAATACACAGCCCAGCCCCACTCGAGAAGCATCACAATATACCACGAACCCGCCTGATCCTGAAGGCAATGCTAACACTGGTGCAGTAGTCAGACGAGTCTTCAACTGCTGGAAACTATCCTCACATGGCTGGGTCCAATCAAAAGGAACCCCCTTCCGGGTCAACCCGGTCAACGGTGCAGCAATGCGGGAGAAATCCTGGACAAAACGTCGATAATAACCGGCCAGACCTAGAAAACTGCGAACCTCTGTAACTGATACTGGTCTAGGCCAACGCTGAACTGCCTCGATCTTCTTCGGGTCCACACAAATACCGTCTCTCATCACCACATGACCCAAGAAGTCGACACTGTCTAACCAGAATGCGCACTTGGAAAATTTGGCGAACAGCTGATGCTTCCTCAAAGTCTGCAATGTGATACGTAAGTGCTGCTCATGCTCCTCCCGGCTCCGAGAATAAACCAAGATGTCGTCAATGAACACAATAATGAACTGATCGAGATACGGCCTGAATACACGGTTCATCAAGTCCATAAATGCTGCCGGGGCATTGGTGAGCCCGAACGACATCACCAAGAACTCATAATGACCATATCGAGTACGGAAAGCGGTCTACGGAATATCCTCCTTCCGAACCCGCAACTGGTGATAACCTGACCGCAAATCAACCTTCGAGAAAAACCCTGCACCGTGGAGCTGATCGAATAAGTCATCAATGCGGGGTAGGGGATACCTGTTCCGCACAGTAACCCGGTTCAGCTGACGATAATCAGTGCATAAGCGCATACTTCCGTCCTTCTTCTTAACAAACAAGACGGGAGCACCCCAAGGTGACACACTCGGCCGGATAAGCCCTTTGTCCAGCAAGTCCTGTAACTGACCCTATAGCTCTCTCAGCTCCGCTGGGGCCATCCGATAAGGCGGTATAGAGATAGGCCCCGTGCCGGGGATCAAGTCGATGCAGAACTCAATCTCGCGCTCTGGTGGCAAACCAGGCAGCTCGTCAGGGAATACATCAGGGAACTCTCTCACAATAGGGACCTGGTCCAACGGAACCTCTGTGGAGCTAGTATCACAAACATAGGCTAAGAATCCCTGACACCCTTTCCTCAAGAGCTGACCAGCGCGCAGAGAAGAAATCACGCTGGGAAGGGTAGCGCTACGATCTCCCTGAATAACAAGAACCGGCTCACCAGGAAAACTGAATCTGACTGCTTTTTCACGGCAGTCCACGGATGCATAACAGGTGGCTAGCCAGTCCATACCAAGAAGAACGTCAAAGTCTATCATATCGAGGAGAATCAAATAAACTGAAGAATCTATCTCCCCGATACGAACGGAACATGATCGGTACACGAAACGAGCAACAAACGACTCGCCTACCGGTGTAATAACGACAAGCGGCTGATCTAACGGAGAAGACTCTCGGCCCAACCTCGGTGCAAAATACGTGGATACATAGGAATGTGTGGAGCCTGGATCAAATAATACCCGTGCATCAAAAGAACATACTGGCAGAGTACCTGACACGACGGCATTGGATGCCTGTGCATCCTGAGGAGTCAACGCGAACACTCGGGCCTGTCCACCACTAATAGCTGGCTGTCCTCTGCCTCTGCCTCGGCCTCTGTCGCCTCGTCCTCTCTGAACCGGACCGCCACGCCCACGGCCTCTAGAAGCATCTGGCTGGTGTGGAGCATCATCAGGAGTAGGAAGTAGAGCTCTCTGAGGAGGTGGTGAGGGTGGTAAGGTCACATGCGGGGCTGTCGCCGCGCTCTGACGTCCCATGGTACAGTCTCTGATACGGTGGTACTGACTCCCACACCGAAAACATCCTGGAGACGACTGCCGGGTCTGTGGATATGAACCAAATAACTGACCTCGTCTCAATCCTCTGCCTCCACCATCTCCCGGAAATAATTTATCACGATGTCTGCCCATCTGCCGCTGAGCTGGCGTATCAGTACGGATCCTCTTCGGCCCAGAAACGACCGGAGTCTCAGAAATACGCTCCTCCAAAAGTAAGGCTGCATCCATCGCGGCTGCATATGTATCAAAGTGCTGGGTGCCGATGGCAAGGAATAGCTGTGTATCAAGACCTCGCACAAACCTCTTTATTCTCTTCTCTTCTGTGTCTACTAGGTACGGAGCATATCGAGACAACTGAGTAAACTGCATATCATACTCCGACACCATCATCCCAGGAGTCTTGCACAAAGACTCAAAACTACGGGCTCGAGTATCTCAGACACTCTCCGGAAGAAAACGGACAAGAAACGCAGCTGTAAACTCATCCCAAGTCATAGAAGGTAGACCTGCAGCTCGGCCTCTCTCTACTGAATCGTACCATGTCTGGGCAAGACCCTCCAGACGAAAACTCGCAAACTCCACCAATCTATCATCAGAACACCTCAACGAACGGCAAATCCGAGCCATCCTATCAAGAAATGCCTGTGGGTCCTCTGTCGCATCTATACCGGTAAAAGCTGGAGGTCTCAATCTCATGAACTCCTGTAGTGAAACAGGGATAGTCTCCGTAGTAGCAGGAGCGACCATCTGTGCAGCAGGTACAATCATGGTCTATGCGGTGGAAGGAACGTCCTCGGATCTCTGTGCCCGACTGGACTCAACTAAAGATCCCATCACCTATCGCAACTCCTGCATAGCGGCCTCTAATCTGGCAATACGGTCAGGATAAGGCGGATCAATATGACCCTGAGGGATAGGCGTATCATCCTGCTCGATCCTTGCCTCAGACGAGCCCGCTCGAATCTCATCCCTAGCGGCAGCCTGCTGAGCTCTCGTAGTCTTTGGCGGCATCGAAGCTGGAATAAGAAACAGGACTGATAAGAACATTGCAATTGAATCAAGGAATGCAAGGAATCAAGAAAGGAAATACAAGCAATTATGTCCTAAGGTTAGTTAGGCGGAGTACCGTATCGTAAGTATACCGCGGATCATACCCACGCTACGCCACTCTGCTTAAGTCACCTACTCCATCTACCAAGGTCGTCCTACACTCAGGAAGGTAAAACCTATGCTCTGATACCAACTTTTTCACGACCCGAAAGTACGGAACGTGACTGGCACATAGATTACGAGACGTCTAAAGGCGTACCGTAACCTAAGTCAGCCAAAGCCCAGAAAAATCTAAACCAAAATCAAAAGAGAGTGAAGGAAAACCTTACATGAAAATGATTTTTAAATCAATTAAGTTGCATAGAATCCCATTTTAAAAACATCAAAAATTCCCGAAAATTTCGGCAGAGTCTCCCCTGTATTTTCTATCCCCCAAAATGGGTACAACAAGATATATATAACCTGTAATCATAAAATGGCATCCCCAAGCGGGAGCTAGCTCTTCGCCCAAGGCGGATCACAACCATATGCAATATATAAGTAATATCAAGAAAAGAGCATAAAAGAAACGCAAAATATCAGAAAACACAATGCCGGCTCAAGTGAGCTCGACCCCAAAGAAACCACAAATATACAAATCTCTCAGTCTCATCACTAGGTCGCATATACAATATAAAGTGGTAGATGGAGAATACTAGATACAATGATGGAGCAAAAAGAAATAAAGTGTGCTCGCAACCCACCTACGGGCGAAGTCGCGAGTCTGAGCAAAAGGAGCCGATGATAAGATAGTCGCCGCTACAAGACTGATGAGTCCGACCTGCAAGACACTGTGGCACAACGGGGGTGAGTTGCCAGCTCGTGAGTAGAATATAACATCTAGTAAGGCAATCGTAAGAATGCACGCAATGCGTCACAACATGTATGTTCATATGTGATATAATATCTCTAGTATGCATGCACATGTATGCAATGTCATTACTAACTCTTTAAGTGTTTTAAATGCTAAGGGTACTGCATTCTTAACTTTAGAAAATGAATATCTGTATAATAGCTAAGTACCATCAAGAAATCATCTGAAAACCCGTGTCAAGCATTGACACCAAATATGAAATCATATCTGTCTCAATATCTCACTGTAACAATGTCTCAAATGTCGGGCTCCGTCAGTCCGGATCGGCCCATATCATCAAATCTCATGACAACGGTCAGTATCCTCCGGATATCTGCCGCGCCAGACATCACCGGTAGGTAGTCTCCCCCTGCCAGGCTCATCGTCTATAACTCGATCTTCTTGCCCCGGGGTACCATACCGGGCCCACCATGTACCCGAGACGGTTCATCCACTCCTCGAATCGGGTCTCGAAATCCAACAGAAAACATGAAAACTCATGATGGACGACACATACATCACGAGAAAATCGCAACTTTGTTTTAAAAATGATAAATATAAGCTTTTGTTAAATTCTTGCGGTTTTCCCCAAAAATCCAGAAATCGCAGCAATACTGAAATCCTCAAGAAAAATCATAATGTCCACATGTTATATATGATAAATGTCTATGATAACAAGGTATGCGATGTGAATTGTGGCTAAAAATCTATGTAAGTATGATGGTGATGCGAGGTATATACATGCTATGCAATTTCATATATCATGTATGATGCAAGTGGCGATACTAAACTAAACAGGTTCTATGGTGCACGTGGCATGGCAATTACCAAAGGCGTGTGTGTCACATGAATAGTGCGTGTGCAACAGATGCCAATGGTAATGGTGTTCGTGTCCTACGAAGTGATATCGCATATGTGTATATGAATGTTATATGAATGTCCATGCAATCTAGTATACGGTTAGCTGTGAGGGTATGCAATGTAAATAAAGGGGTAAGCTAACTAGCAATACAAGTCATGCAAGAAATAGGGTAATCCCAACTAGGGGGAGCCTCGCGCCATCCAGACGATTCCCCCATAGATGAATATATCTACTCACCTGAAAGCCTCGCTAATCCGATCCGACCACCGCCTTGCCTTTACGCGCCGTGTCCGATGTTTCCCCGACCGAGCATATATTTGCACAACACCAAGCATAAGATTATATATCCTAAAATGATGCAAGTGACAATATACAAATATCGACGCTCTCGAATTAAACATAACGTGCACTCGGTGCGCGGGAAAACACACGAAAATCGCTAAATCTTAACTAGAATCGTTATTTCGGGGAAATCGACAAAACTAAAACCCGACTAGACAAAACCCTGCATTCACGCACTCTAATAGTCGTTTATGAAGCTAATTATATCGCTAATATTACGCAATTAGATCACATCCTAATTTTAATAAAAATCTAGTAAGCAACTTCATACCGATTCGACGCAAATATCGAAATTTTATCGATCTAGCGAGCGTAACATCGCACAATTAACCATTCTAAATAATTAGATAACCAAACCCTAGCTTAACTCCATCAACCATGCTACAAACCCTAATTTGGAATCAAATCCCTCTCTTTATTTTCATGAACAAGTAATTACAACTAAATTAATACTTCAAAATTCAATTTTAGCACATTTAAACTACAAGTTAACAAACTAGTTTAGAAATTTCACCTCACAAATTGAACCCTAGTTTGCTTAAGCCACCAAAGATGCCTCCTTTCTTCAAGTTTTGGACTAAATTGGTTTGGGGAGAGAGTGGATTAGGGTTGTGGTTTGAATTTATGAAGAAAATGGTGAATTTTTATGGATTTTTCTTGATTTTTCATGATTTTTGAAGCAAGAATTGAGGTGAAAAGAGGGGGAGCTGCAGCAGCTAGGCTCGGCCAGGAGCTAGGGAGGGAGGTTGTGGGATTTTTGTGGAAGTTTCTAGGTCAAAAAACCCTTTATGTTCTCATTTAATGCTTTTCACATCAACTTTTTACAAAAAAAAAACCCATTTTACATCATTTTTTTCATAAATTTCAAACCCTAAAACTAAAATCTTATAAAGTTATGATACAATTTTATTAACACCATATTTTAGCTTATAAAGATTCCTAATGATGAAATTTACCTAATTAAATTTGTATTTATCACTAATTTAATGTATTTTTAAAAGCTTAAAATAATAAAAATAATAATTAATTATGAAAAAAAAATTATTTAACTAGAAAGTTATAAGTGACATTTTAGTGACAAAATTATAGTAATATCTTATCTAAATTTTGTATAATTAGGTCTACAATGAAAAATACCTAATTAGACTTTTTTCGGAAAAAGCCGAAAAATTAGCCGATTACCGAAAAACTGCCTAAACGATTTTCGAAGGGTTACAGGTATTCAGATTACACATATTAGCAAAACAGTCCTAAAATATCAGATTGCATGTGTTAGACTTTAAAACCGGCACTATAAAGGAAATTGACTGCATTTCATGGCATCGCATCATCCTTGTATTGCGCAACACTTGTCTCGAGATTTGTGCAGAAAATTGCAGGAACAAAGCCAAAAGAAGCTGATCGAAAGTACACCAACTCCAAGTTTTGAAATCTGGTAGCAATCCAAAGGGAAAAATACAACTCAACATATCAGATAAAGGCCTATAATTCAGCCCAAAGCAGCACCAGAAGTTGCAAGCCCTAAGGCCTCCAAAGAGCCGCGGATCCACGGCGGGAGCCTGCTTGCGCCGCGGATCCGCCGCGCCTCTGCCACGTCATCCGTCAAAGTTTGCTGCATTATTCCTATTTCAGTGCCTAAAGCTCAGAAATCTATGGCAAATTCCAAAAGACTCTAGAAGATTCTGCCAGTTCAGCAAACTAGGGTTTCTAAGCTTAAATAAATCCTAGCTTAAAGCCTAAGCTAAGCTCCTAACTAACTTACAACAAATTTTTGGAGGGAATTGTAATTTCAAAACCTAGACCTAGGGTTTGGAAATCTATAAATAGGAGCCTAGACCTAGGGTTAAACACCTTCCAATTGATCTCTGATCATTTGTTCAATCTTTAATCTCCATCTTCTTCCACAAGTCTAGTGACAAGACTTGTGCGAAACCCTAAACCCTAATTCCAATCAAAATTCAAGATCCCGAGTACCAAATCAAGCGTGAAGCCCTTCAACCTTTTAGGAGCGGAGCCGATCTTCAACAGAGCAAGTGGTCCAAGCCGATCCGCGACTCACGGAGACAAGCGAAGCCAAATCGACAATCGAGTTCTTCCTCTTATAGTTCTTGAGCGATTGTAATGAAATTGTTGATATAAATAAAAGGTGATATTCTTTAATCTCGCTTTCTTCAAATTCTTGCATCATGATTCGATCTTAATTTGTAATTATAGTTCTTGTTGTGATGTTTGAGTAAAACTCCGCTCGTCGAGGAGTCGAGACGATCAATAGAATGATGATGTAACAAATCTTAAAACGATTCTTGAGTCCTACGAGTTTTGTAAACCCTAGCAAGTTCAAGAATCGATGACATAGTTTCATTGCGATACTTTCTTGATTGTGATCGCTCGAAATTAGGGATCTACGATCGTTTCTTGAATTTACTAGAGGTTAGAATGTGAATGATATCAACGAAAGAACAAGGGATAAATGATGAAACCCTAGTTTCACTAGAAATCCCTAATTCTCGTCGATCATCATCGATCTAGTATCAACTCATCGAAGGATAAGAATACGACATCTTGAGATTACATCACATCTATAGATCCGATCAATTCCTACGAGCCTCATTTAGATTCTTGATATTTGGTTGGAAAAATCATCGAAACTCGATTCTTGATTGTTTATCATTTTCTTGATTCTTGATTAGAATAGTGACACATGAATCCATCGATAAAATCTTGAATTATGTTTTCTTTTCTTTTCTATTAACTTTTCAATTCAAATCAAACATACAAACGAATCGCACAATCCCTGTGGACGATCCGCACTCGCTAACTATCTACAACTGACACCATAGTTGATTGCGGTCAAATAATTCTTTGATTGTGAATTTTATTCATTTTCTAAATACCGACACAAAGAAACTTATTCGAGTTACACTACACCACACAATCGGAATAAAGAATCAATCAACTGCCAACATACTTGGCTGCAACACTTGCATCATTTCCAACCCTTGAAACTTATCATCTATTCCCAGTTCTCTACCTATCTGTAGCCCATGTAACAGATTACATATGTAGGATTCTGATCCTGTATCTCATACCCAGAACGTAAAGGATACTGAGAAACAGTTCTCTGTAATGAACACATCCGAAAAAGATGTATCATCATGCACTTTTTTCGTTTGGGTGGCACGGGAATCCTGGTAATCCCCTATTTCCTGCTCGGTCTTATAACAATTATAAGTTAGAGCGGGACCAACGTTCCCCAGCTCAGTATAACAAGCGGGTCCGGTCAATACATCCATATTATTATTTTGAATAAGGCGTGACATGGTCGCTACCTGGAGATAGAGAAGAAAACACTCAGTGTATGCTCTTGCAAGATTAGATTGGTTATTAATTTATCTAATCAGGATGGCTCCCACTGTTTTAGTCAAATCTTCCTTCAAACCCTAAAAGGAAAGACTAGCCGGGATTAATTACACCCTACAAGTTCACCAATCTTTCAGCCAGGCCAGTGCCGGTACTTTGAGGGAGGTTCCCCGTGCTTTCGCACGGACCTAATTAAAATAAACCTCATTTTCCCAGGGGCGTAACCCCGTTGACACCTTTCTAGACACCTACTTGATCGGCTAATTGTGATGTGTAAAACTCTCCCTGGAGTAACTCTTACTCGCAGTGGGTATCGGGATCCAACTATCTCATAGAAAGTATGCAATCTCAATGCAAATTTCAACACTTGAAATTCCCGATAATATTTTGCCCCGAGCGATCTATGACCTTGACAAGGTCAACAAACCATAGACCGCAAGTCAAGTTCAACCCGTCATTTCCTGATTGAATTAAACCCACCCGCATGACCCTTGATAAGGTCAATAAGGTCGCACGACTACCCTAATCCAATCGCATCATATGCTTATGCAGATAAGCACTAATTAGCTACCGCACACTACGCCTTGACAAGGTCAATAAACGTAGCACGAATACTAACTATTACTTATCTGAAATGATGGAGGGCTACGACAGGTTTTTAAGAAAACCTTTTGCGTAATGAACTTGATCATTGTAGAATCGAGTGATTTTAAATGGAGTGTTTTTTAGGCCTTTACTAGTTTTGCTAAAGAGGTCACTCCCGGTGAAGGGATCTCGGCTCTTTCCTTATCCAATAAGGTGCAGGATATTTCACAAATACCACTATGCAAAGCAAAAACTATAAAAGCAATCAAAAGACAAACCGGGTTTGAAGCATCTGCTAGTTTCTCTAATGAGGTCACTCCCGGTGAAGGGATCTCGGCTCTTTCCTTATCGAATAAGGTGCTGGATATTCTACAAGGAATACCGCTATGCAAAGTAAGAACTAGAGCTACTAGTTTTTAAAACAAGTTTCTACAACATCTTTTAGGTTTCTTTTATTTCATTAATCTCATTAATGATGTCCCATTTATTATGCTTCCCAAGTATCAGATATGAAACGAAAGCAGCAATATCAATTATATCTCATATATATAATATAATCATTAGTCTCAGAATATAATCAATGATCACATCACAAAATATCGCAGCAGAAAACAACATATGAAATATTGGATATATTAGGATTTCCGGGTTTTATTTTAAGCCTGTATAAAACACGGATTCCACGGTCGTGATGAATAGCCAATCCCATACCCCTAGACCCCTACGAGAGCGGCAAGCAACCCTACCAATTCTAGAGTTAGGAGACCTGGTCTCGACTCCTCGAGATGGTCTCCTACTGGACCCTAGAACCCGGTTACTTGTGCTCCCCGCCTTGGGTCTATCCTAATGCGGAAAAGTAAATAATATACAATGGTGACATCATCATCAATCCGGAAGTGCTCAAATAAAAGAATACTACATATAATGAATTTTACATGAATGAAAATGAAAAACTCTCATCTCACATAAAACCCCCAGCTATTCAAAACACGACGATCCAATATAACATATCACAGCAACACATAACATCACATGTCATCAACGTAAGTAAATATGCGTATCCCAATTGTCGTTGACATATAGCACCGAAACCGACGATACACCACATATTACACTTACGGTCGCAGAAAAGAAAGTGAAAAACTACAACAGTTGGAATCCGCAACCACCTTAGACATCATAAACCCAATATATCACATATATTGGATTTCATGCCTAACCAAATGAATTCCTTAGACAACGCATTCCTAACAATTATACAACCCGCATTTTAGTCTCGATCTCGAAAACACTTTTCAATATCCAGTCGGGCAATTCAACAAGATTCCCGACAACCTGATCGAATGCTCGTCGGAAACTTTAGTAGACGGCCGCACCCCCCGATACCGTTGACGAAGTGCACTAAGGCGGAACACCGCTGCCGCGAGCACCTAAACAGATGCTTTTGGCGACGGGGTTCTCCTACAGTCACTTGGTCGGGGCTATGGGGCGTGGCTATCTAATAATGTTACCCGGCGAGTATCCGCGTACGCTACGTGATTGCGATGGACTTTTGATCACATCAAAATCCCGTGGCAACCGATTAAATGAGACTAAATTGCTAGATTTATTACATTCAAATTAGTTATCTCATAACTAAATTTGTAGATTCCAAATATTGTATCCCATCACATGATACCCGGACGACGTTAAACTTTTCGATCGATTCATCAAAGTCCCACAATTTCCCGACAGCTCAACACTTGAGCACAGTTCAATAATACCCAGAATATGCCACAATACCTATCCACCAGCCGTAGAAGGGCAAACCCAAGCCTCACTCATGTCACCACGGAAGTACGGCAAACCCTAGGGTTTGACCGCGGTTCCGCGATCCAAAAAGTCAAGTTAGGGTTTCATTCTTCTAGAGAGTACATAGAACACTTGCATGTTTTTCCGAATACGTTAAACTTGGAAAAATGGGTTTTTGACATTCGATCGAACTTTTTAACTTCGTCTAGACAACATTCGAATAACCCGAAACAATGTTAAAACTACGAATACGAAACACTCCGAATTGTTTATAGTGTAAGATTACATCAAATGCAAAATTAGCAAAAACAAATAACACCTGAAAACTCAAAACCCAGTCACTTGAACACAGTCAAAATTTCAAGCGAACTGCTCGGATTTGGGCCGAGATCTAGGGTATGGTGGCCGGCCAAAAATTCTCCAAACTACCTCAAATTTTGTCAGTGTTCATGTTATATCCCATATAGCACTCTGTACTTGTTTAAAAAAAAATTTGAAAGCTTTTTAAAATCGACAGAAACTAGGGTTTCACGTTGCAAGTTTCGGAGTTGTTTCGGTTTCGTAATTCTAACAAAATTCGTATAAATTTCTAGCATGGCTCTGATACCACTGCAGGGTTACCTAAGATGGCATCGACGTTTTGGGAGGCATCGTCCTAAATTCAAATTTTTGCCGTTTTAGCTAACCCCAACTAAGAATCGTTAACTAGAAATCGACAGAAATATAAATACAAACACTTTGCAAGTCTAGTGAGCAAGGAATACAACCTTTGTAGACCGGTCCTTCACTTCAATAGCTCCGTGTAGTAGTCGCTTTTGCTACGATCGTGAACTCCGGACTCTAGAGAGGCTCCCATGAAGAAACGAACATGCTTGCTTCGAAGACTTCGAGGCCGAAGATGAGCTACGTCGAGGAGACACTAACACAAGCTATCTCTTCACTAATTATGAAATTAGTGAAGCAAACACCCTATACTAAATGGCAAGTAGTAGAGGATGATGAAGTAGGAAGTGGGCTCACTTTAGATTTGATTTTCTCACATTTTTTCTCATACCTCCATTGAAGCTAGAAAGCTTTTGAGAGGAAGAAGAAGAAGATGAAAGAACTCATCATATGAGTTATCCAAATGAATTATTGCAACCATGGGTGAGTTAAGCCCTCATGCCTAACTCATGTAGAGAATAAACCAAGGTCTAAGGCTAAGGGTTGGGTTAACTAATATCCTAAGGAATGACAAAAGAGTGGACTTTGTCAATGTTTCTACAAGCTTCATCCAAGCTTGACAACATTGACCAAGTCTTCTCTCTTTTGTTATAACTTAAGAAATAAATTAAACCCTAACTTAACCCTAGCATTGTTTAAGTCTCATACACCCATCTTGCATGTATCATCAAGCATGACACAATACATGTACACAAATATACATATCACATATATACAATGTGCACATCAAGTGAGAAAAGAAATCATAAGTGAGCTAATACTATTTAATGTAATGTAATATATCTAATATATAAGTATACATTAGATTATCAAATCAACTCTTGATTTAATAATCCGGCTATATCACATATAACTGACTAATATCATGTGTAACAACTTATCGAATCAACACTTGATCCGATAACCCAGCTATATCGCATATACCCGACCAATGTCACAAGTCGCGAGAATAGAATATGGTATCTCATATCGTATCAATCTCAGTCTTGCATAAATCACATATGTGCTCCTACTCTGTTTCGCTTGAGCCAGGAAACCCCTGTGTAGGACTCTAAAGACTCGTCAATACGCCGGCAGTAGGTGATGATCATATCAAACACCCATAAGCCGCAAGCGGTCTGCTAAACGTAACGGCCACCCATGTATTGAGTGATCAGAAGATCAACAAGCAAGCTTGCTCACACTCCTGCGAATCTAATCAGTAGCACTACCATACAGTCCGGTCTCTTCGTCTGATATGTCGCATATCTTGTCTAGGGGTGGTAAACGTAAGACCCCAGTAACTCGATAAGTCGTGTCGATATGAGGCTCATAAAGGGTCGAGAAACTACTGATAACACTTACCTGTATATCCCTGAAGCAGCCCTGGCCAGGGAATTCCTGTTATAGCCAATCGAGCACAGCGCAGCATCAACTCCCAATACCGGGAGAGACGAAATCCCTCATATTGCTCATTGCCTCCATGTGACTCGGGACTGTACCCAAAAGCCACCGTTTTGCACGTTCTCTTGAACGTGGTAAGTGTAAGTCCATGTCACGCACCCCACGTGTTCTTGGGGAGGCGGAATATATGAAAAACAATTATCAAAGCTTCGTAACATGGACTTGAGCACACGGATCGTGTCTAAACCATTACTAACAAACTACGAGAAGTTTAACTACTCGGATTCAAAGTTATACCTCACGTTACTTGTCCTTCGGGTCTTCATCGATGTCCTCCACACTTCGTCGGCTCTATGGAACATGGGTACCTCAACGACCTCCTCGAATCAAAGACGATCCACCCGAGAGTCTATAGTCCGAGCTCCTATCTCGAATCTGAGATAACTACGGCTTCTAGTTTGCTAATCTAGAAGTCCTAGAGGGTGTAGAGTATTTAGATGGATTACTTAGTCACTTAAACCCTAGGATTCTCAACTTATGAGAGCTTTTAGGGTTTTAGAAAGAAGATGAAGACTTGAGGAGAGAGAAGTGTTTTGTGATAATGAAATGAATAATACTCATACTAGAATAATATGAAGCATAATAATATCTCTTTTGATAATATCAAGATAATATCTAGCATGCTTCATTTAATTCTAAGGGTGCATCACCTCATGAGTCATTAAGCATTTAATGTAAATTACACCTCATCTCCTCCACCTCATTTAGTTTAAATCTAAAAAGAAATAAACACAAATGAGTCACCTCCTTCTAGAAACTTCCCGAAAAATTACGAGACTTCCCCACCCATCCATATTTCCGAAAAACAAGGATAATCTTTGACTGAATAAATCCATCTATATAATACTAGAATCTGGCTTAAACCAAAGCCCGCTAGTATTATCTGCCCGATCATAGTACGTGCACAAGTGTACGTAAGTGATCGCGGTCCTGCCGTAAAACCAAACGACCTCTACACCTTTTGCCCGGTGCAGGAAAACTCTCTGTGTGGGACTCTAAAGACTTGACACTACGCCGGCAGTGGGTTTAACCACAGGCCGCAAGCGGTACTAGCTGTACGTAACGGTCCCCAGGTGGATGTCGATAAGAAGGATGATGAGGAAACCCATCCGAACTCCTACTGAGCCTGATGTGACAATCTCCGTACAGTCCGTTCTGTTCTTCTAGGATTATCGCATATCGGGCCTAGGGGCGGTAAACGTCAGACCCCTAATAGCGGTATAAGTTGTGTCGGAGTGAAGCCCATTACACCTTGAGAAACTACTAGAACCTACCAGTAAATCTCGCTTGCTCTGGCCAAGGACTTTGCGTAATGGCTTTCCATACACAGCGCGATATCAACCCCCAATACCGGGAAAGACGAATCCTGTCGAACCGCCACTGCCCCCAAGTGCTTCGGGACTGCACCCAACTACTACCTGTTTGCACGACTCCTTTGAGCCGTGGTAGGGTAGTAATCTAAGTACAGTGGGAACACACCCGAGGCGAAGTAGCAGTGTAAAGTCGACGGACTAAGCTGTACTCATGTCACCTGGGAACTGCTATCTGACGATGGGTATAGAACCAACCTGCAGTTCCCGGCGAGTCCTGTCCGGTGTACCCGTAACCTAACGAGCACCTGCATACTATCTCCAGTACGACATATTGATGGCTGTGGGACAGACCATCTCCCCATGCTGGGATGAGAAGTGTATACACCAGTCTACTCCGGAGTATCGATGCCCCATCTCGATAATCCTACTACTAGGGACCTGTATAGGATGTTTCTTACAGACTGCCCAGCCCTTACTAGTGTGACTGCCATCACAACGCCTAATCAAGCAAAGATCCTAAGGGCTCTACTCATTTGTATAAGCGATATGTTAAAAGAAACATATGCACATATTAAAGTAGAAACAAACCAAGTAGCATACTACCATTTTAGCAAGACTGTCAATACAACTATGAATATCCCAAGCTTCCATTAAGTAATATACAAACTAGTATGATACAGTAATAGCCTCTAGGACATAAACACTAACAATCTCCCACTTGCACTGGGGCCATGTACCGTCATATCGCAGACCTATCATCTCGAATAGCCTCTCGAACTGCGTCTGAGGAATGGCCTTTGTGAATGGATTAGCAGTGTTATTCTCCATATCTACTCTCTTCACCTCGATCTCCCGGCGATCTACGATCTCCCTGATCAGGTGATATCGCTTTAAGATGTGTCTGGAATTCTGATGGGACCTGGGTTCCTTCGCTAAAGCTATAGCGCCGTTTTTGTCGCAATACAGAGGTATTGGATCAACACTGGTAGGAACCACCTGAAGTTCTGTGAGGAACTTCTTCATCCAGACAGCTTCTTTTGCGGCATCGCAAGCAGCTATGTACTCCGCTTCCATCGTCGAGTCAGCAACGGTGTCCTGCTTGGAACTCATCCAACAGACCACCCCTCCATTGAGGGTAAAGACATAACCCGACATGGACTTAGAGTCATCCTTGTCACTCTGGAAGCTGGAGTCGGCAAAGGCCTCGATCTGGAGGTCCTTTCCGCCATACACCAAGAAAATCTTCTTAGTCCTCCTCAGGTACTTGAGAATGTTCTTTACTGCTATCCAGTGCTTCTCCCCTGGGTTTGCCTGATACCAGCTTACAATGCTCAATGCGTATGCTACATCTGGTCTGGTACATAACATCGCATACATTATAGAGCCTACCGCAGAAGCGTAGGGTATAATCGACATGCGAGCCCTTTCCAAATCAGTCTTGGGAGACATCTTTTTGGAGAGGGTGATTCCGTGACAAGCCGGTAGGTTACCATGCTTAGAATCTTCCATACTGAATCTTTTCAATATGGTGTCTATGTACCTGGACTGCGAAAGTCCCAACATCCTTTTTGATCTATCACGATAGATCTGGATCCCCAGAATGTAGGTGGCATCACCCAGGTCCTTCATGGAGAACTTCTATGACAAGAATCCTTTGACTGGCTGTAGCATAGGAATATCATTTCCTATTAGGAGAATGTCATCCACGTACAAGATGAGGAATACTACAGCTCTCCCTACAATCTTACTGTATATGCATGGTTCATCTGGATTCTTGATAAAATCGAATTCTTTGACAGTATCATCAAATCAGATGTTCCAACTCCGCGATGCCTGCTTTGGTCCATAAATGGACTTAAGCAACTTGCACACTTTACCGCTGCTCCCACTCTGAACGAATCCCTCTGGCTGATCCATATAGACGCATTCTTCTAAATTACCATTTAGAAAAGCCGTCTTTATGTCCATCTGCCAGATCTCATAATTGTGGAAGGCAGCAATGGCAAGAAGGACCCGAATGGATTTGAGCATAGCCACAGGAGAAAAGGTTTCGTCATAGTCCAAAGCAGGTCTTTGACGAAAACCCTTTGCAACAAGTCTAGCCTTATAGGTTTCAACCTTTCCATCTACACCAATCTTCTTTCTAAAGATCCATTTGCATCCTACGGGTTTTACCCCATCTGGAGCAATGTCCAAAGTCCATACTTTGTTAGTGTACATGGACTCCATTTCGGTCCGCATTGCATCTAGCCATCTTACTGAGTCACCGCTCTGAATGGCTTGCTGGAAGCTAGTAGGGTCATCATTATCAATGATGCAATCTTCTCGATCCCCGTCTATGAGAAAACCGTAGTATCTTTCGGGCGGATGAGACTGCCTACTACTTCTGTGGATAGGCGCTGGGATATCCCTTTCTTCTGAACCTTCTTGTTCTACCAAACTCTCAGTAACAGCTTGTGGTTCTGGAATTTCTTCCAGTTCTATTGCGCTCCCACTCTTCTGATTTTCTAAAAAAATCAGTTTCCAAGAAGTGGGCATGACGATAAACAAAAACCTTCTGCTCCTCTGCATAATAGAAATAATACCCCTTGGAGTTCTTTGGATATCCCACAAACTTACACTGTACTGAGCGTGCCTCTAGCTTGTCTGCATGCTGCTTTTTAACAAAAGATGGACATCCCCATGTCTTCAAGTACTGAAGATAGGGTTTCTTCCCACTTCACATCTGATATGGTGTGGTAGGCACAGTTTTGGTTGGAACCTTGTTCAAAAGATATGCAGCTGATTCTAGTGCATAACCCCAGAAAGATAGCGGTAACTCAGCCTTACTCATCATGGAACGAACCATATCCAATAGGGTTCGATTCCGCCTTTCCGATACACCGTTGTGTTGTGGTATGTATGGAGGAGTAAGCTGAGAGAGAATTCCATTCTCTTTTAAGTAACCCAGGAACTCGACACTTAAGTATTCACCACCTCGATCTGATCTTAGTGTCTTGATACTTTTGCCTGTTTGGTTTTCCAATTCATTCTTGTATTCCTGGAATTTCTCAAAGGCCTCGGATTTATGCTTCATCAAGAAGATATGTCCATACCTAGAGAAATCATCCGTAAAAGTAATGAAGTAGGAATAACCACCTCGCACATGTGTAGACATTGGACCACACACATCGCTGTGTATGAGTCCCAAGAGCTCGCTCGCTCTTACTCCGTGTCCAGTAAACAGAGTCTTTGTCATCTTTCCTATGAGATAAGATTCACAAGTAGCATAAGATTGATATTCGAACGGATTCAAATATCCTTCTCTATGTAACTTAGTCAACCGTGTTTCATTGATGTGACATAGTCTACAATGCCATAAGAAAGCCTGATTTATTTCCGGAGACTTTCTTTTAAGTGTGTTCTGGACATTGAAAACCTGAGCTTGATTCAATATGTATATACCGTTATCTAATGTACCGGACCCAATCAGAACTTGATTTAGGTGGATGTGAACCACATCGCTTACGAATGTAAAATCATATCCCTCTCTCGAAAGTGAGGACACTGATATGATATTACAAGTCAAACTAGGTACATACAAACAGTTACGTAGAATCAATATCTGCCCACTTGTCAAACCTAAGCGATATTCTCCCACGGATTCAGCGTCCACGCTCATTTCGTTCGCAACTCCGAGAGACCAATCGCCTACCCTGATAACTCTACAGTTTCTCAAAGCATGTAATGAATTACATATATGAGATCCTGCTCCGGTATCTAATACCCAGGAAGTAGAGTTAATTGACAAATAATTCTCAATCACAAACACACCCGAGGCCGAAGCCACAACATGATTCGAATCCTGGCTACTGGCTTCCAAGCTCTGCAATCTTTCTGCCAATGCCCCTTCCAATAACAATAGGAACATCCCTCCTTTCCTACACCAAGTCCCGAAACTTTTGATCTTCCCTTTCCATCTACTTTACTAACACCGTATATCGGCTTTGTGCAGGTTTTCCTCTTTTCACCCTTTGCTTTCGCCCTGGATGCAGAAGAAGAAGGTCCCCCATTAAGCAGCCCTGGTTTCCTTCGGGGTGTAAGTGGAGGGTAGGGACTGTGGAAATAAGTCAGCATATGACCTGTTTCCCAACGTGGTCTCCAGGTCCGTGAGCTCATCAATATAGCTAGTCATCGTAAGGACGTCGTCCCTTACAGATGACCCGATAGCCAACCTCGCTTGAAGCAATTCATTCGAGGACTCATATCTTGCGATATGAGATTGCTCTCCATATAAATCTTTGTTATGGAAGAAGATGGAAACTGAGTCCATCTTCTCGTGCTGCTTCTGGTATACACCATCTACTGAAGCCAACACGAGGCACTTGGCATTCGCACTGTCCATGTCCCTTGTCTGACGGATATTCATATCTGCGACGGTGGAAACTGGACTTGGGACGGCGGGGACTTGAGTAGTAATAGGGTGGTCCAGCTTGTCATAGGCAATGGACATCTTGACATACCTTTGCCAGTCATAAAAGTCAGATTCAGTCAACTTGTTATCTAAATGTAACCTAGTCATGGTCATATGGTCGCTGCAGTTAAGAGAGAGAAGAAAACACTTTAGCATGATACTCTCGCAAGATTAGATTGGTTTTTAGTTTATCTAAACTGGATGGCTCCCACTGTTTCTCGAATCCTTCCTCAAACCATAAAAGAAGAATTAGTCAGGACTGATCTCACCGTACAATACTTGCTTAACCGTTCAGCCAGGCTAGTGTCGGTACTTCGAGGGAGGTTTCACGACGCTTTCGCGAAGTTCCTTAATTAAATAACCTCTTTTCTTTGGAGGCGTAGCCCCGCTGACACTGTTCTAGACACCTACTTGGTTTATAGCATTGATCGTTAAGTGACGAATCTCCTGATGAGTAGCGGATACTCACAGTAGGATCGGGATCCAAATATCATCGTGTGATAATGCTGAAGGAATCCTGCCAACATTATCAAACTCTAAATGGTATGCAACACTAGCAAGTTTCAGTTTCTTTAGAAACCCCCGATGTGGATTTTTGCCCCTTGCTCTTATGACCTTGACGAAGGCCAACAAATCATAAGTCGCATGTCAAGTTCTTCCCATCATTATCCTTGTTAATTTGAACCCACCCGTACATACCCTTGATGAAGGCCAACAAAGTAATACGACTGTCCCAGACCAACGCATCTATCTATGCTACATATGAATACCCAGCAGCTACCAAATACTATGCCTTGACGAAGGCCAACAAACATAGCTTGAATACTACTGACCATCCATATGAAATGACGGAGGGCTACGACTGGTTTTGGCAAAACCGTGAACGTAGTGAACTTGATATAATCGAAGGAACCTGATAGCTTTTTAAAAGGAGTGGTTAAAGCTACGCAATTAAAAATTCTGCTCTTTTAAAATAACCGAGTGGTTTCTTTTAAATTTGTTCCAACGATTCAACTTTGGTTTCTTTTCTTTGCATTAAAATAATGCGTCCCATCATTTAACCTATCATTGCAGAAACAACGAAAATACAACGTCCGCTTATGCCATCTGCATTCGCCACTGGGCCCCGTCATTCACCCGTTAGGTTACTTAACTAACGCCAGAGCGGGGGCTGGGCTAGCGCGGATGCAAAACATAAGCAACGCCTACTAGATATCATATATAGATATTTTACATTAGTCAGACGCAATAATAGACATTCCAGATCACAGATGAACATATTGGATATACTAGGAATCCGCGTTTCGTTTGAGCCTGCAACAAAAGACGGATTACACGGTCGTGATGAATAGCCAAACCCCACCCTAGACCCCTACGGGTGCGGCAAACTACCCGCCTAGTACCATAAGTGAAACAGTCTCCCTCAACGACGTGAGTATGCCATTAAACACTTCAAATTACCCGGTAGTTTGTGCACCCCATCTTGGGTCTATTCTAAGAGCATAAAACAGTAAATGAATTAATACAACGGTGGCTACAACCTCAACCCGGATGTGCCCGCAAAAGAATATTACAACATATTACAATTTACATCGAATGAAAGATAAAAACTCTCATCTCACATCCATGGCTATTCATCCATGACAATCCAATGAAGTTCATATCCACAAACCAATATCCATTACAGAAATGTGCAACACCCAACTAACCGACATACTAGCAATTAGCGGAGGTTTACTAACACATTAAACATCACAGATAAACCCCGATTAGCAAATAACTTAGAATTTCGATCGACAACCTTTTTTCGTGTCTACCCCAAATGCAAGCCAGCACTGAAAAAACCTGGGCAAAAACAAAATATACAGGAAAACAAAACACCCAAAAATAAGACAAACTGTGTAAATACGAGTCAACTCGGAGTCGACTTGGCCGCGGATCCGCGGCGAATTGCACTAATCCGCCGCGCTTCCGCGGTCGTCTCACCGAGTTAGCAACTCGTATTTCTCCAGTATTCTTAGAATTCCCTGCTGTGAATTTTCATACTTCTGAAATACTTTTTTCGACAAGTTTAAAATCGACAGAAATTATAGGGATCCGGGGTTAAGTTTTCGTGTTTTTCCGACGATTGAAGTTCTAATAAGTTGCTAACAAGCTAGTAAAGGTTTAATAGGCTCTGATACCACTGTAAGTCCATGTCACGCACCCCACGTGTTCGCGGGGAGGCGGAATATATGAAAAACAATTATCAAAGGTTCGTAACACGAACTTAAGCACACAGATCGTGTTTAAACCATTACTAACAAACTACGAGAAGTTTAACTACTCGGATTCGAAGTTATACCTCATGCTACTTGTCCTTCGGGTCTTCATCGCTGTCCTCCACACCTCATCGGCTCTATGGAACATGGGTACCTTAACGGCCTCCTCGAGTCAAAGACGATCCACCCGAGAGTCTATAGTCCGAGCTCCTATCTCGAATCTGAGATAACTACGGCTTCTAGTTTGCTAATCTAGAAGTCCTAGAGGGTGTAGAGTATTTAGATGGATTACTTAGTCACTTAAACCCTATGTTTCTCAACTCATGAGAGCTTTTAGGGTTTGAGGAAGAAGATGAAGACTTGAGGAGAGAGAAGTGTTTTGTGATAATGAAATGAATAATACTCATGCTAGAATAATATGAAGCATAATAATATCTCTCTTGATAATATCAAGATAATATCTAGCATGCTTATTTAATTCTATGGGTGAATCACCTCATGAGTCATTAAGCATTTAATGTAAACTGCACCTCATCTCCTCCGCCTCATTTAGTTTAAATCTAAAAAGAAATAAAAACAAATAAGTCACCTCCTTCTAGAAGCTTCCCGACAAATTACGAGACTGCCCCTCCCATCCGTATTTCCGAAAAACACGGATAATCTTTGACTGAATAAATCCATCTATATAATACTAGAATCTGGCTTAAACCAAAGCCCGCTAGTATTATCTGTCCGATCATAGTACGTGCATAAGTATACGTAAGTGATCGCGGTGTTAGTTATATGTATGCCCTAGAGGCCATTAATGTACATACGATGTATATTGTAATGGATGCTTGGACATATATAGGGAGGACTTTCTTGCTCGACATGATAGTATGCTATCTGGTTATACTTTATCTTAACATGTACTCTGATTGTCTCTATGTTACATGTTGATAAAGCCCTTAGGATATGTACTCGACTACTCGGACTATGATGAGATCATACTAGTGGGACCACGGTAGTCGACGAGTACATCCTATAACTGTTCCTAGTCGAAGGTGTATCGAGACAAGGCATCGATGCACCAGAGTAGACTAGAGTATACGCATCTTGACCCATATGATGGGCGATAAATGATCCCATATCCATCGGTGTTTGACATCAAGGATGGTGTACGGGTGCTCAGTGGAGACTGGGTACACTGGACGGACTCGCCGAGAACTCCCAGATGGTATTATACCTCACGTCAGATGGCAGTTCTCCGGTGACACTGGTACAGAGTAGTCTGTTGACCCGAGATCGTCATAGAGTCTTGTGTGATTCCCACTGTGCTTTGATTTCCATCATACCACGTCCAAGAGGGCATGCAAAAAGGTGGCTTTTGGGTACCGTCCCGAATCACATGGAGGCAATGAGCGATAGGACGGGATTTGTCTCTCCCGGTATAGGGAGTTGATGTTGTGCTGTGTTCGATTGGCTATAACTGGAAATCCCTGGCCAGGGTTGCTGAGATTTACTGGTAAGTGTTATTAGTAGTTTCTCGAACTGTTATAGACCTCAAATCGACACGACTTATCGAGCTACTAGGGTCTGACGTTTACCACTCCTAGGCGAGATATGCGACATATCAGACGACGAGACCGGACTGTACGGGAGTGTTACTGTTTGGATTCACAGGAGAATGTACAGGCTTTCTTGTTGATCTTCTGAGCGCTCAATACCTGGGTGGCTGTTACATTTAGCTAACCGCTTGCAGCTTGTGGGGGTTTGATATGATCATCACCTACTGCCGGCGCATTGACGATTCTTTAGAGTCCTACACAGAGGTTTCTTGGCTCGGGCAAAACGGAGTAGAAGCACATATGTGATATGTGCGGGACCGAGGATAATGCGGTATGTGATACCGTATTGGATTCTCGCGATATGAGATATCGGCCGGGTATATGTGATATAGCCGGGCCATCGTATTAGTCGGTTATATACGATATAGCCGGATTGTCGGATCAAGAGTTGATTCGATAATTTAATGTTTAATAATATATATGATATATTAAGTTACATTAACTAATATTAGCTCACTAAAAGATTCTTTTTCTCACTCGGGTAATACATTGATATATATGCGATATATATTAAATGTATTATTTTATTTTGTTACAATAAATATTATATATGTGATATATAATATTGTAACATGATATGGTTATTAATGCATGTTTAGTGGAGATTAAACGAGGTTAGGGTTTGATTTGGGTTAATCACTTCTAGAAGTTTCTAGAAGCTTTCATTTTTTTGTTTTGGAAAAGATATTTTGCAAGATATTTCTTTAACTCAACCCAAACCCTAACCCTAGTTAATTCTCTACAATGGTTACTTGAACCATGGTTGCATTTCTAACCTTATCATAACTATCATTATTCATCACAAAAGGTTTATGATATTATTCATCTTCTTCTTCCTTCTTCTTTTCATGGAAAAGCTTTCTAGGTTTTTCCTAAGTGATGAAAATGAGTGAGAATAAGAAAACAAATGAGAGCAAAAATCCAACTTCATCATTCTCATCTATTCTTGCCCTTTAGATGAGAGTGTTCACTTCATTTAGTAAGTGTTAGTGTAACATCTTCAAAAATACAAAAATATTAATTTTGGGAATTTTTATAATTTAATATTATTTTATTGATTATTTTAATATTTAATGCAAATAAATAGGAAAAATGTTAGAAAAATTATGAAAATTTATGGAAAATTCTAAAATGGGTTAATTATTGAAATTATGACATTTTTAAGTTGTTGTGATCATTTTGACACTAATTTAGTGCTAATCGCGATTAAAATCGCTAATCGGGTTTTTTGGTAATTTTGTGCAAAACTTGCACATATCACATTTTCTACACTTGTGCATTTTCTAGCCATGGTTTTCATTTGGGTTTACTATTCTTATGAGAAGGCTTTAGGAATTATGGAGAAAAAGAGAAAAGAAAATGTAATGATGAGGGTAGGTGAGAGAGAGAAGTGGACCTTTGACTTATAACCCTTAGCCATTCTTTTTCCTTTTCATTTCTCTCTCCCTCCTCCATACTTGCTGCTGCTGCCCCATCTCCATTTCCCTCCCCTCTTCAACTCCCCACTTCATCTCATAAAACACCCCAAAACCCCAATCTCCTTTCATTAGAAATGTGCAAAATCCCTAGATCTACACATGGAGCTAAAGAAGCATGGATTTGGCCACTAGAGGGCAACTCAAGAATTTTCTTGAGTTGCTAATGGAGGTAATTACTGAACCATTAGCTTAATTATAGCCTTTCCTATAAACCCATGTTAAGGTTTAATCGATATTGTGTGATATTATGGACTTGGTGAAAACCTAGTTAGGGTTTGAGGGAAATTGGTGTTGTATTATGAAATTGAGCTCAGTAGAGGTCTTACCAACATCCTAGTGTTTGAATTAAAACCCAAAACCTGAAGCTTGAACCAGAATACGGATTGTAGAAACCAATATCGGGGGAAAAACTGGAATCTGCCACTGTTATTTAGAATCTGCTAACACCTCGAGAACCCTAAAATAATATTGAGTGGAAATTGAGATGTGCAGGCAACATAGAGGCAACACCCAAAACCCTAGCTCCCCAATCCACTGTGAGGCCGCCAAAATCCCCTTTCTGGCCGCAATTTGCGGCCAGACCTGAGAGGAAATTCCTCGTTTTTCGTGCATGCCCCCATTTCCTCAATTCTTGGCCCTGGGTACTTCTAGTTTTGACAGATTCTATCTAGAGTGAAATCTGGGACATATATCCTAAGTTGCTATTTTGGATTCGTGTTTCCATATTCCGTATTTTTGATTCTGAAATGGTGGAACGTGTTTTGCCTCGACTATTTGTCGTTTATACGACGATATAGAGGAGTTACTGATGGTTTTGAAGGCGTGCCATAGGTTTTCACCTATAGGCCCCTTATCGTATCGTTTTGGATTTTATGCGCCGTTTTAGATTGGATTTGGTTTTAATGCGCATATACGATATTTTGATGTGTAGGTACCCATGAAGACTTCGGGACGACAAGCATACGTGGTGACGTCCGTAATTGGTGATGCAAGGTGAGTAGATTATATCTACAGGGGGAAGTCGGGTGGATGGCGTATAGCACCCCCGCAGTCCGTAGATAGATTATTATGTAGTTATTGTGATATTAGGTGTATTATGGATAGTATAGGGTTAGCAGTGACTAGTGCAGTTCATAGTCGCGAACCCTAGGATAGGATTACACCTATACACACACCCTTGCTTATCACTTGTACTTGTACTGTGATTGATGATATGCGATGACTTGGAGATGAGTCGATGATGTGGGCTTGGTGCCCTGGGATCGGTGATTTGATATGATTCATATGTGGGATATAACTTGTGCTTCTTGCGGGTTTGGGATATGTGTTTACCCCCGCATGCATACTTACTGATGTTACCGTTTTGTACTAGACATAGAGTAGTACTCCAGACTATATGATCTGATGATGGTGATATCTGTTATGTGATGAGACAGTGAGATGTTGACCCCTACCCAGCTATTGGGGATGCCGTACGACGATTTACCGTACGAGCCGATATTGATGATAGATCCGCACTCATAACTCGAGGATATCTTATGATATGACATTGAGGCGAGATCACCGACTATATATCTTTATATATATGCCGACTCAGATTTAGGAGGTTTCCACACGTACCCCTCCTGATTGACCTGATACTTAGAGGTAGTTTGCATAGTAGATACTTCACTGTGGTGTTGACTATTAGATATCTGCTTTTTCATGCTACTCGCATTGCTGGCATATGTTCATTGCTATACAATTATCATGCTGTTAGGACACCAGCACCATTATCGATGATGCGTATGTTCCACGTACACTATTTGCCGGCTCACACACTTCATCATCGATAATTGCCATGCCACTACACTGTAGTACTATTGCATTCATGAGATGATCCTTCATTCGACATATGCACATTACTATTCCATGTTGCATGATTTCCGATATGATTACTGTTCTTTACATGTCGCATACATCATGGATTGACTGTATAGTACATCGCATTGGATTTGCTTCCTGATGTTGGATTTTCATGTGATTTCTGGGTTTTGAGGACCGTGGGGTTATTTAAGAAAAGAGGCACTTTTATGAAAACCCGGTACCTCGTGATATGATATTTCAGTGCGTCCACCACGCGTTTTCTCGGTGCTGAGACGTGTGCTTGAAACCCGATTCGAGGAGGTGATGTACCGTTTGCGGGTTCGTGGTGGGCCCGGTATGGTTCCCCTCGGCGAGATGATCGATGGGTTATGCCGATTGAGCCTGGAGGCGGGCGAGTACCTACCGGTGATTGTATTTGAGCTCGGCGGATATCCGGGGGATACCGCCTGGAGCTAAGAGATGGGCGTACTGCCGGGGGCCGACGGGCCGATACCGCAGACGGAGCCCAGAGATGGACATGGGTTGACTCGTACTGCCGGGGGCCGAGGGCCGATACCGCAGACGGAGCCCCATATGGATGAGGATTTACGTGTCGATGCTTGGCACGGGTTTCATGATGAGTTTTCCATGATTTTGGTTATATCCTCATATTGCATACATGATGCTTGCTGTCAGTGGGTGACAGGTGGACGGGTTCCACAGATATACAGATATGGATCATATACAGACTGGATTTACACTTATCTTACACCAATATTAGTGGTATGGGACGCTAATATATGTGTATTGATATCTTTGATATTTCATCATATCTACCTTATGCAGACATACCTTATACTGATGACATGTTATTACCTGAGTACCTGGCACTACATACATGATTAGATGTTACCTTGCCACCTTGTTACACTCAGATGTACTCTTGTGGATTATATTACTGATCGTTGACTTAGGTTTATGTCTTGCATTCGGTTTCTGCTTGTAGATGTTTCTATTCACGAGTTGGCAACTCACCCCCGTTGTGCCACAGTTCTTGCAGGTTTTGCTGTACAGGTCCTATTGCGGCAATTCTGGCACACTACCTTCTTGCGGGTGATTTGCTTTGGTAGGTGGATTCTTTCGTATCAGGAATCACCTTTGTATTTATTTATTTCATTGTATCTAGAAATTGTCCATCAACCAAAACTTGTATATTCTTTCAGACTCAGAGACAGTGTTGTATTATTCGACCTTAGAGTCGCGCTTAGTAGTATTGCGGTTTTCTTGCTACTTTTGAGCTTTCTTTTGGTTTTGATCCTCGCCACTTGGCGTTGTATATTATCATATCATTGCGTGGTTGTGACCGTCGATTGACAAAGAGCTAGCTCCCGCTTGGGGATGCCTTTATCATTTTATATATTGTTATTCATGTTGTACCCCATTCGGGGCCAGTTTTACAAGAGAAACTCTGCCGAAATTTTTAGAAAAGACTGTACTATTTTCAAATGCACATTCGGCTTAGTTATTTAAAAACCTTGATTTCAAACCTGTATTTCTTCACTTCTTTACACCAGTTTTCTTTACTTATTCTTCAAAATGGTTTTAGATTTCTAGGCTTTTGGCTTACTTGGATCAGATGGAGTCCTATAGGCTTCATATGGTTCAAGGGCCAGTCACGTGCTCTTTCGGGTCGTGACAGTTAGCTTGTGTTAATGAAACTTCAAGGTAGATCATCTTTGTTATCGAAGATCGGAAGCAAGACTGCATCTTTCTCTTCGTGAAGCCTCTCGAGAGTTCGGAACACGATGATCGCAGCGAAGGGACCTCAATACGGAGCTTAAGAAGTGAAGGACCGGATCTACAAAGGTTGTAATCCCTCTCACTTAGTGTTAAAGAGTTTAACATGCTTGTTTTCGCCTAAACTCTAGTTTAAAGATCCGGTTTCGGGTTGTTCGGCACGGCTAATTTTTAAATCGGGCATGGTTGATGCCTCTTAGAACCTTGTGGCAGTGCCTAGCAACCCTACAGTGGTATCAGAGCCAGGTTAGACCTTTAGGCGAAGTCTAGACGAAGTTTAAAGTCCGATCGAACCCGAGAACCCCGATAAAACCCCTTCTCTGGAATTTTTTCAAAACTGTGATTTTTTTCATATTAAAAATGCTCAAAAAATTCAGCAGGGTATTTTAGGAATTACTGTGAAAAACGACACCCTAACTCAACTATTGCACCACGGAACCGCGGCCAAACCAAGGCATTGGCGGCGGTTCCGCGGCCGTTACTGTAGATTGAGGGTTAGTTTCTGCACAGTAATGACCGTCTGTACTTCCTGATTCTTCTGGGCATTTTTATTTCTACTCAAGTGTTGAGTTTTCTGGGTTGTATTGGAGACTTATTGATTCGATCGGATATTTTAATTTTGTTTAGTTTTTCTGGATAATTTTAGAAACTGTTAAAAAGGTTCGAACGGATATCAATAACTCACTTTTTCCCCTGTCGGAAAATTTTTCAAAAATTGGATTTTTTCTCGAGTTTGAAACTTTCGTAAAGTCATGCAAGTAACGCGGTGGACCCTCTAGAAGACAACAAACCTTAACTCGATTATGTGACCGTCTTGAACTGCCTCTAAACCTTAGGGTTTGCGGCAGTTTGGCGTGCCACATGTGAAGCGTTGGCTTGACCCTTCTACGACTGGACCATTGATACTGTGGAATGCGATGGATGTTTTTAAACTGATTTCAAGTGTTGAGATAAATTGGGGAAATCTTGGGTGTTTGATTATTCGATCGAAAAGTTTAACATTGTCAATTTATCTGGAATGTGATACAATATTTGGAATCCACATGTAGTTATGAGATAACTAATTTGAATGTTATAAATCTAGCCGTTTAGTCTCAATTGATCGGTTGCCACGGGATTTTGATGTGATCAAAAGTTCGTCGCAATCACGTAGCGTGCGCGAATACTCGCCGGGTAAACTTAACAGACAGCCACGCCCTATAGCCTCGACCAAGTGACTGTAGGAGAACCCCGTCGCCAAAAGCATCCGTTCGGGTGCTCGCGGCAGCGGTGTTCCGCCTTAGTGCACTTCGTCGACGGCATCCTAGGGTGCGGCCGTCTACTAAAGTTTGCGACGAGCATTCGATCAGGATATCGGGAATCTTGTTGAATTTCCCGACTTGATATTGAAAAGAGTTTTCGATAATGAGACTAAAATGCAGGGTTTATAATTGTTAGGCATGCGATGTCTAAGGAATTCATTTGGTTAGGCATGCGATGTCTGAGGAGGTTGTGGATTCCAACTGTTGTAGTTTTACACTTTCTTTTCTGTGACCGTAAGCGTAGTATGTGGTGTATCGCCGGCTTCGTTGCTATACATCAACGACAATCGGGATACACATACTTGCTTACGTTGATGATATGAGATATTATGTATTGCTGTGATATGTTATATTGGATCGTCGCGTTTGAATAGCCGGGGGTTTTATGTGAGATGAGAGTTTTTCTTTTCCATTCATGTAAAATTCATTTGTATGTAATATTCTTTTATTGGGGCACTTCCGGGCTGAGGATGATGTCACCATTGTATATTATTTACTTTTCCGCATTAGGTAGACCAAAGGCGGGGAGCACAAGTAACCGGGTTCTGGAGTCCAGTAGGAGACCATCTCGAGGAGTCGAGACCGGGTCTCCTAACCCTAGAATTGGCAGTGTTGCTTGCCGCTCTCGTAGGGGTCTAGGGATGTGGGTTTGGCTATTCATCGCGACCGTGGAATCCGTGTTTTATACAGGCTCGTATTAAAACACGGACGTCCTAGTATATCCAATATTTCATATATGTTCTTCTGCTGCAATGTTCTGTGATGAGATCATATTACTGCCTGAGACGAATGTTTATATTATATATATGAGATATATGTTATATTGCAGATTTCGTTTCAAATGTGATGCTTGCGAAGCATAATAAAATGGGACTTCATTAATGAGATTAATGGAAATAAAAGAAACCTAAAGATGTTGTAGAAACTTGTTTAAAAACGGGTAGCTCTAGTTCTTGCTTTGCATAGCGGTGTTCCTTGTAAAACATCCAGCACCTTATTCGATAAGGAAAGAGCCGAGATCCCTTCACCGGGAGTGACCTCTTTAGCGAAACTAGCAGATGCTATAAACTCGGTTTGTCTTTTGATTACTTTTATAGTTCTTGCTTTGCATAGTGGTATATATGATATACCCTGCACCTTATTCGATGAGGAAAGAGCCGACGATCCCTTCACCGGGATCGACCTCTTTAGCAAAACTAGAAAAGCCTAAAAAACACTACATTTAAAATCACTCGATTCTACAACGATATTAAGTTCATTACGCAAAGGGTTTTCATAAAAACCTGTCGTAGCCCTCCGTCATTTCAGATAAGTCCTACTTAGTATTCGTGCTACGTTTGTTGGCCTGCGTCAAGGCGTAGTGTGCGGTAGCTAACTAGTATTTATCTGTTTTTGCATATGATGCAGATTGGATTAGGGTAGTCGTGCGACTTTGTTGGCCTGCGTCAAGGGTCGTGCGGGTGGGTTTAATTCAATCAAGAAATGACGGATTGAACTTGACTAGCGCACTGTGGTTTGTTGGCCTGCGTCAAGGTCATGGGACGCTAGGGGTAAAATATTATTGGGAATTTCAAGTGTTGAAATTTGCAATAAGATTGCATACCTTCTATGAGATAGTTGGATCCCGATACCCGCTGCGAGTAAGAGTTACTCCTGCGAGAGTTTTACACATTACAATTAGCCGATCAAGTAGGTGTCTAGAAAGGTGTCAACGGGGTTACGCCCCTGGGAAAACGAGGTTTACTTTAATTAGGTTCGTGCGAAAGCACGGGGGACCTCCCTCAAAGTACCGACACTGGCCTGGCTGAAAGATTAGCGAACTTGTAGCGTGTAATTAATCCCAGCTAGTCTTTCCTTTTAGGGTTTGAAGGAAGATTTGACTAAAACAGTGGGAGACATCCTGATTAGATATATTAGATAACCAATCTAATCTTGCAAGAGCATACGCTGAGTGTTTTCTTCTCTCTCTCTCTCCAGGTAGCGACCATATCACGCCTTAATTAAGATAATAAATCGGATGAATTGACCGAACCCGCTTGTTATACTGAGCTGGGGAACGTTGGTCCCTGTCACGACCCAAAGTTTGGCCCGTGACCGGCACTTAACCACGTAACGTCTACAGGCGTAACGCGACTAAGTGAACCGAAAACCCAGAAATCAAACCAGTAAAAATATAGAGTGTTTTAAGTTTTAAATGAAAACATTTATTTCATGATAAGAGATCCAAGTAAACAATATACGACGCCGTAGCGAAGATCAAGAGCAACAAGTTAGAACATCACAGATAGAATAAAACTGCATAAGAAAAGTCGGCTCACAACGAGCTCGACACCAGAATACCAATAATATACATCATCGTCCTCACACTGTCTCTAAGTCAAATACATACATGGTAGATGGAGAATACTAGATACAACAATATACATAACTGAAAGATAAACAGATACCCCACAAAACCCACATATCAGCAAAAGAGCTAGTACACCAACTATGGGGGTATCTGTGTCAAAAGATGCAAAACGCAGCCTGCCGTGACTACTCCGAAGGGCAACCTGCAAATACTGTGGCACAACGGGGGTGAGTTGCCAACTCGTGAATAGAAATAACATATAAAGATAATCGCGAGCATGCACGTACTGCGTTACTCTAACATATGCCAGCAGATGATATCAATGCGAGGTAAGCAGTATGTACAATAATCATGCAAGTGCTCTATCAGGTGATATAACTACAGGATGAGATTCAATAATGAATGCTGAGCATGGGAATATAACATCTACACGGAATGTCAAGGTGGAATAAATATATATATGCACCGCAAATCCCAACAACCCAGACGCCGGCACTCCCATCGGCCCTCAAATCCTGTACATCCCTGAGAATCACGAGTGCCCAACATCGGCACCCAAATAACATAAATACTCGTGTCAAGCATCGACACGCAAATCCTCCTCTATCGGGCATCCGTCAGTACGGGTCAACCCTCTCTCAATATATCGGGCATCCGTCAGTCCGGGTCAGCCCTCTCTCAATATATCGGGCATCCGTCAGTCCGGGTCAGCCCTCTCTCAATATATGCCACTCTAGCACCGAGAAAACACAGGGTGGGCGCACCGAAATATCCTATCAAGGGAACCAGTTTTTTAAATGATTACATATTTGAAATGGCCACGGTTCCCAAATCCAGAAATCACTTGTAATCCCAACCAATATGCAAGTAAATGTGATGTGATATGTGCATCAAGTATGAATATCATGTCAAGTCACATAAAAGATGAGCTACAGCATAATGATCCGATGTGATATATGCATCAAGTATAAATATCATGGCAATTCTAACGGTGTGTGTGTAACATGCAGGGTAGTGCTCATGCAACATGAACTGTCAGTAAGGGTGCGGTGTTCTATCAATTCTAGTTTATATACATATAGCATGGAATGCGGTATGCACTAAATAGTAGCCATGAACAGTTAATGTATGGAAATGTAGCTATAAGGTCCTATCAGCCCTGACGTAGAACGCCATGCAGGCGATATCCCCGTAGATGTTAAATCTACTCACCGTAGTCTCTCGCTAGGTATAGCCGATGACTTGTTTCCCCTTCTTCGCGGCGTCCGTCGCACTAGAAACCGTACAAACACGACATTTAAGGTCAACTAGAAACCCGTGTTGCAAACCAAGCGCGTGTGTGCGCGATACGCTAAAACGTGTGATTACGCGCCTGAAGCCACTCCGACGCGTCGCGATACACAGAAACCCCAAACCCACACACACGTATCACGCGTGTCGCGAAAGATTAAAAATATAGGAAATAGGGTATTCTACTCCAGATTTTGATACAGAACATATATTAAAAATATATATATACCAAAATACTACAAATAGAAGCAGACTCCAGTGACCCAAACCCCAACTCCCAACTCACCCATCTGGCTGCAATTTGCGGCCAGAATGCATTTTCCGGCGGTCGATCTGGGGAATTGGGCCTCCAGGTTTGGTTGGTGCACTCTATACCCCCTGTGTATGCTACAATAATTCTAATTTCACTCTGAAATATCTCGGGTAGTAGCAGATCCTACAGAGCCTTATTTCTAGTTAAAATCCACACTTTTGCACAAAAATGGAACTTTATGGTATTTCTGTGCAAACTGAAACAAACCTGGCCTAAAATAGCTCTAATAACACATAATAGAGCTAACCAAGCTAACAAAACCCTAATCTAACATATGAATCACAAATATCCTTTAATATCACTAAAAATGCACAAAAATGAGATTTTTGCTAAAGAATACTACAAGTTTAAGGAAAAGGAATGCTAACATGAGTTAATACCTTCAAAACACCCTATGGAACACCAAAATTCCCAGCTTTTTCCTCAAGTGGGCAGATCTGTAGGGTTCCTAGGCACTCTCAAGAGGTCTCACAAGGCATCAACCATGCCAATTTCAAATTTTACGGGTGCCGAGAAACCCTAATACGGATCGTTGACTAGAAGTTTAGGCGAAATACGAATGTAGTTAACAACTTAACTAAAGATAAGAAGCTACAACCTTTGTAGATCCGGATATCCACTTCCTTAGCTCCATGTAGACGTCCTCTCGCTGTCCATCTCGAATACCGAACTCAAGCATCGGCTTCATCGGAGAAATGGGCGGGCAAGGTCGTCGGCTTCGTGCCGAAGATGATCTACGTCGAGGTTTTACAAGATCTAGCTCCGACTTCACCAAGTTGTGAAACTTGTGAAGAAAACACCCAAAACGACTTGGCAAGAGGTATAGGGTGAAGAAATAGGAGGTGGGTTCACTTTAGAATTGGATTTCTCACACTTTAGCTCAAGTTGCCATTAATGGACTTAAGCTTTTTCTTTTTTTAAGATGAAGAAGAAGATGAAGCTAGAATATGATGAGTATTAATAAAATTGAAAAGTAAATGAATACTTATCATATACTAACTAGGGTAGAGTGTAGAGAATAGACCATGGTTACTTGGATGAGTTAGGGTTAAGCATGAAGACAAGAATGGTTAAGAAGTCAAAACTTCATGAAGCTTCAACTAGAAACAAATAAAGCCACCATTCTCATCTAAACCATTTCCAAATAAATAAATGAACAAATAAATAAATAAATGAATAAGCAAAACCCTAATCATCTTTTAACCATGGTTTAATTCTTTACACTTAACCAAAAGAGCAAGTATCATCAAACATGATACAAACATGTGCATAAAAGTATATCACATATACAACTTGCACATCAAGTGAGAAAATCCATCTAAAATGAACCAATACTAGTTAATGCAAAGTAATATATCAAATATATAATTATACATTAAATCATTAAATCAACACTTGATTTAACGATCCGGTCATATCGCATATAACCGACTAGTATCCTATGTATCGGCTTATCGAATCAATCCTTGATTCGATATCGAGGTTATATCGAATATAACCATTCGATACATTCATCGCGAGAATGGTATACGGTATCACATACACGCATTATTCTCGGTCCTGCACATATCTCATATGCGCTCCTATTTCGTTTCGCTTGAGCCAGGAAACCTCTGTGTAGGACTCTAAAGACTCGTCAATACGCCGGTAGCAGATGATGATCATATCAAGCACCCACAAGCCGCAAGCGGTCTGCTAAACGTAACGGCCATCCGGGTATCGAGCGATCAGAAGATCGACGAGCTAGCTCGCTCACACTCCTGTGAAACCAACCAGTAACACTTACCATACAGTCCGGTCTGTTCGTCTGATATGTCGCATATCAAGTCTAAGGGTGGTAAACATCAGACCCCAATAACCGATAAGTCGTGCCGATGTGAGGCTCATAACGGGTCGAGAAACTACCGGTAACACTTACCAGCAAATCTCTGATCAGCCCTGGCCAGGGACTTCCCTGTTACGGCCAATCGAGCACAGGGCAACATCAACCCCCAATACCGGGAGAGACGAAACCCCTCCTATCGCTCATTGCCTCCGTGTGACTCGGGACTGTACCCAAAGACCACCGTTTTGCACGCCCTCATGGACGTGGTAAGGTGGAGATCAAAGCACAGTGGGAATCACACAAGACTCTATGACGATCTCGGGTCTACAGACTAACCTGTACAAGTGTCACCTGAGAACTGCCATCTGACGTGAGGTATAATACCATCTGGGAGTTCTCGGCGAGTCCGTCCAGTGTACCCAGTCTCCACTGAGCACCCATATACCATCTCTGATGTCAAACACCAATGGATATGGGATCATCCATCGTCCATCTCATGGGTCGAGAAGCGTATACGCTAGTCTACTCTGGTATATCGATGCCCCGTCTCGATACACCCACGACTAGGGACCTTGAAGGATGTACTTATAGACTACCATGTCCCCACTAGTATGATCTGCATCATAGTCTAGGTAGTCAAGTACACATCCTAAGGGCTTTACCAACATGTAACCATAAGACAGTTTAAAGAGACCAGTGTACATGTTAAGATAAAGAGTAACCAGATAGCATACTATCATATCGAGCAAGAAAGTCATCTCTATATATGTCCAAGCATTCAATATAATATACATCATCTGTACAATACTGGCCTCTAGGGCATACATACAACTAACAATCTCCCACTTTCACTAGGGCCAGCTGCTGTAGTATCGCATACCAAGCATCCCGAAGAGTCTCTCAAACTGTATCTGGGGAATGGCCTTTGAGTGGATCCTCCGTGTTGTTCTTTGTGTCAACCCTCCTGACCTCGATCTCCCGGCGATCAACTATCTCCCGGATCAGGTGATACCGCCTCAGAATATGCCTGGATCGCTGATGGGACCTGGGTTCCTTGGCCAAAGCCACCGCTCCATTGTTATCACAATACAGAGGTATTGGATGCTCAATGGATGGAACCACTCCAAGTTCAGTAATGAACTTCTTGATCCAGACAGCCTCTTTGGCAGCATCGTTGGCAGCGATGTATTCAGCCTCCATCGTCGAGTCTGCCACGGTTTCCTGCTTGGAACTCTTCCAGCTAACCGCCCTTCCGTAAAGGGTAAAGACAAATCCCGACTGCGACTTAGAGTCGTCCTTATCACTCTGGAAGCTCGAATCGGTAAAGGACTCCACTTGGAGTTCTCCGTTACCATACACCAAGAGCATCTCTTTAGTCCTTCGCAAGTACTTGAGAATTCTCTTCACAGCTGTCCAGTGACTCTCTCCAGGATCAGCTTGATACCTGCTCACTATACTTAGTGAGTATGCTACATCGGGTCTGGTACATAGCATCGCATACATGATAGAGCTTACAGCCGAAGCATAGGGTATCCCTTGCATGCGAGCTCTCTCCAAATCAGTCTTGGGAGACATCTCTTTGGAGAGAGTGAGTCCAGAGATCGTGGGCAAGTTCCCACACTTGGATTCTTCCATACTAAACCTCTTTAGTACGGTGTCAATGTACCTGGATTGGGACAATCCCAATATCCGTTTGGATCTATCTCTATAGATCCTTATTCCCAATATGCAGGAGGCATCACCAAGATCTTTCATTGAGAATCTTTGTGATAAGAAGAGCTTGACCGATTGCAGCATAGGAATATCATTTCCTATCAAGAGTATGTCGTCCACGTACAATACGAGGAAGACAACCTTACTCTCTGCTACCTTCTTGTAAATACAAGGTTCATCTGGGTTTTTGACGAAATCAAACTCTTTGATAACGACGTCAAAACAGATGTTCCAACTCCGCGATGCTTGCTTTAATCCATAAATGGATTTAAGCAGCTTGCACACCTTCCCGTTGCTTCCACTGTCTACGAAGCCCTCTGGCTGAGTCATGTACACGCACTCTTCTAAATCACCATTTAGAAAGGCGGTCTTAACATCCATTTGCCAGATTTCATAATCATGATATGCAGCGATGGCAAGCATGATCCGGATGGATTTAAGCATAGCCACTGGAGAAAAGGTTTCGTCATAGTCCACACCTGGTCTTTGACGAAAGCCTTTTGCAACAAGTCTAGCTTTGAAAGTCTCCACTTTCCCATCTACACCAAGTTTTTTCTTGAAGATCCACTTGCTCCCAATGGGTTTTACCCCTTCAGGAGCAACTTCCAAAGTCCATACTTTGTTGGTGTACATGGATTCCATCTCGGACCGCATAGCATCCAGCCATTTTACTGAGTCCCTACTCGTGATGGCCTGCTCGAAACTAGTTGGGTCATCATCCTCCATGATGCAATCCTCGCTCCCACCATCCATGAGAAAACCGTAGTATCTCTCAGGTGGGTGAGGAACCCTACTAGATCGGCGGAGTGGCTGGGGTTCATTGGGAACTACGGAATCCTCTGGTTCCACCAGATCTTCTGTTGTAGCTTTTGAAGCTGGAACCTCTTCCAGTTCTACCTCATGACCACTAATCTCTTTTTCAAGAAATTCCTGTTCTAAAAAGGTGGCATGCCGAGAAACAAACACTCTTTGTTCCTCAGGATGGTAGAAGATATACCTTTGTGAATTGTCAAGGCCCGAAAGTACGGAACATGACCGGCACTTAAACTACGAACGTCTCGAGACGTACGTAATCTAAGTAAACCGAAAACCCAGAAATCCAAACCAAGAAAAGTAGTAGAGTGCAGGAAAAACCAACTTAAAGCAAGTAATTTCAATAGCATAAACCGAATTATGCGGTTTTTAAAACATCAAAAATTACAGAAAATTTCGGCAGAGTCTCCTTTGTAAATACTGGCCCCCAAACGGGATACAACATGAATAGTATACGAAATCAAGAAAAAGGCATCCCCAAGCGGGAGCTAGCTCTTCGTCAATCGACGGTCACAACCACACAAGCAATATAATATACAACGCCAACGGCGAGGATCAAAACTCAAAAGGAAACTCAAAACCACCAGAAATATAACGAGCTACTCTACGGTCGAAAGAATAAACAACACTGGTCTCTATCTCAATAAATACATGTTTGGTTGATGGAATTTACTAGATACAACGGAATAATATTATACAAGGTAATATGATGGGTACGATACAAGAAAAACCCACCTACTAGCAAGTCACCCGAATGAAACTGAGCCCGCAAAGCCGTAATGAAACCTGTACGGCAAACCTGCAAGAAACTGGGGCACAACGGGGGTGAGTTGCCAAATCGTGAATAGAAAAACATCTACGCACAGAAATCGCATAAATAACGCAACCTAGGTCAATGATCATAATATATCCTCAAATATATGAATAACACGTAGCCTATAACAAGGCTAGGGTAATTATCTAATCCGTGTAATCTCATGTGCCCGTGTCAGTGCCTCAGGTAGCAATATATCATATGGATGATGTATGAATGCATGAAACAGAATGCATGTATTGAATAAAACTGGTTTCATAAATCAGTGAGATTTCTGTATTTTAAAAGAAATGAGGTACCATATATGAAATCAGCATAAAACAATGCCCAGCATCGACACAAAACAAGTGTCCAAATACCTCGATATCTCTGTGTCACAATCTATGTACCTCAAGTCTCAATCTCAATGTCTCAATCACAATATCTAGGGCGCCGTCAGTCCAGAACGGCCCCTTCCATCCATCTCAAGACCACGATGGTACCCTCCGGATATCCGACGCGTCGGGTAATATCACCGGTAGGTAGTGCTCCCCTGCCATGCTCACATCGTCATCATCACGCGCTTCTTGCCCCGAGGTACCTTACTGGGTCCACCATGTACCCGAAACGGTTCATCCGTCTCCTCGAATCGGGTCTCGAAATCCATCAGCAAACTCATGGTGGACGACTCATACATCATGGGAAAAAAACCGCACTATTATTTAAAAAGAGAGAAATCAGTTTATATATGTTTTGCGGTTTTCCTCCAAATCCAGAAAATATCATGGAAATCCGAATCATCAATAGCATGTAGAACCATGAATATAAGCATGAGAATGAATAACAGTATGCATGAAGCGACAAGTAATAACTACAATATCTAAGCTGGCATATAAGGTATGTACATTAATATGTCAAACTACTGGCTATCAAGCTAAGTTAAGCAACAATATTTTCTAAGTTGTACGTGACATGGCAATTACCGATGAAGATGTGTGTGAGCCAGCAAGTAAGTGTATGTGGTACATACGCATCATCGGTAATGGTGCTGGTGTCCTAACAGCATAATGTCAGCAATGCAATATGAAATAACAATGTAAATATGCGATGCGGAGCGAGCAACCAAAATGAGCGGGAGCTAAAAACTAGACGCAACTATAACTAATCTGCATTAATCTAATATAAGTCCTACAAATGGTGCCATCTGAAATAACACGAACCGCGGGGTTTTGAAAATAGGGCTACGGTGGTTTTTAAGAAAGGATACGTCTTTTGAAATATCCGTAGATCCCTTGACCTGTCTTTTAAAATACCCACGATCCGCTAGTTTTGAAATAGGTAGGAGTCTAATCTAATCTAACAACTACACTAAACTATATGGCTGAACTAACAAGCTGAACTACAGGTAAGGAAACCGCCTATCATCTGAGTCGATACATATACATACCTGTATATATACAGTCGGTGATCCCGCCTCAATAATATCATATCCATAACCAGACATCCCAAGTCAAGAGTGCGGATCAATCATCAAAATATAGTTCGTACGTAAATCCGTCGTACGGCATCCCCAAATCTGGGTACGGGTCAATATCACATTCATCATACCATTCACCCGGTATCCTCTTTATCAAATATCATGATCAGGGTACTGATCTATGTCTAGTACAATACTAATACCGCCTAAGTATGCATGGACGTGTGTGAAACACTACGTCAAGGACCCGCTACAACGTCATGTCGTATCTCAAATACGAATCCTGCCATACCACCGAAGTCACAACCTCAATACAAATCTCATCGACTCATCTCAAACCCAAGCCTCAAATTCGTATGTGAACCCATAGTCCCATACACATGTGAACACATAACTATATATCCCGTATAAGCATAAATGAAAGAAGAAAGTATGCAAGTATGGGTTGGTGTGTACATGTGTAGTGCGACCACTACTCTAGGGTTTCGGGACACTAAATCATCCAAGAACACCAAATATCCATATTATCATCAATATACTGAAACAATATATATATATATGTGTGTGTGTGTGTGTGTGTGTGTGTGTGTGTGTGTGCATACGTATTCGTATACATCACCACGAACTGCGGGGGTGCTATAGGCCATCCACCCGACTTCTCCCCGTAGATATAAATCTACTCACCTGGTCCTCGCCCGCCGGTGCCGACGTCGCCACGCGCTTGCTTGTCGTCTCGAAGTCCACATGGGGTTACCTACATATCATAACGCACCATATCGAATTAAAACTAAATTCGAAATCGAAACGGCATATGAAAATCAAATCGGCACGCGTATCACGCATAGGTCCAAACCTATCGCCTACGCATGCAAGAATAGTCAAACCAACCCTCGATGTCGATGTACAAACGTCAAACCATCAAGAAAAATCCAATCACACTCATTTGCACATTCACGAACCCTAATTTTTATATAAACTAGGTTAAAACTCACAAAAACCCCAATTTCACTTAAAAAGTCATTTTTCCGAAAATCTAGCAAGCACAATTCGCCGTTTTTGTACAAAACATGACGTTTAAATGAATGTAGCGGCCGAAATACTTATTAAATATCTTAAATAAGTCATATACGCAATTCCCGGAATTTAATCTCATTAAATTCCAAAAACCCTAATATTCTAGTTTACAAAATACCTAAAATTTAACAATTTCAAAGCAAAAATGCACAAACTACAATCTAGCTTAGATTTGCATGATCTAAAGCATTAAAACACACTTAATAAAGTTGATGAAGTCATGAAAAACCTAAACACATTTTTAATCCCAAGTATTTAACCAATTTCAAAAACCTAGTAAGCAAATTAGCAAATTAACACAATTTTTAAACTAACCATTAGCACAAGCTACTAATCTTGTATTAACATGACAAAATGCCTAAATATAACACACAACCATACACCAATTTTATAAAACCCTAACTTGCATTCAAATTCCTAACTTGAATTCCAAAACTTGCAACTTAAGCCTAATTAACACTTAAGTAGTTTAGCATTAAGAATTTGTAACAAATTAAGCAAAAATGTTTTAGAATTATACCCCAAAAACATTTGAAGATCCACAAGCATCCATGGCCTCCCAAAATGCTCTCTTTTCACAAAGATCCATGCTATACGGGCTAGGCTAAAATGGGTAGGAGTCGGATTTGGGTTTTGGGATTTTTTTTGATGGATTTGAGGCAATTTTTGATGAAGTTTGAAGAGAAAAGAGAAGGGAATGGGGGGGGATGCTCCTTCTGTAGGAGGGGGGGTCGGCTGGAATGGGAGTGGGAGAGGTGAGAGTGGGAGGTAGAGAAAGTGGGGGGAGAAGTCAAAGTCAATTCAAGGTCAAAGGTCCACCTCATTTCTCCATTTTCTTTTCTTTTCTTTCATTTCTTTTCCTTTGAAATTCAAGTGGGGAAAAAGGTGGTGGCTGCTGAATTCAGCCAAGGGGAGAAGTGAATGGGGGTGTGTGGGTGTGGGTACGGGTGTAGGGTGATGAAAAATGATAAATACAATACCCCAAACATCCATTTACATTAAAAAAAAGTCTTTTTTCTTCAATAATTTCTAAACCGTTTTGGCAAATAATTTCGTTCCAAAAACCACATGATAAAATTTTATTTAATGCTTTATGATGCACAAAATTTGTTTCAACTCATTCCAATTTGTAATTTTCCTTAATTAAATGTATTAGTGACCGCTTAAATAATAATAAAATAATATTTTTTCAGAAAATTTGAAATTTCACCAGCGGCTCAATAAACACCAAATAATAGCAATTACATAGCTAGAATATGTATATTTAATTTTTATAATAAGATATTTGTATTTTGACTTTTTACAGAAAACCCCCTTATTTTACCGATTTTTTTCGAAATTTCACCGAAACGATTTTCAAAACGTTACAATCTTCCCCCCTTAAAGAAATTCGGTCCCCGAATTTAAATTCAAACTCCCCCAAATACTAAAACATCTAAGAAAACCTTCAAGTCGTCGGGGCTCCGAAATTGTAAATACATAAAACAAATCGTAGCGCAGCGCATGCGCATGAAAAATGAGTATATAACTCAAATCAAAACTCCATCAAGCATCCCGCAATCATCGGAGTCATGGAGAAGACATCAATGCCAAGTCCAAATCAAAACCAATATGACATAACTCGAAACTATACATGTAAATATCGAATCTATATCTGTAAGTATCAGAAAAAAAATGCATGCCAAATCTCTTTAAGTCACTGTGCAACGCGTATAACACTGCACAGTGGCGGACGTCTATCATAAGAAAATAACTATATACATATATACCTTTGTTTGAAATGTACGTTCCGCCATTTTGGAAACAATTTAGAAGGGTCTCCTTGTTTTAAACATTTCGTGTCATATCAGACACGTAGGTAAATACTGAGGCTATAGCCGCTTTTTGGAAATCCCTTCAATAACTATCAATGTGTGCAAAATATATTCAGGTACTGTCCTCTGACTAGTCCTGCTAAGTACGAAAACACATAGCAATATCATAAAAACGTACTGCTCTATACGAAATCAATCCCAAAATATGCACATGAATGCTACGTGCGTCTGTTACGCACGGAAATCAAAATCCATGAATGTGCCATACATACGCACAGAAACAACATCTAAGTGCATCGGGTGTGCACGAAACATCTGTCGTAGGCAACATGTGTGCCTGACAGCAAAATCAGGTGCATCTGACATGCACGAAAAATTCTCAATTTAGTGCCTCTGGTGTGCACCAAAATCACCCTTCAAAGCATGCGCCCAACATGCGCGAAAATCCAAATCAGGTGCATCCATCGTGCACGAAATCATGAAATCCAATATCAAGCGCCGAACGTGCGCAAAATCAATCAGGTGCACAAGGTGCACAAACAAATATCGAGTATCACAAGCGAAATCGAAGTCCAGTGCATCTAAGTGCATAAAAGGCGTATCACTGCACTGCAAGCATATAATAACTATATAGAGTGCAGGAACCAATTCGTGTGCATGCATACGCACAAAACCAACTCAACTGTTTAAAACCGTAAAATAACAAACATGTGAAACTAAAGCACGAAAACGATATCAAGTGCAATACTGTGCAAAGATCATAAATCCTCAATCATCAAAATCAAATCATACAAATAAATCACCCAAAACATCGAAATCAATAATGGCGGAACAGTACCGCTCAAGCGAATCCTCTAAGAATCTCGGCCAACTGTCACGGTCACTAGTGGGACGTCTCGTCGATGATCATGAACTCTGTCCTGCTGATGTGCGTAACCATGACCACTCCTGGGTCAAGTTCTTCACTGTGAATTACCAATCTTTCGGTCCATCGGCTCATCGGCCCTGTCAGGTGTGCTAACGGGGATGATCCCGTTCTGGCACGTCTCTTGTCATCTCCCGGTCAATCATTGCGACCACTCGTAAGACAGCATATCACTGGCGTCGGCCTCTGGTTCTCTGAATGTACCTGACACCTCTGATCCTGGGTGTAAGTATCATTCCAGCAGTGTCCTGGAAGGAATCCTGCTCACGGTCTCTTCCATGTTTCGTCTCTGCCAACTGTCCGGAAGTCATCGTCCTTTACTATATCTGCGTCTTGCTCTGGAACGACTGCATTCTCATCACGACTCTTTTGGAAGGTATATCCAAGTACCATGCCTCGGCATGCGCATCGCATCCCTGATGTCGGCGGAGTGGAACGTCATCTCATCTAGATCTGGTACAAACCTCCTACTTCACTTTTCTCTAATGTCGTCTGCTTTGGACTCGTCTCGTCGCGGCTGCATGGACTGAGCTCCAACGACTATCCTCGTATCTGGAGTCTCCCAAGAATGCATCTCACCACCAAGCATCCGATTAAAGTCGAACCATTCGATCGATTCGTCAAAACCTCATAATCCCCCAAGAGCTCAACATCTTGGGCACAGTTTAATAGTATTGAATATATATACCACAGCATCGGTGGTCCAGCCGTAGAAGGGCAAACCCAAGCCTCACTAATGGCGCCGTAGAACTGCCGCAAACCCGAAGGTTCAAAGGCTTTCACACGGTCATTAAGTCGAGTTAGGGTTTCATTCTTCTAGAGGGACCATAGAATTTCCTGCATGTCTTTCCGACTACTTTAAACTTGGAATAATAGGTTTCTAACATTCGATCGTCTCTGTCGACTCCCAACGTCTCCACGTGAAATCGTCTCTAGCTGGAATCAATCTATCTGATGACCTCACATCGGGGTAAGCGAACGAACCACCTGTCCTAGTCATTCATCATCGGGTGACTAGCGACTTTCTATCATCTATTCGTACAACTCGCCCCGCAATAGCTCCAACATATGGGACGATATCTCGTCGCTCGCAGCAACAACTGGCTCGCTCGTCTGCATGCTGAACAGTGCCTCAATCATCAGGAGTAAGCAACACACCAACGGTCATCAAAATCTGGCTGGCCTCTATCATTGGCTCAATTCTCTAGTGTCGATCTGCGCCTCCGAGTAACCTCATAAAGGCGATCCGCCAAACACTCGTGGCGCGGAAACACAGTAAAAAGATACATCTCTGCAATCGTGTGTCGCCGGAATTTCGCCCTGGTCAGTCCTCGTTCGTGACAAGCTTGTACTGACCGCAACTCTAGCCGTAGCTCTCCCTGCCGTAACCGTAGCAGCAAAACCAAACTAGTACCGGTGAGGCTAGATCAGGAAGGAATATAATACTGAACAAGGAAATGTACATCCTAAGGCTTCATAAGTGGAGTGGCGTGTCGTAAATATGCCGCGGAACATATCAACGGTACGTCACTCTACTTTAGTCACCTATTCCATCAACCAAGGGTCATCCTACGCTCCGAAGGTTAAAACCTAACGCTCTAATACCAACTTTGTCACGGCCCGAAAGTACGGAACATGACCGGCACTTAAACTACGAACGTCTCGAGACGTACGTAATCTAAGTAAACCGAAAACCCAGAAATCCAAACCAAGAAAAGTAGTAGAGTGCAGGAAAAACCAACTTAAAGCAAGTAATTTCAATAGCATAAGCCGAATTATGCGGTTTTTAAAACATCAAAAATTACTGAAAATTTCGGCAGAGTCTCCTTTGTAAATACTGGCCCCCAAACGGGATACAACATGAATAGTATACGAAATCAAGAAAAAGGCATCCCCAAGCGGGAGCTAGCTCTTCGTCAATCGACGGTCACAACCACACAAGCAATATAATATACAACGCCAACGGCGAGGATCAAAACTCAAAAGGAAACTCAAAACCACCAGAAATATAACGAGCGACTCTACGGTCGAAAGAATAAACAACACTGGTCTCTATCTCAATAAATACATGTTTGGTTGATGGAATTTACTAGATACAACGGAATATATTATACAAGGTAATATGATGGGTACGATACAAGAAAAACCCACCTACTAGCAAGTCACCCGAATGAAACTGAGCCCGCAAAGCCGTAATGAAACCTGTACGGCAAACCTGCAAGAAACTGGGGCACAACGGGGGTGTGTTGCCAACTCGTGAATAGAAAAACATCTACGCACAGAAATCGCATAAATAACGCAACCTAGGTCAATGATCATAATATATCCTCAAATATATGAATAACACGTAGCCTATAACAAGGCTAGGGTAATTGTCTAACCCGAGTGTAATCTCATGTGCCCGTGTCAGTGCCTCAGGTAGCAATATATCATATGGATGATGTATGAATGCATGAAACAGAATGCATGTACTGAATAAAACTGGTTTCATAAATCAGTGAGATTTCTGTATTTTAAAAGAAATGAGATACCATATATGAAATCAGCATAAAACAGTGCCCAGCATCGAGACAAAACAAGTGTCCAAATACCTCGATATCTCTGTGTCACAATCTATGTACCTCAAGTCTCAATCTCAATGTCTCAATCACAATATCTAGGGCGCCGTCAGTCCAGACCGGCCCCTACCATCCATCTCAAGACCACGACGGTACCCTCCGGATATCCGACGCGTCGGGTAATATCACCGGTAGGTAGTGCTCCCCTGCCAGGCTCACATCGTCATCATCACGCGCTTCTTGCCCCGGGGTACCTTACCGGGTCTACCATGTACCCGAAACGGTTCATCCTTCTCCTCGAATCGGGTCTCGAAATCCATCAGCAAACTCATGGTGGACGACTCATACATCATGGGGAAAAACCGCACTTTTATTTAAAAAGAGAGAAATCAGTTTATATATGTTTTGCGGTTTTCCTCCAAATCCAGAAAATATCATGGAAATCCGAATCATCAATAGCATGTAGAACCATGAATATAAGCATGAGAATGAATAACAGTATGCATTAAGCGACAAGTAATAACTACAATATCTAAGCTAGCATATAAGGTATGTACACTAATATGTCAAACTACTGGCTATCAAGCTAAGTTAACCAACAATATTTTCTAAGGTGTACGTGATATGGCAATTACCGATGAAGATGTGTCTGAGCCGGCAAGTAAGTGTATGTGGTACATACGCATCATCGGTAATGGTGCTGGTGTCCTAACAGCATAATGTCAGTAATGCAATATGAAATAACAATGTAAATATGCGATGCGGAGCGAGCAACCAAAATGAGCGGGAGCTAAAAACTAGACGCAACTATAACTAATCTGCATTAATCTAATATAAGTCCTACAAATGGTGCCATTTGAAATAACACGAACCGCGGGGTTTTGAAAATAGGGCTACGGTGGTTTTTAAGAAAGGATACATCTTTTGAAATATCCGTAGATCTCTTGACCTGTCTTTTAAAATACCCACGATCCGCTAGTTTTGAAATAGGTAGGAGTCTAATCTAATCTAACAACTACACTAAACTATATGGCTGAACTAACAAGCTGAACTACAGGTAAGGAAACCGCCTATCATCTGAGTCGATACATATACATACTTGTATATATACAGTCGGTGATCCCGCCTCAATAATATCATATCCATAACCAGACATCCCAAGTCAAGAGTGCGGGTCAATCATCAAAATATAGCTCGTACGTAAATCCGTCGTACGGCATCCCCAAATCTGGGTACGGGTCAATATCACATTCATCATACCATTCACCTGGTATCCTCTTTATCAAATATCATGATCGGGGTACTGATCTACGTCTAGTACAATACTGATACCGCCTAAGTATGCATGGACGTGTGTGAAACACTACGTCAAGGACTCGCTACAACGTCATGTCGTATCTCAAATACGAATCCTGCCATACCACCGAAGTCACAACCTCAATACAAATCTCATCGACTCATCTCAAACCCAAGCCTTAAATTCGTATGTGAACCCATAGTCCCATACCCATGTGAACACATAACTATATATCTCATATAAGCATAAATGAAAGAAGAAAGTATGCAAGTATGGGTTGGTGTGTGCATGTGTAGTGCGACCACTACTCTAGGGTTTCGGGACACTAAATCATCCAAGAACAGCAAATATCCATATTATCATCAATATACTGAAACAATATATATATATATATATATATATATTTGTGTGTGTGCATACGTATTCGTATACATCACTACGAACTGCGGGGGTGCTATACGCCATCCACCCGACTTCTCCCCGTAGATATAAATCTACTCACCTGGTCCTCGCCCGCCGGTGTCGACGTCGCCACGCGCTTGCTTGTCGTCTCGAAGTCCACATGGGGTTACCTACATATCATAACGCACCATATCGCATTAAAACTAAATTCGAAATCGAAACGGCATATGAAAATCAAATCGGCACGCGTATCATGCATAGGTCCAAACCTATCGTCTACGCATGCAAGAATAGTCAAACCAACCCTCGATGTCGATGTACAAACGTCAAACCATCAAGAAAAATCCAATCACACTCATTTGCACATTCACGAACCCTAATTTTAATATAAACTAGGTTAAAATTCACAAAAACCCCAATTTCACTTAAAAAGTCATTTTTCCGAAAATCTAGCAAGCACAATTCACCGTTTTTGTACAAAAAATGACGTTTAAATGAATGTAGAGGCCAAAATACTTATTAAATATCTTAAATAAGTCATATACGCAATTCCCGGAATTTAATCTCATTAAATTCCAAAAACCCTAATATTCTAGTTTACAAAATACCTAAAATTTAACAATTTCAAAGCAAAAATGCACAAACTACAATCTAGCTTAGATTTGCATGATCTAAAGCATTAAAACACACTTAATAAAGTTGTTGAAGTCATGAAAAACCTAAACACATTTTTAATCCCAAGTATTTAACCAATTTCAAAAACCTAGTAAGCAAATTAGCAAATTAACACAATTTTTAAACTAACCATTAGCACAAGCTACTAATCTTGTATTAACATGACAAAAAGCCTAAATATAACACACAACCATACACCAATTTTATAAAACCCTAACTTGCATTCAAATTCCTAACTTGAATTCCAAAACTTGCAACTTAAGCCTAATTAACACTTAAGTAGTTTAGCTTTAAGAATTTGTAACAAATTAAGCAAAAATGTTTTAGAATTATACCCCAAAAACATTTGAAGATCCACAAGCATCCATGGCCTCCCAAAATGCTCTCTTTTCACAAAGATCCATGCTATACGGGCTAGGCTAAAATGGGTAGGAGTCGGATTTGGGTTTTGGGATTTTTTTTGATGGATTTGAGGCAATTTTTGATGAAGTTTGAAGAGAAAAGAGAAGGGAATGGGGGGGCTGCTCCTGCTGTAGGAGGGGGGGTCGGCTGGAATGGGAGTGGGAGAGGAGAGAGAGGGAGGTAGAGAAAGTGGGGGGAGAAGTCAAAGTCAATTCAAGGTCAAAGGTCCACCTCATTTCTCCATTTTCTTTTCTTTTCTTTCATTTCTTTTCCTTTGAAATTCAAGTGGGGAAAAAGGTGGTGGCTGCTGAATTCAGCCAAGGGGAGAAGTGAATGGGGGTGTGTGGGTGTGGGTACGGGTGTGGGGTGATGAAAAATGATAAATACAATACCCCAAACATCCATTTACGCTAAAAAAATGCCTTTTTTCTTCAATAATTTCTAAACCGTTTTGGCAAATAATTTCGTTCCAAAAACCATATGATAAAATTTTATTTAATGTTTTTTGATGCATAAAATTTGTTTCAACTCATTCCAATTTGTAATTTTCCTTAATTAAATGTATTAGTGACGGCTTAACATAATAATAAAATAATATTTTTTTCAGAAAATTTGAAATTTCACCAGCGGCTCAATAAACACCAAATAATAGCATTTACATAGCTAGAATATGTATATTTAATTTTTATAATAAGATATTTGTATTTTGACTTTTTACAGAAAACCCCCTTATTTTACCGATTTTTTTCGAAATTTCACCGAAACGATTTTCAAAACGTTACATGAATTCTTGGGATATCCTACAAATTTGCATAGAACAGATCGTGCCTCGAGTTTGTCCGGATTTTATCGTTTGACATAGGCTGGACAACCCCATATCTTAACATAGTTAAGACATGGTCTCTTTCCTTTCCATATCTCATATGGATTGGTAGGCACAGATTTGGTGGGGACCATATTTAATAGATGTATGGCTGTCTCAAGCGCATACCCCCAGAAGGAAATAGGTAACTCAGCTGTGCTCATCATAGAGCGCACCATATCTAATAGGGTGTGGTTCCTCCGTTCTGACACACCATTGTGCTGTGGTGTATATGGAGGAGTCAGCTGAGAGATAATCCCATTCTCTTTTAGGAAGTCCAGGAATTCATTGCTCAAGTATTCACCTCCTCGATCAGATCGAAGGATTTTAATACTTTTTCCGGTTTGGTTCTCGACTTTTTGGTTATATTCTCTAAATTTCTCAAAAGCTTCAGACTTGTGTCTTATCAAGTACACATGTCCGTATCTTGAGAGATCGTCAGTGAATGTAATGAAGTACGAAGAACCATCCCTAGCATGTGTAGACTTGGGACCGCATACATCACTATGTATCAGTCCCAAGAGTTCGGTAACTCTTTCTCCGTGTCCCGTAAGCGGAGTTTTGGTCATCTTGCCTTTGAGACATGACTGGCAAGTGTCATAAGATGAAAATTCGAATGGTTTCAAATATCCATCCTTATGCAACTTAGCCAGTCGTGTCGCATTGATGTGACCCAGTCTACAATGCCACAAGAAGGATTCGTTCAGTTCTGAACTCTTCCTCTTGTGTGTGTTTGTTATGCTCAGAACTGTTGATTGATTTAGAACATAAATGCCATTGCACAACGTGCCTGATCCAACCAACTTTTGGTTACGGAAAATGTTCATAACATTATCCTGTAATACAAAATTATATCCCTCTTTACTTAATAAAGAAACCGATATAATATTGCATATCAGGTTCGGCATGTAATAGCATTCGTTCAGAACCAATGTATTACCAGTTGGTAATACAAGGTGATATTCCCCGACAGTATTAGCTGCAACAATTGCACCATTTCCAACTCTAATGTCTTTATCACCTTCTCCAAGTTCTCTACCTTTCCTAAGCCCATGTAACTGATTACATATATGGGATCCTGACCCGGTATCTAATACCCAGGACGTGGAGCAAATGGAGAAACAGTTCTCTGTAACGAACACACCCGAAGAAAATGCATCAACATGTACTTTCTTCATTCGGGTGGAATGGGAATCCTGGTATTCCCCTATATCCTGTTCAGTCCTATAACTCTTATAAGAAAGAACGGAACCAACGTTCCCCAGCACAGTATAACATGCGGGTTCGGTCAATACATCCATATTATTATCTTGATTAGGGCCTGACATGGTCGCTACCTGGAGAGAGAGAGAAGAAAACACTTTAGCGTATGCTCATGCAAGATCAGATTGGTTATTATCTTATCTAATCAGAATGGCTCCCACTGGTTTTTATCAAATCTTCCTTCAAACCCTAAAAGGAAAGACTAGCCGGGATTAATTACACTCTACAAGTTCGCCAATCTTTCAGCCAGGCCAGTGTCGGTACTTTGAGGGAGGTCCCCCGTGCTTTCGCACGAACCTAATTAATGTAAACCTCGTTTTCCCAGAGGCGTAACCCCGTTGACACCTTTCTAGACACCTACTTGATCGGCTAATTGTAATGTGTAAAACTCTCCCAGGAGTAACTCTTACTCGCAGTGGGTATCGGGATCCAACTATCTCATAGAAGGTATGCAATCTCATTGCAAATTTCAACACTTGAAATTCCTGATAATGGTTTTTGCCCCTAGCGTGCTATGACCTTGACGAAAGCCAACAAACCACAACCCGCTAGTCAAGTTCAACCCGTACATTTCTTGACTGAATTAAACCCACCCGCACGACCCTTGACGAAAGCCAACAAAGCCGTACGACTACCCTAATCCAGTCGCATCATATGCAGCAAATAAGCAGCACATAGCTACCGCACACTACACCTTGACGAAAGCCAACAAATGTAGCACGAATACTATATGTAACTTATCTGAAATGACGGAGGGCTACGTCAGGTTTTTCAGAAAACCATGAGCGTAATGAACTTGATATCGTTGTAGAATCAAATGAAGTTTTGAAATGGAGTGATTTTGAGGCTTTTCTAGTTTTGCTAAAGGGGTCACTCCCGGTGAAGGGATCATCGGCCCTTTCCTCGTCGAATGAGGTGCGGGATATATCATATATATCACTGTGCAAAGCAAAAGTCAAAAGCAATCAAAAGCAAACCGAGTGTGTAGCATCTGCCAGTTATTGCTAAAGGAGTCACTCCCGGTGAAGGGATCTCGGTCCTTTCCTTATCGAATAAGGTGCAGGATATATCACATATACCGCTGTGCAAAGCAAGAACTGTAGCTACCTGTTTTATTTAAAATTTGATTCTACAACATCTTAGGTTTCTTTTCTTTCATTAATCACATTAATGAAGTCCCATCATTTTAGTCACCTAAACATCACAGATAAATACGACGTACACTTACGCCATCCGCATTCGCCTCGATGTCCCCTCGTGCACCGTTAGGTTAGGTAACTAACGACAGAGCAGGGCAGGGCTAGTGCGGGTGCAAAACATAAGTAACGTCTATATAATATATCATATATTCTATATACAGTATCTATCAAAGAACATCAAAGATATCGCAGCAGAAGAAACATATGAAACATTGGATATACTAGGACGTCTGTGTTTTCAATACGAGCCAGTATAAAACACGGATTCCACAGTCGTGATGAATAGCCAATCCCACACCCCTAGACCCCTACGAGAGCGGCAAGCAACTCTACCAATTCTAGGGTTAGGAGACCCGGACTCAACTCCTCGAGATGGTCTCCCACTGGACCCTAGAACCCGGTTACTTGTGCTCCCCTCCTTGGGTCTATCCCAATGCGGAAAAGTAAATAATATACAAAAGGTGACAACTTCCGCTACCTGGAAGTGCCCCAATAAAAGAATATTACATACAAGTTTTTACATGAATGAAAATGAAAAACACTCATCTCACATAAAAACCCCCGGCTATTCAAACACGACGATCCAATATAACATATCCAGCAACACATAACATCACATGTCATCAACGTAAGTAAATATGCGCATCCCAATTGTCGTTGACGTATAGCAACGAAACCGGCGATATTAACATACTACACTTACGGTCACAGAAAAGAAAGTGTAAAACTACAACAGTTGGAATCCGCAACCTCTTTAGACATTGCATGCCTAATCAAATGAAATACTTAGACATCACATGCCTAACAGTTAAAAACCCCGCATTTTAGTCTCATTATCGAAAACTCTTTTCAATATCAAGTGAGACTAAACCGCTAGATTTATAACATTCATTCAGTTATCTCATAACTGTTTGTGAATTCCAATTATTGTATCCCATTCCGGATAAATAGAAAATATTAAACTTTCCGATCAAACATTCGAACACCCAAGTTTTCCCGAGACTGGTCAACACATGAAATAGGTTCAAAGACATTCACTTCATGCCTCAGTACCAACGGTCCAGCCGTAGAAGGGTCAAGCCAATGCCTCACATGTGGCACGCCGTACTGCCCCAAACCCGAAGGTTCAAAGGGCAGTTCAAGACGGTCACATAATCGAGTTAAGGTTTGTTGTCTTCTAGAGGGACCATCGCGTTACTTGCACTACTTCGAACGTCTTTAAACTACGGAAAAGTCCAACAATTGGAAATTTCCCGGCAGGGGAAAGATTGGGTATTTACATCCGGTCGAACTTTTTAACATGTTCAAAAATTATCCGGAAAACACTTAGACAAAGTTTGAAAATCCGATCGAAATACCGAGTCCCCAATACAACCCAGAATACTCAACTCTTGAATAAATATTAAAAATTCCCAGAGAACTCAGCACTGAATAAAAGAAATTACTGTGCAAAATTGGGTGGGTGACGTCATCATAAGACCGCGGAACCGCCGCAGAAGCAAGGCTTCTGCCGCGGTTCCGCCACACTTTGGAGGAATTGGGTGATCGTATTTCACAGTAATTCTTAGAAAGTCCTGCTGAATTTTCTGCATATTTTTAATTTGGAAAAAACCCAGTTTTCAGAAAATTTCCAGAGAGCATCATGGATTTTAGGGTTTCGGTTCGATCGGGTTTCAAACGTCGTCTAGACTTCGCCTAAGGCTCTAGCTAGGCTCTGATACCACTGTAGGGTTCCTAGGCACTCTCAAGAGGTCTCACAAGGCATCAACCATGCCAATTTCAAATTTTACGGGTGCCGAGAAACCCTAATACGGATCGTTGACTAGAAGTTTAGGCGAAATACGAATCTAGTTAACAACTTAACTAAAGATAAGAAGCTACAACCTTTGTAGATCCGGATATCCACTTCCTTAGCTCCACGTAGACGTCCTCTCGCTGTCTGTCTCGAATCCCGAACTCAAGCATCGGCTTCATCGGAGAAATGGGCGGGCAAGGTCGTCGGCTTCGTGCCGAAGATGATCTACGTCGAGGTTTCACAAGATCTAGCTCCGACTTCACCAAGTCGTGAAACTTGTGAAGAAAACACCCAAAACGACTTGGCAAGAGGTATAGGGTGAAGAAATAGGAGGTGGGTTCACTTTAGAATTGGATTTCTCACACTTTAGCTCAAGTTGCCATTAATGGACTTAAGCTTTTTCTTTTTTTAAGATGAAGAAGAAGATGAAGCTAGAATATGATGAGTATTAATAAAATTGAAAAGTAAATGAATACTTATCATATACTAACTAGGGTAGAGTGTAGAGAATAGACCATGGTTACTTGGATGAGTTAGGGTTAAGCATGAAGACAAGAATGGTTAAGAAGTCAAAGCTTCATGAAGCTTCAACTAGAAACAAATAAAGCCACCATTCTCATATAAACCATTTCCAAATAAATAAATGAACAAATAAATAAATAAATGAATAAGCAAAACCCTAATCATCTTTTAACCATGGTTTAATTCTTTACACTTAACCAAAAGAGCAAGTATCATCAAACATGATACAAACATGTGCATAAAAGTATATCACATATACAACTTGCACATCAAGTGAGAAAATCCATTTAAAATGAACCAATACTAGTTAATGCAAAGTAATATATCAAATATATAATTATACATTAAATCATTAAATCAACACTTGATTTAACGATCCGGTCATATCGCATATAACCGACTAGTATCCTATGTATCGGCTTATCGAATCAATCCTTGATTCGATATCTAGGTTATATCGAATATAACCATTCGATACATTCATCACGAGAATGGTATACGGTATCACATACACGCATTATTCTCGGTCCTGCACATATCTCATATGCGCTCCTATTTCGTTTCGCTTGAGCAAGGAAACCTCTGTGTAGGACTCTAAAGACTCGTCAATACGCCGGTAGCAGATGATGATCATATCAAGCACCCACAAGCCGCAAGCGGTCTGCTAAACGTAACGGCCATCCGGGTATCGAGCGATCAGAAGATCGACGAGCTAGCCCGCTCACACTCCTGTGAAACCAACCAGTAACACTTACCATACAGTCCGGTCTGTTCGTCTGATATGTCGCATATCAAGTCTAGGGGTGGTAAACGTCAGACCCCAATAACCGATAAGTCGTGCCAATGTGAGGCTCATAACGGGTCGAGAAACTACTGGTAACACTTACCAGCAAATCTCTGATCAGCCCTGGCCAGGGACTTCCCTGTTACGGCCAATCGAGCACAACGCAACATCAACCCCCAATACCGGGAGAGACGAAACCCCTCCTATCGCTCATTGCCTCCATGTGACTCGGGACTGTACCAAAAGACCACCGTTTTGCATGCCCTCATGGACGTGTTAAGGTGGAGATCAAAGCACAGTGGGAATCACACAAGACTCTATGACGATCTCGGGTCTACAGACTAACCTGTACAAGTGTCACCTGAGAACTGCCATCTGACGTGAGGTATAATACCATCTGGGAGTTCTCGGCGAGTCCGTCCTGTGTACCCAGTCTCCACTGAGCACCCATATACCATCTCTGATGTCAAACACCAATGGATATGGGATCATCCATCGCCCATCTCATGGGTCGAGAAGCGTATACGCTAGTCTACTCTGGTATATCGATGCCCCGTCTCAATACACCCACGACTAGGGACCTTGAAGGATGTACTTATAGACTACAATGTCCCCACTAGTATGATCCGCATCATAGTCCAGGTAGTCAAGTACACACCCTAAGGGCTTTACCAACATGTAACCATAAGACAGTTTAAAGAGACCAGTGTACATGTTAAGATAAAGAGTAACCAGATAGCATACTATCATATCGAGCAAGAAAGTCATCTCTATATATGTCCAAGCATCCAATATAATATACATCATCTGTATAATACTGGCCTCTAGGGCATACATACAACTAACAAGATCTACCACCAAACACCTCAAAAAGCCCCTTTTCCCCATGGTTTTGTGAAGGAAAGTGTTGTTTTTGTGTAGGGTATTTGAATAGAGATCAAAGGGACATGAAAAAGAGAAGAAAAGATGAAGAAAAGGTGGGGTTTTCTGCTGGAATTCCTGCAGAAAATTCTGAGATGGGGAAAGAGAGAGAGAAGAGAAGAAAATGGGGGTCAAAAGTCAATCCTCTTCACCTAACACCTTGCTTTCAATTTTTTATTCTCATTTCTTTTATTTTTTTTCTTTTTTTGAATTCTAAAAAGGATTTTGTTTTGATTAAAATGGTGGGGAATTAAAATGAACCATGCAACAAAAGAATGGTTAACATGCTATACCAAAAACCCTAAGTCACAAAATTGGCTAAAGAGTGCAACACTACAAAAGAAAATTTCAATTAGGTAAACCCGACTAAAAATAACTAGCAATCCTATGTACACATATAAAATAACATGCTCAATTGCTAATTATCACGAAAAATATTCTAACAAAATTTCAAAGTGTTACAATCTACCCCCCATAAAAAAATTCGGTCCCCGAATTTAAAAATCTAACTACACGTACCTTCAAAAAGGTGGGGATACCTCCTCCTCATCTCGCTCTCGGTCTCCCAAGTGACCTCCTCGCCGCTCTGGCCACGCCAAAGTACCTTGATGGACGGTACCTCTTTTGACCTCAATTTCTTCACTTGTCGATCCAAGATCATCACCGGCTGCTCTGCATAGGAAAGGTCGCGCTCAAGCTGGATCGTCGGGTGCTGAATCGCATGCGAAGGATCATGAAGATATCTGCGGAGCATCAAAACGTGAAATACGGGGTGCACGTCTGGAAAACTGGGCGGAAGGGCTAATCGATACGCAACCGCACCAACACGCTCGAGGATCTCAAAGGGGCCCACATATCTGGGACTTAGCTTCCCCTTCTTCCCAAACCTCATCACGCCTTTCATTGGGGAGACCTTCAAGAAAACATGATCACCAACAGAAAACTCAAGTCTGCGCCGACGACGGTCCGCATAAGATCTCTGCCTACTCTGGGCTGCTCTCATCCTATCACGAATCAACTGGATCTTCGCGTTCGTCTCATCCACAATCTGCGGCCCTAAGATACTGCTCTCTCTGAGCTCCGTCCAACAGGTGGGCAATCTGCATCTCCTCCCATAAATAGCCTCAAACGGTGCCATCTGAATGGTCTCCTGGTAGCTGTTGTTGTTGGAGAACTCTACTAAGGGCAAATGATGATCCCAGCTACCTCCGAAGTCTAATACGCATGCTCTGAGCATGTCCTCGAGAGTCTGAATAGTCCGCTCTGACTGTCCGTCGGTTTGCGGATGGAATGCTGTGCTGAAACTCAAGCGAGTGCCCAAAGCCTCCTGAAGCCTCTGCCATAACCGGCCGGTAAACTGGGTGCCTCTATCGGACACGATACATGTCGGAACTCCGTGCAGTCGTACAATCTCGTCAATGTAAATCTGGACATACTGAGCAAATTCGAAAGTCGTCTTCACCGGTAGGAAGTGAGCCGCTTTCGTCAAACGATCCACGATCACCCAGATGGAGTCATACCCTCGACTAGTCTTGGGTAGACCCACAATGAAGTCCATAGATATCTGTTCCCATTTCCACTCCGGAATGGGTAACGGCTGTAGCTCTCCCGCGGGCCTCTGGTGCTCAGCCTTGACTTGCTGACAAGTCAGGCATCTCGACACAAAATCTGCGATGTCTCTCTTTATTCCGTCCCACCAGTAAACACCTCTCATGTCATGGTACATCTTGGTGGAACCGAGATGAACACTATATACTGATCGATGTGCCTCCTCAAGAATCTCACGCCGCAGTCCCTCAGCATCTGGTACGCACAGCCTAGCCCCAAATCGTAGTATCCCCTGATCATCGATCACGAACTCGGGAAATCTGCCCTGTCCAATCTGTGTCCTAATCTCTGAACATCGGTCGTCACTGTGCTGTGCCTCATGTATACGGTCGAGCAACTGTGGGCGTGCACGAACATGCGCAATCTGTCCTCCGATCGGCGTAAACTCGAACTGCACCCGGCTGTCGCACAATATCTGCCAATCTGCCGACGACTGCCTCTGTACTGCGCTCAAACAAGATAGACTAACCCCGGGTCTCCTGCTCAAAGCATCCGCCACTACGTTCGCCCTGCCCGGTGTAAGTGCAAGGCGGCGCCCCGGCCGTCAATCCGACGCCGGAATGCGGAAACGGTGAATAACTTAAATTTTGCGGACTTTGCAAACCGGCACCACCGCGCACTAAACTCCGGATCGTAACCATTTACAAGTCTAAGCTACAACAAGAAAGGGAAGAGATGTATACCGACGATCCAAGTCCTCCGGTCTTCATCTCCACTCCGATCTCCTCGCGGGATCTCCGTCCGTCTCCTCCTCGTTGGAAAGGGCACCACGAAGCCGGGTACTTTTACGGGCTCCCACCTCAATACCGAGGCAACTCGCGCATGAAGCCGGCAACTCGACATGCTCAAGATATGCTGTAGGAAGTGTAGTGTAGAGTGGATGTCTCACTTTGGGGTTTGTTGCCATTTGTAGATGATGGAGGAAACAAGATAAGAAGAATGGTGCTTGCATTTTTCTTAGCATGAAAAGAGATCAAGAAAGAAGAAAACTCTCAAAGATGAAGCTCTCATCTTCTTCTCACTCAACCATGGAAAAAACTTATGCATCAAGTGAGAATAATGGTGGAGGAAAATCTATATGAAGCAAGAAGGGAGGTGAGTGTAGGAGATGTAGAAAGGGTGACCACATCAAGAGACAAAGAAACATACACCATGCTTCATACTATTGAACCCATACCCTCACTTTATCACAATCAAATCTCATAAAGCAAAAGCATGGTTGAAAAGAAATGAAAGCTATCATAATCAATCTTTTACAAGAAACCCCCTAGACAAAAGTTATTTGCACAATTGCAAATAACCCCCTCCATCGGAAAAGTCCGGCCGGGAAAGAACAAAGGAAAACCGGCCGGAACGGAATGCAAACTGGCAACTCCAGAAAACTGGTCCCGTAATAAATTACAGGAAAACCCCAATACTGTGCATACACACCCGCATCTGTATTCCGTCCGGATACAAATGCAAAAAGACAAAATCTACACTGTACTAAACTAGGACCGGCTTAAACCAAAGCCGGCTAGTAATATCCGTTCGATCCTGATCCGTGCAATACCGCACGTATCTGATCGAACCCTGCCATATATCTATACGGCTACTAGTACAAACCGTCCGATCCTGATCCGTGCAATACCGCACGTATCTGATCGGACCCTGCCATATCTCCATACGGCCTCTACAGCGTTTCGCCCGAAAACTTGAGTAACTGAAAGTGTGGTGGACTCTAAAGACTCGTCAATACTATAGCTGTGGATTTAACCACTAGCACGTCAGAGGTATAAGCCAATACGTGACGGGCCACCAGCTATTGACTAAAAGGGACGTCGATGAGGAAGCTCACCCCGACACCCAACTGAGTCTGTCAGTGACAATATCCGTACAGTCCGGTCCGTTCGTCTACGAGTATCGCATGGCGGGCCTAGGGGGTTGGTAAAAGTCAGACCCCCAAAAGCGGTACAAGTCGTGTCGGAGTGTAGCCCAGAACACCCTGAGATACTACTGGAATACCTACCAGTAAATCTCCTGCCTTGGCCAAGGTCTTTGTGTAATGGCTCTCCTAGACACAGCGCGACCTCACCCCCAATACCGGGAGAGACGAACCCCTGAAGATCCGCTCACTGCCTCCATGTGGCTCGGGACTGTACCCAACTAAAACCTGTTTGCACGACTCCTTTGAGCCGTGGTAAGGTAGTAATCAAAGTACAGTGGGAACTCACACGAGACAAATGACGATCCCCAGGTCGATGAACTAACCTGCACACATGTCACCAGGGAACTGCCATCTGACGTCTGGTATATGACCAACTAGCATGTTCCCGGCGAGTCCTGTCCGGTGTACTCATAACCCAATGAGCACCTGTATACATCTTAGGTGATCCAACAGACACCAGTGGCTTGTGAGACCGGCCACCGCCCCTCGTCGGGGTCTCGACTGTATACACTAGTCTACTAATGGAGTATCGATGCCCAGTCTCGAAACTCCCACGACTAGGGACCTTTTAAGGAAAAGCTTATAGACCCCCAGCTCCCACTTATATGATCGCCCTCATACTGCTGGTGGTCAAGCAAGAATCCTAGGGGCTCTATCAACGTGCAATAGTGATCTGTCATGTCACCTAAAGCAGTACACGATGATAAAGGTAAACCAGATAGCATACTATCATCTCGAGTAAGATTGTCCTACCGGGATAGGTCCTCCCTCAATCATTGCAATCACGTGCCTGTGATCCAATAATTGACTCTGAGGGCACTATCTCCAACAATCTCCCACTTGCACTCAAGGCTAATTATTGCGATGTCGCATACTCACAGCCCATGTGATACCGAACACCCAACTCCTCTACTAGTCAGTCTCACAAATCCCGTTTGTGAAACTATTGCGGTCGAGGAATAGCCTCAGTGAGTGGATCCGCCTTGATGTTTCTTTCTATGTCTCTCTATATCTCAAGTTCGCGGAGAAAGCCATCTCCCGAAATGAGCAATACCTGTCTTAGAATGTCTGGATGTCTGATGGGACTTAGCTCATAAATGAACTCCAAATCCAAACTTCTTAGACTGTATCGTCAACTGAACTTAATCAGTATCCTGCGCCATGCCACCCTCAGTATTGCCTTGGATCACCTGTCCAAAATACTGCCCCTCGTCAGAGGGAAAAACTATAATTCTGACAACTTCCTTGTCGTCCATGTCACCTTGGAAGCCTGGAATGATAACTGTCTCCCTAATGAGGCTGTCGTTGTCATATCCCTAGAACATCCACTTATGTTCTAAAACTGCTTCCTACCGTTTCTCCAGGATTGGATTAATGTCAACTTATTGCATCTAGTGCAAGAACAACATCTGGTGTGGTACTTGACATCTCATGATTGACTCAATTGCCTAAGCAAGTAATCTGCCAATCATGCGTATCCCTCTCCACTTTAGTCTGTAAGACACTTTTAGAGAGGGTGACTCCATCACCTGCAGGTATACTACCGTGCCAGGAGTCGTCCATTCTAAATACTCTTAGAATGCTATCAAAGTACCCTGATTGGGAAACCACCCAAATCTAGATCTAAAACCATAGATCTAGTAACCAGAATGTCTGATATATATCCAAGTCCTGTGTGGAGAAACCACTGTGTGACGACCAAAGTATAACCGATTGTAGTATAGGAGTTTCACTTCCTACTACCTTCTCAACAGATCCATCCCCTATTCTGATGACGTCAAACCTATGACTGTCACATCAGAAATAGATGATCTATCTCCGCTACATCTGCTTTAGTCTATAAATAGACATAAGCCTGATGTCCACCAATGCTTCCGCTGCTCCCACTGACTACGACAACCCTCTGGCAGAGTCATATAGACGTGCACTTCTAAAGCTAGTTTAGAACGACGCTATACTCATCCTCCCACCGGGTCTCGCGGCCTGGAACAACAACAATGGCAAGTGTGGGTAAACAAGAACTTCCCTGTCACGGTCCTTGAGGCTACCGAAGTACCTCTCGGGTGCCTGAAGTTACCCACCTTATCTGCGGAGTGGCCAATGGAATGTCAATTCAGATTGAATCTTTAGGTTCCTTATCAAATCTTCAGTAATCGTTTGCGGTTCTGGAATCACTTCCAGTTCTACCATACTCCCACTACTGTTTTCTGAAAAAATCCATTTTTGTTAAAACTGTGGCGAGTCAAGATGGTAGAAAATCAACCCTCGTCATAGCCTGGGTCAACCCACAAACAGCCATTACAGAAACGTGCCTTGAGTTATCCAGAGTCTGGTTTTAATCATAAGCCGGACAACTCCCCGTACCTTAACAACGTTAAGATATGAACTGTTCTACATCCAATATAGAACCAGAGGCACTGATTTAATTGAACCAGATTCAAATCATGCAGCTATCTCCAGTGCATGTCAACTAAATGGAAGGAGGCCGATCAGCGTTACTCAACTTAGGAATGCTTCCAATTATGAGTAACCTGAAAGAGAAGCAATTTCTCTTAACCATTACTATCAACTGAATACCATACACATGTATCTACATCTTCGATCACTTTGAAGAATCCCGATACTTGCTACACCTGGTTCTCTACTCTATTCAAATACCTATAACTCCTCAAAGCTTAGACCCTGTGTTTCTACGAAACACATGTCTAAGAACTAGAGAAGTCAAAAGTAAACAAAATACAGTACGAGGACCAACCCCTCTGTCCTGATGGACACTGGACAACATACAATGCTCTGTATAAGTCCCTTGAGTCTAGTGACTCATTCACTGTGTGTCGTAGGTTGAAAACTGTACTTTTGGTTGAGAAGAATTACACCGCTGTTCAATGCTCCTTACCTAACCATCCACTGATATAGGTAAATGTCATCGACATAATATCAAAAGGTATATCTCACTCTATGAAAATAGACGTACAGATATATCAATTTGAAATTGGTGCACAACATCGGATATTCAAAACCAAATATTTGCCGACCGGCAAACAGCCCAGATGATCTCCTCAAATATCACCGATTACAACGAATCCCGATATAATGAGGATGATCACCCAATTCCCAATAACGTACTCCCACTCATCATCTGTAAAACCACACAGATCTGAGAATCATACCTGGTAAATACATACCCTGGAGTAAGTATCTAATCGGGAAATCAGTTCTCTTTTAACATTACACAGTGAAAATGAAACATTGAAATGTTTCGTTGGGGTATCCTGGTATTCCTAGTAATGCCTCTACCATTATCCAGATTCACAACTATAACCGTATAATTCTTTGCCACCTCTCCAAATCCCTTCATATGTCTTTAGTCATTACCTTCTGTACACCCCTTTAGGCCAAATGGTTTTCTTCCTTCCCTACCGTTCGGCACCAGCCTATGGTTTGGAAGAAGACGATCCAATAAGCATAATGGGTGTACTGTCCTAATCCTAGGAGCACTCGCATCGCGAGAGAAGGTGAAGATAAAAGACACCTGAATGTACTTTATTCCTATTTCTCCTGAACCAGGATCCATCCCCGAACTGGAACAAGTTCCTTTCGAGTTCGTATATAACCATACGATGGATTATCCAATAAAATGGGATCTTCGTAGTGATACGGAGTGTCCTGGAGAAATACAAAGGCGATTTAGGATTGGCGAAGAAATACTTGGTTTGGTCGTGAATAGCAGTCGCAATTTACTTTGCCCTCTCACTAATCCCTTGCTTTGTCTGAACTTAATACCTTCTGCACACCATCGTTATGCTAATTGGTTTTCTTCATTCCCTACCGGTCGGCACCAGCCTAAGGTTTGGAAGAAGATTATCCAATTTGCGTAATAGGTGTACTACTCCTAAACCAAGGAGTACTCGCAACCTGAGAGAGGGTAAAAGGAAAAGACAACTGAATAATCCTATCCGTTTTCTCCAGAACCGGAAACCATCCTCGAATAAATCTTTCGAGTTCGTATCTAACCATACGATGGTTTTGTCCAATGGAAGTGGACGTTCGTAGTAAAACGGGGTGTCCTGGAGAAAAGGGTAAAAGCAGGAGTGGCAATGAGGTTTGCAACTCTGACAATCCAAAAGCCAGTGTTAAGTAGGTTCGGTCAACTTGGTCACTGAGTCATAGTCTTAGGGTCGGGTCAATGGTCGCTGCCAGAAGAGAGAGAGAAAAGAAACACTCAGCGTGCACTCTAACCTAGATCAGAATGGTTATCACTTTATCTAATCCGGAAACCTCCCACTGTACCTCAAACTCTCCTCCAAACCTGAAAGAAGAATTAGTCGGGGTCACCCGAGGAGTAAACCAACTCATCAGTGGGAATCGGGATCCAACTCTCATCGCATGATAACGTGACGGAATCCGCTCACGGTATCACACTCCAGAAGGTATGCGCATATCTGGCAAGTTTAAGTACTTTTGAAACTCCCGATGTGATTTTTGCCCCATGCTCTTATGACCTTGACTTTGGCCAACATATCATAAGTCACATGTCAAGTTCTGCCCGTCATTCTCCAGGTTAATTTGAATCCACCCGTACATACCCTTGACTTTGGCCAAAATGGCAGTACGACTGTCCCAAACCAACGCATCTATCTATGCTGCATATGAATACCCCAATAGCTACCAATCACTGTGCCTTGACTTTGGCCAACATACACAGCTTGAATACTATTGACCACCCATATGAAACGACGGAGGGCTACGAATGGTTTCTGGCGAAAACCTTTAACGTAAAGAACTTGATATCGTCGAAGGAACGGATAGCTTTAAAAAATATAGTAACGAAAACCGTTGCTAAAGAGGTCACTCCCGGTGAAGGGATCTCGGCTCTTTCCCTGTAGAATGGGGTGCAGGATATTCCAAATGAATACCGCGATGCAAAGCAAAAATAATCGGCTATAGTGAAGTTAATGCCCTGACGCAAACTTCTGTCCAAGGGGTCACTCCCGGTGAAGGGATCTCGGCCCTTGCCTCGTCGATTGAGGAGCAGGATATTCCAAATGAATACCACGATGCAAAACAAAAGTGAACGTCCTTGCAATAACAGCTTTTTGAAAAGTGTTCCAACAACATCAGATTAGGTTTGTTTTTAACTTGCATTGATCCGAATCAATGCAGTCCCATCAATTGATCACACCACAAAGAACGAAAATATACTGACGTACGTATATGCCATCCGCATTCGCCACTGGGTCCCGTCATTACCCGTTAGGTTAGCTTACTAACGACAGAGCGGGGACTGGACTAGCGCGGATGAAAAACATATACAACATCTACTAATATATATACCAATATATTATATTTCGCTCAAGGCGTGAAAAGAAATGCAACATCACAGAAATGTACAGCATCACAGAACAATACAGATATCTGGGATCCCCGGGTTTCACAGAGCCACTACTGAAACCCGACGTTCCCCTGGTCGTGTGGATAGCCTGTGCAATGAAAGCCTAGACCCCTACGGGCGCGGCAAGTCACCCGCCAAAACCTGAAGCGAGGCAGCCCCCTTCAGCTCCGTGAATGGACCACCCAGCACTCCACGGAATCCGGCAACTTGGGCACCCCTCCTGGGTCAACCTGTACCCCCTACGAGTGCGGCGAATAGCCCGCCAATCCTAGAGTGAAGCCCCTTCCGTCTCAATGCCATGAGATGCGGGCTTGTTGCCCCTCTAGAATCCGGCTATCCGTGCACCCCTCCGCGGGGTAATCCTAGTACAGAAAGTAAAATATACATACAACGGGTACATCGACCGCAACCAGGTCGTGCCCCAAAAGAATAATACAATCAGGCAGTGACGGCAGTCCACATGTCGGACGCTCGCCCCGCAATATCAAATGTACATAATACTACCACAACTGTACTAGCATTGCATCCAGGCTATCCCCCACGACCGATCCGCAACATCACAGCATAAACATAGAACATCAACGTGAAAGTCACGTTCGCAAATCCGTCTAACCGGACTATAGCAGTTAGACCGGATTTACCGATCGAGTGACATTCACGGTCGCAGATATAATGTAAATACTGTGAAAAATGTGTTTAAAATATCCGATCAATCAAATTTTTAACAAGTGGGCCCCAAGTGTTACTGCAGCACATCAAGAATTTTTGGGCCCAATATTAATATTCCAAAAACCCCAATTTAACCCCAGAAGCCCACTGGAGAACTTTGGCAAATTCATCTCTCTGAACTGCCGCGGAACCGCGGCCCAAGGTAGGGTTTGGCCGCGGTTCCGCGCTCTACATAACAGATCATTTTGCCGAATTTTTCCAGAGAGCTTAGAACATCCTGTACAGTACTTTTATACAACCTGAAAAAATTTTCGAGACCAAAAATTTTGAACAGAAACTTATGCTGAAGGAAAAGTGGGTTTTGGGATTTTTGATCGATCCGAATTGCAAACACATTACACAAAGCTAGACTAAGTTAATGGCGAGGCTCTGATACCACTGTAAGTGCACGGCGGCGCCCCGGCCGTCAATCCGACGCCGGAATGCGGAAACGGTGAATAACTTAAATTTTGCGGACTTTGCAAACCGGCACCACCGCGCACTAAACTCCGGATCGTAACCATTTACAAGTCTAAGCTACAACAAGAAAGGGAAGAGATGTATACCGACGATCCAAGTCCTCCGGTCTTCATCTCCACTCCGATCTCCTCGCGGGATCTCCGTCCGTCTCCTCCTCGTTGGAAAGGGCACCACGAAGCCGGGTACTTTTACGGGCTCCCACCTCAATACCGAGGCAACTCGCGCATGAAGCCGGCAACTCGACATGCTCAAGATATGCTGTAGGAAGTGTAGTGTAGAGTGGATGTCTCACTTTGGGGTTTGTTGCCATTTGTAGATGATGGAGGAAACAAGATAAGAAGAATGGTGCTTGCATTTTTCTTAGCATGAAAAGAGATCAAGAAAGAAGAAAACTCTCAAAGATGAAGCTCTCATCTTCTTCTCACTCAACCATGGAAAAAACTTATGCATCAAGTGAGAATAATGGTGGAGGAAAATCTATATGAAGCAAGAAGGGAGGTGAGTGTAGGAGATGTAGAAAGGGTGACCACATCAAGAGACAAAGAAACATACACCATGCTTCATACTATTGAACCCATACCCTCACTTTATCACAATCAAATCTCATAAAGCAAAAGCATGGTTGAAAAGAAATGAAAGCTATCATAATCAATCTTTTACAAGAAACCCCCTCCACAAAAGTTATTTGCACAATTGCAAATAACCCCCTCCATCGGAAAAGTCCGGCCGGGAAAGAACAAAGGAAAACCGGCCGGAACGGAATGCAAACTGGCAACTCCAGAAAACTGGTCCCGTAATAAATTACAGGAAAACCCCAATACTGTGCATACACACCCGCATCTGTATTCCGTCCGGATACAAATGCAAAAAGACAAAATCTACACTGTACTAAACTAGGACCGGCTTAAACCAAAGCCGGCTAGTAATATCCGTTCGATCCTGATCCGTGCAATACCGCACGTATCTGATCGAACCCTGCCATATATCTATACGGCTACTAGTACAAACCGTCCGATCCTGATCCGTGCAATACCGCACGTATCTGATCGGACCCTGCCATATCTCCATACGGCCTCTACAGCGTTTCGCCCGAAAACTTAAGTAACTGAAAGTGTGGTGGACTCTAAAGACTCGTCAATACTATAGCTGTGGATTTAACCACTAGCACGTCAGAGGTATAAGTCAATACGTGACGGGCCACCAGCTATTGACTAAAAGGGACGTCGATGAGGAAGCTCACCCCGACACCCAACTGAGTCTGTCAGTGACAATATCCGTACAGTCCGGTCCGTTCGTTTACGAGTATCGCATGGCGGGCCTAGGGGGTTGGTAAAAGTCAGACCCCCAAAAGCGGTACAAGTCGTGTCGGAGTGTAGCCCAGAACACCCTGAGATACTACTGGAATACCTACCAGTAAATCTCCTGCCTTGGCCAAGGTCTTTGTGTAATGGCTCTCCTAGACACAGCGCGACCTCACCCCCAATACCGGGAGAGACGAACCCCTGAAGATCCGCTCACTGCCTCCATGTGGCTCGGGACTGTACCCAACTAAAACCTGTTTGCACGACTCCTTTGAGCCGTGGTAAGGTAGTAATCAAAGTACAGTGGGAGCTCACACGAGACAAATGACGATCCCCAGGTCGATGAACTAACCTGCACACATGTCACCAGGGAACTGCCATCTGACGTCTGGTATATGACCAACTAGCATGTTCCCGGCGAGTCCTGTCCGGTGTACTCATAACCCAATGAGCACCTGTATACATCTTAGGTGATCCAACAGACACCAGTGGCTTGTGAGACCGGCCACCGCCCCTCGTCGGGGTCTCGACTGTATACACTAGTCTACTAATGGAGTATCGATGCCCAGTCTCGAAACTCCCACGACTAGGGACCTTTTAAGGAAAAGCTTATAGACCCCCAGCTCCCACTTATATGATCGCCCTCATACTGCTGGTGGTCAAGCAAGAATCCTAGGGGCTCTATCAACGTGCAATAGTGATCTGTCATGTCACCTAAAGCAGTACACGATGATAAAGGTAAACCAGATAGCATACTATCATCTCGAGTAAGATTGTCCTACCGGGATAGGTCCTCCCTCAATCATTGCAATCACGTGCCTGTGATCCAATAATTGACTCTGAGGGCACTATCTCCAACACCCGGGTGATACAAGATCTCACAATCGTAGTCCTTCACTAACTCCATCCATCGGCGCTGTCTAAGGTTCAGGTCTCGCTGCTGGAATATATACTTTAAGCTCTTGTGATCAGTGAATATCTGGCACGACTCTCCATACAGGTAATGTCGCCAGATCTTAAGTGCAAATACCACTGCAGCCATCTCCAAATCATGAGTGGAGTAATTCTGTTCATGTTTCTTTAATTGCCGCGAAGCATACGCGATCACCCTGTCATGCTGCATCAAAACGCACCCTAGCCCCACTCATGAAGCGTCACAGTAGACCACAAATCCGCCTGATCCTGAAGGCAATGATAGCACTGGTGTCGTAGTCAGTAGAGCCCGTAGCTCCTGGAAACTGTGCTCACACTCCTCCGTCCAATCAAAACGAACTCCCTTCCGGGTCAACCCGTTCAAAGGTGTAGCAATGCGAGAGAAGTCCTGCACGAATCGCCTGTAATAGCCTGCCAGCCCTAGAAAGTTGCGAACCTCCGTCACTGACGTGGGTCTAGGACAACTCCGAACGGCCTCAATCTTCCTCGGGTCTACACATATACCATCTCGTGTAATCACGTGCCCCAAGAAGTCTACGCTGTCCAGCCAGAAAGCACATTTGGAGAATTTGGCGAAAAGCTGATGCTCCCTCAAGGTCTGCAGTGTAATCCGCAGGTGTTGCTCGTGCTCCTCTATACTCCGAGAATACACCAAGATATCGTCAATAAACACTATGATGAACAGATCAAGATACGGCCGGAAAATACGGTTCATCAAGTCCATGAATGCTGCTGGCACGTTGGTGAGTCCGAACGACATCACCAAAAACTCATAATGGCCGTAACGCGTGCGGAAGGCTGTCCTAGGAATGTCCTCCTGTCGAACCCGCAGCTGATGGTAGCCTGATCGCAAATCGATCCTCGAAAAGTATCCTGCCCCCTGAAGCTGGTCGAACAAATCGTCGATGCGTGGCAAAGGATATCGGTTCCGCACTGTCACCCTGTTCAGCTGGCGGTAGTCGATACACAAACGCATACTGCCGTCCTTCTTCTTGACAAACAGGACTGGAGCACCCTAAGGAGAAACACTGGGTCGAACAAGTCCCTTATCCAGCAAATCTTGCAACTGACCCTTCAATTCTCTAAGTTCCGCCGGGGCCATCCGATACGGCGGTACAGAAATAGGCCCCGTGCCAGGAACCAAATCAATACAGAAGGAAATATCACGCTCGGGCGGTAGCCCAGGAAGCTCGTCAGGGAACACATCAGGGAACTCGCTAACAACCGGAACCTGATCCAACGGAACCTCTGTAGCTCTAGTATCACAAACATAGGCGAGAAATCCCTAACATCCCTTCCGCAAAAGCTGTCCAGTGCGAAAAGAAGAAATCACACTGTGAGGGGTGGCACCATGGTCCCCCAACACAACAAAAACCGACTCGCCGGGAAAACAAAATCTAACTGTCTTCTCGCGGCAGTCAACAGAAGCATAGCACGTGGCTAACCAATCCATGCCCAAAAGAACGTCGAAGTCCAACATCTCAAGAAGGATCAAATCGACCGGCAACTCTTTCTCACCAATACGGACGGTACAGGATCGGAACACGTGCCTAGCAACAAATGAATCTCCCACAGGAGTAGTCACAACAAGCGGCTGATCAAGCAAACCGGACTCTCTACCCAAACTCGGCACAAAGTGTGTGGATACGTACGAGTGCGTGGATCCGGGATTGAATAATACGTGTGCATCAACCGAACATACTGGAAGGATACCTGAGACCACCGCATTGGACGCCTGCGCGTCCTGATGCGTCAAGGCAAAAACTCGTGCCTGCCCTCCACCTGTGACTGGCTGTCCTCTGCCGGCAGCTGGCTGTCCTCTGCCTCGGTCACCTCGTCCTCTATGAACAAATCCTCCGCGACCACGACCTCCATGTGCATGCGTCTGACGCGGAGTAACAGTAGGTACAATAGGCAACGCCGTCTGGGGTGGTGAAGGTGGTAATGTGACGTGCGGTGCTACTACCTCCCTCCGGGGTAACTCAGGACAATCTCGTACACGATGATAAGAACTCCCGCAGCGAAAACATCCCGACGATGACCGATGACCCTCCTGGGGATAGGAACTGAATAACTGGCCCCGCCCTGAATCTCTACTACCTGCAATACGTCTATCACGGCGCCGAAAAGGCTGTCTCTACGATGATGTATCCGCACGAACTCTCTTCGGCTCTGGAACTGCCGAAGTCTCAGCAAGGCGCTCCTCGACTAATAGGGCTGCGTCTACAGCTGCTGCATATGTCTCATAATGCTGTGCGCTGATTGCCAGAAACAGTGGTGTAAGCAAGCCTCAGAAAAATCTCTTGACTCACAACTCCTCAGTAGCCACTAGGTACGGAGCATAAACTGATAGCTCGGTAAACAGCACATCGTACTCTGCCACTGACATCTCTGGCGTCTGGCGCAGGGACTCAAATCTGCGTGCTCGGGCATCCCTAACATTCTGGGGAAGAAAACGGGCAAGGAATAGTGCCACAAACTCGGTCCAGGTCATAGGAGGAAGACCTGCTGCTCTACCCTTCTTAACTGATTCGCACCATTTCTGCGCGAGACCTTCCAGGAGAAAGCTCGCGAACTCAACCCATCTCACATCTGCGCATCTGAGGGAACGGCATATCCGAGCCATCCTATCAATGAAAGATTGTGGGTCCTCGGCTGTATCGGTGCCTGTGAAAACTAGAGGCTTCAGCCTCATAAACTCTGACAGCGATACTGTAATAACCTCTGTAGCTGCAGGGACAACTGCATGTACTGTGGGTACCACCGCGGTCTCTGGAACGGGTGGAACTACCTCTGGTCGCTGCGCTCGAAGTGTCTCAACTAGAGATCCCATCATCTGGTGCATCTCCTGCATACTGGATCCCATCGTCTGGCGCATCTCCTGCACACCAGCCCCTAACATGGAAATCTGATCTGTCACAGCAGGAACAGCCTGCTCGGGCACAACCGGTGTACTACCCGGATCAGTCCTCGTCTCGGACGAGTCAACTCGAATCTCGGCCCTCGCGGCCGCTCTCTGCGCCCTCGTAGTCTTTGGCGGCATAATGGCTGAAATGAAAAGTAGGATTCGATGAGGATACGGAAATCGAATCGCAAGAATGTATATACTCAAGAAGGAATTTAAATCAATAAGTCCTAAAGTCACATTGGCAAGGTACCGTGTCGTGAGTATGCCGCGGAACATACGCACGCTACGCCACTCTGCTTCAGCTACCTACTCCATCATACCAGGGTCATCCTAGGAACACCACAAAAGGTGAAACCTACGCTCTAATACCAACTTTGTCACGACCCAAAGATTGTCCCATGACCGACACTTAACCACGTAACGTCTACAGGGGTAACGCGACTAAGTGAACCAAAAACCCAGAAATCAAACCAGTAAAAGTATAGAGTGTTTTAAGTTTTAAATGAAAACATTTATTTCATGATAAGAGATCCAAGTAAACAATATACGACGTCGTAGCGAAGATCAAGAGCAACAAGTGAGAACATCACAGATAGAATAAAACTGCATAAGAAAAGTCGGCTCACAACGAGCTCGACACCAGAATACCAATAATATACATCATCGTCCTCACACTGTCTCTAAGTCAAATGCATACATGGTAGATGGAGAATACTAGATACAACAATATACATAACTGAAAGATAAACAGATACCGCACAAAACCCACCTATCAGCAAAAGAGCTAGTACACCAACTATGGGGGTATCTGTGTCAAAAGATGCAAAACGCAGCCTGCCGCGACTACTCCGAAGGGCAACCTGCAAATACTGTAGCACAACGGGGGTGAGTTGCCAACTCGTGAATAGAAATAACATATAAAGGTAATCGCGAGCATGCACGTACTGCGCTACTCTAACATATGCCAGCAGATAATATCAATGCGAGGTAAGCAGTATGTACAATAATCATGCAAGTGCTCTATCAGGTGATATAACTACAGGATGAGATACAATAATAAATGCTGAGCATGGGAATATAACATCTACACGGAATGTCAAGGTGGAATAAATATATATATGCACCGCAAATCCCAACAACCCAGACGCCGGCACTCCCATCGGCCCTCAAATCCTGTACATCCCTGAGAATCACGAGTGCCCAACATTGGCACCCAAATAACATAAATACTCGTGTCTAGCATCGACACGCAAATCCTCCTCTATCGGGCATCCGTCAGTCCGGGTCAGCCCTCTCTCAATATATCGGGCATCCGTCAGTCCGGGTCAGCCCTCTCTTAATATATCGGGCATCCGTCAGTCCGGGTCAGCCCTCTCTCAATATATCGGGCATCCGTCAGTCCGGGTCAGCCCTCTCTCAATATATGCCACTCTAGCACCGAGAAAACACAGGGTAGGCGCACCGAAATATCATATCAAGGTAACCAGGTTTTTAAATGATTACATATTTGATATGGCCACGGTTCCCAAATCCAGAAATCACATGTAATCCCAACCAATATGCAAGTAAATATGATGTGATATGTGCATCAAGTATGAATATCATGTCAAGTCACATAAAAGATGAGCTACAGCATAATGATCCGATGTGATATATGCATCAAGTATGAATATCATGGCAATTCTAACGGTGTGTGTGTAACATGCAGGGTAGTGCTCGTGCAACATGAACTGTCAGTAAGGGTGCGGTGTTCTATCAATTCTAGTTTATATACATATAGCAGAGAATGCGGTATGCACTAAATAGTAGCCATGAACAGTTAATGTATGGAAATGTAGCTATAAGGTCCTATCAGCCCTGACGTAGAATGCCATGCGGGCGATATCCCCGTAGATGTTAAATCTACTTACCGTAGTCTCTCGCTAGGTATAGCCGATGACTTGTTTCCCCTTCTTCGCGGCATCCGTCGCACTCGCCTGCGAACCTAGAATTCCACAGAATATCACGCATAAGCTCAAACCATACAAACACGACATTTAAGGCCAACTAGAAACCCGTGTCGCAAACCAAGCGAGTGTGCGCGCGATACGCTAAAACGTGTGATTACGCGCCTGAAGCCACTCCGACGCGTCGCGATACGCAGAAACCCCAAACCCACACACACGTATCACGCGTGTCGCGAAAGATTAAAAATACGGGAAATAGGGTATTCTACTCCAGATTTTGATACAGAACATATATTAAAAATATATATATACCAAAATACTACAAATAGCAGCAGACTCCAGTGACCCAAACCCCAACTCCCAACTCACCCATCTGGCCGCAATTTGCGGCCAGAATGCATTTTCCGGCGGCCGATCAGGGGAATTGGGCCCCCAGGTTTGGTTGGTGCACTCTATACCCCCTGTGTATGCTACAGTAATTCTAATTTCACTCTGAAATATCTCGGGTAGTAGCAGATCCTACAGAGCCTTATTTCTAGTTAAAATCCACACTTTTGCACAAAAATGAAACTTTATGGTATTTCTGTGCAAACTGAAACAAACCTGGCCTAAAATAGCTCTAATAACACATAATAGAGCTAACCAAGCTAACAAAACCCTAGTCTAACATATGAATCACAAATATTCTTTAATATCACTAAAAATGCACAAAAATGAGATTTTTGCTAAAGAATACTACAAGTTTAAGGAAAAAGAATGCTAACATGAGTTAATACCTTCAAAACACCCTATGGAACACCAAAATTCCCAGCTTTTTCCTCAAGTGGGCAGATCTACCACCAAACACCTCAAAAAGCCCATTTTTCCCATGGTTTTGTGAAGGAAAGTGTTGTTTTTGTGTAGGGTATTTGAATAGAGATCAAAGGGACATGAAAAGATGAAGAAAAGGTGGGGTTTTCTGCTAGAATTCCTGCAGAAAATTCTGAGATGGGTAAAGAGAGAGAGAAGAGAAGAAAATGGGGGTCAAAAGTCAATCCTCTTCACCTAACACCATGCTCTCAATTGTTTATTCTCATTTCTTTTCTTTCTTTTTTTCTTTTTTTGAATTCTAAAAAGGATTTTGTTTTGATTAAGATGGTGGAGAATTAAAATGAACCATGCAACAAAAGAATGGTTAACATGCTATACCAAAAACCCTAAGTCACAAAATTGGCCAAGTGTGCAACACTACAAAAGAAAATTTCAATTAGGTAAACCCGACTAAAAATAACTAGCAATCCTATGTACACATATAAAATAACACGCTCAATTGCTAATTATCACGAAAAACATTCTAACGAAATTTCAAAGTGTTACAGTCCCGCTCCAACTTATAATTGTTATAAGAAAGAGCAGGAAATTAGGGAATACCAGATTTCCCGCGCCGCCCAAACGAAGAAAGTGCATGCTGTTGCATCATCTTCGGGTGTGTTCATTACAGAGAACTGTTTCTCAGTATCCTTTACGTCCTGGGTATGAGATACCGGATCAGGATCCCACATATGTAATTTGTTACATGGGCTACAGATAGGTAGAGAACTAAGAACGGGTGATATGTTTCATGAGATAGAAACGGAGCAAGTGTTGCAGCCAAGTCTGTTGGTCACTATCACCCTGTATTACCAGAATACATTGATTCTGAACGAATGTTATTAGATACCGAACCTGAAATACAACATCATATCAGTCTCTTTATTAGTAAAGAAATGATATAATTTTGTATTGTTGGATAATGTTTTGAACATTTCCTATATCAAGAGTTGATCGGTTCAGGCACGTTATCTAAAAGCATATACGTTCTAAATCAATCCACAGTTCTTAATGTACAGAACACACACAAGAGGAAGAGTTCAGAAATGAACGAATCCTTCTTGAGGCATTGTACACTAGGTCATATCAATGCGACCCGACTAGCTAAGTTACATTTAGATGCATATTTAAATTTGTTTGAATTTACGTCTTGTGAAACTTGCCGGTCATGTCACAAAGATAAGATGACCATAGCTCTGTTTATTGGAAACAGAGAAAGAGTTAGTGAACTCTTGGGATTGATACATAATGATGTATGAAAGTCCCCTGTCTACACATGGTAAGACCGGTTCTTTGTACTTCATTACATTCTCTGATGATCTCTCAAGATTCAGACATATGTTCCTGTTGAAACACAAGTCCGAACCTTTTGAGTTATTCACAGAATGTAAGTTAGAAGTAGAGAACCAAAATACGGGTATAAGTATTATGTCCTTTGATGAGATCAAGGAGGAGAAAACTTGAGCACGGAATTCCTGGACTATACTAAAGGAGAATGAGATTCTCTCTCAGCATTACTCCTCCGTATACACCACAGCACGTCGGTGTATCGGGGTGGAGCAATAGCACCCTATATGATATCGTGTGCTCTATGATGAGTAATACTGAGTTTCCTATTTCCTTTTGGGAGTTATGCACTTGAGAAGCTGCATACCTATTGAATAGGGTTCAAATCAAATCAGTTGCCTACCACTTCATATGTGATATGGAATGGGAAGAGCCCATATCTTAAGTATGTTAAGATTTGGGGTTGTCCGGCCTATGTCTGAAAAGCAAAATCCGTACAAGCTCGAGGTAAAGTCAGATCTGTGGAAGTTTGTTGGATATCCCAAGCATTCGCAAGGGAATATCTTCTACCAAACCGAGGAACAAAATATGTTTTGTTTCTCAGCATGCCACCTTTGTGAAAGGGAATTTCTTGTGAAGAAATTATTGGTCATGAGGTAGAACTGGAAAGAGTTCCAGCTATACAAACTGCAGCTGATGATTTGGTAGAACCAAAGGATTCAATAGTAACCAACGAACCTCAGCCTCTCCGCCAATCTAGTAGGGTTCCTCACCCATCTGAGAGATACTTCGGTTTTCTCTGTGACAGTGGGAGCGAGGATTGCATCATGAGATGATCACCCAACTAAGTTTCGAGCAGGCCATCAGGAGTGGGACTCTGTAAGAATGGCTGGATGCTTAGTGATCTGAGATGGAATCCTTATACACCAACAAAGTATGGACTTTGGTTGCTTTATCTGAAGGGTTAAATCCCCATCAGGAGCAAGTATATCTTGAGAAGATTACTTGGTGTACATGGAAAAGTTGAGACTTTCAAAGCTATGCTTAAGTCCATCCAGATCCTATTTGCCACGGCTACATACCATGACTACGATATCTGGTGGTTGGGTGTCATGACTGCTTTTCTAAATGATGTTTTAGAAGAGAACGTCTATAAGTACACAGCCAGAGGGCTTCGTAGATAGTGGGAGCAGCGGAAACGTGTGCAAGATGTTTTATGTGATAAAACAGGCATCGCGGAGTTGGAACATCTGTTTTGATGTGGTAGTCAAAGAGTTTGACTTCATCAAAATGGTAGATGAACCTTGTATATACAAAAAGGTAGTAGGGAGTATGATAGTGATCCTCGTAGAGTACGTGGATGACATACTCTTGATAGGGAAGGAGTTTTCTATGCTACGATCGGTCAATCTCCGCTTATCACAAGGATTCTCCATATAGGATCAAAGTGATACCTCCTATATCCTGGGTTTTGGATCTATGAGATAGATCTAATTGGATGTTAGGATACTCACTAGTTGTAGTGAGATGGTATCAATCGATTCTGGGGAGAATCACTGGAAAGGTTCCAGGGTGATAAGGACGACTGAATGTCAGTCGCAGGCATTGTCTTTACCCTCAGTTGAGGGACGGTATGCTGGAAAAGTTCCAAGCTAGATACCGTGACATACTAGACGATTAAAGGAAAGATACATCGTTACCAAGGATGCTACCAAAGAGGCAGTCTGGATATATATAGGTTCATGAGATGAACTTCGTTCCTACCATTGTGTGACAATGGAGTTGTGGCTTATGCCAAGGAACTACCGTCCTATCAGAAATCCAGATATAATTCTTAGGCAGTATCACCTGATCATAGAGATGGTTGATCTCCATGGAGATCGAGGTTAGGAGAGTAGACACGGAGGACAACAGCGTGGATCCACTCATAAAGGACTTTTTCCCAGTAGAGACTTTTATGAGATGGTTGAGTATGAGATACTTCAACCACAGCTAATTGTTGGGTATGTGATACCACAACAGATGGACCTAATGCAAATGGGAGATTGTTAGTTATATGTATGCCCTAGAGGCCATTACTGTACATACGATGTATATTGTAATGGACGCTTGGACATATATAAGGAGGACTTTCTTGCTCGACATGATAGTATGCTATCTGGTTGTACTTTATCTTAACATGTACTCTGATTGTCTCTATGTTACATGTTGATAAAGCCCTTAGGATATGTACTCGACTACTCGGACTATGATGAGATCATACTAGTGGGGTTACGGTAGTCAACGGGTACATCCTATAACTGTTCCTAGTCGAGGGTGTATCGAGACAGGGCATCGATGCACCAGAGTAGACTAGCGTATACGCATCTTGACCCATATGATGGGCGATGGATGATCCCATATCCATCGGTGTTTGACATCAAGGATGGTGTACGGGTGCTCAGTGGAGACTGGGTACACTGGACGGACTCGCCGAGAACTCCTAGATGGTATTATACCTCACGTCAGATGGCAGTTCTCCGGTGACACTGGTACAGAGTAGTCTGTTGACCCGAGATCGTCATAGAGTCTTGTGTGATTCCCACTGTGCTTTTATTTCCATCATACCACATCCAAGAGGGCGTGTAAAAAGGTGGCTTTTGGGTACCGTCCCGAATCACATGGAGGCAATGAGCGATAGGAGGGGATTCGTCTCTCCCGGTATAGGGAGTTGATGTTGTGCTGTGTTCGATTGGCTATAACTGGAAATCCCTGGCCAGGGTTGATGAGATTTACTGGTAAGTGTTATCAGTAGTTTCTCAAACTGTTATAGACCTCAAATCGACACGACTTATCGAGCTACTGGGGTCTGACGTTTACCACCACTAGGCGAGATATGCGACATATCAGACGACGAGACCGGACTGTACGTGAGTGTTACTGTTTGGATTCACAGGAGAATGTACATGCTTTCTTGTTGATCTTCTGAGCACTCAATACCTGGGTGGCTGTTACGTTTAGCTGATCGCTTGCAGCTTGTGGGTGTTTGATATGATCATCACCTACTGCCGGCGTATTGACGATTCTTTAGAGTCCTACAGAGATGTTTCTTGGCTCAGGCAAAACGGAGTAGGAGCACATATATGATATGTGCGGGACCGAGGATAATGCGGTATGTGATACCGTTTTGGATTCTCGCGATATGAGATATCGGCCGGGTATATGTGATATAGCCGGGTCATCGTATTAGTCGGTTATATACGATATAGCCGGATTGTCGGATCAAGTGTTGATTCGATAATTTAATGTTTAATAATATATATGATATATTAAGTTACATTAACTAATATTAGCTGACTAAAAGATTCTTTTTCTCACTCGGGTAATACATTGATATATATGCGATATATGTTAAATGTATTATTTTATTTTGTTACAATAAATATTATATATGTGATATATAATATTGTAACATGATATGGTTATTAATGCAACATGTTTAGTGGAGATTAAACGAGGTTAGGGTTTGATTTGGGTTAATCTCTTCTAGAAGTTTCTAGAAGTTTCTAGAAGCTTTCATTTTTTTGTTTTGGAAAAGATATTTTGCAAGATATTTCTTTAACTCAACCCAAACCCTAACCCTAGTTAATTCTCTACAATGGTTACTTGAACCATGGTTGCATTTCTAACCTTATCATAACTATCATTATTCATCACAAAAGGTTTATGATATTATTCATCTTCTTCTTCCTTCTTCTTTTCATTGAAAAGCTTTCTAGGTTTTTCCTAAGTGATGAAAATGAGTGAGAATAAGAAAAAAAATGAGAGCAAAAATCCTACTTCATCATTCTCATCTATCCTTGCCCTTTAGATGAGAGTGTTCACTTCATTTAGTGAGTGTTAGCTTGTGTTAATGAAACTTCAAGGTAGATCATCTTTGTTATCGAAGATCGGAAGCAAAACTGCATCTTTCTCTTCGTGAAGCCTCTCGAGAGTCCGGAACACGATGATCGCAGCGATGGGACCTCAACACGGAGCTTAAGAAGTGAAGGACCGGATCTACAAAGGTTGTAATCCCTCTCACTTAGTGTTAAAGAGTTTAACATGCTTGTTTTCGCCTAAACTCTAGTTTAAAGATCCGGCTTCGGGTTGTTCGGCACGGCTAATTTTTAAATCGGGCATGGTTGATGCCTCTTAGAACCTTGTGGCAGTGCCTAGCAACCCTACACGCGGCCTTGCCGTAAAACCATACAGCCTCTACACCTTTTGCCCGCTGCAGGGAAACTCTCTGTGTGGGACTCTAAAGACTCGACACTACGCTGGCAGTGGGTTTAACCACAGGCCGCAAGCGGTACTAGCTGTACGTAATGGTCCCCAGGTAGATGTCAATAAAAAGGACGATGAGGAAACCCATCCGAACTCCTACTGAGCCTGATGTGACAATCTCCGTACAGTCCTGTCTGTTCGTCTAGGACTATCGCATATCGGGCCTAAGGGGCGGTAAACGTCAGACCCCTAATAGCGGTATAAGTCATCTCGGAGTGAAGCCCATTACACCTTGAGAAACTACTGCAACCTACCAGTTAATTTTGCTTGCCCTGGCCAGGGACTTTGCGTAATGGCTCTCTATACACAGCGCGATATCAACCCCCGATACTGGGAGAGACGAATCATGTCTAACCGCCACTGCCCCCAAGTGCTTCGGGACTGCACCCAACTACTACCTGTTTGCACGACTCCTTTAAGTCGTGGTAGGGTAGTAATCTAAGTACAGTGGGAACACACCCGAGGCGAAGTAGCAGTGTCAGGTCGATGGACTAAGCTGTACTCATGTCACCTGGGAACTACTATCTGACGATGGGTATAGAACCAACCTGCAATTCCCGGCGAGTCCTGTCCGGTGTACCCATAACCTAACGAGCACCTGCATACTATCTCCAGTACGGCGTACTGATGGCTGTGGGATAGACCATCTCCCCATGCTGGGATGAGAAGCGTACACACCAGTCTACTCCGGAGTATTGATGCCCCATCTCGATAATCCTATGACTAGGGACCTATATAGGATGTTGCTTATAGACTACCCAGCCCCTACTAGTGTGACTGCCATCACAACGCTGGTAATCAAGCAAAGATCCTAAGGGCTCTACTAATATGTATAAGCGATATGTTAAAAGAAACATATGCACATATTAAAGTAGAATCAAACCAAGTAGAATACTACCATTTTTAGCAAGACTGTCAATACAACTGTGAATATCCCAAGCTTCCATTAAGTAATATACAAACTAGTATGATACAGTAATGGCTTCTAGGGTATAAACACTATCAGTAAGGTGGAAATCAAAGCACGGTGGGAATCATACAAGACTCTATGACGATCTCGGGTCTACAGACGAACCTGTACCGGTGTCACCAGAGAACTGCCATATGACGTTAGGTATAATACCATCTGGGAGTTGTCGGCGAGTCCGTTCAGTGTACCCAGTCTCCACTGAGCATCCGTATACTGTCTCTGATGTCAAACACCAATGCATATGGGATCATCTATAGCCCATCTACATGGGTCGAGAAGCTATACGCTAGTCTACTCTGGTATATCGATGCCCTGTCTCGATACACCCTCGACTAAAAACAATTGAAGGATGTACTTATCGACTACTCTGTCCCCACTAGTATGATCTGCATCATAATCCTGGTAGTCAAGTACTCATCCTAAGGGCTTTATCAACATGTAATATAGAGACAATAAGCGTACATGTTAAGATAAAGAGCAACCAGATAGCATACTATCATGTCGAGAAAGAAAGAACTCCCTATATATGTCCAAGCATCCACTACAATATACATCGTATGTACAGTAATGGCTTCTAGGGCATACATATCACTAACGGTCGGTATACGGATGCGAGTCGATATGAGAGAATTGATACCTTTGCCGGTCCTCTGATATGAGATTGTTATGGATGCGACCTGGGATATAGGTATATAAATATATATAATGTTATGAATCCCGAGTGATATGCCGTACGAGAAATTAGGTCCGTACCTTCAGCGTCATATAGGTTGATAGGATCCCTAATGGTTTAATGCTGCCGTACGATGATTTACCGTATGTGATAAGTTTTATGATGATTGATCCATACCATTGACTAGAGGATACCGTACGATGGATTATACCGTACGTGATGTGGTGAGGCTGGATGCCGATTGTTAGATTCACCGACTCAAATATGTTATAGAGACGTATACCTTATAGCATTGCGCCCACGATTTACTTTATGCTGCATTCATGTCACTCTCATTGTATTGCATATACCTGTGCTAGTACACCTACACCATTATCGATGATGCGTATGTTACACTTACACAGATTTGCCGGCTCACACCCTTTATCATTGATAATTGCTATATCACTCACACAGTAAAATTGCTGCATCATGCTATTATATTGCTATGCTCACATTATGATGATATGCCCATGCTCACATCACTGTTCCATGTTGCATGATATACGGATATGCTTACATTCTGTTATATGTCGCATACATCTTGCTTTACGATTATACGCATTGAGATATGCTTTTTTCATGAGATTTCTGGATTTGAGAACCATGGTTATTTCAAAAGAAAGTATGTATTGTTTTAAAAACCCGGTTTCTCTTGATATGATATTTCGAGACGTCCACCATGCGTTTTCTCGGTTCTGAGACGTGTGATATGTGAAACCTGATTCGAGGAGTTGGATGATCTGTTTGCGGGTTCATAGTGGACCCGGCATGATTCCCCAGGGCGAGAAATGGTTTTTGTGGTGTAAAAAATGAGCCTGACAGGGAGGGCACTACGAACCGGTGATTGGTTGGACCTGGAAGTTATCCGGAGGATACCGACCGGAGTCGAGAGATGGATATGGGCCGACCCGTTTTTCCGGATCCCGAGGGCCGATCCGGACAAACGGAGCCCGAGATATGAGGATTTGCGTGTCGATGTTTGACACGGGTTTCATGATGTTTCGAGTGTCGATGTTGGACACTCAGGTTCCATGATATAGTTGTGTCGTTGATCGACACACGTGGTTGATATCCTCATTTATATATACAGGAATTTGTTTTCATGATGTTTCGAGTGTCGATGTTGGACACTCAGGTTCCATGATTTAGTTGTGTCATTGATGGACACACGTAGTTGATATCTTCATATATATATATATATATACACACACACACGCAGGCATATGTTTTCATGATGTTTCGAGTGTCGGTGTTGGACACCCAGGTTCCATAATATTTGTTGTGTCGTTGACGAACACATGGATGATATCCACATGCATACAGGCATATGATGTCAGATGTTTATTTATATATGTCATTGCATTAACTCGATTGTTGACATAGATGCATTTGTGGTCACCCTAGATATCATAGTGTTACCTTCAGGATAGAGTGACCTAGGAAATCGTTGTGTTATTCGATTTCTACTTGCTGGTATTTTCTACTCACGAGTTGGCAACTCACCCCCATTGTACCACAGTTCTTGCAGGTTTGACCGCTTGGGATCAGTTGCAGTATCGCTGGCACACAACTTCATCCAGGGTGTTTTCTTTGGTAGGTGGGACACATGTTGGATCGTGCCCACTCTCGTACTGTTATATTCTATTGTATCTCGATAAACTCCATCACATCAAATCAGAGACTAGAATTGTATATTGGTAGACCTAGTCAGACTTGGGTATTGTGCGAGACTTAGAGCGATGGGTTTATGATCGCTTTTCTTGAGTTTGATGTCTTGCCTCTTTATTTGCTGTTTCTGGGTTGTTTCTTCGTTGTTGGGCATCATATATATGTTATTGTGTGGTTGTGATTCCGCCAGTTGGCAAAGAGCTAGCTCCCACTTGGGGATGTCTATATATTGTTGTATATATGTTTTTGGATCAAAATATATAAGGGAGGTGCTGCCCAAAATTTTAAAAGACAAAACATGATTCATTATATATTTATTTCAAAACTGTACCCCCACTATTTTCCGCAAAAAGGTTTAGATTTTCTGGGCTTCGGCTTACTTGATTTACGTCACGCCTTTAGACATTGCATAATTTAAGTGTCGGTCACTGTAGGGTTACTAGGCACTGTCACAAGGGTCTATATGGTATCAACCATGCCCGATTTAAAATTTAGACGTGCCGAACAACCCTAACCAAGATCTTAGACTAGAGATTAGGTGAAACATTATCAAGTAAACAACTTTACTTCTAAGAGTTAGGGATTACAACCTTTGTAGTCCGTTCCTTCACTTCTAAAGCTCCGTGTTGAGGTCCTTTCGCTGCGATAATCGAGTACCCGGACTCAACAGAGGCTCCCTGAAGAGAAAGATGCAAGTTTGCTTCCGATCTTCGATAACAAAGATGATCTACCTTGAAGAAACTCAAGCTCAAGCTTTTGCTTTTCTAATCAAGTATTAGCAAAGCAAACATCCTAATCTAAACGGCTAGAATAGATGAGGATGATGAAGTAGGAATTTAGCTCTCATTTTTTTTCTTTATCTCACTCAGTTTCATCACTAAATAAAAAGCTAGAAAGCTTTTCATCCAAAAGAAGAAGGAAGAAGATGAAGAATATCTTTTGTGATGAATAATGAATCAAGTCTATGGTTAGAATTGCAACCATGGGTTAAGTAAGAAGACTTAACCCTTGTAGAGATTTGACTATGGTTAAAGGGTTGGATTGGGTTAAATAAATATCTTTGCAAAATATCACAAAATATCAAGGTTAAACTCAAAGCTTCAAGAAGCTTCTTGAAAGCTTCATGAAAGCTTAACCCTAATCCAAACCCTAACCATATTTAAACTCCACAAATCATGTTGCATTTATAACCATAACATGTTACAATATTATATATCACATATACAATATTTATTGTAACAAAATAAAATAATACATTTAACATATATCGCATATATATCAATGTATTACCCGAGTGAGAAAAAGAATCTTTAAGTGAGCTTATATTAGTTAATGTAATTTAATATATCAAATATATAATTATACATTAAATTATCGAATCAACACTTGATCCGATAATCCGGCTATTTCACAAATAACCGACTAATATAATCTGTATCAGTTCATCGAATCAACACTTGATCCGATGACCCGGCTATATCACATATACCCGGCCGATATCTCATATCGCGAGAATATAATATGGTATCACATACACGTATTGTTCTCGGTCCCGCACATATCACATATGTGCTCCTACTTCGTTTTGCCTGAGCCAGGAAAGCTCTGTGTAGGACTCTAAAGAATCGTCAATACGCCGGCAGTAGGCGATGATCATATTAAACACCCACAAGCTGCAAGCGGTCAGCTAAAAGTAACAGCCACCCAGGTATTAAGAAATCAGAATATCAACAAGGAAGCCTGTACATTCTCCCGTGAATCCAACCAGTAACACTCCCGTATAGTCCGGTCTTTTCGTCTGATATGTCGCATATCTCGCTTAGGGGTGGTAAACGTCATACCCCAGTAGCTTGATAAGTCGTGTCAATATGAGGTCCATAACAGTTCAAGAAACTACTGATAACACTTACCAGTAAATCTCAGCAACCCTGGCCAGGGATTTCCAGCAATAGCCAATCGAACACAGCGCAACATCAACTCCCTATACCGGGAGAGACGAAACGCCTCCTATCGCTCATTGCCTCCATGTGATTCGGGACTGTACCCAAAAGCCACCTTTTTGCACGCCCTCTTGGATGTGGTATGATGGAAATCAAAGCACAGTGATAATGACACAAGACTCTATGACGATCTCGGGTCTACAGACTAACCTGTACCAGTGTCACCAGAGAACTGCCATCCGACGTGAGGTATAATACCATATGGGAGTTCTCGGCGAGTCCGTCCAGTGTACCCAGTCTCTACTGAGCACCCGTATACCTTCTCTGATTTCAAACACCAATGGATATGGGATCATCCATCGCCCATCATATGGGTCAAGAAGCGCATACGCTAGTCTACTCTGGAGTATCGATGCCCTGTCTCGGTACTCCCACAACTAGGAACATTTGAAGGATATACTTGGCGACTACACTGTCCCCACTAGTATGATCTGCATCATAGTCCTAGTAGTCAAGTACTCATCCTAAGGGCTTTATCAACATGTGACATAGAGACAATCAGAGTACATGTTAAGATAAAGAGTAACCAGATAGCATACTATCATGTCGAGCAAGAAAGTCCTCCCTATATATGTCCAAGCATCCACTACAATATACAACGTATGTACAGTAATGGCCTCTAGGGCATACAAATAACTAACAATCTCCCACTTGCACTAGGGCCATCTGTTGTGGTATCGCATACCCAACAATCAGCTGTGGTTGAAGTATCTCATACTCAACCATCCAATAAAAGTCTCTACTAGAAAATAGGCCTTTGTGAGTGGATCCGCGCTGTTGTCCTCTGCGTCTACTCTCCTAACCTTGATCTCCCTGGAGATCAACATCTCCATGATCAGGTGATACTGCCTTAGAATTTGTCTGGATCTCTGATGGGACGGGGGTTCCTAGGCTTAAGCCACAACTCCATTGTCACACAATGGCAGGAACGAAGTTCATCTCATGAACTTATATATATATCCAGACTGTCTCTTTGGTAGCTTCCTTGGTAATGATGTATCTTGCCTTTAATCGTCTAGTATGTCACGATATCTAGCTTGGAACTCTTCCAGCATACCGTCCCTCCACTGAGGGTAAAGACAATGCCTGCGACTGACATTCAGTCGTCCTTATCACCCTGGAACCTTTCCAGTGATTCTCCCCAGGATCGATTGATACCATCTCAGTACAACTAGTGAGAATCCTAACATCCAATTAGATCTATCTCATAGATCCATAACCCAGGATTTAGGAGGTATCATCTTGATCCTATATGGAGAATCTTTGTGATAAGAGAAGATTGACCGAGCGTAGCATAGGAAACTCCTTCCCTATCAAGAGTATGTCATCCACGTACTCTGCGAGGATCACCAACATACTCTCTACTACCCTTCTGTATATACATGGTCCATCTACCATTTTGATTAAGTCAAACTCTTTGACTACTACACCAAACTGACGTTCCAACTCCGCGATGCCTGATTTATCACATAAAATATCTTGCACACGTTTCCACTGCTTCCACTGTCTACGAAGCCCTCTGTCTGTGTACTTATAGACGCTCTCTTCCAAATCAATATTTAGAAAAGCAGTCATGACACCCAACCGCCAGATATCGTAGTCATGGTATGTAGCCGTGGCAAGTAGGATCTGGATGGACTTAAACATAGATTTGAAAGTCTCAACTTTTCCATGTACACCAAGTAATCTTCTCAAGATATACTTGCTCCTGATGGGGATTTAACCCTTCAGATAAAGCAACCAAAGTCCATACTTTGTTGGTGTATAAGGATTCCATCTCAGATCGCTAAGCATCCAGCCATTCTTACAGAGTCCCACTCCTGATGGCTTGCTCGAAACTAGTTGGGTCATTATCTCATGATGCAATCCTCTCTCCCACTGTCATAGAGAAACTGAAGTATCTCTCAGGTGGATGAGGAACCCTACCAGATTGGGGGAGAGGCTGAGGTTCGTTGGAAACTATTGAATCCTCCGGTTCTACCAAATCATCAGCTGCAGTTTGTATAGCTGGAACTCCTTCCAGTTCTACTTCATTACCACTAATTTCTTCACAAGAAATTCCCTTTTACTCAAAAAGTGGTATGCCGAGAAATAAAACATCTTTTGTTCCTCGGGGTGGTAGAAGATATTCCCTTGAGAATGCTTGGGATATCCAACAAACTTCCACAGAACTCAACTTGCCTCGAGCTTGTCCGGATTTTGCTTTTGACATAGGCCGGACAACCCCAAATCTTAACTTCCTTAAGAGATGGGCTCTTACCATATCATATCACATATGGAGTGGTAGGCATCTGATTTGGTTGGAACCCTATTCAATAGGTATGCAACTTATCAAGTGCATAACCCTAAAAGAAAATAGGCAACTCAGTAGTACTCATCATAGAGCACACCATACCACATAGGGTGCGATTGCTCCACCCCGATACACCGACGTGCTATGGTGTATACGGAGGAGTAATATTGAGAGAGAATCTCATTCTCCTTTAGAATAGTCCAGGAATTCCGTGCTCAAGTATTCTCCTCCTTGATCTCATCAAAGAACATAATACTTATCCCGTTTTTAGTTCTCTACTTCTAACTTATATTCTTTGATTATCTCAAAAGTTTCGGACTTGTGTTTCAACAGGAACATATGTCTAAATCTTGAGAGGTCATCAGTGAATGTAATGAAGTATAAAGAACCGGTCTTGGCATGTGTAGACATGGGACTTTCATACATCAGCATGTATCAATCCCAAGAGTTCACTAACTCTTTCTCTGTTTCCAATAAACGGAGCTGTGGTCATCTTATCTTTGTGACATGACTGGAAAGTTTTACAAAATGTAAATCCAAACTAATTTAAATATGCATCTTTATGTAACTTTAGCTAGTCGGGTCGCATTGATATGACCTAGTCTACAATTCCTCAAGAAGGATTCGTTCATTTCTGAACTCTTTCTCTTATGTGTGTTCTGTACGTTAAGAACTGTGGTTTGATTTAGAACGTCTATGCTTTTAGATAACGTGCCTGAACCGATCAATACTTGATATAGGAAATGTTCAAAACATTATCCAACAATACAAAATTATATCCTTCTTTACTAATAAAGAGACTGATATGATGTTGTATATCAGGTTCGGTATCTAATAACATTCGTTCAGAATTAATGTATTCTTGTAATACAGGGTGATAACTGCCAACAGACTTGGCTGCAACACTTGCATTATTTCCAACTCTTGAAACTTATCACCCGTTCTCAGTTCTCTACCTGTCTGTAGCCCATGTAACAAATTACATTTGTGGGATCCTGATCCGGTATCTCATACCCAGGACGTAAAGGATACTGAGAAACAGTTCTCGGTAATGAACATACCCGAAGATGATGCATCAACATGCACTTTCTTCGTTTGGGCAGCACGGGAATTCTGGTAATCCCCTATTTCCTGCTCTGTCTTATAACAATTATAAGTTGGAGTGGGAACAACGTTCCCTAGCGCAGTATAACAAGCGGGTTCGGTCAATACATCCGTATTATTATCTTGATTAAGGCGTGACATGGTCGCTACCTGGAGAGAGATAGAAGAAAACATTCAGCGTATGCTCTTGTAAGATTAGATTGGTTATTAATATATCTCATCAGGATGTCACCCACTGTTTTAGTCAAATCTTCCTTCAAACCCTAAAAGGAAAGACTAGCCGGGATTAATTACACTCTACAAGTTCGCCAATCTTTCAGCCAGGCCAGTGCCGGTACTTTGAGGGAGGTTCCACGTGCTTTCGCACGGACCTAATTAAAGTAAACCTCGGTTTCCCATAGGCATAACCCCATTGAAACCTTTCTAGACACCTACTTAATCGGCTAATTGTAATGTGAAAAACTCTCCCAGGAGTAACTCTTACTCGCAGCGGGTATCGGGATCCAACTATCTCATAGAAGGTATGCAATCTCATTGCAAATTTCAACTCTTGAAATTCCCAATAATATTTTACCCCTAGCATCCTATGACCTTGAAGAAAGCCAACAAACCATAGGATACTAGTCAAGTTCAACCCGTCATTTACCGATTGAATTAAACCCACCCGCACGACCCTTGACGAAAGCCAACAAAGTCGCACGACTACCCTAACTTAATCGCATCATATTCTTATACAGATAAGCGTAAATAGCTACCGCACACTACGCCTTGACAAAAGCCAACAAACGTAGTACGAATACTATGAAGTACTTATCTGAAATGACGGAGGCTACGACAGGTTTTTAAGAAAACCCTTTGCGTAATGAACTTGATATCGTTGTAGAATCGAGTGATTTTGAAAGGAATGTTTTTGAGGCCTTTTCTAGTTTTGCTAAAGAGGTCACTCCCGGTGAAGGGATCGTCGGCTCTTTCCTTATCGAATAAGGTGCAGGATATTTCATAAATACCACTATGCAAAGCAAAAACTATAGAAACAATCAAAAGACAAACCGAGTTTGTAGCATCTGCTAGTTTCGCTAAAGAGGTCACTCCCGGTGAAGGGATCTCGGCTCTTTCCTTATCGAATAAGGTGCTGGATGTTCTACAAGGAACACCGCTATGCAAAGCAAGAACTAAAGCTACCAGTTTTTGAGACAAGTTTCTACAACATCTTTTGGTTTCTTTTAGTTTCATTAATCTCATTAATGAAGTCCCATTTTATTATGCTTCACAAGCATCACATTTGAAACAAAATCAGCAATATAACATATATCTCATATATATAATATAAACATTCGTCTCAGGCAGTAATATGATCTCATCACAGAACATTTGCAGCAGAAGAACAACATATGAAATATTGGATATACTAGGACGTCCGTGTTTTATATCGAGCCTGCATAAAACACGGATTCCACGGTCGCAATGAATAGCCAAACCCACATCCCTAGACCCCTACGAGAGCGGCAAGCAACACTACCAATTCTAGGGTTAGGAGACCCGGTCTCGACTCCTCGAGATGGTCTCCCACTGGACCCTACAACCCGGTTACTTGTGCTTCCCGCCTTGAATCTACCTAATACGGAAAAGTAAATAATATACAATGGTGACATCATCCTCAGCCTGGAAGTGCCCCAATAAAAGAATATTACATACAATGAATTTTACATGAATGAAAATAAAAACCCTCATCTCACATAAAACCCCCGGCTGTTCAAAACGCGACGATCCAATATAACATATCACAGCAACACATAATATCACATATCATCAACGTAAATAAATATGCGTATCTCAATTGTCGTTGATGCATAGCAACAAAATCGGTGATACACCGCATATTACACTTACGGTCGTAGAAAAGAAAGTGTAAAACTACAACAGTTGGAATCCGTAACCTTCTTAGACATCTCATGCCTAACCAAATGAATTCCTTAAACATCGCATGCCTAACAATTATAAACCCCGCATTTTAGTCTCGATCTCGAAAATACTTTTCAATATCTAGTCGGGCAATTCAACAAGATTCCCGACATCCTGATCGAATGCTCGTCGCAAATTTTAGTAGATGGCCGCACCCCCGGATGCCGTCGACGAAGTACACTAAGGCGGAACACCGCTGCCGCGAGCACCCGAACGGATGCTTTTGGTGACGGGGTTCTCCTACAGTCACTTGGTCGGGGCTATGGGGCATGGCTATCTATTAAGTTTACCGGCGAGTATCCCCGTACGCTACGTGATTGCAATGGAGTTTTGATCACATCAAAATCCCGTGGCAATCGATCAATTGAGACAAAAGTGCTAGATTTACGACATTCAAATTAGTTATCTCATAACTACTTGTGGATTCCAAATATTGTATCACATTCCAGATAAATAGACAATGTTAAACTTTCCGATCGAATAAACAAACACCCAAGATTTCCCAAATAGCTCAACACTTAAGCGGAGTTCAAAAAGTATCCATCACATGCCACAGTACCGATGGTCCAGCCCTAGAAGGGTCAAACCAACGCCTCACATGTGGCAACGCCGTACTGCCCCAAACCCTAAGGTTTAGAGGCGGTTCAGACGGTCACATAATCGAGTTAAGGTTTGTGTTCTTCTAGAGGGTCCACCGCGTTACTTGCACGACTTAGAACGTTCTTTAACTAAGGAAAAATCCAACACTTGGAAATTTTCCGGCAGGAGAAAAAGTGAGTTATTGATATCCGTTCGAACTTTTTAACACGTTCTAAATTACCCGGAAAAAGTTAAATGAAGTTAAATAATCCGATCGAATCAACGAATACAAAAGATCTCCAGAAAACTCAACACATGAGAAATATTAAAAATTCCAAGAAGCAAGTAGAAATGCCTACGGATGTTACTGTGCAAACAGTAAACCCTAATTCTCCTTTTTGGCCGCGGAACCGCCGCACAAGGCAGGGTATTGCCGCGGTTCCGCTACTCTTTAAAGGTATTATGGGCTCGTTTTTTACAGTAATCCTTAGAATTCCCTGCTTAATTTTCTGAGTATTTTTAATACAGAAAAAATCAACATTTTTAAAAATTTCCAGAGAGAGGTGTAAAATGGGGTTTCGGGGTTTGATCGGACTTTAAACTTCGTCTAGACTTCGCCTAAAGCTTTAGCTTGGCTCTGATACCACTGTAGGGTTACTAGGCACTGTCACAAGGGTCTATAAAGCATCAACCATGCCCGATTTAAAATTTAGACGTGCCGAACAACCCTAACCAAGATCTTAGACTAGAGATTAGGTGAAACATTAGCAAGTAAACAACTTTACTTCTAAGAGTTAGGGATTACAACCTTTGTAGTCCGTTCCTTCACTTCTAAAGCTCCGTGTTGAGGTCCCTTCGCTGCGATCATCGAGTACCCGGACTCAAGAGAGGCTCCATGAAGAGAAAGATGCAAGCTTGCTTCCGATTTTCGATAACAAAGATGATCTACCTTGAAGAAACTCAAGCCCAAGCTTTTGCTTTGCTAATCAAGTATTAGCAATGCAAACACCCTAATCTAAATGGCTAGAATAGATGAGGATGATGAAGTAGGAATTTAGCTCTCATTTGTTTTCTTTATCTCACTCATTTTCATCACTAAATAAAAAGCTAGAAAGCTTTTCATCCAAAAGAAGAAGGAAGAAGATGAAGAATATCTTTTGTGATGAATAATGAATCAAGTCTATGGTTAGAATTGCAACCATGGGTTAAGTAAGAAGACTTAACCCTTATAGAGATTTGACTATGGTTAAAGAGTTGGGTTGGGTTAAATAAATATCTTTGCAAAATATCACAAAATATCAAGGTCAAACTCAAAGCTTCAAGAAGCTTCTTGAAAGCTTCATGAAAGCTTAACCCTAATCCAAACCCTAACCATATTTAAACTCCACAAATCATGTTGTATTTATAACCATAACATGTTACAATATTATATATCACATATACAATATTTATTGTAACAAAATAAAATAATACATTTAACATATATCGCATATATATCAATGTATTACCCGAGTGAGAAAAAGAATCTTTAAGTGAGCTTATATTAGTTAATGTAATTTAATATATCAAATATATAATTATACATTAAATTATCGAATCAACACTTGATCCGTTAATCCGGCTATTTCACAAATAACCGACTAATATAATCTGTATCAGTCCATCAAATCAACACTTGATCCGATGACCCGGCTATATCACATATACCCGGCCGATATCTCATATCGCAAGAATATAATACGGTATCACATACACGTATTGTTCTCGGTCCCACACATATCACATATGTGCTCCTACTCCGTTTTGCCTGAGCCAGGAAAGCTCTGTGTAGGACTCTAAAGAATCGTCAATACGCCGGCAGTAGGCGATGATCATATCAAACACCCACAAGCTGTAAGCGGTCAGCTAAACGTAATAGCCACCCAGGTATTGAGCAAGCAGAAGATCAACAAGCAAGCCTGTACATTCTCCCGTGAATCCAACCAGTAACACTCCCGTACAGTCCGTTCTCTTCGTCTGATATGTCGCATATCTCGCCTAGGGGTGGTAAACGTCAGACCCCGGTAGCTTGATAAGTCGTGTCGATATGAGGTCCATAACAGTTCGAGAAACTACTGATAACACTTACCAGTAAATCTCAGCAACCCTGGTCAGGGATTTCCAGTTATATCCAATCGAACACAACGCAACATCAACTCCCTATACCGGGAGAGACGAAACCCCTCCTATCGCTCATTGCCTCCATGTGATTCGGGACTGTACCCAAAAGCCACCTTTTTGCATGCCCTCTTGGATGTGGTATGATGGAAATCAAAGCACAGTGAGAATGACACAAGACTCTATGACGATCTCGGGTCTACAGACTAACCTGTACCAGTGTCACCAGAGAACTGCCATCTGACGTGAGGTATAATACCATCTGGGAGTTCTCGGCGAGTCCGTCTAGTATACCCAGTCTCCACTGAGCACCCGTATACCTTCTCTGATGTCAGACACCAATGGATATGGGATCATCCATCGCCCATCATATGGGTCAAGAAGCGCATACGCTAGTTTACTCTGAAGTATCGATGCCCTGTCTCGGTACTCCCACGACTAGGAACATTTGAAGGATATACTTGGCGACTACACTGTCCCCTCTAGTATGATCTGCATCATAGTCCTGGTAGTCAAGTACTCATCCTAAGGGCTTTATCAACATGTGACATAGAGACAATCAGAGTATATGTTAAGATAAAGAGTAACCAGATAGCATACTATCATGTTGAGCAAGAAAGTCCTCCCTATATATGTCCAAGCATCCACTACAATATACAGCGTATGTATAGTAATGGCCTTTTGGGCATCCATATAACTAACAGTCACGTGCTAAATTTTTGGGTCATGACAAAGTTGGTATCAGAGCGCTAGGTTTAACCTTGGTTCGAATCTATGTTTGACTATGCAGAGTCTAAGGCGTATATATATTTCGGAACCTAGGCTTGACCTTACGGAACTTAGACTTGAACAGGGGGGTATTAGACCTAAACTTTCGTTTCATAGGTTGACCTTGATTGATGAAGTAGGTAGCTTGAGTAGAGTGACGTACCGTACGTATATTCCGCGGCATATTTACGATACGATACTCCACTTAAGAAACCTTAGGATGTACATATTTTGAGATCAGTGATTCTCTTCGTCCCCATGATTATACGTCCAATTGAGATCCTTGATACTATTCATTCCTATGATATATATCCATTTGGGGTATGATGATTTCTTTCGTTCATGTGATTTATCTTTATCGATTACTGCTTGAGGTTCTTATCACCATGGTTTGAGCACAGATTGAGCTGCTGCTGGTGTTGTGGTCAAGGTGAGCTCGTCATTGACGAGGACTGACCATGTTGTTTTCTGGTTTCATAGGGACGTGTAGGTATAGTGTTGGTGTTTTGATCTCTCGTTGAGGCGAGTGTTCCGTTTTGCACCTGATGATTGGGCCACTGATAGAGGCTGCCGGATTGTGAGAGGACTGTTGATGTATGACCTACCTCAGGGATTGTGATGTCGTATACTGTGCAGACAGATGACCCAGCTGTTGCTGAGATTGCTGGGATGTCGCTTCTAGAGCTTACGAGCTGAGATCGCTGGAGCTTCCAGGCGGAGATACGACAGATGATAGCTAGTCTATCCTGAGTTGAGAGACAAAGGTGATTCGTCAGATTTGATGCGCCGACGCAGGCCTAGTTGAGCTGAAGATTTCCAGTGTAGAGAATATTGCTCAAAGCTAGAGTAGATCGATCCAGAGATGACGTTGTTCATTGAATGATCTGATAGGAGATAAGTAAATGGACCAGCTTCAGATAGAGGATCTCACCGAGATGCGTTGTGAGTTGATCGAGAACGGACGAGTATTGAGTATTCCTCTGATGGTTGGGACGAGTTCCCAAGGAATTTTTTGGCTAGATATCTTCTACAGAGTGATGAAGATACCGAGTTCGTGGTTTCGAGTCCGTGTGAGAGATTCCGGATTGACTGTAGCCTATTGGATATATGTATGCCCTAGAGGCCATTATGTGATAGTGTATGTACTGATGTGTAGGTGTGTGTGTGTTTGTGTGTGTGTGTGTGTGTATGTGTATTCAGAGGACAGTCTTGCTCGACATGATAGTATGGTATCTGGTTTCTCTTTATCATATGTTCACTTGATCATGTTTATATTCATTTTGGTACATGTTGATAAAGCCCTAAGGATATCGGCTTGACTACTGGGATTATGATGTGGATCATACTAGTGGGACACCTGTAGTTTATAAGCATATCCTTGAAATGTTCCTAGTCGTAGGTATATCGAAACAGGGCATCGATATTCCAGTGTAGACTAGCGTATACTATTATTGTTCCATATGATGGGCGATGGATGATCCCATATCCATCTGGTGTGATGACACCGAAGATTGTATACGGGTGCTCAGTGAGACTGGGTACACTGAACGGACTCACCGAGAACTCCTATATGGTATTATATCATACGTCGGATAGCAGTTCTCAGGTGACACTGGTACAGGTTAGTCTGTAGACCCGAGATCGCCATAGAGTCTTGTGTGTCCTCCCATTGTACTTTGATCTCCACCCTACTATGGCTCTATTGAGTCGTACAAACAGGTGGATTTTGGGTACAGTCCCGAGGCATATGGAGGCAATGAGCGATAGGAGGGGTTTCGTCTCTCCCGGTATTGGGGGTTGATGCTGTGCTATGCACGATTGGCTATAACAGGAAGTCTCTGCCCAGGGCTGCTGAGATATTACTGATAAGTGTTATCAGTAAGTTTCTCGATCTGTTATAGACCATATACCGGCATAACTTATTGATTTATTGGGGTCGACGATTCTATCCCTAAACTCAATATGCAGCATATCTGACGAAGAGACCAGACTGTACGGTAAGTGTTGCCAGTTGGATTGACGGGAGTTTTGACAGGTTCGCTTGTTCTTCTTCTGATCGCTCAATACCCGGGTGACCGTTACGTTTAGCTGACCGCTTGCGGTTTGTAGGTGTTTGATATGATCATCACCTACTGCTGGTGTATTGACGAGTCTTAGAGTCCCATATAGAAGTTTCCTGGCTCAGGCGAAACGAAGTGGTGCGCATATGATATATGTGCGGAAGCTCGATTAAATACGAGTATATGATACCGTATTTTAATCGGGTGTTTTATATTAGTCGGGTAGTATGAGATATGACTGGTTTATTAAATCAAGTGTTGATTTAATATTGACTTTTTTCTCATTTATTTAAACCCTTTTCTTTTGATGGATGCATGCATGTATATGTAAATGTTGATGTGCATACACACATACATGCATGCATTTGTATCATGGTTGATGATACAACTTAGATGGCAATATAAGACTCACATGGTTCATAATTATATATATGGATATTTTGTTTTAAGTTAAAGATAAAGGAAATTAAAAGAATGACTCATTTCTTCACAAATGACTCATAGTTTCTACACACTTCCTTGGTTGACCTTTGACCCAACCTTGGTTAATTTCCTTTGCTTTTTAACTCATCACAAAATATCTAGATATTATTATTAACCATGGTTTGTATTATGATATTTATCTCTTGCTCATTTTCATTTTGCATTATTATTCATCCAAAAGGAAAATATCAAGCCATCTTCATCTTCTTCTCTCTAGCTCTCTCTTGAGTTCAAAATTGAGTGAGATTAAAATAAAGAAAGGGTTTTAAGTGAGAATCTAAACCACTTCATCATCCTACACACCTCTTGCTACTTTGTATAGGGTGTTTACTTCAAGGACTTTATAGATCAAGTGAAGCAACAAGCTTTGAGCAAAGGACTTCGGGTGGATCGTCGTGGACTTGGAAGTGATCTAGCAAGCCGTTCCAAACCAAAGGAGATCCAAGGAGTCACCCTAGGAGGTCTACAAAGGTTGTAGTCTCTCCACTTAGTGATAGATAATCTTTTATATGTGATACTTTTAATTGTTACTCTATAATTCTAGTTCGATTCATGGTTGAGTTTGTTTAGTACCTCTTAAAATTTAAATTGTGGTATGTGTGATATTTCTAAACCTTATATGAGGCACTAAGGAAACCTTACAGTGGTATCAGAACTAAGCTAGAGCTTTGGAGTAACCTAGACGACGTTAAAAACCTCGAACGAACGAAATACGACGCCCGAGGGGTGCTCTGTGGAAATTTTTCAAAAACGTGGATTTTTTCACATTAAAAATACTTTAAAAATTCAGCAGGGGATTTTATGGGCCCACAAGAAATACGAACCCCTACTTCCACTAAAGCACTGCGGAACCGCGACAGGAATGGACATTCCGTGGCGGTTCCGCGGCGACTTTGGTGCAGGTGGGGCCGTACTTTCTTGCGCTGGCCCGTATGTACTTTGTGCAGTTTCTGGTAATTTTTAAAACTGCTCAAGTGTTGAGCTTTCTGAGAAGTCTTTCAGTGTTTAATCGTTCGATCGAATGTTTTAACCGCGCCTAGTTTATTAGTATGTGATACAATAATTGGAATCTACAAATTTGTTTGTTGCGTATAAATCTAGCAGTTCGGTCTTGAGAATAATCGAAAATATTGTTGAATTATCCGGCTTATTTTGAAAAGGTGTTTTCATGGGTGAGACCTAAATGCGAGCTTTACATTGTTAGGCATGAAATATTGTATATGTGATATTCCGGGTTTGTGTTGTCTAAAGGCAGTTACGATTCCAATTGTTGTAGTTTTTCATTTTATTTCTCTGTGACCGTAAGTGTAGTATGTGGTGTATCGCCGATTTTGTTGCTATACATCAACGACAAACGGGGTACGCATACTTACTTACGTTGATGATATATGATATTATGTATTGCTGAGATTTGATATGCAGGATTGCCGTGATTGAATAGCCGGGGGTTTTATATGAGATGAGAGTTTTCTTTTCATTCATGTAAAATTAAATTGTATGTAATATTCTTTTATTTTGGGGCACTTCCGGGTTGAGGTTGATGTTACCAGTGTTGTATATTATTTACTTTTCCGCATTAGGACAGACCCAAGGAGGAGGGCACAAGTGACCGGGTTCTAGGGTTCAGTGGGAGGCCATCTTGAGGAGTCGAGACCGGGTCTCCTAAACTCCAGAATTGGTAGGGTCACTTGCCGCTCTCGTAGGGGTCTAAGGGTGTGGGCTTGGCTATTCATCGCGACCGTGGAATCCGTATTTTCTATTGCTGGCTAAATACAAAATACGGACCTCCTAGATATCCTATATTAAATGTGCTTCTGCTGCTTTTATTATCTGATGTGATCATTTAATTTATATCTGAGACGAATGCAATATTATATATATGATATATAATAGACGTTGCTTATGTTTTGCACCCATGCTAGCCCCGTCCTGGTATGCCGTTAGTTAAGTAACCTAACGGTGCATATCAGGACACTGAGGCGAATGCGAGTGGCATAAGCGTACGTTATATTTTTGTTTCTTTCTGTGATGGCTTAGGATTTAAATGATGGGACTACATTAATGAGATTAATATAAAGATAAATGAACCTAAAAAGATGTTGTAGAATCGGATTTGAAACACACTCGGCCTTTTATAAAAGCAAGTTTCAAAAAGCGGAGCTTAAGCCACTCCTTTTAAACCCATTGGATTCTACAACGATATCAAGTTCAAAGCGTTAAAAGTTTTCTTAAAAACTATCCGCAGCCCTCCGTCATTTTAGGAAGCAGAGTACTTGGTATTCGTACTGCGTATTTTGACTTTAGTTACGGCACAGTGTACGGTAGCTGAGTGATGTCTTCCTACACTGCATATGATGTAGATTAGTTAAGACATTCATATGATTATGTTGACTTTAGTTAAGGGTCATATGGGTGGGTCTAGTTAATCACGAAATGACGGGAATAATTTGACTAGTACTTACGATATGTTGACTATAGTTAAGGTCATGAGTACTAGGGGTAAAAATAATATCGGGAATTTCAAGTGTTGTAATTTACAATGAGATTGTATACCTTCTATATGATAGTAGGATCCCGATCCCACTGCGAGCAAAAGTTGCTCCCGGGAGAATTTTGCACTTTACAATTAGCTAACTCAGTAGGTGTCAAGAAAGGTGTCAAACGGGGCTACGCCTCTGGGAAGACGAGGTTTATTTTAATTAGGTCCGTGCGAAAGCACGGGGAACCTCCCTCAAGTACCGACACCGGCCTGGCTGAACGGTTAGCGAAGTTGTAGAATGTAATTAATCCCGCCTAGTTTTCTTTTTAAAAGGTTTTAAAGAAAATTTGATAAAAACAGTGGGAGACATCGATTAGACAAGATAATAACCAATCTAATCTTTGCAAGAGCTTTTCGCTGAGTGTATTCTTTTCTCTCTCTTAACAGCAGATTCAAATGTCAGGACTCAAGCTTCTATTAGATAAAAATAAACTGAATGGGACCAATTATAAAGATTGGCTGAGAAATCTAAACATTGCCTTAACTTATGATAAGGTATCATATGTCCTCACCGCTCCAACCCCGTCCAGCCCAGGTCCTAAATCTTCAGTTGCGGATAAGGAAATCTGCAAGACATGGGACGCTGACTGTTCCACGGCCAAATGCCTCGCGCTTGCATCGATGGATAACGCACATCAGAAGCAGCACGAGAATATGGACGTACAATCCATATTCCTCCATACAAAACAATTGTATGGAGAGCAATCTCACGTATTACGATACGAAGCATCCAGAAAGCTATTTCAGATGCGAATGGCCCCTGGTACAGCAGTAGGAGACCATGTTCAGAAAATGATAGCTCTCATAGAAGAGCTTGAGGACCTTGGGTGGACGATGGACAATGAACAATATACGGATATTATTCTGCAGTCTCTCCCCTCCACCTTTGCTCAGTTCATAGTAAACTTCAACATGCACAACATGGAGAAGGAACTACCTGAACTCCTTAATATGTTAAGGAGTACAGAGAGCACGCTGAAGTCAGTAAAGAATTCTGTTTCGTATGTTGGGCCATCATCCTCCTCTCGCCCGAAGGCTAAGGCCAAAGGAAAGATGAAGAAGAAACCCACCAAACTTAAGGGTGGAGTCAAAAAGGTTAAGGGGAAAGACAAGTCCAAGGTTGGGGAATCGGGGAAAGGAGAATGTTTCCACTGCAAAAAGACGGGACACTGGAAGCGGAACTGTACTGAGTACCTTGAACTCAAGAAGAAGCATGGTGATGTTTCAGCTTCAGGTGTGTTCGTGATTGAAAATTGTTTTTCTATTAACTCTGCTTCCTGGGTATTGGATACCGGTTCGGGTTCTCATATTTGCAATTCTGTGTAGGCGTTGAGAAATAGCGGAGTTTTGAAGAAAGGTGATCATACTCTCCAAGTTGGAAATAGTTTCAATGTAAATGCAGTTTCAGTGGGAGAGTATCACCTAGGGTTACCATCGGGTTGTATATTGGTTTTGAACCCATGTTATTTTGTGCCAAGTATGCTATGTAATATTATATCCATTTCTTTGTTAGACAATGAAGGGTATCATTTTGTTGTGCAACATAATGTTATGAACATTAGACTTAATCAAGAGTTGATTGGTTGTGGTACACTTAATAACAGGATATACGTCCTTAATCAACATACAGTTTTCAACATTCAACACACAAGTAAAAAAAAATTTTAGATATAAATGAAGCTTTTCTTTGGCATTGTATACTTGGTCATATTAATGAAACAAGACTAAACAAGCTTCATAAAGATGGATATTTAAATTCTCTTGAGTATAAATCTTATGCAACTTGCCAGTCTTGTATCAAAGGTAAAATGACCAAAACTCCGTTTACTGGACACGGAGAAAGAGCTACTGAGCTCCTAGGCCTCATACATAGTGATGTATGTGGGCCAATGTCTACACATGCAAGAGGCGGTTTTTCCTACTTCATAACTTTTACTGATGATTTCTCAAGATTTGGTCATGTGTTTTTGATAAAACATAAATCTGAAGCTTTCGAGAAATTCAAGGAGTACAAACTTGAAGTAGAAAACCAAACAAGAATGAGAATCAAGATACTTCGATCAGATCAAGGTGGAGAGTACTTAAGTACTGAATTCTTGGACTTCCTAAAAGAGAATGGGATTCTCTCTCAGCTCACTCCCCCTTACACACCACAGCACAACGGTGTGTCAGAACGACGGAATCGTACCCTATTAGATATGGTACGATCCATGATGAGTGATTCTGAGTTACCCCTCTCCTTTGGGGGGTATGCATTGGAAACTGCAGCTTTTCTGTTAAACAAATTCCAACCAAGACCGTTTCTACCACTCCATATGAGATATGGCATGGGAAGAGACCATCTCTTAAACCAATTAAGATTTGGGGTTGTCCGGCTTTTGTCAAAAATCAGAATCTAGAAAAACTAGAGACACGATCAGTCAAATGTATATTTGTGGTTTATCTAAAACATTCGTTTGGGTATCTTTTCTACCACAAGGAGGAACAAAAGGTGTTTGTTTCTCAGTATGCCACATTTTTAGAAAATGTTATTTTTCCAAATGATACTGATGGCAATGTGGTAGATCTAGAAGATGTTGTAGAAACACAAGTTACAAATGACGACTTGGCTGAAACTGATGTTGTAACAGAATCTAATGAACCTCAGCCACTCCATATATCTGGTAGGACTTCTCGCCCACCGGAAAGATACTACGGTTTTCTCATTGATGGTGATAGAGAAGATTGCATCATGGATGATGATGATCCTGTCAGTTTTCATCAAGCTATCACGAGTGGTGACTCTGTGAAATGGCTGGATGAGATCTGAAATAGAGTCCATGTACACCAACAAAGTATGGACTTTAGAAGATGTACCCTCCGGGATAAAACTTGTGGGTTGCAAATGGATCTTTAAAAGAAAGATCGGTGTAGATGGACAGGTGGAGACCTATAAGGCAAGGTTAGTAGCGAAAGGTTTTCGTCAAAGACCAGGTTTGGACTATGACGAGACTTTCTCTCCGGTAGCCATGCTTAAATCCATTCGGATCCTACTTGCTATTGCTGCTCACTACGACTATGAAATCTGGCAGATGGACGTTAAAACTGCATTTCTAAATGGTGATTTAGATGAATGCGTTTATATGGATCAGCCAGAGGGCTTCATTGACAGTGGGAGCAGCGGAAAAGCATGTAAGTTGCTTAAATCCATTTATGGATTAAAGCAGGCATCACGGAGTTGGAACATCTGTTTTGATGATATTATCAAAGAGTTTGATTTCATCAAAAATCCATATGAACCTTGTGTTTATAAGAAGACTGTAGGGAGAAATGTCACATTCCTCGTATTGTACGTAGATGACATACTTATGATAGGAAATGATATTCCTATGCTACAGCCGGTCAAATCATTCTTATCACAAAGGTTCTCCATGAAGGACATGGGTGATGCCACATACATATTGGGCATACGGATCTATTAGGGATATATCCAAACGGTTATTGGGATTGTCCCAAACTAAGTACATCAACACCATCCTAAAGAGGTTTAGTATGGAAGACTCCAAGCGAGGGGCCTTACCCTCTTGCCACGGAGTCACTCTCTCCAAAGACGATTGCCCAAAGTCTGATATAGAAAGAGCTCGCATGAGCATTATTCCCTATGCTTCGGCAGTAGGATCAATAATGTATGCGATGTTGTGTACACACCCTGATGTAGCTTATGCACTTAGTGTAGCAAGCAGGTATCAGTCAAACTCAGAGGAGAATCACTGGACTGCTGTGAAGAAAATTCTTAAGTACTTGCGAAGGACTAAAGAATTATTCTTGGTATATGGTAACGGGGATCTCTAAATGAAGGCCTTTACCGATTCAAGCTTCCAGAGTGACAAGGATGACAGCAAGTCTATCTCAGGGTTTGCATTTACCCTCACTGGAGGGACGGTGAGTTGGAAGAGTTCCAAACAGGATACCGTTGCAGACTCAACGATGGAAGCTGAGTACATTGCTGCAAATGATGCTGCCAAGGAAGCCGTCTGGATGAGGAAGTTCATCTCAGAGCTAGGAGTAGTTCCAACCATTATTGATCCAATACCTTTGTATTGTGACAATAATGGGGCTATGGCGTTGGTCAAAGAGCCTAGGTCCCATCAGAAGTCCAGACACATCCTGAGGCGATATCATCTGATCCGGGAGATAGTTGATCGCCACGAGATCGAGATCAAGAGAGTAGATACAAAGGATAACACTGCGGATCCATTCACCAAGGCCCTCCCTCAGCCGCAGCATGAGCGACTTTTTGAGATGTTGGGTATGAGATACGCCAATAATTGGCCTTAGTGAAAGTGGGAGATTGTTGGAAATATGTACGCCCTAGAGGCCATTATGTGATAGTGTATGCACTTATGTGTATATATATATTCAGAGGACAGTCTTGCCCGACATGATAGTATGCTATCTGGTTTCTCTTTATCATATGTTCACTTGATCATGTTTATATTCATTTTGGTACATGTTGATAAAGCCCTAAGGATATCGGCTTGACTACTGGGATTACGATGTGGATCATACTAGTGGGATACCTGTAGTTTATAAGCATATCCTTGAAATGTTCCTAGTCGTAGGTATATCGAAACAGGGCATCGATATTCCAGTGTAGACTAGCGTATGCTATTCTTGTTCCATATGATGGGCGATGGATGATCCCATATCCGTCTGGTGTGCTGACACCGAAGATTGTATACGGGTGCTCAGTGAGACTGGGTACACTAAACGGACTCACCGAGAACTCCTATGTGGTATTATATCATACGTCGGATAGCAGTTCTCAGGTGACACTGGTACAGGTTAGTCTGTAGACCCGAGATCGCCATAGAGTCTTGTGTGTCCTCCCACTGTACTTTGATCTCCACCCTACTACGGCTCTATTGAGTCGTATAAACAGGTGGATTTTGGGTACAGTTCCGAGGCATATGGAGGCAATGAGCGATAGGAAGGGTTTCGTCTCTCCCGGTATTGGGGGTTGATGTTGTGCTATGCACGATTGGCTATAACAGGAAGTCCCTGGCCAGGGCTGCTAAGATATTACTGATAAGTGTTATCAGTAAGTTTCTCGATCTGTTATAGACCATATACTGGCATGACTTATTGAGTTATTGGGGTCGACGATTCCATCCCTAAACTCAATATGCAGCATATCTGACGAAGAGACTGGACTGTACGGTAAGTGTTGCCAGTTGGATTGATGGGAGTTTTGACAGGTTCGCTTGTTCTTATTCTCATCGCTCAATACCCAGGTGGTCGTTACGTTTAGCTGATCGCTTGCGGCTTGTAGGTGTTTGATATGATCATCACCTACTGCTGGCGTATTGACGAGTCTTAGAGTCCCACATAGAAGTTTCCTGGCTTAGGGGAAACGAAGTGGTGCGCATATAAGATATGTGCGGAAGCTCGATTAAATACGAGTATATGATACCGTATTTTAATCGGGCGTTTTATATTAGTCGGGTCGTATGAGATATGACCGGTTTATTAAATCAAGTGTTGATTTAATATTGACTTTTGTCTCATTTATTTAAACCCTTTTCTTTTGATGGATGCATGCATGTATATGTAAATGTTGATGTGCATACACACATACATACATGCATTTGTATCATGGTTGATGATACAACTTAGATGGCAATATAAGACTCACATGGTTCATAATTATATATATGGATATTTTGTTTTAAGTTAAAGATAAAGGAAATTAAAAGAATGACTCATTTCTTCACAAATGACTCATAGTTTCTACACACTTCCTTGGTTGACCTTTGACCCAACCTTGGTTAATTTCCTTTGCTCTTTAACTCATCACAAAATATCTAGATATTATTATTAACCATGGTTTGTACTATGATATTTATCTCTCTCTCTCATTTTCATTTTGCATTATTATTCATCCAAAAGAAAAATATCAAGCCATCTTCATCTTCTTCTCTCTAGCTCTCTCTTGAGTTCAAAATTGAGTGAGATCAAAATAAAGAAAGGGTTTTAAGTGAGAATCTAAATCACTTCATCATCCTACACACCTCTTGCTACTTTGTGTAGGGTGTTTGCTTCAAGGAATTCATAGATCAAGTGAAGCAATAAGCTTTGAGCAAAAGACTTCGGGTGGATCGTCGTGGACTTGGAAGTGATCTAGCGAGCCGTTCCAAACCAAAAGAGATCCAAGGAGTCACCCTAGGAGTTCTACAAAGGTTGTAGTCTCTCCACTTAGTGATAGATAATCTTTTATATGTGATACTTTTAATTGTTACTCTATAATTCTAATTCGATTCATGGTTAAGTTTGCTTAGTACCTCTTAAAATTTAAATTGTGGTATGTGTGATGCTTCCAAACCTTATATGAGGCACTAAGGAAACCCTACATAGCCGAGAATATTTGCAGTGCGCAGATGGAATGACATGACGTCAAAGAGGACGATAATAAAGACGAGTGGAACAAGAGGTTCGTGCGAGATGTTAACGAGCTGTTGTTACTCCCCGTTGAGATTAGAGATCGGATATGTATACACAGGCGTTGGGATACGGCCAGTTCCCGAGAAAATGTTATGCTGAGAACGCAGATGTCCAGAAAACGAGAAGATGATTATTTAAGAGCACCAGCCCCCGTACATTTCGGTATAGGCAAGATCTGAAGAGACCATGAGCAGGTTCTTTCCAGGACACTGCTGCGATAAGATTGCACCCAGGATTAGTTGTGTCGCGTGTATCCAGAGGGCCAGAGGCCGACGCCGGTGACGTGTTGCTTTACGAGTGGTCATCCTAATTGGCCGAGAGATGACCAGATGAGTGTCAGAGCGGAATCTCTTCCGTTAGTACACCTGACCGGGCCGACGATCCGGCGGATTGTGAGATTGGTAATCTATAGAGAAAATGAGAACCCAGAGACAGAGGACACCAGACTATGAGCAGGAGGCAAGCGGATGTTCTTGCTCTGCCAGTCTTGGACGCATCGACATTTTTCTTCGACGTTGTAGGAGGTGTACCTCAATGTCATTTGATGTGATTTGCGTTTGCGATCCGAGTATCACGCTTATATCGCTTGGATTTGAGTTTTCATGATTGAGTTTCATGATATTGTTTTCGTGCACCATGGCTGCACCTACTGGGCATTTACATTTTTTGTGCATAGTTATTGCACTTGATATATGCTTTATGCATCGTTGTGTTGGCTTATGATTTGTGCATATTTATTGCACTTGAGATCGGTTTTGTGCTTTGGCTGCAAGTGCTTATGATTTCGTGGATTTCATACGGTTGATTTGATTTTGTGCATGTAGTACGCACTCGTTTTGATTTTTGCACTTGGTATAGCTCACATATGCTCACAGTGCATTGATACGTGTTTTGTGCACGCGGTTGCACGCAGTTATGATTTATTACAGCTTGGTACACTCGGTGTTGCTTTTCATACGCATTTGAGTTATTGATGAGTTTCTGTGCATTTGTTGCACCAGATTTGATATTTCATGCACTGGATGCACTGGATTGGTATTTCGTGTATTTGATGCACCGGAATTGTATTTCGCGCATTTGATGCACCGGATTTATATTTCGTGCATTTAATGCACTAGATTGCATTTCGTACATTTGTTGCACCGGATGTGTATTTCGTGCATTAGTTGCACTAGATTTTTACTCCGTACCTTTGTTACACCTGATTTATGTCTTTGAGCATTTGTTTCACCAGATTTATGTTTTTGTGCGCGTTTGCACTGGACGTTCGTTATCGTGCACACTATTGCACTAGATGTTTTATACGGACCAGACGCACTTGATTTAGATTTTCGCGCATGTTGGGCGCAGGATATGAGATTTTGTGCACACCGGGTGTACTTGATGGAAATTTTTATTCGTGGATGACGGATGCACTTGGCTGAGATTTTATTTGTGCATGTTGGATGTACTTGACTTAGATTTTACTTGTGCATGACGGATGCACTTGGCTGAGATTTTATTCGTGCATGTTGGATGCACTTGACATAGATTTTACTTGTGCATGTCGGATGCACTTAATTTGGATTCTCGCGCATGTTGGACGCATGGTATGAGATATGATTTTGTGCACACCAGATGCACTCGATTGGGATTTTCATTCGTGCATGTTAGTTGCACTGGATTGAGATTTTCGTGCACAATATATGCACTAGATGTTGTCGTGCACACCTGTTGCACTGGACAGATGCTTTCGTGCACACCTGTTGCACTTAGTTTTGCTTTTGTGCATATTTGTGGCACTTGTATTGGATTTGGTTTTCCGTGCGCACCAGACGCATGTGATGTTGGATACGCCTTTTGAGGCTAATTTCGCTTTTGAGCACTTTGTTTTCATGATGGGCACTATATTATGTAATAGCCGAACATGGCTGGTCTGAGGAAAGTGCCTGAGTACTTTTGCATGAATAAAAAGTTACCAAAGGTTTTCAAAAGGGGGCTATAGTCTCTCTATTTAGTACGTGTCCGCGAGTGACACGAAATTTTATAAAGAGAACCTTTTGGGGTATTTCAAAAAGGCGGGACATATAAATTGAGCAAAACATATATAAATATATATTTATTACTTTACAAATGATCGTCCGCCACTTGTGCCATGAGCTACACATAGCACGGAGATTTGGGAATGATTTTGCATGTGTTTCATTCAGTTTTTAAAATGGTTTTACAAAGGTGCGTGCTATATACGTATTATGATTTGACTATAGTGCATTTGGATTCCAGTGGTGGAATTCGAGATTCGTATTTTTATTTTTACTCCGATGATTTCGTGATGCTTGACGGAGTTTGATTTTGAGTTTTGCACTCGTTTCATACGCACAGGATGCGCTGTGGTATTTCTATATCTTCCGTGATTTCGGAGCCCCGTTGATTTGAGCTAATTATTGAAATGTTTTAGTATTTGGGGGTTTAAATTTAAATTCGGGGACCGAATTTATTTAAGGGGGGAAGATTGTAACATTTCAGAAAATATAAAATATTATTTTTTTGGAATTTAATATTAAAATAATATATTTCGCGAAAACTACCCGATTTGGGAAATTGGGGTTTTCGTAAAGTGGTATAAGTATATACCAATATTTGGAAATTTATCGGAGATTAAAATGATTTATTTATTTTAATGATATTTATCGGATTTTTGGTCAAATCCGTATTTTTACATTTTTCCGTGACTCGTGCACCGTGTCATGTGCATGTTGGGTTTGTGAATTGTGAGTTTGGGAGTTAGAGAAATAAAGAGAATAGAAAGGAAAACAAAAGAGAAAGGAAAAGAAAATCAAAGAAAAGAATAGAAAGAGTGTAGTATGAATGGAATAAAAATAGATGCCATGGACAAAATCGATATTTGTGAGAGGTGGGTGTAGGGGAAAAATATTTGTGAAGAGAGTGAGCCTAAGTCTTTAACTTGGCTGCCCCTTTCCTTCATCTCCTCCATTGTTTCCTCCACTAAATTGCTTCAAGCTCATTCCCCTCACTACATCCATGCATCATCTTCATTTCCTTGCTAAAACCCGATGCAACCTTCACATAAAACATGCACAACCCCATTCTAAGACCTTTGAACCATTCAAGTTTGGATTTTGGAGACTTTGGACAACTCAAGAAAGTTCTTTAGTTACAAATGAGGTAATCCATACACTTTAGTTATATATTTGTGTTATATATCGTATTTTTAGTTAGAATTTGAGTTATTTAGGTTTGTGATTTTAGAAAATTATAAGTTGCTGTTAAATGATAAGTTGAGGTGTAGCGAGTGTTTATAAGACCTTGGAGATTGATTTCATGGCCTGGAAATGAATTTAGAACCCGATACACGAAGTTAGAATTGTTCCGTATCGGTTTTGTGAAACCTTAAGGCCTACAGGGAATCTGGGATGACCTGGGAAGTTTCTGAGAAAAACTAGCAACTCCAGAGACCTAGTTAGACCAATGGGAGACCACCCTGAGAAGACGAACCCCAACGGAGCCTATAGGGTCAAGCTCATCGGATTTATGGGATGCGGCCGGACAAATTGTGGTATTTGGTGCATAGGTTTGTTCTGTAGCTCAGTTACTTCATATACAACGCCGCTGCATTGCTAGTTTAATCCCATTTTACCTGAGAGAGGATCTGGGAGCTGTTGTGAGTGGTTTTTGGTTATGTTTTCCGTATTTTGGAATTCTTGGTTTTAGTATTTGATATTGTATTGGGTCGTTGGATATTTGTACATTAACGACGAGGGTTGTTTGGTTGGTTTTGCATGCGTAGGCTATAGGTTCTAACCTATGACTGCACCGCATGCCGTATTGGATTTCGGAACTTGATGTTAATAGCTTTGCGATTTCGTATTGATTGTAGGTACCTTCGCGTGGATTCCGAGACGACGAAGAGCATCGACTACGGCTGAACAAGGAGTTCCGCTGGTGAGTAGATTTATATCTACGGGGAAGTCGGGTGGATGGCGTATGGCACCCCCGCAAATTATTATGGAAACCGATATATATATATATATATATGGTTAAGGATACCATGTTAGAAACTTATGGATATGGTTTAAGGATTAGAAGGAGACAAGATATACCACGACTTAAGAATTGATATGTATGAGATTTAGAGTAGCATGATATGAGATTTATAAGATAGAATGTATACGTAAGATGACTTGATGTGATATATTAATGTGATGAAAGAGTATACGATGTGATATGATGACTTGATTGATATATCAGTATACGGATGCGAGTCGACATGAGAAGATTGATACCTTTGCCGGTCCCCTGATATGAGATTGTTATGGATGCGACCTGGGATATAGGTATATATATATATAATGTTGTGAATCCCGAGTGATATGCCGTACGAGACGTTAGGTCCGTACCCTCAGCGTCATATAGGTTGATAGGATCCCTAATAGTTTAATGTTGTCGTACGATGATTTGCCGTACGTGATGAGTTTAATGATGATTGATCCATACCCTTGACTAGAGGATGTCATACGATAGATTATACCGTACGTGATGTGATGAGGCTGGATGCCGATTGTTAGATTCACCGACTCGGATATGTTCTAGAGACGTATACCTTATAGTATTGCGCCCACGATTTACTTTATGCTACATTCATATCACTCTCATTGCATTACATATACCTGTGCTAGTACACCTACACCATTATCGATGATGCGTATGTTACACTTACACAGATTGGCCGGCTCACACACTTCATCATCGATAATTGTTATGTCACTCACACAATAGAATTGCTACATCATGCTATTATATTGCTATGCTCACATTATGATGATATGCCCATGCTCACATCACTGTTCCATGTTGCATGATATACGGATATGCTTACATTCTGTTATATGTCGCATACATCTTGCTTTACGATTATACGCATTGAGATATGCTTTTTTCATGAGATTTCTGGATTTGAGAACCATGGTTATTTCAAAAGAAAGTATGTATTGTTTTAAAAACCCGGTTTCTCTTGATATGATATTTCGAGACGTCCACCATGCGTTTTCTCGGTTCTGAGACGTGTGATATATGAAACCCGATTCGAGGAGTTGGATGATCCGTTTGCGGGTTCATGGTGGACCCGGTATGGTTTCCCGGGATGAGAAATGGTTTTGTGGTGTAGACAATGAGCCTGGCAAGGAGGGCACTACATACCGGTGATTGGTTGGACCTTGCGGTTATCCAGAGGATACCGACCGGAGTCGAGAGAGGGATATGGGCCGACCCATTCTGCTAAAGCCCGAAGGCCGATCCGGACTGACGGAGCCCGAGATATGAGGATTTACGTGTCGATGTTGGACACGGGTTTCATGATGTTTCGATTGTCAATGATGGACACTTAGGTTCCATGATATAGTTATGTCGTTGATGCACACACGTGGTTGATATCCTCATATATATATACAGGAATATGTTTTCATGATGTTTCGAGTATCGATGTTGGACACTCAGGTTCCATGATTTAGTTGTGTCGTTGATGGACACACGTGGTTGATATCCTCATATATGTATATACAGGCATATGTTTTTATGATGGTTTGAGTGTCGGTGTTGGACTGTCAGGTTCCATGATATTTGTTGTGTCGTTGACGGATATGTGGATGATATCCACATGCATGCAGGCATATGATGTCGGATGTTTATTTATATATGTCATTGCGTTGACTCGATTGTTGATATATATGCATTTGTGGTTACCCTAGATATCATAGTATTACCTTCAGGATATAGTGACCTAGAAAATTGTTGTGTTATTCGATTTCTACTTGCTGATGTTTTCTACTCACGAGTTGGCAACTCACCCCGTTGTGCCACAGTTCTTGCAGCTTTGATCGCTTGGGATCAGTTGCGGTATCGCTGGCACACAGCTTCAGCCAGGGTGTTTGCTTTGGTAGGTGGGGCATATATTGGATCGTGCCCACTCTCGTACTGTTATATTCTATTATATCTGGATAAACTCCATCACATCAAATCAGTGATTAGAATTGTATATTGGTAGATCTAGTCAGACTTGGTTATTGTGCGAGACTTAGAGCGATGGGTTTATGATCGCTTTTCTTGAGTTTGATGTCTTGTCTCTTTATTTGTTCTTTCTGGGTTGTTTCTTCTCCGTTGGGCGTCGTATATATGTTGTTGCGCGGTTGTGATTTCGCCAGTTTGCGAAAAGCTAGCTCCCGCTTAGGGATGCTTATATATTGTTGTATATATGTTTTTGGATCAAAATATACAAAGGAGGTGCTGCCCAAAATTTTAAAAGACAAAACATGATTCATTATACCTTTATTTCAAAACTGTACCCCACTATTTTGCGCAAAAAGGTTTAGATTTTCTGTGCTTCGGCTTACTTGATTTACGTCACGCCTTTAGACGTTGCGTAATTTAAGTGCCGGTCACGTGCTAAATTTTTGGGTCATGACAATGATATCCACATGCAAACAGGCATATGATTTCAGATGTTTATTTTTACATGTCATTGGCATTGATTATATTGTTGATATATATGCATACATGGTCACCCTAGATACCATAGTATTACCTTCATGATACAGTAGGACCTAGGAATCGTTGTTTATTCAATTTCTACCTGCTGATATTTTCTACTCACGAGTTGGCAACTCACCCCCGTTTTGCCACAGTTTTCTTGCATGTTCGACAGCTTGGATCAGTAGCGGTATCGCTGGCACACAGTTTCTTCAGGGTGTTTTGCTTCGGTAGGTGGGTCAAATATTGGATTGTGACCACTCTAATACCTTTTATTCCTATTGTATCTATTTAAACTCCATCAATCAGAAACTAGAATTTGTATATTGGTAGACCTAGACAGACTTGTGTATTTGCGAGACTTAGAGCGATGGGTGTATGTTCGCTTCTTTGAGATGATGATGTCATGCTTTATTTATTCTTTCTTTCGCCGTAGGGCGTCATATATATGTTTATTTCATGGTTGTGATTCTGCCAATTGGCGAAGAGCTAGCTCCTGCTTGGGGATGCCTATATATATTGTTATATATATGGTTTTGGATCAAAATATACAAGAGAGGTGTCATGACCCGAAATGACACGTGACTGTTACTTGAATCATGTGAAGTGTATAGGACCCCATCTAATTCAAGTAATCCAAAAGCCCAGAAATCTAAATCATTTAAAAAGAAAGCGAAGGAATACTTATTTAAAAGTTAACATAAAATTTCACTTTGAAAGTCGTAGTAAGCATTTTTAAAAACATCAAGTCTTTCCCAAAAATTTCGGTAGAATTTCCTTTGTAAATACTGGCCCCAAACGGGTACAAACAGAAATATACATAAGTAAAGAATAAAGGCATCCCCAAGTGGGAGCTAGATATTCGCCAATTGGCGGAAACTACCACGCAAGCAATATAATATACAATGCCGAAGGGCGAGGTTCAAAACTCTGAAAGAAATACCAACATCCTCAATAAAACCATAGAAGAACCATAATACTACAAGCCCGTGACTCTAAGGTCGAAAGAATATGCAACTGGTTTTCTAAGTCTAACAAATAGTACAAGTCTGGTTGATGGAGTTTATTAGATACAACTGAATATAAATAAAAATACAACGGTGGTCACGATGCAAGTGAACCCACCTACTCAAGCAATCACCCGGAATGATGCAGTGTGCCAGCAAAGCCGCCATGGAACCTGTACGGCTAAACCTGCAAGAAACTGTGGCACAACGGGGGTGAGTTGTCAACTCGTGAGTAGAAAACATCACCGAGAAGAAATCGCATGCATGACTCTCTCCTAGGTCATACAATATAATCCTCATAAAATACAACCTAAAGCATCTAATAATGGCAAGGGTAATCATCTAAACATAAGTGTAATACCATTTGCTCATGTCAGTGCATCAGGTAGCAACATGTCACATATATGATGTGCAAATGCATCAAGAATGAAAGCAGAATACATCTTGTATGAGAAAACTGTTTTTCTTATCTCAGTGAGATTTTTGTATAAAAACCGAAGTATCATCAATGAAATCAACAGAGAATCCATGTCAAGCATCGATGCAAAATATATATCCCAATATCTCAATATCTCGGGCTTCGGCAATCCGGACTGGCCCATATAATCAAATCTCAATATCTCGGGCTCCGGAAATCCGGACTGGCCCATATAATCAAATCTCAATATCTCGGGCTCCGGCAATCCGGACTAGCCCATATAATCAAATCTCAAGACTGCGTCGGTATCCTCCGGATATCCGCCGTGTCACAAATAACCGGTCGGTAGTGCTCCCCTGTCGGGCTCAACGCCATCATCTGCGACCATCTTGCCCCGGCGTACCGCACCGGGTCCACTGTTCCCCTCCGAACGGCGGCCAACACGACGTCTTACCTGAAATTCGGGGCAGATGCTAATGGGTGATATCCGTCCATCTCTCCGAAGATGCCAAGTTGATTTATGGCACCGTGCATCGGAGGTTTTAACGGATGCGGCCGATGTAGCAGACTTCGTCAGATTCCCACTCGTTTGAGGGGCTTTTTGATTGTGGGGACGCTCTTCCCTACAGGCGCAAGCCTGTTGGATATATGTATGCCCTAGAAGACATTATATGATAGTGGATGTATCTGTACATGTATATATATATATTCAGTGTACATTCTTGCTCGACATGATAGTATGCTATCTGGTTCTACTTTATCTGACATGTTGATTTGATCATGCTTTTATTCATTCATACATGCTGATAAAGCCCTGAGGATATCGGCTTGACTACAGTGATTATGATAGAGATCGTACTAGTGGGACATCTGTAGTTTATAATCATATCCTGAAATGTCCCTAGTCGGAGGTGTATCGAGACGGGGCATCGATATACCAGAGTAGACTAGCGTATATGATACTAGACCCATGTGATGGGCGATAGATGTTCCCACATGCATCGATGTTTGACATCAAGATCATATACGGGTGCTCAGTGGTGACTGGGTACACTGGACGGACTCACCGAGAACTCCTATATGGAATTATATCTATCGTCGGATAGTGGTTCTCAGGTGACACTGGTACAGGTTAGTCTGTAAACCCGAGATCGTCATAGAGTCTTGTGTGCTCTCCCACTGTACTTTGATTACCATCCTACCACGGCTCTACTGAGTCGTGCAAACAGGTGGCCATTGGATACAGTCCCGAGACACACGAAGGCGATGAGCGATAGGAAGGGTTTCGTTTCTCCCGGTATTGGGAGTTGATGCTGTGCTGTGCTCGACTGGTTATATCAGTAAGTCCCTGGCCAGGGCTGCTGAGATTTACTGATAAGTGTTATCAGTAGTTTCTCGATCTGTTATAGACCATTCACCGGCACGACTTATTGAGTTATTGGGGTCGACGTTACCATCCCTAGACTCGATATACAGCATATCTGACGAAGAGACCGGACTCTACGGTAGTGTTGTCGGTTGGCTCGACGGGAGTTGTAGCAGGTTCGCTTGTTTTCTTTGGATTGCTCAATACCCGGGTGGCCGTTACGTTTAGCTGACCGCTTGCGGCTTGGGGGTGTTTGATATGATCATCACCCACTGCCGGCGTATTGACGAGTCTTAGAGTCCCACAAAGGAGTTGCCTAGTCCAGGCGAAACGTTGTGGTGGGCGTATGCGATATGCGCATGGACCCGATTAAAATGCGTATATGAGATACCGTATATTAATTGGGCGGCTTGCTTTCGGTCGGGTCGTATGTGATATGACCGGGTTGATAAATCAAGTGTTGATTTATCATTTAACCATTAGCTTCTCACTAGAAATCCTATCTTGTTTCTTTTGGATGTATGCATGCATGTATGAATTCATTCTTGTTCATACACATATGGATGTGCATGCACACATGCATACATACATCATTCTATCATGGTTGTTTATACATAGAAAATGGTGGCAATATAAGACTCACACCTTGGTTATTTATATGGATTATTACTTATATTTGTTTTAAAACAAAATGAAAAAGGAAAGGATAATTCATGGTTTGTTTCTAGTCTCTTCTTTGACCTAACCATGCTCACCTACTCTTAACCATGGATTAAACTTTCCTTTCATGTTTTAACTCAAATTAAATAATATCTTTATCATTTAACCATGGTTTGAGATGAGAAGAAATAAATATATATACTTATATTTTCTTTTTCCTTTCATGAGTTTATCTTCTCTTCTTCTTAAAAAAGCCATCATCTTCTTCAACCTTGATCTTTTGCTCTCTAGAATTTTCAAGTGAGCAAAATACTCAAAAAGATAGAATTTTGAAGTGAGAAAGAGAACCACAACACCATTCTACACAAGTCTTGCCCACTTGTTTAGAGTGTTAGCTTCATTCCTTTCTCTTGTTAAAGTGAAGTTGCTAGCTTGGACAAAGGAGCTTCGGGTGGATCGTCGTGGACACTAGAAGACTTCAAGCTAACCGTTCTCCAACCCTCAAGTGGCCAAGGAGTCAAGAATAGGGAGCTACAAAGGTTGTAATCTCAAAACCCTAGCCTTTGTTACATGTATTATTATGAAACCCTAATTTTTCTAGGATAGATCCTTTGTATGCTTACTTAGCACCATAAAAATTTGATCTTTGTGACATGTGATGCTTCCAAACCTCTCATAGGGTGCTAGGTAAACCTTATAAAGCCCCTGCAATTAATTACGCTACCGCATCGCGGCAACAACTTTCTCCTTCTCCGGATGGTCACTTCGTGTCGTGGGTGTTTGTTTTGTGTTTGGTTGCCCGTGGATTATATACGGAGACTGAGTTATATCGTCGCCCGTAAGGCGTGGACTAGTCCAAATCCGTATTATCTTAGATTTGGGTTTGGGGGGTTGTGTTTAAGGATACGTTAGCCTCGTTTGAGACTAAGATCGACTTAAACGGTGGTTAAGGATACGTTAGTCTAGTTTTAGACAAAGATCAACTTAACGGGATCGTTTAGATCCGACAAGAGAGCGATCAGAGGAGCTCTGTTGTTTAGTTTAGTGACATTGCGGTCAATAGGTAGTTTAAGGACATTGCGGTCCAATGTTAGTTTTAAGACATTGCGGTCAAGGTTAAGGACGTCGTAGTCCGTGGATTTAAGGACTCCACAGTCCGGTGTTAGTTTTAAGACATCACGGTTAAGGTTAAGGACGTCATAGTCCGCTGTTAGTTTTAAGACATTCCGGTCAAGGTTAAGGACGTCGTAGTCCATGGATTTAAGGACTCCACAGTCTGATGTTAGTTTTAAGACATTACGGTCAAGGTTAAGGACGTCGTAGTCCATGAGTTTAAAGACCCCACAGTCCGTATCAATGTGTGTGGTTATCGGGACCCGCCACCTCTTTGAAGACGTTGAGGAATTACAACGCCGAATATCAAAGGAGAGAAGAGATGTGCCCTTAAACCGCGGTAGATTAAGTGATCTGCAGTCCAATTTGGAAACTAGGATCAATTATCATATTATGAGCCCATCGGCCCAATTAAGTTTGAATTGAGGACTTATGGCCATCCTGGAATAAGTCCAATTATGTTTGGGATATTAACCCTCTGTTGATTCATTGAAGGAGAGACTTTGCCTCTGGAAACCTTAGCCAATTGGGCTAAAACTAGTGTTAAACACTAGAGACCAACAGTGTTGAACACTGAGAATAGGATTGACAAGTTAGTGTTAAACACTAAAAGATAATCAGTGTTGAACACTGGGAAAAGAGTTTTCAGATTAGTGTTAAACACTAAGCAAATCAGTGTTAAACACTGCAAATAGAGTTTTCCAAATTAGTGTTAAACACTAAGGAGAATCAGTGTTAAACACTAGATACAGAGTTTCAATTTAGTGTTAAACACCAAGGCAAGAGGGGTCACGTGGTAACACGTGAGGGCGCCCTGCTTCCCTTTATTTTATTCGAGTGTATTGTCTTGAACACTTTTAAAGTATCACGTGCCGTCACGTGATGAGAATTTTGGTGCTTGTCTGCTAAAGCTTCAGCCAAGGGGTCACGTGATAGCACGTGATAGCGCCCCATTTCCCTTTATTTTGTTCTACAGATAAGTGTTTAACACTTTTAATTCTGAAAGCCATCACGTGTGGGCACGTGATGGGGGCTTGCGCTTTGATCCGTTAGAATGTTCATTAGGGGTCACGTGTCGACACGTGAGGGCGCCCTAAAGCTCTTTTCTGTTTCTTTTTCTTTTGTGTGCTTTAGAGATCACGTGGGGCACGTGAGGCATTGCCTCAAAGTTCTCTATTATAGATCTTCGCAGGAGTCACGTGGTAACACGTGAGGTGTTTGCTTCAGAGTTCTTTTCTGTGGATCTTTGCAGGGGTCACGTGGTAGCACGTGACTCTGCATGTTTTAAAGATCTGTTCATCTTTTAAGAATTAATTTCTTCATAGGGTTAAACCCTAGCAAAAAACTTTAGAGGAATTAAGTTCCTGTTTTCTTCTAAAGAATTATATTCTTAAATAGGGTTAAACCCTAATTTCTTTTCTTAAGGGAATTAAATTCCTGTGAGTTTGAGAGAATTATGTTCTCAATTAGGGTTAAACCCTAGTTCTGTTCATTTTGAAGGAATTAAATTCCCATAACATAGGGTTAAACCCTAATTTTATCTCAAAGGAATTGAATTCTTATCATTTTGTGAGAATTAAATTCTCTAAACTCAGTTCCTCCTCTGTGTTTTAGATCTGCATGGTAGGATCTCGACCCAATGAGAATTAAATTCCCAATTCATGGGGAGATGTGCACTTTGCAGATCCTCAACCAGAGGAAGAACTAAGTTCTCTTCTTTTATATAAGAGTTAAACTCTTTTGAGAATTAAATTCTCTTTTGAAGCCTTTCTTTTCTTTTCTTACCTAGGGATTTTCTTTTGGAGAGAATCAAATTCTTCCTTCTGAATTTTCAATATTCCAAAGCACTATCTCTCTCTCTGTATATGTCTCAAAGTTTTTTTCTCCTCCCTTTTTTTTAACTCTCTCCTTTGGCTCCTATTTATAGGAGAAGGAAGAGGATCAATTAGTTTTAGTGAATCTTTCATTGAAAGATTTGATTTGTTTATTGAGAGATTTGATTTATGTTCATCATTAAACTGGGCCTTTAGATTATTAGGTGAATTCTATGCACCATTGGATTTTAAATCCAAATGTATCTCTTTGTTATTTCGGTTAGATTTAGGGGGAGAAATCTTTCCAAGTCCAAGATTTTTCCATAAACTGGTGATATCTAATCACCTTCAGATTTTAAATCCAACGGTTCCAAATAGTTCTTTTCCACTTTGGAAAGACTTGAGAGATCTTTTCTCAGAATTTAATCCTGTCATAAAAATAAGGCTCTTGAGGATGTTCACGTGTGGCCACGTGACCGTTAGTCACGTGTACGCATGTGATCCCTGGTCACGTGTGGGCACGTGACCCCCCTAGAATGGGCTTCCCTTCCTTCTGCGCTTTGTTCTTTGCCGCTGCTTAGTCATCACGTGTCAACACGTAACCGCTGGTCACGTGCTAGCACGTGATGCATCTTCCATAGGTTTTCCTGATTTTAAATCAGGAAACATCCACCATGCATCCGCAGACGGTTCCTCCTCCTCCTCAAATTGGGTGTATGATACCGCTCAAGAGCCGAGAAAACTCATAGTGGACACCTCTCACATCATATCACGAGAAAACCGTAAATTTCTATTTTTAGAAATGATAACGAGTTTATAAAATCCTTGTGGTTTCTCCAAATCCAGAAATCTCATGGAAAATTCGAAATCCCAAAATCGAGAGTAAATAAACAGTGAATTACCGGCATAAAGCCCCATAATATTGCATGACAAATGAATATACACATGCATGGGTATCTAAGTAAAGAATGCAATATCTAAACTAGCATAGTAATCATATATTGGAACTATCAGCTAGAAAGTCATATCAATGAAGTAATATTCTCTAAAGTGTACGTGACATGGCAATTACCGATGATGATGTGTGTGAGCCGACAAGCAAGTGTTCGTGGATATACGCATCATTGGTAATGGTGCTGGTGTCCTAACAATCGATATCATAATAGTTAAGGAAATACATGTATAAACATGCAATGCAATGAGAACATGAATATAACAGAGAATGAATAGTAAACGTAACATTAAAGAATATACATTTCTAGATACGAGTCATACGGTCTTGGCATTTGAAATAGCACGAATCGTGGCTTTTAGAAAATAGGGGCTATGGTGTTTTTAAGAAAAGGTACATCTTTTGAAAAATCCGTAATATCCCTCAAGCTGTCTTTTGAAAATACTCACGATTCATTAGTTTTTGGAAATAGGTATGACTCGAGCCTGGTCTAACATCTTCTAGAACAACTAAAAGACTAAACTAAAGAATTAGTCGAAAGGGTAAGAAATCCACCTAGATTCTGAGTCGATATATCTAATATTCGGCGATCCCGTCTCAATAACGTCACGTATGGTAAAATACCTAGTACGAAATCTTTAAGTCATGAGTGCGGATCAATCATCATATCTATATCTCGTACGGTAAAATCCATCGTACGGCATCCCAAATTGGGGTACGGGTCAAATATCACATGTACCTTATTATTCATATAGTATCATTATCGTAATATCCTGAATTAGGGGTACTGTTCTACAGTCTAGTACATACCAATATCATCAAACATATATTCTCGTATGTATGAAAACACATCGTCCATCAATCTGCTATTAAATCATGTCGTATATCATAACACGAACCAAATCACATAACCGATCTCACGGCATCATGCCTGATCATATCGACTCACCTCCAAGTATTATATACTATCCTCATCACCCGTGTATACGTATGTGTGTGTGTGTGTGGACCAACGCATTCACACACACACACACACACACACAACACACACACACACACACACATATATATGAACATATACACCCAAACATATCACGTGTGTGCATGTGTGTGTGTGTGAACCTTTACTCTAGGTTTCGCAACTAAGAAACTAAACTGAAAGTACTTTCCTCCAATTACACTAAATTCGATCCATGGTCTCCTAAAGTCTTGCTTGCTAAGTATACACATCTCATAAAAACACATATATAGATATAAATATATCATACACTACGAAATTGCGGGGGTGCTATACGCCATCTACCCGACTTCCCCCGTAGATATACATCTACTCACCTTGATCCTTGCTTGTCGAAGTCGTTGTCGCCATTCTCTTCCTTGTTATCCGAAGTCCACATGAAGGTGCCTACATATATAAACATACAGTATCGTAAACAGAGTCGCGTACGAAAACCAAAACGGCACACGAATCGCACATAGGTTAAAACCTATGTTCTACGCATGCAAGAATAACCATATAACCCTTGATATCGACGTACAAACGCCAATCGATCGAGATAAGACACAATATCCAAAGTTCATGTCATGCAAAAGTCACAAATCAAAACAGCAACACAAGAAAAAGGTTCCAGATTTATTCTCAGGCAAAATTTGGCTAAACAAGCAATACAGTTGGGTAGTATATGGTGTATGTGAGCTACAAAACCAATTTCAACACCAATTCCCACAAATGACCCGACGAGAACATCCAAAAATCTGGCCAGCTCGGTTTTCCTATGGTGAAACGGTCTCGTATTCTCAGGGTGGTCTCCTAGTGTTACTTCTAGGTCAATAGGGTTGCTAGTTTTTCCTGCAAAGGTCTCGGATTACTCCAGATATCCTGTAGTCCTCAAAATCTCACAAAACCGATACGGAAGTTTCTAAAGTTCAAGTCTTGGGTTCTAGAATTTATTTGGTGCAGGGTCTTAACACTAAAAGGGGTTGTAGTCACTAATTGCACTCACTTGCACCAATACAACTCAATTCAAACCCTAACCTCAACTTGGAATTTTCAAAGGTCACTAAATCTCACTTAATCACTTCTAAACTAATATAGATACTAAAGGAAATGAATTACTACCTTAATGGTAAAGGAAATATCTCATTTGGCAACTCAATAAAATCCTTGAGTTGCCCCAAGTGCTCAAAATCCTAACTTGCTTGGTCCACCATACTTGTAGTGAGCTTGTGCATGAATTTTGTGAAGGGGATGCATGGTTTTGATGAAGATTTGAGGGTGTAGTGAGGAGGTAGAGGAGGTGGAGGGAGAGGACAGCCATGGAGAGAAAAGGAGAAGAAAAAGATGAAGATGATGAAGTGAAGACCAAATGAGCCCTGGTCAAATGACCCCTCACCCTCTCTCTCTCTCTCTCATTGCCCATACCTCATGCCATGCCACCATTTCTTTGTTCTTTTTCTTTTCTTTTGTTTTCTTTTCCTTTTATTTCTTTTAAAGTAAACCAAAAGCAATAGCAATAACAATGAAGCCATGGTTCAAAAAAAATGAAACAAGTTTTGTTGCATGTCATGATGCAAAAATCAAGATTAATGCAAGATTGGTGAAAATTAATCAAGTTTAGCATTAACATAGAATATAATTAATTATAAGAAAATCTATGAATGCTCCATTCTTATAATTCCTTTCAAATTAAACATTAAATTTAATTTTCCACTATTTCCCAATTTATCGGTATATAATTATACCATATCATTAAAACCAAACCTTGCACTTAATAATATTCCTAATATTTATTAATTTAATTATTTAACATCCCAAAATAATATTTTATTTTTCTGAAATGTTACAGGAGGTGCTGCCCAAAATTTCAAGGACGAAAATATTTTCAAAGATAGTATACATTCATTGCCTTTTTTATTATATGACGTATACTTTTAAAAATGATGTTGGGTTTTGCCGGTGCCCCGGCCATCAATCCATGGCCAAATGCAGAATAAAAACTTTTAAAACTTTGGCGCAAACAAAACCCGCTAAGATCGAACCAAAAACCCTATACTAGCAAACATGCAAAGAGGAGTTTGGAGAGGTTATACAGATCGATCTGTGTCCTTCGGTCTTCAATCTCTTCCCAAGCTCCTCACGGCTTCCCCGAACTAGTTCGCTCTCCGGTCTCTCTCGTCGAAGAGGATCCATGTCGAGGATTCATTATACGGGCTCCCGCTTCTAAAACGAAGCAACTCGGACATCAAGTTTGCTAGCCTAGATGCCTAAGATGAAGCAGAGATAGTGTGTGAATACTTTGTCTCATAACACCCATGGATTCTTAACTCATGAGAGGGATGGATGGAGGTTGAAGAAGATGCCCATGATGGAGGTTGAAGAAGATGCCCATGAGATGAAGAAGTTGTGAGCACAAGAAAATGAGCAAGTCAAGAAAAAAAGGTTTGGCTGCCCTTTTTTTTTGTGTGTGTGTTGTGAGATATTGTGATGAGCTAATGAAAAATCCTAGCACAAAATATCTCACACCAAACCCAAGACTATGAGTCACCAAGTGAGCATGTGCCACCATCAATGCATACAAAACCCAACACCATGATTCACTAAGTGAGCACATGCACCATGAATGTCCAAGGCCAAAACTTATGCTCACAATTTCCATCACAATAAAACATTAAACCAAATGTTTAAACAAAAAAGGAATGGTATCTTCTAAAGCAAACTCATAACGAATTACAAGAATACCCATCATCTGTATATACATACCTGCATTCGTATTCCGACTGAATACGAATACAATGAGACGAAAATAATCCAACAATATAATACTAGGATCCGACTTAAACCAAAGCCCGCTAGTATTACCCGTCCGATCATGATCCGTACACAAGTGCATGTATATGATCAAACCCTGCCATAAAACAATACAGCCTCTACAACATTTCGCCCGAACCAGGGAAACCCTCTGTGTGGGACTTTAAAGACTCATCAATATACTGGCAGTGGGTTTAACCACAAGCACGGCAGTGGAACCAGCTGTACGTAACGGCTGCCCAGGTATTGAGCGAAAGGGAGGCCGATGAGCGAACTCATCCTAAAACCCAACTGAGCCTGACAGTAACAATATCCGTACAGTGCGGTCCATTCGTCTATGAGTATTGCATATCGGGTCTGGGGGTGGATAAAGTCAGACCCCTAATAACGCGATATTTAGTGTCGGCATGAAACCTATCACCACCTGAGAAACTACCGATCCTAGATCGGTAATTCTCAACTACCTTGGCCAAGGATTTCTGGTGATGGCCACCCGTGCACACTGCGACATCTCAACACCCAATACCGGGAGAGATGAATCCCCTGACGATCCGCTCATTGCCTCCATATGGCTCAAGACTGTACCCAACTAAAATAAATTTGCACGACTCCTTTGAGCCATGGTAAGGTAGTAATCAAATCACAGTGGAAACTCACACGAGACAAATGACGATCTCAGGTTGATAGACTAACCTGTACACATGTCACCTGGGAACTGCTATCTGACAATAGGTATAATACCAACCAGCATGTTCCTGGCGAGTCCGTCCGGTGTACTCATAACCCAATGAGCACCTGTATACATCTTAGGTGAACCAACTGACACCAATGGCTTGTGAGACCGGCCACCGCCCCTCGTCGGGGTCTTGATCCGTATACACTAGTCTACTCATGGAGTATCGATGCCCAGTCTCGAAACTCCCACGACTAGGGACACTTTAAGGATGTGCTTATAGACCACCCAACTCTCACGTATATGATTTCCATCATACTGCTGGTAGTCAAGCAAGAATCCTATGGGCTCTATCAACATGTAATAGTGATCTGTAATGTCACCTGAAGCATGTACACGATAATAAAGACAAACCAGATGGCATACTATCATCTCGAGTAAGACTGTTCTACCGGTATAGGTCCTCTCTCAATCATTACAATCACGTACTTATGATCCAATAATTGACTTGAGGGCACTATAGCCAACAATCTCCCACTTGCACTTAAGGCTAATTATTGCGGTGTCGTATACTCACAGCCCGTGTGATACCGAACACCCAACTTCTCTACTAATCAGTTTCACAAAGCTCGTTTGTAAAACTATTGCGTTCGAGAAATAGCCTCAGTGAGTGGATCCGCTCTGATGTTTCTTTCTATATCTCTCTTTATCTCAAGTTCGCGGAGAAAGCCATCTCTCGAAATGAGCAATACCTATCTTAGAATATGTCTGGATATCTGATAGGACCTAGTTCACAAATGAACTCCAAATCCAGCAAACTTCTTAGGCTGTATCGTCAATTGAATTTAATCAGTATCCTGCACCATGCCTCCTTTAGTATCCACTTGGACCACCTGTCCAAACTACTGCCCCTCGTCAAGAGGGAAAACTATAACTCTAACATTCAGGTCACCTTGGAAGCCTGAAATGATAACTGTCTCCCGAAGGAGGCTGCCGTTACCAAATCCCTAGAGCATCTACTTATGTTCATAAACTGCTTCCTAACGTTTCTCCAGGATTTGGATTAATATATCAACTTATTGCATCTGGTGCAAAAATAATATCTGGTGTGGTACTTGGCATCTCATGATTGACTCAATTGCCGAAGCAAGTGATATGCCAATCATGCGCATCCATCTCCCCTTTAGTCTGTAAGACACCTTTAGAGAGGGTGACTCCATCACCTGCAGGTACACCACCATATCAGGAGTCGTCCATTCTAAAACACCTTTAGAATACTGTCTAAGTACCCAGATTGGGAAACTACCTAAATCTAGATCTAAAATCATAGATCTAGTTACCAGAATGCCTGATATAATATCCAAATCCTATATGGAGAAACCACTGTGTGACAACAACAGTATAACCAATCGTAGTATAGGAATTTCACTTCCTACTATGTGTATGTCATCCAAATACTAGGACATCACACCCTACTACCTTCTTAACAGATCTATCTCCTATTCTGATGAAGTCAAAGTCCATGACTATCACATAAAAAATAGATGATCTATCTCCGCTATTCTTGTTTTAGTCAATAAATAGGCACAAGCTACTTGTCCACTACGCTTCTGCTGCTCCCACTGACTACAATAACCCTCTAGCAGAGTCATATACACGTGCACTTCTAAAACTAGTTTAGAACGATACTATATTCATCCTCCTGCTGGGTCTCATAGTCTAGAACAGCAGTAATGGCAACTCTGGGTAAACAAGAACCTCCCTATCACCGTCTTTGAGGATACCGAAGTACTTCTCAGGTGCCTGAGATTACCCACCATATCTGCGGAGTAGCTAATGGAATGTCAAACCTGATTGAATCTTTAGGTTCTATTAAATTTTCAGTAATCGTTTGCGGTTCTGGAATCAGTTCCAGTTCTACCATACTCCCACTACTGTTTTCTGAAGAAAAAAATTCCATTTTGCTAAAACTGTGGCAAGTCAAGAACAATATCACTATTGATCTTCCATATGGTAGAAAGTTAACCCTCGTCATAGCTCGGGATAACCCACAAACTGCCATTACAGAAACGTGCCTTGAGTATGTACAGAGTCTGGTTTTAAGCATAAGCCGGACAACTCCATATACCTTAACATCGTTAAGATATGAACCATTCTATATACAATATAGAAATATAGGCACTGATTTAATTGGAACCAGATTCAATCATGCAGCTGTCTCCAGTGCATGTCAACTAAATGGAGAGAGGCCGATCAGGATTATTCAACTTAGGAGTGCATCCAGATATGAGTAACCTAAAAGAGAATCTAATTCTCTAAACTATTACTATCAACTGAAGACCAAACACAAGTATCTACATTTTCGATCACCTTGAAGAATCCTGATACTTGCAACATATGGTTCTCTACTTTATTCTTATACCCATAACTTCTCAAAACTTGTACCTTGTATTTCTACGAAATACTTGTCTAAAACTAGAAAAGTCACAAGTAAACAGAATATAGTACGAATACCAACCCATCTGTCCTAATGGACACTGGAAAACATACAATACTTTGTATTAGTCCCCTGAGTTCAATAACTCATACCCTGTGCGTCGTAGGTTGAAAACTGTACTATGGTTAAGAAAAATTACACCGCTGTTTAATGCTCCTTACCTAATCATCAACTGATACAGATAAATGTGTTGGAGATAGTGCCCTCAGAGTCAATTATTGGATCACAGGAACGTGATTGCAATGATTGAGGGAGGACCTATCCCGGTAGGATAGTCTTACTCGAGATGATAGTATGCTATCTGGTTTATCTTTATCATCGTGTACTGCTTTAGGTGACCCGGCATGTCATTGTTACACGTTGATAGAGCCCCTAGGATTCTTGCTTGACTGCCGGCAGTATGATGGCGATCATATACGTGAGAGCTGGTAGTCTATAAGCACATCCTTAAAAGGTCCCTAGTCGTAGGAGTTTCGAGACAGGGCATCGATACTCCATTAGTAGACTAGTGTATACAGTCGAGACCCCGACGAGGGGCGGTGGCCGGTCTCACAAGCCACTGGTGTCAGTTGGTTCACCTAAGATGTATACAGGTGCTCATTGGGTTATGAGCACACCGGACAGGACTCGCCGGGAACCTGCTAGTTGGTCTTATACCAGACGTCAGATAGCAGTTCCCTGGTGACATGTGTACAGGTTAGTTCATCGACCTGAGATCGTCATTTGTCTCGTGTGAGTTCCCACTGTGCTTTGATTACTACCCAACCACGGCTCAAAGGAGTCGTGCAAACAGGTTTTAGTTGGGTACAGTCCCGAGCCACATGGAGGCAGTGAGCGGATCTGCAGGGGTTCGTCTCTCCCGGTATTGGGGGTGAGGTCGCGCTGTGTCTAGGAGAGCCATTACACAAAGCCCTCGGCCGAGGCAGGAGATTTACTGGTAGGTATTCCAGTAGTATCTCAGGGTGTTCTGGGCTACACTCCGACACGACTTGTACCGCTTTTGGGGATCTGACTTTTACCAACCCCCTAAGCCCGACATGCGATGCTCATAGACGAACGGACCGGACTGTACGAATATTGTCACTGACAGGCTCAGTAGGGTGTCAGGATGAGTTCGCTCATCGACGTCCCTTTTGGTCAATAGCTGGTGGCCCGTCACGTATTGGCTAATACCTCTGACGTGCTAGTGGTTAAATCCACAGCCATAGTATTGACGAGTCTTTAGAGTCCACCACACTTTCAGTTACTCAAGCTTTCGGGCGAAACGCTGTAGAGGCCGTATGGAGATATGGCAGGGTCCGATCAGATACGTGCGGTATTGCACGGATCAGGATCGGACAGTTTTGTACTAGTGGCCGTATAGTTATATGGCAGGGTTCGATCTGATACGTGCGGTATTGCACGGATCAGGATCGAACGGTTTTTACTAGCCGGCTTTGGCTTAAGCCGGTCCTAGTTTAGTACAGTGTAGATTTTGTCTCATTGCATTTGTATCCGGACGGAATACAGATGCGGGTGTGTATGCACAGTATCGGGGTTTTCCTGTAATTTATTACGGGACCAGTTTTCTGGAGTTGCCAGTTTGCATTCTGTTCCGGCCGGTTTTCCTTTGCTCTTTCCCGGCCGGACTTTTCCGATGGAGGGGGTTATTTGCAATTGTGCAAATAACATTTATGGAAGGGGGTTTCTTGCAAATATATTCATTATGATATGTTTAGCATCTTTCATCCATGATGGTGCATTAAATGAGATTTGATGTGATTAGAAGTGATAAGCATGGTTGATGTTTTCTTTACTTTATGTTGTGGTCACCCTTCACTTTATCCTACACTCACCTCCCTTAGTTGATTGCTCCCACCTTTTCCTACATGAGATTGGCCGGCCACATGAGAGAAGAGATGAGGGAATTTCATTTTGTAGTGTGGGAAAATTATCATCTCATTTGGATACACCAAAGTTCATCTCCACTTTTGTTCATTACTTCCCTCTATCCAATGGCAACTTCATTTCCCTAAAAAGAGACAAGCATCTTCTACATTACATTCTACAGCACATCTTGGGCATGTCGACTTGCCGGCTTCATGCCCGAGTTTCCTCGGTATTGAGGCGGGAGCCCGTAAAAGACGCAGGCAATGTGGTGCCCTTCCGGCGAGGAGGCGACGATATGGAGACTAGACTTTCCGCGGGAGATCGGGACGATGATGAGAAGACCGGAGGACTCGGATCACTCGGTATACTTCTCTTCCCATCTCTTGTTAGCTAGCATTAGGTTAATGGTTAACGATCCGGGTTTTATTGTCCGCGGTAGCGCCAGTTTCCAAGTTAGGAAAATTTTTGATTCCGCATTTTGGCCTCGGATAGACGGCCGGGGCGCTGCCGTGGCGCAACATGGTATCAGAGCCACGCCTTTAACCTTGCCTAGCTTGTTCTAATGTGTTTTACTTATCCGATCGACCAAAATCCCAAAAACTACAATTTTGTTCACATCAGTTTCTGTTGAAAATTTTTGGCGTCTAAAAATTTTTCAGGTTGTATAAAACTAATGTACTGAAAATTCTAAGACATCTGTAAAAATTCGACACACTCAGTCGAACATGGAAGCGCGGAACCGCGGCCAAACCCCCCCTTGGGCCGCGGTTCCGCCGCACTCTAGTGTCTTCACTGTGTCAAATTTTTACAGTGGGCTTGTGGGCTAATTTTAGGGGTTTTGGGATATTAAATTTGGGCCCGGATTTTCTGTGACTGCTGCAGTATTGCTTGGGGGCCCACTTGTTAATTGTTTGATCGATCGGATATTTTAAACACATTATTTCACAGTATTTACATTATATCTGCGACCGTGAATGTCACTTGATCGGTAAATCCTGTCTAACTGCTATAGCCCGGTTAGACGGATTTGCGAACGTGACTTTCACGTTGATGTTCTATGTTTATGTTGTGTTGTTGCGGATTGGTCGTGGGGGATAGCCTGGATGCAATGTTAGTACAGTTTTGTTTTATATGTACATTTGATATTGCGGGGCGAGCGTCCGACATGTGGACTGCCGTCACTGCCTGTTTGTATTATTCTTTTGGGGCACGACCTGGTTGCGGTCGATGTACCCGTTGTATGTATATTTTACTTTCTGTACTAGGATTATCCCGCGGAGGGGTGCACGGATAGCCGGGTTCTAGAGGGCAACGGGCCCGCATCTCATGGCATTGAGACGGAGGAGGCTTCACTCTAGGATTGGCGGGCTATTCGCCGCACTCGTAGGGGTACAGGTTGACCCAGGAGGGGTGCCCAAGTTACCGGATTCCATGAAGTGCTGGATGGTCCATTCACGGAGCTGAAGGGGGCTGCCTCGCTTCAGGTTTTGGCGGGTGACTTGCCGCGCCCGTAGGGGTCTAGGATTTCATTGCACAGGCTATCCACACGACCAGGGGAACGTCGGGTTTCAGCAGCGGCTCTGTGAAACCCGGGGATCCCAGATATCTGTATTGTTCTGTGATGCTGTACATTTCTGTGATGTTGCATTCTTATCACGCCTTGAGCGAATATAATATATTGGTATATATATTAGTAGATGTTGTATATGTTTTGCATCCGCGCTAGTCCAGTCCCCGCTCTGTCGTTAGTTAAGTAACCTAACGGGTGATGACGGGACCCAGTGGCGAATGCGGATGGCATATACGTACATCAGTATATTTTCGTTCTTTATGGTGTGATCATTTGATGGGACTGCGTTGATTCGGATCAATGCAAGTTAAAAACAAACCTATTCTGATGTTGTTGGAACACTTTTCAAAAAGCTGTTATTGCAAGGATGTTCACTTTTGTTTTGCATCGTGGTATTCATTTGGAATATCCTGCTCCTCAGTCGACGAGGCAAGGGCCGAGATCCCTTCACCGGGAGTGACCCCTTGGACCGAAGTTTGCATCAGGGCATTAACTTCACTATAGCCGATTACTTTTGCTTTGCATCGTGGTATTCAGTTGGAATATCCTGCACCTCATTCTACGGGGAAAGAGCCGAGATCCCTTCACCGGGAGTGACCTCTTTAGCAAAGTTTTTCGTCACTATATTTTTATAAAAAGTTATCCGGTTCCTTAAACGATATCAAGTTCATTACGTTAAAGGTTTTTTCTCCAAAAACCATCCGTAGCCCTCCGTCATTTCAGATTAGTATTGCTTAGTATTCGCGCTACGTTTGTCGTTGCTATTCGCCGAGGCGTAGTGTGCGGTAGCTCTGTAATGCTTTCTGTCGTATGGATATGTGGATTGGTTAGGACAGTCGTACGACTTTGTTGATTATTCGTCAAGGGTCGTGCGGGTGGGTTTAACGCAATCAAGATAATGACGGGTTGAACTTGACTAGGACCTTTTTGATTTGTTGATTATTCATCAAGGTCACTTGGGTCCTAGGGGTAAAAATCACATCGGGAGATTCAAAAGAGCTGAAACTTGCCAGGCATGCGCATACCTTCTGGAGTGTGGTGACTTGAGTGGATTCCGTCAAGTTATCATACGATGATAGTTGGATCCTGATTCCCACTGATGAGTTAGTTTACTCCTCGGGTGACCCCGACTAATTCTTCTTTCAGGTTTGGAGGAGAATTTGAGGTACAGTGGGAGGTTTCCTGATTAGATAAATTGGTAACCATTCTGATCTAGGTTAGAGTGCACGCTGAGTGTTTCTTTTCTCTCTCTCTCTGGCAGCGACCTTTGACCCGACCCTGGACTATGACTCAGTGACCAAGTTGACCGAACCTTCTTAACACAGGCTTTTGGATTGTCAGAGTTGCAGACCTCATTGCCACTCCTACTTTTACCCTTTTCTCCAGGACACCCCGTATTACTACGAACGTCCACTTCCATTGGACAAAACCATCGTATGGTTATATACGAACTCGAAGGACTTCGAGGATGGTTTCTGGTTCTGGAGAAAACGAATAGGATTATTCAGTTGTCTTTTCTTTTCACCTTCTCTCATTGCGAGTACTCCTTGGTTTAGGAGATAGTACACCTATTACGCAAATTGGATAGTCTTCTTCCAAACCTTAGGCTGGTGCCGACCGGTAGGGAATGAAGAAAACCAATTAGCATAACGATGGTGTGCAGAAGGTATTAAGTTAAGACAAAGCAAGGGATTAGTAAGAGGGCAAAGTAAATTGTGACTGCTATTCACGATCAAACCAAGTATTTCTTCGCCAATCCTAAATCACCTTTGTATTTCTCCAGGACAATCCGTATCACTACGAAGATCCACAGTTTATTGGATATTCCATCGTATAGTTATATACGAACTCGAAAGGAACTTGTTCCAGTTCAGGGATGGATTCTGGTTCAGGAGAAATAGAAATAAGGTTTATTCGGTTGTCTTTTATCTTCACCTTCTCTCGCTTTGCGAGTGCTCCTAGGGTTAGGACAATACACCTTTTATGCTTATTGGATAGTCTTCTTCCAAACCATAGGCTGGTGCCGAACGGTAGGGAAGGAAGAAAACCATTTGGCCTAAAGGGGTGTGCAGACGGTAATGACTAAAGACATATAAAGGGATTTGGACAGATGGCAAAGAGATATACGGTTACAGTTGTGAATCTGGATAATGGAAGAGGCATTACTAAGAATACCGGAATACCCCACCGAAACATTTCAATGTTTCAGTTTCACTGTGTAATGTTAAAAGAAAACTGATTTCCCGATTAGATACTTACTCCAGGGTATGTATTTACCAGGTATGATTCTCACATCTGTATGGTTTTACAGATGATGAGTGGGAGTAAGTTATTGGGAATAGGGTGATCATCCTCATTATATCGGGATTCGTTGTAATCGGTGATATTTGAGGAAGCCACCTGGGTTGTTTGCCGGTCGGTAAATATTTGGTTTTGAATATCCGCTGTTGTGCACCAATTTCAAATTGATATATCTGTACGTCTATTTTCATAAAGTGAGATATACCTTTTGATATTATGTCGATGACATTTACCTATATCAGTGGATGGTTAGGTAAGGAGCATTAAACAGCGGTGTAATTCTTCTTAACCATAAGTACAGTTTTCAACCTACGACGCACAGTGAAAGAGTTGTTAGACTCAGCGGACTTATACAGAGTATTGTATGTTGTCCAGTATCCATTAGGACAGAGGGGTTGGTCCCCATACTATATTCTGTTTACTTTTAACTTCTCTAGTTTTTAGACATGTGTTTCGTAGGAACACAGGGTCTAAGTTTTGAGGAGTTATAGGTATTTGAATAGAGTAGAGAACCAGGTGTAGCAAGTATCGGGATTCTTCAAAGTGATCGAAGATGTAGATACTTGTGTATGGTGTTCAATTGATAGTAATGATTAAGAGATCTAGCTTCTCTTTCAGGTTACTCATAATTGGAAGCATTCCTAAGTTGAGTAACGCTGATCGGCCTCTTTCCATTTAGTTGACATGCACTGGAGACAGCTGCATGATTTGAATCTGGTTCAATTAAGTCAGTGCCTCTGGTTCTATATTGGATATAGAACAGTTCATATCTTAACGATGTTAAGGTACGGGGAGTTGTCCGGCTCATGCTTGAAACCAGACACTGGGCAACTCAAGGCGCGTTTCTGTAATGGCTGTTTGTGGGTTGACCCAGGCTATGACGAGGGTTGACTTTCGACCATCTGGAAGATCCATAGAGATATTGTTCTTGACTCGCCACATTTTTAAAAAGAAATGGATTTTTTGAAAACAGTAGTGGGAGTATGGTAGAACTGGAAGTGATTCCAGAACCGCAAACGATTACTGAAGATTTGATAAGGAACCTAAAGATTCAATCTGGTTTGACATTCCATTGGCCACTCCGCAGATACGGTGGGTAACTTCAGGCACCCGAGAGGTACTCCGGTAGCCTCAAGGACGGTGACAGGGAAGTTCTTGTTTGCCCACACTTGCCATTGCTGTTGTTCCAGGCCGCGAGACCCGGCAGGAGGATGAGTATAGCGTCGTTCTGAACTAGCTTCAGAAGTGTACGTGTATATGACTCTTCCAGAGGGTTGTCGTAGTCAGTGGGAGCAGCGGAAGCATTGGTGGACATCAGGCTTATGTCTATTTATAGACTAAAGCAGATGTAGCGGAGATAGATCATCTATTTCTGACGTGACAGTCATAGGTTTGACTTCATCAGAATAGGGGATGGATCTGTTGAGAAGGTAGTAGGGTGTGATATCCTGGTATTTGGATGACATACACAGAGTAGGAAAAGAAACTCCTATACTACGATCGATTATACTTTGGTTGTCACACAGTGGTTTCTCCACACAGGACTTGGATATTATATCAGACATTCTGGTTACTAGATCTATGGTTTTAGATCTAGATTTGGGTGGTTTCCTAATCTGGGTACCTTGACAGCATTCTATGAGTATTTAGAATGGACGACTCCTGGCATGGTAGTGTACCTGGAGGTAATGGAGTCACCCTCTCTAAAGGTGTCTTACAGACTAAAGGGGAGAGGGATGTGCATGATTGGCAGATCACTTGCTTAGGCCATTGAGTCAATCATGAGATGTCAAGTACTATACCAGATGCAGTTTTAGAACATAAGTAGATGTTCTAGGGATATGATAACGACAGCCTCATTTGGGAGACAGTTATCATTCCAGGCTTCCAAGGCGACATGGACGACAAGGAGGTTGTCAGAGTTATAGTTTTCCTTCTGACGAGGGGCAGTATTTTGGACAGATGGTCCAAGGCAATACCGAGGGTGGCATGGCGCAGGATACTGATTAAGTTCAGTTGACGATACAGTCTAAGAAGTTTGGATTTGGAGTTCATTTATGAGCTAGGTCCCATCAGACATCCAGACATTCTAGGACTGGTATTGCTCATTTCGGGAGATGGCGTTCTCCGCGAACTTGAGATATAGAGAGACATAGAAAGAAACATCACAGCGGATCCACTCACTGAGGCTATTCCTCGAACGCAATAGTTTCGCAAACGAGCTTTGTGAGACTGACTAGTAGAGGAGTTGGGTGTTCGGTATCACACGGGCTGTGAGTATGCGGCATCGCAATAATTAGCCTTGAGTGCAAGTGGGAGATTGTTGGAGATAGTGCCCTCAGAGTCAATTATTCGATCACAGGCACGTGATTGCAATGATTGAGGGAGGACCTATCCCGGTAGGACAGTCTTACTCGAGATGATAGTATGCTATCTGGTTTATCTTTATCATCGTGTACTGCTTTAGGTGACTTGGCATGTCGCTGTTACACGTTGATAGAGCCCCTAGGATTCTTGCTTGACTGCCGGCAGTATGATGGCGATCATATACGTGAGAGCTGGTAGTCTATAAGCACATCCTTAAAAGGTCCCTAGTCGTAGGAGTTTCGAGACAGGGCATCGATACTCCATTAGTAGACTAGTGTATACAGTCGAGACCCCGACGAGGGGCGGTGGCCGGTCTCACAAGCCACTGGTGTCAGTTGGTTCACCTAAGATGTATACAGGTGCTCATTGGGTTATGAGTACACCGGACAAGACTCGCCGGGAACCTGCTAGTTGGTCTTATACCAGACGTCAGATAGCAGTTCCCTGGTGACATGTGTACAGGTTAGTTCATCGACCTGAGATCGTCATTTGTCTCGTGTGAGTTCCCACTGTGCTTTGATTACTACCCAACCACGGCTCAAAGGAGTCGTGCAAACGGGTTTTAGTTGGGTACAGTCCCGAGCCACATGGAGGCAGTGAGCGGATCTGCAGGGGTTCGTCTCTCCCGGTATTGGGGGTGAGGTCGTGCTGTGTCTAGGAGAGCCATTACACAAAGCCCTCGGCCGAGGCAGGAGATTTACTGGTAGGTATTCCAGTAGTATCTCAGGGTGTTCTGGGCTACACTCCGACACGACTTGTACCACTTTTGGGGGTCTGACTTTTACCAACCCCCTAAGCCCGACATGCGATGCTCATAAACGAACGGACCGGACTGTACGGATATTGTCACTGACAGGCTCAGTAGGGTGTCAGGATGAGTTCGCTCATCGACGTCCCTTTTGGTCAATAGCTGGTGGCCCGTCACGTATTGGCTAATACCTCTGACGTGCTAGTGGTTAAATCCACAGCCCTAGTATTGACGAGTCTTTAGAGTCCACCACACTTTCAGTTACTCAAGCTTTCGGGCGAAACGCTGTAGAGGCCGTATGGAGATATGGCAGGGTCCGATCAGATACGTGCGGTATTGCACGGATCAGGATCGGACAGTTTTGTACTAGTGTCCGTATAGTTATATGGCAGGGTTCGATCTGATACGTGCGGTATTGCACGGATCAGGATCGAACGGTTTTTACTAGCCGGCTTTGGCTTAAGCCGGTCCTAGTTTAGTACAGTGTAGATTTTGTCTCATTGCATTTGTATCCGGACGGAATACTGATGCGGGTGTGTATGCACAGTATTGGGGTTTTCCTGTAATTTATTGCGGGACCAGTTTTCTGGAGTTGCCAGTTTGCATTCCGTTCCGGCCGGTTTTCCTTTGTTCTTTCCCGGCCGGACTTTTCCGATGGAGGGGGTTATTTGCAATTGTGCAAATAACATTTGTGGAATGGGGTTTCTTGCAAATATATTCATTATGATATGTTTAGCATCTTTCATCCATGATGGTGCATTAAATGAGATTTGATGTGATTAGAAGTGATAAGCATGGTTGATGTTTTCTTTACTTTATGTTGTGGTCACCCTTCACTTTATCCTACACTCACCTCCCTTAGTTGATTGCTCCCACCTTTTCCTACATGAGATTGGCCGGCCACATGAGAGAAGAGATGAGGGAATTTCATTTTGTAATGTGGGAAAATTATCATCTCATTTGGATACACCAAAGTTCATCTCCACTTTTGTTCATTACTTCCCTCCATCCAATGGCAACTTCATTACCCTAAAAAGAGACAAGCATCTTCTACATTACATTCTACAGCACATCTTGGGCATGTCGACTTGCCGGCTTCATGCCCGAGTTGCCTCGGTATTGAGGCGGGAGCCCGTAAAAGACGCAGGCAATGTGGTGCCCTTCCGGCGAGGAGGCGACGATATGGAGACTAGACTTTCCGCGGGAGATCGGGACGATGATGAGAAGACCGGAGGACTCGGATCACTCGGTATACTTCTCTTCCCATCTCTTGTTAGCTAGCATTAGGTTAATGGTTAACGATCCGGGTTTTATTGTCCGCGGTAGCGCCAGTTTCCAAGTTAGGAAAATTTTTGATTCCGCATTTTGGCCTCGGATAGATGGCCGGGGCGCTGCCGTGGCGCAACAAAATGTCATGGACATAATTTCAAAAAGTTATATATCATTTTATAAAATAAACCTATAGATATATCAGTTTGAAATTGGTGCATAACAATGGATATTCAATACCAAATATCTGCCGTCAGGAAAAATCCCAGGCGATTTCCTCAAATATCACCAATTACAAAGAATTCTGATATAATGAGGATATAATCACCTAATTCCCAATAACTTACTCCCACTCATCATCTGTAAAACCATACAGATGTGAGAATCATGCCTGGTAAATACAACCCTGGAGTAAGGATCTAATTGGGAAATCAGTTTTCAATTAACAACGCATAGTGAAACTGAAACATTAAAATGTTTCGAAGGGGTATCCGGGTATTCCTAGTAGTACCTCTTCCATTATCCAGATTCATGACTGTAACCGTATATTTCTTTGTCATCTCTCCAAATCCCTTTATTTGTCTTTATTCATTACCTTCTGTACACCACCCTTAGGCTAAATGGTTTTCTTCCTTCCCTACCGTTTGGCACCAGCCTATGCTTTGGAAGAAGACTATCCAATAAGCGTAATAGGTATACTCTCCTAATCCTAGGAGCCCTCGTAACCTGAGAGAAGGTAAAGATTAAAGAAACCTGAATAATCCTTATTTTATTTCTCCTGAACCAGAATCTATCCTCAAACTGGAATAAGTTCTTTCGAGTTCGTATGTAACTATACGACGGATTATCCAATAACTGTGGATCTTCGTAGTGATACGGGGTTTTCTGGAGAAATACAAAGGTGGAGTAGGAGTGGCGATGAAATACGTGGTTTGATCGTGAATGATAGCAGTCGCAATTTACTTTTCCCACTTTCTAATCCCTTTATCTGTCTTTACTTATTACCTCCTGTACACCACACTTAGGCTAATTGGTTTTCTTCTTTCCCTACCTTTCGGCACCTGCCTATGGTTTAGAAGAAGACTATCCAATTAGCACAATAGGTGTACCGTCTCCTAATCCTAGGAGCCCTCACAACCTGAGAGAAGGTAAAAGGAAAAGACAACTGAATAATCCTATTCATTTTCTCCAGAACCGAAAACCATCCTCGAATATGAAACAAGTTTCTTCGAGTTCGTATGTAACTATACGATGGTCATATCCAATAAGTGTGGATCTTCATAGTGATACGGGATGTTCCGGAGAAAAGAGGAGTGGCAATGAAATATGCAACTCTGACAATCCAAAAGCCAGTGTTTTAAGAAAGTTCGGTTAACTTGGTTACTGAGTTATAGTCTAGGGTCGGGCCATGGTTGCTACCTAAGATATGTTAGTTATATGTATGCCCTAGAGGCCATTACTGTACATAGGATGTATATTGTAGTGGATGCTGGGACATATATACGGAGGACTTTCTTGCTCGACATGATAGTATGCTATCTGGTTACACTTTACCTTAACGTGTATACTGATTGCCTCTCTATTACATGTTGGTAAAGCCCTTAGGATGTGTACTTGACTACCTGGACTATGATGCGGATCATACTAGTGGGGACATGGTAGTCCATAAGTACATCCTTCAAAGTCCCTAGTCGTGGGTGTATCGAGACGGGGCATCGATATACCAGAGTAGACTAGCGTGTAGCTTCTCGACCCATACAGATGGGCGATGGATGATCCCATATCCATTGGTGTTTGACATCGGAGATGATATACGGGTGCTCAGTAGAGACTGGGTACACTGGACGGACTCGCCGAGAACTCCCAGATGGTAATATACCTTACGTCAGATGGCAGTTCTCTGGTGACGCTGGTACAGAGTAGTCTGTTCACCCGAGATCGTCATAGAGTCTTGTGTGGTTCCCACCGTGCTTTGATTTCCATCTTACCACGTCCAAGAGGGCGTGCAAAACGGTGGTTTTTGGGTACAGTCCCGAGTCACATGGAGGCAATGAGCATTAGGAGGGGATTCGTCTCTCCCGGTATAGGGGGTAGATGTTGCGCTGTGTCCGATTAGCTATAACAGGAAATCCCTGGCCAGGGTTGCTGAGATTTACTGGTAAGTGTTACCAGTAGTTTCTCGAATTGTTATAGACCTCATATCGACACGACTTATCGAGCTATTGGGGTCTGACGTTTACCACCCCTAGGCGAGATATGCGACATATCAGACGATCAGACCGGACTGTACGGTAGTGTTACTGGTTGGATTCACTGGAGTGTGAGCAGGCTTGCTCGTCGATCTTCAGATCGTTCAATACCCGGGTGGCCGTTACGTTTAGCAGACCGCTTGCGGCTTATGGGTGTTTGATATGATCATCACCTGCTGCCGGCGTATTGACGAGTCTTTAGAGTCCTACACAGAGGTTTCCTGGCTCAAGCGAAACGAAATAGGAGCGCATATGAGATATGTGCGGGACCGAGAATAATGCGTGTATGTGATGCCGTATTTCATTCTCGCGATCAATGTGTCGAATGGTTGTATGCGATATAACCTAGTTATCGATTCAAGCGTTGATTCGATAAGCCGATACATTGGATACTAGTCGGTTATATGCGATATGACCGGATCGTTAAATCAAGTGTTGATTTAATGATTTAATGTATAATTATATATTTGATATATTACTTTGCATTAACAAGTATTGGTTCACTTTAAATGGATTTTCTCACTCGGTTGTGCACATTGCATATGAGATATGATTTTGTGCACTTGCTTGTATCATGTTTGATGATACATGCCTTTTGGTTAAGTGTAAAGAATTAAACCTTGGTTAATGAAATGGTTAGGGTTTACTTTTTCCTTATTCATTTATTCATTTATTTATTCTTTTGGAAAAAGAAAAGCAAATGAGAAAATGGTGGCTTGTTTTGTTTTGTTCATGAAGCTTCATGAAGACTTTGACCAAGTGACCATTTTGTCTCATGCTTAACCCTAACCATCCCACTAACCATGATTTATTCTCTACACTTGACCATGGTTTGTTCATGATAAGTATTCTTTTAATTTTGTTTTTGGAATTAACTTATCATAACATTATTCTTCTTCTTCTTCATTTTCTTCAAGTGAAGAAAGCTTGCCTCCATCAATGGCAAGTGATGAATTAGAGTGAGAAATCCAATTCTAAAGTCTACCCACTTCCTATTTCTTCATCCTCTACCTCTTGCCAAGTAGTAGAGTGTGTTTCCTTCACAAGTTTTCATGGCTTGGTGAAGGTGGAGCTTGATCTAGTGATGCTTCGACGTAGATCATCTTCGGCATGGACATCGACGACCTAGCTCGCCATTTCTCCGACGAAGCCGACACTAGAGCCCGGGAATTCATTTGGACAGCGAGGAGACTTCGTTGCGGAGCTATGGAGGTGGAGAACCGGATCTACAAAGGTTGTATTTCCGTTATCTTTCTGTTAAGTTGTTAACTAGATTTCATATTCGCCTAGATTTCTAGCCAACGATCCGTACACTAGGGTTTCTCGGCACCGTAATTTTTGAAATTGGCATGGTTGATGCCTTGTGAGACCTCTTGAGAGTGCCTAGGAACCCTACAGTGGTATCAGAGCCTAGCTAGAGCCTTAGGCAAAGTCTAGACGGATTTTGAAGTCCGATCGACCCGAAACCCCAACCCTAAATTACTCTCTGGACAATTTCTGAAATCTGGTCTTTTTCAAAATTAAAAATATGCAGAGAATACATCACAAACATCTAAGAGTTACTGTGAAATTCGACAGTCAAATTCCACTAAGGCGTCGCGGATCCGCGGCATGAGCAATAGCTCATGCGGCGGTTCCGCGGCTGTACGGCCGAATTATTTAAAGTTGTTTGCACAGTAATTCTTAGTTTCCTGTGGTGCTTTTCCTGGGAATTTTTAATATTTTTCTACAGTTGAGTTTTCTGGGGTTGTTTTGGGAATTCGTATATTCGATCGGATTATCAAACTGTGTCTATGTGTTTTCCGGATAAATTTTAGAATATGTTAAAAGGTTCAACCAGATAAAAATACCCAATTTTTCCCCTGTCGGGAAATTTCCAAGTGTTGGATTTTTCCGTAGTTTAACGACGTTCTAAGTAGTGCAAGTGACGCGATGGTCCCTCTAGAAGCAACAACCTTAACTCGATTATGTGACCGTCTTGAACTGCCCTTTGAACCTTCGGGTTTGGGGCAGTACGGCGTGCCACATGTGAGGCGTTGGCTTGACCATTCTACGGCTGGACCGTTGGTACTGAGGCACGAACTGAATGTTGTTAGACTTATTTTATGTGTTGAGCTGTTTCAGGAAAACTTGGGTGTTTGAATGTTCAATCGGAAAGTTTAACATTTTTTGTTTATCCGGAATGTGATACAACAATTGGAATTCACAAAAGTTATGTGATAACTGAATGAATGTTATAAACATAGCAGTTTAGTCTCACTTGATCGGTTGCCACGGAATTTTGATGTGATCAAAAGTCCGTCGCAATCACGTAGCATACGCGGATACTTGCCGGGTAAACTTAATAGACAGCCTAACCCCATAGCCCCGACCAAGTGACTGTAGGAGAACCCCGTCGCCGAAAGCATCCGTTCGGGTGCTCGCGGTGCGGTGTTCCGCCTTGGTGCACTTCGTCGACGGCATCGGGGGTGCGGCCGCCTACTAAAGTTTGCAACGAGCATTCGATCAGGATGTCGGGAATCTTGTTGAATTGCCCGACTTGATATTGAAAAGAGTTTTCGATTTTGAGACTAAAATGCGGGGTTTATAATTGTTAGGCATGCGATGTCTAAGTAATTCATTTGGTCAGGCATGCGATGTCTGAGGTGGTTGCGGATTCCAACTGTTGTAGTTTTACACTTTCTTTTCTGTGACCGTAAGTGTAATATATGATATCGCCGGTTTCGTTGCTATATGTCAACGACAATTGGGATACGCATATTTACTTACGTTGATGACATGTGATGTTATGTGTTGCTGGATATGTTATATTGGATCGTCGTGTTTGAATAGCCGGGGGTTTTATGTAAGATGAGTGTTTTTCATTTTCATTCATGTAAAAACTTGTATGTAATATTCTTTTATTGGGGCACTTCCAGGTTGCGGAAGTTGTCACCGTTGATGTATATTATTTACTTTTCTGCACTAGGATAGACCCAAGGAGGGGAGCACAAGTAACCGGGTTCTGGGGTCTAGTGGGAGACCAACTCGAAGAGTCGAGTCCGGGTCTCCTAACCCTAGAACTGGTGGGGTTGCTTGCCACTCTCGTAGGGGTCTAGGGGTGTGGGATTGGCTATTCATCACGACCGTGGAATCCGTGTTTTATACTGGCTCGTATTGAAAACACGGACGTCCTAGCATATCCAATATTTCATATGTTTCTTCTGCTGTGATATCTGTGATGTGATCATGTGATGTTCTGTGATAGATACAGTATATAGTATATATGATATATTATATAGTCGTTACTTATGTTTTACACCCGCGCTAGCCCTGCCCCGCTCTGTCCTTAGTTACCTAACCTAACGGTGCACGAGGGGACATCGAGGCGAATGCGGATGGCATAAGTGTACGTCGTATTTATCTGTGATGTTTAGGTACATTAAATGATGGGACTTCATTAATTTGATTAATGAAATAAAAGAAACCTAAGATGTTGTAGAATCGAATTTCAAAATAAAACAGGTAGCTACAGTTCTTGCTTTGCACAGCGGTATATACGATATATCCTGCACCTTATTCGATGAGGAAAGGACCGAGATCCCTTCACCGGGAGTGACTCCTTTAGCAATAACTGGCAGATGCTACACACTCGGTTTGTCTTTTGATTACTTTTAAGAGTTCTGCTTTGCACAGTGATATATATGATATATCCCGCACCTCATTCGACGAGGAAAGGACCGACGATCCCTTCACCGGGAGTGACTCCTTTAGCAAAACTAGAAAAGCCTCAAAAAAACTCCATTTCAAAATTCATTCGATCCTACAACGATATCAAGTTCATTACGCAATAGGTTTTCAGAAAAACCTGTCGTAGCCCTCCGTCATTTCAGATAAGTACTAGTTAGTATTCGTGCTGCGATTGTTTGGCCTCCGTCAAGGCGTAGTGTATGGTAGCTATCTAGTGCTTATCTGCTAGCATATGATGCGATTGGATTAGGGTATTCGTACGGCGTTGTTTGGCCTCCGTCAAGGGTCGTGCGAGTGGGTTTAATTCAATCAGGAAATGACGGGTTGAACTTGACTAGCGGACTATGGGTAGTTTGGCCTCCATCAAGGTCATAGGACGCTAGGGGCAAAATATTATCGGGAATTTCAAGTGTTGAAATTTGCAATGAGATTGCATACCTTCTATGAAATAGTTGGATCCCGATACCCGCTGCGAGTAATTGTTACTCCTGGGAGAGTTTTAGACATTACAATTAGCCGATCAAGTAGGTGTCTAGAAAAGTGTCAACGGGGTTACGCCTCTGGGAAAACGAGGTTTACATTAATTAGGTTCGTGCGAAAGCACGGGGGACCTCCCTCAAAGTACCGACACTGGCCTGGTTGAAAGATTGGCGAACTTGTACTGGGTAATTAATCCCGGCTAGTCTTTCCTTTTAGGATTTGAAGGGAGATTTGATAAAAAGAAGTGGGAGCCATCCTGATTAGATAAAATAATAACCAATCTATTCTTGCAAGAGCGCACGCTGAGTGTTTTCTTCTCTCTCTCTCCTGGTAGCGACCATGTCACGCCTTAATCAAGATAATAATACGGATTATTGACCGAACCCGCTTGTTATACTGAGCTGGGGAACGTTGGTCCCGCTCCAACTTATAATTGTTATAAGACAGAGCAGGAAATTGGGGATTACCAGAATTCCCGTGCCGCCCAAACGAAGAAAGTGCATATGATGCATCATCTTCGGGTGTGTTCATTACAAAGAACTGTTTCTCAGTATCCTCCGTATCCTGGGTATTTGATACCGGATCAGGATCCCAGATATGTAAGATGTAACATAGGGCTACAAAAAGGTAGAAAAACTGAGAACGGGTGATAAGTTTCATGAGGCAGAAAACGGGGCAAGAGTTGCAGCCAAGTCTGTTGGTCACTGTCACCCTGTATTACCGATACATTGATTCTGAATGAATGTTATTAGATACCGAACCTGATATACAAAATCATATCTGTCTCTTTATTAGTAAAGAAACGATAAAATTTTGTATTGTTGGATAATGTTTTGAACATTTCCTATATCAAAAGTTGATCGGTTCAGGCACGTTATCTAAAAACATTAATGTTCTAAATCAAACTACAGTTCTTAGTATACAGAACACACACAAGAGGAAGAGTTCAGAAACGAACGAATCCTTCTTGAAGTATTGTAGACTAGGTCAGATCAATGTGACCCGACTAGCTAGAGTTACATAAAGATGTATATTTAAATTACTTTGAATTTACATCTTGTGAAACTCGCCAGTCATGTCACAAAGATAAGATGACCATAGCTCTGTTTATTGGAAACAGAGAAAGATTTAGTGAACTCTTGGGATAATACATGTTGATGTATGTAAGGTCCCCTGTCTACACATACCAAGACTGGTTCTTTATACTTCATTATATTCTCTGATAATCTCTCAAGATTCAGTCATATGTTCCTGTTGAAACATGAGTCCGAACCATTTGAGATATTCACAGAATATAAGCGAGAAGTAGAGAACCAAAATACGGGTAAAAGTATTATGTCCTTTGATGAGATTAAGGAGGAGAATACTTGTTCATGGAATTCCTGGACTATTCTAAAGGAGAATGAGATTCTCTCTCATCATTACTCCTCCGTATACACCATAGCACGATGGTATATCGGGGCGGAGCAGATACACCCTATTTGATATGGTGTGCTCTATGATGAGTACTACTGAGTTACCTTTTTCCTTAGGGGGTTAAGCACTTGAGAAGCTGCATACCTATTGAATAGGGTCCCGATCAAATCAGTAGCCTACCACTTCATATGTGATATGGAAAGGGAAGAGCCCATCTCTTAAGTCAGTTAAGATTTGGGGTTGTCCGGCCAATGTCTAAAAGCAAAATCCGGACAAGCTCGAGGCAACGTCTGTTATGTACAACTGGAAATGTTTCAGCTATACAAACTGCAGCTGATGATTTGACAGAACCAAAGGATTCAGTGGATTCCAATGAACCCCAGCCTCTCCGCCGATCTAGTAGGGTTCCTCACCCACCTGAGAGATACTTCGGTTTCTCTATGACAGTGGGAGCAAGGATTGCATCATGAGATGATGACCCAACTAGCTTCGAGCTGGCCATCAGGAGTAAGACTCTGTAAGAATGGCTGGATGCTTATCGATCTGAGATGGAATCCTTATACACCAACAAAGTATGGACTTTGATTGTTATATCTGAAGGGTTAAATCCCCATCAGGAGCAAGTATATCTTGAGAAGATTACTTGGTGTAAATGGAAAAGTTGAGACTTTCAAAGCTAGACTTGTTAAAGGTTTTCGTCATTGACCAGGCATGGATAATGATGAAACCTTTTCCAGTACCTATGCTTAAGTCCATCCAGATCCTACTTGCCACGGCTACATACCATGACTACGATATCTGGTGGTTGGGTGCCATGACTGCTTTTCTAGATGTTGTTTTAGAAGAGTGTGTCTATAAGTACACAGCCAGAGGGCTTCGTAGACAGTGGGAGCAGCGGAAACGTGTGCAAGATGCTTTATAGGATAAAGCAGATATCGCGGAGTTGGAACATCTGTTTTGATCGATTAGTCAAAGAAGTTGACATCATCAAAGTGGTAGATGAACCTAGTATAAACAAAAAGGGTAGTAGGGAGTATGGTAGTGACCCTCGTATAGTAGTGGATGACATACTCTTGATAGGGAAAGAGTTTCCTATGCTACGCTCGATCAATCTCCGCTTATCACAATGATTCTCCACATAGGATCAAAGTGATACCTACTAAATCCTGGGTTTTTGGATCTATGAGATAGATCTAAATGGATATTAGAATTCTCACTAGCTGTAGTGAGATGGTATCAATCGATCCTGGGGAGAATCACTGGAAGGGTTCCAGGGTGATAAAGACGACTGAATGTCAGTCACAGGCATTGTCTTTACCCTCAGTAAAGGGACGGTATGTTGGAAGAGTTCCAAGCTAGATACCGTGACATACTAGACGATAAAGGCAGGATACATCGCTACTTAAGATGCTACCAAAGAGGATGTTTGGGTGTATATTAGTTCATGAGATGAACTAAGTTCCTACCATTGTGAGACAATGGAGTTGTGGCTTTGGCCCAGGAACTCCGGTCCCATCAGTGACCCAGACATATTCTAAGACAGTATCACCTGATCATGGAGATGGTTGATCTCCAGGCTGATCGAGGTTAGGAGAGCAGACTCAGAGGACAACACGGCGGATCCACTCACAAAGGCCTATTCCCAGAGAGAGACTTTTATGGGATGGTTGAGTATGAGATACTTTGACCACTGCTACAGATGGCCCTAGTGCAAGTGGGAGATTGTTAGTTATATGTATGCCCTAGAGGCCATTACTGTACATAGGATGTATATTGTAGTGGATGCTGGGACATATATAGGGAGGACTTTCTTGCTCGACATGATAGTATGCTATCTGGTTACACTTTACCTTAACGTGTATACTGATTGCCTCTCTATTACATGTTGGTAAAGCCCTTAGGATGTGTACTTGACTACCTGGACTATGATGCGGATCATACTAGTGGGGACATGGTAGTCCATAAGTACATCCTTCAAAGTCCCTAGTCGTGGGTGTATCGAGACGGGGCATCGATATACCAGAGTAGACTAGCGTGTAGCTTCTCGACCCATACAGATGGGCGATGGATGATCCCATATCCATTGGTGTTTGACATCGGAGATGATATACGGGTGCTCAGTAGAGACTGGGTACACTGGACGGACTCGCCGAGAACTCCCAGATGGTAATATACCTTACGTCAGATGGCAGTTCTCTGGTGACGCTGGTACAGAGTAGTCTGTTGACCCGAGATCGTCATAGAGTCTTGTGTGGTTCCCACTGTGCTTTGATTTCCATCTTACCACGTCCAAGAGGGCGTGCAAAATGGTGGTTTTTGGGTACAGTCCCGAGTCACATGGAGGCAATGAGCGATAGGAGGGGATTCGTCTCTCCCGGTATAGGGGGTAGATGTTGCGCTGTGTCCGATTGGCTATAACAGGAAATCCCTGGCCAGGGTTGCTGAGATTTACTGGTAAGTGTTACCAGTAGTTTCTCGAATTGTTATAGACCTCATATCGACACGACTTATCGAGCTATTGGGGTCTGACGTTTACCACCCCTAGGCGAGATATGCGACATATCAGACGATCAGACCGGACTGTACGGTAGTGTTACTGGTTTGATTCACTGGAGTGTGAGCGGGCTTGCTCGTCGATCTTCAGATCGTTCAATACCCGGGTGGCCGTTACGTTTAGCAGACCGCTTGCGGCTTGTGGGTGTTTGATATGATCATCACCTGCTGCCGGCGTATTGACGAGTCTTTAGAGTCCTACACAGAGGTTTCCTGGCTCAAGCGAAACGAAATAGGAGCGCATATGAGATATGTGCGGGACCGAGAATAATGCGTGTATGTGATGCCGTATTTCATTCTCGCGATCAATGTGTCGAATGGTTGTATGCGATATAACCTAGTTATCGATTCAAGCGTTGATTCGATAAGCCGATACATTGGATACTAGTCGGTTATATGCGATATGACCGGATCGTTAAATCAAGTGTTGATTTAATGATTTAATGTATAATTATATATTTGATATATTACTTTGCATTAACTAGTATTGGTTCACTTTAAATGGATTTTCTCACTCGGTTGTGCGCATTGCATATGCGATATGATTTTGTGCACTTGCTTGTATCATGTTTGATGATACATGCCTTTTGGTTAAGTGTAAAGAATTAAACCTTGGTTAATGAAATGGTTAGGGTTTACTTTTTCCTTATTCATTTATTCATTTATTTATTCTTTTGGAAAATGAAAAGCAAATGAGAAAATGGTGGCTTGTTTTGTTTTGTTCATGAAGCTTCATGAAGACTTTGACCAAGTGACCATTTTGTCTCATGCTTAACCCTAAGCATCCCACTAACCATGATTTATTCTCTACACTTGACCATGGTTTGGTCATGATTTGTATTCTTTTAATTTTGTTTTTGGAATTAACTTATCATAACATTATTCTTCTTCTTCTTCATTTTCTTCAAGTGAAGAAAGCTTGCCTCCATCAATGGAAAGTGATGAATTAGAGTGAGAAATCCAATTCTAAAGTCTACCCACTTCCTATTTCTTCATCCTCTACCTCTTGCCAAGTAGTAGAGTGTGTTTCCTTCACAAGTTTTCATGGCTTGGTGAAGGTGGAGCTTGATCTAGTGATACTTCGACGTAGATCATCTTCGGCATGGACATCGACGACCTAGCTCGCCATTTCTCCGACGAAGCCGACGCTAGAGCCCGGGAATTCATTTGGACAGCGAGGAGACTTCGTTGCGGAGCTATGGAGGTGGAGAACCGGATCTACAAAGGTTGCATTTCTGTTATCTTTCTGTTAAGTTGTTAACTAGATTTCATATTCGCCTAGATTTCTAGCCAACGATCCGTACACTAGGGTTTCTCGGCACCGTAATTTTTGAAATTGGCATAGTTGATGCCTTGTGAGACCTCTTGAGAGTGCCTAGGAACCCTACAATATAGAGAGAAAAGAAACACTCTGCGTGCACTCTAACCTAGATTGGAATGGTTAATCATTTCATTTAATCAGGATGTCTCCCACTGTATCCTCAAATTCTCCTCCAAACCTGAAAGAAGAATTAGTCGGGATCATCTAAAATCACCCGAGGAGTAAACCAGCTCATCAGTGGGTATCGGGATCCAACTATCATCGCATGATAACCTGATGGAATCCACTCACGTTATCACACTCCAGAAGGTATGCGCGTGCCTGGCAAGTTTCCTGTATGTTTGAAACTCCCGATGTGATTTTTACTCCATGCTCTTATGACCTTGACTAAGGCCAAGAAATCATAAGTCACATGTCAAGTTCTACCCGTTATTGTCCAGGTTAATTTGAACCCACCCGTACTCGCCCTTGACTAGGGCCAACAAGGCTGTACGACTATCTCAAACCAACGCATCTATCTATGCAACAGAAAAGTAACAAATAGCTACCATACACTATGCCTTGACTAAGGCCAACAAATATATCATGAATACTAAGTGCTACCCGTCTGGAATGACGGAGGGCTGCGAATGGTTTTTGGCGAAAAATCTTTAATGTAATGAACTTGATATCGTTGAAGGAACCAGATAGATTTTTACAAATATATAGTGGCAAAAACCTTTGCTAAAGAGGTCACTCCCGGTGAAGTGATCTCGGCTCTTTCCTCGTAGAATGAGGTGCAAGATATTCCCACTGAATACCACGATGCAAAGCAAAAAGTAATCGACAATAGTGAAGTTATTACCCTGACGCAAATTTCTGTCCAAGGGGTCACTCCCGATGAAGGGATCTCGGCCCTTGCCTCGTCGAATGAGATGCGGGATATTCATAACCGAATACCACTGTGCAAAATAAAAGAAAACGTCCTTATAATAACAACTTTTGAAAATTTGTTCCAACAGCATCGAATAGGTCTGTTTTCCTTGCATTGATCTGAATCAACGCAGTCCCATCAATTAATCACACCACAAAAGAAAAAAATATGATGTACGTATATGTCATCTGCATTCACCACTGGGCCCCGTCATCACCCGTTAGGTTACTTAACTAACGACAGAGCGGGGGCTGGACTAGCGCGGGTCTAAAACATACACAACATCTACTAGTATATATATAGCAAAATATAATAATCTCTCCAGATATGATAAATACAACATCACATATAAGTAATAAGCATCACAGAACAATACAGATAATCTGGGAGCCCCGAGTTTCCTTTGAGCCGCAACTGAAACCTGACGTTCCCCGAGTCGTGTGGATAGCCTGTGCAATGAAAACCTAGACCCCTATGAGCGCGGCAAGTTACCCGTCAAAACCAGAAGCGAGGCAGCCCCCTTCAGCAAAGTGAATGGGTCACCCGGCACTTCACGGAATCCGGTAACTTGAGCACTCCTCCTTGGGTCAACCTGTACCCCCTACGAGGGTGGCGAATAGCCCGCCAATTCTAGAGGGAGGCCCCCTCCTTCTCAATGCTATGAGATATGGACCCGTTGCCCTCCAGAATCCGGCTATCCGTGCACTCCACCGCGGGGTAATCCTAGTACAGAAAAGAAAATATGTACAATGGTGATATCGACCTCAACCCGGTCGTGCCCCAAACAAATAATATACAACCAGGCAGTGACGGCAGTCCACATGTCGGACGCTCGCCCTGCAATATCAAATGTACAAATGAAACTAAACGGCACTACCATTGCACCCAAGGCTATCCATCACGATAATCCGCACAAACCATAACCAGATTTATCCACAGAAACAAGTAACCGAATCAAGTGTGTAACCCTGTCTAATTCAGAATATAGCAATTAAAAAACGTTACCAACACATCTACGCATGCAAACGAAGTCACGATATTAGAATTCCAAAACACAATTAGCGCACATCCCAAATATACTAGGGATCAAAAACCAAGTGCACTAAACATCTAAAAAAAGTCGAGTTTTGAGCCAATTCGGAGGTCCGAATCAAAACGAAACGTGCCCTAACCTTCGCGGAGAGTTAGAGCACGAAATTAACTTCAAGTCGGGGGCCTAGAGGGGGTACCCTACCCCAGAGGCTACCACGAAGTGTCCAGAGGGTGAAGCAGACCCGAAACTGCCCTGCAGGAGCAGTTTTGGGTCTCCACCCCTAAGACCACCTTGTGGTGGTCTTGGGGAGTGGGCCCAGCCGTTCGGTCCCCCCCGGGATCTTAGCGGGTTTTGTTTGCGCCAATGTTTTGAAAGTTTTTGTTCCGCATTTGGCCACGAATTGATGGTCGGGACGCCGGCAAAACCCAACATGGTATCATAGCAAAAACCCTATACTAGCAAACATGCAAAGAGGAGTTTGGAGAGGTTATACCGATCGATCTGTGTCCTTCGGTCTTCAATCTCTTCCCAAGCTCCTCGTGGCTGTCCCAAACTAGTTCGCTCTCCGATCTCTCTTGTCGAAGATGATCCACGTCGAGGATTCTTTATACGGGCTCCCGCTTCTAAACCGAAGCAACTCAGACATCAAGTTTGCTAGCCTAGATGCCCAAGATGAAGTAAATATAATGTGTGAATACTTTTTCTCATAACACCCATGGATTCTCAACTCATGAGAAGGATGGGTGGAGGTTGAAGAAGATGCCCATGAGATGAAGAAGTTGTGAGCACAAGAAAATGAGCAAGTCAAGAAAAAAAGGTTTGGATGCCCTCTTTTGTGTGTGTGTGTTGTGAGATATTGTGATGAGCTAATGAAAAATCCTAGCACAAAATATCTCACACCAAACCCAAGACCATGAGTCACCAAGTGAGCATGTGCCATGATCAATGCACACAAGACCCAACACCATGAGTCACTAAGTGAGCACATGCACCATGAATGCCCAAGGCCAAAACTTATGCTAACAATTTCCATCACAATAAAACATTAAACCAAATGTTTAAACAAAAAAGGAATGGCATCATCTAAAGTAAACTCGTAACGAATTACAAGAATACCCCTCATCCGTATATACATAGCTGCATCTGTATTCCGACTAAATACGAATATAATAAGATGAAAATATTTCAACAATATAATACTAGGATCCGGCTTAAACCAAAGCCCGCTAGTATTACCTGTCCGATCATGATCCGTGCACAAGTGCATATATATGATCGAACCCTACCATAAAACCATACGGCCTCTACAACATTTCGCCCGAACCAGAGAAACCCTCTGTGTGGGACTCTAAAGACTCGTCAATACGCTGGCAGTGGGTTTAACTTCAAGCCCGTCAGTGCCACCAGCTATACGTAACGACTGCCCAGGTATTGAGCGAAAGGGAGGCCGACGAGCGAACTCATCCTGAAACCCTACTGAGCTTGACAGTGACAATATCCGTACAGTGCGGTCCGTTCGTCTATGAGTATCGCATATCGGGTCTAGGGGTGGATAAAGTCAGACCACTAATAACGCGATATTTAGTGTCGGCATGAAACCTATCACCATCTGAAAAACTACCGATCCTAGATCGGTAATTCTCGATTACCTTGGCCAATGATTTCTGGTGATGGCCAACCGTGCACACTGTGACATCAACCCCCAATACCAGGAGAGAAGAATCCCCTGACGATCCGCTCACTGCCTCCATGTGGCTCAGGACTGTATCCAACTAAAACCTGTTTGCACGACTCTTTTGAGCCGTGGTAGGGTAGTAATCAAAGCACAGTGGGAACTCACACGAGACAAATGACGATCTCAGGTCGATAGACTAACCTGTACACATGTCACCTGGGAACTTCTATCTGACAATAGGTATAATACCAACTAGCATGTTCCCGGCGAGTCCGTCCGGTGTACTCATAACCCAATGAGCACCTGTATATATCTTAGGTGAACCAACTGACACCAATGGCTTGTGAGACCGGCCACCGCCCCTCATCAGGGTCTCGATCAGTATACACTAGTCTACTCATGGAGTATCGATGCCCAGTATCGAAACTCTCAGGACTAAGGACACTTTAAGGATGTACTTATAGACCATCCAATTCTCACATATATGATCCCCATCATACTGCTGGTAGTCAAGCAACAATCATATCAGCTCTATCAACATGTAATAGTGATCTGTAATATCACCTGAAACATGTACACGATGATAATGACAAACCAGATAGTATACTATCGTCTCGAGTAAGACTGTCCTACCGGTATAGGTCCTCCCTCAATCATTGCAATCACGTGCCTGTGATCCAATAATTGACTTAAGGGAACTATAGCCAACAAATGAAGGCTTGAATTTCTTATGATGATGTCTCAAAATTGCACCCCCCCACACTATTTTTTCGCAAAAAGGTTTAGATTTACTAGGCTTCGGCTTACTTGAATTACGTTACGCATTTAGACATTGCGTGATTTAAGTGCCGGTCACGTGCTAAATTACGGGTCGTGACAAAGTTGGTATCAAAGCGTTAGGTTTCATCTTGGTTTGAATCTAGGTTTGACTATGCAGTGTCTAGGGCGTAATATATTTCGGAATCTAGGCTTGACCTTACGGAACTTAGACTAGGCTGGGGGGTATTAGACCCGAACTTTCGTTATGTAGGTTGACCTTGGTTGATTGAGTAGGTAACTCAAGTAAAGTAACGTACCGTGCCTATGTTCCGTGGGATACTTACGATACGATACTCCGCTTAAGTAACAATATACATATCTTGAAATCTGTGATTCTATTCATTCTTATGATCTATCCTCATCGATGTCTGTTGCGGTTCCTATCACCATGGCTACGCGAGCTGAGAGAGCTGCTGCTTGAGATGCGGTCAGAGCGAGCTCGTCATAGACGAACGCTGACCATGATGTTTTCTAGTGATATAGGAACGTGTAGGTATAGTGTTTGTGTTGAGATCTCTTGTTAGAGGCGAGTGTTCGGATTTGCACCAGATGATCGGGCCATTGATAGAGACTGCCAGATTGAAAGGACTATTGATGTACAGCCTACCTCAAAGATCGCGATGTTGTCTACCGTACAGACAGATGACCCAGCTGTTGCTGAGAATGATAGAATGTCGTCTCCAGAGTTTATGAGCTGAAACTGCTGGAGCTTTCAGACAGAGATGTGACAGAAGATAGCTAGTCTATCTTGAGTTGAGCGACTAAGATAATTTGTCTGATCTGATGTGCCGACGCAGGCTCAGTTGAGTTGAAGAATTCCAGTTTGGAGAATATTACTCAGATCTAGAGTAAATCAATTAATAGAGGAAGTTGTTCGTTAGTGTAGGGTTCCTAGGCACGCTAATGAAGTCTCACAAGGCATCAACCATGCCAATTTCAAATTTTATGGGTGCCGAGAAACCCTAATACGGATCGTCGACTAGAATTCTAGGCGAAAAACGAAACTAGTTAACATCTTAACTAAAGGAGAGAGGCTACAACCTTTGTAGATCCGGTTCTCCACTTCCTTAGCTCCACGTAGGCATCCTCTCGCTGTCCATCTCGAATCTCGGACTCAATCGTCGGCTTCATCGGAGAAATGGGCGGGCTAAGTCGTCGGCTTCGTGCCGAAGATGATCTACGTCGAGGCATCACAAGTTCAAGCTCCATCTTCACCAAGTTGTAAAACTTGTGAAGAAAACACCCTATACTACTTGGCAAGAGGTAGAGGGTGAAGAAATAGGAGGTGGGTTCACTTTAGAATTGGATTTCTCACACTTTAGCTCAAGTTGCCATTAATGGACTTAAGCTTTTTCTTTGAAGATGAAGAAGAAGATGAAGCTAGAATATGATAAGTCTTAATTCAAAAAAAATGAAAAGTAAAATGAATACTTATCATATACTAACTAAGGTAGAGTGTAGAGAATTGACCATGGTTACTTGGAAGGGTTAGGGTTAAGCATGAAGACAAGAATGGTTACAAAGTCAAAGCTTCATGAAGCTTCAACTAGAAACAAAGAAAGCCACCATTATCATCAAAATCTTTTCCAAATAAATAAATAAACAAATAAATAAATAAATGAATAAGCAAAACCCTAATCATCAACTTAACCATGGTTTAATTCTATACACTTAACCAAATGAGCATGTATCATCAAACATGATACAAACATGTGCACAAAAGTATATCACATATACAACTTGCACATCAAGTGAGAAAATCCATTTAAAGTGAACCAATACAAGCTAATGCAAAGTAATATATCAAATATATAATTATACATTAAATCATTAAATCAACACTTGATTTAACGATCCGGTCATATCGCATATAACCGACTAGTATCCTATGTATCGGCTTATCGAATCAATCCTTGATTCGATATCTAGGTTATATCGAATATAACCAATCGATACATTCATCGCGAGAATGGAATACGGTATCACATATACGCATTATTCTCGGTCCTGCACATATCTCATATGCGCTCCTATTTCGTTTCGCTTGAGCCAGGAAACCTCTGTGTAGGACTCTAAAGACTCGTCAATACGCCGGTAGCAGATGATGATCATATCAAGAATCCGCAAGCCGCAAGCGGTCTGCTAAACGTAATGGCCACCCGGGTATTAAGCGATCAGAAGATCGACGAGCTAGCCCGCTCACACTCCTGTGAATCCAACCAGTAACACTTACCGTACAGTCCGGTCTGTTCGTCTGATATGTCGCATATCTAGTCTAGGGGTGGTAAACGTCAGACCCCAATAACCGATAAGTCGTGCAGATGTGAGGCTCATAACGGGTCGAGAAACTACTGGTAACACTTACCAGCAAATCTCTGATCAGCCCTGGCCAGGGACTTCCCTGTTATGGCCAATCGAGCACTGCGCAACATCACCCCCCAATACCGGGAGAGACGAAACCCCTCCTATCGCTCATTGCCTCCATATGACTCGGGACTGTACCCAAAGACCACCGTTTTGCACGCCCTCATGGACGTGGTAAGGTGGAGATCAAAGCACAGTTGGAATCACACAAGACTCTATGACGATCTCGGGTCTACAGACTAACCTGCACAAGTGTCACCTGAGAACTGCCATCTGACGTGAGGTATAATACCATCTGGGAGTTCTCGGCGAGTCCGTCCAGTGTACCCAGTCTCCACTGAGCACCCGTATACCATCTCTGATTTCAAACATCAATGGATATGGGATCATCCATCGCCCATCTCATGGGTCGAGAAGCGTATACTCTAGTCTACACTGGTATATCGATGCCCCGTCTCGATACACCCACGACTAGGGACCTTGAAGGATGTACTTATGGACTACCATGTCCCCACTAGTATGATCTGCATCATAGTCCAGGTAGTCAAGTACACATCCTAAGGGCTTTACCAACATGTAACCATAAGACAGTTTAAAGAGACTAGTATACATGTTAAGATAAAGAGTAACCAGATAGCATACTATCATATCGAGCAAGAAATTCATCTCTATATATGTCCAAGCATCCAATATAATATACATCATCTGTACAATACTGGCCTCTAGGGCATATATACAACTAACAATCTCCCACTTGCACTAGGGCCAGCTGCTGTAGTATCGCATACCGAGCATCCCGAAGAGTCTCTCAAACTGTATCAGGGGAATGGCCTTCGTGAGTGGATCCGCCGTGTTGTTCTTCGTGTCAACCCTCCTGACCTCATCTCCCGGCGATCAACTATCTCCCGGATCAGGTGATACCGCCTCAGAATATGCCTGGATCGCTGATGGGACCTGGGTTCCTTGGCCAAAGCCACCGCTCCATTGTTATCGCAATACAAAGGTATTTGATGCTCAATGGATGGAACCACTCCAAGTTCAGTAATGAACTTCTTGATCCAGACAGCCTCTTTCGCAGCATCGTTGGCAGCGTCGCTGATAAGGACGACGATGTATTCAGCCTCCATCGTCGAGTCTGCCACGGTTTCCTGCTTGGAACTCTTCCAGCTAACCGCCCCTCCTTAAAGGGTAAAGACAAATCCCGACTGCGACTTAGAGTCGTCTTTATCACTCTGGAAGCTCGAATCGGTAAAGGACTCCATTTGGAGTTCTCCGTTACCATACACCAAGAGCATCTCTTTAGTCCTTCGTAAGTACTTGAGAATGCTCTTCACAGCTGTCCAGTGACTCTTTCCAGGATCAGCTTGATACCTGCTCACTACACTTAGTGAGTATGCAACATCGGGTCTGGTACATAGCATCGCGTACATAATAGAGCCTACAGCCGAAGCATAGGGTATCCCTTGCATGCGAGCTCTCTCCAAATCAGTCTTGGGAGACATCTCTTTGGAGAGAGTGAGTCCAGAGATCGTGGGCAAGTTCCTACGCTTGGATTCTTCCATACTAAACCTATTTAGTATGGTGTCAATGTACCTGGATTGGGACAATCCCAATATCCGTTTGGATCTATCTCTATAGATCCTAATTCCCAATATGCAGGAGGCATCACCAAGATCTTTCATTGAGAATCTTTGTGATAAGAAGAGCTTGACCGATTGCAGCATAGGAATATCATTTCCTATCAAGAGTATGTCGTCCACGTACAATACGAGGAAGACAACCTTACTCTCTGCTACCTTCTTGTAAATACAAGGTTCATCTGGGTTTTTGACGAAATCAAACTCTTTGATAACGACGTCAAAGCAGATGTTCCAACTCCGCGATGCTTGCTTTAATCCATAAATGGATTTAAGCAGCTTGCACACCTTCCCGCCGCTCCCACTGTCTACGAAGCCCTCTGGCTGAGTCATGTACACGCACTCTTCTAAATCACCATTTAGAAAGGCGGTCTTAACATCCATTTGCCAGATTTCGTAGTCATGATATGCAGCGATTGCAAGCATGATCCGGATGGATTTAAGCATAGCCACTGAAGAAAAGGTTTCGTCATAGTCCACACCTGGTCTTTGACGAAAGCCTTTTGCAACAAGTCTAGCTTTGAAAGTCTCCACTTTCCCATCTACACCAAGTTTTTTCTTGAAGATCCACTTGCTCCCAATGGGTTTTACCCCTTCAGGAGCAACATCCAAAGTCCATACTTTGTTGGTGTACATGGATTCCATCTCGGACCGCATAGCATCCAGCCATTTCACTGAGTACCTACTCGTGATGGCCTGCTCGAAGCTAGTTGGGTCATCATCCTCCATGATGCAATCCTCGCTTCCACCATCCATGAGAAAACCGTAGTATCTCTCAGGTTGCCGAGGAACCCTACTAGATCGGCGGAGAGGCTGAGGTTCATTGGGAGCTACTGAATCCTCTGGTTCAACCAAATCTTCTATCGTAGTTTGTATTGCTGGAACCTCTTCCAGTTCTACCTCCTTGCCACTAATCTCTTTGTCAAGAAATTCCTTTTCTAAAAAGGTGGCATGTCGAGAAACAAACACTTTTTATTCCTTGGTGTGGTAGAAGATATACCCGCGCGAATGTTTAGGATATCCAATAAACTTACACAGAATGGACCTTGCCGCGAGTTTGTCCGGATTTTGCGTTTTTACATATGCCGGACAACCCCATATCTTAACATAATTAAGACATGGTCTCTTTCCTTTCCATATCTCATATGGAGTGGTTGGCATGGATTTGGTGGGAACCATATTCAATAGGTCTGCAGCTGTTTCCAGTGCATATCCCCAGATGGAAATAGGTAACTCGGCTGTGCTCATCATAGAGCGCACCATATCTAATAGGGTGCGGTTCCTCCGTTCTGATACACCGTTGTGCTGTGGTGTATATGGAGGAGTCAGCTGAGAGAGAATCTCATTCTCTTTTAGGAAGTCCAGGAATTCATTGCTCAAGTATTCACCTCCTCGATCAGATCGAAGGATTTTAATACTTTTTCCGGTTTGGTTTTCGACTTCTTGTTTATATTCTCTAAATTTCTCAAAAGCTTCTGATTTGTGTTTCATCATGAACACATATCCGAATCAAGAGAGATCGTCAGTGAATGTAATGAAGTACGAAGAACCATTCCTGGCATGTGTAGACATAGGACCGCATACATCACTATGTATCAGTCCCAAGAGTTCAGTAACTCTTTCTCCGTGTCCCGTAAACGGAGTTTTGGTCATCTTGCCTATGAGACATGACTGGCAAGTGTCATAAGATGAAAATTCAAACGGATTTAAATATCCATCCTTATTCAACTTAGCCAGTCGTGTCGCATTGATGTGACCGAGTCTACAATACCACAAGAAGGATTCGTTCAGTTCTGAACTCTTCCTCTTGTGTGTGTTTGTTATGCTCAGAACTGTTGATTGATTTAGAACATAAATGCCATTGCACAACGTGCCTGATCCAACCAACTTTTGGTTACGGAAAATGTTCATAACATTGTCTTGTAAATGTTGCATATCAGGTTCGGCATGTAATAGCATTCGTTCAGAACCAATGTATTACCAGTTGGTAATGCAAGGTGATATTCCCCGACAGTCTTAGCTGCAACAATTGCACCATTTCCAACTTTAATGTCTTTATCACCTTCTCCAAGTTCTCTACCTTTCCTGAGCCCATGTAACTGATTACATATATGGGATCCTGACCCGGTATCTAATACCCAGGACGTGGAGCAAATGGAGAAACAGTTCTCTGTAACGAACACACCCGAAGAAAATGCATCATCATGTACTTTCTTCATTCGGGTGGCATGGGAATCCTGGTATTCCCCTATATCCTGTTCATTCCTATAACTCTTATAAGAAAGAACGGAACCAACATTCCCCAGCACAGTATAACATGTGGGTTCAGTCAATACATCCATATTATTATCTTTATTATGGCATGACATGGTCGCTACCTGGAGAGAGAGAGAGAAGAAAACACTTTAGCGTATGCTCGTGCAAGATCAGATTGGTTATTATCTTATCTAATCAGGATGGCTCCCACTGGTTTTTATCAAATCTTCCTTCAAACCCTAAAAGGAAAGACTAGCCGGGATTAATTACACCCTACAACTTCGTCGATCTTTCAGCCAGGCCAGTGTCGGTACTTTGAGGGAGGTTCCCCGTGCTTTCGCACGGACCTAATTAAAGTGAACCTCGTTTTCCCAGAGGCGTAACCCCGTTGACACCTTTCTAGACACCTACTTGATCGGCTAATTATAATGTGTAAAACTCTCCCAGGAGTAACTCTTACTCGCAGTGGATATCGGGATCCAACTATCTCATAGAAGGTATGCAATCTCATTGCAAATTTCAACACTTGAAATTCCCGATAATATTTTGCCCCTAACGTCCTATGACCTTGACGCAGGCCAACAAACCATAGTGCGCTAGTCAAGTTCAACCCGTCATTTCCTGATTGAATTAAATCCACCCGCACGACCCTTGACGCAGGCCAACAAAGTCGCACGACTACCTTAATCCAATCTGCATCATATGCATAAGCAGATAAATACTAGTTAGCTACCGCACACTACGTCTTGACGCAGGCCAAAAAACGTAGCACGAATACTAACTACTACTGAAATGACGGAGGGCTACGACAGGTTTTTCTGAAAACCATGAGCGTAATGAACTTGATATCGTTGTAGAATCGAGTGAATTTTTGAAATGGAGTGATTTTGAGGCTTTTCTAGTTTCGCTAAAGGGGTCACTCCCGGTGAAGGGATCGTCGGCCCTTTCCTCATCGAATGAGGTGCGGAATATATCATATATATCACTGTGCAAAGCAGAAACTATAGAAGCAATCAAAAACAAACCGAGGGTGTAGCATCTACCAGTTATTGCTAAAGGAGTCACTCCCGGTGAAGGGATCTCGGTCCTTTCCTCATCGAATAAGGTGCAGGATATATCACATATACCGCTGTGCAAAGCAAGAACTGTAGCTACCTGTTTTGTTTAAAATTTGATTCTACAACATCTTAGGTTTCTTTTCTTTCATTAATCTCATAATGAAGTCCCATCATTTAAGTACCTAAACATCACAGATAAATACGACGTACACTTATGCCATCCGCATTCGCCTCGATGTCCCCTTGTGCACCGTTAGGTTAGGTAACTAACGGCAGAGCGGGGTAGGGCTAGCGCGGGTGTAAAACATAAGTAATGTCTATATAATATATCATATATACTATATACTGTATCTATCACAGAACATCACATGATCGCATCACAGATAAAGCAGCAGAAAAACATATGAAACATTGGATATACTAGGACGTCCGTGTTTTCAATACGAGCCAGTATAAAACACGGATTCCACGGTCGTGATGAATAGCCAATCCCACACCCCTAGACCCCTACGAGAGCGGCAAGCAACCCTACCAATTCTAGGGTTAGGAGACCCGGACTCGACTCCTCGAGTTGGTCTCCCACTGGACCCTAGAACCCGGTTACTTGTGCTCCCCTCCTTGGGTCTATCCTAGTGCAGAAAAGTAAATAATATACAAAGGGTGACAACTTCCGCAACCTGGAAGTGCCCCAAATAAAAGAATATTACATACAAGTTTTTACATGAATGAAAAAGAAAAACACTTATCTCACATAAAAACCCCCGACTATTCAAACACGACAATCCAATATAACATATCCAGCAACACATAACATCACATGTCATCAACGTAAGTAAGTATGCATACCCCAATTGTCGTTGACGTATAGCAACGAAACCGGCGATATCAACATACTACACTTACGGTCACAGAAAAGAAAGTGTAAAACTACAACAGTTGGAATCCGCAACCTGTTTAGACATCGCATGCCTAATCAAATGAAATACTTAGACATCACATGCCTAACAGTTATAAACCCCGCATTTTAGTCTCATTATCGAAAACTCTTTTCAATATCAAGTGAGACTAAACCGCTAGATTTATAACATTCATTCAGTTATCTCATAACTGTTTGTGAATTCCAATTATTGTATCCCATTCCAGATAAATAGAAAATATTAAACTTTCCGATCGAACATTCAAACACGCAAGTTTTCCCGAAGCCGATCAACACATGAAATAAGTTCAAAGACATTCATTTCATGCCTCAGTACCAATGGTCCAGCCGTAGAAGGGTCAAGCCAACGCCTCACATGTGGCACGCCGTACTGCCCCAAACCCGAAGGTTCAAAGGGCAGTTCAAGACGGTCACATAATCGAGTTAAGGTTTGTTGTCTTCTAGAGGGACCATCGCGTTACTTGCACTACTTAGAACGTCATTAAACTACGGAAAAGTCCAACAATTGGAAATTTCCCGGCAAGGGGAAAGATTGAGTATTTACATCCGGTCGAAACTTTTAACATATTCTAAATATCCGGAAAACCACATCGACAAAATCTGATAATCCGATGAATCATCCAGTCCCCAATACAACCCAGAAAATTCAACTCTTGAATAAATATTAAAAATTCCCAGGAAAACCACCACTGGAAACTAAGAATTACTGTGCAAAATCCTTTATATAATGAGGCCGTACGGCCGCGGAACCGCCGCATGAGCCATGCTCATGCCGCGGAACCGCGGCGACATAGTGGAATTGGGCTGTCGAATTTCACAGAAACTCTTAGATATTCCTGATGTTTTTTCTGCATATTTTTAATCTGGAAAAATCCCAGTTTTTAGAAAAAGTCCAGAGAGCAAGTTTGGTATTAGGGTTTCGATTCGTTCGGATTTCAAACGTCGTCTACACTTCACCTAAGGCTCTAGCTAGGCTCTGATACCACTGTAGGGTTCCTAGGCATGCTAATGAAGTCTCACAAGGCATCAACCATGCAAATTTCAAATTTTATGGGTGCCGAGAAACCCTAATACGGATCGTCGACTAGAATTCTAGGCGAAAAACGAAACTAGTTAACATCTTAACTAAAGGAGAGAGGATACAACCTTTGTAGATCCGGTTCTCCACTTCCTTAGCTCCACGTAGGCATCCTCTCGCTGTCGATCTCGAATCCCGGACTCAATCGTCGGCTTCATCGGAGAAATGAGCGGGCTAAGTCGTCGGCTTCGTGCCGAAGATGATCTACGTCGAGGCATCACAAGTTCAAGCTCCATCTTCACCAAGTTGTGAAACTTGTGAAGAAAACACCCTATACTACTTGGCAAGAGGTAGAGGGTGAAGAAATAGGAGGTGGGTTCACTTTAGAATTGGATTTCTCACACTTTAGCTCAAGTTGCCATTAATGGACTTAAGCTTTTTCTTTGAAGATGAAGAAGAAGATGAAGCTAGAATATGATAAGTCTTAATTCAAAAAAAATGAAAAGTAAAATGAATACTTATCATATACTAACTAAGGTAGAGTGTAGAGAATTGACCATGGTTACTTGGAAGGGTTAGGGTTAAGCATGAAGACAAGAATGGTTACAAAGTCAAAGCTTCATGAAGCTTCAACTAGAAACAAAGAAAGCCACCATTATCATCAAAATCTTTTCCAAATAAATAAATAAACAAATAAATAAATAAATGAATAAGCAAAACCCTAATCATCAACTTAACCATGGTTTAATTCTATACACTTAACCAAATGAGCATGTATCATCAAACATGATACAAACATGTGCACAAAAGTATATCACATATACAACTTGCACATCAAGTGAGAAAATCCATTTAAAGTGAACCAATACAAGCTAATGCAAAGTAATATATCAAATATATAATTATACATTAAATCATTAAATCAACACTTGATTTAACGATCCGGTCATATCGCATATAACCGACTAGTATCCTATGTATCGGCTTATCGAATCAATCCTTGATTCGATATCTAGGTTATATCGAATATAACCAATCGATACATTCATCGCGAGAATGGAATACGGTATCACATATACGCATTATTCTCGGTCCTGCACATATCTCATATGCGCTCCTATTTCGTTTCGCTTGAGCCAGGAAACCTCTGTGTAGGACTCTAAAGACTCGTCAATACGCCGGTAGCAGATGATGATCATATCAAGCACCCACAAGCCGCAAGCGGTCTGCTAAACGTAACGGCCACCCGGGTATTAAGCGATCAGAAGATCAACGAGCTAGCCCGCTCACACTCCTGTGAATCCAACCAGTAACACTTACCGTACAGTCCGGTCTGTTCGTCTGATATGTCGCATATCTAGTCTAGGGGTGGTAAACGTCAGACCCCAATAACTGATAAGTCATGCCGATGTGAGGCTCATAACGGGTCGAGAAACTACTGGTAACACTTACCAGCAAATCTCTGATCAGCCCTGGCCAGGGACTTCCCTGTTACGGCCAATCGAGCACTGCGCAGCATCAACCCCCAATACCGGGAGAGACGAAACCCCTCCTATCGCTCATTGCCTCCATGTGACTCGGGACTGTACCCAAAGACCACCGTTTTGCACGCCCTCATGGACGTGGTAAGGTGGAGATCAAAGCACAGTGGGAATCACACAAGATTCTATGACGATCTCGGGTCTACAGACTAACCTGCACAAGTGTCACCTGAGAACTGCCATCTGACGTGAGGTATAATACCATCTGGGAGTTCTCAGCGAGTCCGTCCAGTGTACCCAGTCTCCACTGAGCAACAGTATACCATCTCTGATGTCAAACACCAATGGATATGGGATCATCCATCGCCCATCTCATGGGTCGAGAAGCGTATACGCTAGTCTACACTGGTATATCGATGCCCCGTCTCGATACACCCACGACTAGGGACCTTGAAGGATGTACTTATGGACTACCATGTCCCCACTAGTATGATCTGCATCATAGTCCAGGTAGTCAAGTACACATCCTAAGGGCTTTACCAACATGTAACCATAAGACAGTTTAAAGAGACTAGTATACATGTTAAGATAAAGAGTAACCAGATAGTATACTATCATATCGAGCAAGAAAGTCATCTCTATATATGTCCAAGCATCCAATATAATATACATCATCTGTACAATACTGGCCTCTACGGCATACATACAACTAACAGTTAGATGGTCCGATGTGAAATCGGTAAGTGGACCATCTTCGAATAGAAGGACCTCACCCAGATGCGTTATGACTTGATCGAGAATAGACGAATAAAGCGTATTCCTCCGATAATTTGAACGAGTCCCCGAGAATGTAATCGGCTAGATATCTTCTACAGAGTGGTGAAGATACTTGAGTTCGTAGTTTTGAGTCCTTGTGAGAGACTCCAGATTTAACTATAGCCAAGAATGAATTGCAGTACGCAGACATCGAGACGTAATTTCGATGTGGACGATAAGGAAGGCAGGTGGAACAAAAGGTTCGTGCGAGATATTAACGAGCTGTCGTTACCTCCCCGTTGAGGCCGAAAGATTGATATGTATACAGAGGTGTTGGATACGGCCAAATTACAGAGGAAAGTCGTGCTGAGGACGCAGCAGTCCGGATGAGAAAAAGATTTAAGTAAGAGTACCAACCTCCGCATAGTTCGGTATAGGTGAGATCGGAAGAGACCTTGAGAAGGTTCTTTCTAGGATGCTGCAACGATAAAGATTTGCACTCAGGATCAGTTGTATCGCGCGTAGTCAGAGGGACAGATACCGCCATCAGTAACGTACCGTTTTGCGAGTGGTCATGTTAATTGACCAAGAGAGGATCAGCGGAGTGCCAGAGCGGAACTGTTCCGTTATCACACCTGACTGGGCCGACGAGCAGAAGGGTTGCAAGATTGGTAATCCAAAAAGAAAACAAGGGCTCAGAGACAGAAAACACCAGACCATGAGCAAGAGGTGAGTGGATGTTCTTGCTCTGCCAACTTTCGGCGCACCGACATTTTTCGACATTGAAGGAGGTGTACCTCAATGTCATTTATTGCGATTTGTATTTCGTGATCCGAGTATCACACTTTTATCTCTTGGACCTTGAGTTTTGATGATTTGGTTTCGTGATATTTGTTTTCATGCACCATGCTGCACCTACTGGATATTTTCATTTGTGCACAGTTATTGCACTTGATTTATGTTTTGTACACCATTACATCGGTTGACGATTTGTGCATATCTGTTGCACTTGATATTGATTTTGTGCATTGGCTGCACGTATTTATGATTCCGTGGATTTCGATACTGTCGATTTGATTTTATGCTTGTTGTATGCACCTGACTTGACTTATGCACTCGGTATAGCTCACATGTGCTTGCAGTGGATTGGTATGGGTTTTGTGCACACAGTTGCACGCGTTTATGATTTATACATCTTGGTACGCTCGGTGTTGTTTTTTTGCGCATTTGAGATATTGATGAGTTTTCGTGCATTTTTTGCACCATATTTGTATTCCATGCATTTGTTGCACCAGATTTGTATTTCGTGCATTGTTGCACCAGATTTGTATTTCGTACATTTGTTGCACCGGATTTATGTTTTCGTGCGTGTCTGCACTTGACGTTCATTACCGTGCACACTACTGCACTAGATGTTTTGTACGAACCTGACGCACTTGATTTAGATTTTTGCGCACAATGGACGCATGAGATGTTGTTTTGTGCACACCGGGTGCACTTGATTGAGATTTTTATTCGTGCGTGTTGGATGCACTCAATTGAGATTTTATTCGTGCATGATTGCTGTGCTTGATTTAGATTTTTGTGTACTCTAGATGCACTTGATGTTGTTGTCATGCACACCCGTTGCACTTGACAGATACTTTCGTGCACACCCGTTGCACATAGTTTTTACTTTTGTGCACATTGGTAGCCTTATATTGGACTTGGATTTCCGTGAGCATCAGACGCACGTGATATTGGATATGCCTTTTGAGGTTGATTTTATTCATGAGCATCGTATTTTTCATGTTGGGTACTATATTATGTAGTAGCCGGGCAGGACAGGTCTGAGAATAGTTCCTGGGTATTTTTGCATGCATCAGTAATTACCAAGAGGTTTTCAAAAAAAAGAACTATAGTCTCACTATTTTTCTACGTGCCCAGAGGTAACACGAACTTTGACAAGAAAAACCTTTCGGGAGATTTCAAAAGGCGAGACGTATATTTTTAGCAAACCTATATAAACGTATTTTTCTTTACCAAATGAACTTCCGCCACTTGTACCGTGAGTTACGCATCGCACGGCGATTCGGAAAAGATTTTGTATGTGTTTATTCAGTTTTTAGAGTATTTTACGAGGATGCATTCTATATACATATTATAATTTTGACTATAGTATATTGGATTTCAGCAATAGATTTCAAGATTTGTGTTTCCTTTATAACTCCAATGATTGCGTGACACTTGACGGAGTTCGATTTTGAGTTTCGCATTCGTTTTTATGCGCACTCGATACGCTGTGATATATTTGAGTATTACGTAATTTCGGAGCCCCGTTGATTTAAAATGGTTATTGAAATGTTTTAGTATTTGGGGGTTTAAATTTAAATTTAGGGACCGAATTTATTTAAGAAGGGAAGATTGTAACATTTCATAAAGATAAAATATTATTTTTGGAATTTAAATATTAAAATAATATATTTCACGAAAACCATTCGATTTGCAAATTGGGGTTTTCATAAAATGGTATAATTAAATACCAATATTTGGAAAATAATTGGAGATTTATATTGTATTATTTATTAAAAAGGTATTATTGGATTTGGGCATTTTATAATTAATTATATGCAAGTAAAATTAAACTTGATTAGTGCACTACTAATCACGATTAGGTCAAATCCGTCTTTTTAATTAATCATGGTTAGTGAACCATTACATGTTATATTTTGTTACATGTTGGTTTCATTTGTATTTGTGTTTGGTTTTATATGAGTGAGAGTTAAAGAGAAAGAAAAGAAAAAGAGAGGATAATTGAGGAGAGGGGGGGACACAATGATGAGACATGGGCATGTCATGAGAGAGGATGAAAGAGAGGGTATGGTTCCTACACTTGCCATTCCTCATTTGTTCTTCACTTCGCCATTTTCCTCTTCTTCCTTCATCTTCTCCACCTTCCTCCTTCACCCTCCTTTACCTCCATGAATCATCACCAAAACCTTACCAAAACACCACCTCACCTTCACTAAAAATGATCACAACCTCACCCTACACCCCATGGTGGAAACAAGTTTGGATTTTGAGCACTTTGAGCATCTAGGGTTTTTCTTGAGTTAGTTTCAAGAGGTATAGCTTCACTTCTCCTCTTGTTAGATTGTTTCTTTACCTCATATAGTAGTTTGGAGTTAAACAAGTGTGGATTTGTAATCTTAGAAATTTCCAAGTTGATATTTAGTGGAAGTTTGGATTTGTAAAGTGGCAATTAAGGTTTGGTTAGTGTTTACAACACTTTAGTGATGATTTTACTGGCCAAGACCAGAGACTAGAAACCAAACCATGAACTTAGAATTTCCCAACATCGATTATTTGACAGTTTGTGATGATATATTGGAATCTGGGATGACTCGAGAGGCCTATAAAATAAGTTCCCATGACAGTGAGACGAGCAGTCAACCAGTAGTTAACCCCTCAAACCCGAGACCCAAACACCAAGTTATGGCCGCAGATTTATTACCTGAGGCGGCAAATTGCGGCCAAGTTGGGATGGAATCGTGTGATTTTTGGACCATAACTTGCTTATGTGATATCTAAGGCATCCCTATATGCAAAATGTCTTGATTTGACTTAGGGTAGAATCTGGGAGAGATTTCCTTAGTTGCTTAATTTTGTTTTCCGATTTCTGAAACTTGGGTTTTGGTATTTGATATTGTATTTCGTCGTTGGACGTTTGTACGTCAACGACGAGGGTTATTTGTCTATTTTAGTATGCGTAGGCTATAGGTTCTAACTTATGAGCACATCGTGTGCCATATCGGGTTTCCGGACTTGGTTTTAATTGCATTTCGATGTGTTTTGATTGTAGGTACTTTTGTGTGGACTTCTGAGATGATGAAGCACATCGACATCGGATAAGCAAGGAGTTTAGCAGGTGAGTAGATTTATATCTACGGGGGAAGTTGGGTGGATGGCGTATAGCACCCCCGCAACCGTAGTGCTAGGATTATATATATATATATATATATATATATATATATATATATATATATATAGGGTTATTAGAATAGCATATGCGATAGTAGAAGACTTAGTAGAAAATATATCGCTAGTTCTATTTTCTTAACCTTTGAGCTATATACACACACATATGGGAAAAGGATAATAATGATATGATGATACGAGTTGTTATGATACGATATAATAATATAAGGAGATGTGATATGATATGAATACGAGATGACATGAGATGATTTATGATGATATGAGATGAGGTGATGTGCGTGACTATAGATCCGTACTATCGATTTGATGATATCGTACGAGAGATATTCCGTACGTGATATGATAAGGATGAATCGTCGATATTTATTTCGACTCGAGAACACTTTATTGTATATCACGAAGTAGATATTGTGATATGTTTAGAGTCATACTTACTTCCAAAACTAACGAATCGTTACGTACTTTTAAATGATGATTTCAAGGAAACGCTACAAACTTTTCAAAGGGTATCTTTTCAAAAAATATCATAGTCCCCTATTTTCTAAAACAACGATTCGTACTATTTTAAACTATAGCTGTATGACTCATACGTAGTTGCGTATTTTTATACTGTTCGCATTACGATTTCTTATTTCTGTATACGCTCGCATTTCTGTCATTTACGATATATATACTACATTTCATACCCTATTTTTTTAAATGACTTCGTCTGCTAGTACATCTGCACAATTGCCGATGATGCGCATGTTACATTTACACAGATTTGCCGGCTCATACATTCATCATCGGTAATTGCTATGTCGCTTACACAGTAGACTTGCTATATCATGATATTATTCTTAATTGTAAAGTACATTCATTGTTCAGTACTATCATATGACACATTTGCATGATATACTTGATATGCTCACATTACTGTTATATATTTGCATACATCGTATTTTATGGTTATATGCATTGAGATATTGTTTTTATGAGATCTCTGAATTTGAGAACCGTGGATATTTTTCAAAGGAAATTATAAATTGTTTTAAAAACGCGGTTTCTCGTGATGTGATTTCGAGGTGTCCACCATGAGTTTTCTTGGTTCTGAGCTCGTTTTCGAGACCCGATTCGAGAATGTGGATGAACGGTCTGCAGGTAAGTGGTGGACCCGGTAAGTTACCTCGAGGTAAGAAGATCGTGGGGTAGACGATGAGCTTGGCAGGATAGAGCACTACCTACTGGTGATAGGTTGGACCCGGCGGTTATCCGTAGGATACCGGCCGGAGTCGTGAGATTGATATGAGGGCCGATCTGAGCATGCGGGGCCTGGATATATGAGGATTGACGTGTCAATACTTGACACGGGTTTCATGATGTTTCGAGTGTCGATGTTGGACACTCAGGTTCCATGATATTGATGTTGTAAGTGCACGGCGGCGCCCCGGCCGTCAATCCGACGCCGGAATGCGGAAACGAAACTTTTCTAGAACTTAGAAACCGGCACCACCGCGCACAAAAATCCCGGATCAGGCCATTAACCTACTCCTAGCAAAAACGAGAAAGGGTAGAAAGCTATACCGAGCGATCCGTGTCCTTCGGTCTTCGGCCTCCACTCCGATCTCCTCACGGAATCTCTGGTCTTCAGCTCCTCGTCGGAACGGGCACCACATCGCCGGGTTCTTTTACAGGCTCCCACCTCTGGACCGAGGCAACTCGGGAACAAAGTTGGCGAGCCGACGTGCCCAAGAATTGCTGTAGGCAAGTGTAGAATCCATTGTCTCTAGGGGTTGTGAAGTTGCCTTTGATGGAGGTGGAGAAAAAGAAATGAACTATGAAATGGAACTCTCTTTGTAGGATGAATGAAAAATGAGATGAACATTTTTGCCGCCACCCAAATGAACCTCTCTCACTCCTAGATGTGGCCGGCCCCTTTTTTCATGGTGGAGAAAAAATGAATGAATATATGAAGAAAATGGTCACGCCAATTTCAACCTCACATCCATTCCAAACACCACACCATAAATGCAAAGGAAAAGACTTAAAAAGAATCTCATGATGCTAGTCATATCATAATCCCTCATTTACAAAAGACCCCCTCCACAATTGGTAATTTGCAAAACTGCAAATAACCCCCTCCATCGGAAAAATCCGGCCGTGAAGGAACAAAGGAAAACTGGCCGGAACGGAATGCAAACTGGCAACTTCAGAAAACTGATCCCGTAATAAATTACAGGAAAACCCCGCGACTGTATATACATACCCGCATTTGTATTCCGACCGAATACAAATGCAATGAGACAAATCTACACTGTACAATACTAGGATCCGGCTTAAACCAAAGCCCGCTAGTATTTTCCGTCCGATCATGATCCGTGCAATACCACACGTATCTGATCGAACCCTGCCATATCTCCATACGGCCTCTACAGCGTTTTGCCCGAAACTTGAGAAAACGGTCTGTGGGGGGACTCTAAAGACTCGTCAATACATTGGTTGTGGATTTAACCACTAGCACGTCAGAGGTATTAGCCTATACGTAACGGGCTACCAGGTATTGACCAAAAGGGACGTCGATGAGCGAACTCATCCTGACACCCTACTGAGCCTGTCAGTGACAATATCCATACAGTCCGGTCCGTTCGTCTATGAGCATCGCATGGCGGGCCTAGGGGGTTGGTAAAAGTCAGACCCCCAAATGCGGTACAAGTCGTGTCGGAGTGTAGTCCAGAACACCCTGAGATACTACTGGAATACCTACCAGTAAATTTCCTGCCTCGGCCGAGGGCTTTGTGTAATGGCTCTCCTAGACACAGCGCGACCTCACCCCCAATACCGGGAGAGACGAACCCCTGCAGATCCGCTCACTGCCTCCATGTGGCTCAGGACTGTACCCAACTAAAACCTGTTTGCACGTCTCCTTTGAGCGTGGTAGGGTAGTAATCAAAGCACAGTGGGAACTCACACGAGACAAATGATGATCTCAGGTCGATGAACTAACCTGTACACATATCACCAGGGAACTGCTATCTGACGTCAGGTATAATACCAACTAGCATGTTCCCGGTGAGTCCTGTCCGGTGTACTCATAACCCAATGAGCACCAGTATACATCTTAGGTGAACCAACTGACATCAGTGGCTTGTGAGACCGGCCACCGCCCCTCGTCGGGGTCTCGACTGTATACACTAGTCTACTCAGGAGTATCGATGCCTTGTCTCGAAACTCCCACGACTAGGGACCTTTTAAGGATGTGCTTATAGACCCCAGCTCCCACGTATATGATCGCCCTCATACTGCTGGCAGTCAAGCAAGAATCCTAGAGGCTCTATCAACGAGCAATAGTGACCTGTAAGGTCACCTAAAGCAGTACACGATGATAAAGATAAACCAGATAGCATACTATCATCTTGAGTAAGAATGTCCTACCGGTATAGGTCCTCGCTCAATCATTGCAATCACGTGCCTGTGATCCAATAATTGACTATGAGGGCACTATCTCCAACAATCTCCCACTTGCACTCAAGGCTAATTATTGTGATATCGCATACTCACAGCCCGTGTGATACCGAACACCCAACTCCTCTACTAGTCAGTCTCACAAAGCTCGTTTGCGAAACTATTGCGTTCGAGGAATAGCCTCAGTGAATGGATCCGCTGTGATGTTTCTTTCTATGTCTCTCTTTATCTCAAGTTCGCGGAGAAACCCATCTCCCGAAATGAGCAATACATGTCTTATGTTTGGATGTCTGATGGGACCTAGTTCATAAGTGAACTCCAAATCCAAACTTCTTAGACTGTATTGTCGACTGAACTTAATCAGTGTCCTGCGCCATGCCTCCCTCAGTATCCGCCTGGACCACCTGTCCAAAATACTGCCCCTCGTCAGAGGGAAAACTATAACTCTGACAGCCACTCTGTCATCCAGGTCACCTTGGAAGCCTGGAATGATAACTGTCTCCCGAAGGAGGCTGCCGTTATCATATCCCTAGAACATCAACTTATGTTCCAAAACTACTTCCGAATGTTTCTCCAGGATTGGATCAATATCTTCTTATTGCATCTCGTGCAAAAACAACATCTGGTGTGGTACTTGACATCTCATGATTGACTCAATTTTCTAAGCAAGTGATCTGCCAATCATGCGCATCCCTCTCCCCTTTAGTCTGTAAGACACCTTTAGAGAGGGTGACTCCATCACCTGCAGGTACACTCCCGTGCCAGGAGTCGTCCATTCTAAATACTCTTAGAATGCTGTCTAAGTATCCAGATTGGGAAACCACCCAAATCTAGATCTGTAGATCTAGTAACCATAATGTCTTGATATTACATCCATGTCCCATGTGGAGAAACCACTGTGTGACAACCAAAGTATAACCGAACGTAGTATAGGAATATCACTTCCTACTCTGTGTATGTCATCCAAATACCAGGACATCATACCCTACTACCTTCTTAACAGATCCATCCCCTATTCTGATGAAGTCAAACCTATGACTGTCACATCAGAAATAGATGATCTATCTCCGCTACATCTGCTTTAGTCTATAAATAGACATAAGCCACTTGTCCACCAAGCTTCCGTTGCTCCCACTGACTACGACAACCCTCTGGCAGAGTCATATAGACGTACACTTCTAAAACAAGTTTAGAACGACACTATACTCATCCTCCTGCCGGATCTCACAGTCTGGAACAACAGCAATGGCAAGTCTGGGTAAACAAGAACCTCCCTGTCACCGTCCTTGAGGCTACCGAAATACCTCTCGAGCGCCTGAGGTTACCCACCATATCTGCGGAGTGGCTAATGGAATATCAAACCAGATTGAATCTTTGGGTTCTTAACAAATTTTCAGTAATCGTTTGCGGTTCTGGAATCACTTCCATTTCTACCATACTCTCACTACTGTTTTCTGAAAAAAAAACATTTTTATTAAAACTGTGGCGAGTTAAGAACAATATCACTATTGATCTTCCTGACGGTAGAAAGTCAACCCTCATCATAGCCTGGGTCAACCCACAAACAGCCATTACAGAAACGTGCCTTGAGTTGTCCAGTGTCTGGTTTTAAGCATAAGCCGGATAACTCCCCGTACCTTAACATCGTTAAGATATGAACTGTTCTATATCCAATATAGAAACAGAGGCACTGATTTAATTGAACCAGATTCAAATCATGCAGCTGTCTCCAGTGCATGTCAACTAAATGGAAAGAGGCCGATCAGCGTTACTCAACTTAGGAATGCTTCCATGTAAGTCCACGTTGCCAACCCCGGTTCTTGCGGCGAGGCGGAAACGGTATAAAAATCAAATTTTTAGCGCATTAGGCAACATGGACTAACAAAAGTCGGGATCTTTTCTAAACTAAACTAGCTACAAAGCTAAAGAGAGTTAGCTACTGTCACGACCCGAAAGTACGGAACATGACCGGCACTTAAACTACGAACGTCTCAAGGCGTACGTATTCTAAGTAAGCCGAAAACCCAGAAATCCAAACCAATAAGAGTAGTAGAGAGTAGGAAAACCAATTTAAATCCAGAAGTTTTAATAGCATAAGCCGAATTATGCGGTTTTTAAAAACATCAAGTATTTTCTGAAAATTTCGGCAGAGTCTCCTTTGTAAATACTGGCTCCCAAACGGGATACAACATGAATAGTATACGAAATCAATAAAAGGCATCCCCAAGCGGGAGCTAGCTCTTCGTCAATCGACGGTCACAACCACACAAGCAATATAATATACAACGCCAACGGCGAGGATCAAAAACTCAAAGGAAACTCAAAACCACAAGAAATCTGCAGAAATAGACGCGCGACTCTAAGGTCGAAAGAATAACATCACTGGTCTCTATCTCAAAAATAAATACATGTTTGGTTGATGGAATTTACTAGATACAACTGAATAATATAATACAATGTAACATGATGGGTACGATACCAATGAACCCACCTACTAGCAAATCACCCGAAGGAAACTATGCCCGCAAGCCGTAATGAAACCTGTACGGCAAACCTGCAAGAAACTGGGGCACAACGGGGGTGAGTTACCAACTCGTGAATATAAAAACATCTACGAACAGAAATCGCATATATGACGCAATCCTAGGTCATACGATCATAATATATCCTCAAAAATATATAACCAGCAGCCTATAACAAGGCTAGGGTAAATATCTAACCCGAGTGTAATCTCATGTGCCCGTGTCAGTGCCTCAGGTAGCAATATATCATATGAATGAGGTATGAATGCATGAAAATAGAATACATGTAAATGAAGAACTGTTTTCATAATTTAATGAGATTTCCTTTGTATTTTTAAAATGAGGTATCATAATGAAATCAGCATAAAACAGTGCCCAGCATCGACACAAAACAAGTGTCCAAATATCTCGATATCTCTGTATCACAATCTCTGTACCTCAATATCTGAAAATCAATATCTAGGGTGCCGTCAATCCAGATCGGCCCCTACCATCCATCTCAAGACCACGACGGTATCCTCCGGATATCCGACGCGTCGGGTAATATCACCGGTCGGTAGTGCTCCCCTGCCGGGCTCAACGTCAACAATACATTCCTCTTGGCCCGGGGTACCGCACCGGGCCCACCATGTACCCGAAACGGTTCCTCCACTCCTCGAATCGGGTCTCGAAATATATCAGCAAACTCATGGTAGACAACTCATACATCATGGGAAAACCGCACTTTTTATTTTAAAAGAGAGAAAAGGTTTATTTATGTTTTTGCGGTTTTCCTCCAAATCCAGAAAATCTCATGGAATCCGAATCCAAAACCTCAATAACACGTAAAATAGTGAATATATGCATGAGAATTCATGAATGCGGCATAACAATGAATAACAGTATGCATGAAGTAGCAGGTAATAACTACAATGTCTAAACTATTAGCTAACATGCTATGTCAAGCAATAATATTTCTAAGGTGTACGTGACATGGCAATTACCGATGAAGATGTGTGTGAGCCGGCAAGTAAGTGTACGTGGTACATACGCATCATCGGTAATGGTGCTGGTGTCCTAACAGCATGATATCAATAATGGAGTATGAAACATAATATAAGCATGCGATGCGAAGCGAACCACAATAATGAGCGGGAGCTGAATACTAGACGCAACTATAACTAATCTGCATTAATATAATATAAGTCCTACAAATGGTGCCTTTTGAAATAACACGAATCATGGGGTTTTGAAAATAGAGGCTACGGTGTTTTTATGAAAAGATACGTCTTTTGAAATATCCGTAGGATCCCTTGGGCTGTCTTTTAAAATACCCACGATTCGTTAGTTTTTGAAATAGGTAAGAATCGAATCTAATCTAACAACTAAACTAAACTAAAGGTCTAAGCTAACCAGCTGGACTACAGGTAAGGAAACTGCCTAACATCTGAGTCGATTCATATACATACCTGTATATATATTAGTCGGTGATCCCGCCTCAATAATATCATATCTGATACCATATCTATAATCAAACATCCCAAGTCAAGAGTGCGGATCAATCATCAAAATATAGCTCGTACGTAAATCCTTCGTACGGCATCCCCAAATCTATGTACGGGTTAATATCACATTCAATCACACTATTCATCTGGTATCTTCTTTATCAAATATCATGATCCGAGACAATGTCCTACGTCTAGTACAATACTGATACCGCCTAAGTATGCATACAGGTGTAAGAATTGCTACGTCAAAAGACCCGCTAAAACATCATGTCGTATCTCAATACGAACCAAATCATATCACCGATCTTCTGGCCTCAAGCCCAATATCATCGACTCATCTTAAATTCCAAATACTATCCTCAAATCCAGTATATGAACACATAGTCCCATACCCATATGAACACATAAATATATACTCCCATATACGCACATATAAAAGAAAGAATGTATGCAAGTATGTGTGTGTGTGCGTGTGTGAGTGCGACCACTACTCTAGGGTTTCGCAACTACACTAAACCAATCCAAAAATACCAAATATCCATCTTATCATCAATAATCTCAACATCATATAATCAATATCTGTATGTATACGTATTCGTATACATCACCACGAACTGCGGGGGTGCTATACGCCATCCACCCGACTTCTCCCCGTAGATATAAATCTACTCACCTGGTCCTCGTTCGCCGGTGCCGAAGTCGCAACGCGCTTGCTTGTCGTCTCGAAGTCCACATGGGGTACCTACATATCATAACGCACCATATCGTATTAAAATCCGACTCATGACCAAAACGACGCACGAATCCCACATAGGTCAAAACCTATGGTTGCTTTCACAAATCAACCCAAAAACCCTCGACGTCGGCGTACAAATGCCAAATCATCGAGAAAAACCCAAATACACTCATTTGCACATTCACGAACACTAATTTTAATATAAAATAGGTTAAAATTCACAAAAACACCAATTTCACTTAAAAAGTCATTTTTCTGAAAATCTAGCAAGCACAATTCGCCGTTTTTGTACAAAACATGATGTTTAAACAAATCTAGTGGCCATAATACTTATTAAATATCTTAAATAAGTCATAAAAACAATTTCCATAATTTAATCTCATTAAATTCCATTAACCCCAAAATTCTAGTTTACAAAATACCCAATTTTTTAACAATTTATAGCAAAAATGCACAAACAACAATTTAGCTAGGATTTTCATGAACTAAAAGCATTAAACCACTCAATATATTATCTATAATGATATGAAACCATAATTATAATTTAATCTAAAGCATTTAATAATTTTCCAAAACTCTAGTTAGCAAAATAACTTAATTAGGGCATTTTATAAGTAATGGTTTGGAATTAACAACTAAATTAGCTTTCTATAAAACTTAAGATGTTAATCCACAACACAAAACCATGCACAATTTATCATAACCCATTTCCACAACAAAACCCTAACTTGAAATCTTTAATCATGCAATTAAACTCATCAAAACCTAATTAAGCACTTAGTTAACTTAGATTAAAGCAACTAGATAACAAATTTTAACAAAAGCATGAGATTATACCTCCCATGATGAGATCAAGCTCAAGATCTAGCCTCCTAAAATGCCATTTTGATCCCTAGATCCATGCTAGAATGGTTAATGAGAAATGGGTAGGAGTTGGATTTTGATTTTGAAATTTTGTGGATTTTTAAGCATTTTTTTGGATTTTTTTGAAGAGAAAGTGAGATGAAGAAGTGAGGGCTGTTCTAAATGGGAGGGGGCTCGGCCAAATGCAGGTGGGGAGAGGAGAGAGAGGGTGTGGGGAGTTGGGGAAAGTTTCACAAAGTCAAAAGACCACACAAACAACAACACATACTCTAATTACTATATTTTAATCCTTATCATATTGAACTTTTAAAATGAGATGAAAACAAAAATGAGGGGGGGAGTGAGCTGTTCCAGCAGTGGTGGAGCCGGCCATGATGGAGAGGAATGAGTGAGAGAGATTTTACAAAGAAATTCTATGCAAAAACTGTAGGGTTGCTAGGCACGCGCACAAGGGTCTACGAGGCATCAACCATGCCCGATTAAAAATTTGGCCGTGCCGAACAACCCGAATACAGAACTTTAAACTAGAGATTAGGCGAAAACTATCATGCTAAACATTTTAACACTAAGTGAGAGGGATTACAACCTTTGTAGATCCGGTCCTTCACTTCATATGCTCCGTGTTGTGGTTCCTTCGCTGCGATCATCGGGTTCCGGGCTCTCGAGAGGTTCCACGAAGAGAAAGACGCAACCTTTGCTTCCGATCTTCGATACTAAGATGATCTACCTCGAATTTTCTTTAACACAAGCTAACACTCATGAAATGATGTGAACACCCTCATCTAAATGGCAAGGGAAGATGAGGATGATGAAGTAGGATTTTTGCTCTTTTTATTTATATTTTTCTCACATTTATCCATCACAAAATCAAAGCAAGAACCCTTTTCAAGCAAAGAAGAAGAAGGAAGAAGATGAATAATGTTTTTGTGATGAATAGAAAGAGTTATCATAATTATTTATGCAACCATGGTTCACTTAACCATTGTAGAGAGTTTACTAGGGTTATGGTTTGGGTTGGGTTAAGTGTGAGTCATGGATAAAGATCAACACAAATATCTTTATCATGACAAAGTAAAACCATCTAGAAACTTCTAGAAGCCATTAACCCAAATCAAACCCTAATCTCGTTTAAAATCCTCTAATCATGTTGCATTAATAATTATAACATGTTACAATATTATATATCACATATACAATATTTATTGCAACAAAATAAAATAATCAATGTATTACCCGAGTGAGAAAAAGAATCTTTTAGTGAGCAAATATTAGTTAATGCAATTTAATATATCAAATATATTATTATACATTAAATTATCGAATCAACACTTGATCCGACAATCCGGCTATATCGCATATAACCGACTAATATTTATCCGTACCGATTCATCGAATCAACACTTGATCCGATGACCCGGCTGATATCAAATATCGCGAGAATAGAATACGGTATCACATATCGCATTATCCTCGGTCCCGCACATATCACAAATGTGCTCCTACTTCGTTTTGCCTGAGTCAAGAAACCTCTGTGTAGGACTCCAAAGAATCGTCAATACGCCGGCAGTAGGTGATGATCATATCAAACACCCACAAGCTGCAAGCGGTCAGCTAAACGTAACAGCTACCCAGGTATTGAGCGCTCAGAAGATCAACAAACAAGCCTGTAACTTCTCCTGTGAATCCAAACAGTAACACTCCCGTACAGTCCGGTCTCGTCGTCTGATATGTTGCATATCTTGCCTAGGGGTGGTAAACGTCAGACCCCAGTAGCTCGATAAGTCGTGTCGATATGAGGTCTATAACAGTTCGAGAAACTACTGATAACACTTACCAGTAAATCTCAGCAACCCTGGCCAGGGATTTCCGGTTATAGCCAATCGAACACAGCACAACATCAACTCCCTATACCGGGAGAGACGAATCCCCTCCTATCGCTCATTGCCTCCATGTGATTCGGGACTGTACCCAAAAGCCACCTATTTGCATGCCCTCTTGGACGTGGTATGATAGAAATCAAAGCACAGTGGGAACCACACAAGACTCTATGACGATCTCGGGTCAACAGACTACACTGTACCAGTGTCACCGGAGAACTGCCATCTGACGTATAGTATAATACCATCTGGGAGTTCTCGGCGAGTCCGTCCAGTGTACCCAGTCTCCACTGAGCACCCGTACACCATCCTTGATGTCAAACACCGATGGATATGGGATCATCCATCGGCCATCATATGGGTCAAGATGCGTATACGCTAGTCTACTCTGGTGCATCGATGCCCTGTCTCGATACACCCACGACTAGGAACAATTATAGGATGTACTCGTCGACTACCGTGGCCCCACTAGTATGATCTTATCATTGTCCCAGTAGTCGAGTACATATCCTAAGGGCTTTATCAACATGTAATATAGAGACAATCAGAGTACATGTTAAGATAAAGTACAACCAGATAGCATACTATCATGTCGAGCAAGAAAGTCCTCCCTATATATGTCCTAGCATCCACTACAATATACATCGTATGTACAGTAATGGCCTCTAGGGCATACATATAACTAACAATCTCCCACTTGCACTAGGGCCATCTGTTATGGTATCGCATACCCAACAATTAGCTGCGGTTGTAGTATCTCATACTCAACCATCCCATAAAGGTCTCTACTGGGAAAAAGGCCTTTGTGAGTGGATCCGCGCTATTGTCCTCTGTGTCTACCTTCCTAACCTCGATCTCCCTGGAGATCAACCATCTCCATGATCAGGTGATACTGCCTAAGAATTATATCTGGATTCCTGATGGGACGTTAGTTCCTTGGCTAAAGCCATAACTCCATTGTCACACAATGGTAGGAACGAAGTTCATCTTATGAACTTATATATATATCCAGAGTTCCTCTTTGGTAGTATCCTTGGTAACGATGCATCTTGCCTTTAATCGTCTAGTATGTCACGGTATCTAGCTTGGAACTCTTCCAACATACCGTCCCTCCACTGAAGGTATAGACAATGCCTGCGACTGACATTCAGTCGTCCTTATCACCATGGAACCTTTCCAGTGATTCTTCCCAGGATCGATTGATACTATCTCACTACAACTAGTGAGTATCCTAACATCCAATTAGATCTATCTCATAGATCCAAGAACCCAGGATATAGGAGGTATCACTTTGATCCTATATGGAGAATCCTTGTGATAAGCGGAGATTATCTGAGCGTAGCATAGGAAACTCCTTCCCTATCAAGAGTATGTCATCCACGTACTCTACGAGGATCACCACCATACTCTCTACTACCTTTTCGTATATACAAGGTTCATCTACCATTTTGATGAAGTCAAACTCTTTGACTACCACATCAAAACAGATGTTCCAACTCCGCGATGCCTGTTTTATCATATAAAACATTTTGCACACGTTTCCGCTGCTCCCACTGTCTACGAAGCCTTCTGGCTGTGTACTTATAGACGCTCTTTTCTAAAACATCATTTAGAAAAGCAGTCATGACACCCAACCGCCAGATATCGTAGTCATGGTATGTAGCCGTGGCAAGCAGAATCTGGATGGACTTAAGCATAGCTCCTTAGAAAAGGTTTCATCATAATCCATACCTGGTCAATGATGCAAACCTTTAACAAGTCTAGCTTTGAAAGTCTCAACTTTTCCATGTACACCAAGTAATCTTCTCAAGATATACTTGCTCCTGATGGGGATTTAACCCTTCAGATAAAGCAACCAAAGTCCATACTTCGTTGGTGTATAAGGATTCCATCTCAGATCGATAAGCATCCAGCCATTCTTACAGAGTCCCACTCCTGATGGCCAGCTCGAAACTAGTTGGGTCATCATCTCATGTTGCAATCCTCGCTCCCACTGTCATAGAGAAACCGAAGTATCTCTCAGGTGGGTGAGGAACCGTACTAGATCGGCAGAGAGGCTGAGGTTCGTTGGAAACTATTGAATCCTTTGGTTCTACCAAATCATCAGCTGCAGTTTGTATAGCTGGAACCTTTCCAGTTCTACATAACAGACCTTGCCTCGAGCTTGTCCGGATTTTGCTTTTAGACATAGTCCGAACAACCCCAAATCTTAACAAGCTTAAGATATAGGCTCTTCCCTTTCCATATCATATATGAAGTGGTAGGCAACTGATTTGATTTGAACCCTATTCAACAAGTATGCAGCTTCTCAAGTGCATAACTCCCAAAAGGAAATAGGAAACTCAGTAGTACTCATCATAGAGCACACCATATCACATAGGGTGCTATTGCTCCGTCCCGATATACCATCGTGCTATGGTGTATACGGAGGAGTAATGCTGAGAGAGAATCTCATTCTCCTTTCGAATAGTCCAGGAATTCCGTGCTCAAGTATTCTCTTCCTTGATCATATCAAAGGACATAATACTTTTACCCGTATTTTGATTCTCTACTTCTAACTTATATTCTGTGAATATCTCAAAAGGTTCGGACTTGTGTTTCAACAGGAACATATGTCTGAATCTTGAGAGATTATCAGAGAATGTAATGAAGTACAAAGAACCGGTCTTGGCATGTGTAGACAGGGGACCTTTCATACATCAGCATGTATCAATCCCAAAAGTTCACTAACTCTTTCTCTGTTTCCAACAAACAGAGCTGTGGTCATCTTATCTTTGTGACATGACCGGCAAGTTTCACAAGATGTAAATTCAAACTAATTTAAATATGCATCTATATGTAACTTCAGCCAGTCGGGTCGCATTGATATGACCTAGTCTACAATGCCTCAAGATGGATTCGTTCATTTCTGAACTCTTCCTCTTGTGTGTATTCCGTATACTAAGAACCGTAGTTTGATTTAGAACGTCAATGCTTTTAGATAACGTGCCTGAACCGATCAACTCTTGATATAGGAAATGTTCAAAACATTATCCAACAATACAAAATTATATCCTTTCTTTACTAATAAAAAGACTGATATGATTTTGTATATCAGGTTCGGTATCTAATAACATTTGTTCAGAATCAATGTATTCTGGTAATACAGGGTGATAGTGACCAACAGACTTGGCTGCAACACTTGCACCGTTTTCTGTCTCATGAAACTTATCACCCGTTCTCAGTTCTCTACCTTTCTGTAGCCCATGTAACAGATTACATATGCGGGATCCTGACCCGGTATCACATACCCAGGACGTAAAGGATATTGAGAAACAGTTATGTGTAATGAACACACCCGAAGATGATGCATCAATATGCACTTTCTTCGTTTGGGCGGCACGGGAAATCTGGTATTCCCCAATTTCCTGCTCTATCTTATAACAATTATAAGTTGGAGCGGGACCAACATTCCCCAGCTCAGTATAACAAGCGGGTTCGGTCAATATATCCGTTTTATTATCTTGATTAAGGCGTGATATGGTCGCTATCTGGAGAGAGAGAGAAGAAAACACTCAACGTATGCTCTTGCAAGATTAGATTGGTTATCTAATCAGGATGTCTCCCACTGTTTTAGTCAAATCTTCCTTCAAACCCTAAAAGGAAAGACTAGCCGGGATTAATTACACGCTACAAGTTCGCCAATCTTTCAGCCAGGCCAGTGTCGGTACTTTGAGGGAGGTCCCCCGTGCTTTCGCACGAACCTAATTACAGTAAACCTCGTTTTCCCAGAGGCGTAACCCCGTTAACACCTTTCTAGACACCTACTTGATCGGCTAATTGTAATGTGTAAAACTCTCCGAGGAGTAACTCTTACTCACAGCGGGTATTGGGATCCAACTATCTCATAGAAGGTATGCAATCTCATTGCAAATTTCAACACTTGAAATTCCCAATAATATTTTGCCCCAAGCGTCCTATGACCTTGACAGAGGTCAACAAAGCATAGGCTGCTAGTCAAGTTCAACCCGTCATTTCCTGATTGAAGTAAACCCACCCGCACGACCCTTGACAGAGGTCAACAAGGTCGCACGACAACCCTAAATCAATCGCATCATATGCTTATACAGATAAGCACTAATCAGCTACCGCACACTACGCCTTGACAGAGGTCAACAAACGCAGCACAAATACTAACTATTGCTTATTTGAAATGACGGAGGGCTACGACGGGTTTTTCAGAAAACCCTTTGCGTAATGAACTTGATATCGTTGTAGAATCGAGTGATTTTAAATGGAATGTTTTTGAGGCTTTTCTAGTTTTGCTAAAGGAGTCACTCCCGATGAAGGGATCGTCGGTCCTTTCCTCGTCGAATGAGGTGCAGGATATATCATATATATCACTGTGCAAAGCAAAAACTATAGAAGCAATCAAAAGACAAACCGAGTTTGTAGCATCTGCCAGTTATTGCTAAAGGAGTCACTCCAGGTGAAGGGATCTCGGTCCTTTCCTTATCGAATAAGGTGCTGGATGTTCTACAAGGAACACCGCTATGCAAAGCAAGAACTAGAGCTACCAGTTTTTATAAACAAGTTTCTACAACATCTTAGGTTTCTTTTATTTCATTAATCTCATTAATGAAGTCCCATTTTATTATGCTTCACAAGCATCTCTTTTTGAAACGAAATCTGCAATATAACATATATCTCATATATAATATAAACATTCGTCTCAGGCAGTAATATGATCTCATCACAGAACATTGCAGCAGAAGAACATATATGAAATATTGGATATACTAGGACGTCCGTGTTTTCAATACGAGCCTGTATAAAACACGGATTCCACGGTCGCGATGAATAGCCAAACCCACATCCCTAGACCCCTACGAGAGCGGCAAGTAACACAGTCAATTCTAGGGTTAGGAGACCCGGTCTCGACTCCTCGAGATGGTCTCCCACTGGACCCTAGAACCCGGTTACTTGTGCTCCCCGCCTTGGGTCTACCTAATGCGGAAAAGTAAATAATATACAACGGTGACATCTTCCGCTACCTGGAAGTGCCCCAATAAAAGAATATTACATACAAATGAATTTTACATGAATGAAAAAGAAAAACTCTCATCTCACATAAAACCCCCGGCTATTCAAAACGTGACGATCCAATATAACATATCACAGCAACACATAATATCTCATATCATCAACGTAACCAAGTATGCGTATCCCGATTGTCGTTGATGTATAGCAACGAAGCCGGCGATACACCACATACTACGCTTACGGTCACAGAAAAGAAAGTGTAAAACTACAACAGTTGGAATCCGCAACCTCTTTAGACATCGCATGCCTAACCAAATGAATTCCTTAGACATCACATGCCTAACAATTATAAACCCCGCATTTTAGTCTCATTATCGAAAACTCTTTTCAATGTCAAGTCGGGAAATTCAACAAGATTCCCGACGTCCTGATCGAATGCTCGTCGCAAACTTTAGTAGACGGCCGCACCCCCGATACTGTCGACGAAGTGCACCAAGGCGGAACACCGCTACCGGGAGCACCCGAACGGATGCTTTCGGCGACGGGGTTCTCCTACAGTCACTTGGTCAGGGCTATGGAGTGAGGCTGCCTATTAAGTTTACCCGGCGAGTATCCGCGTACACTACGTGATTGCGACGGACTTTTGATCACATCAAAATTCCGTGGCAACCGATCATCTGAGACTAAACTGCTATGTTTATAATATTCAAATTAGTTATCTCATAACTACCTGTGGATTCCAAATATTGTATCACATTCCAGATAAATAGAAAAAGTTAAACTTTCCGATCGAATCATCAAACACCCAAGATTTCCCCAATATATCTCAACACTTGAAATCAGTTTAAAAAACATCCATCACATGCCACAGTACCAATGGTCCAGCCGTAGAAGGGTCAAGCCAACGCCTCACATGTGGCACGCCGTACTTCCCCAAACCCTAAGGTTCGAAGGGCAGTTCAAGACGGTCACATAATCGAGTTAAGGTTTGTTGTCTTCTAGAGGGTCCATCGCGTTACTTGCACGACTTAGAACATTCTTAAACACGAGGAAAAATCCAACTTTTGAAAAATTTTCCGACAGGGGAAAAAGTGAGTTATTGATATCCGTTCGAACATTTTAACAGTTTCTAAAAGTTATCCGGAAAACCACATAGACAAAATTTGATACCCCGATCGAAACACCGAATCCCCAAAACAACTCCAGAAAATTCAACACTTGAATAAATTTTAAAAATTCCCAGAAAACTCAGAATCAGACAACATGAATTACTGTGCAAAAAGTGGAGGATGACGTCACCAAGTTGCCGCGGAACCGCCGCAGAAGCCAGGCTTCTGCCGCGGTTCCGCCGCAATAAATACTGTTCATCGAAAAAATTTTGCATCGTAATTCTTATTTTTTCCTGCTGAATTTTTTACGAATTTTTAATTTGGAAAAATCCACATTTTCAGAAAACGTCTAAAGAGCATTTTCCGGGTTGGTTTCGGGTTGGTTTCGGGTTCGTTCGGGCTTCAAATTCCGTCTAGACTTCGCCTAAAGCTCTAGCTTGGCTCTGATACCACTGTAGGGTTGCTAGGCACGCGCACAAGGGTCTACGAGGCATCAACCATGCCCGATTAAAAATTTAGCCGTGCCGAACAACCCGAATACGGAACTTTAAACTAAAGATTAGGCGAAAACTATCATGCTAAACATTTTAACACTAAGTGAGAGAGATTACAACCTTTGTAGATCCGGTCCTTCAATTCATATGCTCCGTGTTGTGGTCCCTTCGCTGCGATCATCGGGTTCCGGGCTCTCGAGAGGTTCCACGAAGAGAAAGACGCAACCTTTGCTTCCGATCTTCGATACTAAGATGATCTACCTCGAAGTTTCTTTAACACAAGCTAACACTCATGAAATGATGTGAACACCCTCATCTAAATGGCAAGGGAAGATGAGGATGATGAAGTAGGATTTTTGCTCTTTTTATTTATATTTTTCTCACATTTATCCATCACAAAATCAAAGCAAGAAACCCTTTTCAAGCAAAGAAGAAGAAGGAAGAAGATGAATAATGTTTTTGTGATGAATAGAAAGAGTTATCATAATTATTTATGCAACCATGGTTCACTTAACCATTGTAGAGAGTTTACTAGGGTTAGGGTTTGGGTTGGGTTAAGTGTGAGTCATGGATAAAGATCAACACAAATATCTTTATCATGACAAAGTAAAACCATCTAGAAACTTCTAGAAGCCATTAACCCAAATCAAACCCTAATCTCGTTTAAACTCCTCTAATCATGTTGCATTAATAATTATAACATGTTACAATATTATATATCACATATACAATATTTATTGCAACAAAATAAAATAATACAATTAACATATATCGCATATATATCAATGTATTACCCGAGTGAGAAAAAGAATCTTTTAGTGAGCAAATATTAGTTAATGCAATTTAATATATCAAATATATTATTATACATTAAATTATCGAATCAACACTTGATCCGACAATCCGGCTATATCGCATATAACCGACTAATATTTATCCGTACCGATTCATCGAATCAACACTTGATTCGATGACCCGGCTGATATCAAATATCGCGAGAATAGAATACGGTATCACATATCGCATTATCCTCGGTCCCGCACATATCACAAATGTGCTCCTACTTCGTTTTGCCTGAGTCAAGAAACCTCTGTGTAGGACTCCAAAGAATCGTCAATACGCCGGCAGTAGGTGATGATCATATCAAACACCCACAAGCTGCAAGCGGTCAGCTAAACGTAACAGCTACCCAGGTATTGAGCGCTCAGAAGATCAACAAGCAAGCCTGTAACTTCTCCTGTGAATCCAAACAGTAACACTCCCGTACAGTCCGGTCTCGTCGTCTGATATGTTGCATATCTCGCCTAGGGGTGGTAAACGTCAGACCCCAGTAGCTCGATAAGTCGTGTCGATATGAGGTCTATAACAGTTCAAGAAACTACTGATAACACTTACCAGTAAATCTCAGCAACCCTGGCCAGGGATTTCCGGTTATAGCCAATCGAACACAGCACAACATCAACTCCCTATACCGGGAGAGACGAATCCCCTCCTATCGCTCATTGCCTCCATGTGATTCGGGACTGTACCCAAAAGCCACCTTTTTGCACGCCCTCTTGGACGTGGTATGATAGAAATCAAAGCACAGTGGGAACCACACAAGACTCTATGACGATCTCGGGTCAACAGACTACTCTGTACCAGTGTCACCGGAGAACTGCCATCTGACGTATGGTATAATACCATCTGGGAGTTCTCGGCAAGTCCGTCCAGTGTACCCAGTCTCCACTGAGCACCCGTACACCATCCTTGATGTCAAACACCGATGGATATGGGATCATCCATCGCCCATCATATGGGTCAAGATGCGTATACGCTAGTCTACTCTGGTGCATCGATGCCCTGTCTCGATACACCCACGACTAGGAACAATTATAGGATGTACTCGTCGACTACCGTGGCCCCACTAGTATGATCTCATCATAGTCCCAGTAGTCGAGTACATATCCTAAGGGCTTTATCAACATGTAATATAGAGACAATCAGAGTACATGTTAAGATAAAGTACAACCAGATAGCATACTATCATGTCGAGCAAGAAAGTCCTCCCTATATATGTCCTAGCATCCACTACAATATACATCGTATGTACAGTAATGACCTCTAGGGCATACATATAACTAACAAAAAGACCCCCCACAAGCTCAAAATTGCAAGTTTTAGCTTAAATTAATTATTATTTTGTTCTCCATAATAAAAACCCATTAAAACTTGAAATAAAATACTAAAAATTTATATTACAACTAGATTTTAATTAACATGATTTTAAAGATTAAAATTAGCCTATTTAAATTTGTATTTATCGCTAATTTAATGTATTTTCTTACCAGCTTAAAATAATATTAAAATAATATTTTTTTCAGAAAATTTGAAATTTCACCAGTGGCTCAATAAACACCAAATACTAGTAATTACATAGCTAGAATATGTATATTTAATTTTATAATAAAGATATTTGCATTTTGATTTTTTACAGAAAACCCCTTATTTTACCGTTTTTTTTCGAAATTTCACCGAAACGATTTTCAAAACGTTACAATATTCCCCCCTTAAAGAAATTCGGTCCCCGAATTTAAATTAAAACTTCCCCCAAATACTAAAATATTTCAGCCAAAACCATCAAATCGCCGGGGCTCCGAAATCATAAATACATAAAACAAATCGTAGCGCAACGCATGCGCATGAAAAATGAGCATATAACTCAAATCAGAACTCCGTCAAGCATCCCGCAATCATCGGAGTCATGGGGAAGACATCAATACCAAATCTAAAGCAAAACCAGTATGATATAACTCGAAACTATATATGTAAAATATATTCAGGTACTGTCCTCTGACTAGTCCTGCTCAGTACGAAAACACATAGCAATATCATAAAAACGTACTGCTCTATAAGAAAAATCAATCCCAAAATACGTGTATGAATACTACGCGCGTCTTGTGCGCACGGAAATCAAAATCCAAACATGTGCCATACATATGCACAGAAACAACATCTAAGTGCATCGGGTGTGCACGAAACATCTGTCGTAAGCAACATGTGTGCCTGACAGCAAAATCAGGTGCATCTGACATGCACGAAAAATCTCGATTTAGTGCATCTGGTGTGCACCAAAATCACACTTCAAAACATGCGCCCAACATGCGCGAAAATCCAAATCAGGTGCATCCATCGTACACGAAATCATGAAATCTAATATCAAGTGCCGAACATGCGCAAAATCAAATCAGGTGCACAAGGTGCACAAAACAAATATCGAACATCGAAATCAAAGTCCAATGCATCTAAGTGCACAAAAGGCGTATCACTGCACTGCAGGCATATATAAACTATACAGAGTGCAGGAACCAAATCGTGTGCGTGCATACGCACAAAACCAACTCAAATGTCTAAAACCGTAACATCACAAACATGTGAAACCCAAGCACGAAAACGATATCAAGCGCAACACTGTGCAAGGATCGTAAATCCTCAATCATCAAAATCAAATCATGCGAATAAATCACCCAAAATATCGAAATCAATAATGGCGGAATAGTACCGCTCAAGTACATCCTCTAAGAATCTCGGGCCAACTGTCGCGGTCACTAGTGGGACGTCTCGTCGATGATCATGAACTTTGGCCTGCTGGTGTGCGTAACAATGACCACTCCTGGGTCAAGGTCTTCACTGTGAATTACCAATCTCACGATCCACCGGCTCATCGGCCCTGTCAGGTATGCTAACGGGGACGATTCCGTTTTGGCACTTTTCTGGTCATCTCTCGGTCAATCCGCACGACCACTCGTAAAGCAACATGTCACTGGAGTCGGCCTCTGGCTCTCTAAATGCACGTGACACATCTGATCCTGGGTGCAAATATCATTGCAGCATTGTCCTGAAAGGAATCCTACTCAAGGTCTCTTCTAGTCTCATCTCTGCCAACTGTCCGGGAGTCATCGTCCTTTACTATATCTGCTTCTTGTTCCGAAACGGCTGCATACTCATCGCGACTCCTTCTGGAAGGTATATCCAAGTATAATGCCTCGGCATGCGTATCACATCTCTGATGTCGGCGGAGTAAAACGGCATCTTATCAAGATCTCGTACGCACCGTTTACTCCACTTTTCTCTAAGGTCGACCGCTTCGGACTCGTCTCGTCGTGGCTACATGGACTGAGCTCCAACGGCTATCCTCGTATCGGGAGTCTCCCAAGAAATGCATCTCACCACATAGCATCCGAATTAAGTCGAGCCATCCAATCGAGTCGTCAAAACCTCATAATCCCCCAAGAGCTCAACATCTTGGGTGCAATATAATAGTATCGAGTACATACCACAGCATCGGTGGTCCAGCCGTAGAAGGGCAAACTCAAGCCTCACTAATGGCGCCGTGGAACTGCCGCAAACCCGAAGGTTCAAAGGCTTTCACACGATCATTAAGTCGAGTTAGGGTTTCATTCTTCTAGAGGGACCATAGAATTGCCTGCATGTCTTTCCGACTACTTTAAACTTGGAATAATAGGTTTCTGACATTCGATCGTCTCTGTCGACTCCCAACGTCTCCGCGTGAAGTCGTCTCTAGCTGGAATCAATCTATCTGATGACCTCGCATCGAGGTAGGCGAACGATCCACATGTCCTAGTCATTCATCCTCGATGACTAGCGACCTTCTATCATCTCTTAGTACAACTCGTTCTGCACTAATTCCAGCATCTTGTTAGTGTTTATGCCCTAGAAGGCCATTACTGTATCATACTAGCTTGTATATTACTTAATGGAAGCTTGGGATATTCACATGTATATAACAATCTTGCTAAACATGGTAGTATGCTACTTGGTTTTTCTATCTTAATATGTGAGTATACGTATTGATAGAGCTCTTAGGATCTTGCTTGTCTACCAGCGTTGTGATGGCAGTCACACTAGTGGGGGCTGGGTAGTCTACAAGCACATCCTTATTCAGGTCCCTGGTCGTTGGATTATCGAGACAGAGCATCGATACTCCGGAGTAGACTAGTGTGTACGCTTCTCATCCCAGTTGGGGAGATGGTCTGTCCCACAGCCATCAGTACGTCGTACTGGAGATAGTATACAGGTGCTCGTTAGGTTACGGGTACACCGGACAGGACTCACAGGGAACTGTTGGTTGGTTTGATACCAGTCGTCAGTGAACAGTTCCCAGGTGACATGAGTACAGCGTAGTCCGCAGACTTGACACTGCTACTTCGCCTCGAGTGTGTCCCACTGTTCTTAGATTGCTACCCTACCACGGCTCAAAGGAGTCGTGCAAACAGGTAGAAGTTGGGTGCAGTCCCGAGCACTTGGAGGCAGTGGCAGTTAGACAGGATTCGTCCCTCCCGGTATTGGGAGTAGATATCGTGCTGTGTCAGAGAGCCATTACGCAAAGTCCCTGGCCAGGGCAAGCGAGATTTGCTGGTAGGTTCCAGCAGTTTCTCAGGGTGTAATGGGCTTTACTCCGACACGACTTATACCGCTATTAGGGGACTGACGCTTACCGCCCCCCTAGGCCCGATATGCGATAGTCTTGGACGAACGGACCGGACTGTATGGAGATTGTCACATCAGACTCAGTAGGAGTTCGGATGGGTTTACTCATCGGCCTTCTTATCGACAACTACCTGGGGACCGTTACGTACAGCTAGTGCCGCTTGCGGTCTGTGGTTAAACCCACTGCCAGCGTAGTAGTCGAGTCTCTAGAGTCCCACACAGAGAGTTTCCTACTCCAGGCGAAACGATATAGAGGTTGCATGGTTTTACGACAAAGGGTTCGGACGCATACGTGCGTTTACGCGCGTATGACTTTCGGACAGTTTTTACCAGTCGGCTTTGGTTTAAGCCAGTTACTGGTATCCGGTTATTGGATTTTTTCAGTCTAAAGTTTTTCCGTATTTTTACGGATCGGAGGGGCGTTCTCGTAATTACTCGAGAAGCTTCTAGAAGATGTGACTAAGGAGGTTTCTTTTGGATAAGAGAGTGAGTCATGGTGGTGATTCATTCACTTCATTAATGCACATTTATTGCTTAATGACTCATGTTAATGAATCATCACAAGATATTTTGTGAAGCATGCTTATTCATTTCCTTTATTGATTATTTGAAAATAAGAATGCTTCATAATATTATGATACACTCTCTCTCTTCTCTCATTATCTTATCACACATTCTCTCTCCTCAAGCTCTCATCTTCAAACCCTAATCCTTAATCCTCATGTGTTGAGATCAAAGGATTAGTTAGACTAAACAATCCATAACCTTCACTCTATATCATCCTCTCATCTTTGATTAGCAATCAAAGTTGATTAGTTACCTCAAGTTAGAGGTTTAGCTTGGAGTTTTGCTCTCGGGTGGATCGTCTACTACCTAGAGAAGGTCGAGGAGAACGAAGGAGGACGTAAAGAAGAAGGACCGGTTTCATTAGGTATAATCCCTAATCTCTTGTGAAAAGAAACTCATAGGATACGGTTATTTAGAGTTTAGTTTCGATTCAAGCGGTTAGTCGATGTTCGTTGTTTAAACTTGATTGTTTTTGAAAATTCCGCCTCCCCATAAGTACTGGGGTGTACTACATCGACTTACAGTGGTATCAGAGCCTCGCTAAACACTAAATAACTTAATCGCAAATTTGTACGAATTTCGAACGAAAAAACGAAGCCGGAAAACCCTAAAATTCTGTTTAGTTTCTGTCGAACTTAAAATGAAGTCCTAAAATTTTTCTGGAGTGTTCAGAGAGCTTGACATGACCACAGGAGAACACCCAAGAAATTCGAGCCAATGATTCGACTAAAGCGCCGCGGAAGCGCGGCGGATACCACCGATCCGCCGCGCTTCCGCGGCCGAGTTGCCGAGTCATGGGCTCAAATTTTTTGGGTGGGTCCCCTGTGATATTTGGGGTTTTCTGGAATATTTAATTATTGCTCAGGTTACTGTTTAACAGAGCAGATTTTAGAGCAATATTGATGTTGTTTATTCGATCGAATTGTACAGTATTTGCGTATTGGATTATATCTGTGAATGTTTAATGTGTTCGTAAACCTTCCCCAACTGCTAGTATGTCGGTTGGCAGGGGGTTGCACATTTCTGAAATGGTTATATCTGTTTGTGCATATAAACTGTATTGGACTGTTGTGGTGTATAGCCGGGGTTAGCAATGGGTTATTGATTAATTCATTTGTTGTAAATGTAATTTGTTGTAATATTATTTTCGCGGGGCACTTCCAGGTTGCGGTCGTAGCCACCGTTGTATTATTTCATTTTACTGTTTTTGCTCCTAGGACTGACCCAAGGTGGGGTACACAAACTGCCGGGTGGGTAGTTTGCCGTACCCGTAGGGGTCGAGGGTGGGGTAAACGGCTATTCATCACAACTGTGTAATCTGTCTTTTCTTGCAGGCTCAAAAGAAATACAGATTGCTTGCAAATCCAATATTGTTTATCTGTGTTCTGGAATGAATATCATTGCGTCAGACGAATGTAAAATATCTATATTTATTATAGCTATTTAGACGTCACTTATGTTTTACACCCGCGCTAGCCCAGCCCCCGCTCTGTCGTTAGTTAAGTAACCTAACGGGTGATGACGGGACCCCGTGGCGAATGCGGATGGCATAAGAGGACGTTATATTTTCGTTGTTTTCTGCAATGATAAGTTAATGATGGGACGCATTATCTATAATGCAAAGTAAAACAAACCAAAGTTTAAATCGTTGGAACAATTTAAAAGAAACCACTCGGTTATTTTTAAAACAGATATTTTTAAATGCGGAGCTTTAACCACTCCTTTTAAAAGCTATCAGGTTCCTTCGGTTATATCAAGTTCACTACGTTCACGGTTTCGCCAAAACCAGTCGTAGCCCTCCGTCATTTCTTATGGATAGTCAGTAGTATTCAAGCTATGTTTGTTGGCTTTCGTCAAGACATAGTGTTTGGTAGCTGCTGGGGTATTCATTTGTTACATAGATAGATGTGTTGGTTTGGGACAGTCGCATTACCTTGTTGGCTTTCGTCAAGGGTATATACGGGTGGGTTCAAATTAACAAGATAATGATGGGCAGAACTTGACATGTGACTTATGATTTGTTGGCTTTCGTCAAGGTCATAAGAGCATGGGGCAAAAACTTATATCGGGAATTTCTAAAGAAACTGAAATTTGCAAAGAGATGCATACCATTTGGAGTTTGATGAATGTTGGTAGGATTCCTTCAACATTATCATACGATGATATTTGGATCCCGATCCTACTGTGAGTATATGCTACTTATCAGGATATTCGTCGCTTAACGATCAATGCTATAAACCTAGTAGGTGTCCAGAAAAGTGTCAGCGGGGTTACGCCCCCAGAGAAAAGAGGTTATTTAATTAAGGAACTTCGCGAAAGCGTTGGAAAACCTCCCTCGAAGTATCGACACCGGCCTGGCTGAACGGTTAAGCAAGTATTATACAGTGAGAATAGTCTTGGCTAATTCTTCTTTTATGGTTTGAGGAAGGATTCGAGAAACAGTGGGAGCCATCCAGTTTAGATAAACTAAAAACCACTCTAAACTTGCAAGAGCATCATGCTAAAGAGTTTTCTTCTCTCTCTCCTAATTGCAGCGACCCTGAAAATGACTGGACTTAAGTTACTTTTAGAGAAAAATATACTGACGGGGCCAAACTATAAAGATTGGCTGCGGAATGTCAAGATGGCTTTGACCTATGACAAACTGGGGTACGTCCTCACCGCTACAGCACCTGCTGTCCTTGGTCCCAAATCCAGCAATGCGGATAAGGAAATCCGCAAAACCTGGGATTTAGATTGCGCGAGAGCCAAGTGCATCGTGCTTGCCTCGATGAACAATGAACATCAGAGGAGGCACGAGGATATGTCCCTAGATGGCATATTTCTCCATACAAAGGAACTTTATGGAGAGCAATCTCGTATAGCAAGATACGAGACCTCTAAGAAATTGTTTCGAGCGAGGTTGGCTGTCGGGTCATCGGTAGGTGAACATGTCCTACAGATGATCGGCTATATTGAAGAGCTCGCGGACCTTGGGACGACTTTGGATAATGAGCTCTATACAGACCTTGTTCTCCAGTCCCTTCCTCCCACCTACGCCCAGTTTATCCTCAACTTCAATCTTCAAGGAAAAGAAGTTGAACTTGCGGAACTCCTAAACATGTTAAGGAGTGCAGAGGGCACCTTGCAGAAGGCAAGGGAAACACCCGCTATGTTTGTTGGCGGTTCATCTTCTTCCGGGTCCAAGGCTAGAGCCAAAGGAAGGAAGAAGAAGGCCGCACCCAGACCTAGAGGAGGTGTTAGTAAGGTGGGAAAGAAGGGAAAGAAAAAGTTTACAGCACCGGTAGTTGGCCTGGATGAGTGCTTCCATTGTCACAGGAAAGGGCACTGGAAGAAGGATTGCAAGGCGTGGAACGCCAAGAACCAGGAACCGAAGCAAGCTGTGGCTTCGACTTCAGGTGTGTTTGTAATTGAGAATTGTCTGTCAATCAACTCTACTTCCTGGGTATTGGATACCGGATCAGGATCTCATATTTGCAATTCTTTGCAGGCACTGAGAAACCGTAGAGTGCTGAAGGAAGGTGATATGATCCTCAGGGTTGCTAACGGAGCTAGCGTGGGAGCTGCGTCCGTCGGGGATTATCACCTAGGATTGACGAGTGGACACATTTTGGTTTTACATAACTGTTATTTTGTACCCAGCTTAACGTGTAATATCATATCAGTTTCCTTGTTATCAAATAAAGGTTATGATTTCACGTTTGTAAGAGATGTTGTCAACATCCACCTTAATCATGGTTTGATTGGGTCCGGTACTTTAAATAACGGCATATATGTGTTAAACCAACTCCAAATTTTCAATGTCCAGAACACACTAAAAAGAAAGTCTCCAGATTTAAATAAAGCTTTCTTATGGCATTGTAGACTGGGTCACATCAATGAGAGAAGGTTGACTAAGTTGCATAGAGAAGGATATTTGGACACGTTCGAATATCAAACTTATGACACTTGTCAATCTTGTCTCAAAGGAAAGATGACAAAGACTCCATTCACTGGACAAGGAGTAAGAGCGAGCGAGCTCTTAGGACTCATACACAGTGATGTATGTGGTCCAATGTCTACACATGCGAGAGGTGGTTATTCCTATTTCATTACTTTCACGGATGATTACTCAAGATACGGATTCATTTATCTGATGAAACATAAATCCGAGGCTTTTGGGAAATTCCAGGAGTATAAGAATGAAGTAGAAAACCAAACCGGCAAAAGTATTAAGACACTTAGATCTGATCGAGGTGGTGAATACTTGAGTGCCGAGTTCCTAGGTTACCTAAAAGAGAAAGGAATTCTCTCTCAGCTTACTCCTCCATACACTCCACAGCACAACGGTGTATCGGAGAGACGGAATCGAACCCTATTGGATATGGTACGATCCATGATGAGTAATGCTGAGTTACCGCGATCTTTCTGGGGTTATGCGCTAGAATCGGCGGCATATCTTTTGAACAAAGTTCCAACCAAAACTGTGCCTACCACACCATATCAGATATGGAGTGGGAAGAAACCCTGTCTTCAGTACCTGAAAACATGGGGATGTCCAGCTTTTGTTAAAAAGCAGCATGTGGACAAGCTCGAGGCACGCTCAGTAGAGTGTAAGTTTGTGGGATATCCAAAGAACTCTATGGGATATTATTTCTATTACGCAGAGGAACAAAAGGTTTTTGTTTCTCGTCATGCCCGCTTCTTAGAAACTGAATTTTTGGAAAATCAGAAGAGTGGGAGCGTAGTAGAACTGGAAGAAATTCCAGAACCACAAACTGCTACTGAAAGTTTGGTAGAACCAGAGGTTCAAGAAGAACAGAACATTCCCGCACCCCTCCGCAGGAGTAGTAGGCCGTCTCGTCCGCCTGAGAGATACTACGGTTTTCTCATTGACGGGGATAGAGAGGATTGCATCATAGATGATGATGAACCTACTGACTTCCAGCAGGCCATCCAGAGCGGCGACTCGGTACGATGGCTAGATGCAATGCGGACCGAAATGGAGTCCATGTACACCAACAAAGTATGGACTTTGGACTTTGCTCCAGATGGGGTAAAACCCATAGGATGCAAATGGATCTTCAAGAAAAAGATTGGTGTAGATGGACAGGTGGAAACCTATAAGGCTAGACTTGTTGCAAAGGGTTTTCGTCAAAGACCTGGTTTGGACTATGACGAAACCTTTTCTCCAGTGGCTATGCTCAAATCCATTCGGGTCCTTCTTGCTATTGCTGCCTTCCATGATTATGAAATCTGGCAGATGGACGTAAAGACGGCTTTTCTGAATGGAAATTTAGAAGAGAGCGTCTATATGGATCAGCCAGAGGGTTTCAATCAGAGTGGGAGCAGCGGGAAAGTATGCAAGCTGCTTAAGTCCATTTATGGACTAAAGCAGGCATCGCGGAGTTGGAACATCTGTTTTGATGAGACAGTCAAAGAATATGACTTTATCAAAAATCCAGATGAACCGTGCATATATAGTAAAGTTGTGGCCAGAAGTGTCGTATTCCTCGTCTTGTACGTGGATGACATTCTATTGATAGGAAATGACATTCCTATGCTACAATCTGTCAAAGGATTCTTGTCACACAGGTTCTCCATGAAAGACCTGGGTGATGCCTCTTACATTCTGGGGATCCGGATCTATCGTGATAGATCCAAGAGGATGTTGGGACTTTCGCAGTCCAGGTATATCGACACTGTACTGAAAAGATTCAGTATGGAAGATTCAAAGCGCGGTAATCTACCGGCTTGTCACGGAATCACCCTCTCCAAAGAGATGTCTCCCAAGACTGATTTGGAAAGGGAACGCATGTCTATTATACCCTACGCTTCTGCGGTAGGCTCTATAATGTATGCGATGTTGTGTACCAGACCAGATGTAGCTTACGCACTAAGCGTGGTAAGCCGGTATCAGTCAGACCCAGGGGAGAAACACTGGATAGCAGTAAAGAACATTCTCAAGTACCTGAGGAGGACTAAGGAGATGTTCTTGGTTTACGGCGGAAAAGACCTCAGGTTGGAGGCCTTTGCTGATTCCGGCTTCCAGAGTGATAAGGACGATTCCAAGTCCATGTCGGGTTATGTCTTTACCCTCAATGGAGGGGCGGTGTGCTGGAAGAGCTCCAAGCAGGACACCGTTGCTGACTCGACGATGGAAGCGGAGTATATAGCTGCTTGCGATGCCGCAAAAGAAGCAGTCTGGATGAAGAAGTTCCTAACAGAACTTCAGGTGGTTCCTACCATAGTTGATCCAATACCTCTGTATTGCGACAACAACGGAGCTATAGCTTTAGCGAAGGAACCAAGGTCCCATCAGAAGTCCAGACACATCTTGAGGCGGTATCACCTGATCAGGGAGATCATTGATCGTCAGGAGATCGAGGTTCGGAGAGTTGCTTCAGAAGAGAACATTGCTGATCCATTCACGAAGGCCCTTCCTCAGATTCAGTTCGAGAGGCTACTCGAGATCATTGGTCTACGATATGCCAGTACATGGCCCTAGTGCAAGTGGGAGATTGTTAGTGTTTATGCCCTAGAAGGCCATTACTGTATCATACTAGCTTGTATATTACTTAATGGAAGCTTGGGATATTCACATGTATATAACAATCTTGCTAAACATGGTAGTATGCTACTTGGTTTTTCTATCTTAATATGTGAGTATACGTATTGATAGAGCTCTTAGGATCTTGCTTGTCTACCAGCGTTGTGATGGCAGTCACACTAGTGGGGGCTGGGTAGTCTACAAGCACATCCTTATTCAGGTCCCTGGTCGTTTGATTATCGAGACAGAGCATCGATACTCCGGAGTAGACTAGTGTGTACGCTTCTCATCCCAGTTGGGGAGATGGTCTGTCCCACAGCCATCAGTACGTCGTACTGGAGATAGTATACAGGTGCTCGTTAGGTTACGGGTACACCGGACAGGACTCACAGGGAACTGTTGGTTGGTTTGATACCAGTCGTCAGTGAACAGTTCCCAGGTGACATAAGTACAGCGTAGTCCGCAGACTTGACACTGCTACTTCGCCTCGAGTGTGTCCCACTGTTCTTAGATTGCTACCCTACCACGGCTCAAAGGAGTCGTGCAAACAGGTAGCAGTTGGGTGCAGTCCCGAGCACTTGGAGGCAGTGGCGGTTAGACAGGATTCGTCCCTCCCGGTATTGGGAGTAGATATCGTGCTGTGTCAGAGAGCCATTACGCAAAGTCCCTGGCCAGGGCAAGCGAGATTTGCTGGTAGGTTCCAGCAGTTTCTCAGGGTGTAATGGGCTTTACTCCGACACGACTTATACCGCTATTAGGGGACTGACGCTTGCCGCCCCCCTAGGCCCGATATGCGATAGTCTTGGACGAACGGACCGGACTGTATGGAGATTGTCACATCAGACTCAGTAGGAGTTCGGATGGGTTTACTCATCGGCCTTCTTATCGACAACTACCTGGGGACCGTTACGTACAGCTAGTGCCGCTTGCGGTCTGTGGTTAAACCCACTGCCAGCGTAGTAGTCGAGTCTCTAGAGTCCCACACAGAGAGTTTCCTACTCCAGGCGAAACGATATAGAGGTTGCATGGTTTTGCGACAAAGGGTTCGGACGCATACGTGCGTTTACGCGCGTATGACTTTCGGACAGTTTTTACCAGTCGGCTTTGGTTTAAGCCAGTTACTGGTATCCGGTTATTGGATTTTTTCAGTCTAAAGTTTTTCCGTATTTTTACGGATCGGAGGGGCGTTCTCGTAATTACTCGAGAAGCTTCTAGAAGATGTGACTAAGGAGGTTTCTTTTGGATAAGAGAGTGAGTCATGGTGGTGATTCATTCACTTCATTAATGCACATTTATTGCTTAATGACTCATGTTAATGAATCATCACAAGATATTTTGTGAAGCATGCTTATTCATTTCCTTTATTGATTATTTGAAAATAAGAATGCTTCATAATATTATGATACACTCTCTCTCTTCTCTCATTATCTTATCACACATTCTCTCTCCTCAAGCTCTCATCTTCAAACCCTAATCCTTAATCCTCATGTGTTGAGATCAAAGGATTAGTTAGACTAAACAATCCATAACCTTCACTCTATATCATCCTCTCATCTTTGATTAGCAATCAAAGTTGATTAGTTACCTCAAGTTAGAGGTTTAGCTTGGAGTTTTGCTCTCGGGTGGATCGTCTACTACCTAGAGAAGGTCGAGGAGAACGAAGGAGGACGTAAAGAAGAAGGACCGGTTTCATTAGGTATAATCCCTAATCTCTTGTGAAAAGAAACTCATAGGATACGGTTATTTAGAGTTTAGTTTCGATTCAAGCGGTTAGTCGATGTTCGTTGTTTAAACTTGATTGTTTTTGAAAATTCCGCCTCCCCATAAGTACTGGGGTGTACTACATCGACTTACACATCTGGGGCAATATCTCGTCGTTCGCTACATTAACTGGCTCGCTCGTCTGCACGCTGAACAGTACCTCGATCATCATGAATAAGCAACACACCAACGGTCATCAAAATCTGGCTGGCCTCTATCATTGGCTCATCCTCTAGTATCGATCAGCACATCCGAGTAACCTCATAAAAGCGATCCGCCAAACGCTCGTGGCGCGGAAACACAGTAAAAAGACACATCTCTGCAATCGTGTGTTGCCGGAATTTCGCCATGGTTAGTCCTCGTTCGTGACGAGCTCGTGCTGACCGCAACTCTATCTGTAGCTCTCCCTGCCCGTAATCATGGCAGCAAAACCATAACTGGTACTGATGACGCTAGATCGGAATGAATATAATACTGAGCAAAGAAATGTACATCCTAAGGCTTCTTAAGTGGAGTAGCGTATCGTAAATATGCCGCGGAACATACCAACGGTACGTCACTCTACTTTAGTCACCTATTCCATCAACCAAGGGTCATCCTACGCTCCGAAGGTAAAACCTAACGCTCTGATACCAACTTTGTCACGACCCGAAAGTACGGAACATGACCGGCACTTAAACTATGAACGTCTCAAAGCGTATGTATTCTAAGTAAGCCGAAAACCCAGAAATCCAAACCAATAAGAGTAGTAGAGAGTAGGAAAACCAATTTAAATCCAGAAGTTTTAATAGCATAAGCCGAATTATGCGGTTTTTAAAAACATCAAGTATTTTCTGAAAATTTCGGCAGAGTCTCCTTTGTAAATACTGGCTCCCAAACGGGATACAACATGAATAGTATACGAAATCAATAAAAGGCATCCCCAAGCGGGAGCTAGCTCTTCGTCAATCGACGGTCACAACCACACAAGCAATATAATATACAATGCCAACGGCGAGGATCAAAAACTCAAAGGAAACTCAAAACCACAAGAAATCTGCAGAAATAGACGCGCGACTCTAAGGTCGAAAGAATAACATCACTGGTCTCTATCTCAAAAATAAATACATGTTTGGTTGATGGAATTTACTAGATACAACTGAATAATATAATACAAGGTAATATGATGGGTACGATACCAATGAACCCACCTACTAGCAAATCACCCGAAGGAAACTATGCCCGCAAGCCGTAATGAAACATGTACGGCAAACCTGCAAGAAACTGGGGTACAACGGGGGTGAGTTGCCAACTCGTGAATAGAAAAACATCTACGAATAGAAATCGCATATATGACGCAATCCTAGGTCATACGATCATAATATATCCTCAAAAATATATAACCAGCAGCCTATAATAAGGCTAGGGTAAATATCTAACCCGAGTGTAATCTCATGTGCCCGTGTCAGTGCCTCAGGTAGCAATATATCATATGAATGAGGTATGAATGCATGAAAATAGAATACATGTAAATGAAGAACTGTTTTCATAATTTAATGAGATTTCCTTTGTATTTTTAAAATGAGGTATCATAATGAAATCAGCATAAAACAGTGCCCAGCATCGACACAAAACAAGTGTCCAAATATCTCGATATCTCTGTATCACAATCTCTGTACCTCAATATCTCAAAATCAATATCTACGGTGCCGTCAATCCAGATCGGCCCCTACCATCCATCTCAAGACCACGACGGTATCCTCCGGATATCCGACGCGTCGGGTAATATCACCGGTCGGTAGTGCTCCCCTGCCGGGCTCAACGTCAACAACACATTCCTCTTGCCCCGGGGTACCGCACCGGGCCCACCATGTACCCGAAACGGTTCCTCCACTCCTCCAATCGGGTCTCGAAATCCATCAGCAAACTCATTGTGGACGACTCATACATCATGGGAAAACCGCACTTTTTATTTTAAAAGAGAGAAAAGGTTTATTTATGTTTTTGCGGTTTTCCTCCAAATCCAGAAAATCTCATGGAATCCGAATCCAAAACCTCAATAACACGTAAAATAGTGAATATATGCATGAGAATCCATGAATGCGGCATAACAATGAATAACAGTATGCATGAAGTAGCAGGTAATAACTACAATGTCTAAACTATTAGCTAACATGCTATGTCAAGCAATAATATTTCTAAGGTGTACGTGACATGGCAATTACCGATGAAGATGTGTGTGAGCCGGCAAGTAAGTGTACGTGGTACATACGCATCATCGGTAATGGTGCTGGTGTCCTGACAGCATGATATCAATAATGGAGTATGAAACATAATATAAGCATGCGATGCGAAGCGAACCACAATAATGAGCGGGAGCTGAATACTAGACGTAACTATAACTAATCTGCATTAATATAATATAAGTCCTACAAATGGTGCCTTTTGAAATAACACGAATCATGGGGTTTTGAAAATAGAGGCTACGGTGTTTTTATGAAAAGATACGTCTTTTGAAATATCCGTAGGATCCCTTGGGCTGTCTTTTAAAATACCCACGATTTGTTAGTTTTTGAAATAGGTAAGAATCGAATCTAATCTAACAACTAAACTAAACTAAAGGTCTAAGCTAACCAGCTGGACTACGGGTAAGGAAACTGCCTAACATCTGAGTCGATTCATATACATACCTGTATATATATTAGTCGGTGATCCCGCCTCAATAATATCATATCTGATACCATATCTATAATCAGACATCCCAAGTCAAGAGTGCGGATCAATCATCAAAATATAGCTCGTACGTAAATCCGTCGTACGGCATCCCCAAATCTGGGTACGGGTTAATATCACATTCAATCACACTATTCATCTGGTATCTTATTTATCAAATATCATGATCCGGGACAATGTCCTACGTCTAGTACAATACTGATACCGCTTAAGTATGCATACAGGTGTAAGAATTTCTACGTCAAAAGACCCGCTAAAACATCATGTCGTATCTCAATACGAACCAAATCATATCACCGATCTTCTGGCCTCAAGCCCAATATCATCGACTCATCTCAAATTCCAAATACTATCCTCAAATCCAGTATATGAACACATAGTCCCATACCCATATGAACACATAAATATATACTCCCATATACGCACATATAAAAGAAAGAATGTATGCAAGTATGTGTGTGTGTGCGTGTGTGAGTGCGACCACTACTCTAGGGTTTCGCAACTACACTAAACCAATCCAAAAATACCAAATATCCATCTTATCATCAATAATCTCAACATCATATAATCAATATCTGTGTGTATACGTATTCGTATACATCACCACGAACTGCGGGGGTGCTATACGCCATCCACCCGACTTCTCCCCGTAGATATAAATCTACTCACCTGGTCCTCGTTCGCCGGTGCCGACGTCGCCACGCGCTTGCTTGTCGTCTCGAAGTCCACATGGGGTACCTACATATCATAACGCACCGTATCGTATTAAAATCCGACTCATGACCAAAACGACGCACGAATCCCACATAGGTCAAAACCTATGGTTGCTTTCACAAATCAACCCAAAAACCCTCGACGTCGGCGTACAAATGCCAAATCATCGAGAAAAACCCAAATACACTCATTTGCACATTCACGAACACTAATTTTAATATAAAATAGGTTAAAATTCACAAAAACACCAATTTCACTTAAAAAGTCATTTTTCTGAAAATCTAGCAAGCACAATTCGCCGTTTTTGTACAAAACATGATGTTTAAACAAATCTAGTGGCCATAATACTTATTAAATATCTTAAATAAGTCATAAAAACAATTTCCATAATTTAATCTCATTAAATTCCATTAACCCCAAAATTCTAGTTTACAAAATACCCAATTTTTTAACAATTTATAGCAAAAATGCACAAACAACAATTTAGTTAAGATTTTCATGAACTAAAAGCATTAAACCACTCAATATATTATCTATAATGACATGAAACCATAATTATAATTTAATCTAAAGCATTTAATAATTTTCCAAAACTCTAGTTAGCAAAATAACTTAATTAGGGCATTTTATAAGTAATGGTTTGGAATTAACAACTAAATTAGCTTTCTATAAAACTTAAGATGTTAATCCACAACACAAAACCATGCACAATTTATCATAACCCATTTCCACAACAAAACCTTAACTTGAAATCTTTAATCATGCAATTAAACTCATCAAAACCTAATTAAGCACCTAGTTAACTTAGATTAAAGCAACTAGATAACAAATTTTAACAAAAGCATGAGATTATACCTCCCATGATGAGATCAAGCTCAAGATCTAGCCTCCTAAAATGTCATTTTGATCCCTAGATCCATGCTAGAATGGTTAATGAGAAATGGGTAGGAGTTGGATTTTGATTTTGAAATTTTGTGGATTTTTAAGCATTTTTTTGGATTTTTTTGAAGAGAAAGTGAGATGAAGAAGTGAGGGTTGTTCTAAATGGGAGGGGGCTCGGCCAAATGCAGGTGGGGAGAGGAGAGAGAGGGTGTGGGGAGTTGGGGAAAGTTTCACAAAGTCAAAAGACCACACAAACAACAACACATACTCCAATTACTATATTTTAATCCTTATCATATTGAGCTTTTAAAATGAGATGAAAACAAAAATGAGGGGGGGAGTGGGCTGTTCCAGCAGTGGTGGGGCCGGCCATGATGGAGAGGAATGAGTGAGAGAGATTTTACAAAGAAATTCTATGCAAAAAGACCCCCCACAAGCTCAAAATTGCAAGTTTTAGCTTAAATTAATTATTTTTTTGTTCTCCATAATAAAAACCCATTAAAACTTGAAATAAAATACTAAAAATTTATATTACAACTAGATTTTAATTAACATGATTTTAAAGATTAAAATTAGCCTATTTAAATTTGTATTTATATGTAATTTAATGTATTTTCTTACCGGCTTAAAATAATATTAAAATAAACGGCGGCGGTTCCGCGGCAAATGCATACTATCGCCGCGGAACCGCGGCGGTTTGAGGGAATCAGTCGACCATTTTTGGTGAGTGTCTTCACAAAACCCTGAGCCGATTTTAGGAGTAAACCTTTTTATCTTTTGAGCACAAAAAATTTCAACAGAAAGTTAGGGTTTTTAATTTTTAGGTTTTTGTGATTTTTCCGATCGAACTTCCGTACACTTTGCTACTTAGCTAGTTTAAGTTTAGTTAGGCTCTGATACCACTGTAAGTCCACGTTGCCAACCCCGGTTCTTGCGGGGAGGCGGAAACGGTATAAAAATCAAATTTTTAGCGCATTAGGCAACATGGACTAACAAAAGTCGGGATCTTTTCTAAACTAAACTAGCTACAAAGCTAAAGAGAGTTAGCTACTCGGAAAAGATGTTATACCTAACTTGAACTCCTTCTTCTTGAAACCTTTGTAGAGCTTGGATGGTGCTTTCCTCGTCGCCTTCTTCCGTCAAAGATGGATCCACCTGAGGGTTCAACCTTCGGGCTCCTTTCTCGAACTTTGAGAGAACCAGGATCTTTGGCTTGCTAAACCTCTAACCCTAGAGTGAGTAGAGAGTGGTTTTGGGGTGTTCTCAAGGAGAGGGATTCTCAACACATGAGAAGGAAGCTCCTTGAACTGGAGGAGGAGGAAGAAGAAGAGAGGAGAGAGAAGAGTTATGATAGAATGAAAATATATCCTTCTCATTTTACAACCATAACAAAATGAAAAGAATATCAAATTAACAATAATAATAAAAATGAAATAGTTGATGGATGGTTTGGAATGACTATTATCATTACATTCATTAAATGGTTTTGCTATAATCAAAGAGCATCTTTGATATGTAATGATAAAGGTCAAACTTTCAACCATGGTCAACAAGTCAACCTTGGTCAACAAGTCAACAAACCCAACCATAACAAAATTTCATTTAATTAATATTATTAATTGATATATCATAAATTCATTAGGGTTTGGAAAAAGACGACTGTCAACTGTGCATACACACCCGATCCGAAACCCTAATGAAAATTCTCTTCCTCCGCCTCAAACAACTGTGCATACACACCCGCATTCTTGTTCCGAGGAACATGAACACAATGAGATAAAACTAACCCCAAAACATATACTAGTATCTGGCTCAAACCAGAGCCGGCTAGTAAAATCCGTCCGGACTCCAAACGTGCACAAGTGCACGGATGAGAACGAACCCTATCGCAAAACCATGCGACCTCTACTCTGTTTTGCCCAAAAGCGAATAGCCCTCTGTGTGGGACTCTAAAGACTCGACACTACGCTGGCAGTGGGTTTAACCACAGACTGCAAGCGGCACTAGCTGTGCGTAACGGTCCCCAGGTAGATGCCGATAAGAAGACTGACGAGGTGAACCCCATCTGAACTCCTACTGAGTCTGAATGTGACAATCTCCGTACAGTCCGGTCTGTTCGTCTGATACATCGCATGGCGGGACTAGGGGGCGGTAAACGTCAGTCCCCTAATAGCGGTACAAGTCGTGTCGGAGTGAAGCCCAAAACACCCTGAGATAACACTGGAAACCTACCAGTATATCTCGATTGCCCTGGCCAGGGACTACTCGTGTAATGACTCTCCTAGGCACAGCGCGATGTCAACCCCCAATACCGGGAGAGACGAATCCTGTCTAACCGTCACTGCCTCCAAGTGCTTCGGGACTGCACCCAACTACCACCTGTTTGCACGACTCCTTTGAGCCGTGGTAGGGTAGTAGTCAAAGTACAGTGGGAACACACTCGAGGCGAAGTGACAGTGTCAAGTCAGCGGACTAAGCTGCACTCATGTCACCTGAGAACTGATAACTGACGATAGGTATAATACCAACCTGTCAGTTCCCGACGAGTCCTGTCCAGTGTACTCGTAACCCAACGAGCACCCGTATACTATCTCCAGTACGACGTACTGATGGCTGTGGGACAGACCATCTCCCACACTGGGATGAGAAGCGCATACGCTAGTCTACTCCGGAGTATCGATGCCCTGTCTCGATAGTCCTGCGACTAGGGACCTGTATAAGGATGTGCTTATAGATTACCCAGCCCCCACTAGTGTGACTGCCATCACAACGCTGGTAATCAAGCAAAGATCCTAAGGGCTCCACTAATGTGTATAGGTGATATACTAAAATAAACACATGTACACATTGAAGTAGAAACAAACCAAGTAGCATACTACTATATTGAGCAAGATTGTTTATACAAGGTGAATATCCCAAGCTTCCATTAAGTAATATACAAACTAGTATGATACAGTAATGGCCTCTAGGGCATATACACTAACAATCTCCCACTTGCACTAAGGCCATGTACTGGCGTATCGAAGACCTATCATCTCGATCAGCCGCTCGAACTGAGTCTGGGGCAAGGCCTTGGTGAATGGATCTGCAGTGTTTTCTTCTGAAGCGACCCTCCGTACCTCGATCTCCTGGCGATCCACGATCTCCCTGATCAGGTGATACCGCCTCAAGATGTGTCTGGATTTCTGATGGGACCTGGGTTCCTTCGCTAAAGCTATAGCCCCGTTGTTGTCGCAATACAGAGGTATTGGATCAACAATGGACGGAACCACCTGAAGTTCTTTCAAGAACTTCCTCATCCAGACGGCTTCTTTTGCGGCATCAGATGCAGCGATGTATTCCGCTTCCATCGTCGAGTCTGCAACGGTTTCTTGTTTGGAACTCTTCCAACACACCGCCCCTCCATTGAGGGTAAAGACAAAACCCGACATGGACATGGAATCATCCTTATCACTCTGGAAGCTGGAGTCAGCAAAGGCCTCGATCTGGAGGTCTTTTGCGCCATACACCAAGAACATCTCCTTAGTCCTTCTCAGGTACTTGAGAATGTTCTTTACCGCTATCCAGTGTTTCTCCCCAGGGTTTGACTGATACCGGCTTACCACACTCAGTGCATAAGCTACATCCGGTCTGGTACACAACATCGCATACATTATAGAGCCTACCGCAGAAGCGTAGGGTATAATAGACATGTGATCCCTCTCCAAATCAGTCTTGGGAGACATCTCTTTAGAGAGGGTGATCCCGGGACAAGCCGGTAGGTTACCGCGCTAGGAATCTTCCATACTGAATCTTTTCACTATGGTGTCGATGTACCTGGACTGAGAAAGTCCTAATATCCTCTTGGATCTATCACGATGGATTCGGATCCCCAGGATGTATGAGGCATCACCCAGGTCTTTTATGGAGAACCTGTGTGACAAGAACCCCTTGACAGATTGTAGCATAGGAATGTCATTTCCTATTAAGAGAATGTCATCCACGTATAAAACGAGGAATACTACAGTTCTCGCTACAAATCTACTATAGATGCATGGTTCATCTGGATTTTTGATAAAGCCAAATTCCTTGACCGTCTCATCAAAACAGATGTTCCAACTCCGCGATGCCTGCTTTAGTCCATAGATGGACTTAAGCAACTTGCACACCTTTCCGCTGCTCCCACTCTGAATGAAACCCTCTGGCTGATCCATATAGACACACTCCTCTAAATTTCCATTTAGAAAAGCGGTCTTTACGTCCATCTGCCAAATCTCATAATCATGGAAGGCAGCAATGGCAAGAAGGATCCGAATGGATTTCAGCATAGCCACTGGAGAAAAGGTTTCGTCATAGTCCAAACCAGGTCTTTGACGAAAACCCTTTGTAACAAGTCTAGCTTTATAGGTCTCAACCTGTCCATCTACACCAATCTTCCTTTTGAAGATCCACTTGCATCCTATGGGTTTTACCCCGTCTGGAGCAATTTCCAACGTCCATACTTTGTTGGTGTACATGGACTCCATTTCGGTTCGCATTGCATCCAGCCATTTTACCGAGTCAACGCTCTGAACGGCCTGCTGGAAGCTAGTAGGCTCATCATAATCTATGATGCAATCCTCTCTATCCCCGTCTATGAGAAAACCGTAGTATCTCTCGGGCGGATGAGACTGCCTACTACTTCTGCGGAGCGGCGTAGGAATGTCCTGTTCTTTTGAACCCTCTGGTTCCACTAAGCTTTCAGTAATAGCTCGTGGTTCTGGAATTTCTTCCAGTTCTACTGTGCTCCCACTTATCTGGTTTTCCAAAAACTCAGTTTCCAAGAAGTAGGCATGACGAGAAACAAGAACTTTTTGTTCCTCTTCACAGTAGAAGAAATATCCCTTGGAGTTCTTTGGATATCCTACGAATTTGCACTGTACTGAGCGTGCCTCGAGCTTGTCCGCATGCTGCTTTTTAACAAAAGCTGGACATCTCCATGTCTTAATGTGCTTAAGATAGGGTCTCTTCCCACACCATATCTCATATGGTGTAATAGGCACAGTCTTAGTAGGAACTCAGTTCAAAAGGTATGCAGCTGATTCTAGCGCATACCCCCAGAATGATCGCGGTAACTCAGCGTTACTCATCATGGACCGTACCATATCCAATAGGGTCCGGTTCCGTCTCTCCGATACACCGTTATGTTGCGGAGTGTATGGAGGAGTAAGCTGAGAGAGAATTCCATTCTCTTTTAAGTAATTCAGGAACTCGGCACTTAAGTATTCTCCACCTCGATCCGATCTTAGAATCTTGATACTTTTGCCGGTTTGTTTTTCTACTTCATTCTTATATTCCTGGAACTTTTCAAAGGCTTCGGACTTATGTTTCATTAAGAAGACATAACCGTACCTTGAAAAATCATCCGTAAAAGTAATGAAGTAAGAATAACCCCTTCGCGCATGTGTAGACATTGGACCGCACACGTCGCTGTGTACGAGTCCTAAGAGCTCGCTCGCTCTTACTCCGTGTCCAGTGAACAGAGTCTTTGTCATCTTTCCTTTGAGATAGGATTGACAAGTGGCATACGATTGATATTCGAACAGATCCAAATACCCTTCTGTATGAAACTTAGTCAACCTTCTCTCATTGATGTAACCCAGTCTACAATGCCATAAGAAAGTCTGATTGATTTCCGGAGACTTTCTTTTGTGTGTATTCTGGACATTGAAAATCTGTGGTTGGTTTAATACGTATATACCATTGCTCAATGTACCTGACCCAATCAGAACTTGATTAAGGTGAATGTTTACAACATTACTTACAAACGCAAATTCATAACCTTCTTTAGAAACCAAAGATACAGAAATGATATTACAAGTTGCGTTGGGTACAAAAAAGCAATTACGCAAAACCAAAACATGCCCATCTGACATTCCCAGGTGATAGTCCCCCACGGCTTTAGCATCCATGCTAGCTCCGTTTGCAACTCTGAGGGTCATGTCACCTGCCTTCAAAACCCTACGATTTCTCAACGCCTGCAAAGAATTACAGATATGAGATCCTGATCCGGTATCCAATACCCAGGAAGTAGAGTTTATTGAAAGTCAGTTTTCAATAACATACACACCTGAAGCTGAAGCCGCAACCTGCTTCAGTTCCTGTGTCCTGGCCTTCCAAGCCCTGCAATCTTTCTTCCAGTGTCCACTCTTATGACAATAGAAGCATTCTTCTTTACCTACAAGCTTCCCCGCTATCATTGTTGCCTTTGCCTTTCCCTTCGTATCCACTTTACTAACACCGCCCCTTGGTTTGGCGGGGGCTTTCCTCTTCTTTCCCTTGGCTTTCGCCTTGGACCTTGAAGAAGAAGATCCTCCTACAAACAAAGTGGATGTTTCCCTACTTTTCTGTAGGGTGCCCTCTGCGCTCCTCAGCATGTTGAGGAGTTCTGAAAGTTCAACCTCTTTTTCTTGTAAGTTGAAGTTCAGTATAAACTGGGCGTAAGTGGAAGGAAGGGACTGGAGAATCAAGTCCGTATAGAGCTCATTCTCCAACGTGGTTCCAAGTTCCGCGAGCTCCTCAATGAAGCAAATCATCTTAAGCACATGTTCCGCTACCGATGATCCGATGGCCAACTTTGCCGAAAATAACTTCTTCGACACTTCGTATCTTGCGATACGAGATTGCTCTCCATACAGTTCTTTTGTATGGAGAAATATGGATTCAAGGTCCATATTCTCGTGCCTCCTCTGATGTTCATTGTCCATCGAGGCAAGTACGAGGCACTTGGCCTTCGCGCTATCAATCTCCCAGGTTTTACGGATTTCCTTATCCGCGACGCTGGAGTTGGGACTTGGGACGGGGGGAGCTTTGGTGGTAAGAAGATACCCCAGCTTGTCGTAAGTGATTGCCATTTTGACATTCCTGAGCCAATCTTTGTAGTTTGGCCCTGTCAGTATGTTTTTATCTAGAAGTAACTTAAGTCCAGTCATGTCGATTGGTCGCTGTAATTAGGAGAGAGAGAAGAAACACTTAGCATGATGCTCTTGCAAGTTTAGAATGGTTTTTAGTTTTTCTAAACAGGATGGCTCCCACTGTCTCTCGAATCCCTCCTCAAACCATAAAGGAAGAATTAGTCGGGATCAATCCCACCGCACAATACTTGCTTAACCGTTCAGCCAGGCCAGTGTCGGTACTTCGAGGGAGGTTTTCCAACGCTTTCGCGAAGTTCCTTAATTAAATAACCTCTTTTCCCTGGGGGCGTAGCCCCGCTAACACCTTTCTAGGCACCTACTAGGTTTATAGCATTGATCGTTTAGTGAGAAATTTCCCGAAGAGTAGCATATACTCACAGTAGGATCGGGATCCAAATATCATCGCGTGACGAAACTAAAGGAATCCTACCAGAATCACCACACTCCAAATGGTATGCAAATCTAGCAAGTTTCAGTACTTATGAAACTCCCGATGTGGATTTTTGCCCCATGCTCTTATGATCTTGACTTTGGCCAACAAATCATAAGTCACATGTCAAGTTCTTCCCGTCGTTCTCCAGGTTAATTTGAATCCACCCATACCTACCCTTGACTTTGGCCAACAAGGCAGTACGACTGTTCCAAATCAACGCATCTATCTATGCTGCACATGAATACCCAATAGCTACCAATCACTATGCCTTGACTTTGGCCAACAAACACAGCTTGAATACTATGGACTATTCATGTGAAACGACGGAGGGCTACGAATGGTTTTGGCGAAACCGTGAACGTAGTGAACTTGATATAATCGATGGAACAAGATAGCTTTTGAAAGGAGTGGCTCAAGCTCCGCATTTAAAAGTTAGTTTTGAAAAGAACCGAGTGATTTTTCGAAAGTGTTCCAACGACTTTTGCTTGGTTTATTATCTTGCATTAGTTCTTTTAATGCATGATATTCTTGCATTAGTTCTTTTAATGCGTCCCATCAATTAATCCTACCATTGCAGAAAACAACCAAAATATGACGTACGCTTATGCCATTCGCATTCGCCACGAGGCCCCGTCATCACCCATTAGGTTACTTAACTAACGACAGAGCGGTGGCTGGGCTAGCGCGGCAGTAAAACATAAGCAACGCCTAAATAGTTATAAATGTAAAGCAATGATAGACATTACAGATCACAGATGAATACATTGGATATGCTAGGAATCCGCAATCCGTTCGAGCCTGCAACGAAAAACGGATTACACGGTCGCGGTGAATAGCCAAAACCCCACCCAAGACCCCTACGGGTGCGGCAAACTACCCGCCAAGTATCCGAAGCGAAGCAACCTCCCTCACCACCGTGAGTAGGCCACTCGGCACTTCGAGATACCCGGTAGTTTGTGCACCCCCTCCATGGGTCTATCCTAGGAGCAAAAACAGTAAAAAGAATTATACAATGACGGCTACAACCCCGACCCGGTTGTGCGGCCAAACAAATAATAATATTACATCAATTTACATGTTACATGAATGAAAGAAAAAGAAAAGCTCATCTCACATCCACCCCGGCTATTCACCCGCGACAGTCCAATGCATTCATATACACATACCATCATCAATCACAGATCACAGATATGTATAACCTCGACTAATTGACATATAGCGATTAGCCGACGTTCAATACATACAAACGTCATAGATATAACATATTAGTCAAAGTATAGTGAAGTTCGATCCAAAAATACGGATTTATAGGACCCCAAAAACAAATTTCTTTTATGGAAAACCTGGGAACATATAAACCATCTGAAAAATCCCAAAACCCTACCATAAGAACACTGCACAAAACCCGGTCGTGAGAGGAGCCTAAACGGCGGCGGTTCCACGGCAAATGCATACTATCGCCGCGGAACCGCGGCGGTTTGAGGGAATCAGGCGACCGTTTTTGGTGAGTGTCTTCACAAAACCCTGAGCCGATTTTAGGAGTAAAACTATTTATCTTTTGAGCACAAAAAATTTCAACAGAAAGTTAGGGTTTTTAACTTTTAGGTTTTTGTGATTTTTCCGATCGAACTTCCGTACACTTTGCTACTTAGCTAGTTTAAGTTTAGTTAGGCTCTGATACCACTGTAAGTCCACGTTGCCAACCCCGGTTCTTGCGGGGAGGCGGAAACGGTATAAAAATCAAATTTTTAGCGCATTAGGCAACATGGACTAACAAAAGTCGGGATCTTTTCTAAACTAAACTAGCTACAAAGCTAAAGAGAGTTAGCTACTCGGAAAAGATGTTATACCTAACTTGAACTCCTTCTTCTTGAAACCTTTGTAGAGCTTGGATGGTGCTTTCCTCGTCGCCTTCTTCCGTCAAAGATGGATCCACCTGAGGGTTCAACCTTCGGGCTCCTTTCTCGAACTTTGAGAGAACTAGGATCTTTGGCTTGCTAACCCTCTAACCCTAGAGTGAGTAGAGAGTGGTTTTGGGGTGTTCTTATCTCAAGGAGAGGGATTCTCAACACATGAGAAGGAAGCTCCTTGAACTGGAGGAGGAGGAAGAAGAAGAGAGGAGAGAGAAGAGTTATGATAGAATGAAAATATATCCTTCTCATTTTACAACCATAACAAAATGAAAAGAATATCAAATTAACAATAATAATAAAAATGAAATAGTCGATGGATGGTTTGGAATGACTATTATCATTACATTCATTAAATGGTTCTGCTAGAATCAAAGAGCATCTTTGATATGTAATGATAAAGGTCAAACTTTCAACCATGGTCAACAAGTCAACCTTGGTCAACAAGTCAACAAACCCAACCATAACAAAATTTCATTTAATTAATATTATTATTTGATATATCACAAATTCATTAGGGTTTGGAAAAAGACGACTGTCAACTGTGCATACACACCCGATCCGAAACCCTAATGAAAATCCTCTTCCTCCGCCTCAAACAACTGTGCATACACACCCGCATTCTTGTTCCGAGGAACATGAACACAATGAGATAAAACTAACCCCAAAACATATACTAGTATCTGGCTCAAACCAGAGCCGGCTAGTAAAATCCGTCCGGACTCCAAACGTGCACAAGTGCGCGAATGAGAACGAACACTGTCGCAAAACCATGCGACTTCTACTCTGTTTTGCCTAAAAGCGAATAGCCCTCTGTGTGGGACTCTAAAGACTCGACACTACGCTGGCAGTGGGTTTAACCACAGACCGCAAGCGGCACTAGCTGTGCGTAACGGTCTCCAGGTAGATGCCGATAAGAAGACTGACGAGGTGAACCCCATCTGAACTCCTACTGAGTCTGAATGTGACAATCTCCGTACAGTCCGGTCTGTTCGTCTGATACATCGCATGGCGGGCCTAGGGGGCGGTAAACGTCAGTCCCCTAATAGCGGTACAAGTTGTGTCGGAGTGAAGCCCAAAACACCCTGAGATAACACTGGAAACCTACCAGTATATCTCGATTGCCCTGGCCAGGGACTACTCGTGTAATGGCCCTCCTAGACACAGCGCGATGTCAACCCCCAATACCGGGAGAGACGAATCCTGTCTAACCGTCACTGCCTCCAAGTGCTTCGGGACTGCACCCAACTACCACCTGTTTGCATGACTCCTTTGAGCCGTGGTAGGGTAGTAGTCAAAGTACAGTGGGAACACACTCGAGGCGAAATGACAGTGTCAAGTCAGCGGACTAAGCTGCACTCATGTCACCTGAGAACTGATAACTAACGATAGGTATAATACCAACCTGTCAGTTCCCGACGAGTCCTGTCCAGTGTACTCGTAACCCAACGAGCACCCGTATACTATCTCCAGTACGACGTACTGATGGCTGTGGGACAGACCATCTCCCACACTGGGTTGAGAAGCGCATACGCTAGTCTACTCCGGAGTATCGATGCCCTGTCTCGATAGTCCTGCGACTAGGGACCTGTATAAGGATGTGCTTATAGATTACCCAGCCCCCACTAGTGTGACTGCCATCACAACGCTGGTAATCAAGCAAAGATCCTAAGGGCTCCACTAATGTGTATAGGTGATATACTAAAATAAACACATGTACACATTGAAGTAGAAACAAACCAAGTAGCATACTACTATATTGAGCAAGATTGTTTATACAAGGTGAATATCCCAAGCTTCCATTAAGTAATATACAAACTAGTATGATACAGTAATGGCCTCTAGGGCATATACACTAACATTCCAATTATGAGTAACCTGAAAGAGAAGCAAGTTCTCTTAATCATTACTATCAACTGAATACCATACACAAGTATCTACATCTTCGATCACCTTGAAGAATCCCGATACTTGCAATACCTGGTTCTCTACTTTATTCACATACCTATAACTTCTCAAACTTAGACCTTGCATTTCTATGAAACACATGTCTAAGAACCAGAGAAGTCACAAGTAAACAGAATATAGTACGAGTACCAACCCTTCTGTCCTCATGGACACTGGACAACATACAATACTCTGTTTAAGTCCCCTGAGTCTAATAACTCATTCCCTGTGTGTCGTAGGTTGAAAACTGTACTTATGGTTAAGAAGAATTACACCGCTGTTTAATGCTCCTTACCTAACCATCCACTGATATAGGTAAATGTCATAGACATAATTTCAAAAAGGTATATCTCACTCTATAAAAATAGACGTACAGATATATCAATTTAATTGGCGCATAACAACGGATATTCAAAACCAAATATTTGTCGTCCGGCAAACAGCCCAGGCGATTTTCTCAAATATCACCAATTACAACGAATTCCGATATAATGAGGATGATCACCTAATTCCCAATAACTTACTCCCACTCATCATCTGTAAAACCATACGGATGTGAGAATCATACCTGGTAAATACATACCCTGGAGCAAGTGTCTAATTGGGAAATCAGTTTTCTTTTAACAGTAATAGTGAATACTGAAACATTAAAATGTTTCGTAGAGGTATCCGGGTATTCCTAGTAATGCCTCTTCCATTATCCATATTCACAACTGTAGCCGTATATTTCTTTGTCATCTCTCCAAATCCCTTTATATGTCTTTAGTCATTACCTTCTGTACACCCTCTTAGGCTAAATGGTTTTCTTCCTTCCCTACCGTTCGGCACCAGCCTATGGTTTGGAAGAAGACTATCCAATAAGCATAATGGGTGTACTGTCCTAATCCTAGGAGCACTCACAGCCTGAGAGAAGGTGAGGATAAAAGACAACTGAATAAACCTTATTTCTATTTCTCCTGAACCAGAATCCATCCCCGAACTGGAACAAGTTCCTTTCAAATTCGTATATAACCATACGATGGAGTATCCAATAAACTGTGGATCTTCGTAGTGATACGGAGTGTCCTGGAGAAATACAAAGGTGAAGTGGGAGTGGTAATGAAATACTTGGTTTGGTCGTGAATAGCAGTCGCAATTTACTTTGCCCTCTTACTAATCCCTTGATATGTCTTTACTTAATACCTTCTGTACACCATCGTTATGCTAATTGGTTTTCTTCATTCCCCACCGTTCGGCACCAGCCTAAGGTTTGGAAGAAGACTATCCAATTTGCGTAATAGGTGTACTATCTCCTAAACCAAGGAGTACTCGCAACCTGAGAGAAGGTAAAAGGAAAAGACAACTGAATAGTCCTATTCGTTTTCTCCAGAACCGGAAACCATCCTCGAATAAATTCCTTCGAGTTCGTATATAACCATACGATGGTTTTGTCCAATGGAAGTAGACGTTCGTAGTAATACGGGGTGTCCTGGAGAAAAGGGTAAAAGTAGGAGTGGCAATGAGGTATGCAACTCTGACAATCCAAAAGCCAGTGTTTAAGAAGGTTCGGTTAATTTTGGTCACTGAGTCATAGTCTAGGGTCGGGTCATAGTCGCTGCCAAAGAGAGAGAGAAAAGAAACACTCAGCGTGCACTCTAACCTAGATCAGAATGGTTATCACTTTATCTAATCAGGAAACCTCCCACTGTACCGTCAAATTCTCCTCCAAACCTGAAAGAAGAATTAGTCGGGATCACCCGAGGAGTAAACCAACTCGTCAGTGGGAATCGGGATCCAACTATCATCGCATGATAACGTGACGGAATCCGCTCACGTTATCACACTCCAGAAGGTATGCGCATATCTGGCAAGTTTCAGTTTCTTTAGAAACTCCCGATGTGATTTTTGCCCCATGCTCTTATGACCTTGACTAAGACCAACAAATCATAAGTCACATGTCAAGTTCTACCCGTCATTGTCCAGGTTAATTTGAACCCACCCGTACAAGCCCTTGACTAGGACCAACAAGGCTATACGACTGTCCCAAACCAACGCATCTATCTATGCAGCAGAAAGGTAACAAGCAGCTACCATACACTATGCCTTGACTAAGGCCAACAAACATAGCATGAATACTACGTGCTACCCGTCTGAAATGACGGAGGGCTACGAATGGTTTTTGGCGAAAACCTTTAACGTAATGAACTTGATATCGTTGAAGGAACCGGATAGCTTTATAAAAATATAGTGGCAAAAACCTTTGCTAAAGAGGTCACTCCCGGTGAAGGGATCTCGGCTCTTTCCCCGTAGAATGAGGTGCAGGATATTCCAACTGAATACCACGATGCAAAGAAAAAGTAATCGGCTATAGTGAAGTTATTGCCCTGACGCAAACTTCTGTCCAAAGGGTCACTCCCGGTGAAGGGATCTCGGCCCTTGCCTCGTCGACTGAGGAGCAGGATATTCCAACTGAATATCACGATGCAAAACAAAAGAGAACGTCCTTGCAATAACAGTTTTTTGAAAAATGTTCCAACAACATCAGAATAGGTTTGTTTAGCTTGCATTGATCCGAATCAACGCAATCCCATCAATTGATCACACCACAAAAGAACGAAAATAATGATGTACGTATATGCCATCCGCATTCGCCACTGGGTCCCGTCATCACCCGTTAGGTTACTTAACTAACGACAGAGCGGGGACTGGACTAGCGCGGATGCAAAACATATACAACATCTACTAGTATATATATCAATATATAATATTCGCTCAAGGCGTGATAAAAATGCAATATCACATAAATGTAATAAGCATCACAGAACAATACAGATATCTGGGATCCCCGAGTTTCATAGAGCCGCTACTGAAACCCGACGTTCCCCTGGTCGTGTGGATAGCCTGTGCAATGAAATCCTAGACCCCTACGGGCGCGGCAAGTTACCCGCCAAAACCTGAAGCGAGGCATCCCCCTTCAGCAACGTGAATGGACCACCCAGCACTTCACGGAATCCGGTAACTTGGGCACCTCTCCTTGGGTCAACTTGTACCCCCTACGAGTGCGGCGAATAGCCCGCCAATTCTAGAGTAAAGCCCCCTCCATCTCAATGCCATAAGATGCGGGCCCATTGCCCTCTAAAACCCGGCTATCCGTGCACCCCACCTTGGGGTAATCCTAGTACAGAAAGTAAAATATACAACGGGTACATCGACCTCAACCCGGTCGTGCCCCAAAAGAATAATATACAAACAGGCAGTGACGGCAGTCCACATGTCGGACGCTCGCCCCGCAATATCAAATGTACATAATAAACCAAATTGTACTACCATTGCATCCAGGCTATCCCCCACGACAATCCGCAACATCACAGCACAACACAGAACATCAACGTGAATGTCACGTTCGCAAATCCGTCTATAAGGGCTATAGCAGTTAGACATGATTTACCGATCAAGTGACATTTACGGTCGCAGATATAATGTAAATACTGTGAACTAACATGTTTAAAATTTTCGATCGATCAAATTTACCGAAGTGAGCCCTAAGAACTACTGTAGCACTTAAAAACATCTGGGCCCAAAAAGAATATACCAGAAACCATATTTCCATGTTAGTAAACCACTGTAGAAATTTGGTACGGTTTGGCCACAAAACGGCGGCTGTTCCGCGGCCAAAACGTGGTTTTGGCCGCTAAACCGCCGCGATACAGTAACATCAACGTACCAAATTTTCACAGAATTCATCAAAAAACCCTGCACGTAATTTTTCAATGTACCAAATAATTTTTAGAGCACAGAAAAATTCGACAGAAAGTACGACATGGAAATATGGTTTTTGGAAAATCCGTTCGATCGAACTTGTAAACACGTTAGAGCAAGCTAGACAAGGTTAATGGCGTGGCTCTGATACCGGTGTAAGTGCACGGCGGCGCCCCGGCCGTCAATCCGACACCGGAATGCGGAAACGAAACTTTTCTATAACTTAGAAACCGGCACCACCGCGCACAAAAATCCCGGATCGGGCCATTAACCTACTCCTAGGAAAAACGAGAAAGGGTAGAAATCTATACCGAGCGATCCGTGTCCTTCGGACTTCGGCCTCCACTCCGATCTCCTCGCGGAATCTCCGGTCTTCAGCTCCTCGTCGGAACGGGCACCACATCGCCGGGTTCTTTTACGGGCTCCCACCTCTGGACCGAGGCAACTCGGGCACGAAGTTGGCGAGCCGACGTGCCCAAGAATTGTTGTAGGCAAGTGTAGAATCCATTGTCTCGAGGGGTTGCGAAGTTGCCTTTGATGGAGGTGGAGAAAAAGAAATGAACTATGAAATGGAACTCTCTTTGTAGGATGAATGAAAAATGAGATGAACATTTTTGCCACCACCCAAATGAACCTCTCTCTCACTCCTTGATGTGGCCGGCCCCTTTTTTCATGGTGGAGAAAAAATGAATGAATATATGAAGAAAATGGTCACACCAATTTCAACCTCACATCCATTCCAAACACCACACCATAAATGCAAAGGAAAAGACTTAAAAAGAATCTCATGATGCTAGTCATATCATAATCCCTCATTTACAAAAGACCCCCTCCACAATTGGTAATTTGCACAACTGCAAATAACCCCCTCCATCGGAAAAATCCGGCCGTGAAGGAACAAAGGAAAACTGGCCAGAACGGAATGCAGACTGGCAACTTCAGAAAACTGATCCCGTAATAAATTACAGGAAAACCCCGCGACTGTATATACATACCCGCATTTGTATTCCGACCGAATACAAATGCAATGAGACAAATCTACACTGTACAATACTAGGATCCGGCTTAAACCAAAGCCCGCTAGTATTTTCTGTCCGATCATGATCCGTGCAATACCGCACGTATCTGATCGAACCCTGCCATATCTCCATACGGCCTCTACAGCGTTTGGCCCGAAACTTGAGAAAACGGTCTGTGGGGGACTCTAAAGACTCGTCAATACATTGGTTGTGGATTTAACCACTAGCACGTCAGAGGTATTAGCCTATACGTAATGGGCTACCAGGTATTGACCAAAAGGGACGTCGATGAGCGAACTCATCCTGACACCCTACTGAGCCTGTCAGTGACAATATCCGTACAGTCCGGTCCGTTCGTCTATGAGCATCGCATGGCGGGCCTAGGGGGTTGGTAAAAGTCAGACCCCCAAAAGCAGTACAAGTCGTGTCGGAGTGTAGTCCAGAACACCCTGAGATACTACTGGAATACCTACCAGTAAATTTCCTGCCTCGGCCGAGGGCTTTGTGTAATGGCTCTCCTAGACACAGCGCGACCTCACCCCCAATACCGGGAGAGACGAACCCCTGCAGATCCGCTCACTACCTCCATGTGGCTCGGGACTGTATCCAACTAAAACCTGTTTGCACGTCTCCTTTGAGCGTGGTAGGGTAGTAATCAAAGCACAGTAGGAACTCATACGAGACAAATGACGATCTCAGGTCGATGAACTAACCTGTACACATGTCACTTGGGAACTGCTATCTGACGTCGGGTATAATACCAACTAGCATGTTCCCGGCGAGTCCTGTCCGGTGTACTCATAACCCAATGAGCACATGTATACATCTTAGGTGAACCAACTGACACCAGTGGCTTGTGAGACAGGCCACCGCCCCTTGTCGGGGTCTCGACTGTATACACTAGTCTACTCTGGAGTATCGATGCCCTGTCTCGAAACTCCCACGACTAGGGACCTTTTAAGGATGTGCTTATAGACCCCAGCTCCCACGTATATGATCGCTCTCATACTGCTGGCAGTCAAGCAAGAATCCTAGGGGCTTTATCAACGCGCAATAGTGACCTGTAAGGTCACCTAAAGCAGTACACGATGATAAAGATAAACCAGATAGCATACTATCATCTTGAGTAAGACTGTCCTACCGGTATAGGTCCTCGCTCAATCATTGCAATCACGTGCCTGTGATCCAATAATTGACTCTGAGGGCACTATCTCCAACAGATGTGTCGTTGATGGACACACGTGGATGATATCCACATGCATACAGGCATATGATTTCGTATGTTTATTTTTACATGTCATTATCATTGATTATATTGTTGATACATATGCATTCATGGTCGCCCTAGATACCATAGTATTACCTTCATGATACAGTAGGACCTAGAAATCACTGTTTATTCGATTTTTGTCTGCTGATATTTTCTACTCACGAGTTGGCAACCCACTCCCGTTGTGCCACAGTTTTCTTGCATGTTCGACCGCTTAGATCAGTAGCGGTATCGCTGGCACACAGTTTCTTCAAGGTGTTTTGCTTCGGTAGGTGGGACACATATTGGATTGTGACCACTCTAGTACCTTTTATTCCTATTGTATTTAGTTAAACTTCATCAATCAGAAACTAGAATTTGTATATTGGTAGACCTAGACAGACTTGTGTATTTACGAGACTTAGAGTGATGGATGTATGTTCGCTTCTTTGAGATGATGATGTTATACTTTATTTATTTTTTCTGTGTTTGATCTTCGCCGTAGGGCGTCGTATATATGTGTATTTCGTGGTTGTGATTCCGCCAATTGGCGAAAAGCTAGCTCTTGCTTGGGGATGCCTATATATATTGTTATGTATATGGTTTTGGATCAAAATATACAAGGGAGGTGCTGTCCAAAATTTCAAGGACGAAAATGTTTTCAAAGATGGTATACATTCATTGCCTTTTTTTTATTATATGACGTATACTTTTAAAAATGAAGGCTTGAATTTCTTATGACGATATTTTAAACCTGCACCGCCACTATTTTCCGCAAAAAAGTTTAGATTTACTAGGTTTCGGTTTACTTGAATTACGTTAAGCTTTTAGACGTTGCGTGTTGCGTGATTTAAGTGCTGGTCACGTGCTAAATTATGGGTCGTCACACAAAAACCCGAACTCGATAACCTGAAAAAATAATGACCCAAACCCGCTATGTTTTTATTCGTGTTAAACTGACCTGACCCGTTTAATAAACGGGTCGGATATGGATCATGTATTATGACCCGCTTCGACCCGAATACATTATCCCCAAGTTGTTTGCTTTTAACTTGTTCCTTATTCTCTAGTATTTTTAGGTCCTATTTTTTGAATATTTGGGAATTTATTCATAAACGTAAAATTTGTAATAGCTAATTTGTATTGTTTATACATTAAACAAAAATATAATGAATCAACTTAGGTCGTGTCGGATGACCCGATTATGAACCAACCCAAATATTAAACGGGTTGGGTCAACCCGACCCGTATATTAAAGGGTTGGGTATGGGTCTTAAAAAAACTATCCATATGTAATAACCGGTCCCATCTTGTACTTGAATCCGTATTTGAATAAATATTTTCCAATAATTTCATGTATATAATTCCCATTTATTTTTCCCTTACAATTTATTTCTTCTATTTTCTTAAACCCTAAATTATATTAAGATTCTAAACACGGTATCTTTTTTCTATCCGTGTTTTTTTAATCATAATTTCCCAATATTTCCTCCCAAATTTTCCTATATAATTCCCTATATTTTTCTAAAACCTAATTTCTAAACTTTTACCTTAATTTAAAACCCAAACTCTATATTTTTTCTAACCTTAAAAACCCTGAGCCCCGGCCGATTCCCCCTCGCTTCTCTTTTTTCCCTTGGGCTTGGCCCGGCCCAAGCTCCCCAATCCCTAATCTCACCCGGGTCTCTCTCCGCACTATTTCTCTTTCTCTCTCCTCTCGATATTTTCCCCCTTCTTCCTCGTTCTCACCCGCATGACCCGAGCTCCCTACGACGAAGCCCATGCCCACTGAACCCCGAGATCTTCTCGCCTACACCCTCATCTCCCTTAACGACTCTCTCTCTCAATCTCTCTCAATCTCTCTGTCTCTCTCCCCTACCTCTCCCTACCCACAATCGCCTCACCGAGCGGCCGCCATTGACGCTGACGACCCCCTCATCCACGCCTCTTCAACGACGGCGTCACCAACACCTCCCCTCATCGTCACCAACCCCAAACAGCCACATCCTCCTCCAAGCACCTGTGCCCACTGCACCCATCACCGTCGGCCTCCTCCCACTGCTGTGCATCACCTCACACCACAACAACCAACTCCTCCGACGACGAATCCTCCCGCGACCAACACCTCACCTTCACCGCCATCACCAAACCACCACCTCCTCCACTGCACCGACCTCGGCCCCGAGCTCCCTCTCAACCCACTGGAGCTTCGCCGCCGTTGTCATCTATTTCCTCCATTTCCGGCGACCCCTCCTCTCTCCAACCTCCCAACTCCTTCCACCACGACCTCCTCTGGCCACTTCGCCCTTGCCTCCACGCTCCATCCTGCAACCCGAGCTCCTTGCCTCCACTCTCACCTATTGCATCTCCTGCAATTGCCGTCGCCGCCTCTGCATCGCCGGCCACCTTCACGCCAACTGAAGCTCCTTACCTTCGCCGCCACTGCCACTGTGCCCAATCGAGCTCCAAACTGAGCCCTTGGTGTTGCCGTGTCGTTTATAGCCCGTGATCTTGCCGTCCGTGTCGCCGTCGTTGTTACGGTCGTCTTGAGGAAAAGCTTGCTATCATGCTACATGTATATACATATAATATACTTACAAATTTATATATATGGTTCCATTGTTATTAGATAACATGATTGTTACATATTAAAATTCTACAATCAACTTGTTAATTTAACATTGGGGCCTACTAAGGTTACTATTCGTGTTTACATCAAGTAGGAAATTCATGAAATGACTTTCGTGTGACTGGATAAAAGAAACTAATAATTCGTTGGAATATCGTATTCATATATAGCCGATGTGTTCGATGCGAACCTTATGCGAAAACAAATTCTCAAATGGCGGAACTCATGATATTTAGACTCTAATACTATTAACAAACACTCTGTAGAATTTTGGTGGCAAATCGATATCGTTTTCACACATAAAGGGACGCCTTAGCGTCTATACCAAAACCCGCGTTTTACCGAACGCTTGACACCGTTAAACTCATAATTAATTCCAGAAAAATCTAATCGCGGTGTCCTTGGGTTCATTGTGAAGTGTAAATAATATTTGACATGATATTTAGATTTACTGTTAAATATATATTCTGAACATCGAAAACAAAGAACTTACCTGACTCTGGATTGCAGTCCAGAGCAGGAATTCAACCCTTAACATGCTTTTATGCCCCTGAAACCTTGTTTTTTAATTGTGATAGTGTGTGGAGCCATTTACCGCTGCATAGAAAATTGTTTCATATTTTCAATGGTACTGGTTTTACTGAATTCCAGTATCATTTGGTATTTTATACATATTTTAAACTGATGACATGCACGGCAGTTTTCTGCCATTTCAATTTGCACCCTTCATCAGTAATCTGATCATAACTCCTAAACTAAGATGACTATTGTTGATCCGTATTCTGTTCTGTAAAGTTAACTCATAACCCTGCAATTAGTTGAACAGTAGTATCGCCTAATTATGATCCCAACAGGAAGTAAAACATGTTATAAAACGGACTTTCAGTTCAGGAACTGGATTTCCAGCAAAGAACATTTAAAATGGAATGAGTGTAACTCGTAAACCTGAAATGCGATTGACCTGAAACTAATTTTTTTGTATTTCTGTTTAAGTTTGCTTTCTACCCCTTTTGTATCATTTTGCCTAATTACGATTTTACGATTTAATATGATTTTCTGAACTCATAAGACACATAATGATTCATATTGTACATGACTTGATTAGTGGCATAATTCATATACTTACCCGACCGTGATACCTTTAGTGATAGCGAATGCTCTTATCGATTATTATCGATTATTGCATTGTCTAATGTGAGTGGTATCGGATTAGTGTGTCAAGTACGCCAGTAAAAAATGAATAGTGTAGTGAAAAGTGAATAAAACAGTGTAATTCATACGTAATTGTACACAACTAGCCTCATACGTATAGTTATTTAAACCTGGGAAAAAAGGAAAATCAAAGTGGAATCGAAATCGTATTTATCAGGTATTTAATGCTTTAGAGGATGGTCATTCGATATTAGTGACAGTGATACGTGTAGGTATTTGTATCTAGCGGCACGGCTGACAAGGTTATATCCCGGGCACATTTTTTACTGTTATCTCGGGCATGTACGAGATCCTTGCTAAACATGAGGATACATTCCACTGATCGGTTTCAAATGACGTAAGGACTGTTAGTGTAGTGATTTGCATATTAACCTAGATTACTGTCATGATCCATGCCTACTACTGCTATCTGTTTATGTTATTTTATATATTCATGTTGGTGCTTATTACCGTTGTTTCATGCTTCACTATTTACGGTCGCATGTTTAGTATTATTATATTATAATATTATGTCGCTCTAACGAGATGAGTATGCATACTCAGAGGAAGAAGTGGACCTGCCTTATTTCGAGAAGATCGCGGAGATCCAGACCAGCGAGCCAGTTGTATCATTCCTTGGATATCGCTGGTTAGTTGTTGTAAGTGCACGGCGGCGCACCGGCCGTCAATCCGACGGCCAAATGCGGAAGCGGTGAAAAACTTTAATTTTGCGAACTTAGCAAACCGGCACCACCGCGCACTAAACACCCGGATCGAACCATTAACTAGTCTAAGCTAACTACAAGAAAGGGAAGAGATATACCGAATGATCCGAGTCCTCCGGTCTTCTCATCGTCGTCCCGATCTCCTGCGGAAACTCCGGTCGTCGCCTCCTCGCCGGAAGGGCACCACATCGCCTGTATCTTTTACGGGCTCCCACCTCAATACCGAGGCAACTCGGGCGCGAAGTAGGCTAGCCGACGCGTCCAAGATTTGCTGTAGAATGTGTAGTGTAGAGCCTATGTCTCATTTGGGGTTTGTTGCCTTTGAAGATGATGGAGGAATCAGGATAAGAAAAATGGTGCTTGCATTTTTCTAGCATGATAGTGAGATCAAGAATGCCACCCTCTCAAAGACGAAGCTCTCATCTTTTTTTCTCTCAAATGTCTTCAACCATCTCCAAATGAGAATGGTAGAGGAATGAATACCAAATGCAAGAGGGAGGTGAGTGTAGTAAAAGGTGGAGGGTGACCACAACCTAAACATCATCATAACAAATCTACATCAAACTCTAATCACCTCAAATCAACAAAAAGCAAGTGATGATGATGGATAAGAATGGTATCAAAAGATGCTTTCATAATTAATACATTTGCAAGAAAATCCTCCACAATGTGTTATTTGCAAACTTGCAAATAACCCCCTCCATCGGAAAAGTCCGGCCGGGAAAGAACAAAGGAAAACCGGCCGGAACGGAATGCAAACTGGCAACTCCAGAAAACTGGTCCCGTAATAAATTACAGGAAAACCCCGATACTGTGCATACACACCCGCTTCTGTATTCCGACCGGATACAAATGCAATGAGACAAAATCTACACTGTACTATACTAGGATCCGGCTTAAACCAAAGCCGGCTAGTAATATCCGTTCGATCCTGATCCGTGCAATACCGCACGTATCTGATCGAACCCTGCCATATAACCATACGGCCACTAGTACTAATCGTCCGATCCTGATCCGTGCAATACCGCACGTATCCGATCGGACCCTGCCATATCTCCATACGGCCTCTACAGCGTTTCGCCCGAAAGCTTGAGTAACTGAAAGTGTGGTGGACTCTAAAGACTCGTCAATACTATGGTTGTGAATTTAACCACTAGCACGTCAGAGGTATAAGCCAATACGTGACGGGCCACCAGCTATTGACCAAAAGGGACGTCGATGAGCGAACTCATCCTGACACCCTACTGAGCCTGTCAGTGACAATATTCGTACAGTCCGGTCCGTTCGTCTATGAGCATCGCATGTCGGGTCTAGGGGGTTGGTAAAAGTCAAACCCCCAAAAGCGGTACAAGTCGTGTCGGAGTGTAGCCCAGAACACCCTGAGATACTACTGGAATACCTACCAGTAAATCTCCTGCCTTGGCCAAGGACTTCGTATAATGGCTCTCCTAGACACAGCACGACCTCATCCCCAATACCGGGAGAGACGAACCCCTGAAGATCCGCTCACTGCCTCCATGTGGCTCGGGACTGTACCCAACTAAAACCTATTTGCACGACTCCTTTGAGCCGTGGTAGGGTAGTAATAAAAGCACAGTTGGAACTCATACGAGACAAATGACGATCCCCAGGTCGATGAACTAACCTGTACACATGTCACTTGGGAACTGCTATCTGACGTCAGGTATAAGACCAACTAGCATGTTCCCGGCGAGTCCTGTCCGGTGTACTCATAACCCAATGAGCACCTGTATACATCTTAGGTGAACCAACTGACACCAGTGGCTTGTGAGACCGGCCACCGCCCCTCGTCGGGGTCTCGACTGTATATACTAGTCTACTCTGGAGAATCGATGTCCTGTCTCGAGACTCCTACGACTAGGGACCTTTTAAGGATGTGCTTATAGACTCCAGCTCTCACTTATATGATCGCCCTCATACTGCTGGCAGTCAAGCAAGAATCCTAGGGGCTCTATCAACGTGCAATAGCGACATGTCAGGTCACCTAAAGCAGTACACGATGATAAAGGTAAACCAGATAGCAAACTATCATCTCGAGTAAAACTGTCCTACCGGGATAGGTCCTCCCTCAATCATTGCAATCACGTGCCTGTGATCCAATAATCGACTCTGAGGGCACTATCTCCAACAATCTCCCACTTGCACTCAAGGCTAATTATTGCGATGTCGCATACTCACAGCTTGTGTGATACCGAACACCCAACTCCCCTACTAGTCAGTCTCACAAAATCCGTTTGTGAAACTATTGCGTTCGAGGAATAGCCTTAGTGAGTGGATCCGCCTAGATGTTTCTTTCTATGTCTCTCTATATCTCAAGTTCACGGAGAAAGCCATCTCCCGAAATGAGCAATACCTGTCTTAGAATGTCTGGATGTCTGATGGGACCTAGCTCATAAATGAACTCCAAATCCAAACTTCTTAGACTGTATCGTCAACTGAACTTAATCAGTATCCTGCGCCATGCCACCCTCAGTATTGCCTTGGACCACCTGTCCAAAATACTGCCCCTCGTCAGAAGGAAAACTAAAACTCTGACAATCACCCTGTGGTCCATGTCACCTTGGAAGCCTGGAGTGATAACCGTCTCCTAAAGGAGGCAGTCGTTATCATATCCCTAGAACATTCACTTATGTTCTAAAACTGCTTCCGACTGTTTCCCCAGGATTGGATCAATATCAACTTATTGCACCTACTGCAAGAACAACATCTGGTGTGGTACTTGACATCTCATGATTGACTCAATTGCCTGAGCAAGTGATCTGCCAACCATGCACATCCCTCTCCCCTTTAGTCTGTAAGACACCTTTAGAGAGGGTGACTCCATTACCTGCAGGTACACTACCATGCCAGGAGTCGTCCATTCTAAATACTCTTAGAATGCTGTCTAAGTATCCAGATTGGGAAACCACCCAAATCTAGATCTAAAACTATAGATCTAGTAACCAGTATGTCTTATATAATGTCCAAGTCCTTTGTGGAGAAACCACTGTGTGACGACCAAAGTATAACCAATCGTAGTATAGGAGTTTCCTTTCCTACTCTGTGTATGTCATCCAAATACCAGGATATCACACCCTACTACCTTCTCAACAGATCCATCCCCTATTTTGATGACGTCAAACCTATGACTGTCACATCAGAAATAGATGATCTATCTCCGCTATATCTGCTTTAGTCTATAAATAGACATAAGCCTGATGTCCACCAATGCTTCCGCTGCTCCCACTGACTACGACAACCCTCTGGCAAAGTCATATAGACGTGCATTTCTAAAGCTAGTTTAGAACGACGCTATACTCATTCTCCTGTCGGGTCTCACAGTCTGGAACAATCAGCAATGGCAAGTGTGGGTAAACAAGAACTTCCCTGTCACCGTCCTTGAGGCTACCGGAGCACCTCTCGGGTGCCTGAAGTTACCCACCTTATCTGCGGAGTGGCCAATGGAATGTCAAATCAGATTGAATCTTTAGGTTCCTTATCAAATCTTCAGTAATCGTTTGCGGTTCTGGAATCACTTCCAGTTCTACCATACTCCCACTACTGTTTTTGAAAAAATCCATTTTTAATAAAACTGTGGCGAGTCTAGAACAATATTTCTATTAATCTGCCAGATGGTAGAAAATCAACCCTCGTCATAGCCTGGGTCAACCCACAAACAGCCATTACAGAAACGTGCCTTGAGTTGTCCAGTGTCTGGTTTTAATCACAAGCCGGATAACTCCCCGTACCTTAACATCGTTAAGATATGAACTGTTCTATATCCAATATAGAACCTGAGGCACTGATTTAATTGAACCAGATTCAAATCATGCAGCTATCTCCAGTGCATGTCAACTAAATGGAGAGATGCCGATCAGCGTTACTCAACTTAGGAATGCTTCCAATTATGAGTAACCTGAAAGAGAAGCAAGTTCTCTTTATCATTACTATCAACTGAATACCATACATCTTCGATCACTTTGATGAACCTCGATACTTGCTACACCTGGTTCTCTACTCTATTCAAATACCTATAACTCCTCAAAACTTAGACCCTGTGTTTCTACGAAACACATGTCTAAGAACTAGAGAAGTTAAAAGTAAACAGAATATAGTATGAGGACCAAGCCCTCTGTCCTAATGGACACTGGACAACATACAATACTCTGTATAAGTCCGCTGAGTCTAACAACTCTTTCACTGTGTGTCGTAGGTTGAAAACTGTACTTATGGTTAAGAAGAATTACACCGCTGTTTAATGCTCCTCACCTAGCCATCCACTGATATAGGTAAATGTCATCGACATAATATCAAAAGGTATATCTCACTCTATAAAAATAGACGTACAGATATATCAATTTGAAATTGGTGCACAACAGCGGATATTCAAAACCAAATATTTGCCGACCGGCAAACAGCCCAGGTGATCTCCTCAAATATCACCGATTACAACGAATCCCGATATAATGAGGATGATCACCCTATTCCCAATAACTTACTCCCACCCATCATCTGTAAAACCATACAGATGTGAGAATCAAACGTGGTAAATACATACCCTGGAGCCAGTGTCTAATCGGGAAATCAGTTTTCTTTTAACAGTACACAGTGAAACTGAAACATTGAAATGTTTCAACGGGGTTTCCTGGTATTCCTAGTAATGCCTCTTCCATTATCCAGATTCACGACTGTAACCTTATAATTCTTTGCCACTTCTCCAAATCCCTTTATATGTCTTTAGTCATTACCTTCTGTACACCCCCTTTAGGCCAAATGGTTTTCTTCATTCCCTACCGTTCGGCTCCAGCCTATGGTTTGGAAGAAGACTATCCAATAAGCGTAAAGGGTGTACTGTCCTAATCCTAGGAGCACTCGCAACGCGAGAGAAGGTGAAGATAAAAGACAACCGAATAAACCTTATTCCTATTTCTCCTGGACCAGAATCCATCCCCGAACTGGAACAAGTTCCTTTCGAGTTCGTATATAACCATACGATGGAGTATCCAATAAACTGTGGATCTTCGTAGTGATACGGAGTGTCCTGAAGAAATACAAAGGTGATTTAGGATTGGCGAAGAAAATACTTGGTTTGGTCGTGAATATCAGTCGCAATTTACTTTGCCCTCTTACTAATCCCTTACTTTGTCTTAATCTTAATACCTTCTGCACACCTTTTAGGCTAATTGGTTTTCTTCATTCCCCACTGTTCGGCACCAGCCTAAGGTTTGGAAGAAGACTATCCAATTTGCGTAATAGGTGTACTATCTTCTAAACTAAGGAGTACTCGTAACTTGAGAGAAGGCAAAAAGGAAAAAACAACTGAATAATCCTATCCGTTTTCTCCAGAACCGGAAACCATCCTCGAATTCCTTCGAGTTCGTATCTAACCATACGATGGTTTTGTCCAATGGAAGTGGGCGTTCGCAGTAATACGGGGTGTCCTGGAGAAAAGGGTAAAAGTAGGAGTGGCAATGAGGTCTGCAACTCTGACAATCCAAAAGCCAGTGTTAAGAAGGTTCGGTCAACTTGGTCACTGAGTCAAAGTCTAGGGTCGGGTCAATGGTCGCTGCCAGAGAGAGAGAAAAGAAACACTCAGCGTGCACTCTAACCTAGATCAGAATGGTTACCAATTTATCTAATCAGGAAACCTCCCACTGTATCTCAAATTCTCCTCCAAACCTGAAAGAAGAATTAGTCGGGGTCACCCGAGGAGTAAACTAACTCATCAGTAGGAATCGGGATCCAACTATCATCTCATGATAACGTGACGGAATCCGCTCACGTCATCACACTCCAGAAGGTATGCGCATATCTGGCAAGTTTCAGTTCTTTTGAAACTCCCGATGTGGATTTTTACCCCATGCTCTTATGACCTTGACTTTGGCCAACAAATCATAAGTCACATGTCAAGTTCTGCCCGTCATTCTCCAGGTTAATTTGAGCCCACCCGTACAAGCCCTTGACTTTGGCCAACAAGGCTATACGACTGCCCCAAACCAACGCATCTATCTATGCTGCATATGAATAACCAACAGCTACCAAACACTGTGCCTTGACTTTGGCCAACAAACACAGCTTGAATACTATTGACTACCCATATGAAACGACGGAGGGCTACGAATGGTTTCTGGCGAAAACCATTAACGTAATGAACTTGATATCGTTGAAGGAACTGATAGCTTTTTAGAAAATATAGTGACGAAAACCTTTACTAAAGAGGTCACTCCCGGTGAAGGGATCTCGGCTCTTTCCCCGTAGAATGGGGTGCAGGATATTCCAAATGAATACCACGATGCAAAGCAAAAGTAATCGGCTATAGTGAAGTTAATGCCCTGACGCAAACTTCTGTCCAAGGGGTCACTCCCGGTGAAGGGATCTCGGCCCTTGCCTCGTCGACTGAGGAGCAGGATATTCCAAATGAATACCACGATGCAAAACAAAAGTGAACGTCCTTGCAATAACAGCTTTTTGAAAAGTGTTCCAACAACATCAGATTAGGTTTGTTTTAACTTGCATTGATCCGAATCAACGCAGTCCCATCAATTGATCACACCACAAAGAACGAAAATATACTGATGTACGTATATGCCATCCGCATTCGCCACTGGGTCCCGTCATTACCCGTTAGGTTAGCTAACTAACGGCAGAGCGGGGACTGGACTAACGCGGATGTAAAACATACACAACATCTACTAATATATATACCAATATATTATATTCGCTCAAGGCGTGATAAGAAATGCAACATCACAGAAATGTACAGCATCACAGAACAAAACAGATATCTGGGATCCCCGGGTTTCACAGAGCCACTACTGAAACCCGACGTTCCCCTGGTCGTGTGGATAGCCTGTGCAATGAAATCCTAGACCCCTACGGGCGCGGCAAGTCACCCGCCAAAACCTGAAGCGAGGCAGCCCCCTTCAGCACCGTGAATGGACCACCCAGCACTTCATGGAATCCGGTAACTTGGGCACCCCTCCTGGGTCAACCTGTACCCCCTACGAGTGCGGCGAATAGCCCGCCAATCCTAGAGTGAAGCCCCCTCCGTCTCAATGTCATGAGATGCGGGCTTGTTGCCCTCTAGAACCCGGCTATTCGTGCACCCCTCCGCGGGGTAACTAGTACAGAAAGTAAAATATACATACAACGGGTACATCGACCGCAACCAGGTCGTGCCCCAAAAGAATAATCCAAATAGGCAGTGACGGCAGTCCACATGTCGGACGCTCGCCCCGCAATATCAAATGTACATAATACAACAAAACTGTACTAGCATTGCATCCAGGCTATCCTCTACGACCGATCCTCAACATCACAGCAAAATCACAAAACATCAACGTGAAAGTCACGTTCGCAAATCCGTCTAACCGGGCTATAGCAGTTAGACCGGATTTACCGATCGAGTGACATTCACGGTCGCAGATATAATGTAAATACTATGAAATAATGTGTTTAAAATATCCGATATATCAAAAATTAACAAGTGGGCCCCCAAGCAATACTGCAGCACTCACAGAAATTCTGGGCCCAAGTTTAATATTCCAAAACCCCCAAAATCAGCCCACAAGCCCACTGGAAAATTTCCACCCATTGATCCCTCAAGACTGCGGCGGAACCGCGGCAACAAGGGGGGTTTTGCCGCGGTTCCGCGCTCTACCTGAGAGATCAATGTCTCGAACTTTCCCAGAACTCTTAGAACTTCTTGTACATCAGTTTTCTACAACCTGAAAAATTCTTAGAGCCAGGAAAAATTCGACAGAAAACTGATGTGAGGAAAATGTGGTTTTTTGGAATTTTGGTCGATCGGAAATGCAAACACATCAAACAAAGCTAGACGAAGTTAATGGAGAGGCTCTGATACCACTGTAAGTGCACGGCGGCGCCCCGGCCGTCAATCCGACGGCCAAATGCGGAAGCGGTGAAAAACTTTAATTTTGCGAACTTAGCAAACCGGCACCACCGCGCACTAAACACCCGGATCGAACCATTGACTAGTCTAAGCTAACTACAAGAAGGGGAAGAGATATACCGAATGATCCGAGTCCTCCGGTCTTCTCGTCGTCGTCCCGATCTCCTGCGAAAACTCCGGTCGTCGCCTCCTCGCCGGAAGGGCACCACATCGCATGTATCTTTTACGGGCTCCCACCTCAATACCGAGACAACTCGGGCGCGAAGTAGGCTAGCCGACGCGTCCAAGATTTGCTGTAGAATGTGTAGTGTAGAGCCTATGTCTCATTTGGGGTTTGTTGCCTTTGAAGATGATGGAGGAATCAGGATAAGAAAAATGGTGCTTGCATTTTTCTAGCATGATAATGAGATCAAGAATGCCACCCTCTCAAAGATGAAGCTCTCATCTTTTTTTCTCTCAAATGTCTTCAACCATCTCCAAATGAGAATGGTGGAGGAATGAATACCAAATGCAAGAGGGAGGTGAGTGTAGTAAAAGGTGGAGGGTGACCACAACCTAAACATCATCATAACAAATCTACATCAAACTCTAATCACCTCAAATCAACAAAAAGCAAGTGATGATGATGGATAAGAATGGTATCAAAAGATGCTTTCATAATTAATACATTTGCAAGAAAATCCTCCACAATGTGTTATTTGCAAACTTGCAAATAACCCCCTCCATCGGAAAAGTCCGGCCGGGAAAGAACAAAGGAAAACCGGCCGGAACGGAATGCAAACTGGCAACTCCAGAAAACTGGTCCCGTGATAAATTACAGGAAAACCCCGATACTGTGCATACAAACCCGCATCTGTATTCCGACCGGATACAAATGTAATGAGACAAAATCTACACTGTACTATACTAGGATCCGGCTTAAACCAAAGCCGGCTAGTAATATCCGTTCGATCCTGATCCGTGCAATACCGCACGTATCTGATCGAACCCTGCCATATAACCATACGGCCACTAGTACTAACCGTCCGATCTTGATCCGTGCAATACAGCACGTATCTGATCGGACCCTGCCATATCTCCATACGGCCTCTACAGCGTTTCGCCCGAAAGCTTGAGTAACCGAAAGTGTGGTGGACTCTAAAGACTCGTCAATACTATGGTTGTGGATTTTACCACTAGCACGTCAGAGGTATAAGCCAATACATGACGGGCCACCAGCTATTGACCAAAAGGGACGTCGATGAGCGAACTCATCCTGACACCCTACTGAGCCTGTCAGTGACAATATCCGTACAGTCCGGTCCGTTCGTCTATGAGCATCGCATGTCGGGCCTAGGGGGTTGGTAAAAGTCAGACCCCCAAAAGCGGTACAAGTCGTGTCGGAGTGTAGCCCAGAACACCCTGAGATACTACTGGAATACCTACCAGTAAATCTCCTGCCTTGGCCAAGGACTTCGTGTAATGGCTCTCCTAGACACAGCGCGACTTCACCCCCAATACCGGGAGAGACGAACCCCTGAAGATCCGCTCACTGCCTCCATGTGGCTCGGGACTGTACCCAACTAAAACCTGTTTGCACGACTCCTTTGAGTCGTGGTAGGGTAGTAATCAAAGCACAGTGGGAACTCACACGAGACAAATGACGATCCCCAGGTCGATGAACTAACCTGTACACATGTCACTTGGGAACTGCTATCTGACGTCAGGTATAAGACCAACTAGCATGTTCCCGGCGAGTCCTGTCCGGTGTACTCATAACCCAATGAGCACCTGTATACATCTGAGGTGAACCAACTAACACCAGTGGCTTGTGAGACCGGCCACCGCCCCTCGTCGGGGTCTCGACTGTATATACTAGTCTACTCTGGAGAATCGATGCCCTGTCTCGAGACTCCTACGACTAGGGACCTTTTAAGGATATGCTTATAGACTCCAGCTCTCACTTATATGATCGCCCTCATACTGCTGGCAGTCAAGCAAGAATCCTAGGGGCTCTATCAACGTACAATAGCGACATGTCAGGTCACCTAAAGCAGTACACGATGATAAAGGTAAACCAGATAGCAAACTATCATCTCGAGTAAGACTGTCCTACCGGGATAGGTCCTCCCTCAATCATTGCAATCACGTGCCTGTGATCCAATAATCGACTCTGAGGGCACTATCTCCAACAGTTGTCACTTTTGTTTGTATCTGTTGCGCTCAGTTTTCTTTATATCTGATAGTTTTAGTGACTGTATTAATATCTCATCATCCGAGTTAGATTACTGCTACCATGTAATAATAGAATCCGAAGTGTGACTACGACAGGATTATTTCTTGACCGTAGGAGCATGGCTGGCCTTGTCACCATCGTATTCTGTATTTTGGGAAGCGGGGCGTGACACCAGATTATTAAACAGTCGGGTCAACCCGAACCCGACTTTGGTCTAACCTCATTTTTTTTATTTTGAGACCAAATTTTTAAACATACAACCTGCCATGTTTTCACCGATCCATACAAGTCATTTTGATCTAAATGTTTTAGATGGTTTACTATAAATTTTACGAGATTTGGAGATTTCTAACACATCCATCAAGCATACTTCAAATGCAACATCTTTCGATGCATGAAAAATGTGATCGCTTGATGGATGTGTCAGAGCTCTCCAAATCTCGTGAAATATTATTAATAACATATCTAAAGTATGTAGATCAAAATGACCGGTACGGATTGATGAAAAACATGACTGTGGTGTGTTTAAAAATTTGGCCTCAAAATAATAAATGAGCTCTGGCCTCATAGGATCAACCTTATGTGTGTGTGCTTGTGTGTACATACATACATACATACATGCATGTGTGTGTGTGGAGAGAGAGAGAAGGAAAGCCTTCCTATAGCGTTGAAAAGGATCGACGCCCATTTTTTCTGACGATCGACATTGTCCATCTTGATCTTCAAATTCTAAGATTTAGCTACACTCAAAGTTGTCAAATCGTGATACGTTTCATATTTCGTTTTCTTATTTATCGTATCATGTTTCGTATCATAAGAAATAAAATTCCCCGTTGCAATAACGAAGTAATTATGTATATAATCAATTATAATTTAAAAAACGATCAAATTAGCAACATAGAGCGATATATAACCTAAAGCAAAATTCTAAATTGCACCTGCGTACATATAAATTACATAAACTCATGCATTTGATAATCAAATAACACTAAACAATCCAAAATATATATCCATATGTCATAATTCATAAACATAAGCATGCTAAGTTTTATAAATCAAAACTAAAATTTCACAACCAAGTTGTCAAAATATCGCTACCAAACAAAGTCAACACTACAAAAAAAATCAAGCTTCTTCAATTAATTGACCACTATCATTATAATAATAAGAGATAACTTTATTCTTTTCATCTTCATCATTTTCACTCTTAAAGAACTTCTCTTTACCATCAATATGTATTTTAATGGTTAAATAGTCCGTCCGGGTTACTAAATTGATATAATCAAGCGAGTTTTAAACCCGAATTTCCGACCCGCTATACATTTTAATGGTTAAATACGTATCGTGTGTTTCATATTTCGTAGCGTTTTGAGTCGTTCCATACGATACAAAATGTGTATCGAAAGATAAATTAGTTACCCGATATAGAGTTACGATATGTATCGATTTGCCCCTTTTTCGCATCTTTTCATACGACACGTTTCTTGCTTCATAAACCAACAACACTGGTTACACTTACACAGTTTAATGTCATCCTAAACCTTTTTTACTATTGATTTGGTAATGTAAAATTACTAAAATTGTTATTATGATCAGAAAACCGTTTGTTTTTCTCCCACTAAATCAATGGGAAAAAGATGTTGAAACTACATGAAATTCAATGTATATGAAGATGTTGGATACTAATATTCGCAAAAAATAGCGGGCCTTTGGTTTTAGACCACCAACATAGAAGGAATTCCCCCTTAGGCTGTTGTCCTCCAATATTCTCAACACACCCATGCATCACACATGCAAGTATATTCGTCATAAAAACACCAATAACTGTACAGCAGCTGCAAAACATGGTTACAACATAAACTATACACAGCTGCAAAACGTGGTTACGCGAACGTTCAGAAGTAGACATTTTAAGAGATTAAGCACAAATAAGCAGCAGTTTAGTTCCAAGACACGTAAAAGATTACAATTTGACTCCAACTTTGATCTCGAATATGCCAAGAAATAAATCTTACAGATATGTTACTGGCCAGTGATAAAGAGGCTACAACATTTCATATCGAAACACAACTACATGGGAAATTGTACTTAAAACAAAAGTAAAACTCAAACAACTCACATCAATAGTACAATCATTTGCAAATACAAATGTAACAAAAACTACAGAGAGAACGCTACAACACATGAAAGCCAGCGAAGTTCCCTACTGCTCCTTTTTCTTAGAGTCCTTGAGCTGACCTCTTTTATGAATACCGAGACAGAAGCCGAGGCGCCAGTTGTCAATTACGGATTCGGGGAGAAGTGAGAGCAAGCACCAAATGGCGGAATGCGGCCAGTATGGCGTGCATCTTGGCTCGTAGCCGATCCAGCGAAGGGCAGCTCGAGCATAAGTATTGGATGATGGCACTAAGAAAGAAGATCTACGGATTGACGCCATCTTTGTTGCCACGTACAATGGTACCTGTTAGTGAGAAGCCAAACTATGTCAAAAAACAAATTACTATGAGATCTCACCTATGAACCTGGACACTAGGGGATGGATATAGACACGAACACAACAAATTTGTGAAAAGGACATGGTGACAAGGTTATATTATTTATCTACATTAATTATGTGTATTAAACAAATATAATAAACGACGAGATGAATCATATAATGATATAACTTTACAAACACAAAATCAAGGTTTTATCCGCCATCCTAACCATAAAGTTCTCAAACAAATACATATATAAAACTAAAAGTAGAACACACAAGAGTACAAACCGTAAGGGTTACAATAAACAAAATATTAATAATTTATATAATCAACTTTCATAACCTGGACTTCATCGTTTGCATCAATTTAGACCATCATTTCTTTGAGCTCTAGTCGACATGAGATTAAAATTATTTAATATTCTTGTATTCTCGAAGGTATTTAAGTGTTATCCACACACACACACACACACACACACACATATATATATATATATATATATTCCGCATTCTTATTTCCCAACTCCTTATACTATGTAAAAGTGTCAGACACGTTCAATTTGGTCCAACACGGTCCAAGCATGTTGGACATAGTGTTTTGAGTGTTCATGTGTCCAATATGTGTCGGGCATGAGCATGAAAAGCAAATAGAAATGTTCGTGCTTTCTAGAATCTTAATAATGACCCCTCAAAATCTCACCTTTATTTGAGGGGTCATTATTCAGATGAAAGGTTGAATGTGTGAGAATATTATTTGTGGTATCATTCATTTCAATTTTTTAAGACAACCCATATTTATGAGAAAGAAGGGTATATAGGGTGATAAGTACATTAGTTGTTCAAGAAAAACTTGAGAGATACAATAGGGACATTCTTACAGAGTTTGTTTCTAGTTGCACACTAGCTATGGCCATGCTAAATCTTTAGCTAGTATTATGATTAGATTGCAAGGTCAGGTTTATGCGAGCAAAGATGCATATCGTAAGGCTTAAAATTTCAACATCGGTAGAGGCATCAGATGTCATTTTTGGAATCAGAATTGGCCTCGAGTGGCGGTCTCATCAAAATCAGTGATTTTTATTGTTTAACTAGGAATTTTAAATTTAACGAAGTTTTAAATATCGTATTTTTTAAAATAAATTTGACATGTTTCACTAATTAATGATGTTTGGAATGATTTTACATATATAGTAAAATAACTATAAATTTGACATTTTTCACTAATTAATGATGTTGGGAGTGATTTTTACATATATAGTAAAAATAACTATAAACTCTCTACTATTAGTTTAATAATACATGATGTACATAAACTCATTAGTCATTACCCAATTAACAATCAATTCCATAAACAAAGTAAAATATTTAATAATAAAACCTCACTAATTAATTGGTAAACCCAGTACCAAGGTTTATAATCTCGGTGTGGTACCCGGACGACATTTTTGGTATTGGAATTGGCCACTCCAATCAGGATAGGCCAAGATTTCCATAGCATGACACATATCACAAGCATGCTTCACTGTGCTAATACATTAGAATGAAAACCATATAACAGATGGAATGGTTTCGATGTAATACACATATTTCATGTTAAAGGAAGCAGGTAGAGAAAAAGGAAATTAAGATGATCAACATGTTAATTGACAATTACGCAATCCCATTTGGTTGGTGAAGAATTTAGACAGTAAGTTAAAAGAAGGCCCCAAAACACAGATGCCATGGATGGATTGGTATTATGGTATATACCAATTCAAACTTATAAAAATGTATGTAAACATCTGATGAATAAATTGACCAAAACATTTTCTTTTAGAAGAAATTGTAAGCACTGTGTAAATGGTTATATGCGAAAGTAAATATCATTTGTAAGGACCAAGCCATGATGACTCATGGATGATTATATAACATCATCGGCAAGGCCTTGAACTAATGAATATAAATTATTGTTTGAATATCATATAACTTGGACGAAGATCCTTCAAAACCAAAGCCTTAGAAACCAGTTATTAATATAACCTAAATGGTTAAGCAATTTGTATGGTCAGTTTAGTCATATTGCATTAAAGAGATAGTATATGCTATTTCATTAATTTCAAATTGCTGATGTAAGCTCATTGTTGTCTTTGCAATATCATTGTATCTCTCAAGCACTTTCGTTCTGTAAAAATATTATAACTGTCGATAATTTAGAACCTAATTGTGGGACTAGAACATATTAAATCCAGGACCAATTCATTGGGACAATTGTGAAACTAAAACAATTTTTATCAGACTAAAGAACCACTAGAAATGGAATGGGATTGCAAATTTAAACTAAAATCATATGCTGAATTATTTTTTAAAAACCTTTGACATAGAAATTATTTTGTAATTTTATAAATCTAAATTTAAGTCAGAATTATTTCAATTTAAATTATAGGTTTAAATCGGCACTTAAAACTAATTTAATCGCATAAAAAATAATACAAACAATAAATAATGATTAAAATAAAAATAGGCATTATTACTAATAACTAATACACTTATTTACAAAAATAATTTTATTAACAAATAATGCTATTACAATATGAATTATAGATAATAATTAATTATGCTATCAATAAATAGTTTCCAACAATAATTAATAATATTACTACTTATATTTTATTAATAGAATGCCAAACAGTATTAATATTAATACGTAATTATTTGTAATAATTGATATTATAAATCTTTATTTTTTAATTAGCGAATTATCAATATGAATATTCGATATTTTGATATACATTTTTCAAATTAACTAAGTTATTAATATAAATATCTTATACAAAAACGTTCCATTAAAATTTCTTGACGATCCAGTTCTAGTTGCAATTAAATAACAAATATAATAACAGTCCAATTAAGTTTGAATGAATAACACCAAACATTTCTAAAGATTCACTTCTAGTTTGACCTCGTAGTTCCTAATAAACACAATTTCTTGTGACTAATGCATCATAATTTAGAGTATTTTAGGTAGCAATATTCCATGTAGTAAAATAGATATAAAAAAGAGTTTGCAGTTTGAAGAGAGATAATCTAGGGTAATTGTCAAAAAAAAAAACCAAGTACTTTTTTTTGTTGTCAAAACCCCCCCGGCCTCGAAATGTTAGCCAAAATCCTCCTAGAAAAGTTTTTCGTTGTCAAGAAACCCCTTACCTAAGATATCTAGTAGTTGCCTATTATATCTAGTTTCCTGCGTATCTAAGGAGTGGCCAGCGATATCTAAGGAATTGTCTCTGATATCTAAACCGCTATCTGCGATATCTAAATAGATTGTATGAATTAGTTAGATATAGCATGCTACTATGTATATACTGCACGAAAAATTTCCACGGGTTTTTTTGACTATTGTTTTGAGGTCGTGGGTTTTTGACAATAGAAAAAGGTGCTTGGTTTTTTTTGACAATTTGCCATATAATCTATGTAGCACGGTTTTGGATATGGATACAAGATACGATATGGATTCACGGATTCGTAATCCAAAAACCTAGGATACGAGACATTTTTATATCAATTTTTAAGTAGATAAATATAAATATATAGTTAGATATACATAGAAATATATGATAATATAAATAAATAATGGCAGTATTTAGATACTCAATATACTTTCAATTTTTTTAAAGCCTTAATTTTAGAGGGAAAGAGGGGAATCGTCGATTTGAGAGGTTGGTGAGACATTTACAAGTCCGAGAGAATCCGAAATAATCCGAGAGTTTTGGACTCCGATACGCGATCGGGGACGATTCGTGAAGACATATACAAGTATACGTGCTTCATAGGATATAATCAGATGCATGAGTGCATGCGTGCGCGCGCGCGAGAGAGAGAGAAAGAGAGAGAGTCATTTGTAACATAAAAAGGACACAAGAAAATTTGGTACCCTAGGTAGACAGAAAGGATTAACTTTTGGAGGGATTAACAAACCTAAACAGAAAACAACTAAAACTTTTAGCATGCACCAAATAGAATGAATACATGAAAGATAATTAGAGGTTTTGTCTTATTCATCTTACGAAGATGAAGATAGATTCTCATACCTGGCACTGCACATCTATTCCCTTGTTCTTGTACTCAACATAGAGGCATCTTGAAAATTGATCAACATACCTGAACAAAAAATTTCAACCATTGTTAAACAAAAGAACCCAACCTAGATCATCAAGGAAGTACCAACTGCAACATTATTCCATATGCAAATGCAGTACCAAAATTTAAGAAAAGAATAACAATGCCAGAAAGCATTAGAAATAAATCTTTTGTAAGTAATAGCTCACAAAAACGGAAAATTAATTCCATTTAAAGCAGAATTTTCAGAGGATTGATTACTGAGAAACTAGCACTTCTTCTAAAAAACAGCTAGCCAGTCCCAAACAACAATCCAAATCCGATAGGGAACGGAATATATTGAACCTAACACATTTAATACAAACAGCATAAAAATAGAACCCAAAGTTTTAATTTGGAGATTTAATGGTGGACCTTTTACTTTTCTGTTTCTAGTGGGTGGTTGTCACCAAGCGTGGGCGAGCATGCAGATTGCTTTCTCATATATTCAATTGTAAGTATTAGTACCTAGCTTAGCTCAATTAATCTGATTATTTGTCTAAAACTGATATGAAACAGAAAACTCTTCTGTAAAAATTTCATTGAGGAGAATTTAGATTAATTTGTAGGAGATAATGACTTCTATTGCATATCAAGTTTGCTATGGTGCATGTTTATCTTAAAAATGATTCCTAGGAAATGATATATGATTGTCCAATAATATTATGCAGTTTAAGATTGATTAAATGAATAATCAGACCACAACAGATAATAACAGATGTTTCATACAACAGGCAAAGGAAACCATAGAAGCCAAAGTAAGATTGATCAGGTACAAGCAAGTCAGGTACAAGTACTAGCTCACTTGTACTCCTTTATTGTTATATTATCTAGTAGACCCAAGTATTATGTCAAACAAGTTCCTTTTTAAATATTTCACACTGTAACCTACCAATCTAAGAACTAATCGTACTAGTGAATTCCATTAACAGAAAAAGAGACCATTGACAATCTATTAATCTGACTTTTTAAAAAAATGGATTAGGATTCTCTAACTATGCTTTTTCCTTAGAACTGCAAATAGAATTTGAAGGTTTACCAACAGAAAGGGCTTAGAACGTTCAAAAATTCAAGCAGTCAAACAGACAATTTAATATCCAACAATTGCATCAGTCCACTAGTCTAGCATGCTTTCCTAAAATACTGCAACAGAATTTTCAAATGACAATTCAATAGCCAAAGAATTTTCCGCTGCTCCAGCAAACAAAAGACAGTCCAGTGTAATTGACTTAAAAAGAAGAAAAAAAGGATAAGAGTAGCAACGGTGAAAATGACATCTTTGTAATCCATACTGTTGTAGTATTCTTCTTAATAAAAACCTTGCCATGCAAGTTTTTAATCAAAATGGCATGCAACTTTGTCAGAATTTCAGCACCTAATTGGTTTAGTTACCCACAAAAATAAAAGTCAAGGAGGGCCGATGAGTTTTACGGTTCCACCATTGAGAATACTCAAATAATTGTAAGGTGCAAAGAAAAATTGAAGTTTGTAATGATGTACAAGAACAATGATGGCAAAAACAAAGTTGGGCTTTAGCCTCTCGGATTGATGATAATTTCACAAGGTAATTTTACCCAAATTGATGATAACTTCACAAGTTAATTTTCAAAATTATAATCTCACATTGAACAAAGGCTAATTTTTTTCATCATTAACTGCACAAAGTGACAAAACATAATGAAAATATAGATATAATCGAATAAACTCCACCTAACTAAAAATTTGATCAAGGTAACCGCCAAAAAAACAATGAATAAATAAAATAAAAAAAAATTAATTTAATATATGTATTAGCCAATAAAAGTACGACAAGAAGAAGACAGTTAGGCAGGTGGTGGACTGGTTCCAGTATATATTGTAAAACATCCCAACTATGTTGGAAAAAGAATTGTTCAGTTTTGCACTCCTACTGATATGTTTTGTTATTCACTCCCAGAATGTGCGTTAGGGGCTGTTTGGATGGTTGAAAGGTGTTGGGGAAATGGTTATTTTGCATGCCACATAGGATTTTACATTACAATTGTGGGTTTTCCATTGCTTGGTATCAATGAAATCATTTTCCATATTTCCTATAAAGTCATGAAAACAATTCCTTCCATAAAGTCATGAAAAGGCAAGGTGTCTTGTACTTTTTGAATATACTAATAGTTATGTTGATTGATGGGATGAAAGAGAGTTACTTTTGGCACTAAAAAATCAATTAAAATCCCCTTTTCCCCTAACAAGAATTCTTGAATACCAAACAATGGAAAAGGATGAAATCGTAGTATGCTAGAAATTGTGCACGCATTTCATGTAAAACAAGCAAGAAAACTAGAAATCAAGAAACATGTTGATTTGCTTTTCATGCTTTTCCTTAGTTTCTTTCTATGAAACAAACATGCCCTTAATGCAAGGAAGCACTTCACGGCGAGGAGTGGGGTCCATCAAACCTCCACAATTGTTAAGCAAAACATTAAAAATAACAAAGGAATACAAATCTTTAAAAAACGAGTAAATCATTGTTTCCATAAAATTTCAACTTGTTGGTAGAATTTATAATACAGGGATAATTGCATACAATATTCCTCATGTCTATATACCTCATAAAGGACAATAATCACACAATCGAATTTTTAGCACATAAGACCCCTATCGCTAGCCTCGATATGACTTAGGAAAAGAAATTTGACTTGATAATCTATGAGCTCATGATGCTAATAATCCAGTCGAGAGGAAACAGTTATGGTCTCTATATGACTTAGAAGAGGAAATTTGACCTCAATGTCATCTAACCCAGGAATGTTTCGAGCTGGTTAACAAGTCAAGGGGTCCTGAGTACTATGTGAGGTAAACATGATTGGCGGTATATGAAATTAATTCTGTAACTTATTTAATTTCAGAGTTATTATGTTTATGTCGCCTCAATTTTTTTTATATCATTTAGTACTCATGAACCCAAACTTGACAGCATATATTGTTCCTTCTGATTTCTCAGCCCAAAGACAAGTGGCAGATGCTGCTATCTCTTCCACATGTAAACTTAGTTTTCCAATGAATATTTATCTAGGATAAATAATTTCACTTCTTGAGCTTAATAAATGATTCAGACACCTTATGTTCACCTAGAACCTTCTTTAATTTAGGAAATTTAGATACTTGTTCACTAGTTGCTTCAGCTTCAATTGTGTTATCAGTAGTACCAACCAGCATTTTGATGTTCTATGGAAGCTCTTTTTATGGTTGGTTAGATCACTGATTGCACTCTTAGATGATCAACATACAAGAAGATTGAAACCGATACAAACTTAGGGAGTTCAATTGTGGATCATTGTTACTTTGTGTCATGCTAAAGAAGATAAACATGTTTATTGGGAAAGTGATGTCCTAATAATGGCTCAACACCAATTGAGAAAATTTAAGCAAGCTAATGCAAGAATGTTCCATAATTTAGAATTTAAGATGATCTCTCGTAATTATGATTTAGTTTTTTGATGGTCATACCATTGTAGCATATAATTTGACACCTAGTTTATGATGATCCTTAAAATTTGGCATTAAAAAAGCTTAAATTGGGAAATTAATCAAATTTTATCCATACCAAAAAGATTTGATTGGTGTGCATTTATTAATTTTTTTATAAGTACTCCATGACATGGTATATATCCAAATATAACATCTAAATTAATTTTCCTATTACCTCTTCTCACAACTATTACAAAATCATCAATATAAGGTATGGAAAAAGCTATCAAAGCAATCTATTTTCATTATTTTACTCAAAAATATCAATCCAATCATAAGTAAGATGTTATTAGAAAATCCTTTGGTACTCTGATATTAAGGTGTAGTTGTATATAACCATGTATTTTCAATGGTTTATGTAATTCCCAAATTAACTTATAACCTCTTATTATTTTTTTCAAACAGTTAATTATAGGTTATTTGTTAAATAAATTTTATTCTTAGTTTTATTGGAGTAACTTTATTATATTACCATATTCAATTATTCATACATTTCTTGGATTTTCTACATGCTATTTTCATACAAAAACATATGTAAATACTAAATAAGCACTTCAAATTTTTAAAAGTATTATTCTAAGATTTATTGATATGTATTGTTAATATGGTGGGCCCTCCCAAAGAATAATTCCTGGCTCCGCCCATGCTCCTAGCTGAACTCCAAAGCCAAAGAATAAAAGAACACAAATAAAACTGGTTCAAGCATTTCATCAAACACCTACACCTACATACCAAAAACTCAAAAAATCAACAGCTACTCACGCTTTGGTGGCCGCGTAGACGGCATAAAGCGGATCGGACGGGATCACGATGGCCGCTCCTGACCCAATGTTCACAACGGCCCCCTTCTTCCTCTCCAGCATCCCGGGGATGACAGCGTGCGTAACCCTAGTCACCCCCTCAACATTCACCTTCACCAAATTCCTCAACAGCTCATCGTCGACCTCATGAAAGTACCTCGCATAAGGATACGAGACCCCCGCGTTATTCACCAAGATCCCAACATCAAGCCCCTTGATCTTCTCCTTCAATCTATCCACCCCTTCGACCAAATCTCCAGCGAAGTCCACGACGACCGTCTCGATTTGGACCGAGCTGTATTTGGATTTGATTTCGGCTGAGACTTGGATCAATTTTTCGGGGTTTCTGCCGACGAGGAGGAGGTTGAGGCGTTTCCGGGCGAACTCGAAGGCGAAGGACTTTCCGATGCCGTCGGTGGCGCCGGTGATGAGGGCCCAGGAGCCGTAGGATCTGAGGTTCTTGGCGGGGCGGAGGAAGGTGACGTAGAGCCATGAGAGGAGAGAGAATGAGAGCTTGAGGAAGGAGATGAGGCCGAGAGAGGAGAGGATGAGGAGATGCGAGGGCTGAGATTTGAGAGAGGAGAAGAGAGAGAGTGGATCCATAGCTGCTTTTTTTTTTCCAGAGAGAGAGAGCTGGGAGGTTGGGAGAGTTGATGAGGGGTTTTATAGAGAAGAGAGAGATGGGTGAGATTGTTGAGAGTCGTTGAGCAGAAAACAGGAGGGGGAGTGAGCGCTCAATTAAAATTTGGTGCTTGGAAAAGTTGGAAGGTGTCAATTGAATATTGATTGTGTGAGAGAGAGAGAGATTCAAGTAGCTCATGTTCATTTGGCTAGCTGGCTCTGCGGAAATAATGGAGGGATGGAAGAGTGCATTGTCCCTTGTTTTGTATGCGTAACTTAATATTTGATGTTTCCAATGCAGTGCATCTAACCAAGGGCCACCAATTTACCAATCAATGGATCGATTTCAAAATGGAAAAAGAAAAACCAACAAAAGGACCTGTTTGGTTCAAAACTTAAAAAAATATGGATTATGAATGTGTGGCAAATCCAGTTATTTTGTCCCCGTAAAATTCCAAATTTTTTGTTTGGATGCAACTTCTAAAGATGAATTTGTAGGTATGTATCCATGTTGCATTTGGTACATGAAATGGAAGATTACCGAGAATCTTTGCATTCTCGGAAATGGGATGGCCAGGTATCTAATTCCAAGAAATCTTGCATTAACATACTTGGAATTACTTTAATCATTCCCGGTAATATATGTATGTGTAACCGTCGACCGACGGCGAGATCGGAAGATGGTTGGTGGATGACGACGAGGCAGGCGACAAACGGCTAATCGGCGGCGGAACGACGAGAGGCAGGCGACGGGCGGGCCGGCCGGCGGAGAACGTTCGATCTGCGGCGGCCGGTCGGTGAACAATCGGCAATGACCAACGGCCGGCAGGTGGCTAACGGCCGGTCGGCGACAGATCTACGATGGGCGGTGGGGCCGGCCGGCTGGCGGGTGGCAATGGAGGCCGGCAGTGGATGGTCATGGTTCTTTTCTTGTTATGCGGGAATATTTCGTGGTAATTTAGGATAGACACATGTTTTGGAGGGAATAGAATTACCATGAAATAAGGTCATTTGATTACCATGATAATTCTATATTCCCGGAAATACTGTTTACACCCGAACAAGTATGGTAATATAGGATTACCACCTAAATTATCTCCTACCAAGTACACCCTCAAAAATTTTGTTTGGTTTGCATGATAGAAATATAGATTTGAAATATGGAGTAAAGAAAGAGACGGAGATAGAGATGGTTTTTTATTTAGTTAAATGAAGACATGGCATCGATGTTAGGGATATGTATGCCCTAGAGGTCATTATTGTACATTGATATATATTATAGTGGATGCTTGGACATATATATAGAGGACTTTCTTGCTCGACATGATAGTATGCTATCTGGTTACTCTTTATCTTAACATGTACACTTATTATTGTTATAATGTCTCTCATATACATGTTTATGAAGCCCTTAGGGTGTAGGTTTGACTGTCAGGACTATGATGCGGATCATACTACTGGGACTTGGGTAGTCCACAAGCACATTCTTTAATTGTTCCTAGTCAAGGGTATATCGAGACAGGGCATCGATACACCAGAGTAGACAAGTGTGTATATTTCTTGATCCTGTATGGGGGCGATGGTTGATCCCATATCCATTGGTGTTTGACATCAAAGATTGTACACATGTGCTCATTAGAGAATGGGTACACCGAACAGGACTCGCCGAGAACTCCTAGTATGCCTATCGTCAGATAGCAGTTCTCTGGTGACACTTGTACAGGTTAGTCTGTAGACCCGAGATCGTCATAGAGTCTTGTGTGGCTTCTATTGTGATTTGTTTTCCTCCCTACCACGGCTCAAAGGAGGCGTGCAAACAGGTGGATTTTGGATACAGTCCCGAGTCACATGGAGGCAATGAGCGATAGGAGGGGTTTCGTCTCTCCCGGTATTAGGAGTTGATGTTGCGATATGCTCGATTGTCTATAAAGTAAGTCCCTGGGCAGGGCTGTTGATAAGATTTACTGGTAAGTGTTATCAGTAGTTTCTCGAACCGTTATAAGCCATACATCGGCATGACTTATTAAGTTACTAGGGTCTGACGTTACCACCCCTAGACTCGATATGCGACATATCAGACGAAGAGACCGGACTGTACGGTTAGTGTTTATGCCCTAGAAGGCCATTACTGTATCATACTAGTTTGTATATTACTTAATGGAAGCTTGGGATATTCACAGTTGTATTGACGGTCTTGCTAAAGATGGTAGTATGCTACTTGGTTTGAGTCTACTTTAATATGTGCATATGTTTCTTGTAATGTATTGCTTATACATATTAGTAGAGCCCTTAAGATCTTTGCTTGATTACCAGCGTTGTGATGGCAGTCACACTAGTGGAGGCTGGGTAGTCAATAAGCAACATCCTATACAGGTCCCTAGTCGTAGGATTATCGAGACAGGGCATCGATACTCCGGAGTAGACTAGTGTGTACTCTTCTCATCCCAGTTGGGGAGATGGTCTGTCCCACAGCCATCGGTACGTCGTACTAGAGATAGTATACAGGTGCTCGTTAGGTTACGGGTACACCGGACAGGACTCGCGAGGAACTGTTGGTTGGGATTATACCCGTCATCAGTTAACAGTTCCCAGGTGACATGAGTACAGCATAGTCCGCAGATTTGACACTGCTACTTCGCCTCGAGTGTGTCCCACTGTCCTTAGATTGCTACCCTACCACGGCTCAAAGGAGTTGTGCAAACAGGTAGCAGTTGGGTGCAGTCCCAAGCACTTGGAGGCAGTGGCGGTTAGACAGGATTCGTCTCTCTCGGTATTGGGAGTTGATATCGCGCTGTGTCAGAGAGCCATTACGCAAAGTCCCTGGCCAGGGCAAGCGAGATTTACTGGTAGGTTTTCCAGTAGTTTCTCAAGGTGTAATGGGCTATGCTCCGACACGACTTATACCGCTTTTAGGGGACTGACGCTTGCCTCCCCTAGGCCCGATATGCGATAGTCTTAGACGAACAGACCGGACTGTACGGAGATTGTCACAGCAGGCTCAGTAGGAGTTCGGATGGGTTTACTCATCAGCCTTCTTATCGACATCTACCTGGGGACCGTTACGTACAGCTAGTGCCGCTTGCGGTCTGTGGTTAAACCCACTGCCAGCGTAGTGTCAAGTCTTTAGAGTCCCATACAGAGAGTTTCCCTGCTTCGGGCGAAACGATATAGAGGTCGTATGGTTTTACGACAGGGTTCAGACGCATACGTGTTTTTACACACGTACGATGTTCGGACAGTTTTTACTAGTCGGCTTTGGTTTAAGCCAGATTCTAGTATCGGATTATTGGATTTATACAGTCTAAAGTTTTTCCGTGTTTTCACGGATAGGAGGGGCGTTCTCGTAATTTGTCGGGAAGCTTCTTAAAGGGTGATGACTTGGAGGGTAAGGTGGCATTTGCATTTATAGGATTAATGAGTCATGAGAGTGAATCATCCATGGAGTTAATGTTGCATTAATGTTTTAGATGACTCATGAGATGAATTACTCTATGAATTAATGAAGCATGATGACACATATTTATTTTTTTATTCATTTTAATATAATCATATGCTTCATATATTCAAATGATATCATTCATCCAAAAGGATTCTCATTCTCACCTTCTCTCTCCTCAAGCTCTCTCTCTTCAAACCCTAACCCTAACCTCTCATGTGTTGAGTTCAAGGGTTAGCTAGACTAATACTTCCATAATCCAACTCTATATCACCTAGGTTTCTTAGATTAACACTTTGAGTAACCTAGTTACCTCAAGTTAGAGGTTAAGCTTGGAGTAGGAGCTCTCGGGTGGATCGTCTTTGACTCGAGGAGGCCGTTGAGGTGCCGACGTTCCAAAGAGCTTACATGGAGTGGAGGACAGTGATGAAGACCCGAAGGACAAGTAACGTGAGGTATAACTTCGAATCAGAGTAGTTAAACCTTTCGTAGTTTGCTAGTAACGGTTTAGACACGATTCATGCGCTCAAGTCCGTGTTACGAAGCTTTGATAATCATTTTTCATATATTCCGCCTCCCCGCAAGTTCATGGGGTGCGTGACATGGACTTACAGTGGTATCAGAGCCTAATAAACCATTACTAGCTTGTTAGAAACTAATTAGAAGTTCGATCGACGGAAAACACGAAAACAAAACCCTAACACCCTATCAGTTTCCGTTGATTTTAAAAGTGTCAGAAAAATTATTTGATATGCCTTAAAATTCACAGCAGGGTATTATAAGAATACTGGGAAAATACGAGCTCCTAACTCGGTAAGACGGCCGCGGATCCGCGGCAAGAAGGTGCTTTTGGCCGCGGATCCGCCGCCGAGTCAACGCCGAGTTGACTCGGATTTGCTCTGTTATTCATTATTTTTGGTGTTTTGGTTTCCTGTATGTACTGTTTCTACCCAGGTTACTTCAGTGCTGGTTTGCTATTGGGGTAGACACGGAAAAAGGTTGTCAATCGATATTCTAAGTTATTTGCTAATCGGGTTTTTATCTGTAATGATTAATGTGTTCGTAAACCTTCCCTAACTGCTAGTATGTCGGTTGGCAGGGGGTTGCACATTTCTGTAATGTTTACTGTTTGTGTATATGAACTTGATTGGATCGTTGTGATGATTAGCCGAGGTTTGAGATGTGTTTTATATTCATTCATTCGATGTAAATTGTAATATGATGTAATATTCTTTTGCGGGGCACATCCAGGTTGCGGTTGTAGCCACCGTTGTATTATTTCATTTACTGTTTTTTGCTCCTAGGATAGACCCAAGGTGGCGTACACAAACTACCGGGTATGTCGAAGTGTTTAGTGGCCTACTCACGTTGTTGAGGGAGACCGCTTCACTTCGGGTACTTGGCGGGTAGTTTGCCGTACCCATAGGGGTCTAGGGTGGGGTAAAGGCCATTCATCACAACTGTGTAATCTGTCTTTTGTTGTAGGCTCAAAGCAAACACGGATTGCTTGTATATCCAATAATGTTCATCTGAGATCTGGAATGCCTATTATTGCGTCTGACGAATGTACAATATCTATATATGATAGCTATTTAGACGTCACTTATGTTTTACACCCGCGCTAGCCCAGCCCCCGCTCTGTCGTTAGTTAAGTAACCTAACGGGTGATGACAAGACCCAGTGGCGAATGCGGATGGCATAAGAGGACGTTGTATTTTCGTTGTTTTCTGTAATGATAGGTTAAATGATGGGACACATTATTTTAATGCAAAGAAAATAAACCAAAGTTGAATCGTTGGAACAAATTTAAAAGAAACCACTCGGTTATTTTAAAAGAGCAGAATTTTTAATTGCGGAGCTTTAACCACTCCTTTTAAAAAGCTATCAGGTTCTTTCGATTATATCAAGTTCACTACGTTCACGGTTTCGCCAAAACCAGTCGTAGCCCTCCGTCATTTCTTATGGATGGTCAGTAGTATTCAAGCTATGTTTGTTGGCTTTCGTCAAGGCATAGTGTTTGGTAGCTGCTGGGGTATTCATTTGTTGCATAGATAGATGAGTTGGTTTGGGACAGTCGTATTACCTTGTTGGCTTTCGTCAAGGGTATATATGGGTGGGTTCAAATTAACAAGATAATGATGGGCAGAACTTGACATGTGTTTTATGATTTGTTGGCTTTCGTCAAGGTCATAAGAACATGGGGCAGAAATCCACATCGGGAGTTTCTAAAGAAACTGAAATTTGCTAGTATTGCATACCATTTAGAGTTTGATGAATGTTGGTAGGATTTCTTCAACATTATCATACGATGATATTTGGATCCCGATCCTACTGTGAGTATATGCTACTTATCAGGAGATTCGTCACTTAACGATCAATGCTATAAACCAAGTAGGTGTCAAGAAAGGTGTCAGTGGGGATACGCCCCCAGAGAAAAGATGTGATTTAATTAAGGAACTTCGCGAAAGCGTTGGAAAACCTCCCTCGAAGTACCGACACTAGCCTGGCTGAACGGTTAAGCAAGTATTGTACAGTGAGAATAGTCCTGGCTAATTCTTCTTTTATGGTTTGAGGAAGGATTCGAGAAACAGTGGGAGCCATCCAGTCTAGATAAATTAAAAACCAATCTAAACTTGCAAGAGCATCATGCTAAAGTGTTTTCTTCTCTCTCTCTCTCTCATTGCAGCGACCTTGTGACCATGACTAGGTTACATCTAGATAACAAGTTGACTGAATCTTACTTATATGACTGGCAAAGGTCTGTCCAGATGTCCATTGCCTATGACAAGCTGGACCACCCTATTACTACTCAAGATCCCACCGTCCCAGGTCCAGTTTCCACCGTCACGGATATGGATATCCGTCAGACAAGGGAAAAGGATAAAGCGAAAGCTAAGTGCCTCGTGTTGGCTTCAGTTGATGGTGTATACCAGAAGCAACACGAGAAGATGGACTTAGTTTCCATCTTTCTCCATAACAAAGATTTATATGGAGAGCAATCTCATATCGCAAGATATGAGACCTCGAACGATTTAATTCAAGCGAGGTTTGATGTCGGGTCATCTGTAGGGGACAACGTCCTTACAATGACTAGCTCTGTTGATGAGCTCAAGGACCTGGAGACCACGTTGGGAAACAGGTCATACGCTGACTTATTTCCACAGTCCCTACCCTCTACTTACACCCTGAAAGAAATCATGGAGATACAAGCTCTGCTTAATGGGGGACCTTCTTCTTCTACATCCAGGACGAAAGCAAAGGGTGAAAAGAAGAAGACCTCTACAAGGCCGATATACGGTGTCAATAAAGTAGGAGGAAAGGGAAGAGCAAAAGTTTCGGGACTTGGTATAGCTAAGGAGGGATGTTCCTATTGTTATAGGAACGGGCATTGGCAGAAGGATTGCAGGGCTTTGGAAGCCAGTAGCCAGGATACGAGGCATGTTGTGGCTTCAGCCTCTAGTGTGTTTGTAATTGAGAACTGTTTGTCAATTAACTCTACTTCCTGGGTACTAGATACCGGAGCAGGATCTCATATCTGTAATTCATTACATGCTTTGAGAAACCGTAGAGATATAAGGATAGGTGATTTGTCTCTCAGAGTTGCAAACGGAATAAGCGTGGACGCTGAATCCGTGGGAGAATATCGCCTAGGTTTGACAAGTGGGCAGATATTGATTCTACGTAACTGTCTGTATGTACCTAGTTTGACTTGTAATATCATATCAGTGTCCTCACTTTCAAGAGAGGGATATGACTTTACATTCGTAAGCGATGTAGTTCACATCCACCTAAATCAAGTTCTGATTGGGTCCGGTACATTAGATGACGGTATATACGTATTGAGTCAAGCTCAGGTTTTCAATGTCCAGAACACACTTAAAAGAAAGTCTCCAGAAATGAATCAGGCTTTCTTATGGCATTGTAGACTAGGTCACATCAATGAAACACGATTAACGAAGTTACATAGAGAAGGATATTTGAATCCGTTCGAATATCAATCTTATGCCACTTGTGAATCTTGTCTCATGGGAAAGATGACAAAGACTCCGTTTACTGGACACGGAGTAAGAGCGAGCGAGCTCTTAGGACTCGTACACAGTGACGTATGCGGTCCAATGTTTACACATGCGCGAGGTGGTTATTCCTACTTCATTACTTTTACGGATGATTTCTCTAGGTATGGACATATCTTCTTGATGAAGTATAAATCCGAGGCCTTTGAGAAATTCCAGGAATACAAGAATGAAGTGGAAAACCAAACAGGCAAAAGTATTAAGACACTGAGATCTGATCGAGGTGGTGAATACTTAAGTGCCGAGTTCCTGGGTTACTTAAAAGAGAATGGAATTCTCTCTCAGCTTACTCCTCCATACACACCACAACACAACGGTGTATCGGAAAGGAAGAATCGAACCCTATTAGATATGGTTCGTTCCATGATGAGTAAGGCTGAGTTACCGCGATCATTCTGGGGTTATGCACTAGAATCAGCTGCATATCTTTTGAACAAGGTTCCAACCAAAACTGTGCCTACCACACCATATCAGATGTGGAGTGGGAAGAAACCCTATCTTCAGTACCTGAAGACATGGGGATGTCCAGCTTTTGTAAAAAAGCAGCATCCGGACAAGCTCGAGGCACGCTCAGTAGAGTGTAAGTTTGTGGGATATCCAAAGAACTCCATGGGATATTGCTTCTATTACGCAGAGGAACAAAAGGTTTTTGTTTCTCGTCATGCCCGCTTCTTAGAAACTGAATTTTTAGAAAATCAAAAGAGTGGGAGCGCAGTAGAACTGGAAGAAATTCCAGAACCACAAGCTGTTACTGAAAGTTTGGTAGAACAAGAAGTTTCAGAAGAAAGGGACATACCAGCGTCTATCCGCAGAAGTAGTAGGCAATCTCATCCGCCCGAGAGATACTACAGTTTTCTCATAGACGGGGATCGAGAAGATTGCGTCATTGATAATGACGACCCTACTAGCTTCCAACAAGCCATTCAGAGCGGCGACTCGGTAAAATGGCTAGATGCAATGCGGACCGAAATGGAGTCCATGTACACTAACAAAGTATGGACTTTGGACACTGCTCCAGATGGGGTAAAACCCGTAGGATGCAAGTGGATCTTCAGAAAGAAGATTGGTGTGGATGGACCGGTTGAAACCTATAAGTCTAGACTTGTTGCAAAGGGTTTCCGTCAAAGACCTGGTTTGGACTATGACGAAACCTTTTCTCCAGTGGCTATGCTCAAATCCATTCGGGTCCTTCTTGCTATTGCTGCCTTCCACGATTATGAGATCTGGTAGATGGACGTAAAGACGGCCTTTCTAAATGGTAATTTGGAAGAGAGCGTCTATATGGATCAGCCAGAGGGTTTCATTCAGAGTGGGAGCAGCGGTAAAGTATGCAAGCTGCTTAAATCCATTTATGGACTAAAGCAGCCATCGCGGAGTTGGAACATCTGTTTTGATGATACTGTCAAAGAATTCGACTTTATCAAAAATCCAGATGAACCATGCATATACAGTAAGATAGTAGGGAGAGTTATTGTATTCCTCATCTTGTACGTGGATGACATTCTCCTAATAGGAAATGATATTCTTATGCTACAGTCAGTCAAAAGATTCTTGTCACAGAAGTTCTCCATGAAAGACCTGGGTGATGCCACTTACATTCTGAGGATCCAGATCTATCGTGATAGATCAAAGAGGATGTTGGGACTTTCGCAGTCCAGGTACATAGACACCATATTGAAAAGATTCAGTATGGATGATTCTAAGCGCGGTAACCTACCGGCTTGTCACAGAATCACCCTCTCCAAAGAGATGTCTCCCAAGACTGATTTGGAAAGGATCTCATGTCGATTATACCCTACGCTTCTGCGGTAGGCTCTATAATGTATGCGATGTTATGTACCAGACCAGATGTAGCATACGCATTGAGCGTTGTAAGCCGGTATCAGGCAAACCCAGGGGAGAAGCACTGGATAGCAGTAAAGAACATTCTCAAGTACCTGAGAAGGACTAAGGAGATGTTCTTGGTGTATGGCGGAAAAGACCTCCAGATCGAGGCCTTTGCTGACTCCAGCTTCCAGAGTGACAAGGATGACTCCAAGTCCATGTCGGGTTATGTCTTTACCCTCAATGGAGGGGCGGTCTGTTGGAAGAGTTCCAAGCAGGAAACCGTTGCTGACTCAACGATGGAAGCGGAGTACATAGCTGCTTGCGATGTCGCAAAAGAAGCTGTCTGGATGAAGAAGTTCCTCACAGAACTTCAGGTGGTTCCTACCAGTGTTGGTCCAATACCTCTGTATTGCGACAACAACGGCGCTATAGCTTTAGCGAAGGAACCCAAGTCCCATCAGAAGTCCAGACACATCTTAAGACGGTATCACCTGATCAGGGAGATCGTCGATCGCCGGGAGATCGAGGTAAAGAGAGTAGATACAGAGAATAACACTGCTGATCCATTCACAAAGGCCAATCCTCATACGCAGTTCGAGAGGCTATTCGAGATGATAGGTCTGCGATATGCCGGTATATGGCCCTAGTGCAAGTGGGAGATTGTTAGTGTTTATGCCCTAGAAGGCCATTACTGTATCATACTAGTTTGTATATTACTTAATGGAAGCTTGGGATATTCACAGTTGTATTGACAGTCTTGCTAAAGATGGTAGTATGCTACTTGGTTTGAGTCTACTTTAATATGTGCATATGTTTCTTGTAATGTATCGCTTATACATATTAGTAGAGCCCTTAGGATCTTTGCTTGATTACCAGCGTTGTGATGGCAGTCACACTAGTGGGGTCTGGGCAGTCTATAAGCAACATCCTATACAGGTCCCTAGTCGTAGGATTATCGAGATAGGGCATCGATACTCCGGAGTAGACTAGTGTGTACTCTTCTCATCCCAGTTAGGAAGATGGTCTGTCCCACAGCCATCGGTACGTCGTACTGGAGATAGTATACAGGTGCTCGTTAGGTTACGGGTACACCGGACATGACTCACGGGAAACTGTTGGTTGGGATTATACCCGTCGTCAGTTAACAGTTCCCAGGTGACATGAGTACAGCATAGTCCACAGACTTGACACTGCTACTTCGCTTCGAGTGTGTCCCACTGTTCTTAGATTGCTACCCTACCACGGCTCAAAGGAGTCGTGCAAACAGGTAGCAGTTGGGTGCAGTCCCGAGCACTTGGAGGCAGTGGCGGTTAGACATGATTCGTCTCTCCCGGTATTGGGAGTTGATATCGCGCTGTGTCAGAGAGACATTACGCAAAGTCCCAGGCCAGGGCAAGCGAGATTTACTGGTAGGTTTTCCAGTAGTTTCTCAAGGTGTAATGGGCTACGCTCCGACACGACTTATACTGCTTTTAGGAGACTGACGCTTGCCGCCCCTAGGCCCGATATGCGATAGTCTTAGACGAACAGACCGGACTGTACGGAGATTGTCACAGCAGGCTCAGTAGGAGTTCGGATGGGTTTACTCATCAGCCTTCTTATCGACATCTACCTGGGGACCGTTATGTACAGCTAGTGCCGCTTGCGGTCTGTGGTTAAACCCACCGCCAGCGTAGTGTCGAGTCTTTAGAGTCCCACACAGAGAGTTTCCCTGCTTTGGGCGAAACGATATAGAGGTCGTATGGTTTAATTGTTAGTGTATATGCCCTAGAGGCTATTACTGTATCATACTAGTTTGTATATTACTTGATGAAAGCTTGGGATATTCACAGTTGTATATACAATCTTGCTCGAAATGGTAGTATGCTACTTGGTTTGTCTCTGCTTTAATATGTGCATATGTTTCTTTTAGCATATCGCTGATATACATATTAGTAGAGCCCTTAGGATCTTTGCTTGATTACCAGCGTTGTGATGGCGCTCACACCCGTGGGGGCTGGGTAATCCATAAGCACATCCTTATACATGTCCCTGGTCGTTGGACTATCGAGACAGGGCATCGATACTCCGGAGTAGACTAGCGTATGCGCTTCTCATCCCAGTGTGGGAGACGGTCTGTCCCACAGCCGTCAGTACGTCGTACTTGAGATAGTATACGGGTGCTCGTTAGGTTACGAGTACACTGGACAGGACTCGTCGGGAACTGTTGGTTGGTATTATACCTATCGTCAGTTATCAGTTCCCAGGTGACATGAGTACAGCTTAGTCCGCTGACTTGATACTGTCACTTCGCCTCGAGTGTGTTCCCACTGCACTTTGATTACTACCCTACCACGGCTCAAAGGAGTTGTGCAAACAGGTAGTTTTTGGGTGCAGTCCCGAAGCACTTGGAGGCAGTGACGGTTAGACAGAATTCGTCTCTCCCGGTATTGGGGGTTGACATCGCGCTGTGTCCAGGAGAGCCATTACACAAGTAGTCCCTGGCCAGGGCAAGCGAGATATACTGGTAGGTTTCCAGTGTTATCTCAGGGTGTTCTGGGCTACACTCCGACACGACTTGTACCGCTATTAGGGGACTGACGTTCACCGCCCCCTAGGCCCGCCATGCGTTGTATCAGACGAACAGACCGGACTGTATGGAGACTGTCACATATAGGCTCAGTAGGAGTTCAGATGGGGTCACATCGTCAGTCTTCTTATCGGCATCTACCTGGGGACCGTTACGTACAGCTAATGCCGCTTGCGGTCTGTGGTTAAACCCACTTTCAGCATAGTGTCGAGTCTTTAGAGTCCCACACAGAGAGCTATTCGCCTTTAGGCAAAATGAGTAGAGGTCGCATGGTTTTGCGACAGGGTTCGTTCACATCCGCGCACTTGTGCACGTTTGTTGTCCGGACAGCTTATACTAGCGGGCTTTGGTTTAAGCCAGATCCTAGTATATGATTTGGGATTGGTTTTATCTCTTTGTATTCGTGTTCCCCGGATCACGAATACGGGTGCGTATGCACAGTTTCTTGAGACAGAGGGAGAGGACTTTGATTAGGGTTAATGACCATTGTCATTTTATTAACCCTAATACTTATGTGTGTATTATGGTTAATTGATATTAGTTTAATATAATTGTGCATGGTTATGGTTGTTGACCATTTGACTATCTTGACTTGTTGACCTTAGTTGACATGTTGACCATCATCATTCCATATAAAAGATGCTCTTTGATCCTTGCAATTAGCATTAAATATGAAATGATAATGGTCATGTCTTGATTAAGCCATGACAATTATCTCACTAATTATCTATTTACAATAATTCACACATATATGTGAGAATGCTTCATTATTCTCTCATTCTATCATTTTACTTTCTCTCTCTTGCTCTTCCTCTTCCTCAAGCTCTCCCCTCTCATGTGTTGAGAAACACTTGAGCTTGAGAAAAACCTCTTCTTGATAATCTCTACTCTCATCTAGGGTTCTAGGATTAGCACTTCTAGCACCCTAGTTACTTCTAGCTTGGAGTTGAAGCCAAAGGTTGAGGCTTTCGGGTGGATCCTTCTTCGACGTGAGAAGACGACAAAGGTGATCCCTTTCTACTACTCCAAGGAGCAAGGAGAGAATGACATAAAGCCCTAGGTATAACCATTCTAACCTTTAGCTAGTTTCTAGTTAGCTTTAGCTTGTTTTTGTTTAGCAAAGATCCTCCTTTGTTTAGTCCATGTTGCCTAGTATGATAAAAATTTGATTTTTATTCCGTTTTCCGCCTCCCCGTAAGCACCGGGGTGGGCAACGTGGACTTACAGTGGTATCAGAGCCTAACTAAACATAAACTAGCTAGGTAGTAAAAGTGTATGGAAGTTTGATCGGAAAAATCGAAAAACCAAAATATCAAAACCCTAACTTTCTGTTAAAATTTTTCCTGTTCAAAATAAAATAAATCATACTCCAAAAATAATCTCAGGGTTTTGTTAAGAAACTCACCAAACCCGGTCCAGTGAATCGATCAAAGCGCCGCGGTTCCGCGGCAATAGCAAGCTATTGCCGCGCAACCGCGGCCGAGTTGACTCGGTTCTGGGTCAAGTTTGGTGCAGTGTTCTTCTGGCTTGGTTTTGGGATTTTTAAGATGGTTTATATGTGCCCAGGTTTTTCAGAAAAGAAATTTGTTTTTGGGGGCCTATAAATCCGTATTTTTGATCGAACTTCACTACACTTTGACTAAAAGGTTATATCTGTGATGTTTATATGTATTGAACGTCGGCTAATCGCTATATGTCGATTAGTCGGGGTTATACATATCTGTGATCTGTGTTTGATGATGGTATGTGTATATGAATGCGTTGGATTGTCGCGGGTGAATAGCCGGGGTGGATGTGAGATGAGTGTTTCTTTTTCTTTCATTCATTGTAATATGTAAATTCATGTAATATTATTTGTATGGCCGCACAACCGGGTCGGGGTTGTAGCCGTCATTGTATATTTCTTTTTACTGTTTTTGCTCCTAGGATAGACCCATGGAGGGGGTGCACAAACTACCGGGTATCTCGAAGTGCCGAGTGGCCTACTCACGGTGTTGAGGGAGGTTGCTTTGCTTCGGGTACTTGGTGGGTAGTTTGCCGCACCCGTAGGGGTCTTGGGTGGGGTATTTGGCTATTCACCGCGACCGTGTAATCCGCTTTTCGTTGCAGCTCGAACGGATTGCGGATTCCTAGTATATCCAATGTATTCATCTGTGATCTGTAATGTCTATCATTGCTATATATTTATATATGATAACTATTTAGGCGTTGCTTATATTTTACAGCCGCGCTAGCCCAGCCCCCGCTCTGTCGTTAGTTAAGTAACCTAACGGGTGATGACGGGGCCCCGTGGCGAATGCGAATGGCATAAGCGTACGTCATATTTTGGTTGTTTTCTGCAATGGTAGGATTAAATGATGGGACGCATTAAAAGAACTAATGCAAGAAAATAAACCAAGTAAAAGTCGATTGGAACACTTTGAAAACCACTCGGTTCTTTTCAAAACTAAACTTTTAAACGCGGAGCTTGAACCACTCCTTTTAAAAGCTATCTCGTTCCATCGATTATATCAAGTTCACTACGTTCACGATTTCGCCAAAACCATTCGTAGCCCTCTGTCATTCCACATGAATGGTCAAAAAGTATTCAAGCTATGTATTTTGGCCAAAGTCAAGGCATAGTGATTGGTAGCTATTGGGTATTCATGTGCAGCATAGATAGATGCGTTCGTTTGGGACAGTCGTGCTGCCATTTTGGCCAAAGTCAAGGGTAGGTACGGGTGGGTCCAAATTAACCAGGAGAATGACGGGTAGAACTTGACATGTGACTTATGATATTTTGGCCAAAGTCAAGGTCATAAGAGCATGGGGCAAAAATCCACATCGGGAGTTTCATAAGTACTGAAACTTGCTAGCGCTGCATACCATTTGGAGTGTGATGATTCTGGTAGGATTCCTTCGGTTTTATCACGCGATGATATTTAGATCCCGATCCTACTGTGAGTATATGCTACTCCTCGGGAAAACTCTCACTTAACGATCAATGCTATAAACCCAGTAGGTGTCTAGAAAGGTGTTAGCGGGGCTACGCCCACAGGGAAAAGAGGTTACTTAATTAAGGAACTTCGCGAAAGCGTTGGAAAACCTCCCTCGAAGTACCGACACTGGCCTGGCTGAACGGTTAAGCAAGTATTGTACGGTGGGATTGATCCTGACTAATCATTTCTTTACGGTTTGAGAAGGGATTCGAGAGACAGTGGGAGCCATCCACTTTAGACAAATTAAAAACCACTCTAAACTTGCAAGAGCATCATGCTAAAGTGTTTCTTTTCTCTCTCCTAATTGCAGCGACCATTCAACATGACCGGACTTAAGTTATTACTAGATAAAAACATATTGACAGGGCCAAACTACAAAGATTGGCTCAGGAATATCAAGATGGCAATCACTTACGACAAGTTGGGGTATGTCCTTTCCACCAAAGCTCCCCCTGTCCCAGGTCCCACCTCCAGCGTTGCGGATAAAGAAATCCGTAAGACATGGGAGATCGATTGCGCGAAGGCCAAATACCTCGTGCTTGCCTCGATGGACAACGAACATCAGAGGAGGCATGAGAATATGGACCTGGAGTCCATATTTCTCCATACAAAAGAACTGTATGGAGAGCAGTCTCGTATCGCAAGATACGAAGTGTCGAAGAAGCTATTTTCGGCAAGATTGGCCGTCGGATCATCGGTAGCGGAACACGTGCTTAAGATGATTGGTTACATAGAGGAGCTCGCGGACCTTGGGACCACGTTGGAGAATGAACTCTACACCGATTTGATTCTCCAGTCCCTTCCTTCCACTTACGCCCAGTTTGTCTTAAACTTCAACATGCATGGAAAGGAGGTAGAACTTTCCGAACTTCTGAACATGTTGATGAGTGCTGAGGGCACCCTACAGAAGGGTAGGGAAACATCCACTTTGTTTGTAGGAGGATCTTCCTCTTCTAGATCCAGGGCGAAAGCCAAGGGTAAGAAGAAGAAAGCCCCCGCCAAACCAAGAGGAGGTGTCAGTAAAGTGGATACGAAGGGAAAGGGAAAGGCAACAAAGGTAGCGGGAAAGCTGGTGGGAAAGGAAGAATGCTTCTATTGTCACAAAAGTGGACACTGGAAACAGGATTGCAAGGCTTGGAAGGCCAGAACACAGGATTTGAAGCGAGTTGCGGCTTCAGCTTCAGGTGTGTATGTTATTGAAAACTGTCTATCAATAAACTCTACTTCCTGGGTATTGGATACCGGATCAGGATCTCATATCTGTAATTCTTTGCAGGCGTTGAGAAAGCGTAGAGTTTTGAAGGCAGGTGACATGACCCTCAGAGTTGCAAACGGTGCTAGCATGGATGCTGAGGCCGTGGGGGACTATCACCTGGGATTGTCGGATGGAAACTTTTTGGTTTTGCGTAGTTGTTATTATGTACCAAATGCAACCTGTAATATCATTTCTGTATCTTTATTATCTAAAGAAGGTTATGAATTTGCATTTGTAAGTAATGTAGTGAACATTCACCTTAATCAAGTTTTGATTGGGTCAGGTACATTGAACAACGGTATATACGTTTTAAACCAACCACAGATTTTCAATGTCCAGAATACACAGAAAAGAAAGTCTCCAGAAATCAATAAAACTTTCTTATGGCATTGTAGACTGGGTCACATCAATGAGAGAAGGTTGACTAAGTTACATACAGAAGGATATTTGGATCCGTTTGAATATCAATCGTATGCAACTTGTCAATCCTGTCTCAAAGGAAAAATGACAAAGACTCTGTTCACTGGACACGGAGTAAGAGCGAGCGAGAACTTGGGACTCGTCCACAGCGACGTGTGCGGTCCAATGTCTACACATGCGCGAAGCGGTTATTCTTACTTTATTACTTTTACGGATGACTTTTCAAGGTACGGATATGTCTTCTTAATGAAACATAAATCCGAGGCTTTTGAAAAATTCCAGGAATACAAGAATGAAGTAGAAAAACAAACAGGCAAAAGTATCAAGGCACTGAGATCTGATCGAGGTGGTGAATACTTGAGTGCCGAGTTCCTGGATTACTTAAAAGAGAATGGAATTCTCTCTCAGCTTACTCCTCCATACACTCCGCAACACAACGGTGTATCGAAGAGACGGAACCGAACCTTATTGGATATGGTACGGTCCATGATGAGTAACGCTGAGTTGCCGCGATCGTTCTGGGGATATGCGCTAGAATCAGCTGCATACCTTTTGAACCGAGTTCCAACTAAGACTGTGCCTATTACACCATATCAGATGTGGTGTGGGAAGAGACCCTATCTTAATCATATTAAGACATGGGGATGTCCAGCTTTTGTAAAAAAGCAGCATGCGGACAAGCTCGAGGCACGCTCAGTACAGTGCAAGTTTGTGGGATATCCAAAGAACTCCAAGGGATATTTCTTCTATTGCGAAGAGGAATAAAAGGTTTTTGTTTCTCGCCATGCCCACTTTCTAGAACACCAGTTCATAGAAAAAGATATAAGTGGGAACGCAATAGAACTGGAAGAAATTCCAGAACCACGAGCTATTACTGAAAGCTTAGTAGAACCAGAGGATTCGAAAGATCAGGACATTCCCACGCCACTCCGCAGGAATAGTAGCCAGTCTCATCCGCCCGAGAGATACTACGGTTTTCTCATAGACGGGGATAGAGAGGATTGCATCATAGATTGTGATGAGCCTACTAGCTTCCAGCAAGCCATTCAGAGCGTCGACTCGGTAAAATGGCTGGATGCAATGCAGACCGAAATGGAGTCCATGTACACTAACAAAGTATGGACGTTGGACATTGCTCCAGATGGGGTAAAACCCGTAGGATGCAAGTGGATCTTCAAAAGGAAGATTGGTGTAGATGGACAGGTTGAGACCTATAAAGCTAGACTGGTTGCAAAGGGTTTTCGTCAAAGACCTGGTTTGGACTATGATGAAACCTTTTCTCCAGTAGCTATGCTGAAATCCATTCGGATCCTTCTTGCCATTGCTGCCTTCCACGATTATGAGATTTGGCAGATGGACGTAAAGACAGCCTTTCTAAATGGACATTTAGAGGAGTGTGTCTATGTGGACCAGCCAGAGGGTTTCATTCAGAGTGGGAGCAGCGGAAAGGTGTGCAAGTTGCTTAAGTCCATTTATGGACTAAAGCAGGCATCGCGGAGTTGGAACATCTGTTTTGATGAGACGGTCAAGGAATTTGGCTTTATCAAAAATCCAGATGAACCATGCATCTATTGTAGATTTGTAGCGAGAATTGTAGTATTCCTCGTTTTATACGTGGATGACATTCTCTTAATAGGAAATGACATTCCTATGCTACAATCTGTCAAGGGGTTCTTGTCACACAGGTTCTCCATGAAAGACCTGGGTGATGCCTCATACATTCTGGGTATCCGGATCTACCGTGACAGATCCAAGAGGATATTAGGACTTTCACAGTCCAGGTACATCGACACCATACTGAAGAGATTCGGTATGGAAGATTCCAAGCACGGTAATCTACAGGCTTGTCACGGGATCACCCTCTCCAAAGAGATGTCTCCCAAGACTGATTTGGAGAGAGATCGCATGTCTATTATACCCTACGCTTCTGCTGTAGGCTCTATAATGTATGCAATGTTGTGTACCAGACCGGATGTGGCTTATGCACTGAGTGTGGTAAGCAGGTATCAGTCAAACCCTGGGGAGAAACATTGGATAGCGGTAAAGAACATTCTCAAGTACCTGAGAAGGACTAAGGAGATGTTCTTGGTGTATGGCGGAAAAGACCTCCAGATTGAGGCCTTTGCTGACTCCAGCTTCCAGAGTGACAAGGATGATTCCAAGTCCATGTCGGGTTTTGTTTTCACCCTCAATGGAGGGGCGGTGTGTTGGAAGAGCTCCAAACAGGAAACCGTTGCTGACTCGACTATGGAAGCGGAATACATCGCTGCATCTGATGCCGCAAAAGAAGCTGTCTGGATGAGGAAGTTCTTGAAAGAACTTCAGGTGGTTCCGTCCATTGTTGACCCAATACCTTTGTATTGCGACAACAACGGGGCTATAGCTTTAGCGAAGGAACCCAGGTCCTATCAGAAATCCAGACACATCTTGAGGCGGTATCACCTGATCAGGGAGATCGTGGATCGCCAGGAGATCGAGGTTCGTAGGGTTGCTTCAGAAGATAACACTGCAGATCCATTCACCAAGGCCTTGCCCCAGACTCAGTTCGAGCGGCTGATCGAGATGATAGGTCTTCGATACGCCAGTACATAGCCTTAGTGCAAGTGGGAGATTGTTAGTGTATATGCCCTAGAGGCCATTACTGTATCATACTAGTTTGTATATTACTTGATGGAAGCTTGGGATATTCACAGTTGTATATACAATCTTGCTCGAAATGGTAATATGCTACTTGGTTTGTCTCTGCTTTAATATGTGCATATGTTTCTTTAGCATATCGCTGATATACATATTAGTAGAGCCCTTAGGATATTTGCTTGATTACCAGCGTTGTGATGGCGCTCACACTCGTGGGGGCTGGGTAATCCATAAGCACATCCTTATACAGGTCCCTGGTCGTTGGACTATCGAGATAGGGCATCGATACTTCGGAGTAGACTAGCGTATGCGCTTCTCATCCCAGTGTGGGAGACAGTCTGTCCCACAGCCGTCAGTACGTCGTACTTGAGATAGTATACGGGTGCTCGTTAGGTTACGAGTACACTGGACATGACTCGTCGGGAACTGTTGGTTGTTATTATACCTATCGTCAGTTATCAGTTCCCAGGTGACATGAGTACAGCTTAGTCCGCTGACTTGACACTGTCACTTCGCCTCGAGTGTGTTCCCACTGCACTTTGATTACTACCCTACCACGGCTCAAAGGAGTGGTGCAAACAGGTAGTTTTTGGGTGCAGTCCCGAAGCACTTGGAGGCAGTGATGGTTAGATAGGATTCGTCTCTCCGGTATTGGGGGTTGACATCGCGCTGTGTCCAGGAGAGCCATTACACAAGTAGTCCCTGGCCAGGGAAAGCGAGATATACTGGTAGGTTTCCAGTGTTATCTCAGGGTGTTCTGGGCTACACTCCGACACGACTTGTACCGCTATTAGGGGACTGACGTTCACCGCCCCCTTAGGCCCGCCATGCGATGTATCAGACGAACAGACCGGACTGTACGGAGACTGTCACATATAGGCTCAGTAGGAGTTCAGATGGGGTCACCTCGTCAGTCTTCTTATCGGCATCTACCTGGGGACCGTTACGTACAGCTAGTGCCGCTTGCGGTCTGTGGTTAAACCCACTGCCAGCGTAGTGTCGAGTCTTTAGAGTCCCACACAGAGAGCTATTCGCCTTTAGGCAAAATGAGTAGAGGTCGCATGGTTTTGCGACAGGGTTCGTTCACATCCGCGCACCTGTGCACGTTTGTTGTCCGGACAGCTTATACTAGCGGGCTTTGGTTTAAGCCAGATCCTAGTATATGATTTGGGATTGGTTTTATCTCTTTGTATTCGTGTTCCTCGGATCACGAATACGGGTGCGTATGCACAGTTGCTTGAGACAGAGGGATAGGACTTTGATTAGGGTTAATGACCATTGTCATTTTATTAACCCTAATGCTTATGTGTGTATTATGGTTGATTGATATTAGTTTAATATAATTGTGCATGGTTATGGTTGTTGACCATTTGACTATCTTGACTTGTTGACCTTAGTTGACATGTTGACCATCATCATTTCATATAAAAGATGCTCTTTGATCCTTGCAATTAGCATTAAATATGAAATGATAATGGTCATGTCTTGATTAAGCCATGACAATTATCTCACTAATTATCTATTTACAATAATTCACACATATATGTGAGAATGCTTCATTATTCTCTCATTATATCATTTTACTTTCTCTCTCTTGCTCTTCCTCTTCCTCAAGCTCTCCCCTCTCATGTGTTGAGAAACACTTGAGCTTGAGAAAAACCTCTTCTTGATAATCTCTACTCTCATCTAGGGTTCTAGGATTAGCACTTCTAGCACCCTAGTTACTTCTAGCTTGGAGTTGAAGCCAAAGGTTGAGGCTTTCGGGTGGATCCTTCTTCGACGTGAGAAGACGACAAAGGTGATCCCTTTCTACTACTCCAAGGTGCAAGGAGAGAAGGACATAAAGCCCTAGGTATAACCATTCTTACCTTTAGCTAGTTTCTAGTTAGCTTTAGCTTGTTTTTGTTTAGCAAAGATCCTCCTTTGTCTAGTCCATGTTGCCTAGTATGATAAAAATTTGATTTTTATTCCGTTTTCCGCCTCCCCGTAAGCACCGGGGTGGGCAACGTGGACTTACATTTATGACAGGGTTCAGACGCATACGTGTTTTTACGCACGTACGATGTTCGGACAGTTTTTACTAGTCGGCTTTGGTTTAAGCCAGATTCTAGTATCGGATTATTGGATTTATACAGTCTAAAGTTTTTCCATTTTTTCACGGATAGGAGGGGTGTTCTCGTAATTTGTCGGGAAGCTTCTTGAAGGGTGATGACTTGGAGGGTAAGGTGGCATTTGCATTTATAGGATTAATGAGTCATGAGAGTGAATCATCCATGGAGTTAATGTTGCATTAATGTTTTAGATGACTCATGAGATGAATCACTCTATGAATTAATGAAGCATGATGACACATATTTATTTTTTATTCATTTTAATATAATCATATGCTTCATATATTCAAATGATATCATTCATCCAAAAGGATTCTCATTCTCACCTTCTCTCTCCTCAAGCTCTCTCTCTTCAAACCCTAACCCTAACCTCTCATGTGTTGAGTTCAAGGGTTAGCTAGACTAATACTTCCATAATCCAACTCTGTATCACCTAGGTTGCTTAGATTAGCACTTTGAGTAACATAGTTACCTCAAGTTAGAGGTTAAGCTTGGAGTAGGAGCTCTCGGGTGGATCGTCTTTGACTCGAGGAGGCCGTTGAGGTGCCGACGTTCCAAAGAGCCTACATGGAGTGGAGGACAGTGATGAAGACCCGAAGGACAAGTAACGTAAGGTATAACTTCGAATCAGAGTAGTTAAACCTTTCGTAGTTTGCTAGTAACGGTTTAGACACGATTCATGCGCTCAAGTCCGTGTTACGAAGCTTTGATAATCGTTTTTCATATATTCCGCCTCCCCGCAAGTTCATGGGGTGCGTGACATGGACTTACAGACTCGATATGCGACATATCAGACGAAGAGACCGGACTGTACGGTAAGTGTTATCTATAGACTTCATGGGAGTTTGGACAAGCTTGCTTGTTGATCTTCTATTCGCTCAATACCTGAGTAGCCGTTACGTCCAGCTAGTACCGCTGACGGCTTGTGGATGATTGATGTGATCATCACCTACTGCTGGCGTATTGACGAATGTTTAGAGTCCCACACAGAAGTTTCCTGGTTCAAGCGAAATGAAGTAGGGTACATATGCTGATATGTGCGGGGGGGGGGAAGGGCTGATTAAATACGAGTATGTGATACCGTATTCTAATCTGGCGGTTATTTGTTATCGGTTAAGTTATATGTGATATAACCGGATTATTGGATCAAGTGTTGATTTGATAATGTGATATACAGATAGATGATATTAGTCGGCTATCTATGATATAACCGGATTATTAAATCAAGTGTTGATTTAATAATTTGATATAATTATATATTAACTAATGTTATTAGCTCACTAATTATTCTTCATAATATATATATATATATATATATATATATATATATATGAGAATAATGGAGGAAAGATGCCATAGGAGGGAATTTTCTCCTCTGGCGTCGAAAAAATACACCCTCCCTCATTTTTTCCGCCGATCAGCACCCACCATCTTCATCGTTATCATCTAAGATGTGGGTATACCAAATTTCATGTGATTCTACAACCATTTCACCGTTAATTTAGCAATGTAAAAAGTTCTATTGTCGGTAAATCGTTAATTTTGAACTTACTAAATCAACGGTGAAAAAGTTGTAGAATCACATGAAATTTGGTGTACCCACATCTTAGATGATAAAGATGAAGATGGTGGGTGCCGATCGTCGGAAAAAATAAGGGAGGGTGTATTTTTTCGACGCCATAGGAGGAAATTCCCTCCTATGGCCTCTTTCCTCTATTAATATCTCTCTCTCTCTCTCTCTATATATATATATATATACTCTCTCTCTCTCTCTATATATATATATATATATATATATATATATATATATATGAAGAATGATGGGATTTTCTATTTTGTGAAAATAGAAAATGAAAAGAAAAATGGGGAGACTTTTGATGGGATTTTAACATTTTTATATTACTCTTGACTCACTATTGAAGCATGGTTCTATATTTTATTTGGAAAAAATGGCATGCTTTAATAAGTGAGGATTTTTTGGTGAGCAATTTTACACTTGGTTATTTTCCAAGCTCATTTGCCTTAGCCATTTTAGAGAGCTCTCTCCATTTTCCTTCTTCTTCCTCATTCATGTTTCAAGCTCTAAACCATCACATATGTTGTGAACCCTAGAGCTTGAGATCCTAAGTGAGCAAACAAAACCCTTACTTCACCATCATACACTTGATTAGCACTCAAGTGTAGTGTTTTTCTTTCACTAAAGAGTTTAGTGAAGAGGTAGCTTGAGCTAGAGAGACTTCGGGTGGATCATCTTCGGTACGAAGATCACGGAGGAGGCTCGTTCAAACTTCAAGTGAAGCTACGAGTTGTGGTAGGGACTACAACCCGGAGCATTTGAAGCAAAGGATTCGATCAACAAAGGTTGTTGTTTCTATCCTTAGCTTATAGTTTTTGATATCATGTTTAAAACCCTAATCTTCTTGTTAGATTCTAGGTTAGTGTTCATTAACATCATGAAATTCTGAAAATCGCATGTGTGATACTCGTTTTAACCCTATCGTGGTGCTAGTAAACACTTTCATGGTATCAGAGCCAAACTAGAATATTTGGGTAGGTCTTTACGATGTTAAAGTGTTCGATCGGTTTTCGAAGTCCGCAAAATATGTAGTTTCTGTCGATTTTTTCAAAAGTTGAAATTTTCGTGATTAAAAATATGCAGAAAATCGTGCAGGTGATTCTATGGAGCCCCAAGAAAAACGAGGGCCTAACTCAACTAAGTCGCGGCGGAACCGCCGCGGTTCCGCCGCACTCTTAGTAAGTTGTGGACTCCAACTTCTTGTGCTGCTCCATTGTTATTTTTGGTACTTTCTGGATGTTTTAAATGAGACTCAAGTTGTTTAGGTCTTTGGGGTTTGTGGGTGTTTGTTAAATCGATCGAAATGTTTAACGTTGTATAGATGATGATGATATGTGATACAATATTTAGAATCTATACTAATTGGTTTTATGAAAACTAGTTTGTATGTGTAAATCTAGCATTTAGTATCGTTTGATCGATTGCCACGGAGTTTTGATTCGGATCAGAACTCCGTCTCAATCGTGTATAGTACGCGATTACTTAGTCGAGAATCCTGTTGAATTATCCGACAGCTTATTGAAAAAAGTTTTCAATTAGAGACTAAAATGCAAGGTTTGTATGTTAGGCATGAAATTCGGAATATGAGATATTCCGGGTTTATGATGTCTAAGGTATTTGCGGATTCTAAATATTGTAGTTTTCTATTTCTTTTCTGCGACCATAAGTGTAATATGTGGGATATCCCAAATCTCGTTGTTATATGTCAACGGGATTCGGGATATGCGTATTTACTTACGTTGATGACATCTTATGTTATGTGTTACTGTGATGTGTTATATTGGATCGTCGTGAATGAATAGCCGGGGTTTTTATGTGAGATGAGAGTTTTTCAATTTTCATGCATGTAAAATTTGTATGTAATATTCTTTTATTGGGACACTTCCGGGTTGAGGATGATGTCACCATTGATACATATTATTTACTTTTCCGCATTAGGATAGACCCAAGGCGGGGAGCACAAGTAACCGGGTTCTAGAGTCTAGTGGGAGACCATCTCAAGGAGTCGAGACCGGGTCTCCTAACTCTAGAATTGACAGGGTTGCTTGTCGCTCTCGCAGGGGTCTTGGGATGTGGATTTGGCTGTTTATCATGACTGTGGAATCCGTGTTTTCATTACTGGCTGAATTTAAAACACGGACCTCCCAGTATATCCAATATTTCATATGTTGACTTCTGCTGCTTGGTTCTGTGATGTGATCATATAACTGCGTAAGACGAATGCTATATTATATATATGATATATAATAAACGTTGCTTATGTTTTTCACCCGCGCTAATCCAGTCCCCGCTCTGCCGTTAGTTAAGTAACCCAACGGTGCATGACGGGCCCCGTGGCGAATGCGGATGGCATAAGCGTACGTTCTATTTTCGTTTCTTTTTCTGTGATGTTTAGGGAAACATTAAATGATGGGACTTCATTAATGAGATTAATGAAAAGAAAAGAAACCTAAAGATATTGTAGAATCGAAATTTTAAAAAGGCAGCTCTAGTTTTTTTTCTTTGCATAATGGTATTCCTTGATGAATATCCAGCATCTCATTCGATGAGGAAAGAGCCGAGATCCCTTCACCGGGAGTGACCTCTTTAGAAAAACTAGAAAATGCTACAACCCACTCGGTTTTGTTTTAATAGCTTCTCTAGTTCTTATTTTGCATAATGGCATTCCTTGATGAATATCCAGCACCTCATTCGATGAGGAAAGAGCCGAGATCCCTTCACCGGGAGTGACCTCTTTAGCAAAACTAGCAAATGCTACAACCCACTCGGTTTTGTTTTAATAGCTTCTCTTGTTCTTATTTTGCATAGTGGTATTCCTTGATGAATATCAAGCACCTCATTCGATGAGGAAAGAGCCGAGATCCCTTCATCGGGAGTGGCCTCTTTAACGAAACTAGCAAAGGCTACAAAAAACACTCCTTTTCAAATTGTAAGTCTACGCTAGCGCCCCGGCAGTCTACAGACGCCAAATGCGGAACAAAAAAACTTTTAACTGGCGCTATCGTATACTTTAACCCGGATCTTCCATTATTGCTAAACTAACAAACTGTAAAGAGTGTAGGAAGATTGTACCGAACGATCCGAGTCCTTCGTTCTTCAACCATCATCCCATGCTCCGTTGCGGCTGCTCCGATCTCGTCGATCTCCGATCTCCTCGTCGAGGTGGCACCACATGATCGGTTCTTTAAACGGGCTCCCGCCTCTGACTCGAGGCAACTCGATCGTCAAGTTTGCTAAAAGAGACGACCAAGAATGATGTAGAGAATGAGTAGATGACTTTGTCTCACTTCGTCCAAATCCGTGGACGATCGGTTAATGAAGTTGCCGAAGGAATCGGGTGATGGAATGAAATGGACTGTGAAATTCCATACACCGATAAAACCTATCATAATCTTTTCATAAATGAATCAAGTGTCCCCATGAGAGAGGGGAGGGGCCTTTCTTATAAAGAGAAGGAGGAGGGTGAGTGTAGGAGCAAGAGAGTAACCTTAAGCACAAAATATCATATGTGAACACATAATAATATCTTAAGGAAAACAAGAAAGGTTTGAAATCAAAGCATGAGTCATTATTGCATTAATGACACCATTAATGCACTAATGACTCACAAGCCTCATCATCACTTCTAGAAGCTTCTAGAATGATGACTCACCCTAACAGAAGAAAAGATAAACCCGTCTTTAACCGAATGTTAAAAGACGGCTGATAGAAAACTGGAAACTGGCAACTTCCAAAAGTGATCCTGAAACAACTTTCAGGATAACCCCGAAACTGTATAAATATACCCGCATTTGTATTACGACCGAATACAAATTCAACTGAGACAAAGATATTATACCTACTCAATATAATACTCGGATCCGGCTTAAACCAAAACCGACCAGTATTATCTGCCCGAAAAATAACACGTGCGTAAACGCACGTGCATTTTCCGAACCCTGCCATAAAACCATACGGCCTCTACAACGTTTCGCCCGAACTTGGGAAACTGTCTGTGGGGGACTCTAATGACTCGTCAGCACCATGGCAGTGGGTTTAACCACAAACCGTCAGCGGCACTAGCAATGCGTAACGGCTGCCCATGGACTGACCTCAAGGGAAGCTGATGAGCAAACTCAAGGGAGGTCGATGAGCGAACTCATCCAGAAACCCTACTAAGCCTAACAGTGACAATGTATATACAGTCCTGTCCGTTCGTCAATGAGTATCGCATATCCACCTAGGGGGCTAGTAACGTCAGACCCCCAATAGCAGTATAAGTCGTGTCGGAGTATAGCCCAATAACACCCTGAGATACTACTGGAGTACCTACCAGTAAATCTCCTGCCATGGCCATGGACTTTGTGTAATGGCTCTCCTAGACACTGCACGACCTAGCCCCCAATACCGGGAGAGACGAATCCCCTGCCGATCCGCTCACGTGCCTCCATATGGCTCGGGACTGTACCCAAAAGCTACCTGTTTGCACGACTCCTTTGAGCCGTGGTAGGGTAGAAATCAAAGCACAGTGGGAACTCATACGAGACAAATGACGACCTCAGGTCGATGAACTAACCTGTACACATGTCACCAGGGAACTGCTATCTGACGGTAGATATAATACTAACTAGCAGATTCCCGGCGAGTCCTGTACGGTGTACTCATAACCCAATGAGCACCTGTATACATCTTAGGTGATCCAACTGACACCAGTGGCTTGTGAGACCGGCCACCGCCCCTCGTTGGGGTCTCGACTGTACACACTAGTCTACTCTGGAGTATCGATGCCCTGTCTCGAAACTCCCACGACTAGGGACCACAATTAAGGATATGCATATAAACTACCCAACTCTCACGTATATGATCGCCATCATACTGTTGGTAGTAAAGCAAGATCCTAAGGGCTCTATCAAAGTGTAACATGCAATCAGTCACCTGAACATGTACACGACTGATAAAGGCAAACCAGATAGCATACTATCATCTCGAGTAAGACTGTGCTACCGGGATAGGTCCTCCGCAATCATTGCAATCACGTACCTGCGATCCAATAATTGACTATGAGGGCACTATCTCCAACAATCTCCCACTTGCACTCAAGGCTGATTATTGCGATGTCGACTACTCACAGCCCGTGTGAAACCGAACATCCAACTCCTCTACTAATCAGTTTCACAAAGCCCGTTTGTAAAACTATTGTGTTCGAGAAATAGCCTCAGTGAGTGGATCCGCCTAGAAGTATCTTTCTATATCTCTCTTAATCTCAAGTTCGCGGAGAAAACCATCTCCCTAATTGAGTAATACCTGTCTTAGAACATGTCCGGATATCTGATGGGACCTTAGTTCATAAATGAACTCCATATCCAAACTTCTTAGACTGAATCGATCAATGAGCCTAATCAGTATCGGGCACCTTGCTTCCCACAGTATCCTCTTGGACCACCTGTCCATAATACTGTCCCTCTTCGTCAGAGGGAAAAACTATAACTCTGACAATCACTCTGTCAACCATGTCACCTTTGAAGCCTGGAATGATAACCGTCTCCCGAAAGAGGCTGCCGTCATCAAATCCGTAGAACATGTACTTATGTTCTAAAACTGCTTCCTTATATTTCTCCAGGATTGGATTAATACAAACTTATTGCATCTAGTGCAAAACCAACATTTGGTGTGGTACTTGACATCTCATGATTGACTCAATTGCCTAAGCAAGTGATCTGCCAATCATGCACATCCCTCTCCCCTTTAGTCTATACGACACCTTTAGAGAGGGTGACTCCATCACCTACAGGTACACCACCATGCTAGGAGTCAACTATTCCAAAAACCATTAGAATATCTGTCAAAGTACCCACATTGGGAAACTACCCAAATCCAGATCTAAAACCATAGATCCAGAAACCAGAATGTCAAATATTATATCCATATCCTGTCTGGAGAAACAACTGTGTGACGACCACAGTACAACCGATCGTAGTATAGGAATTTTACTTCCTACTCTGTGTATGTCATCCAGATACCATGAAATCACACCCTACTACCCTCTTAACTGATCCATCCCCTTTTTCTGATTGAAGTCAAACCCATGACTGTCACATCAAAATTAGATGATCTATCTCCGCTATAACTGCTCAAGTCTATAAATAGCCATAAGCTACTTGCCCACCATGCTTCCGTTGAACCCACTGACTATGACAACCCTCCTACCGGGTCTCATATCCTGGAACAACAGTAGTGTCAAGTCTGGGTAGATAAGAACCTCCCTGTCACCGTCCTTGAGCCTACCGAAGTACCTCTCGGGTGTCTGAGGTTACCCACCATACCTGCGGAGTGGCTATTGGAATGTCAAACCTGATTGAATGTATAGGTCCTATTAAATTTTCCGTAATCGTTCGCGGTTCTGGAATCACTTCCAGTTCTACCATACTCCCACTACTGTTTTCTGAAAAAGATCCATTTTACTAAAACTGTGGCGAGTCAAGAACAATATCACTATTGATCTTCGAAATGGTAGAATATCAACCCTCGTCATAGCCAGGGTCAACCCACAAACAGCCATTACAGAAACGTGCCCTGAGTTATCCAGTGTCTGGTTTTAAGCATAAGCTGGACAACTCCCCGTACCTTAATTTCTTTTAAGGTACGAACTATTCTATATCCAATATAGAAACTTTGGCACTAATTTTAATTTGAACCATATTCAAATCATGCAGCTGTCTCCAGTGCATATCAACTTAATGGAAAGAGGCTAATCATCATTACTCAACTTAGGAATCCATCCAATTATGAGCAACCTGAAAGAGAAACACGTTTCTCAAAACTATTACTATCATCTGAATACCAATCACAAGAATCTACATCTTCGATCTGTTTGAAGAATCCCGATACTTGTGATACCTGGTTCTCTACTTTATTCTTATACCCACAACTTCTCAAAACTTAGACCTTGTATTTCTACGAAACACTTGTCTAAAAACTAGAGAAGTTATAAGTAAACAGAACAAAGTACGAGGACCTACCCCTTTGTCCTGAAGGACACTTGGACAACATACAATACTCTGTATAAATACGCTGAGTTAAATAACTCAAAACCTGTGCGTTGTAGGTGGAAAACTGTACCCTGGCGATTTCCTCAACTATCACCAATTACAACGAATTCCGATATAATGAGGATGATCACCTAATTCCCAATATCTTACTCCCACTCATCATCTGTAAAACCATACAGATATGAGAATGAAACCTGGTAAATACATACCCTTGGAGTAAGTGTCTAATCGGGAAAACAGTTTTTCCTTTAACAATGCACTGAAACATGAAAATGTTTCGTAGGGGTATCCTGGTATTCATAGCAATGCCTCTTCCATAATCCAATTCATGACTTCAACCGTATATCTTATTGCCATCTCTCCAAATCCCTTTATTTGTCTTTAGTCGTTACCTTCTGTACACCATCGTTAGGCTAAATGGTTTTCTTCCTTCCCTACCGTTCGGCACCAGCCTATGGTTTGGAAGAAGACTATCCAGTAAGCATAATAGGTGTACCCTCCTAAACCAAGGAGTACTCGCATCTCGAGAGAAGGTGACGATAAAAGACAACTGAATAATACCTTATTCTTTTAAAGGTGAAATAAGAGCGGCGATGAAGTACGCGATTTTGGTCGTGAATGATATCAGTCGCAATTTACTTTGCCCTCTTTCTAATCCCTTTATTTTGTCTTTACATATTACCTTCTGCACACCCTACTTAGGCTAATTGGTTTTCTTCATTCCCTACCTTTCGGCACCAGCCTATGGTTTGGAATAAGACTATCCAATAAACGTAATAGGTGTACTCTCCTAAACCAAGGAGCTCTCGCAACCTGAGAGAAGGTGATAATAAAAGACAACTGAATAAACCAATTCTATTTCTCCTGAACCTGGATCCATCCTCGAAGAAGTCCCTTCGAGTTCGTATATAACCATACGATGGATCTATCCAATGGAAGTGGATATCCGTAGTAATACGGGTGTTCTGAGAAATTCAAAGGGTAAAAGAAGGAGTGGCAATGACTTATGCAACTCAGACAATCCAAAAGCCAGTATTTTAAGAAGGTTCGGTCGACCTGGTCACTGAGTCATAGTCTATGGTCGGTCAAAGGTCGCTGCCAAAGAGAGAGAGAAAAGAAACACTCTGCGTGCACTCTAACCTAGATCAGAATGGTCATTACTTTATCTAATCCGGAAACCTCCCACTGTCCTGTCAAATTCTCCTCCAAACCTAAAGAAGAATCAATCGGGATCACCCGAAGAGTAAACCAACTCATCAGTGGGAATCGGGATCCAACTCTCATCGCATGTTAACGTGATGGAATGCATCCACGTTACTCATACTACAGAAGGTATGCGCATACTTGGCAAGTTTCAGTTTCTTTAGAAACTCCCGATATCATTTTCTTGCCCCATGCTCTTATGACCTTGACGTATGCCAACAAATCATAAGTCACATGTCAAGTTCTGCCCGTCATTATCTTGTTAATTTGAACCCACCCGTACATACCCTTGACGTATGACAACAAGGTAATACGACTGTCCCAAACCAACTCATCTATCTATGCAACAAATGAATACCCAGCAGCTACCAAACACTATGCCTTGACGTATGCCAACAAACATAGCTTGAATACTACTGACCATCCATAAGAAACGACGGAGGGCTACGACTGGTTTTTGGCGAAAAACCTTTAGCGTAGTGAACTTGATATCGCTGAAGGAACCTGATAGCTTTTTAAAATATAGTGGCGAAAACCTTTTGCTAAAGAGGTCACTCCCGGTAAAGGGATCTCGGCTCTTTCCTCGTGGAATGAGGTGCAGGATATTCCACTGAATACCGCTATGCAAAGCAACATGTAATCGACTATAGTAAAGTTATTACCCTGACGCAAACTTCTGTCCAAGGGGTCTTTCCCGGTGAAGGGATATCAACCCTTGCCTCGTCGAATGAGGTGCTGAATATTCACACCGAATACCGCTATGCATAACAAAAAGAAACGTCTTTGTAATAACATCTTTTTAAAATTGTTCCAACAACTCAAACAGGTTTGTTTTACTTTGCATTGATCAGAATCAACGCAGTCCCATCAATCAATCACACCAGAAAAGAACGAAATTAAAATGTACGTATATGCCATCCGCATTCGTCACTGGGTCCCGTCATCACCCGTTAGGTTACTTAACTAACGACAGAGCGGGGACTGGACTAGCGCGGGTGTAAAACATATACAACATCTAATAGTATATAAACCAATATACAATAATCGCTCCAGGCGTGATAATATGCAACATTACAGAAAAGTAATAAGCATCACAGAACAATACAGATAATCTGGGATCCCCGGGTTTCACAGAGCCGCTGCTGAAACCCGACGTTCCCCTGTCGTGTGGATAGCCTGTGCAATGAAACCTAGACCCCTACGGGTGCGGCAAGTTACCCGCCAAAACCTGAAGCGAGGTAGTCCCCACTGCATAGTGAATGGAACACCCGGCACTTCACGAAATCCGGTAAATTGAGCACCCCTCCTTGGGTCAACCTGTACCCCCTACGAGTGCGGCGAATAGTCTGCCAATTTTAGAGTGGGGCCCCTCTGCCTCCCAAAGCCATGAGATGCGGACCCATTGCCCTCCAGAACCCGGCTATCCGTGCACTCCGTCTCGGGGCAAAACCTAGTACAGTAATAAAAATAGTACAATAGGTACATCGACCGCAACCTGGTCGTGCCCCCAAAAGAATATTATACAACAGGCAGTGACGGCAGTCCACAAGTTGGACGCTCGCCCCGCAATATCAAATGTACAAATAAACTCAAACTGTACTACCATTGCACACTGCTATCCACCACGACAAATCCGCAACATCACAGCACAACACAGAACATCAACGCGAATGTCACGTTCGCAAACCCGTCTAAAAGAACTATAGCAATCGGACGCGGTTTACCGATCAAATGACATTCCCGGTCGGAGATATAATGTAAGCACTGTAAACTAACATGTTTAAATTTCGATCGACCAAATATCAAAAAGTGGGCCCCACGACTTACTGGTGAACAGTAACAAAACCTGGGCCAAAACGATATTTACCAAAAATCACAAAATCAATCAGAGAACCCACTGGAAAAATTTGGGATCATGAACACACTAAGTGGCCGCGGATGCGCGGCCAAACCAGGGGTTTGGCCGCGTTTCCGCGGCAAGTTGGAGGAATCACCATACCAAATTTTGTCGTGGTTCTTAGAAAAGCCTGCACAGATTTTTAAGACATGTAGAATTAAATTTTGAGACCGTTTAAAATCAACAGAAACTGTCGGGCTTGGATTTTGGAATTTTCGATTTCCGGTCGGATCGATGTTTTAAACGCGTTAGCACAAGTTAGTATAGCAAAATGGTGAGGCTCTGATACCACTGTAAGTCTACGCTAGCGCCCCGGCAGTCTACAGACGCCAAACGCGGAACAAAAAAACTTTTAACTGGCGCTATCGTATACTTTAACCCGGATCTTCCATTATTGCTAAACTAACAAACTGTAAAGAGTGTAGGAAGATTGTACCGAACGATCCGAGTCCTTCGTTCTTCAACCATCATCCCACTCTCCGTTGCGGCTGCTCCGATCTCGTCGATCTCCGATCTCCTCGTCGAGGTGGCACCACATGATCGGTTCTTTAAACGGGCTCCCGCCTCTGACTCGAGGCAACTCGATCGTCAAGTTTGCTAAAAGAGACGACCAAGAATGATGTAGAGAATGAGTAGATGACTTTGTCTCACTTCGTCCAAATCCGTGGACGATCGGTTAATGAAGTTGCCGAAGGAATCGGGTGATGGAATGAAATGGACTGTGAAATTCCATACACCGATAAAACCTATCATAATCTTTTCACAAATGAATCAAGTGTCCCCATGAGAGAGGGGAGGGGCCTTTCTTATAAAGAGAAGGAGGAGGATGAGTGTAGGAGTAAGAGAGTAACCTTAAGCACAAAATATCATATGTGAACACATAATAATATCTTAAGGAAAACAAGAAAGGTTTGAAATCAAAGCATGAGTCATTATTGCATTAATGACACCATTAATGCACTAATGACTCACAAGCCTCATCATCACTTCTAGAAGCTTCTAGAATGATGACTCACCCTAACAGAAGAAAAGATAAACCCGTCTTTAACCGAATGTTAAAAGACGGCTGATAGAAAACTGGAAACTGACAACTTCCAAAAGTGATCCTGAAACAACTTTCAGGATAACCCCGAAACTGTATAAATATACCCGCATTTGTATTACGACCGAATACAAATGCAACTGAGACAAAGATATTATACCTACTCAATATAATACTCGGATCCGGCTTAAACCAAAACCGACCAGTATTATCTGCCCGAAAAATAACACGTGCGTAAACGCACGTGCATTTTCCGAACCCTGCCATAAAACCATACGGCCTCTACAACGTTTCGCCCGAACTTGGGAAACTGTCTGTGGGGGACTCTAATGACTCGTCAGCACCATGGCAGTGGGTTTAACCACAAACCGTCAGCGACACTAGCAATGCGTAACGGCTGCCCATGGACTGACCTCAAGGGAAGCTGATGAGCAAACTCAAGGGAGGCCGATGAGCGAACTCATCCAGAAACCCTACTGAGCCTAACAGTGACAATGTATATACAGTCCTGTCCGTTCGTCAATGAGTATCGCATATCCGCCTAGGGGGCTAGTAACGTCAGACCCCCAATAGCAGTATAAGTCGTGTCGGAGTATAGCCCAATAACACCCTGAGATACTACTGGAGTACCTACCAGTAAATCTCCTGCCATGGCCATGGACTTTGTGTAATGGCTCTCCTAGACACTGCACGACCTCGCCCCCAATACCGGGAGAGACGAATCCCCTGCCGATCCGCTCACGTGCCTCCATATGGCTCGGGACTGTACCCAAAAGCTACCTGTTTGCACGACTCCTTTGAGCCGTGGTAGGGTAGAAATCAAAGCACAGTGGGAACTCATACGAGACAAATGACGACCTCAGGTCGATGAACTAACCTGTACACATGTCACCAGGGAACTGCTATCTGACGGTAGATATAATACTAACTAGCAGATTCCCGGCGAGTCCTGTCCGGTGTACTCATAACCCAATGAGCACCTGTATACATCTTAGGTGATCCAACTGACACCAGTGGCTTGTGAGACCGGCCACCGCCCCTCATCGGGGTCTCGACTGTACACACTAGTCTACTCCGGAGTATCGATGCCCTGTCTCGAAACTCCCACGACTAGGGACCACAATTAAGGATATGCATATAAACTACCCAACTCTCACGTATATGATCGCCATCATACTGTTGGTAGTAAAGCAAGATCCTAAGGGCTCTATCAAAGTGTAACATGCAATCAGTCACCTGAACATGTACACGACCGATAAAGGCAAACCAGATAGCATACTATCATCTCGAGTAAGACTGTGCTACCGGGATAGGTCCTCCGCAATCATTGCAATCACGTACCTGCGATCCAATAATTGACTATGAGGGCACTATCTCCAACACAAATCACTAGATTCTACAACGATATCAAGTTCATTACGTTAAAGGTTTTCTTAAAAACCATTAGCCCTCCGTCATTTCAGATAAGTATTATTTAGTATTCGTGCTGCGTTTGTTGACCATAGTCAAAGCGTAGTGTGCGGTAGCTGATTAGTGCTTATCTGCCGCATGTGATGCGATTGGATTAGGGTATTCGTACGGCTTTGTTGACCATAGTTAAGGGTCGTACGGGTGGGTTTAATTCAATCACGAAATGACGGGTTGAACTTGGCTAGCGCTTATGATTTGTTGACCATAGTTAAGGTCATAAGTTGCTAGGGGTAAAAATAGATATTGGGGATTTCAAGTGTTGAAATTTGCAATGAGATTGCATACCTTCTATCTGATAGTTGGATCCCGATACCCACTGCGAGTAAGAGTTACTCCTGAGAGAGTTTTGCACTTTACAATTAGTCGATCAAATAGGTTTCTAAGAAAGGTGTTAATGTGGTTATTCCCCTGCGGAAACGAGGTTATTTAATTAGTTCCATGCGAAAGCATGGGGAGACTCACTCGGAGTACCATACCTTCTTGGCCGAACGATTGGCGAATTTGTAGGGTGTAATTAATCCCGGCTAATCTTACCATTTACGGTTTGAAGGAAGATTTGATAAAAACAGTGGGAGCCATCCTGATTAGATAAGATAATAACCAATCAAATCTTGCAAAGAGCGCACGCTAATGTGTTTCCTTCTCTCTCTCCAGGTAGTGACTAATGACACGCTTTAATCAAGATAATAATATGGATGTATTGATCGAACCCGCTTATTATACTGGGCTAGGTTCCGCTCTATCTTATGACTGTCATAAGTCTGAGTAAGGAATAGGGGAATACCCGGATTCCCACGCCACCCGAACGAAGAAGGAGAATACCGATGCATCTTCTTCGGGTGTGTTCGTTATCGAGAACTGTTTCTCAGTTTGCTCTACGTTCTGGGTATTGGATACCGGATCAGGATCCCACGTATGTAATTTCTTACATGGGCTAAAGAGAGGTAGAGAACAGGGAAAGGGTGATAAGTCTCTAACAGTAGGGAATGGTGCAATTATTGCAGCCAAAGCAGTTGGCGAATATCACCTAGTGTTACCAACTGGCAATACATTGATTCTGAACGACTGTTACTACGTACCAAAGATGATGTGTAATATTATATCAGTTTCTTTGCTAACTAAAGAAGGATATAATTTCACATTAAAGGATAATGTTATGAACATTTTTCTAAATCAAGTGTTGATTGGGTTTGGTACGATGAGTAACGGTATATACGTTCTGAATCAAACTACAGTTCTAAATATACAGAACACACACAAGAGGAAGAGTTCAGAAATGAACGAAGCCTACTTGTGGCATTGTAGACTAGGTCATATCAATGCAACAAGACTAGCTAAGTTACATAAAGATGGATATTTGAATTCGTTCGAATTTACATCTTATGAAACTTGCAAGTTATGTCTCAAAGGTTAGATGACCAAAACTCCGTTTACTGGACACGGAGAAAGAGCTACCGAACTCTTGGGATTGATACATAGTGATGTATGCGGTCTTATGTCTACGCATGCCAGGAATGGTTCCTCGTACTTTATTACATTCACCGATGATCTGTCTAGATTCGGACATGTTTTCTTGTTGAAGCACAAGTCTGAAGCTTTTAAGAAATTCAAGGAATATAAGAACGAAGTAGAGAATCAGATGGGTAAAAGTAAAATCCTTCGATCTGATCGGGGAGGAGAATACTTGAGCACGGAGTTCCGGGACTATTTAAAAGAGAATGGAATTCTCTCTCAGCCTACTCCTCCGTATACACCACAGCACAATGGAGTATCGGAGCGGAGAAATCTCACCCTATTAGATATGGTACGCTCTATGATGAGTGTTGCTGAGTTACCGATTTTCTTTTGGGGTTATGCACTTGAGACAGCTGCATACCTATTGAATAGGGTTTCGACCAAATCCGTGCCTACCATTCCATATGAGATATGGAATGGGAAGAGACCATCTTTTAAATGAGTTAAGATATGGGGTTGTCCAGCCTATGTTAAAAAGCAGAATCCGGACAAGCTCGAGGCAAGGTCTGTTTTGTGCAAGTTTGTGGGATATCCGAAGGATTCATATGGATATATCTTCTACCACACCGAGGAACAAAATGTGTTTGTTTCTCTATATGCCACCTTTTTAGAAAAGGAATTTTTTGTGAATGAAATTAGTGGCAATGAGGTAGAACTGGAAGAAGTTTCATCTACACAAACTATAACTGACAATTTGGTAGAACCGGAGGATTCAATAATCCCAGACGAACCCCAGCCACTCCGCAGATCTCGTAGGGTTCCTCATCCACCTGAGAGATACTACGGTTTTCTCGTAGACGGTGGGAGCGAGGATTGCATCATGGAAGATGATGACCCAACTAGTTTCGAGCAAGCCATCATAAGTAGAGACTCTGTGAAATGGCTGGATGCTATGCGATCCGAGATGGAATCCATGTACACCAAAAAAGTATGGACTTTGGAAGTTGCCCCTGAAGGGGTAAAACCCATCGGAAGCAAGTGGATCTTTAAGAAGAAAATTGGTGTAGATGGAAAAATTGAGACTTTCAAAGTTAGACTTGTAGCAAAAGGTTTTCGTCAACGACCTGGTGTCGATTATGATGAGACCTTTTCCCCTGTTGCCATGCTTAAGTCCATCAGGATCCTACTTGCCATTGCTGCATACCATGACTACGAAATATGGTAGATGGACGTCAAGACCACTTTTCTAAATGGTGATTTAGAAGAGAGCGTGTACATGACACAGCCAGAGGGCTTCGTAGATAGTAGGAGCAGCGGAAGCGTGTGCAAGTTGCTTAAATCAATCTACGGATTAAAGCAGGCATCGCGGAGCTGGAACATCTGTTTTGATGAAACTATCAAAGAGTTTGACTTCATCGAAAACGTAGATGAACCTTGTATATACAAGAAGGTTGTAGAGAGTAAGGTTGTCTTCCTCGTATTGTACGTGGATGACATATTCTTGATAGGAAATGATGTTCCTATACTACACTCGGTCAAGCTCTTTTTATCACATAAGTTCTCCATGAAAGATCTTGGTGATGCCTCCTACATCCTGGGGATTAAGATCTAAACGGATGTTGGGATTGTCCCAATCCAGGTACATAGACACCATACTAAAGAGGTTTAGTATGGAAGATTCTAAGCATGGTAATTTACCGGCTTGCTCAGGAATCACTCTCTCCAAAGAGATGTCTCCCAAGACTGATTTGGAGAGGGCTCACATGCAAGGGATACCCTATGCTTCGGCAGTCGGGTCATTCATGTATGCGATGTTATGTACCAGACTGGATGTAACTTACTCACTAGGTGTAGTGAGTAGGTATCAATCAGATCCAAGGGAGAAACACTGGACAGCTGTATAGAACATTCTTAAGTACTTGAGAAGAACTAAAGAAATGTTCTTGGTGTATGGTAAGGGTGAACTCCAGGTGGATTCCTTTACCGATTCGAGCTTCCAGAGTGATAAGGACGACAGTAAGTCGGTCTCATGTTTTGTCTTTACCCTCAATGGAGGGGCGGTATGTTGGAAAAGTTCTAAGAAAGATACCGTAGCAGACTCGACGATGGAGGCTGAATACATTGATTGGTAGAAATATTTTGCGTATGCGTTTTGAAATCAAAATTAAGAATTACCGTAATTAATAATGGTGTCGCTTGGTAGCTAGCCGATTGAGTACGGGTCGGTCCACAGCGAAAACATGTTCTTTTCTAATATTTCTAACGAGTCAATTCCTATTTATGGTAGGTTTTGATTTTTATAAAAACTGAGATGGAATTTAAGTTGGATTAAAACATTGCTAGGGTTAGGATTAGGTTAGTTTGGAAAGTTAATTCTATCACCGCTTTCTTTGCCCTAATTAAGAACGTAGGTGTTAGGGTAATAATTAACAAAGGGGATTAGCACGTCTAGGAAGAAACATAGTTTCTTCCTTTTGGTCCTTGTCCGTCCTTTCTTAACTCTTATCCCTAACCTCTATGGAAATCAATCACAACCGGTCTAACTAGGGAATCACCGCTATCTCGTGGGATAGGGTGCCGTAGTGAGCGGTGTGTGTTTGATTTGCATAGAGTCCTAATTTAAAGTATTGAACGGGCAATAAAGGAGAGAGAGATTTCCATCTCTCAAACCTACCCAATCCTAACCCTAACAAGTGAGGAACTACTCACTCTTTAGGGAATTAACGACAAAACTCATTTTTATATTTTTCATTTAATTAACTAATTAATGTGCGGATAATAAAAGACAGATAAAAATGCAGAGAAATAAAGTTGCAATTAAGAACACAAGATAAAAATTAACTTACTTTATTGATGCACTCTTGAACGATTACAAGGAATTTAAATTTTAATCTAGGAATTAAAAGAGGCATCTCAAAAGAGACACCCAAAAGAGGTACACCCCAAAAGAGGCACACCCCAAAAGAGGCTGTAGACTTTCCTATTTATAGATAGGAGAAACCCTAAGGTTTACATCTGATCCACATTTAAAATTACAAGACTACCCTAAGAAAGCCTGGTCAACGTACCGACACCACCGACACTTTGCACCGACACGTGCTCTGCACGGCCGCGGAACCGCGGCCATAAGCCTTGTTTGGCCACTGATCCGCGTCCATATGGTGGGGTCTTGACTACATTTTCTCAGGGATGCTTCATGTTGCTTTTTCCTTCTGTTTTCTTCACTTGGTTCTTCAGAATCTTTTCTAGTTTCTTCCAGATTTCCAGCAGTGCAGAATTTGTAGACTTTTACCGTTTGCTTCGCGTTGAAGTCTTGAATCTTGTGCTGCCCTTGTACTTTGTGTATTGAACTGTTTGCTGATCTTCGTTTGTTCCTCGAACTGGTAGGCGGTATCTTGCAGATTCATTTATTTGTTGGTCGTAGTCTCACATTTTGTAGCGTCTTTTCACCATTTTCACTGTATTGTTCTGAGAACCTGTAACCTGCAACTATTTAGCAGACATGGATCAAAAGCACCTATTTATTTAAAATATGATTAAGAATGGGTGGTATAATAATGCAATATTCTGATATGAACAAATACCCCCAAACTTATCTTTTGCTCGTCCCGAGCAAAACCAATTTATTCTCGAAAAATCCTAACTTCACTTGTGCAGGGAATCGCGATTGCACTGAGCTCGTGCAACAAGCCGTTAAACCTCTAGGTGTCCCTAGTAGGAGGAGTGTTGTCTTCTGAGGGTTTTCAGCGGATACTACCCACAAAATCCGATCAATTTGTCTTATTGGCTTTAATTCTTCAATTCGGTATTCAAGCAAGAAATTCTATTATCTTTAACTTAGAAATTATCAACCCGTATTTTCACACTCACTTATCATTTAACTTAAGATCGTATATGTTCTGTAAATTTATTAGCTTTTAGCATCTTTTGAATTTTCCTTCTAAGGTTCCATCTCAACTTAGGAATTTTTATCATCTCTACTGAAAGTATAAGCCCTATCTTTCATTTCTATCTCTCATCCAAACCCCAATCATATACCCCTACGTGTGTGTATGTATCACCCCTACACTTGGAAATTCAATTCAAGCTATCATACTCTTGTCCATCTTCCAAAATACTTTTAGTTGGTGAATTTTAGATGAAATTGCACACACATCCTTCATGCGACCGTTAATACTTCTTGAGGTACTAACGACCGATTACAAAATGTGTTCGTGCATTAAGGCGTAATTCCTCGTCTTGTAATACCTAAGGCTTTAGCAGTGACTCCCAAACCAGTTGGTCTAAGTCACTAGGTGATAAAGCACCCTCGCTATAATTTTTTTATTTATGCAGCCTTAAGTAATTACAAAACCAGTGTTCATTTTTTTATCTCTCTTTATTCACACTTGTACTTTTATTTTATTTTCCTTCATACTAAGGATTTTAGAAAAGAGCATTTCAAGGTATCCTCTACTATTCCAAGTTTCAAGGTACGTGTAGGTGCTAGTTGTAGGGTATATATTTTCAGAATTTAGACTTAAGGTTCAGAATTATTTTTCAGACTTACACTTCAAATAAAAATTTCAATACTCTTTCCTTATTTTGACTTAGCCCAAGAACCGAACTCAAAATTTGCCCATTTCTAAATAATCTACAAGGACATATATTTTCTACAGTTAAACTTTAAGAAAGGTTAATTTTAGGTTTTTTAATTTACCAAGTTTAGGATTTAGTTTTTCCTAACTAGTCAACCATCATGTTGAACTTAAGTCAAATATGGCCAAAATTGAACTTTTCAATTTTTATAATTTTTTTTTTGATTTTTATGGATTTTAAAATAAGTATGCAAATGCAAAAATATACACATGAATGCGAAGGAAGAAACCTTACCGAGCACACCCCCAAACTTAAACTTGACAGTGCCCTCACTGTCATGCCACACCAAGAGGGTCAAAATTGTCGGCACTCCCCTGTTTGTTTATTTATTTTTATTTTATTATTAACAGAAAAAGAAAACAAAAGGTATATACAAAAAAGGTTCCCCCCAAACTTAAGTGAAACAGTGTTTCCACTGTTTAAGCGATAAAGTTCAGAGTTAGGGAGGAGAAAAACACAGTATCAAGCTATAAAAGGCCTTACACAGGCCAAATGTTAGCACCAACCATTCAAAATTTTTATCGTTATAATGGTATGGTTGGTGAAAGAATGGAGTGTAGAGAAAAGAATGAGATGCACACGAGACCTTGTGGGGATAGAAGCAGTATACGGTCTCGGTGGAGGAGAAAAATGGCGGAAGGGAAAAAGAAATGGTGGTGGTTCGACTTCTTCAGGTGGAGGTTGATTAATCACAAAATTCGTGTCGTTTAGGAATGCAAGCTCGTCAGCAAAAAGTTCTTCAAAACTCTCTTCGATGTAATTGAATATTTTGCTGTCAGTAAGTTTTGTGCCAGAATTTATTACACTTGATTTGTCAAAAATTATGGAGGTAGGAGACTCGAAAAACTCATCTAGCTCATTTTCAAAAGTATCCAAATCAAGTTGGCTTTCTGGAATGATCAAACTTGAATTATCAGATTGTAATTCATCAACACTCACTGAAATTATAGGAAGAATAGAAGAGGAACCCGAGAAAGTGGGAGAAAGAAGTTGAATACGAACTTGAGGGTGGAGATGGAGTGTATAAATTAGCACAATTTGTAATGACCGATGTGTAAAAAGCAATTGTGCTAATCTATCAACCCACTGAGAAATGAGGTCAAATTCCTCAAGATTCGTGAGAAAATATGGGTACATCGAACTTGGTAAACCAGACATTGAAAATGAAAGTGTAACGGTTTCTTGCCTGGTCGGAATGATGGAAAGGATAAAGGCGAGTGATTTAGGAAGGGTAACAGTGAAAGGTTCAGGAGGGTGTATACAGTCAGTGGAAGGGACAGAATGAATTGGAAAATCCGACTCCTCAAGTAAAACTGCTTCATCCTCAATAATTTCCTCAATATTCTCCTCAAAATTTAGCTTATCTATGCCATTCTCATCAAAATCAAGACGCATATGAAGTTCGGGAAAAACATTTAATGACTCGGGATGATGAATTGGAGAGAAAAACTCGGCCAAATCTGCGGGTTCATCATTCAAAATATTCCTTGCGTCAATATCCTCGATCAAGTGAAAATCAATTTTCTCAGACACCTCATCAAAAGCATGGATATTATTCAATTCAGGTTCTAGAGTGGAGGTGTAGAGGTCAAAAGTATTGGTGATGGTTTCACTCGAAAGGGACTCTTCACAATCAGGTAAATCAAACACTACAAAGTCGCACAACTCATTACACGTTTTATCTTCAACTGGTGAATCATTTGGGACACTTGATAGACATTGAAAACCGGAGTTGTGGGATTCAATTGGGGATGGATAGGTTTGATTTGGAAGGGTGTATAGCTCACTCTCTCCACTCAAATTCTCGATCTGTCCAACCGCCTCATCATACATTGGAAAATTTGGAGCTAGTTGGAAACTAGCTACCGGGTCACTAGGTTGTATAAGGAAGGCTATGGACGCATTCAAATCCCACATCTGTTGGTTTGTCGCTACCATATAAGCTTCCAACGACTATTTCAGACTAGACATGGGTTGTGAAGGGGTTTCAGTAAAAGATTCAAAGTTGTTTGGATACATGAAACTCCCAAATGGCTGTATAGAAGCAATGTCTAGGGAAGGTGCAAAAGGCGGGTAGGACTGGTAGGAATTGAATAGTTGGACAGGAGTAGGATCAACATTTGGATAAAAAGGTGAATGGAATTGTTAATCCAATGAATTCGCAGTGGTGAAAGGAGTGAAAGATCGGTTGCGAGATTGTTCAATATGTTCAGCAATAGATATGGGTTTCGGAGTTACAACAGGACTCAAAAAAGGAGTATCAATGTAAGAAGGTGGTGAAGGTTGAAATGGTTGATACAAGGTGGATTGCGGAGTCCAACTGTTTTTCCTAGACGCGTCGATTCGATCTTTCAAAGAAATTTTGGGCATGGAGGGGTCGTCCGTAATTCGACCAAAACAATGAGCGTATGAAGTAATGTCTGGTTGAGCGTACCAAAGTTCGGCAAGAGTTTTGCGAGGTGGGGTACCCATGATATGAGGAAAGAAAGGAAAAGAATGTGATTTTTTTTTATCTATTTATTTATTTTATTTTTTATTTTAAAAAAATTGTTTGTTTTTGGAGTTTTGAAATTTTTGAAAGTGTTGAAAAAGTTTTTGCAAAAATTTGTACGGAACTACGGCACAATTCCAAACAACCACAGTTTAAATATGCACAATCAAACCTAGAGCTAGGGTCTCCTAAGTCAACTAGACTGCTCCTAACTGGTCTAAAGGGAAAGTTGTGAGATATCCCTCGAATCACCTCTTCACCGCCAATTGTGGCCAGGTAAGCACAAGTGAAGAAAGGAGGGATCCGCTCACGAATCACCGTGAGACGGGCCTTTTAAAATTACCTTTCCCACTTGTCTAGCTTAGGCACAACAAAGTCAGGTTTACATAAACGACCGATTGCCCACAACCTTCTTTTGTCCTAATGAGCGCGACAGTCCTTATTGGCTGAGTCTAAATATTTTTTAATTAACTCGAGGGTTGATGCACATGCTTTTTGTGATCTTTGGGGTCCTAGGAAGGGTAATGAAATCCCCACCCAATCTGGATTGGTGTTATAGCCCCTTAAAAGTCCGTTTTAAATATGCAAAACAATTAACACACAAAATCTAAAACACTTGCAATTTTTTTTTAATTTGGCATAGCAAAGAATCCTGCACAAAAACAATTTATTGGATAGGAGAAGAAGTTTTGCGCAAAGAACCTTGCAGGAAATTTTTCATTGGAGATCAGGGGGTTACAGAGAAGATAAGAAATACTCACAGAGGAATTAGATTCGCTGATGTCAGCAATTGACCGCGGATCCAAGGTCAAACGCCTCTTACCGCCGCGGTTCCGCGGTATAATTGTTGGTTCGGATCCCAAAAAATTTGTTTTGTGCTGTTTTGATTCTCCTCTGTCTGTTCAGATCTTCTGTTTCTGAATTTGTTCACCGAGATTTTCCAGATCTGAATCTGTCCGTCTTCTTTTCCTGCAGAATTCACACAAAACCCCTCAAAAAGAACAAGATTTTTTTTTGTGTGTTTTAATTTTTTTTAATATTTTTTATATTAACCCGAAATTACACAAAGTAAGAGACTACCGTCTCTCCGGCAATGGCGCCATTTGATTGGTAGAAATATTTTGCGTATGCGTTTTGAAATCAAAATTAAGAATTACCGTGATCAATAACGGTGTCGCTTGGTAGCTAGCCGATTGAGTACGGGTCGGTCCACAGGGAAAACGTGTTCTTTTCTAATTGTTCTAACGAGTCAATTTCTATTTGTGGTGGGTTTTGATTTTTATAAAAACTGAGATGGAATTTAAGTTGGATTAAAACCTTGCTAGGGTTAGAATTAGGTTAGTTTGGAAAGTTAATTCTATCACCGCTTTCTTTGCCCTAATTAAGAACGTAGGTGTTAGGGTAATAATTAACAATGGGGATTAGCATGTCTAGGAAGAAACATAGTTTCTTCCTTTTGGTCCTTGTCCGTCCTTTCTTAACTCTTATCCCTAACCTCTATGGAAATCAATCACAACCGGTCTAACTAGGGAATCACCGCTATCTCGTGGGATAGAATGCCGTAGCGAGCGGTGTGTGTTTGATTTGCATAGAGTCCTAATTTAAAGTATTGAACGAGCAAGAAAGGAGTGAGAGATTTCCATCTCTCAAACCTACCCAATCCTAACCCTAACAAGTGAGGAACTACTCACTCATTAGGGAATTAACGACAAAACTCATTTTTATATTTTTCATTTAATTAACTAATTAATGTGCGGATAATAAAAGACAGATAAAAATGCAGAGAAATAAAGTTGCAATTAAGAACACAAGATAAAAATTAACTTATTTTATTGATGCACTCTTGAACGATCACAAGGAATTTAAATTTTAATCTAGGAATTAAAAGAGGCATCTCAAAAGAGGCACCCAAAAGAGGCACACCCCAAAAGAGGCTGTAGGCTTTCCTATTTATAGATAGGAGAAATCCTAGGGTTTACATCTGATCCACATTTAAAATTACATGACTACCCTAAGAAAGCCTGGTCAACGCACCGACACCACCGACACTTTGCACCGACACGTGCTCTGCACGGCCGCGGAACCGCGGCCATAAGCCTTGTTTGGCCTCTCATCCGCGGCCATATAGTAGGGTCTTGACTTCATTTTCTCAGGGATGCTTCATGTTGCTTTTTCCTTCTGTTTTCTTCACTTGGTTCTTTAGAATCTTTTCTAGTTTCTTCCAGATTTCCAACAGTGCAGAATTTGTGGACTTTTACCGTTTGCTTCGCGTTGAAGTCTTGAATCTTGTGCTGCCCTTGTACTTTGTGTATTGAACTGTTTGCTGATCTTCGTTTGTTCCTCAAACTGGTAGGCGGTATCTTGCATATTCATTTATTTATTGGTCGTAGTCTCACATTTTGTAGCGTCTTTTCACCATTTTCACTGTATTGTTCTGAGAACCTGTAACCTGCAACTATTTAGCAGACATTGATCAAAAGCACCTATTTATTTGAAATATGATTAAGAATGGGCGATATAATAATGCAATATTCTGATACGAACATACATCGCTGCCAACGATGCTGCCAAAGAGGCTGTCTGGATGAAGAAGTTCATAGCTGAACTTGGTGTGGTTCCATCCATTAAGCATCTAATACCTGTGTATTGTGATAACAATGGAGCTGTGGCCTTGGCCAAGGAACCCCGGTCCTATCAGAGATCCAGATATATTCTTAGGCGGTATCACCTGATCCGGGAGATAGTTGATCGCTGGGAGATCGAGGTCAGGAGAGTTGACATGAAGGACAACGTAGCGGATCCACTCACGAAGGCCCTCCCCTAGACTCAATTTGAGAGACTATTTGGGATGTTGTGTCACGCCCCGCTTCCCAGTATACGGGCAGAGGGCGCGATGAGGTCCGCAACGCATTTACTCAAAAGTAAATATACTAAGTGTATCTAAGCAATATAAAATGGAATATACACAAGAGACAAGATGTAAATGAACAACAACTTTATTTATTAAACATTCTTTTTACAATACAACTGAAATGTAAGTACATGGAATGAAAGCAATGCCTAAACAGTGGCATAACAGAAATGAAATGTAATGCATAAGTGAATCTAAAACTCCGGGTCTTCAGTAAACTGATCCAAGTCCTCGCTAATGGGCTCGATCTCTAGTGAGTCCGAATCTCCTGACGACATTCCAAATAAGAAGAAAGAGAATGTCGTCAGCGAACAAATAGCTCGGTAAGTCCCAAGGGTAAGTATAGACAGAATAAATAGAAAGAGAATGTAACTTTTAAAGTTATATTATATTGTTAACGCTGTTGTTTGTAGCTTGGTACAGAAGAGGCCAGTGTATACGAGAGGAGTCTCACAATCCCGGAGACTAAGGTATACGGAGTATAAGGAACCGTTCAGCCACGGTACAACGGCAATGGAGATTCAGGTTAGGTATATTACTTAATGATCTTTGCTTGATTACCAGTATCATACTAGTTTGTATATTACTTAATGAAAGCTTGGGATATTCACAGTTGTATTGACAGTCTTGCTAAAAATGGTAGTATGCTACTTGGTTTGTTTCTACTTCAATATGTGTATATGTTTCTTTTAACATATCGCGAATACATATTAGTAGAGCCCTTAGGATCTTTGCTTGATTACTAGCGTTGTGATGGCAGTCACACTAGTGGGGGTTGGGTAGTCTATAAGCACATCCTTATACAGGCCCCTGGTCGTTGGATTATCGAGATGGGGCATCGATACTCCGGAGTAGACTGGTGTATACGTTTCTCATCCCAGGTCGGGAGATGGTCTGTCCCACAGCCATCAGTACGTCGTACTGGAGATAGTATGCAGGTGCTCGTTAGGTTATGGGTACACTGGACATGACTCGTCGGGAACTGCTGATGGTTATTATACCTATCGTCAGGTATCAGTTCCCAGGTGACATGAGTACAGCTTAGTCCGTCGACTTGATACTGCTACTTCGCCTCGAGTGTGTTCCCACTGTACTTTGATCACTACCCTACCACGGCTCAAAGGAGTCGTGCAAACAGGTAGTAGTTGGGTACATTCCCAAAGCACTTGGAGGCAGTGGCGGTTAGACAGGATTCGTCTCTTCCGGTATTGGGGGTTGATATCGCGCTGTGTTGGAGAGCCATTACAAAAAGGTCCGTGGCCACGGCAAGTGAGATTTACCGGTAAGTGTTCCAGTAGTTTCTCAAAGTGTTCTGGGATACACTCCGACACGACTTATACCGCTATTAGGGGTCTGACGTTCACCATCCTCCTAGGCCCGATATGCGATACTCTTAGATGAACAGACCGGACTGTACGGAGATAATCACATACAGGCTCAGTAGGAGTTCGGATGAGTTACCTCATCGGCCTTCTTATCGACATCTACCTGGGGACCGTTACGTACAGCTAGTACCGCTTGCGGTCTGTGGTTAAAACCCACTGCCAGCGTAGTGTCGAGTCTTTAGAGTCCCACACAGAGAGTTTCCCTGCACCGGGCAAAAGGTGTAGAGGCCGTATGGTTTTACGGCAGGGCCGCGATCACTTACGTATACTTGTGCACGTAATGTGATTGGGCAGATAATACTAGTGGGCTTTGGTTTAAGCCAGATTCTAGTATTATACTGATAGATTTATTTAGTCTCAGATTATCCATGTTTTTCGTAAATACGGATGGGAGGGGCAGTCTCGTAATTTTTCGGGAAGCTTCTAGAAGAAGGTGACTCATTAAGGTTTTTATCTTTTGATTAAAGCTTAAATGAGGTGGAGGAAATGAGGTGTATGTTTGCATTAAATGAACCATGACTCATGAGGTGATTCACTACTTGAATTAAATGAAGCATGCTAAGATATTTACTAGATATTATTTGATAGATATTTGTATGCTTCATATTATTCAATCATGTGTAATGCTTCATGATTATTCATCACAAAACACTTTCACTCTCTCCTCAAGTCTTCATCTTCTTCCTCAAACCCTAAAAGCTCTCATGTGTTGAGGATCCTAGGGTTTAGAGAGACAAAGTAATCCATCTAAATACTCTACACCATTTAGGACTTTTACTTTAGCAAAACTAGAAGCCGTAGTTACCTCGGTTTTGAGGTAGCAGCTCGGACAATCGACTCTCGGGTGGATCGTCTTTGACTCGAGGAGGCCGTCGAGGTAGCCGCGATCCATTACGATCCTTGGAGCCGACGACGAGTAGAGGACAGCGATGAAGACCGGAAGGACTTGTAACGTGAGGTATAACTTCGAGACCGAGTAGTTAAATCTCAAGTAGTTTGCTAGCTACGGTTTGTGTTCGATCCTTGGTTTGAATCGATGTTGCGAAGCTCGTAAAAATCATTTTTGCTAATTCCGCCTCCCTGCGGACACGTGGGGTGTGTGATATCGACTTACAGTGGTATCAGAGCCTTTCACAAACCTTAGATAGCTTTTAACGATGTTAGATTTCCGCCGTTTTTGTCGCCGGAAAACCATCGACAAAAACAGTTTTGAAAAGTGAGGTTTTGAGTTGTTTGCACACCCCGCGGGCTCACGGTTTGAACCGAGAAGCCGCGGGGTGAAGCGTACGCATCCCGGGGACACCCCGGGAGGGGCAATGGCCGGGAACACCTCCAAGGCCACCAATTGGTGGCCTTGGGGGCTGCTGATCCGAGAGACCAGCAACTGGTTCTCTCAGGATGTCCAATTTTGGGGGCCACCTTGAGGTGGCCCCCAGGGGTGGGCACCCCCCGAGGCCCCTCGTTCGATGTATTATCGTGTGCCTTCGCCTTCGTGAAAATTCGGGCGAGTTTCGAGTTCGTTTCGACTTCCGGATTGGCTCAAAACTTTCAGTTTTTGAATGTTTAGCTCACTGGATTTTCGGGTCTTGGAAAATTGGATGTGTTTGCTAATTGCGTGCGGGATTCTAATGTCGTTGTTACTTTACAAGCTTGGTGATGTTTATATGTGTTCGTAAACCTCCGCTAATTGCTAGTATGCCGGTTAGTTGGGGGTTGCACATTTCTGTAATGGTTACTTGGTATGTGGATATGAACTTCATTGGATTGTCGCGGATGAATAGCCGGGGATGTGAGATGGGAGTTTTTATCTTTCATTCGATGTAAATTATAATATATTGTAATATTCTTTTGCGGGGAACATCCGGGTTGAGGTTGTAGCCACCGTTGTATTATTTCATTTACTGTTTTTTGCTCCTAGGATAGACCTAAGATGGGGTGCACAAACTACCGGGTATTTTGAAGTGTTAAATAGCCTACTCACGCTGTTGAGGGAGACTGTTCACTTATGGTACTAGGCGGGTAGTTTGCCTCACCCGTAGGGGTCTAGGGTGGGGTTTGGCTATTCATCGCGACCGTGTAATCCGTCTTTTGTTGCAGGCTCAAACGAAACGCGGATTCCTAGTATATCCAATATGTTCATCTGTGATCTGGAATGCCTATTATTGCGTCTGACGAATGTACAATATCTATATATGAAATCTAGTAGGCGTTGCTTATGTTTTGCATCCACGCTAGCCCAACCCCCGCTCTGTCGTTAGTTAAGTAACCTAACGGGTGAATGACGGGACCCAGTGACGAATGCAGATGGCATAAGCGGACGTTGTATTTTCGTTGTTTTCTGCAATGATAGGATAAATGATGGGACGCATTATATTAATGCAAAGAAAACAAACCAAAGTTGAATCGTTGGAACAAATTTAAAAGAAGCCACTCGGTTATTTTAAAAAAAAAAGAGCAGATTTTTTAATTGCGGAGCTTTAACCACTCCTTTTAAAAAGCTATCAGGTTCCTTCGATTATATCAAGTTCACTACGTTCACGGTTTCGCCAAAACCAGTCGTAGCCCTCCGTCATTTCATATGGATGGTTAGTAGTATTCAAGCTATGTTTGTTGGCCTTCGTCAAGGAATAATGTTTGGTAGCTGCTGGGGTATTCATATGTTGCATAGATAAATGCGTTGGTTTGGGACAGTCGTATTACTTTGTTGGCCTTTGTCAAGGGTATATACGGGTGGATTCAAATTAACAAGGATAATGATGGGAAGAACTTGACATGTGACTTATGATTTGTTGGCCTTTGTTAAGGTCATACGAGCATGGGGAAAAAATCCACATCGGGAGTTTCTAAAGAAACTGAAACTTGCTAGTGTTGCATACCATTTGGAGTTTGATAATGTTGGTAGGATTCCTTCAGCATTATCACACGATGATATTTGGATCCCGATCCTACTGTGAGTATCCTCTACTCATCAGGAGATTCGTCACTTAATGATCAATGCTATAAACCATGTAGGTGTCAAGAACAGTGTTAGTGGGGCTACGCCTCCAGGGAAAAAAGGTTATTTAATTAAAGAACTTCGCGAAAGCGTCGTAAAACCTCCCTCGAAGTACTAAGACTAGCCTGGCTGAACGGTTAAGCAAGTATTGTACGGTGAGATAAGTCCTGACTAATTCTTCTTTTATGGTTTGAGGAAGGATTCGAGAAACAGTGGGAGCCATCCTGTTTAGATAAACTTAAAACCAATCTAAACTTGCAAGAGTATCATGCTAAAGTGTTTTCTTCTCTCTCTCTTAAACTGCAGCGACCCTGTGACCATGACTAGGTTACATATAGATAACAAGTTGACTGAATCTGACTTTTATGACTGGCAAAGGTCTGTCCAGATGTCCATTGCCTATGACAAGCTGGACCACCCTATTACTACTCAAGCCCCCGCCGTCCCAGGTCCAGTTTCCACCGTCGTGGATATGGATATCAGTCAGACAAGAGAAAAGGAGAGTGCGAATGCCAAGTGCCTCGTGTTGGCTTCAGTTGATGGTGTATACCATAAACAGCACGAGAAGATGAACTTAGTTTCCATCTTCCTCCATAACAAAGATTTATATGGAGAGCAATATCGTATCGCAAGATATGAGACCTCGAACGAATTGCTTCAAGCGAGGTTGGCTGTCGGGTCATCTGTAGGGGACGACGTCTTTACGATGACTAGCTATATTGATGAGCTCACGGACCTGGAGACCACGTTGGGAAACAGGTCATATGCTGACTTATTTCCACAGTCCCTACCCTCTACTTACACCCTGAAAGAAACCAGGGAGACACCCGCTCTGCTTAATGGGGGGCCTTCTTCTTCTGCATCCAGGGCGAAAGCAAAGGGTGAAAAGAAGAAGATCTCCACAAAGACGATATACGGTGTCAGTGAAGTAGAAGGAAAGGGAAGAGCAAAAGTTTTGGGACTTGGTGTAGGGAAGGAGAGATGTTCTAATTGTTATGGGAACAGGCATTGGCAGAAGGATTGCAGGGCTTTGGAAGCCAGTAGCCAGGATTCGAAGCATGTTGTGGCTTCGGCCTCGAGTGTGTTTGTAATTGAGAACTTTTTTTCAATTAACTCTACTTCCTAGGTACTAAATACCGGAGCAGGATCTCATATCTGTAATTCATTACATGCTTTGAGAAACCGTAGAGTTATCAGGGTAGGCGATTTGTCTCTCAGAGTTGCGAACGGAATGAGCGTGGACGCTGAATCCGTGGGAGAATATCGCCTAGGTTTGATAAGTGGGCAGATATTGATTCTACGTAACTGTTTGTATGTACCTAGTTTGACTTGTAATATCATATCAGTGTCCTCACTTTCGAGAGAGAGATATGATTTTACATTCGTAAGCGATGTGGTTCACATCCACCTAAATCAAGTTCTGATTGGGTCCGGTACATTAGATGACGGTATATACGTATTGAATCAAGCTCAGGTTTTCAATGTCCAGAACACACTTAAAAGAAAGTCTCCGGAAATAAATCAGGCTTTTTTATGGCATTGTAGACTAGGTCACATCAATGAAACACGGTCGACTAAGTTACATAGAGAAGGATATTTGAATCCATTCGAATATCAATCTTATGCTACTTGTGAATCTTGTCTCATGGGAAAGATGACAAAGACTCCATTTACTGGACACGGAATAAGAGCGAGCGAGCTCTTGGGACTCATACATAGCGATGTGTGTGGTCCAATATCTACACATGCGCGAGGTGGTTATTCCTACTTCATTACTTTTACGGATGATTTCTCTTGGTATGGACATATTCTTGATGAAGCATAAATCCGAGGCCTTTGAGAAATTCCGAGAATACAAGAATGAAATGGAAAACCAAACAGGCAAAAGTATCAAGACACTGAGATCTGATCGAGGTGGTGAATACTTAAGTGCCAAGTTCCTGGGTTACTTAAAAGAGAATGGAATTCTCTCTCAGCTTACTCCTCCATACACACCACACCACAACGGTGTATCGGAAATGAAGAATCGAACCCTATTGGATATGGTTCGTTCCATGATGAGTAAGGCCGAGTTACCGCGATCTTTCTGGGGTTATTCACTAGAATCAACTGCATATCTTTTGAACAAGGTTCCAACCAAGACTGTGCCTACTACACCATATCAGATGTGGAGTGGGAAGAAACCCTATCTTCAGTACCTGAAGACATGGGGATGTCCAGCTTTTGTTAAAAAGCAGCATACGGACAAGCTCGAGGCACGCTCAGTATAATGTAAGTTTGTGGGATATCCAAAGAACTCCAAGGGGTATTGTTTCTATTACACAGAGGAACAAAAGGTTTTTGTTTCTCGTCATGCCCACTTCTTGGAAGCTGAATTTTTAGAAAATCAGAAGAGTGGGAGCACAATAGAACTGGAAGAAATTCCAGAACCACAAGCTGTTACTGAAAGTTTGGTAGAACAAGAAGGTTCAGAAAAAAAGGGACATTCCAGCGCCTATCCGCAGAAGTAGTAGGCAGTTTCATCTGCCCGAGAGATACTACGGTTTTCTCATAGACGGGGATCGAGAAGATTGCATCATTGATAATGATGACCCTACTAGCTTCCAGCAAGCCATTCAGAGCGGCGACTCGGTAAAATGGCTGGATGCAATGCGGACCGAAATGGAGTCCATGTACACCAACAAAGTATGGACTTTGGACATTGCTCCAGATGGGGTAAAACCCGTAGGATGCAAATGGATTTTCAGAAAGAAGATTGGTGTGGATGGACAGGTTGAAACCTATAAGGCTAGACTTGTTGCAAAGGGTTTTCGTCAAAGACCTGGTTTGGACTATGACGAAACCTTTTCTCCAGTGGCTATGTTCAAATCCATTCGGGTCCTTCTTGCCATTGCTTCCTTCCACGATTATGAGATATGGCAGATGGACGTAAAGACGGCTTTTCTAAATGGTAATTTGGAAGAATGCGTCTATATGGATCAACCAGAGGTATTCATTCAGAGTGGGAGTAGCGGTAAAGTGTGCAAGTTGCTTAAGTCCATTTATGGACTAAAGTAGGCATCGCGGAATTAGAACATCTGTTTTGATGATACTGTTAAAGAATTCGACTTTATCAAGAATCCAGATAAACCATGCATATACAGTAAGATTGTAGGGAGAGCTGTAGTATTCCTCGTCTTGTACATGGATGACATTCTCCTAATAGGAAATGATATTCCTATGCTACAGTCAGTCAAAGGATTCTTGTCACGGAAGTTCTCTATGAAGGACCTGGGTGATGCCACCTATATTCTGGGGATCCAGATCTATCGTGATAGATCAAAAAGGATGTTGGGACTTTCGCAGTCCAGGTACATAGACACCATATTGAAAAGATCCAGTATGAAAGATTCTAAGTGCGGTAACCTACCGACTTGTCACGGAATCACCCTCTCCAAAGAGATGTCTCCCAAGACTGATTTGGAAAAGGCTCACATGTCGATTATACCCTACGCTTCTGCGGTAGGCTCTATAATGTATGCGATGTTATGTACCAGACCAGATGTAGCATACGCATTGAGCGTTGTAAGTCGGTATCAGGCAAACCCAGGGGAGAAGCACTGGATAGCAGTAAAGAACATTCTCAAGTACCTGAGAAGGACTAAGGAGACGTTCTTGGTGTATGGCAGAAAAGACCTCCAGATCAAGGCCTTTGCTGACTCCAGCTTCCAGAGTGACATGGATGACTCCAAGTCCATGTCGGGTTATGTCTTTACCCTCAATGGAGGGGCGGTCTGTTGGAAGAGTTCCAAGCAGGACATCGTTGCTGACTCGACGATGGAAGCGGAGTACATAGCTGCTTGCGATGCCGCAAAAGAAGCTGTCTGGATGAAGAAGTTCCTCACAGAACTTCAGGTGGTTCCTACCAGTGTTGATCCAATACCTCTATATTGCGACAACAACGGCGCCATAGCTTTAGCGAAGGAACCCAGGTCCTATCAGAAGTCCAGACACATATTAAGGCGGTATCACCTGATCGGGGAGATCGTAGATCACCGGGAGATCGAGGTGAAGAGAGTAGATACAGAAGATAACATTGCTGATGTAATGTTTTGAAAATCGTTTCGGTGAAATTTCGAAAAAACGGTAAAATAAGGGGGTTTTCTGTAAAAAGTCAAAATGCAAATATCTTTATTAAAAAATTAAATATACATATTCTAGCTATGTAATTGCTAGTATTTGGTGTTTATTGAGCCACTGCTGAAATTTCAAATTTTCTGAAATTTTTTCCGAAATTAATTATTTTAATATTATTTTAAGCCGGTAAGAAAATACATTAAATTAGCGATAAATACAAATTTAAATGGGCTAATTTTATTCTTTAAAATCATGTTAATTAAAATCTAGTTGTAATATAATTTTTTAGTATTTTATTTCAAGTTTTAATTGATTTATTTTATGGAAAACAAAAATATAGTTATTTTGAACTAAAACTTGCAAATATGGTATTGTGGGGGGTCTTTTTGCATAGAATTTTTTTGTAAAGTATCTCACACTCACCCTCACTCCCTTTGGCCGGCTCCACACTATTGTAGCAGCCCAAGAATTTTATTTCCCTCTTTTTGACCTTAAATCATGTGAGAAATGGGTTAAAATAAGGTTTTTATATATAGTAAAGTAGGTGGGGGGTATTATGGTAATTGGGAGGGGCTTTGATCTTAGAATTTCCACCCCAATTTCCTCACCTCATTCCAGCCCCTCCACTGGCCGAAATTCTGCTACAACAGCCCCCATCTTTTCCCCCCATTTTCCATCTCTTTTGCTTCAAAAATTGCCTCAAAATCCATCAAATAAATCCCAAAATCCAAATCCAACTCCTACCCATTTCTCATTAGCCAAACTTACATGGATCTAGGGAACAAGTTGGCATTTTAGAGGCTTTGATTTCCATAATTGATCTCTTGATCATGAGGTATAATTCTAACCTTTTTCTTAAATTGTTGTTAATTGCTTTAGGTTAGCTTAATTATATGTTTAAATAGGTTTTTATTTTAGTTCTAAGTGCATGATTTGAAATTCAAGAGTGGGATTTGAATTCAAATTGGGGTTTTGTGTTGTGAGTTTAGGGTTGTGTGATGTATTTGACATATTAGGTTATGCTAAATCCAATTTAAGTTGCTAGTTTTGTTGGAGATAGTGCCCTCAGAGTCAATTATTGGATCGCAGGTACGTGATTGCAATGATTGCGGAGGGCCTATACCGGTAGGACAGTCTTACTCAAGATGATAGTATGCTATCTGGTTTGCCTTTATCAGTCGTGTACATGTTCAGGTGACTGATTACATGTTACACTTTGATAGAGCCCTTAGGATCTTGCTTTACTACCAACAGTATGATGGCGATCATATACGTGAGAGTTGGGTAGTTTATATGCATATCCTTAATTGTGGTCCCTAGTCGTGGGAGTTTCGAGACAGGGCATCGATACTCCGGAGTAGACTAGTGTGTACAGTCGAGACCCCGACGAGGGGCGGTGGCCGGTCTCACAAGCCACTGGTGTCAGTTGGATAACCTAAGATGTATACAGGTTCTCATTGGGTTATGAGTACACCGGACAGGACTCGCCGGGAATCTGCTAGTTGGTATTATACATATCGTCAGATAGCAGTTCCCTGGTGACATGTGTACAGGTTAGTTCATCGACCTGAGGTCGTCATTTGTCTCGTGTGAGTTCCCACTATGCTTTGATTTCTACACTACCACGGCTCAAAGGAGTTGTGCAAACAGGTAGTTTTTGGGTACAGTCCCGAGCCATATGGAGGCACGTGAGCGGATCGGCAGGGGATTCGTCTCTCCCAGTATTGGGGGCGAGGTCGTGCTGTGTCTAGGAGAGCCATTACACAAAGTCCATGGCCATGGCAGGAGATTTACTGGTAGGTACTCCATTAGTATCTCAGGGTGTTATTGGGCTACACTCCGACACGACTTATACTGCTATTGGGGGTCTGACGTTACTAGCCCCCTAGGAAGATATGCGACACTCATAGAAGAACGGACCGGACTGTATATACATTGTCACTGTTAGGCTCAGTAGGGTTTTCGGATGAGTTCGCTCATCGGCCTCCCTTGAGGTCAGTCCATGGGCAGCCGTTACGCATTGCTAGTGCCGCTGACGGTTTGTGGTTAAACCCACTGCCAGGGTACTAACGAGTCATTAGAGTTCCCCACAGACAGTTTCCCAAGTTCGGGCGAAACGTTGTAGAGGCCGTATGGTTTTATGGCAGGGTTCGGAAAATGCACGTGCGTTTACGCACGTGTAATTTTTCGGGCAGATGATACTGATCGGCTTTGGTTTAAGCCGGATCCGAGTATTATATTGAGTAGGTATAATATCTTTGTCTCAGTTGCATTTGTATTCGGTCGTAATACAAATGCGGGTATATTTATACAGTTACGGGGTTATCCTGAAAGTCGTTTCAGGATCACTTTTGGAAGTTGCCAGTTTCCAGTTTTCTATCAGCCGTCTTTTAACATTCGGTTAAAGACGGATTTATCTTTTCTTGGATAAGGTGAGTCGTGCTTCTAGAAGCTTCTAGATTGGTGACTAGATTCATGCATCTTTCTTTGCATTTATTAAATGGTGACTAGGTTTTTGTGACTCATGGTTTTAATTAATGTCTTTTGGATTGCTTAAGATCTTTTGTTATGATAAGGATCATTTCTTGTGGTCACCCCCTTCTCCTACACTCACTTCCCCATCCCTATAAGTGGCCGTCCCCTTCCCCCTCCTCTCACTTACTTAGACTTGAGGTTTTCATTTGGTTACAAAAGATATGATAGATTTTGGGGTGTATGGAATTTCACAGCTCATTTCATTCCATCACCCGATTTCCACGGCAACTTCATTAACCGTTCGTCCATGGTTTTGGACGAAGCGAGACAAAGTATTCCACTCATTCTCTACATCAATCTTGGTCATCTCTTTTAGCAAACTTGACGACCGAGTTGCCTCAAGTTAGAGGCGGGAGCCCGTTTAAAGAATCAGTGACGTGGTGCCACCTGGACGAGCAGATCGGAGATCGAAGAGATCAGAGCAGCCGCAACGGAGCGTGGGATGATGGTTAAAGAACGAAGGACTCGGATCGTTGGTATAACCTTTCTACACTCTTTACAGTTTGTTAGTTTAGCAATAATGGCAGATCTGGGTGAAAGTATACGATAGCGCCAGTTAAAAGTTTTTTGTTCCGCATTTGGCGTCTGTAGACGGCCGGGGCGCTACCGTAGACTTACAGTGGTATCAGAGCCTCACCATTTTGCTATACTAACTTGTGCTAACGTGTTTAAAACATCGATCGAACCAGAAATCAAAAACCGCATTTTTCATTTTCACAGTTTCTGTAGATTTTAAATGATGTCCTAAAATTATTCTACATATCTCTGAAATCTGTGCAGGGTTATATTAGAACACCGTACAAATTTAGGATCATGATTCGACAAGACTGCTGCGGAAACGCGGCCAAACCCATGGTTTGGCCGCGGATCCGCGGCCATTCTGTGTCATCATGCCCCCAAATTTGCTCAGTGGGTTCTTCTCTGGAAACCGGGGTTTTTGGTATATATCGTTTGAGCCCAGATTTTGTTACTGTTCAACAGATGTTCGTGGGGCCCACTTCTTGATATTTAGTCGATCGAAATTTAAACATGTTAGATTGCAGTGCTTACATTATATATCCGACCGGGAATGTCATTTGATCGGTAAACCGCGTCTGATTGCTATAGTTCTTTTAGACGGGTTTGCGAACGTGACATTCGCGTTGATGTTCTGTGTTGTGCTGTGATGTTGCGGATTTGTCGTGGTGGATAGCAGTGTGCAATGGTAGTACAGTTTGAGTTTATTTGTACATTTGATATTGCGGGGCGAGCGTCCAACTTGTGGACTGCCGTCACTGCCTATTGTATAATATTCTTTTGGGGCACGACCAGGTTGCGGTCGATGTACCTGTTGTACTATTTTTCATTACTGTACTAGGTTTTGCCCCGCGACGGAGTGCACGGATAGCCGGGTTCTGGAGGGGCAACGGGTCCGCATCTCATGGCTTTGAGAGGCAGAGGGGCCCCACTCTAGAATTGGCAGACTATTCGCCGCACTCGTAGGGGGTACAGGTTGACCCAAGGAGGGGTGCCCAAGATTACCGGATTCCGTGAAGTGCTGGGTGGTCCATTCACTATGCTGTAAGGGGCTGCCTCGGTTCAGGTTTTGGCGGGTAACTTGCCGCACCCGTAGGGGTCTAGGTTTCATTGCACAGGCTATCCACACGATAGGGGAACGTCGGGTTTCAGCAGCGGCTCTGTGAAACCCGGGGATCCCAGATTATCTGTATTGTTCTGTGATGCTTATTACTTTTCTATAATGTTGCATATTATCACGCCTGGAGCGATTATTGTATATTGGTTTATATACTATTAGATGTTGTATATGTTTTACACCCACGCTAGTCCAATCCCCGCTCTGTCGTTAGTTAAGTAATCTAACGGGTGATGACGGGACCCAGTGATGAATGCGGATGGCATATACGTACATTTTATTTTCGTTCTTTTCTGGTGTGATCGATTGATGGGACTGCATTGATTCTGATCAATGCAATGTCAAGCAAACCTGTTTACAGTTGTTGGAACAAATTTAAAATGTGTTATTGCAAAGACGTTTCCTTTTGTTATGCATAGCGGTATTCAGTGGAATATCCTGCACCTCATTCGATGGGGCAAGGGCCGATATCCCTTCACCGGGACTGACCCCTTGGACAGAAGTTTGCGTCAGGGTAATAACTTCACTATAGTCGATTACAAGTTGCTTTGCATAGCGGTATTCAGTGGAATATCCTGCACCTCATTCCACGAGGAAAGAGCCGAGATCCCTTTACCGGGAGTGACCTCTTTAGCAAAAGGTTTTCGCCACTATATTTTAAAAGCTATCAGGTTCCTTCAGCGATATCAAGTTCACTACGTTAAAGGTTTTTCGCCAAAAACCAGTCGTAGCCCTCCGTCACTTCTTTTGGGTATTCAGTAGTATTCAAGCTATGTATTTTGACCAACGCCAAGGCATAGTGTTTGGTAGCTGCTGGGTATTCAATTGTTGCATAGATAGATGAGTTAGTTTGGGACAGTCGTTCTGCCATTTTGGCCAACGTCAAGGGCATGTGCGGGTGGGTTCAAATTGACAAGATAGTGACGGGTAGAACTTGGCATGTGACTTATGACATTTTGACCAACGCCAAGGTTATAAGAGCATGGGGCAAAAATCATATCGGGAGTTTCTAAAGAAACTGAAACTTGCCAAGTATGCGCATACCTTCTGGAGTATGAGTAACGTGGATGCATTCCATCACGTTATCATGCGATGAGAGTTGGATCCCGATTCCCACTGATGAGTTGGTTTACTCTTCGGGTGATCCCGATTGATTCTTCTTTCTGGTTTGGAGGAGAATTTGACAGGACAGTGGGAGGTTTCCGGATTAGATAAAGTGATAACCATTCTGATCTAGGTTAGAGTGCACGCAGAGTGTTTCTTTTCTCTCTCTCTTTGGCAGCGACCTTAGACCGGCCCTAGACTATGACTCAGTGACCAAGTTGACCGAACCTTCTTAAAATACTGGCTTTTGGATTGTCTATGTTGCATAAGTCATTGCCACTCCTTCTTTTACCCTTTGCATTTCTCAGAACACCCGTTTTACTACGGATATCCACTTCCATTGGATAGATCCATCGTATGGTTATATACGAACTCGGAGGGACTTCTTCGAGGATGGATCCAGGTTCAGGAGAAATAGAATTGGTTTATTCAGTTGTCTTTTATTATCACCTTCTCTCAAGTTGCGAGAGCTCCTTAGTTTAGGAGAGTACACCTACTACGCTTATTGGATAGTCTTATTCCAAACCATAGGCTGGTGCCGAAAGGTAGGGAATGAAGAAAACCAATTAGCCTAAGTAGGGTGTGCAGAAGGTAATATGTAAAGACAAAATAAAGGGATTAGAAAGAGGGCAAAGTAAATTGCGACTGATATCATTCACGACCAAACCGCGTACTTCATCGCCACTCCTATTTCACCTTTAAAAGAATAATGTATTATTCAGATGTATTTTATCATCACCTTCTCTCAAGATACGAGTACTCCTTGGTTTAGGAGGGTACACCTATTATGCTTACTGGATAGTCTTCTTCCAAACCATAGGCTGGTGCCGAATGGTAGGGAAGGAAGAAAACCATTTAGCCTGACGATGGTGTACAGAAGGTAACGGCTAAAGACAAATAAAGGGATTTGGAGAGATGGCAAAGAAATATACGGTTATAGTCATGAATTGTTTTTTGGAAGAGGCATTGCTATGAATACCAGGATACCCCTACGAAACATTTTCATGTTTCAGTGCATCGTTAAAAGAAAACTGTTTTCCCGATTAGATACTTACTCCAAGGGTATGTATTTACCAGGTTTCATTCTCATATCTGTATGGTTTTACAGATGATGAGTGGAAGTAAGTTATTGGGAATTAGGTGATAATCCTCATTATATCGGAATTCATTGTAATTGGTGATATTTGAGGAAATCGCCAGGGTACTGTTTTCAACCTACGACGCACAGGTTATGAGTTGTTTAACTCAGCGGACTTATACAGAGTATTGTATGTTGTCCAAGTGTCCTTCAGGACAAAGGGGTAGGTCCTCGTACTATGTTCTGTTTACTTATAACTTCTCTAGTTTTTAGACAAGTGTTTCGTAGAAATACAAGGTCTAAGTTTTGAGAAGTTGTGGGTATAAGAATAAAGTAGAGAACCAGGTGTCACAAGTATCGGAATTCTTCAAAGAGATCGAAGATATAGATTCTTGTGATTGGTATTCAGATAATAGTGATGGTTTTGAGAAACGTGTTTCTCTTTCAGGTTACTCATAATTGGATGGATTCCTAAGTTGAGTAATGCTGATTAGCCTCTTTCCATTAAAGTTGATATGCACTGGAGACAGTTGCATGATTTGAATCTGGTTCCAATTAAATTAGTGCCAAAGTTTCTATATTGGATATAGAATAGTTCGTACCTTAAAAGATATTAAGGTACGGGGAGTTGTCCAGCTTATGCTTAAAACCAGACTCTGGATAACTCAGGGCACGTTTCTGTAATGGCTGTTTGTGGGTTGACCCTGGCTATGACGAGGGTTGATATTCTACCATTTCGAAGATCAATAGTGATATTGTTCTTGACTCGCCACAGTTTTAGTAAAATGGATTTTTTCAGAAAACAGTAGTGGGAGTATGGTAGAACTGGAAGTGATTCCAGAACCGCGAACGATTACGGAAAATTTAGTAGGACCTATATATTCAATCAGGTTTGACATTCCAATAGCCACTCCGCAGATATGGTGGGTAACCTCAGACACCCGAGAGGTACTCCGGTAGCCTCAAGGACGGTGACAGGGAGGATCTTGTTTACCCAGACTTGACACTACTGTTGTTCCAGGATATGAGACCCGGTAGGAGGGTTGTCGTAGTCAGTGGGAGCAGCGGAAGCATAGTGGGCAAGATGCTTATATCTATTTATAGACTTGAGCAGTTATAGAGGAGATAGATCATCTAATTTTGATGTGACAGTCATGGGTTTGACTTCAATCAGGATAGAGGATGGATCTGTTAAGAAGGTAGTAGGGTGTGATGTCATGGTATCTGGATGACATACACAGAGTAGGAAGTAAAATTCCTATACTACGATCGGTTGTACTGTGGTCGTCACACAGTTGTTTCTCCAGACAGGATATGGATATAATATTTGACATTCTGGTTTCTAGATCTATGGTTTTAGATCTGGATTTGGGTAGTTTCCCAATGTAGGTACTTTGACAGTATTCTAATGGTTTTTAGAATAGATGACTCCTAGCATGGTGGTGTACCTACAGGTGATGGAGTCACCCTCTCTAAAGGTGTCTTACAGACTGAAGGGGAGAGGGATGTCCATGATTGGCAGATCACTTGCTTAGGAAATTGAGTCAATCATGAGATGTCAAGTACCACACCAGATGTTGTTTTTGCACTAGATGCAATAAGTTTGTATTAATCCAATCCTGGAGAAACATAAGGAAGCAGTTTTAGAACATAAGTACATGTTCTACGGATTTGATGACGGCAGCCTCCTTCGGGAGACGATTATCATTCCAGGCTTCAAAGGTGACATGGTTGACAGAGTGATTGTCAGAGTTATAGTTTTTCCCTCTGACGAAGAGGGACAGAATTATGGACAGGTAGTCCAAGAGGATACTGTGGGAGGCATGGTGCCGATACTGATTAGGTTCAGTGATCGATACAGTCTAAGAAGTTTGGATTTGGAGTTCATTTATGAACTAGGTCCCATCAGATATCCAGACATATTCTAAGACAGGTATTACTCAATTCGGGAGATGGCTTTCTCCGCGAACTTGAGATTAAGAGAGATATAGAAAGAAACATCTAGGCGGATCCACTCACTGAGGCTATTTCTCGAACACAATAGTTTTACAAACGGGCTTTGTGAAACTGATTAGTAGAGGAGTTGGATGTTCGGTTTCACACGGGCTGTGAGTAGTCGACATCGCAATAATTAGCCTTGAGTGCAAGTGGGAGATTGTTGGAGATAGTGCCCTCAGAGTCAATTATTGGATCGCAGGTACGTGATTGCAATGATTGCGGAGGACCTATACCGGTAGGACAGTCTTACTCAAGATGATAGTATGCTATCTGGTTTGCCTTTATCAGTCGTGTACATGTTCAGGTGACTGATTACATGTTACACTTTGATAGAGCCCTTAGGATCTTGCTTTACTACCAACAGTATGATGGCGATCATATACGTGAGAGTTGGGTAGTTTATATGCATATCCTTAATTGTGGTCCCTAGTCGTGGGAGTTTCGAGACAGGGCATCGATACTCCGGAGTAGACTAGTGTGTACAGTCGAGACCCCGACGAGGGGCGGTGGCCGGTCTCACAAGCCACTGGTGTCAGTTGGATCACCTAAGATGTATACAGGTGCTCATTGGGTTATGAGTACACCGGACAGGACTCGCCGGGAATCTGCTAGTTGGTATTATACATATCGTCAGATAGCAGTTCCCTGGTGACATGTGTACAGGTTAGTTCATCGACCTGAGGTCGTCATTTGTCTCGTGTGAGTTCCCACTGTGCTTTGATTTCTACCCTACCACGGCTCAAAGTAGTCGTGCAAACAGGTAGTTTTTGGGTACAGTCCCGAGCCATATGGAGGCACGTGAGCGGATCGGCAGGGGATTCGTCTCTTCCGGTATTGGGGGCGAGGTCGTGCTGTGTCTAGGAGAGCCATTACACAAAGTCCATGGCCATGGCAGGAGATTTACTGGTAGGTACTCCAGTAGTATCTCAGGGTGTTATTGGGCTACACTCCGACACGACTTATACTGCTATTGGGGGTCTGACGTTACTAGCCCCCTGGGCAGATATGCGACACTTATAGATGAACGGACCGGACTGTATATACATTGTCACTGTTAGGCTCAGTAGGGTTACCGGATGAGTTCGCTCATCGTCCTCCCTTGAGGTCAGTCCATGGGCAGCCGTTACGCATTGCTAGTGCCGCTGACGGTTTTTGGTTAAACCCACTGCCACGGTACTGACGAGTCATTAGAGTTCCCCACAGACAGTTTCCCAAGTTCGGGCGAAACGTTGTAGAGGCCGTATGGTTTTATGGCAGGGTTCTGAAAATGCACGTGCATTTACGCACGTGTTATTTTTCGGGCAGATGATACTGATCGGCTTTGGTTTAAGCCGGATCCGAGTATTATATTGAGTAGGTATAATATCTTTGTCTCAGTTGCATTTGTATTCGGTCGTAATACAAATGCGGGTATATTTATACAGTTACGGGTTATCCTGAAAGTCGTTTCAGGATCACTTTTGGAAGTTGCCAGTTTCCAGTTTTCTATCAGCCGTCTTTTAACATTCGGTTAAAGACGGATTTATCTTTTCTTGGATGAGGTGAGTCGTGCTTCTAGAAGCTTCTAGATTGGTGACTAGATTCATGCATCTTTCTTTGCATTTATTAAATGGTGACTAGGTTTTTGTGACTCATGGTTTTAATTAATGTCTTTTGGATTGCTTAAGATCTTTTGTTATGATAAGGATCATTTCTTGTGGTCACCCCCCTTCTCCTACACTCACCTCCCCATCCCTATAAGTGGCCGGCCCCTTCCCCCTCCTCTCACTTACTTAGACTTGAGGTTTTCATTTGGTTACAAAAGATATGATAGATTTTGGGGTGTATGGAATTTCACAGCTCATTTCATTCCATCACCCGATTTCCACAGCAACTTCATTAACCGTTCGTCCATGGTTTTGGACGAAGCGAGACAAAGTATTCCACTCATTCTCTACATCAATCTTGGTCGTCTCTTTTAGCAAACTTGACGACCGAGTTGCCTCGAGTCAGAGGCGGGAGCCCGTTTAAAGAATCAGTGACGTGGTGCCACCTGGACGAGCAGATCAGAGATCGAAGAGATCATAGCAGCCGCAACGGAGCGTGGGATGATGGTTAAAGAACGAAGGACTCGGATCGTTGGTATAACCTTTCTACACTCTTTACAGTTTGTTAGTTTAGCAATAATGGCAGATCCGGGTGAAAGTATACGATAGCGCCAGTTAAAAGTTTTTTGTTCCGCATTTGGCGTCTGTAGACGGCCGGGGCGCTACCGTAGACTTACAAGTTTGCATATTTGTTGATTTAAATTGTGATAATTATATAAATTGTAAACTAGGTTTTTGGAATTTGATTAAATAATGGAGATAAAAATCTAATTAGGGTATTCAAGGCATTATTAACATTTTTAAGTGTTGTTTAATACTTTAGTTCATGAAAATCCAAGCTAGATTGTAGTTTGTGCATTTTTGCTATAAAATTGTTAAAATTTAGGTATTTTGTAACTAGAATTTTGGGGTTAATGAAATTTATTGGGAATAAATTATAGAAATGGTTTAGATGATTTAATTAAGATGTTTAATAAGTATTATGGCCGCTAGATTTATTTAAACATCGAGTTTTGTACTAAAACGGTTAATTATGCTTGCTAGATTTTCGGAAAAATAGCTTTTAAAGTGAGTTTGAGGTTTTTGTGAATTGCAACCTATTTCATATTATAATTAGTGTTTGTGAATGTGTAAATGAGTATGTTTGGGCTTTTTCTCGAGGGTTTGGCGTTTGTACGCCGACGTCGAGGGTTTTGAGTTGATTTGTGAAAGAAACCATAGGTATTGACCTACGTGGTATTTGTGTGTCGTTTTGATCATGAGTCGGATTTTAATGCGATACGGTGCGTTATGATATGTAGGTACCCATGTGGACTTCGAGACGACAAGCAAGCGTGTGGCGACGTCGGCACCGGCGAGCGAGGACCAGGTGAGTAGATTTATATCTACGGGGAGAAGTCGGGTGGATGGCGTATAGCACCCCCGCAGTTCGTGGTGATGTATACGAATACGTATACACACATATATTTATTGTTTATTTTTTTGAGTTATTGATGATAAATATGGATATTTGGTGTTCTTGGATGTTATAGTGTCGCGAAACCCTAGAGTAGCGGTCGCACCACACTTGCACACACCCACCCATACTTGCATACTTTCTTCTTTCATTTGTGCTTACGGGAATATATTGTTATGTATTCACATGGGTATGGGACTATGTGTTCACATACGGATTGAGATGAGTCGATGAGATTTGTGTTGAGATTGTGATATCGGTGATATGGCAGGATTCGTACTTGAGGTACGTCCTGGTGTTATAGCGGATCTTGGGGCGACGATACGGGTGAATAGTGTTATAAATAAAGTGGTCGACATGTGATCGTGATATGAGATATGATATGCTAGGATATTGATCCTAGGTTGTATTGGGCGATGTATACCCCTTGATGATGATATGTGCTGATGATATCAGTTTGTACGAGACTGTCGATCAGTAGCCAAATCATGTTTATATTGATGATATCAGTATTGTACTAGACATAGGTCAGTACCTTAGACTATGATCTTGGATAAAGAGGATACCAGAGGAATAGTGTAAGGAATATGATATTGACCCGTACCCAGATTTGGGGATGCCGTACGACGGATTTACGTACGAGCTATATCTTGATGATTGATCCGCACTCTTGACTTGGGATGTCTGATTATAGATATGGTATCGGATATGATATTATTGAGGCGGGATCACCGACTAATATATATACATGTATGTATATGGATCGACTCAGATGTTAGGCGGTTTCCTTACCTGTAGTCCAGCTTGTTAGCTTAGCCCTTTAGTTTAGTTTAGTTGTTAGATTAGATTCGATTCTTACCTATTTCAAAACTAACGAATCGTGGGTATTTTAAAAGACAGCCCAAGGGATCCTACGGATATTTCAAAAGACGTATCTTTTCATAAAAACACCGTAGCCCCTATTTTCAAAACCCCATGATTCGTGTTATTTCAAAAGGCACCATTTGTAGTACTTATATTAGATTAATGCAGATTAGTTATAGTTGCGTCTAGTATTCAGCTCCCGCTCATTATTGTGGTTCGCTTCGCATCGCATGCTTATATTATGTTTCATACTCCATTATTGATATCATGCTGTTAGGACACCAGCACCATTACCGATGATGCGTATGTACCACGTACACTTACTTGCCGGCTCACACACATCTTCATCGGTAATTTCCATGTCACATACACCTTAGAAAATAATATTGCTTGACATAGCCTGTTAGCTAATAGTTTAGACATGATATTAGCGTACTTGCCTTATATGTTAGTTTAGACATTGTAGTTATTACCTGCTACTTCATGCATACTGTTATTCATTGTTATGCCGCATTCATGGATTCTCATGCATATATTCACTATTTTACGTGTTATTGAGGTTTTGGATTCGGATTTCCATGAGATTTTCTGGATTTGGAGGAAAACCGCAAAAACATAAATAAACCTTTTCTCTCTTTTAAAATAAAAAGTGCGGTTTTCCCATGATGTATGAGTCGTCCACCATGAGTTTGCTGATGGATTTCGAGACCCGATTCGAGGAGTGGAGGAACCGTTTCGGGTACATGGTGGGCCCGGTGCGGTACCCCGGGGCAAGAGGATCGTGTTGTTGACGTTGAGCCTGGCAGGGGAGCACTACCGACCGGTGATATTACCCGACGCGTCGGATATCCGGAGGATACCGTCGTGGTCTTGAGATGGATGGTAGGGGCCGGTCTGGATTGACGGCGCCCTAGATATGGTGATTGAGATATTGAGATTTTGAGATATTGAGGTACAGAGATTGTGATACAGAGATATCGAGATATTTGGACACTTGTTTTGTGTCGATGCTGGGCACTGTTTTATGCTGATTTCATTTATGGTACCTCACTTTTAAAATACAGAAATCTCGCTGATTTATGAAAGCAGTTTTCGTCAGTACATGCATTCTGTTCCATGCATTCATACCTCATTCATATGATATATTGCTACCTGAGGCACTGACACGGGCACATGAGATCACACTCGGGTTAGATATTACCCTAGCCATTGTAATAGGCTGCATGTTATTCATATATTTGAGGATATATTATGATCATTGACCTAGGTTGCGTTATTTATGTGATTTCTGTGCGTAGATGTTTTTCTATTCACGAGTTGGCAACTCACCCCCGTTGTGCCCCAGTTTCTTGCAGGTTTGCCGTACAGGTTTCATTACGGCTTGCGGGCATAGTTTCCTTCGGGTGATTTGCTAGTAGGTGGGTTTACTTGTATCGTACCCCCCATTATATAACTTGTATATTATTACTCTGTTGTATCTAGAAGTTCCATCAACCAAACATGTATTTATTTTGAGATAGAGACCAGTGATGTTATTCCTTCGACCTTAGAGTCGCGCGTTATATTTCTGTGGTTTTCTTGTGGTTTTGAGTTTCCTTTTGAATTTTGATCCTCGTCGTTGGCGTTGTATATTATATTGCTTGTGTAGTTGTGACCGTCGATTGACGAAGAGCTAGCTCCCGCTTGGGGAAGCCTTTTTATTGATTTCGTATACTATTCATGTTGTATCCCGTTTGGGAGCCAGTATTTACAAAGGAGACTCTGCCGAAATTTTCAGTAAATTTTTGATGTTTTTAGAAACCCGCATAATTCGGCTTATGCTATTAAAACTACTTGATTTAAATTGGTTTTCCTTCACTCTACTACTTTTCTTGGTTTGGATTTCTGGGTTTTCGGCTTACTTAGATTACGTACGCCTCGAGACGTTCGTAGTTTAAGTGCCGGTCATATTCCATAATTGCGGGACGTGACAAAGTTGGTATCAAAGCATTAGGTTTTACCTTTGGAGCGTAGGATGACCCTTGGTTGATGGAATAGATGACTAAAGTAGAGTGACGTACCGTGGGTATGTTCCGCGGCATACTTACGATACGCTACTCCACTTAAGGAGCCTTAGGATATACATTTCTTTGCTCAGTATCATATTCATTCCTGATCTAGCCTCATCGGTACCAGTTGCGGTTTGCTGCCACGATTACGGGCAGAGAGAGCTACAGCTAGAGTTGCGGTCAGCACGAGCTCATCACGAACGAGGACTGACCAGGGCGAAATTCCGGCGACACACGATTGCGGAGATGTGTCTTTTTACTGTGTTTCCACGCCACGAGCGTTTGGCGGATCGCCTTTATGAGGTTACTCGGATGTGCTGATCGACACTAGAGGATTGAGCCAATGATAGAAGGTCGCTAGTCACCCACGGATGAATGACTGAGACATGTGGTTCGTTCGCCTACCCGATGAGAGGTCATCAGATAGATTGATTCCAGCTAGAGACGACTTCATGCGGAGACGTTGGGAGTCGACAGAGGCGATCGAATGTCAGAAATCTATTATTCCATGTTTAAAGTAGTCGGAAGGACATGCGGGCAATTCTATGGTCCCTCTAGAAGAATGAAACCCTAACTCGACTTAATGACCGTGTGAAAGCCTTTGAACCTTAGGGTTTGCGGAAGTTCCGCGGCGCCATTAGTGAGGCTTGGGTTTGCCCTTCTACGGCTGGACCACACAGAGAGTTTTCCTGCACCGGGCAAAATGTGTAGAGGCCGTATGGTTTTACGGCAGAGCCGCGATCACTTACGTACACTTGTGCACGTAATGTGATCGGGCAGATAATACTAGTGGGCTTTGGTTTAAGCCAGATTCTAGTATTATACTGATGGATTTATTTAGTCTCAGATTATCCGTGTTTTTCGTAAATACGGATGGGAGGGGCAGTCTCATAATTTTTCGGGAAGCTTCTAGAAGAAGGTGACTCATTAAGGTTTTTATCTTTTGATTAAAGCTTCAGTGAGGTGGAGGAAATGAGGTGTATGTTTGCATTAAATGAACCATGACTCATGAGGTGATTCACTGCTTGAATTAAATGAAGCATGCTAAGATATTTACTAGATATTATTTGATAGATATTTGTATGCTTCATATTATTCAATCATGAGTAATGCTTCATGATTACTAATCACAAAACACTTTCACTCTCTCCTCAAGTCTTCATCTTCTTCCTCAAACCATAAAAGCTCTCATGTGTTGAGGATCCTAGGGTTTAAAGAGACAATGTAATCCATCTAAATACTCTACACCATCTAGGACTTCTAGTTTAGCAAACTAGAAGCCGTAGTTACCTCGGTTTTGAGGTAGCAGCTCGGACTATAGACTCTCGGGTGGATCGTCTTTGATTCGAGGAGGCCATCGAGGTAGCCGCGATCCGTTATGATCCTTGGAGCCGACGACGAGTAGAGGACAATGATGAAGACCCGAAAGACTTGTAACATGAGGTATAACTTCGAGACCGAGTAGTTAAACCTCAAGTAGTTTGCTTGCTACGGTTTGTGTTCGATCCTTGGTTTGAGTAGTTGTTGCGAAGCTCGTAAAAATCATTTTTGCTAATTCCGCCTCCCCGCGGACATGTGGGGTACGTGACATCGACTTACAGGCTATACGCATTCTTTCCCTGATAGTACGAACTACGTCAACAGTTGCTACTATCATCTCCGGTCCTTGGAGTTCTCTATCTCCGATGTCGTCCCAACTTAATGGCGATCGACACTTCCTTCCATATAGCGCTACAAAAGGTGTCATTCCGATGCTTTCTTGGTAGGTGTTGTTGTATGAAAACTCAAGATGTAGGTGATCTTCCCACGATCCTCCGAAGTCTAACATACACGCTCTGAGCATATCTTCCAAGATCTGAATAGTTCGCTCAGACTGACCATCTGTTTGTGGATGATAAGCCGTGCTGAAGTTCAGACTTGTACCCAAGCTCGCTTGCAGACTCTGCCAGAATTGCGATCAGAACCTGGTGTCACGATCGGAGACAATGCAGACCGGTACTCCATGAAGTCTCACAATTTCCTGTATGAGTTCATGGGAATCAGGGATAGTACATATTTGAAGAGTTTAAATCTTACTTAGATTCTTACCTCCATGTACTTCTTTGCTAATGTCTCAGTAGATTGGCAAACTCGAAATGCGATGAAGTGAGCCGACTTTATGAGTCGATCCACACTAACCCATACCGCATCGTTACCTTTCATGCTACGAGGGAGTGCAGTCACAAAATCTATTGTGATGTGTTGCCATTTCCATTCTAGGATAGGTAACGGTTGAAGTAATCCAGCAGTCCTGTGATGTTCAGCCTTTACTTGCTGACACACCAAGCATTTAGCGACGCTTCTGGCTACTTCACGCTTCATTCCATGCCACCAGTAATTTTGACGTAGATCTTTGTACATCTTTGTACTTCCAGGGTGTACTGAGTAGGGAGAGCTGTGAGCTTCTTTCATTAACTCTTCCCGCATAGAACCTTTTGGTACACACAATCTGCTGTCGTACCTCAAAGATCCGTCTTCATGGATGATGAAATCTATTCTAAGTCCATTCTCTACTTGTTCTCTGATCTTTTGTAACGTAGCATCACTTGCCTGAGCTGCTTTGATCTGATTGACAATGGTAGATTGAACTTGTAAGTTCATTAAACTTGAAGCATTACCTGACATGACTACTTCAATTTCCATCTGATGCAAGTCTTGTTGAAGCTTCTACTGAGCGGTGAGATTCATTGCTAATGGTTGGCGACTAAGGGCATCAGGTACCACATTCACATTCCCTGGGTGATATTGCAGGTTGATGTCGAAGTCTGCCATGAGTTCTAACCATCGTCTCTGCCGCATATTAAGCTCCTTCTGAGTAAACACATATTTCAGACTATTGTGATCTGTGTATATGTTCACTCGTTCACCAAGAAGATAATGGCGTCAAATCTTAAGAGCAAAGATTACGGCTGCCAATTCCAAATCATGCGTTGGATAATTGCGCTCATGAATTTTCAGTTGTCTTGAAGCATAAGCTACAACCTTACCGTGCTGATGTAAAACACATCCTAATCCCTTACCGGATGCATCGCAATGCACTTCAAAACCTCCAGATTGATCTGGTATAACGAGAATAGACGCTGATGTCAATCTTGACTTGAGTTCTACGAAAGCTTGCTCGCATGCTTCTAACCACACGAATTCTTCATCTTTACGTGTGAGCTTGGTCAGGGGTGTTGCTATCTTGGAAAATCCTTCGATGAATCTTCTGTAATTTCCTGCTAGACCCAAGAAACTTCGAAGTCCTTCACTGACTTCGGTGTCGGCCATTCGCTTACTGCTGAAACTTTCGCTGTATCTACAGAGATTCCTTCGCCCGATACAATATGTCTGAGAAAACCAACTTGATTTAGCCAAAATTTGCATTTGCTATACTTGGCATAGAGTTGATGTTGTCGTAGGGTTTCCAGGACAATTCTCAAGTGTTCGGCGTGTTCCTTCCGACTCTTAGAATACACCAGGATGTCGTCGATGAAGATGACAATAAATCTGTCTGAGTACTCTCGGAAAACTTGATTCATTAGGTTCATGAATATTGATGGTGCGTTGGTCACTCCGAATGGCATCACAAGAAATTCGTAATGGACATAACGAGTTCTGAATGCTGTTTTATGAATATCAGCTTCCTTGACCTTGACCTGATGATAACCCGAACGAAGATCTAATTTAAAGAAAACACAAGATCTACTTAGTTGATCGAATAAGTCGTCGATGCGCGGAAGTGGATACTTGTTCTTTATCGTTACTTCGCTCAAGGCTCTATAATCAATGCACATTCGATATGAACCTTCCTTCTTCTTCACAAGCAGTACTGGTGATCCCAACTTGAAGTGCTGGGATGAATCCATCCTTTCGCCAATAATTCGTCCAACTGAGTTCGGACTTCCTTCAAACCTTCCGGACTTAATCGATAAGGTGCTTTGATCACCGGTTGTACTCCTGGTACTAAGTCAATGCTGAATTCAAGAGCTCGATGAGGAGGCAAACCTGATATATCGTCAGGAAACACATCGTCGAACTCTCGAACCACCTTTGTCTTTGATCCTTCCTCCGCTTGAATTGCCGCAATCACTGCCTTCTTTGGTTTCGCCTTGTAAGTACTTGGCTCCAGGGTACAGTCTCCACTTTTGAAATAAAAGACCGGATGTTCTGGAATCTCGAATACTACCCTCCTTTGACGACAGTCAATGGTAGCTTAGAATGTTCCGAGCCAATCCATACCCAGAACCACATCGAAGTTCGGTATGTCCAGCACCTTGAAGTCAGCATAGAATTCTCTGCTGCAGACGACCACTGGACACAGGCTGTATCCCATTGTTGCCTTTAGAACGCCGTTCTCTGAACTGACATTCCAGCTGGATACAAGCGGTGTGACTGGAATCACATGAGTTCAGACGAACCGTTGCGACATAAAGCAATGAGATGCTCCGGTATCGAATAGTACGAGTGCAGGAAGTGAGGCTACTAAGATTGTACCTAAGGTATGCGGGATATGTTTTAGGTATAAGAGAAAAGATATATTGGTATGTATATAGACTGAAAAAGAGTTTTGAAAAGGAAGTGTTACCAGTAATGACTTGGCCGGTGGCTTCAGCCTCTTCCACAGTCATCGTGAAAGCCTGTCGCCTCGGCACATTCCTCCTTACTGGAGGAGTATTCCTCTGCCCGTTCCTTGGTCCTTGAGGTGGGTTCCTTTGAGCTTGATGGAACTGACAGGGAGGAGGTGCAGTCGGTCCACGAGGAGGTGGAGCAGGTAATGCAAGTCTCGGAGCAGGTGCCTGGATGGTTGGGCACTGCGGGTGAGTGATTGCTGGCTTGGGTGTAGCATATGGGTTGTGTCTACGAGGACAAGACCGAATATCATGAGTAGCCGAGCCGCAGACTAAGCAAAGGCGATTTTCACGCTGGCAGTCTTTCATCAGATGTCCATCTCTCCTACAGTATGTGCAAAATGCTGGGCTAGGCTGGTTTTTTGGTACTCCCGACCTCCTTGGCACAAATGGTGGCCTTGAAGAGGCTCTTCCTGCCATCTAGTTGGCAGGGTGCTTCATCCCGGCAGACTGAGGTCTGCCCCTTATCTTTACCACTGCCTCATAACGACGGGCAGCTTTCAGAGCCGATTCATGGGTCGGAAAATCTCCTGTGGCTAATGCAGCCTGGATCTCCGGATCTAACCCTTATTGAAATCGTCGGGATCTGATCTCATCCGTCGGTATCAGGTGTGCCGCAAATCTGTTAAGGTATTGTGTTAGCTGTGTAGTATGCGATATTTTAAAATCGAAATATTGAGACGTATCTTATCGACTGAGCATGGTAAACTCAGCATCATACTCATCCACGGATTTGGTCCACATTGAACCCTGTTGAAGGTGGATGAACTGCTGTTCCATGTCGAATCTGGCAGTCTCGGGGAAGTACTTTGCGTCGAACATATCGCGGAAAGTCCTCCATTCGATCGGCTGGTCAAGACGGCTTTCTTCCGCTTTCCACCAAACCCGTGCATTGTCTGTGAGCTGCAACTTCGCAACACGAACCCAAGCTATCTCTGACACTTGTGCCGCTTTCAGGTCATCTTCAATGCTTTGAGCTCATTCCTCAGCTTCTAGAGGGCTCTCTTTTCCTGTGAACTGCTTGGGGAGTAAGGCCCTGAATTGTTTCACCCCAGGTGCTTCTGCTTTGGGACGGTTCATCAATATAGCAGTCTGCTGCCGCTGTCCCTCCAAGAGGCTGCGGATCGCCTCAAGCAGTATCTTCTGCTCATTGATCGGAGCAGCTACGGCAGGTGTAATTGGTAGTGGTGGTGGAGTGTTGTTGAAATTGGTGCTGGTGTTGTTTGGGGAATCCATAACCTTGAAAGAAAAATTTGGGTTAGGACAGATTCAAAATATATGAACTTGGAAGATTCAGGGAATATGAATTGTAAAGAATGTTTTAGTTGCTGGTTCTTGTGTTATATTGCTTAGGTTTGTCCATACAGTGCTGACCTGCATGGGCCACCAACAAAACCTGTCACGCCCCGCTTCCCAGTATACGGGCAGAGGGCGCGACGAGGTCCGCAACGCATTTACTCAGAAGTAAATACGCTAAGCGTATCTAAGCAATAAAAATGGAATATACATAAGAGACAAGATATAAATGAACAAAAACTTTATTTATTAAACATTCTTTTTACAATACAACTGAAATGTAAGTACATGGTATGAAAGCAATGCCTAAACAGTGGCATAACAGAAATAAAAATGAAATGTAATGTACAAGTGAATCTAAAACTCCGGGTCTTCAGTAAACTGATCCAAGTCCTCTCTACTGGGCTCGATCTCTAGTGAGTTCGAATCTCCTGACGACATTCCAAAGAAGAAGAAAGAGAATGTCGTCAGCGAACAAATTGCTCGGTAAGTCCCAACGGTAAGTAGAGACAGAATAGACAGAAAGAGAATGTAACTTTTAAAGTTATATTATATTGTTAACGTTGTTGTTTGTAGCTTGGTACAGAAGAGGCCAGTGTATACAAGAGGAGTCTCACTATCCCGGAGACTAAGGTATACGGAGTACAAGGAACCGTTCAGCCACGGTACAACGACAATGGAGATTCAGTTTAGGTGTCTTATGGTTGCAGTCTCGTGCCACTTCTAACACCTTCCGTACCAATCTACCCCTTATAAACCCCGCAATGTCTTGATTTTATTGATTGTATTTTCTTGTTGTATAGATGGATGACTTTCCAAAACCATGATATCAGTAATGGAACGGATATAATGGATGAACATGTAAATGGAATATATCCATGGTTCGGTTCAGTCAATGTAGGTTGATATAGATTGAATAGACGGATTCATAGATTCATGTTGAATTGTAGTTTGATACTTGAACCATATTCAAGTCAGATTGATTATATTGTGACTCCGTCTGAGTCAGACACTTTTAAAAGAACTTGAAATCCTGATTGTTTTGATGTTATCGGTAACTACTGTATATGGACGGCATGATTTGTGTCTTTTTCCAAGACAATTACCGTGTTGATAACACCGTTTGTTAGATTGTCTACCTTAAATAGGCAATCACCCATATCTCCGACTCCCTGAGGCTCAAGAGACTGGTCCCGCTTAAACCTATGTTTACTTGGGTCCTTATTGTAGTTTAGCATAACTTGAGGGGATTTTATGTAAAAATAGTTTTGGTATAATTTCAAAATACACCTCAAGTATTTAATTATTGTTTTTAGAGTTTTCATAGATGTATAATTTATCAATGTGAAATTTCTAGTGAGTAAAACCTAAATTCAATAAAAAATGGTATTTATTTGTAACATGGATGTTGTTTTGAATTTCATGTAATATTTGAATTCTTTTCTTAAGTTTTGGAAACATGGAATATTATATATATTTAAAAATAGATATTTTGATAGTGTATATATATATATATTTAATGAAAATAATTTATTTATTTTCTTGTATAAATCTCATTTTCTAAAGAAAAATGTACAAAAATTCCATCGAGATCGAATGCTCCATTTGGAGGTCTGCATCTCACTCTACTAAGCCCGAGGATGTGCGATAATCCGCACCATCCCGAACAGGGTCCCTAAAAGTGGGTTGGAGAGGCGCAATTGCATGGAAATATTTAATACATCCTTTAAAGAAAACGGTTTTATAAGTTAAAGGGATTTATTTGCAAAAAAATCGTATTTCCCGTATTCTATTGTCCCAAAATTTATCGTGCTATGATAGATATGTGTGTTGTGATGAGATAGGTCATTACCTCGTGAGTTTTTTCTAAGGTAATACAGTTAAAATGTATAATCATTTCGAAGTGAAACATAAAGGTATTTTAATGTAAAAGTGGAATAAAACTTGCTACGGTTATTATTTTGAAGTCAAACTTGTTATATTGTCTTTGTTAATGATTACTAAATTAGATATCAAAATTTATAGGTTTGTTTTTAAGGAAAATTTGTATTTTTAAAAGAAAAGAGAATCGGAAACCGGATAACTCCGCTTCCGACACGTTTTGAGAATGACAAGTTTTGAGAATAGCAAAAGAGAGAGAGAGAAGGGGGTCTTACTGGCTTTGATGAGAGGAAGGAGTTAGGAGGAGGTCTAAGATTCGTCGGTGCTTCGTTTCATTACCGGAAACTCCTCGTATCGTCGCCGGAACTTCGTCACAGTTTCGCCCTTTGTTAACTCCACTTGCACACTATAGGAACCTGGAAATTTCTTGAGAGTTTTGGCAGGGAATTGTGAGTGAGGAGGGGTGAAATGAGGGTGGTATTTTTAGGGAAAAATTAGGGTTTAGGGTGTTTAAAGAATGCATTGAAATATGCATTAAGATTGGATTAATTGGGCATTTTATTGCTCTCTGGAAATATTCAGAGTAAACAAGCAATGTGGGGTTAGTGGGGTAGGCCAAACGTTGCAGGGGGCAGAAGATGAAGGCAATACCGTCGGTTTGGACCGGTGACATCGGTCAAAATTTGCTTCTTGCCGGTTTTGTACCGTCGGGGGTGGGTTGGTCTGGGTGCCACGTGTCCTTGTCGCTTCAATTTCCCTCGTGCTTATGTTTATTTATTTTGTAACTTATCCTATTACGTGTAGTGCACGTGTAGACTCTTGGGCTTCTAAAAAGATTAAAAGAAATTAAAACAAAAAGATAATATGGCTGATGGGATTTGAACTCTGGTGCTTTGTCTCAGCAGTGCAAGGTCATACCAGTGAGCTACAAGCTCCTTCTTGCTGTTCTAAATCAAAACAAATACTTATAGCTTTCACAGGAATTGTAAATACCCCAATTGAACATTAACTTTAAATGAAATTTATGTACGCTGAAATTGGAGTTGTTATATGTTGGGTATGAGATATTACAACCACTGGCCTTAGTGCAAGTGGGAGATTGTTTGGGATATGTATGCCCTAGAGTCCATTATTGTACATTGATGTATATTATAGTGTACACTTGGACATATATATAGAGGGCTTTCTTACTCGACATGATAGTATGCTATCTGGTTACTCTTTATCTTAACATGTACACTTAGTATTGTTATACTGTCTCTCATATACATGTTCATAAAGCCCTTAGGGTGTAGGCTTGACTACCAGGACTATGATGCGGATCATACTACTGGGACCTGGGTAGTCCACACGCACATCCTTTAATTGTTCCTAGTCGAGGGTATATCGAGACAGGGCATCGATACACCATAGTAGACTAGTGTGTACGTTTCTTGACCCTGTATGGGGGCGATGGTTGATCCCATATCCATTGGTGTTTGATATCAAAGATTGTACACAGGTGATCATTAGAGAATGAGTACACCGAACATGACTCGCCGAGAACTCCTAGTTGGTATTATACCTATCGTCAGATAGCAGTTCTCTGGTGACACTGGTACAGGTTAGTCTGTAGACCCAAGATCGTCATAGAGTCTTGTGTGGCTCCCACTGTGCTTTGATTTCCTCCCTACCACGGCTCAAAGGAGTCATGCAAACAGGTGGATTTGGGGTACAGTCCCGAGTCACATGGAGGCAATGAGCGATATGAGGGGTTTCGTCTCTTCCAGTTTTGGGAGTTGATGTTGTGATATGCTCGATTGGCTATAACAGTAAGTCCCTGGCCAGGGCTGTTGATGAGATTTACTGGTAAGTGTTATCAGTAGTTTCTCGAACCGTTATGAGCCATACATCGGCATGACTTATCAAGTTACTGGGGTCTGACGTTACCACCCCTAGACTCGATATGCGACATATCAGACGAAGAGACTGGACTGTACGTTAAGTGTTACCTATAGGCTTCATGGGAGTTTGGACAAGCTTGCTTGTTGATCTTTTATTCGCTCGATACCTGGGTAGTCGTTACGTCCAGCTAGTACCGCTGACGGCTTGTGGGTGATTGATGTGATCATCACCTACTGCTGGGATATTGACGAGTCTTTAGAGTCCCACACAGAAGTTTCCTGGTTCAAGCGAAACGAAGTAGGGCATATATGCTGATATGTGCGCGGGGGGGGGGGGGGGCTGATTAAATACGAGTATGCGATACCGTATTCTAATCCGGCAGTTATTTATTATCGGTTAGGTTATATGTGATATAACCGGATTATTGGATCAAGTGTTGATTTGATAATGTGATATACAGATAGATGATATTAGTCGGTTATATGTGATATAATCTGATTATTAAATCAAGCGTTGATTTAATAATTTGATATATATTATATTTGATATAATTATATATTAACTAATATTATTAGCTCACTAATTATTCTTCATAATATATATATATATATATATATATATATATATATATATATTAAAATGAAGCATGATAGGATTTTCTATTTTGTGAAAATAGAAAATGAAAAGAAAAATGGGGAGACTTTTGAAGGTATGGACAAAGCAAGGCTTTTATCATTTTTATATTACTCTTGACTCACTATTGAAGCACGGTTCTATTTTTTATTTGGAAAAAATGGCATGCTTCAATAAGTGAGAATTTTTGGTGAGCCATTCCACACTTGGTTATTTTTCAAGCTCATTTGCCTTAGCCATTTTAGAGAGCTCTCTCCATTTTCCTTCTTCTTCCTCATTCATGCTTCAAGCTCTAAACCATCACATGTGTTGTGAACCCTAGAGTTTGAGATCCTAAGTGAGTAAATAAAACCCCTACTTCACCATCCTACACTTGATTATTACTCAAGTGTAGTGTGTTTCCTTCACTAAAGAGTTTAGTGAAGAGGTAGCTTGAGCTAGAGGGACTTCGGGTGGATCATCTTCGGCACGAAGATCACGGAGGAGGCTCGTTCAAACTTCAAGTGGAGCTACGAGGAGTCGTAGGGACTACAACCCGGAGCATTTGAAGCGAAGGACTCGATCAACAAAGGTTGTTGTTTCTATCCTTAGCTTATAGTTTTTGATATCATGTTTAAAACCCTAATCTTCTAGTTAGATTCTAGGTTAGGGTTCATTAGCACCATTCTGAAAATCGCATGTAAACACTTTCAAAAAAATCACCCCAAATTCATTCCAAAAGGCTCCAACTTTGAAATCCTTCTTTTTTATAAATCCAAAGATTCCAAATCCTTATGAACAAGCAAGCATTTCAAATTTTTGTTGGATCGTGTACTTGCTACAGTGTTTTGTCCAATTCTTCTTAAACCCATGCAAATTTATGCAACTAAACAAACCCTAAGAGTCAACCATTTATATAAAATGATGAAAAGTCTTAGCGGATGGAAGTTCAACCTTTTCATTATGATCGAGCGTTTCGATCTTCTACATTCGATTCTTTTAGCTTATTAAATGTCGCAATCTTTTCACTTTCTGAAAGTAGATTTTAGAAAATGGAATCTATTTATCGAAGTTTTTTAGAGAAACTCAAAACTTTTTATCATCAAGTGGAGTGATATTTGCAAAACGAAAGATCAAGATGTGTTGGACATCTTTGGCCCACAAGATGGCAATCTTTCATCAGGGTGAAAGTTGTGTCGGGAAATTTTTCATAATGAGGGCCTTTAGAATTTATGAACTCACTCGATATTTATACCACTTCCAAGAAGAAATAGTTCTCAATATTTTTGGAGTACTGCATCATCATGGAGATCTTCTATTACGAGAAGTATTATCCATATAAAAGATTAAATTAAAGAAAAAGTTGATTATCGGATTCATGTTGAGAACTCCACTCATCTATTTCTTGATCTTTGGATTTAAGGAAAATCTCTTTTTGATAAATTCGGAGAGCAATTGACATATGAGGTTGGTTTACCCCTTAACGTCAAGCTTTCGGTTTTCATTTATGATGGAAAATAGTTGCTACTTAGATATTACATGCATCTACTTAGATATTACAGACAACTGCTTAAATGTTATATGAAAGCAGTCAGATATTACTGTTGGGATTCCTAGCGCCCTGGCCATCTACCGTGGCCGATTGCAGAACAAAAATTTTGGTGTTTAAAGAACTTGGCGCTAGAAACAACCACCTAGAATCGAATCCAAATATGAAACTAGTAATCTAAAGGAGTCTAACTACTAACTACTATGATAGAATTGTTATACCAAATAATCCGGTTCCTTCGATCTTCTACCATCTTCCTAAGCTCCTAGTGGCCACCATGATCAAGCTTGATCTCCGGTCTCCCTCCATCGAAGATGATCCACCTGAGGATTTATAGTTCGAGCTCCAACCTCATAGTCGAGATAAATAGGGTACCTAGTTCGCTAAATTAGATAGCTTAGAGGATGTAGAGTCTAATGATGGATTAATTTGCTTCATAACACCCTGGGTTTCTCAACACATGAGACTTTTAGGGAGAGGTAGAAGAAGAAGCTTGAGAGATGAGAGAGTGTGAAGCAAAGCCAACTCTTGAAAAATGGCTAAGTGTTGTGAGCTCAAGAAATGAACCATGCTCTCAAAATATCTCACAACACCACACAAATATCAAGCATGCCACAATAGTAACTCATGAGTCACCCCATGAGTCATCAAGTGAGTCATGCCACAATAAATGCAAATGCACACCTCATCCCTCCACCTCATTTAACCATTTAAACAAAATGGTTATAAACAAAAATGAGGCGGCATCTTCTAGAAGCACCTTGTAATAAATTATAAGAATACCCCTCATCCGTATATACATATCTGTATCCGTATTCCGACAAAATACGAATAAAGAGACGAAAATAATCCAACAATATAATAATAGAATCCGGCTTAAACCAAAGCCTATCAGTATTATCCGTCCGAATCATAATACGTGCACAAGTGCACGAATATGATCGAACCCTGCCGCAAAACCATACGACCTCTATATCGTTTCGCCCGAAGCAGGGAATCCCTCTGTGTGGGACTCTAAAGACTCGTCAATACGCTGACAGTGGGTTTAACCATAAGCACGTCAGTGGCACTAGCTGTACGTAACGGCTACCCAGGTATTGAGCGAAAGGAAGACCGATGAGCAAACTCATCCGAACCCCTACCGAGCATGTCCGTGACAATATCCATGCAGTCCGGTCTGTTCGTCTAAGAGTATCGCATATCGGGTCTATGAGGGTGGATAAAGACAGACCCCTAATAACGTGATATTTCGTGTCGGTATGAAACCCGTCACCAACTGAGAAACTACCGATCCAAATCAGTAATTCTCTTTTACCTTGGCCAAGGATTTCTGGTGATGGCCACCTGTCACGACCCACCCCCAATACAGAGAGTATTGTCCGCTCTGGCCGTAGCCGCACGGTTTTGTCCTTCGGGGCGAACTGTACCCGACCATGGGCCACTTCCCAGGAGGTCACCCATTCTAGGACTTCCTTGGCCCGAGCATGCTTAACTACGGAGTTCTCAAACTCCTGTAGTGCCAGTTCACTTAAAATGAGCCTCTGTATTGAAAAGCGGCATCATTCCATTTATAGCACAGATCTGTCCTCTTTCGGAATGTATTCCGAAGATTCCCCATTGTTTTACAGTGGGTCCCCATGCTGATCTGGTATAAATGTGTATACCAGATAATACATAGGGTATTACACTACCCGTGCACTGCGCGACATAACCCCTAATATCGGGAGAGACGAATCCCCGATGATCCGCTCACTGCCTCCATGTGGCTCGGGACTGTACCCAACTAAAACCTGTTTGCACGACTCCTTTGAGCCATGGTAGGGTAGTAATCAAAGCACAGTGGGAACTCACATGAGACGAATGACGATCTCAAGTCGACAGACTAACCTGTACACATGTCACCTGGGAACTACTATCTGACAATAGGTATAATACCAACTAGCATGTTCCCGGCAAGTCCGTCCAGTGTACTCATAACCCACTGAGCACCTGCATGCTATCTTAGGTGACAAACATACACCAATAGCTTGTGAGACCGGCCACCGCCTGTCACGACTCGGAGAAAGGCACGTGACTGGCACTTGAATCATGTGAAGTCTATAGGATCCCACCTGATTCAAGTAAGACAAAGCCCAGAAATCTAAAACTTTTTAGGGAAAAATAATAGATGTGAAGTTTTTAAAATAAGGTATAATGAAATCGAGTTTTCCTTTAAAATGCATAGGTAATGATATATGAAAATGCAAGTGGATTATACAATAGTTGAAAAACATTTTTCGTCTTTAAAAATTTAGGCAGCACCTCCCTTGTATATTTTGATCCAAAACCACATACAAGAAATATATATAGGCATCCCCAAGCGGGAGCTAGCTCTTCGCCAATCGGCGGAATCACAACCATGCAAGTAAGAGATAAATATACGACACCCAATGACGAAGATCAACACAGAAGAAATAAGTAAAGCAAGGCATCAAAAACCTCAAAAGAAGCGAACATACACCCATCGCTCTAAGTCTCGCAACATACAGTCTGTCTAGGTCTACTAATATACAAAGTCTAGTTTCTGATTGATGGAGTTTATCTAGACACAACAGGAATAATAATAAAAGAATGGGCACGATACAATGTGTCCCATCTACCTAAGCAAATACCCTGAAGGAACCGTGTGCCAATAATACCGCTACTGATCTAAGCGGTCGGACCTGCAAGAAAACTGTGACACAACGGGGGTGAGTTGCCAACTCGTGAGTAGAAAACATCAGTAGGTAGAAATCGAATAAACAATGATTCCTAAGTCATACTGTAATATGAAGGTAATACTATGATATCTAAGGTGTCCGTGAATGCATACGTATCAACAATATAATCGATGCCATTGACAACATGTAAAAGATCAAACGTATGAAATCATGTGCCTGTATGTATGAGGAAAATCAACCAACCTGTGTCCATCAACGACACATCAACATCATGGAAACTAAGTGTCCAATATCGACACTCGAAAACATCATGAAATCCGTGTCCATCATCGACACGTAAATACTTATATCTCAGGCTCCGTCAGTCCGGATCGGCTCATGGGCTCCGTCAGTCCGGATCGGCCCATATCCATATAATCTCATGACCACGGTCGGTATCCTCCGGATATCCGCCACACCAAACTATCACCGGTAGGTAGTGTTCCCCTGCCAGGCTCATCGTCTACATCTCGAGCTTATTGCCCTGGGGTACCTTACCGGGTCCACCATGTACCCACAGACGGATCATCCAACTCCTCGAATCGGGTCTCGAAAAAAATCTCAGAACCGAGAAAACTCATGGTGGATGCATCGAAATCACATCACGAGAAACCGCGTTTTAAAACAATTTATAATTTTATTTGAAATATTACCGCGGTTCTCCAATCCAAAAATCTTATGAAAACAGCATCTCAATGCATATAACCATAAAGTACGATGTATAAATATTGAACAGTAATGTGAGAATATAAGGAATATCATGCAAGCATGTCCTATGATAGTGCTAAACAAAGATTGTACTTTTACGGTTAAGAATAATATCATGATATGGCAGTTCTACTGTGCAAGTGGCATAACAATTACCGATGATGAATGTGTGAGCCGGCAATTCTGTGTAAGTGTAACATGCGCATCATCGATAATAGTGCAGGTGTACTAGCAGACGATATCATAAAGCGGTAAATACCAGAAATATAACACGTATCTCACGAGGGATAATCCAATATAAACATGAACTATAATAAGGTATACATCTACACATGAACCATACGGTCAGTATTAAAAGATGCGAATGTAGTTTTGAATGTGGGGGCTACGGTGTTTTGAGGAAAAGACACCATTTGAAAATCCGTAGCGACCCTTGAGATTTCCATTTAAAAGATGCATACGATTTGTCAGTTTTGGAAATAAGTGTGGTTCAGGTGGCATTATTACGTCGGCGATCCCGCCTCATAGCATCCGATATGGCAATATTCTCGTTCATCATCCTCAAATCACGAGCGCGGATCAATCATCCGGTAAGACTCATCACGTATCGTACGGTGACATCAAACAGAATAAGGATTCTATCGTCCTATTCATCAATGAGGGTACGGATCTATAGTCTCGTACATCATATCTTACTGATCTCATAACACGTCTATCTCAATCTTATCGTATTTATCGATCTCATGTGGTGGTCTTCTAGTGGTCCTATTAGGTCAATGTACCGGTTTGTTTTTCCTATAGGGACCCCAAGTTGCTCCAGATTCCATCTGAGCATCACAAATCGAAGAAAACCAACACGGGAGAATTCTAAAGTTCAAGTCTTGGGGTTTTGTCTCTGGTTTGGTCCATAATATTGACACTACAGTGGTTGTGGTCACTAAATACACTCAATTACGTCATCACAACTCATAATATACCTTAAACTTCATCTTGGAAATTCTAAGATCATCAAACCATATCGGTTTAACTCTAAACTAATATAGGACATAAAGAAAACTAATAACAAGACTAGAAGTGTAGGATTATACCTCATTTGCAACTGAAGAAAATTCTTGAGTTTCCCCAAGAGCTCAAAGTTCCAACTTGATTGGTCCATGGTGTTTGTAGTGATGTGAGAAATACTTTTTGCGAAGGGAGTATAAGGTTTTGTGATGGTTTGTAGGGTGGTGTATGATGGAAGAGGAGGTGGAGGGATGAAGGAGAAGGAGAAGAAGAACAAATGAGAATGAAGGAGGAAAGAAAAGAACCATGGTGAGTATAACCTCTCTCTCTCTCTCACCTAGTCCATACCCCTTTGTTCCCCTCTCATTTAAATATCTTCCCCTTTTCTTTTTCTTTTTTCTATTTTAAAACAAAAAAGAAAACAAAACTATTTAGAACAAACAAAGCCATGGTCATCAAGTATGGACAAGTATTGCAACATGTAATGTTGCATGTAATATACATAACAAGATTAATGCATGATTAGTGAAATATTAATCAAGTTTAGTAATAACTCGCATACAAATGATTGTATAAATATTTATAAAATATCCAAGTCGCATAAATTCTTTCAAAACAATAATTCATATTAATTTTCCAAATATTTTCCAAACTATCGGTGTATAATTATACCATTTTACGAAAAACCCTTATTCGCAAATCGAATAGTTTTCGTGAAATATATTATTTTATTATTTAAATTCCAAAAATAATATTTTATTTTTCTGAATTGTTTCAATCTTCCCCCCTTAAATAAATTCGGTCCCCGAATTTAAATTTAAACCCCCAAATACTAAAACATTTCAATAATCAGTCTAATTCACGGGGCTCCAAAATCATGGAATACTCAGAAATACCATAGCGCATCGAATGCGTATGAAAAAGAGTGCAAAACTCAAAATCAAACTCCGTCAAGTATCATGCAATCACTGGAGTTATAATGGAAATACAAATCTCGAAATTCACCGCTGAAAAATTCAACATACTATAGTCAAAATCGTACTACGTATATAGTACGCATCCTTTTAAAAGTAATTTAAAAGCTAAATTAATCACATGCAAAATCTTTCTCGAATCTCCGTGCGATGCGTAACTCACGGTATAAGTGGCAGACGCTCATTTGTAAAGTAGTGAATATATGTTCATATATGTTTTGCTCAAAATATACATCTCGCCTTTTGAAATATCCCAAAAGGTTCTCCTCGTAAAAGTTCGTGTCACTCATGGACATGTAGGAAATAGCGAGACTATAGCTCCTTTTTGAAAACCTCTTGGTAATCTTTTTATGCATGCAAAAGTACTCAGGTACTGTCCTCAGATCAGTCCTGCTCGGCTACTATATAATATAGTACTCAACATCAAAATATAATGCTCAAGAGAAAAAATCAGCCTCAAAAGGCGTATCTAACATCATGTGCGTTTGGTGCGCACAGAAATCAAAGCCAAATATAAGTGCCACAAATGTGCACAAAAGCCAAACTAAGTGCAACGGGTGTGCACGAAAGCATCTGTCAAGTGCAACGGGTGTGCACGACAACAACATCAAGTGCATCTAGAGTGCACGAAATTCTCAACCTAGTGCAACTAACATGCACGAATAAAAATTTCAATCAAGTGCATCCGTTGTGAACAAAATCTCATACCATGCGCCCAATATGCGCGAAAATCCAAATCAAGTGCGTCAGGTCCGCATAAAACATTTAGTGCAGTAAAGTGCACGAAAATGAAGATCAAGTGCAATGGTGCCCGAAAACATAGATCTAGTGCAACAATGTACGAAAACATAATCTCAGGTGCACTAGGTGCCCGAAAACTCATCAATATATAAAATGCGCACAAAAAAAACACCGAGCGTGCCAAGGTGTATTAAAATCATAAGCGTATGCAACTGCGTGCACAAAATCCATATCAATCCACTGTAAGCATATGTAAGCTATACCGAGTGTATAAGTCAAAGTCAAGTGCATATAACATGCACGAAATCAAATCGACTGCATCGAAATCCACGAAATCATAAACATGTGCAGCCAAGGCACAAAATCGATATCAAGTGCAATAGATATGCACAAATCATAAACTAATGTAACGGTGTATAATATATAAATCGAGTGCAATAACCGTGCACAAAAATGTAAATATCCAGCAGGTGCAACCATGGTGCATGAAAACAAATATCACGAATCCGGATCATCAAAACTCACAGTCCAGGAGAATAAAATGTGATACTCGGATCACAAAATGCAATCGCAATAACTGACATTGAGGTAAACCTCCTTCAATATCGAAAAAACCCGGTGCGCCCAAAGCTGGCAGAGCAAGAACATCTACTTTCCTCCTGCTCACGGTATGGCGTCTTCGGTCTCTGGGTCCTTGTTTTCTCTGTGGATCACCAATCCCATAATCTTTCTGCTCGTCGGCCCAGCCAGGTGTAATGATAGACAGTTCCGTTCTGGTACTCCTTTGATCATCTCCTGGCCAATTAGCATGACCCCTCACAAACAACACGTTACTGATGGCGGCATCTGGCCTTCTGAATATGCGCGATACAACTGATCCTAGGTGCAAATCTTTATTGCTGCGGTGTCCTGGAAAGAACCTACTTAGGTCTCTTCCGATCTCACCTATGCTGAACTGCACGGAGGTTGGCACTCTATACTTAATCCTTTTCTCAAAACCGAACAGCTGCGTCCTTAGCATGGCTTTTCCTCTGGAAATTGGCCGTTTCTAACGCCTCTGCAAACATATCACTCCTCTGGCATCAACGGGGAGTAACAACAGTTCGTTAATATCTCGCACGAACCTATGGTTCCACTCATCTTCATTATCGTCCACTTCGACGTCATCTTGTATTGGCTAAGTACGACAATTCCTTCTCAGCTACAGTCAATACGGATGCTCTCACAAGGACTCGAAATATGAACTCAGGTATCTTCGCCACTCTGTGGAAGATATATAGCCGAAAACATCTTCGGGAACTCGTCCAATCTATCGGAGGAATACGCTTCATTCGTTCGTTCTCGATCAACTCACAACGTATCTGAGTGAGGTCCTTCTATCTAAAGTTGGTCAACTTACTGATCTCACATCGAAGCATCCAACTAACAATATCCTCTCTTGATCGATTTACCCTAGATCCGAGTAAAATCCTTCAAACTAGAATTCTTCAACTTAACTAAGCCTGCGTCGGCGCATCAATTAGAAGAATCATCTCCGTCACTCTATCCAAGATAGACTAGCGGTCTTATGTCACATCTCTGTCTGGAAGCTCCAGTGGTTTCAGCTAATAAACTTTGGAGGCGACATCCCGTCAAATGGCTTGATCATCCGGTATAAATCTGAACACTCGCCTCAAACGAGAGATCTCAACACAAATACTATACCGATACGTCTCTATGTCACCTGAAAACACCATGGTCAGTCCTCATCTGTGATTAGCTCGCTCTGACCACAACTCTAGCAGTAGCTCTAACTGCGCTCAACATCCTGGTGACAGGAACCTCAAGCAGGTATCGATGAAGATAGATCAAAGAAACGAAAAGAATTGACAGGTCCGAAATGGATATATGATCATAGGAAAGAATGAAATCAATATGAGTATGATCATAGGAACGAATGGAATTGAGGATCTTAAGTAATGTACATCCTAAGGTCACTTAAGCGGAGTAGCGTGTCGTAAGTATGCCGTGGAACATACACACGGTACGCCACTCTACTCAAGCTACCTACTCCATCAATCAAGGTCAACCTACGCGACGAAAGATCGGGTCTAGTACCTCCTCAGTCAAGTCTAAGTTCCGTAAGGTCAAGCCTAAACTTGAACCAAGGTTAAACCTAACGCTCTGATACCAACTTTGTCACGACCCATAGAAAAGAACGCGACTGGCACTTGAATCATGTGAAGTCTATAGGACCCCACCTAATTCAAGTAAGCCAAAGCCCAGAAATCTAAACCTTTTTAGGGAAAAATAATAGAGGTGAAGTTTTTAATATAAGGTATAATGAAATCGAGTTTTCCTTTAAAATGCATAGGTAATGATATATGAAAATGCAAGTGGATTATACAATAGTTGAAAAACATTTTTCGTCTTTAAAAATTTGGGCAGCACCTCCCTTGTATATTTTGATCCAAAACTACATGCAAGCAATATATATATAGGCATCCCCAAGCGGGAGCTAGCTTTTCACCAATTGGCGGAATCACAACTACACAAGTAAGCGATAAATATACGACGCCCAACGGCGAAGATTAACATAGAAGAAATAAGTAAAACAAGGCATCAAAAACCTCAAAAGAAGCGAACATACACCAATTGCTCTAAGTCTCTCAACATACAGTGTGTCTAGGTCTACTAATATACAAAGTCTAGTTTCTGATTGATGGAGTTTATCTAGATACAACATAAATAATAATACAAGAATGGGCACGATCCAATGTGTCCCATCTATCCAAGCAAACACCCTGAAGGAACTGTGTGCCAGCGATACCGTTACTGATCCAAGCCGTCGGACCTGCAAGAAAACTGTGGCACAACGGGGTGAGTTGCCAACTCGTGAGTAAAAAACATCAGCAGGTAGAAATCGAATAAACAACGATTCCTAGGTCATACTGTAACATGAAGGTAATACTATGATATCTAGGGTGTTCATGAATGCATACGTATCAACAATATAATCGATGCCATTGACAATATGTAAAAGATCAAATGTCTGAAATCATGTGCCTGTATGTATGAGGAAAATCAACCAACCTGTGTCCATCAACGACACATCAACATCATGGAAACTAAGTGTCCAACATCGACACTCGAAAACATCATGAAATCCGTGTCCAGCATCGACATGTAAATCCTCATATCTCAGGCTCCGTCAGACCGGATCGGCCCATGGGCTACGTCAGTTCGGATCGGCCCATATCCATCTGATCTCATGACCACGGTCGGTATCCTCCGAATATCCGCCGTTCTAAACTATCACCGGTAGGTAGTGTTCTCTTGCCAGGCTCATCGTCTCCATCTCGAGCTTATTGCCCCAGGGTACCTTACCGGGTCCACCATGTACCCGCAGACGGATCATCCAACTCCTCAAATCGGGTCTCGAAAACAATCTCAGATTCGAGAAAACTCATGGTGGATGCCTCGAAATCACATCACGAGAAACCGCATTTTAAAAACAATTTATAATTTCCTTTGAAATATAACCGCGGTTCTCCAATCCAGAAATCTCATGAAAACAACATCTCAATGCATATAACCAAAAAGTACGATGTATGCAAATATATAACAGTAATGTGAGCATATCAAGAATATCATGCAAGCATGTCCTATGATAGTGCTGAACAAAGATTGTACTTTTACGGTTAAGAATAATATCATGATATGGCAGTTGTACTGTGCAAGTGGTATAGCAATTGCCGATGATGAATGTGTTAGCCGACAATTCTGTGTAAGTGTAACATGCGCATCATCGATAATAGTGCAGGTGTACTAGCAGACGATATCATAAAGCGGTAAATACCGGAAACATAACATGTATCTCACGAGGGATAATCCAACATAAACATGAACTATAATAAGGAATACATCTACACATGAACCATACGGTCAGTTTTAAAAGATGCGAATCGTAGTTTTGAAAGTTGGGGCTACGGCGTTTTGAGGAAAAGACATCATTTGAAAATCCATAACGACCCTTGAGATTTCCATTTAAAAGATGCATACGATTCGTCAGTTTTGGAAATAAGTATGTTTCAGGTGGCATCATTACGTCGGCGATCCCGCCTCATAGCATCCGATATGGAAATATCCTCGATCATCATCCTCAAATCATGAGAGCGTATCAATCATCCGGTAAGACTCATCGCGTACGTTAATCTATTGTACGGTGACATCAAACATAATAAGGATTCAATCGTCCCATTCATCAATGAAGGTACAGATCTATAGTCTCATACATCATATCTTACCGATCTCATAACACATCTATCTCAATCTTATCGTATTTATCGATCTCATGTCACATCGATATCGATCTCATATCACGCCACTATACATCTCATACTTGTCCTCTTTTAATCACATATATAAATATATCACGATTCACATTCTCATACCAAGCATATCTGCTCATATCTCCTTATATCCTCATATTGGCATCTCAAATCATGTCATCTTGTATTAATCACATCGTCTTTTACTAACTGTTTGATCATATTCGTAGGTTCCTACTATAGGTTTCTCCGACTATATTCTATATATCGGTTTCCATTATCTTAATTGCGGGGGTGCTATACGCCATCCCCCCGACTTCCCCCATAGATATAAATCTATTCACCTGCAATATTCTCGCTTAGTCAAAGTTGGTGTGCTTCGTCATCTCGGAAGTCCACGCGAAGGTACCTACAAATCAACACATATCGTAACGTTATGAAAACCAAGTCCGAAAACCGATACGGCAAACGAATTGCTTATATGTTAGAATCTATAGCTTACGCATGCAAGAAAGACCAAATAACCATCGTCGTTGACGTACAAATGTCCAACGACCAAATCCAATTTCAAATATCAAAACCAAGAATTCAAATATCGGAAAATATTGCCAAAACCAACTCAAACAGCTACCAGATTTTGGCACAGGGGGTCTAGAACAAAACTAACAATACAGGGGCTAGGTTATAAGGTGTAAGAGCTACAGGCCAAACCCCAACATCCATGCCCAAAAATTGACTGGCGAGATGAGTAATAAAACCGGTGTCGCTGGTTTTCTGGTGGATTTTTGGTCTCGTACTCATGTGGTGGTCTTGTAGTGGTCCTATTAATTCAATGTACTTGTTTGTTTTTCCTATAGGGACCCCAAGTTGCTCCAGATTCCATCTGAGCATCACAAATCGAAGAAAACCGACACGGGAGAATTCTAAAGTTCTAGTCTTAGGGTTTAGTATCTGGTTTGGTCCATAATATTTACATTACAGGGGTTGTGGTCACTAAATATACTCAATTACATCATCAAAACTCATAATATACCCTAAACTTCATCTTGGAAATTCTAAGATCACCAAACCATATCGGTTTAACTCTAAACTAATTTAGGACATAAAGAAAACTAATAACAAGACAAGAAGTGTAGGATTATACCTTATTTGCAACAGAATAAAATTCTTGAGTTGTCCCAAGAACTCAAAGTTCCATCTTGATTGGTCCATGGTGTTTGTAGTGATGTGAGGAACACTTTTTGTGAAGGGGGCATAAGGTTTTGTGATGGTTTGTGGGGTGGTGTATGATGGAAGAGGAGGTGGAGGGATGAAGGAGAAGGAAAAGAAGAACAAATGAGAATGAAGGAGGAAAGAAAAGAACCATGGTGAGTATAACCCCTCTCTCTCTCTCTCACCCAGTCCATACCCCTTTGTCCCCCTCTCACCTAAATATCTGCCCCTTTTCTTTTTCCTTTTTATTTTTTTAAAACAAAAAAGAAAACAAAGCTATTTAGAACAAACAAAGCCATGGTCATCAAGTATGGACAAGTATTGCAACATGTAATGTTGCATGTAATATACATAACAAGATTAATGCATGATTAGAGAAATATTAATCGAGTTCAGTAATAACTCGCAGACAAATGATTGTATAAATATTTATATAATATCCAACTCGCATAAATTCTTTCAAAACAATAATTCATATTAATTTTCTAAATATTTTCCAAATTATCGGTATATAATTATACCATTTTACGAAAAACCCCTATTCGCAAATCGAATAGTTTTCGTGAAATATATTATTTTATTACTTAAATTCCAAAAATAATATTTTATTTTTCTGAAATGTTACACCGCCCCTCGTCGGGGTCTCGATAAGTATATACTAGTCTACTCCGGAGTATCGATGTCCAGTCTCGATACTCCCGTGACCAGGGACATTTAAGAATGTGCTTATAGACCACCCAGCTCCCACGTATATGATCGCCATCACAATGCTGGTAGTGAAGAAAGAATCCTATGGGCTCTATCAACATATAATACTGATCTGTAATACCACATAATGCATGTACATGATGATAAAGACAAACCATATAGCATACTATCATTTTGAGTAAGACTGTTCTACCCGTATAGGTCCTCCCTCAATCATCATAACCACCTGCCTGCGATTACAATAATTGCCTTGAGGGCACTATAGCCAACAATCTTCCAATTGCACTTAAGGCTAATTATTGCGGTGTCGCATACTCACAGCCCGTATGATACCGAACACCCAACTTCTCTACTAATCAGTCTCACAAAGCTTGTTTGTGAAACTATTGCGTTCGAGAAATAGCCTCAGTGAGTGGATCCGCTCCAGTGTTTATAACTTTATCTCTCTATAGCTCAACTTCGTGAAGACAGACTATCTCCCGAAATGAGCAATACCTGTCTTAGAACTTGTCTGGATATCTGATGGGACCCAGTCCAGAAATGAACTCCAAATCCAACAAAATTTTTAGACTGTATCATCCACTGAATTTAATCAGTATCCTGCGCCATCCCTTCCTCAGTATCCGCTTGGACCACCTGTCCAACCTGCCCCTCAAAAGAGGGAAAACTATAACTCTGATAGTCATTCTGTCATCCAGGTCATCTTGGAAGCCTGAAAAGATAACCGTCTCCATGAAGGAGGCTGCCGTTACCATATACTAAGAACATCCACTTATGTTCATAACTGCTTCCCAATATTTCTCCTGGATTGGATTAATATATATAAGCTTATTGTAGCCAGCGCAAAAGCAATATCTGGTGTTGTACTTGACATCTCATGATTGACTCAATTGCCTAATCAAGTGATATGCCAATCATGCAAATCCCTCTCCTCATAAGTCTTGAAGACATCTCTTTAGAGAGGGTGACTCCATCACCTGCGGGTACACCACCATGTTAGTTATATGTATGCCCTAGAGGCCATTACTGTACATAGGATGTATATTGTAGTGGATGCTGGGACATATATAGGGAGGACTTTCTTGCTCGACATGATAGTATGCTATCTGGTTACACTTTACCTTAACGTGTATACTGTTTGTCTCTCTGTTACATGTTGGTAAAGCCCTTAGGATGTGTACTTGACTACCTGAACTATGATGCGGATCATACTAGTGGGGACATGGTAGTCTATAAGTACATCCTTCAAGGTCCCTAGTCGTGGGTGTATCGAGACGGGGCATCGATATACCAGAGTAGACTAGCGTATACCTTCTCGACCCATACAGATGGGCGATGGATGATCCCATATCCATTGGTGTTTGACATCGGAGATGATATACGGGTGCTCAGTAGAGACTGGGTACACTGGACGGACTCGCCGAGAACTCCTAGATGGTATTATACCTCATGTCAGATGGAAGTTCTCTGGTGATACTGGTACAGGTTAGTCTGTAGACCTGAGATCGTCATAGAGTCTTGTGTGATTCCCACTGTGATTTGATTTCCACCTTACCACGTCCAAGAAGGCGTGCAAAACGGTGGCTTTTGGGTACAGTCCCGAATCACATGGAGGCAATGAGCGATAGGAGGGGATTCGTCTCTCCCGGTATAGGGAGTTGATGTTGCGCTGTGTTCGATTGGCTATAACCGGAAATCCCTGGCCAGGGTTGCTGAGATTTACTGGTAAGTGTTATCAGTAGTATCTCGAACTGTTATGACCTCATATCGACACGACTTATCGAGCTATTGGGGTCTGATGTTTACTACCCCTAGGTGAGATATGCGACATATCAGACGACGAGACCGGACTGTACGGTAAGTGTTACTGGTTGGATTCACAGGAGTGTGAGCGGGCTTGCTCGTCGATCTTCTGATCGCTCAATACCCGGGTGGCCGTTACGTTTAGAAGACCGCTTGCGGCTTGTGGGTGTTTGATATGATCATCACCTGCTGCCGGCGTATTGACGAGTCTTTAGAGTCCTACACAGAGGTTTCCTGGCTCAAGCGAAACAAAATAGGAGCGCATATGAGATATGTGCGGGACCGAGAATAATGCGAGTATATGATACTGCATTCCATTCTCGCGATGAATGTATCGAATGGTTGTATGTGATATAACCTAGTTATCGAATCAAGGATTGATTCGATAAGCCGATACACTGGATACTAGTCGGTTATATGCGACATGACCGGATCATTGAATCAAGTGTTGATTTAATGATTTAATGTATAATTATATATTTGATATATTACTTTGCATTAACTAGTATTGGTTCACTTTAAATGGATTTTCTCACTTGAATTGCACATTGTATATGTGATATATTTTTGTGCACTTGTTTGTATCATATTTGATGATACATGCTAACTTGGTTAAGTGTATGATTAAACTATGGTTATATAATGGTTAGGGTTTTGATTTTATTAACTATTTATTTATTTATTCTTCATTTGGAAAGAAAATGAAATGGTGGCTTGCTTTGTCTTTTCTTTGAAACTTCATGAAGGTTTGAAAGCTTGACCATTTTGTTTCTTTCCTTTAACCCTAACCATTCAACTAACCCTAGTTCATTCTCTACACTTAACCAAGGTTGGATTATGATAAGAATGAGTTGGATTTTCCTTTTTAAAGATAATCCTATTTATTCTATCATATTATCTTCTTCTTCTTCTTCTTCTTCTTCAAGAAGAAAAAGCTTGATAGCTTCAATGGCAACTCTTGAAAATGAGTGAGAAATCCAATTCTAAAGTGAACCCACTTCCTATTTCTTCATCCTCTACCACTTGCCAAGTAGTATAGGGTGTTTTCTTCACAAGTTTCATGACTTGGTGAAGTTGGAGCTTGATCTTGTGTTGCCTCGACGTAGATCATCTTCGGCGTCAAAGTCGACGACCTAGCCCGCCCATTTCTCCGATGAAGCCGACGCTAGAGCCCGGGATCCGATGATCGCAGCGAGGAGACTTCATCGCGGAGCCATGGAAGTGGAGAACCGGATCTACAAAGGTTGTATGTTCGTTCACTTAGCACTAAAGTAGTTTAGTAGCTTGATGTTTCGCCTAAAATTCTAGTTAACGATCTAGTCTAGGGTTTCTCGGCACCGTAAAATTTGAAATTGGCATGATTGATGCCTTGTGAGACCTCCTTGGTGTGCGTAGGAACCCTACACACCATGCTAGGAGTCATCCATTCTAAAACATTTTAGAATAGTGTCAAGTACCCGAATTGGGACACTTCCCAAATATAGATCTAAAACTATAGATCTAGTCACCAAAATCCTTGATATTTTATCCAGATCCTATATGGAGAAAACACCTTATGATAACCATAGTATAATCGATCGTAGTATAGGAATATCACTTCCTATCAAGAGCATGTCATCCAAATACCAGGACATCACTCCCTACTACCTTCTTACCAGATCCATCTCTTGTTCCGATGAATTCAAACTTTATGACTGTCACATCAAAACTAGATGATCTATCTCCACTATACCTGCTTTAGTCTATAAATAGACATAAGCATCTTGCCCACTATGCTTCCGCTTCTTCCACTGACTACAACAACCCTCTGGCAGAGTCATATACACGTGCATTTCTAAAGCTAATTTAGAACGACGTTATGCTCATCCTCGTACCAGATTTCATAGTCTAGAACAGCAGTAGTGTAAAGTTTCGGTAATCAAAAACCTCCCTGTCACCGTCTTTGAGGAGACCGAAGTACTTCTCGGGTTCCTGAGGTTACCCACCAAATCTGCGCAGTGGCTAATGGATCGTCGAAACCATTTGAATCTTTAGGTTCTATTAAATTTTCAGTAATCGTTTGTGGTTCTGGAATCACTTCCAGTTCTACCATACTCCCACTAATGTTTTCTGAAAAGAATCCATTTTACTAAAACTGTGGTGAGTCAAGAACAATATAACCATTGATCTTCCAGATAGTAGAAAGTTAACCCTCGTCGAAACCCGTGATAACCTATAAACTGCCATTACTGAAACGTGCCTTGAGTTTTTCCAGATTCTGGTTTTAAGCATCAGCCGGACTACTCCATATACCTTAACATCGTTAAGATATGAATCCATTCTATATCCAGTATATAGAAATAGAGGCACTAATTTAATTAGAACCAGATTCAAAAATCATGCAGCTATTTCCAGTGCATATTAACCAAATGGAAGAAGGACAAGCAGCATTACTCATCAAGGAATGCATCCATGCATGACTAACCTGAAAGAGAAGCAAGTTCTCAAAACTATTACTTACAACGAAATACCTAACACAAGTATCTACATCTTCGATCACCTTGAAGAATCTTGATACTTGCAATATATGGTTTTCTACTTTATTCTTATACCTAGATCTTCTCAATATCTGGACCTTGTATTTCAACGAAATACTTGTCTAGAACTGGAGAAGTCATGAGTAAACAGAATATAGTACGAGTACTAACCCCTTTGTCCTAACGGACATCAGACAACATACAATACTTTGTAAAAGTCTTCTGAGTTTAATAACTCAAACCCTGTGCGTCGTAGGTTGAAAAACTGTACTATGGTTAAGAAGAATTACACCGTTGTTCAATACTCCTTACCTAACCATCAACTGATATAGGTAAATGTCATAGACATAATTTCAAAAAATTATATCTCACTTTATAAAATAAATGTACAGATATAACAGTTTGAGATTGGTGCATAACAACGGATATTCAAAACCAAATATTTGCCGTCAGGCAAAACCCAGGTGATTTTCTCAAATATCACCAATTACAAAGAATTCTGATATATAGAGGATCTAATCACCCAATTCCCAATATCTTACTTCCACTCACCATCTGCAACGCCATACAGACGTGAGAATCATGTCTGGTAAATACATACCGTGGAGTCAGAATCTAATTGGGAAAACAGTTTTCAATTAACAACGCACAGTCAATCTGAAACATGAAAATGTTTCGAAGGGGTAACCTGGTATTCCTAATAATGCCTCTTCCATTATTCTGATTCATGACAGTAACCGTATACTTCCTTGCCTTCACTCCAATCCCTTTATATATCTTTACTTATTATCTTCTGTACACCATACTTAGGCTAATTGATTTTCTTCCTTCCCTACCCTTCGACACCAGCCTAAGATTTGGAAGAAGACTATCTAATAAGTGTAATAGGTGTACTCTCCTAATACTAAGAGCCCTCGCAACCTGAGAGAAGGTAAAGGGAAAAGATAACTGAATAATCCTTTTCTATTTCTCCAGAACCAGAATCTATTCTCGAACTGGAACAAGTTCCTTCGAGTTCGTATGTAACTATACGATGCTATATCCAAGCAATATGGATCTTCGTAGTGATACGAAGTGTTCTGGAGAAATGCAAAGGTGAAGTAGGAGTGGCAGGGGTATACGCGGCTTTATCGTGAATGATAGCAGTCGCAATTTCCTTTGCTCTTACTCTAATCCCTTTATATGTCTTTACTTATTACCTTCTATACACCACACTCAGGCTAATTAGTTTTCTTCCTTCCCCACCTTTCGGCACCTACCTATGGTTTGGAAGAAAACTATCCAATATGCACAATAGGTGTACTCTCCTAACAATAGGATCTCTCGCAAACCTGAGAGAAGGTAAAGATAAAAGACAACCGAATAATCCTATTCAATTTCTCCAGAACCTGAATCCATTCTCGAACTGGAACAAGTTCCTTTGAGTTCGTATGTAACTATACGATGGAATATCCAAGCAATATGGATTTTCATAGTGATACGAAGTGTTCCAGAGAAATGCAAAGGGGATGTAGGATTGGGGATGATATATGCGACTTCGTGACAATCCAAAGCCCAAAATGTTTTAAGAAGGTTCGGTTAACTTGGTTCATGAGTTTTAGTTTAGGGTCAGGCCATGGTCGCTGCCAAGAGAGAGAGAAAAGAAACACTCAGCATGCACTCTAACCTAGATCAAATTGGTTAATCACTTTATCTAATTAGGATGACTCCCATTGTTTCCTCGAATTCTCCTTCAAATCCTAAAAAGAGAATTAGTCGGGATCATCTAAAATCACCCGAGGAGTAACACCTACTCATCAGTGGGAATCGGGATCCAACTATCATCGCATGATAACTTGGTGGAAGCCACTCAAGTCACCACACTCCAGAAGGTATGCGCATGCCTGGCAAGTTTCCTGTATGTTTGAAACTCCCGATGCGGTTTTTACCCTAAGGACCCAAGTGACCTTGACGAACAATCAACAAATCAAAAGGTCCTAGTCAAGTTTAACCTGTCATTATCCAAGATTGCATTAGACCCACCTGCATGACCCTTGACGAATAATCAACAAAGTCACACGACCGTCCTAACCAATCGCATTATCAATGCAACAGAAAAGTATTACAGAGATACTACACACTACGTCTCGGCGAATAGCAACGACAAATGTAGCACGAATACTAAGCAATACTAATCTGAAATGACGGAGGTCTACGGCTGGTTTTTGGTGAAAAACATTTAACGTAATGAACTTGATATCGTTGAAGGAACCGAGTCAAAAGGTCCTAGTCAAGTTTAACCTGTCATTATCCAAGATTGCATTAGACCCACCTGCATGACCCTTGACGAATAATCAACAAAGTCACACGACCGTCCTAACCAATCGCATTATCAATGCAACAGAAAAGTATTACAGAGATACTACACACTACGTCTCGGCGAATAGCAACGACAAATGTAGCACGAATACTAAGCAATACTAATCTGAAATGACGGAGGTCTACGGCTGGTTTTTGGTGAAAAACATTTAACGTAATGAACTTGATATCGTTGAAGGAACCGAGTGGTTTTACAAATATATAGTCACGCAAACTTTTGCTAAAGAGGTCACTCCCTGTGAAGGGATCTCGGCTCTTTCCTCATCGAATGAGGTGCAGGATATTCCTAACTGAATATCACGATGCAAAGCAAAAGAATTGACTATAGTAAAGTTATTATACTGACGCAATCTTTTGCTCAAGAGGTCACTCCCTGTGAAGGTATCTCGGCTCTTGCCTCGTCGAATGAGGTGCTGGATATTCATAATCGAATACCGCTGTGCAAAGCAAAAGGAAACATCTGTAATGTCAGTTTTCAAAAATTGGTTCCAACAACATCATATAGCTTTGTTTTTCTTAGATTAATCAGAATTAATGCAGTCCCATCAATTAAACCATATCACATCTAAAAAGAACGAAAATACAATGTACGTATATGCCATCCGCATTCGCCACGGGGCCCCGTCATGCACCGTTAGGTTACTTAACTAATGGCAGAGCGGGGGCTGGACTAGCACAGGTGCAAAACATATACAACATCTACTAGTATATATATATATAAATATATATAACATTCGTCCCAGGCATGATATAAGAAACATCACAGAATAGCGATAAGCATCAAAGAACATCTGGATAATCTGGGAGCACCGGGTTTCCTTTGAGCCGCAAGTGAAACCCGACGTTCCCCTGGTCGTGTGGATAGCCTGTGCAATGAAAACCTGGACCCATACGAGCGCAGCAAGTTACCCGCCAATCCCAGAAGTGAGGCAACCCCAATCAACAAAGTTTATGGGCCACCTAACACTTCACGGAATCCGGTAACTTGAGCACCCCTCCGTGGGTCATCCTGTACCCCCTACGAATGAGGCGAATAGCCCACCAATTCTAGAGTGAGGCCCCCTCCGTCTCAACTCCATGAGATGCGGGCCCGTTGCCCTCTAGAATCCGGCTATTTGAGCACTCCAACGTAGGATAATCCTAGTACAGAAAAGAAAAGAATATATACAATGGCGACATCGACCTCAACCCGGTCATGACCCAATAAAAGAATATACAATTTGGCAGAGACGACAATCCACATGTCGGACGCTCGCTCAGCAATATCGAATATACAAATGAATCTAAACTATATAACTACCATTGCATAAGAGGCTATCCCATACGACAATCCGAACATAGCCATCACAGATATCAACATCACAACAGTATAAGCAAGTATGCGCAACCCCGTCTAAACGACATATAGCAAATAGACGACGTTTGAAAAACACATACACCACATCATAGATATCAACGATGCAAAATTTCAAGTTTTGAAACTTTCCAAGTTCCCCCCAAAGCAAAGACAACACCAAGTGAAATCTGGGGAAAACAAACAAGACCAAAAACACCAATTTACAAAACCCCAGACACTGGATGAAAATGAGGCCCTGAAGTGAATAGTAAAAAGGCGAGGTCGTTTTTTTTTGCAATGTGGCCGGCCAAATTTAAATCAAATTGCCTCGTTTTCATTCCGTGTCATACTCATGTCTAAACTAAGATTCTGCACTTTTTTAAAAAAATTTCAGAGATCAAAAAATTTTTAGAACAGAGAGTGGGTTTTGAAATCGCAGTTTTTCGGTTTAGAAACTAATGCATCGTCTACTACTAGTTTCTAATGTTTTGGTGACTCTGATACCATGTTGTGATTCCTAGCGCTTTGGCCATCTATCGTGGCCGATTGCGGAACAAAATTTTTGGCGTTTAAAGAACTTGGCGCTAGAAACAACTACCTAGAATCGAATTCAAACATGAAACTAGTAATCTAAAGGAGTCTAATTACTGTGATAGAAGTGTTATACCGAATGATCCGGGTCCTTCGGTCTTCTACCATCTTCCCAAGCTCCTAGTGGCCACCATGATCAAGCTTGATCTTCGGTCTCCCTCCATCGAAGATGATCCACCTGAGGATTTGTAGTTCGAGCTCCAACCTCATAACCGAGGTAACTAGGGTACCTAGTTCGCTAAACTAGATAGCTTAGAGGATGTAGAGTCTAATGATGGATTAATTTGCTTCATGACACCCTAGGTTTCTCAACACATGAGACTTTTAGGGTGGAGGTAGAAGAAGAAACTTGAGGGATTAGAGAGTGTGAAGCAAAGCAAACTCTTAAAAAATGGCTAAGTGTTGTGAGCTCAAGAAATGAACTATGCTCTCAAAATATCTCACAAAACCACACAAATATCAAGCATGCCACAATAGTAACTCATGAGTCACCCCATGAGTCACCAAGTGAGTCATGCCACAATAAATGCAAATGCACACCTCATCCCTCCACCTCATTTAACCATTTAAACAAAATGATTATAAACAAAAATGAGGTGGCATCTTCTAGAAGCACCTTGTAATAAATTACAAGAATACCCCTCATCCGTATATACATACTCGTATCCGTATTCCGACAAAATATGAATACAAAAGAGACGAAAATAATCCAACAATATAATACTATAATCTGGCTTAAAACAAAGCCCACCAGTATTAGCCGTCCGAATCATAATACGTGCACAAGTGCACGTATATGATCGAATCCTACCGCAAAACCATACGGCCTCTATATCGTTTCGCCCGAAGCCTAATATCTGCCTGCCACCCTTGGGCGGGACTCTAAAAACTCGTTAATACGCTGGCAGTGGGTTTAACCACAAGCACGTCAGCGGCACTAGCTGTACGTAACGGCTACCCAGGTATTGAGAGAAAGGAAGGCCGACGAGCAAACTCATCCGAACCCCTACCGATCCTGTCCGTGACAATATCCACGCAGTCTGGTCTTTTCGTCTAAGAGTATCGCATATCGGGTCTAGGGGGTGGATAAAGTCAGACCCCTAATAACGCGATATTTCATATCGGTATGAAACTCATCACCAACTAAGAAACTACTGATCCAAATCAGTAATTCTCGTCTACCTTGGCCAAGGATTTCTGGTGATGGCCACCCGTGCACTGCGCAACATCAACCCCCAATACCGGGAGAGACGAATCCCCGATGATCCGCTCACTGCCTCTATGTGGCTCGGAACTGTACCCAACTAAAACCTGTTTGCACGACTCCTTTGAGCCATGGTAGGGTAGTAATAAAAGCACATTGGGAACTCACATAAGACAAATGACGATCTCAGGTCGACAGACTAACCTGTACACATGTCACGTAGGAACTGCTATCTGACAATAGGTATAGTACCAACTAGCATTTTCCTGGAGAGTCCATCCAGTGTACTCATAACCCAATGAGCACCTGCATACTATCTTAGATGACAAACAAACACCTGGCTTGTGAGACCGGCCACCGCCCCTCGTCGGGGTCTCGATAAGTATACACTAGTCTACTCCGGAGTATCGATACCCAGTCTCGATACTCCCGCGACTAGGGACATTTAAGAATGTGCTTATAGACCGCCCAGCTCCCACGTATATGATCACCATCATAATGCTCGTAGTCAAGCAAGAATCCTATGGGCTTTATCAACATGTAATAGTGATCTGTAATACCACATAATGCATGCTCATGATGATAAAGACAAACCAGATAGCATACTCTCATTTTGAGTAAGACTGTTATACCCGTATAGGTCCTTCCTCAATCATCATAATCACCTTCCCGCGATTACAATAATTGCCTTGAGGACACTATAGCCAACAATTACAGGTAACTGCTTAATTATTGTTTAAAACTACATGATAGTAGGCATAAATAATTAGGTCTAAAACTATGATATTTCAACTCAAATGACAACCGAATGGATGATGAAACTTGCTTCCAACAATTTGAGAATTATCAACAGAGCCTTGCATATTTATGACCTTCTCACTCAAAGCTTGGTGGATGGAAGTCATGTTTTTATAATCATCTTCGGTTACTACCTTCATTATATTATCTTCAAGTTTCTTCAATTTATATGAAACCATCAATTTATCAACCGATAGATCCCTTTGATACAAGATAGTTTCTTGCAATTCCAACCATGTTGTAGGCTCGGAAATGGTCAAGACGACATTTTGACCATCTGATCCACTCACAAAACAAAGTAAAATCCTTGATTGGGTCATAATAAGCGTGGATACAAGGTTGTTAAGAAGAGTGATTAATGGGAAATAGAGTAAATTCAAGAAAGAGGAGTAAATAAGAGAAAATAATATGGCAAATGAAGATTAGTAATTATGATTTAGGAGGAAATGAGGTTTTTGAAAGTTCCTAGTATCCTTACCGTTACAACTGCAACCGATATGGAATCGAAAAACAAAAACTTTACGGAGAGCATTAGAAACTAATCCCTAGTGATCGTTTCAAACACTAAACTAGAAAACTTAGCATGTAAGGTTTGGGGATTACAATCTTTGATGTGTGTCCACCCAATTGTGGAAGACCCCTCCATACTCCTCGTAGGCCGTCGGGAACAAACTTGAGAGACGACCACGCTTTCCGAAGATGATCCACCTGAGAAAACCGATCCAAGCTCTAGCTTCACTTAATGAAGCAACCGACGCTTCAAACTTGCTCGAAATGGAGAGTGAGGATGTAGGAATTTTTCACTATCATTTTCACTCATCTCTCAAGCTCAAGAGAGCAATCAAGAAGGAGAAGGAGGATGAAGAGCTAGTATGCAAATGAGCTAAGTGTATAATGTATAAGAGAATGGCTTCTATTTTATTTTTACAACCATCAAATAAAAAATATCACAACAAGTTTATAATAAACAATAAAAGCCCATCTCTCTCTATATGACCTCAACCATACCCAAAGCCACCTCACCCTCCACCTCATATCCTATTGATTTTGTAAAAAGAAAATCAATAATGAGGCGTCCACCTTCTAGAAGTATTCTGTATAAATATGGAATACAACCCGGTATACGTATCGAAATACATATACACGTATCCGGATAAAAATACAAATAGCCAAGAGAGAGAAAATGAATAATGAACATAATACTAGAATATATATATATAAATTATTAAATCAAAACTTGATTTAATAATCTGGCTTAATCCTAAGCCGACTAGTATTATCAACCGTCCGATTAAAGTTCATGTAGCCAGTACACGTATTTAATCGGACCCCTGCACGTATTAATACATAGCCTCTACATCATATCGCCTGAACCGGGAAAACCCTATGTGTGGGACTCTAAATACTCGACAATACGCTGGCAGTGATTTACTGGATAAATCCAAAACCACTAGCATGTCAGCGACGCTAGATGTACGTAACGGCTACCTAGGTATATGCCGAAAGGGAGGTCGATAATCAAGTCAGTCCGTACCCTACTGAGCCTGAATGTGATAATCTCCGTATAGTTCGATCTCTACGTCTAAGAGTATCGCATACTGGGTCTAGGGGGTGGATAAATTTAGACCCCTAATAACCTGATAAGTCGTGCCGGAGTCAAGCTCATCACCTACCGAGAAACTACTGAACTCCTATCAGTAAATTTCATCCACCGTGGCCACGGATTTAGGGTGATGTCCAACCGAACACAGCGCGTCATCGACTCCTAATACCAGAAGAGACGAATCCCTAACAATCGCTTACTGCCTCCATGTGGTTCGGGATTGTACCCAACTAAAACCTGTTTGCATGACTCCTTTGAGTCGTGGTAGGGTAGTAATATAAGTACAGTGGGAACTCACACGAGACAAATGACGATCGCAGGTCAAAGGATCAATCTGTACTCATGCCACTAGAGAACTGCTATCTGAAGATAAGTATAATACCTTATAGAAGTTCTCGGCGAGTCCGTCCAGTGTACTCACCTTCAGTGAGCACTTGTATACTATTTTAGGTGACAAAACACCAATGTCTTGTGAGACCGGACATCACCCCTCGTCGGGGTCTAGAAATGTATACACTAGTCTACTCTGGAATATCAATGCCCAGTCTCGATATTCTCTCAATTAGGGACATTTAAGGATGTGCTTATGGACTACCCGTCTCTCATGTATATGATAGTCATTATAATGCTAGTAGTTAAGAAAGAATTTACGGGTTTCATCATTATGTATTAGCAACACGTAATAACAAGTAAAACGTATACATATCAATGATAAAGACAAACCAGATAACATACTATCATTTCGAGTAAGACTGTTCTACCTGTATAGGTCCTCCTTCAATTATCATAATCGCCTATTTGCAATTACAATAATTGTCTTGAGGACACTATATCCAACAATCTCCCATTTGCACTTAAGGACAATTATTGCGGTATCGCATACCCACAGCTCGTGTGCCACCGAATATTCACCTTCTCTACTAATCAGTTTCACAAACTGTGTTTTGTGAAACATCTGTATTCGAGAAATAGACTCAGTGAGTGGATCCACTACAATGTTCCAACTTCATCTCTCTATATCTCAACTTTGTGGAGATCAACAATCTCCTGAACTGAGCGATACCCGCCTCAAGAATTTGTTTGGATACTTGATGGGACCAAGTTCATAAATGAACAAATTTATCTAACAAACATCTTACGCTGTATCCTCCATTGAGTCATAACCAGTATCCTGCACCATGCCTACCTCAGTATCTCTATTGGAAACCTATCCAATATACTTCTCCTCAGAAGAAGGTAAACTCAAAACTCTGACAGCATCTCTATCATCCAGGTCACCTTGGAAGCCTGAACCGATAACCGCCTCCTAGAGGAGGCTGCCGTTACTATATACCAAGAACATCCTCTTATGTTCTTAACTACTTCCCTTTGTTTATCTAGGATTGGATTAATATCCGCTTACTACAACAAGTGCAAAAGCAGCATCTGGTTTTGTGCATGACATCACATGGTTGACTCGATTGCCTAAGCAAGTGATATATCATTCATGCAAGTCGCTCTTCTTATCAGTCTAGAAGACATCTCTTTAGAGAAGGTGACTCCATTACCTGCGGGTAGACTACCATACCAGGAGTCATCCATTCTAAACTACTTTAGAATGGGGTCCAGGTATCCGAATCGGTACACTTCCTGTTGGAGATAGTGCCCTCAGAGTCAATTATTGGATCACAGGCACGTGATTGCAATGATTGAGGGAGGACCTATCCCGGTAGGACAGTCTTACTCGAGATGATAGTATGCTATCTGGTTTACCTTTATCATCGTGTACTGCTTTAGGTGACCTGACAGGTCGCTATTGCACGTTGATAGAGCCCCTAGGATTCTTGCTTGACTACCGGCAGTATGAGGGCGATCATATACGTGGGAGCTGATAGTCTATAAGCACATCCTTAAAAGGTCCCTAGTCGTGGGAGTTTCGAGACAGGGCATCGATACTCCAGAGTAGACTAGTGTATACAGTCGAGACCCCGACGAGGGGCGGTGGCCGGTCTCACAAGCCACTGGTGTCAGTTGGTTCACCTAAGATGTATACAGGTGCTCATTGGGTTATGAGTACACCGGACAGGACTCGCCGGGGACATGCTAGTTGGTCTTATACCTGACGTCAGATAGCAGTTCCCTGGTGACATGTGTACAGGTTAGTTCATCGACCTGAGGATCGTCATTTATTTCGTGTGAGTTCCCACTGTGCTTTGATTACTACCCTCCACGGCTCAAAGGAGTCGTGCAAACAGGTTTTAGTTGGGTACAGTCCCGAGCCACATGGACGCAGTGAGCGGATCTTCAGGGGTTCGTCTCTCCCGGTATTGGGGGTGAGGTCGCGCTGTGTCTAGGAGAGCCATTACACAAAGTCCTTGGCCAAGGCATGAGATTTACTGGTAGGTATTCCAGTAGTATCTCAGGGTGTTCTGGGCTACACTCCGACACGACTTGTACCGCTTTTGGGGGTCTGACTTTTACCAACCCCCTAGGCCCGACATGCGATGCTCATAGACGAACGGACCGGACTGTACGGATATTGTCACTGACAGGCTCAGTAGGGTGTCAGGATGAGTTCGCTCATCGACGTCCCTTTTGGTCAATAGCTGGTGGCCCGTCACGTATTGGCTTATACCTCTGACGTGCTAGTGGTTAAATCCACTGCCATAGTATTGACGAGTCTTTAGAGTCCACCACACTTTCAGTTACTCAAGCTTTCGGGCGAAACGCTGTAGAGGCCGTATGGAGATATGGCAGGGTCCGATCAGATACGTGCGGTATTGCACGGATCAGGATCGGACGGTTTGTACTAGTGGCCGTATAATTATATGGCAGTGTTCGATCAGATACATGCGGTATTGCACGGATCAGGATCGGACGGATATTACTAGCCGGCTTTAGTTTAAGCCGGATCCTAGTATAGTACAGTGTAGATTTTGTCTCATTGCATTTGTATCCGGACGGAATACAGATGCGGGTGTGTATGCACAGTATCGGGGTTTTCCTGTAATTTATTACGGGACCAGTTTTCTGGAGTTGCCAGTTTGCATTCCGTTCCGGCCGGTTTTCCTTTGTTCTTTCCCGGCCGGACTTTTCCGATGGAGGGGGTTATTTGCAAGTTTGCAAATAACAATTGTGAAGGGATTTTCTTGCAAATGTATTAATTATGATGGCATCTTTTCTTTTCAACCATCATTTGATTCTTTCTTAGTCTTTTCCTTTGCTTTAATGAGATGAGAAAGGATTAGGATTGATTTGTGGATTTGTTATCATGATGTTTGGTTGTGGTCACCTCTTGCTTTCTCCTACCATCACCTCCCTTCATGCTTCATATTCTTTCCTCCACCATTCTTACATGAGAAGAAGTTTTTCATGGTTGAGAGAAAGAAAAAGATGAGAGTTTTCATTCTTGAGAGTTTCATTTTTCTTGATCTCATTTCATGCTAGAAAAATGCAAGCACCATTTTTCTTATCTTGTTTCCTCCATCATCTTCAAATAGCAACAAACCCAAATGAGACATAGCTTCAACCCTACACATTCTACAGCAAATCTTGGACGCGTCGGCTAGCCTACTTCGCACCCGAGTTGCCTCGGTATTGAGGTGGGAGCCCGTAAAAGATACAGGCGATGTGGTGCCCTTCCGGCGAGGAGGCGACGACCGGAGTTTCCGCAGGAGATCGGGACGACGAGGAGAAGACCGGAGGACTCGGATCATTCGGTATATCTCTAACCCGTCTTGTAGTTAGCTAGAATAAGTTTAATGGTTCGATCCGGGTGTTTAGTGCGCGGTGGTGCCGGTTTGCTAAGTCCGCAAAATTAAAGTTTATCACCGCTTCCGCATTTGGCCGTCGGATTGACGGCCGGGGCGCCGCCGTGCACTTACAGTGGTATCAGAGCCTCGCCATTAACTTCGTCTAGCTTTGTTTGATGTGTTTTGCAGTTCCGATCGACCAAAATTCCAAAAACCCAATTTTAGTTCACATCAGTTTTCTGTTAAAATTTTTTGGTGTCCAAAAATTTTTCAGGTTGTAAAAAACTAGTGTACTAGAAATTCTAAGACTACTGGAAAAATTCGACACAGTCAGTCCACCACGAGAGCGTGGAACTGCGGCCAAACCCCCCCTTGGGCCGCGGTTCCGCCGCACATTGGTGACGTCACTGTATCATTTTTTTCCAGTGGGCTTCTGGGCTAATTTTAGGGGTTTTGGAATATTAAACTTGGGCCCAGAATTTTCTGTGAGTGCTACAGTATTGCTTGGGGGCCCACTTGTTAATTTTTGATCGATCGGATATTTTAAACACATTATTTTACAGTATTTACATTATATCTGCGACCGTGAATGTCACTCGATCGGTAAATCCGGTCTAACTGCTATAGCCCGGTTAGTCGGATTTGCGAACGTGACTTTCACGTTGATGTTCTATGTATTGCTGTGATGTTGCGGATCGGTCGTGGGGGATAGCCTGGATGCAATACTAGTACAGTTTCTGTTGTATTATATACATTTGATATTGCGGGGCGAGCGTCCGACATGTGGACTGCCGTCACTGCCTGTTTGTATTATTCTTTTAGGGCACGACCTGGTTGCGGTCGATGTACCCGGTGTATGTATATTTTATTTTCTGTACTAGGATTACCTCGCGGAGGGGTGCACGGATAGCCGTGTTCTGGAGGGCAACAAGCCCGCATCTCATGGCATTGGGACGGAGGGGGCTTCACTCTAGAATTGGCGGGCTATTCGCCGCACTCGTAGGGGGTACAAGTTGACCTAGGAGGGGTGCCCAAGTTACCGGATTCCGTGAAGTGCTGGGTGGTCCATTCACGGCGCTGAAGGGGGCTGCCTCGCTTCAGGTTTTGGTGGGTAACTTGACGCACCCGTAGGGGTCTAGGATTTCATTGCACAGGCTATCCACACGACCAGGGGAACGTCGGGTTTCAGTAGTGGCTCTGTGAAACCCGGGGATCCCAGATATCTGTATTGTTCTGTGATGCTGTACATTTCTGTGATGTTGCATTTTTATCACGCCTTGAGCGAATATAATATATTGGTATATATATTAGTAGATGTTGTATATGTTTTACATCCGCGCTAGTCCAGTCCCCGCTCTGTCGTTAGTTAGCTAACCTAACGGGTGATGACGGGACCCAGTGGCGAATGCGGATGGCATATACGTACATCAGTATATTTTCGTTCTTTGTGGTGTGATCAATTGATGGGACTGCGTTGATTCGGATCAATGCAAGTTAAAACAAACCTATTCTGATGTTGTTGGACCACTTTTCAAAAAGCTGTTATTGCAAGGACGTTCACTTTTGTTTTGCATCGTGGTATTCATTTGGAATATCCTGCTCCTCAGTCGACGAGGCAAGGGCCGAGATCCCTTCACCGGGAGTGACCCCTTGGACAGAAGTTTGCGTCAGGGCATTAACTTCACTATAGCCGATTACTTTTTCTTTGCATCGTGGTATTCATTTGGAATATCCTGCACCTCATTCTACGGGGAAAGAGCCGAGATCCCTTCACCGGGAGTGACCTCTTTAGCAAAAGTTTTCGTCACTATATTTTCTAAAAGCTATCCGTTCCTTCAACGATATCAAGTTCATTACGTTAAAGGTTTTTGCCAGAAACCATTCGTAGCCCTCCGTCGTTTCATATGGGTAGTCAATAGTATTCAAGCTGTGTATGTTGGCCAAAGTCAAGGCACAGTGATTGGTAGCTATTGGGGTATTCATATGCAGCATAGATAGATGCGTTGGTTTGGGACAGTCGTACTGCCATTTTGGCAAAGTCAAGGGTATGTACGGGTGGGTTCAAATTAACCTGGAAAATGACGGGTAGAACTTGACATGTGACTTATGATATGTTGGCCAAAGTCAAGGTCATAAGAGCATGGGGTAGAAATCACATCGAGAGTTTCAAAAGAACTGAAACTTGCCAGATATGAGCATACCTTCTGGAGCGTGATACCGTGAGCGGATTCCGTCACGTTATCATGCGATGATAGTTGGATCCCGATTCCCACTGATGAGTTAGTTTACTCCTCGGGTGACCCCGACTAAATCTTCTTTCAGGTTTAGAGGAGATTTTGAGGTACAGTGCGAGGTTTCCTGATTAGAAAATGTGATAACCATTCTGATCTAGGATAGAGTGCACGCTGAGTGTTTCTTTTCTCTCTCTCTTTGGCAGCGACTATTGACCCGACCCTAAGACTATGACTCAGAGACCAAGTTGACCGAACCTTCTTAACACTGGCTTTTGGATTGTCAGAGTTGCAGACCTCATTGCCACTCCTACTTTTACCCTTTTCTCCAGGACACCTCGTATTACTACGAACGTTCACTTCCATTGGACAAAACCATCGTATGGTTATATACGAACTCGAAGGAATTTATTCGAGGATGGTTTCCGGTTCTGGAGAAAACGGATAGGATTATTCAGTTGTCTTTTCCCTTTTACCTTCTCTCAAGTTGTGAGTACTCCTTGTTTTAGGAGATAGTACACCTATTACGCAAATTGGATAGTCTTCTTCCAAACTTTAGGCTGGTGCCGAACAGTGGGGAATGAAGAAAACCAATTAGCATAACGATGGTGTGCAGAAGGTATTAAGATTAAGACAAAGCAAGGGATTAGTAAGAGGGCAAAGTAAATTGCGACTGATATTCACGACTAAACCAAGTATTTCTTCGCCAATCCTAAAATCACCTTTGTATTTCTCCAGGACACTCCGTATCACTACGAAGATCCCATTTTATTGGATAATCCATCGTATGGTTATATACGAACTCGAAAGGAACTTGTTCCAGTTCGGGGATGGATCCTGGTTCAGGAGAAATAGGAATAAAGTACATTCAGGTGTCTTTTATCTTCACCTTCTCTCGCGTTGCGAGTGCTCCTAGGATTAGGACAGTACACCCATTATGCTTATTGGATAGTCTTCTTCCAAACCATAGGCTGGTGCCGAACGGTAGGGAAGGAAGAAAACCATTTGGCCTAAGGGGTGTGCAGAAGGTAATGAATAAAGACATATAAAGGGATTTGGAGAGGTGGCAAAGAATTACACGGTTATAGTTGTGAATCTGGATAATGGAAGAGGCATTACTAGGAATACCAGGATACCCCATCGAAACATTTCAATGTTTCAGTTCAACTGTGTACTGTTAAAAGAAAACTGATTTCCCGATTAGACACTTGCTCCAGGGTATGTATTTACCAGGTTTGATTCTCACATCTGTATGGTTTTACAGATGATGAGTGGGAGTAAGTTATTGGGAATAGGGTGGTCATCCTCATTATATCGGGATTCGTTGTAATCGGTGATATTTGAGGAGATCATCTGGGCTGTTTGCCGGTCGGCAAATATTTGGTTTTGAATATCCGCTGTTGTGCACCAATTTCAAATTGATATATCTGTACGTCTATTTTCATAGAGTGAGATATACCTTTTGATATTATATCGACGGCATTTACCTATATCAGTGGATGGTTAGGTAAGGAGCATTAAACAGCGGTGTAATTCTTCTTAACCGTAAGTACAGTTTTCAACCTACGACACACAGTGAATGAGTCATCAGACTCAAGGGATTTATACAGAGTATTGTATGTTGTCCAGCGTCCATGAGGACAGAGGGGTTGGTTCTCGTACTATATTCGGTTTACTTATGACTCCTCTAGTTTTTAGACAGGTGTTTCGTAGAAACACAGGGTCTAAATTTTGAGGAGTTATAGGTATTTGAATAGAGTAGAGAACCAGGTGTAACAAGTATCGGGATTCTTCAAAGTGATCGAAGATGTAGATACTTGTATATGGTATTCAGTTGATAGTAATGATAAAGAGAAATTGCTTCTCTTTCAGGTTACTCATAATTGGAAGCATTCCTAAGTTGAGTAACGCTGATCGGCCTCCTTCCATTTAGTTGACATGCACTGGAGACAGCTGCATGATTTGAATCTGGTTCAATTAAATCAGTGCCTCTGGTTCTATATTGGATATAGAACAGTTCATATCTTAACATTGTTAAGGTACGGGGAGTTGTCCGGCTTATGATTAAAACCAGACTCTGGACAACTCAAGGCACGTTTCTGTAATGGCTGTTTGTGGGTTAACCCAGGCTATGACGAGGGTTGACTTTCTACCATCTGGAAGATCAATAGTGATATTGTTCTAGACTCGCCACAGTTTTATTAAAAATGGATTTTTTCAAAAACAGTAGTGGGAGTATGGTAGAACTGGAAGTGATTCCAGAACCGCAAACGATTACTGAAGATTTGATAAGGAACCTAAAGATTCAATCTGATTTGACATTCCATTGGCCACTCCGCAGATAAGGTGGGTAACTTCAGGCACCCGAGAGGTACTCCGGTAGCCTTAAGGACGGTGACAGGGAAGTTCTTGTTTACCCACACTTGCCATTGCTGTTGTTCCAGACTGTGAGACCCGGCAGGAGGATGAGTATAGCGTCATTCTAAACTAGTTTTAGAAGTGTACGTCTATATGACTCTGCCAGAGGGTTGTCGTAGTCAGTGGGAGCAGCGGAAGCATTGGTGGGCATCAGGCTTATGTCTATTTATAGACCAAAGCAGATATAGCGGAAATAGATCATCTATTTCTGACGTGACAGTCATAGGTTTGACGTCATCAGAATAGGGGATGGATCTGTTGAGAAGGTAGTAGGGTATGATATCCGGGTTTTGGATGACATACACAAAGTAGGAAGTGATATTCCTATACTACGATCGGTTATACTTTGGTCGTCACACAGTGGTTTCTCCACATGGGACTTGGACATTATATCAGACATACTGGTTACTAGATCTATGTTTTTAGATCTAGATTTGGGTGGTTTCCCAATCAGGGTACCTTGACAGCATTCTAAGAGTATTTAGAATGGACGACTCCTGGCACGGTAGTGTACCTGCAGGTAATGGAGTCACCCTCTCTAAAGGTGTCTTATAGACTAAAGTAGAGAGGGATGTGCATGATTGGCAGATCACTTGCTTAGGCAATTGAGTCAATCATGAGATGTCAAGTACCACACCAGATGTTGTTCTTGCAATAGGTGCAATAAGTTGATATTGATCCAATCCTGGGGAAACAGTCGGAAGCGGTTTTAGAACATAAGTGAATGTTCTAGGGATATGATAACGGCTGCCTCCTTTAGGAAACGGTTATCACTCCAGGCTTCCAAGGTGACATGGACGACAAGGAGGTTGTCAGATTTATAGTTTTCCTTCTGACGAGGGGCAGTATTTTGGACAGGTGGTCCAAGGCAATACTGAGGGAGGCATGGCGCAGGATACTGATTAAGTTCAGTTGACGATACAGTCTAAGAAGTTTGGATTTGGAGTTCATTCATGAGCTGGGTCCCATCAGACATCCAGACATTCTAAGACAGGTATTGCTCATTTCAGGAGATGGCTTTCTCCGCGAATATGAGATATAGAGAGACATAGAAAGAAACATCAAGGCGGATCCACTCACTGAGGCTATTCCTCGACCGCAATAGTTCACAAACGGGATTTGTGAGACTGACTAGTAGAGGAGTTGGGTGTTCGGTATCACACGGGCTGTGAGTATGCGACATCGCAATAATTAGCTTTGAGTGCAAGTGGGAGATTGTTGGAGATAGTGCCCTTAGAGTCAATTATTGGATCACAGGCACGTGATTGCAATGATTGAGGGAGGACCTATCCCGGTAGGACAGTCTTACTCGAGATGATAGTATGCTATCTGGTTTACCTTTATCATCGTGTACTGCTTTAGGTGACCTGACAGGTCGCTATTGCACGTTGATAGAGCCCCTAGGATTCTTGCTTGACTACCGGCAGTATGAGGGCGATCATATACGTGGGAGCTGATAGTCTATAAGTACATCCTTAAAAGGTCCCTAGTCGTGGGAGTTTCGAGACAGGGCATCGATACTCCAGAGTAGACTAGTGTATACAGTCGAGACCCCGATGAGGGGCGGTGGCCGGTCTCACAAGCCACTGGTGTCAGTTGGTTCACCTAAGATGTATACAGGTGCTCATTGGGTTATGAGTACACCGGACAGGACTCGCCGGGGACATGCTAGTTGGTCTTATACCTGACGTCAGATAGCAGTTCCCTGGTGACATGTGTACAGGTTAGTTCATCGACCTGAGGATCGTCATTTGTCTCGTGTGAGTTCCCACTGTGCTTTGATTACTACCCTACCACGGCTCAAAGGAGTCGTGCAAACAGGTTTTAGTTGGGTACAGTCCCGAGCCACATGGAGGCAGTGAGCGGATCTTCAGGGGTTCGTCTCTCCCGGTATTGGGGGTGAGGTCGCGCTGTGTCTAGGAGAGCCATTACACAAAGTCCTTGGCCAAGGCAGGAGATTTACTGGTAGGTATTCCAGTAGTATCTCAGGGTGTTCTGGGCTACACTCCGACACGACTTGTACCGCTTTTAGGGGTCTGACTTTTACCAACCCCCTAGGCCCGACATGCGATGCTCATAGACGAACGGACCGGACTGTACGGATATTGTCACTGACAGGCTCGGTAGGGTGTCAGGATGAGTTCGCTCATCGACGTCCCTTTTGGTCAATAGCTGGTGGCCCGTCACGTATTGGCTTATACCTCTGACGTGCTAGTGGTTAAATCCACAGCCATAGTATTGACGAGTCTTTAGAGTCCACCACACTTTCAGTTACTCAAGCTTTCGGGCGAAACGCTGTAGAGGCCGTATGGAGATATGGCAGGGTCCGATCAGATACGTGCGGTATTGCACGGATCAGGATCAGACGGTTTGTACTAGTGGCCGTATAGTTATATGGCAGTGTTCGATCAGATACGTGCGGTATTGCACGGATCAGGATCGGACGGATATTACTAGCCGGCTTTAGTTTAAGCCGGTTCCTAGTATAGTACAGTGTAGATTTTGTCTCATTGCATTTGTATCCGGACGGAATACAGATGCGGGTGTGTATGCACAGTATCGGGGTTTTCCTGTAATTTCTTACGGGACCAGTTTTCTGGAGTTGCCAGTTTGCATTCCGTTCCGGCCGGTTTTCCTTTGTTCTTTCCCGGCCGGACTTTTCCGATGGAGAGGGTTATTTGCAAGTTTGCAAATAACAATTGTGGAGGGATTTTCTTGCAAATGTATTAATTATGATGGCATCTTTTCTTTTCAACCATCATTTGATTCTTTCTTAGTCTTTTCCTTTGCTTTAATGAGATGAGAAAGGATTAGGATTGATTTGTGGATTTGTTATCATGATGTTTGGTTGTGGTCACCTCTTGCTTTCTCCTACCATCACCTCCCTTCATGCTTCATATTCTTTCCTCCACCATTCTTACATGAGAAGAAGTTTTTCATGGTTGAGAGAAAGAAAAAGATGAGAGTTTTCATTCTTGAGAGTTTCATTTTTCTTGATCTCATTTCATGCTAGAAAAATGCAAGCACCATTTTTCTTATCTTGTTTCCTCCATCATCTTCAAATGGCAACAAACCCAAATGAGACATAGCTTCAACCCTACACATTCTACAGCAAATCTTGGACGTTTCGGCTAGCCTACTTCGCGCCCGAGTTGCCTCGGTATTGAGGTGGGAGCCCGTAAAAGATACAGGCGATGTGGTGCCCTTCCGGAGAGGAGGCGACGACCGGAGTTTCCGCAGGAGATCGGGACGACGAGGAGAAGACTGGAGGACTCAGATCATTCGGTATATCTCTAACCCGTCTTGTAGTTAGCTAGAATAAGTTTAATGGTTCGATCCGGGTGTTTAGTGCGCGGTGGTGCCGGTTTGCTAAGTCCGCAAAATTAAAGTTTATCACCGCTTCCATATTCAGATACTGTCCTCTGACTAGTCCTGCCTAGTACGAAAACACATAGCAATATCATAAAAAACGTACTGCTCTATAAGAAAAATCAATCCCAAAATACGCGTATGCATACTACGTGTGTCTGGTGCGCACGGAAATCAAAATCTAAATATGTGCCATACATATGCACAGAAACAACATCCAAGTGCATCGGGTGTGCACGAAACATCTGTCGTAGGCAACATGTGTGCCTGACAGCAAAATCAGGTGCATCTGATATGCACGAACAATCTCGATTTAGTGCATCTGGTGTGCACCAAAATCACACTTCAAAACATGCGCCCATCATGCGCGAAAATCCAAATCAGGTGCATCCATCGTGCACGAAATCATGAAATCAAATATCAAGTGCCGAACATGCGCAAAATCAAATCAGGTGCACAAGGTGCACAAAATAAATATCGAACACCACCATCGAAATCAAAGTCCAGGGCACCTAAATGCACAACATACGTAACACTGCACTGTAAGCATATATGAACTATACCGCGTGCAAAAACCAAATCGTGTGCGTATATACGCACAAAATCAACTCAAATGCCTAAAACCGTAAAATCACAAACATGTGAAACCAAGCACGAAAACGATATCAAGTGCAACACTGTGCAAAGATCGTAAATCCTCAATCATCAAAATCAAATCATGCGAATAAATCACCCAAAACATCGAAATCAATAATGGCGGAATTGTCTCCGCTCAAGCACTTCCTCTAAGAACCTCTGGCCAATTGTCGTGATCACTCATAGCATGTCTTGTCGACGATCCTAAACTTTGGCCTGCCGGTGTGCGTAACATGACCACTTCTGGGTCCAAGTATTCTCGTAATTCATTCCAGAAAGGTCCTGTCGAAATCTCTCCCAAATCTCGTCTCTGCCGAACTGTCCGGAAGTCAGCGTCCCTTACCTATATCTGCATCTTGCTCTGGAACGACTGCATACTCTTCGCGACTCCTTCTGGAAGGTAAATCCAAGTACCATGCCTCGGCATGCGCATCGCATCTCTGATGTCGGCGGAGTGGAACGTCATCTCATCTAGATCTGGTACGAACCTCTTACTCCACTTTTCTCTAATGTCGACTGCTTCGAACTCGTCTCATCGCGGCTGCATGGATTGAGCTCCAACGGCTATCCTCGTATCTGGAGTCTCCCAAGAAATGCATCTCACCACCTAGCATCCGAATTAAGTCGAGCCATCCGATCGAGTCGTCAAAACCTCATAATCCCCCAAGAACTCAACATCTTGGGCACAGTTTAATAGTATCGAGTACATACCACAGCATCGGTGGTCCAGCCGTAGAAGGGCAAACCCAAGCCTCACTAATGGCGCCGTAGAACTGCCGCAAACCCGAAGGTTCAAAGGCTTTCACACGGTCATTAAGTCGAGTTAGGGTTTCATTCTTCTAGAGGGACCATAGAATTGCCTGCATGTCTTTCCGACTACTTTAAACTTGGAATAATAGATTTCTGACATTCGATCGTCTCTGTCGACTCCCAACGTCTCCGCGTGAAGTCGTCTCTGGCTGGAATCAATCTATCTGATGAGCTCGCATCGGGGTAGGCGAACGATCCACATGTCCTAGTCATTCATCCTCGATGACTAGCGACCTTCTATCATCTCTTAGTACAACTCGTTCTGCACTAACGCCGGCATCTGGGGCAATATCTCGTCGTTCGCAGCAATAACTGGCTCGTTCGTCTGCACGCTGAACAGTGCCTTGACTATCATGAATAAGCAACACACCAACGGTCATCAAAATCTGGCTGGCCTCTGTCAGTGGCCCAATCCTCTGATACTGATCGGCACGTCCGAGAAATCTCATAAAGGCGATCCGCCAAACGCTCGTGGCGTGGAAACACAGTAAAAAGACACATCTCCGCAATCGTGTGTCGCCGGAATTTCGTCCTGGTCAGTCCTCGTTCTTGACGAGCTCGTGCAGACCGCAACTCTAGCCGTAGCTCTCCCTGCCCGTAATCGTGGCATCAAAACCATAACTGGTACTGATGAGGCTAGATCGGAATGAATATAATACTGAGCAAAGAAATGTACATCCTAAGGCTCCTTAAGTGGAGTAGCGTATCGTAAATATGCCGCGGAACATACCCACGGTACGTCACTCTACTTTAGTCACTTATTCTATCAACCAAGGGTCATCCTACGCTCCGAAAGTAAAACCTAACGCTCTGATACCAACTTTGTCACGTCCCGAAAGTACGGAACATGACCGGCACTTAAACTACGAAATGTCTCGAGGCGTACGTAATCTAAGTAAACCGAAAACCCAGAAATCCAAACCAAGAAAAGTAGTAGAGTGAAGGAAAACCAATTTAAATCAAGTAGTTTTAATAGCATAAGCCGAATTATGCGTTTTTTAAAAACATCAAATATTTCCTGAAAATTTCGGCAGAGTCTCCTTTGTAAATACTGGCCCCCAAACGGGATACAACATGAATAGTATACGAAATCAATAAAAAGGCATCCCCAAGCAGAAGCTAGCTCTTCGTCAATCGACGGTCACAACCACACAAGCAATATAATATACAACGCCAAGGGTGAGGATCAAAACTCAAAAGGAAACTCAAAACCACAAGAAAACCACAGAAATATAACACGCGACTCTAAGGTCGAAAGAATAACATCACTGGTCTCTAACTCAAATAAATACTTGTTTGGTTGATGGAACTTCTAGATACAACAGAATAATGATATACAAGATTTATAATGGTGGTACGATACAAGTAAACCCACCTACTAGAAAATCACCCGAAGGAAACTATGCCCGCAAAGCCGTAATGAAACCTGTACGGCAAACCTGCAAGAAACTGGGGCACAACGGGGGTGAGTTGCCAACTCGTGAATAGAAAAACATCTACGAAAAGAAATCGCATAAATAACGCAATCCTAGGTCAATGATCATAATATATCCTCAAATATAAGAATAACATGCAACCTATAACAAGGCTAGGGTAAATATCTAACCCGAGTGTAATCTCATGTGCCCGTGTCAGTGCCTCAGGTAGCAATATATCATATGAATGAGGTATGAATGCATGAAAACAGAATACATGTAAATGAAGAACTGTTTTCATAATTTAGTGAGATTTCCTTTGTATTTTTAAAATGAGGTATTATAATGAAATCAGCATAAAACAGTGCCTAGCATCGGCACAAAACGTAATCCCAATATCTCGATATCTCTGTATCACAGTCTCTGTACCTCAATATCTCGAAATCTTAATATCACAGTCTCAATATCTAGGGCGCCGTCAGTCCAGACCGGCCCCTACCATCCATCTCAAGACCACGACGGTATCCTCCGGATATCCGACGCGTCGGGTAAAATCACCGGTAGGTAGTGCTCCCCTGCCAGGCTCACATCGTCATCATCACGCGCTTCTTGCCCCGGGGTACCTTATCGGGTCCACCATGTACCCAAAACGGTTCATCCGTCTCCTCGAATCGGGTCTCGAAATCCATCAGCAAACTCATGGTGGACGACTCATACATCATGGGAAAAACCGCACTTTTTATTTTAAAAGAGAAAAAAGGTTTATTTATGTTTTTGCGGTTTTCCTCCAAATCCAGAAAATATCATGGAAATCCGAATCCAAAACCTCAATAACACGTAAAATAGTGAATATATGCATGAGAATCTATGAATGCGGCATAACAATGAATAACAGTATGCATGAAGTAGCAGGTAATAACTACAATGTCTAAACTAACATATGAGGAAAGTACACTAATATCATGTCTAAACTATTAGCTAACAGGCTATGTCAAGCAATAATATTTTCTAAGGTGTACGTGACATGGCAATTACCGATGAAGATGTGTGTGAGCCGGCAAGTAAGTGTACGTGGTACATACGCATCATCGGTAATGGTGCTGGTGTCCTAACAGCATGATATCAATAATGGAGTATGAAACATAATATAAGCATGCGATGCGAAGCGAACCACAATAATGAGCGGGAGCTGAATACTAGACGCAACTATAACTAATCTGCATTAATCTAATATAAGTCCTACAAATGGTGCCTTTTGAAATAACCCGAATCATGGGGTTTTGAAAATAGGGGCTACGGTGTTTTTATGAAAAGATACGTCTTTTGAAATATCCGTAGGATCCCTTGGGTTGTCTTTTAAAATACCCACGATTCGTTAGTTTTGAAATAGGTAAGAATCGAATCTAATCTAACAACTAAACTAAACTAAAGGGCTAAGCTGACCAGCTGGGCTACAGGTAAGGAAACCGCCTAACATCTGAGTCGATACATATACATACCTGTATATATATTAGTCGGTGATCCCGCCTTAATAATATCATATCCGATACCATATCTACAATCAGACATCCCAAGTCAAGAGTACGGATCAATCATCAAGATATAGCTCGTACATAAATCCGTCGTACGGCATCCCCAAATCTGGGTACGGGTCAATATCATATTCCTCACACCATTCCTCTGGTATCCTCTTTATTCAAGATCGTAGTCTAGGGTATTGACCTATGTCTAGTACAATACTAATATCCTCAAGATACTCATGATCTGACTACTGATCGACAATCTCGTACAAACCGATATCGTCAGCACATATCATCATCAAGGGGTATACATCGCCCGATACGGCCTAATATCAATATCCTAGCATATCATGCCTCATATCACGATCACATATCGACCATTTTATTTATAACACTATTCACCCGTATCGCCGCCCCAAGATCCGCTATAACACCAGGACGTACCTCAAGTACGAATCCTGCTATATCACCGATATCACAACCACAAAACAAATCTCATCGACTCAGCTCAATCCCAAGTATCATCCTCAAATCCGTATGTGAACACATAGTCCCATACCCATGTGAACACATAACTATAAAGAATCCCATGAGCACATATAAATAGGAATGTATGCAAGTATGTATGTGTAGTGCAACACTACCCTAGGGTTCGCAACACTAAAATAATCCAACACACCAATATACATCCTAAACATTGTTATTAATCCTAAATAACATATAATAAATTGTTGGTGTGTATACGCATCCGTATACACCACCACGGACTGCGGGGGTGCTATACGCCATCCACCCGACTTCTCCCCATAGATATAAATCTACTCACCTGGTCCTCGCTCGCCGGTGCCGACGTCGCCATGCGCTTGCTTGCCGTCTCGAAGTCCACATGGGGGTACCTACATATCATAACGCACCGCATCGCATTAAAATCCGACTCATGACCAAAACGACACACGAATCCCACATAGGTCAAAACCTATGGTTGCTTCCACAAATCAACCCAAAAACCCTCGACATCGGCGTACAAACGCCAGACCATCGAGAAAAACCCAAATACACTCATTTGCACATTCACGAACACTAATTTTAATATAAAATAGGTTAAAACTCACAAAAACCCCAATTTCACTTTAAAAGCCGTTTTTCCGAAAAACTAGCAAGCAAAATTTCCCGTTTTAGTACAAAACTCGACGTTTAAACAATTCTAGCGGCCATAATACTTATTAAATAACTTAAATAAGTCATATAACCCATAACCACAATTTAATCTCATCAAACTATATACGTTCAAAAAAACTAGTTTGCAATTTTACCTAAATTTCAACCATTTTAGCAAAAATGCATAAATAACAATTTAGTTTGGATTTGCATGATCTAAAATATTAAAATACAATTTAAAATGTTAATAATACCATGGATACCCTAATTAGATTTTTATCCCAATTGATTAATTAAATTCCCAAAACCTAGTTAACCAAATTAACACAATTAGCAAAATTTTAGACTAACAAATAGCAACTAATAACCAATTTGGGTTTTGCATTCAATTAACATGCTAATCTACCCATTAAAACCATGATCAAACACTACAAACCCTAACTTGCATTCAAGTTCTTCTCTTGAATTTTCATCCCACAAACCACAACAACCAATTTAACACTTATAAACAAAATCATATAAGCAACTAATCAACAAACAACCATGGGGCACAAAATTTATACCTCACAAATCCATGATCAAACATGAAATCTAGACCTCCAAAATGAAATCCTTGCACCAAGATCCATGCATCTAAGGCTACACTAAAATGGGTGAGAACTAGATTTAGATTTTGGGAATTTTTTGATGGGTATTTGATGAATTTTTTGAAGCAAAAGAGATGGAACAATGGGGGGGAGAAAGAGGGCTGTGGGTGCAGGAATTTTCGGCCAGCAAGGGAGTGGGGGAGGAGAGAGAGGGAGGTGGAGAAAAATGGGGAGAAAAAGACAAAATCTACACCCCCTTTTGACTTTCTTTCATTTCCCTTTTTCTTTTCTTTCTTTTCTTTTGAAAGGTGAGGTAATTGGAGAGAGAGAGAGGGGGGGCTGTCAAGGTGGGGCCGGCCATGTGGGGAGGGGGAGAGAGGGTGAGGTGTGGGTGTGTGGGCTAGGGAAAAAGATGAATGTATTACCCCAATTCCCATTAACACTAAATTCACCGAAAAAAGGCTTTTTCTTCGATATTTTCTAAACCGTTTTAGAAAACGATTTCATTTCAAAAACCACATGATAAAATTTTATTTAATGTTTTATGATGTAAAAAATTTGTTTCAACTCATTCCAATTTGTAATTTTCCCTAATTAAATGTATTAGTGACGGCTTAAAATAATAATAAAATAAATTTTTTTTCAGAAAATTTAAAATTTCACCAGTGGCTCAATAAACACCAAATACTAGCAATTACATAGCTAGATTATGTATATTTAATTTTATAATAAAGATATTTGCATTTTGACTTTTTACAGAAAACCCCCTTATTTTACCGTTTTTTTCGAAATTTCACCGAAACGATTTTCAAAACGCTACATTCTAGTTCGTTGTGTTTGCGCGATACGCGCGATACATGAGTGGGTTCTGAGTCCTGGCGTGTCGTGGCGTGTCGCGGTAGTTTTTGACGCGTATACACACGTTTCAGCGTATCGTGCACACGCGCGTTTAGTTCGCGACGCGAGTTTCTCGTTTAGTGTCGATATCATGTTTTGCGAGTGTAAGTCCACGGTAGCGCCCCGGCCTTCTAACAGACGCCAAATGCGGAACAAAAACTTTTACAACTGGCGCTATCGTGTACTATCACCCGGATCTGCCATTAAAGCTAAACTAACAAACTACAAAGTGGGTAGAAATGTTATACCGAACGATCCAAGTCCTTCGGTATTCAACCATCATCCCACGCTTTGTTGCGGCTGCTCCGATCTCCTGAATCTCCAGTCTCCTCGTCCAGGTGGTACCAGGTCGACGGATCTTTAAACGGGCTCCCGTCTCTGAACTGAGGCAACTCGATCATCAAGTTTACCAAAAGAGATGACCAAGATGATGTAGGGAATGAGTAGAACACTTTGTCTCACTTCGTCCAAAGCCATGGACGAACGGTTAATAAAGTTGCCTTTTGGATCGGGTGAAATGAGAAATGAGGCTATCTAATTTCCATGAATCCAAAACTATATTCTTTTCCAAATCAACAACCATCCATTCTCACTAGAATGGGCTGGTCACATATATGAGCAAGAGGGGTGAGTGTAGGAGGAGGGAGAGTGACCATTAGCATTAAAGAGAAGAATGTGTCATCTAACACCTTGCACAAAACATTAATGCAAACAAATGAATCATCTAACCTAGTCATCATACATTAATTGTACAATTAATGCACTAATGACTCACTAGCCACCTCATCATCCTAGTCACCATCTAGAAACTTCTAGAACCTTCCACACTCATCAAGAAAAGATAAATCCGTATTAAACCGAATGTTTAATACGGCTGATAGAAAACTGGAAACTGGCAACTTCCAAAAGCGATCCTGAAACGAATTTCAAGATAACCCCGTAATGGTATAAACATACCCGCATTTATATTACGACCGAATACAAATGCAACTGAGACAAAGATATTATATCTACACAGTATAATACTCGGATCCGGCTTAAACCAAAGCCCACCAGTATTATCTGCCCGAAATATGACACGTGCGTAAACGCACGTGCATTTTCCGAACCTTGCCATAAAACCATACGGCCTATACAACGTTTCTCCCGAACTTGGGAAACTGTCTGTGGTGGACTCTAATGACTCTTCAACACACTGGCACTGGGTATAACCACTAGCACGTCAGATATACTAGCTGTACGTAACGGTTCCCTATGTATTGATTGGAAGGGAAGCTGACGAGCGAACTCATCCAGAAACCCTACTGAGCCTTACAGTGACAATATACATACAGTCCGGTCCGTTCGTCTATGAGTATCGCATATCGGCCTAGGGGCTGGTAACGTCAGACCGCCAATAGCGGTATAAGTCGTGTCAGAGAGTAGCCCAGAACACCATGAGATACTACTGGAGTACCTACCAGTAAATCTCCTGCCTCAGCCGAGGGCTTTGTGTAATGGCTCTCCTAGACACAGCGTGATCTCACCCCCAATACCGGGAGAGACGAATCCCCTGTCGATCCGCTCACATGCCTCCATGTGGCTCGGGACTGTACCCAAAAAAGACCTGTTTGCACGACTCCTTTGAGCCGTGGTAGGGTAGAAATCAAAGCACAGTGGGAACTCACACGAGACAAATGACGACCTCAGGTCGATGAACTAACCTGTACACATGTCACCAGGGAACTGCTATCTGGCGCTAGGTATAATACCAACTAGCAGGTTCCCGGCGAGTCCTGTCCGGTGTACTCATAACCCAATGAGCACCTGTATACATCTTAGGTGAACCAACTGACACCAATGGCTTGTGAGACCGGCCGCCCCCCTCGTCGGGGTCTCGATTGTATACACTAGTCTACTCTGGAGTATCGATGCCCTGTCTCGAAACTCCCATGACTAGGGACACTTTAAGGATGTGCTTACAGACCCCAGCTCCTACGTATATGATCGCCATCATACTGCTGGCAGTCAAGCAAGAATCCTATGGGCTCTATCAATATGCAATAGCGAACTAAAGCATGTATACGATGATAAAGACAAACCAGATAGCATACTATCATCTCGAGCAAGACTGTCATATCGGTATAGGTCCTGCCTCAATCATTGCAATCACGTACCTGCGATCCAATAATTGACTTTGAGGGCACTATATCCAACAGCGAGATATTTGCTTATATATATGATTTCCTTGTCTAATTTTCAAGTTTGCAGGCGGGGACTATGGACAGAGCTACAGGGGGAAACAGGTGGTAGGATTCACCTAGCATGGAGCGCTGGTGAGTAGATTTAACATCTACAGGGGAATCGCCCACATGGCGTTATGCGTCTGGGCTAGGATTCTAATACTTGTCGCATATTCTACGTTATAGTTAGAATTGCGCATTTACCCTATTACTTAGATGTTATGCTTGGACTAGTAGCCGTAGGACACTGCACAAATTATTAACGATTCATGTTGCACGAGCACTGATTGTATGCTACACACACCGTTATTAATTGCCATGTCACACACAAACCATTTATAGATTCTATATTGCTTGGTTAGGGACCTTATGACATTGATTCGTACTGCTCATCATATATGACATTTATCATACCTGTATACCTATAGAGTATCGTACCATTAGTAATAGGTACATATACACTTTACGATACAGCTACAGGTATACCTTGCTCATATTTTACTTATACCCAGGGGGGTATACTACATCATTTACTTATAGGTAGACACCTATACTTAGCTGTACCTTATTGATTTCGCATACATCTGGTTTCAGCTACATATTTTCCTTTATATGCTCGCATTTCAGATATATCGCACATATTTATTCCTAGATTTGCGCATTGTTATTTGGATTTTACATGATGCTTTCTGGATTTGGGAACCGCGGGAGTTCATGAAATTATGCATTATTTGAAAAACCCGGTTTCCTTGATATGATATTTGCGCATCCACCATGATATTTATCGGTTCTGATTATATACTCCATACGAGGAGTGGGTGCCGTATGAAGGTACATGGTGGGGCCCGGTATGGTTCCCCTCGGCAAGATGATCGATGGAATTTGCCGATTGAGCCTGGAGGTGGGCGAGTACCTACCGGTGAAAGTACCAATGACTCGGCAGGGGATCATGGGGATACCGTTGGAAGTCATGTACGTATGGATACGTGAGAAGACGAAGGTCAGAGCTAGGCACTCGTGCTTTTCGGGATAGCGTATGATACGTACCTATCAGGATGCTAGTCTTGGTGACGGCATCTGATAGATCAGTATTTCTGTGTCGATACTTGGCACATTGTTTTCATGATATTTCTTTTAACACCTTTTGTATATATAACAGGGGATTTAGCCGTTGTTATATATACCCTTACACCAATATTAGTGGAGTGGGACGCTAATATATGTGTATTGACCCTATCATATTTATTTCTGCAAATATATATTTAGGATGCTAGAATCTTACTTGAGATTTGATTTGGGATATTAGGTGATTCATTAAGATTGGATACCAGATACATATGAGATTGTCGATTTGTACATTCGGGATATAGGAGATTATTCGATATTGTACATTGAGGAGATGTGAGACTTATATGATATGAGAGCCCAACTTGGGGGCTGATTGAGGAATTGTGAATTTGAGTGTCTTGATGGATTGTGATCCTACCATGATGTCAGGATTCCGTGGGAATGACATATTTCACTCCATACCTCACACTTATCTATTTATGCACTGTTTCATGTATTAGTAGTACCTGTTAGTGTACCCTTCATGATTGCTGCATATCTACATTCTCATATCCCTATCGCATGATTATTGCATACTATTGTCATATCACTATTGCTTCATATATTGGTTGTACCTGTTAGTGTACTTTCCATTATTCTGCATTCATATGACCTGTTATTACTGTTAATTGCATATCTTAGATTCTTGCTATACGTACATACCTGCGATTACCTGCACATGTTATCTACTATTCACGAGTAGGCAACTCACCCCCGTTGTGCCACAGTTGTTTTGCAGGGTGTTTCCCCAGAGCAGTCGAGGCAGGCTATTCATCTATCATCCTTTACTACAGATACCGCATCGGCTCACAGTGTGCTATTTTGCTTAGGTGGGTTTTGGTGGTTATCTGTATTTTGTATTGTACATTCGTTGTATCTGGTACTCTCCATCTACTATTATATTGTTGACTTAGAGACTTGGTGAGGACGATATTGTATATTATTTGTGGATTTGTTGTCTTTTATACAGCTTTCTCTCTATTGTCTTTTATTTCTTCGCTACGGCGTCGTATATTTGTGATGGTGATTGTTTTCCGCCATTGGGCGTGTATTTTCTCCCGTTTGGGGATGCCTTATTTATATTTCTGTTGTACCCATTTTTGGGGCTAGTTTTTACAAAGGGGGTGCTGCCAAAATTTTAAAGAAAGAAAGTGGACTCTTTTAAAAAATTTGGGTTGTGATTTCAAATTGTCTCAAAACTGCTATTATCTTTTCTTGTCTTTTAATGGTTTAGATTTCTGGGTTTTGGTTTTCTTTTACTGCCTTACGTCTTTAGGCGTTGCGTAGTGTTAGGGCCGTCACGTGCCAATTTCGGGCCGTGACAAATTTGGTATCAGAGCGCTAGGTTTTACTTTTCGGAGTGTAAGATGACCTTGGTATGATGGAGTAGGTAGCTTAAGCAGAGTAACGTAGTGTGTGTATGTCTGCAACATACTCACGATGCGGTACTTCGCCTTAAGTGACCTAAGTACAAATTGCTTGAAATTCCTTCCTTGTTGATTCGTATCCTTGTGATTCGATTCCGTATTCTTATTGAATCTTATCACTATTTATAGCCTTGCCGCCGATGACTATGGGGACTCAGAGTGATGCAGCGAGGGCCGAGGTCAGAGTTGGCTCAGGTGAGACGAGTACTGACCAGGATGGCACGCTAGTTGCACAGGTGCAGACGGATCAGCCTTCGACATATAGTATCGATAGGCTTGTGGCAGAGATGCCGGAATTCCGCCAGACTATGAGTTCATTGGTTGATGTCGTTCGAGCGATGCGACAGGAGGTTGTCACCCCTGTTACTCAGTTGTCCTTTGCGATCAGCATGCAGCAGTCCGTCACCTACATAGCACCAGTGGTTGCAGCCCCAGTTGACGAGGCACGTATTCCAGAGACTCTGAGAGTTCCAGGACGGAGGAGGACTCGTACCAGTGTACCAGCCCAGAGACAGAGGTTTAGTCATCGAGACAGATTTCGTGGCCGTTGTGGGAATAGCAGAGGCTTAGGGCGAGGACAGTCGTTCAGCTCTCATTCCTAGGAGGGTCAGCAGTCAGCGCGTGGATGCTTTCGATGCGGAAGCCTTCAGCACTTCGTCAGGGATTGTTCCTTAGCACCTCGTCAGGATCGTATTCAGAGAGGTCGTGGACGTGGAAGGTTCGCTCAGAGGAGTCAGTCTACCAGAGGAGTTCAGCCAGTTGCGGGTAGGGGGCAGACACAGGAGTTTGCTTCTACTCATCGGGACGCGCAGGCGTCCAATGCAGAGTTTTCAGGTATCCTTAATTCGTATGTTCTTTTGATGTATTTGTTTGCTTTCCACACTTGTGCCGTGGTTGGGACGAGAGTCGTGTTAGGTAGATTAGCCATTTGTTGTGTTAAGTTCTGTCAGCGATTCTTTTGTTGCGCGATACGTATTTCAGTTGTGTGCCAATCGGATAGGAGCTAGAGATTTGTCCGTCGTTTCGATCCTTCTAGGGATGTTGGATTTGACGTTCTCCTGGGCACGGACTGGTTAGCCACGTGCTAGGCGTCTGTGGACTATCGTGAGGAAAACAGTTAGGTTTTGTTTTTCCCGGCGAGTCAATTCTTGTTGTGTAGGTGAATAGTTGTGCCGCCTTTCACAGCTTGAATTCTGCCTTTTCGCTAGTCGGCTTTTGAGGAGATGTCATGGATTCTTGGCATTCATTAGTGATACCGAAGCCACAGTGGGTTTGTTGGACCGGTTTTCCTTCGTGCGAGAGTTTTCCGACGTTTTTCCAAATGAACCGGCGAAGCTTAGGGAGCTTAAGGATCAGCTGCAGAGTTGTTGTTGGGGAGTTTCGTGCGTCTGAGTGTTTCGCTTTTGGAAGCTCCTATTTCTGTACGTCAAAGAGAAAGACGGCAGTTTGAGGTTGTGTATCGACGGATCGTTAATTGAACCGGCTTACGGTGCGGATGGGTATCCTTTACCTCGCATTGACGATTTCTTCGATCAACTCCAGAGTGCGAGACATTTTCTAAGTTTGTTCGGGATCGGGTCATCATTATTGCGGATTCGGAGTGATGACATTCCGAAGACTGCCTTGTGCGTGCTACGGGCTTTGTGTGTCTTGGTGTGTCATTGGACTCACCAATGCCCTAGCAGCATTCGTAGATGTGATGAACCGGACTTCTTCAGGCCGTTCCTCGACCAGTTATTGTTGTGTGATTTACGACATTCTGGTCTAATTAATGTGTCTTGAGGGACATGAACAACACTTGAGGATTTGTTATGCAGATACTGGGAGAGCCCCAGCGGTTTGCTAGATTCTCGGAGTATTTCTTCAGGCTTAGTTGTGTTGACTCCTAGGTCTTGTAGTTACGGGCGACGGTTTTGTATGGTTTCGAGGGAGATCATGGCCGTACAACTTAGGCCCAGACTTGTGAGCAGGACGGAGGTCCGCATATTTTTGGGCTTAGCAAGTTTTTTACCGCCGTTTCGTGTAGGATTGCTAGTGTAGTGTTGCACCGTTGACTGAATTAACCGAAATAGAGGTTTCTTTTCTTTGAACTGAGGCATGTGTGCGGAGTTTTCGGCAGTTGAAGATTCGGTTAACAACTGCATCAGTTCTTTCTTTGCTTTTGGTTCGGGCGACCTTGTGGTTTAACTGTAATGTTTCTTGAGCGAGGCTCGAGTGTGTACTGAGGTGACACTATAGAGTTATCGCTTTTGCTTCCCTACATTTGGAGGAAGTACGAGAAGGATATTCCACTCATGATCTGGAGATGGCCGCGGTGGTTTTGCTTTGGAGATTTGGAGACACTATTTGTTCGAGAGTCGTGTCAGATTTTCACGGACCACCAGAGCTAATGTACATCTTCCTGCAGCGGATTTTGATTGTTGCGATAGTCTTCTGCAGATTTACAGTTCTTGTGCGATCGTTGAGTACAGCCTAAGTTCGTCTCTACTGAGGGGACAGCTTGCTCATGTCCGCGCCCGACCACTTTTCCTTAATCGCTTTCGCGAGACATTTCCCGCCGATGCTCGTACGTCAGAGATACTTGAGCATACTCGGCTGGGTAATGATTCGGAGACCTTGATTTGTGACACGGGTGTGCTAAGTTAGGGACGCGTTTGTGTACCTGATATTATTGGGTAGAAACGTGAAATCCTAGAACAGGCACATCAGTCAACTCTCTGTATTCATTCAAGTTCCACCAACATTGACGTGACTTGTGAGATAGTTACGGGTGGGCAGGGATGTAAAGAGAAGCTTTGGGTTTCGTTTCAAGGTGTCTATCTTTTGTGTGTTTGGATTGAGCATCTGAGGCCGGCTGGAGAGTTGCAACCTTTAACCGTTCCGAAGTAGGAGTGGGAGCAGATCTCCATGAATTTCTTTATGGTGTCTAGCCAGGGTTAGTCAGGGTGTGACTCCATTCGGATTCTTGTCTTCCGGTTATACTCAGTTTGCTCAGTTGTTCTTTGTTAAGTTGTGTGTTTGTGTTAATTATGTCGGCAGTTGGGGATCGTCACTCGCCATGGTTAGGGTTCTTCTTCGATAGCTGTTATCAGGAGACACTCCAATTGGCAACCTTTAGGTTTAGGGGTTAGGTCGTGTCGATCACCAGTCTGTTGTTTTTCTGACCCTGCGTAAGTAGGATTTTGGACCCCAGCTAGTCTAGAGACTTCGGAGATGATCCAGTTGATTCAGGTCAGGATGAGAGTAGCCCAGTGCAAATAGAGGTCTTATGCCGACTGTGTTGGTCATAGACTTAAGTGCGCAGTAATAAATCATGTATTCCTGCGGATTTTTCCGATAAATGACGTGTTGAGTTTTGGAAATCTTATCCTAGGATTGCAGGTCCTTCGAGATCCTATAAGCGAGTTAGTTTCGTTGCCTTTAGGTTGGCACTTCCGCCCAGATTATTGAGTTTTCGCCCCGTATTCCTTGTGATAATACTTTACGATTACCTTCATGACCTTTCTCACATGATTTGGCACCAGGCCATTTGGCTTGGACGCGATCGTTTCGCTCACCGGCAGCCATTGTGTTAAGGGCTCGGCGGGTGGAGAAACGTCGGTCAAGGGTCTTGCCATCTGTGAAGGGTTTTTCTTGAACGTAGCCGTATAGTGAGGTAATCACTTGGGAGGCTGCGAGCGAGATTTGAGAGTTGTAATCTTCTCTTTGAAGGTGCGCGTAGCAGTATATTTTTAAATTCGGGGACGAATCTCTTTTAAGGGGGGAAGATTGTAACACCTTAGAATGTGTTTAGTGGCTAATTATATTTTAATACATGGTTTTTAATAAAAAGTTTACCAAATTGATTTACAATTATTTTATCCTATTTAATGAATATTTTATTAGATTTTTCCTAGGCTTGCACACACATGTGCATGATAACTAGAATGTTAAAGTGGGGTTAAACCATGATTAGCAATCATGGTGGATTAACCCATTTTCCTTAATCTAGTTTTATAATTTGTTTAAGTGTTTTGGGTTTTTAAGTTGCATGGTTGTTTTTAAAAAGAAAAATGAAAAAAAAATGAATTTGAAATGATTTCTTTTGTTGACCGTGAGAGAGAGAGAGAGCATGGTGCTACATGGCTTGTGCCATGCTTTATTAATGATGAGAGAGTGAGAAGGGGGATTTGTTTTGTTTCTCTCATTCTCATCCTCACTCTCATTTCTCGCATTCTCTCATTCTCTCAAACACACACACACACACCCCTTCAGCAGAAGCAAACAGCAGCACCAGAAGCAAGCAGCAGCAACAACAAAGGCAGTAGCATCAGCATCAGCAGATAGCAACAGCAGCAGCTGTAGCAGCAGCAGCTCCAGCAGCAGTAGCTCCAGCAACTTGCATCAGCTCTTCTTCCTCCATACACTCCTTCTCCTGCTTCTTAGGGTTCCATAGTGTTGGAGATAGTGCCCTCAGAGTCAATTATTGGATCACAGGCATGTGATTGCAATGATTGAGGGATGACCTATACCGGTAGGACAGTCTTACTCAAGATGATAGTATGCTATCTGGTTTATCTTTATCATCGTGTACTGTTTTAAGTGACCTTACAGGTCGCTATTACACGTTGATAGAGCCCCTAGGATTCTTGCTTGACTACCAGCAGTATGAGGGCGATCATATACGTGGGAGCTGGGGTCTATAAGCACATCCTTAAAAGGTCCCTAGTCGTGGGAGTTTCGAGACAGGGCATCGATACTCCAGAGTAGACTAGTGTATACAGTCGAGACCCCGACGAGGGGCGGTGGCCGGTCTCACAAACCACTGGTGTCAGTTGGTTCACCTAAGATATATACAGGTGCTCATTGGGTTATGAGTACACCGGACAGGACTCGCCGGGAACATGCTAGTTGGTATTATCCCCGACGTCAGATAACAGTTCCCTGGTGACATGTGTACATGTTAGTTCATCGACCTGAGATCGTCATTTGTCTCGTGTGAGTTCCCACTGTACTTTGATTACTACCCTACCACGGGTCAAAGGAGTCGTGCAAACAGGTTTTAGTTGGGTACAGTCCCGAGCCACATGGAGGCAGTGAGCGGATCTGCAGGGGTTCGTCTCTCCCGGTATTGGGGGTGAGGTCGCGCTGTGTCTAGGAGAGCCATTATACAAAGCCCTCGGCCGAGGCAGGAGATTTACTAGTAGGCATTCCAGTAGTATCTCAGGGTGTTCTAAGCTACACTCCGACACGACTTGTACCCCTTTTGGGGGTCTGACTTTTACCAACCCCATAGGCCCGCCATGCGATGCTCATAGACGAACGGACCGGACTGTACGGATATTGTCACTGACAGGCTCAGTAGGGTGTCAGAATGAGTTCGCTCATCGACGTCCCTTTTGGTCAATACCTGGTAGCCCGTTACGTATAGGCTAATACCTCTGACGTGCTAGTGGTTAAATCCACAACCAAAGTATTGACGAGTCTTTAGAGTCCCCCACAGACCGTTTTCTCAAGTTTCGGGCGAAACGCTGTAGAGGCCGTATGGAGATATGGCAGGGTTCGATCTTATACGTGCGGTATTGCACGGATCAAGATCGGACGGATAATACTAGCGGGCTTTGGTTTAAGCCAGATCCTAGTATTGTACAGTGTAGATTTTGTCTCATTGCATTTGTATTCAGTGGGAATACAAATGCGGGTATGTATATACAGTCGCGGGGTTCTCCTGTAATTTATTATGGGATCAGTTTCTGAAGTTGCCAGTTTGTATTCCGTTCCAGCCAGTTTTCCTTTGTTCCTTCACGGCCGGATTTTTCCGATGGAGGGGGTTATTTGCAAGTGTGCAAATTATCTTTTGTGGAGGTGTTATTTGTGATTTGTGGCTTCATGATGGTTGTAGCATCATGAGATTCCTTTTGCATCACTTGTCTTGCATTTATGGTGATGGATTTTGATTGGATTAGATGAGAAATGGTGTGACCATTTTAATTCATGATTATCATTCATTTTCTTCACTTGTTTTTCTCTTGCAATTTTTCCCTCCACCATTTCTTAAGGGGGCCGGCCACTTTAGGGAGAGAGGGAGATTTTTTGTGAGTGGGGAAATTATCATCTCATTCTTTGATACACCAAAGTTCTTCTCCATTGTTCATTATTTCCCTCAATCCAAAGGCAACTTCAAACCCCCATGAGACATACTTCTCTACACTTGCCTACAGCATTCCTTGGGCACGTCGGCTTGCCAACTTCATGCCCGAGTTTCCTCGGTCTAGAGGTGGGAGCCCATAAAAGAACCCGGCGATGTGGTGCCCGTTCCGACGAGGAGCTGAAGACCGGAGGTTCCGCGAGGAGATCGGAGTGGAGGCCGAAGACCGAAGGACACGGATCGCTCGGTATAGATTCCTTCCCTTTTTCTAGTTTGCTAGAGTTAAGTTAATGGCCCGATCCGCGTTTAATTATGCGCAGTGGTGCCGGTTTCTAGTTTTTAGAAAAGTTTCGTTTCCGCATTCCGGCGTCGGATTGACGGCCGGGGCGCCGCCGTGCACTTACAGTGGTATCAGAGCCACGCCATTAACTTAGTCTAGCTTGATCTAACGTGTTTAGAAGTTCGATCGAACGGATTTTCCAAAAACCGCGTTTCCATGTCATGTTTCTGTCGAATTTTTCCAGTGCTCTAAAAATTATTTGGTATGTTTCAGAATTACTGCAGGGTTTTTTGAGATCACTGAAGAAAATTGGTACCCTGATGTTACTGTAGCACCGCGGAACCGCGGCCGTAACCCCACTTTAGCCGTGGTTCCGCCGCGGAACAGTGGTTTCACTGCACCAATTTTCTACAGTAGGTCTCTGAGTTGGAAATAGGGTTTTTGGTATATTCTTTTTGGGCCCAGATTATTTTGAGTGCTGCAGTTGTACTTGGGGCCCACTTTGGAAAATTTGGCCGATCGAATATTTTAAACATGTTAGTTCACAGTATTTACATTATATCTGTGACCGTGAATGTCACTCGATCGGTAAATCCTGTCTAACTGTTATAGCCCTTTTAGACGGATTTGCGAATGTGGCATTCACGTTGATGTTCTGTGTTGTGCTGTGATGTTGCGGATTGGTCGTGGGGGATAGCCTGGATGCAATGTTAGTACAGTTTGGTTTATTATGTACATTTGATATTGCGGGGCGAGCGTCCGTCATGTGGACTGCCGTCTCTGCCTGTTTGTATATTATTCGTTTGGGGCACGACCGGGCTGAGGTCGATGTACCCGTTGTATGTATATTTTTATTTTCTGTACTAGGATTACCCCGTGGTGGGGTGCACGGATAGCCGGGTTCTAGAGGGCAACGGGCCCGAATCTCATGGCTTTGAGATGGAGGGGGCTTCACTCTAGAATTGGCGGGCTATTCACCGCACTCGTAGGGGGTACAGGTTGACCCAAGGAGGGGTGCTCAAGTTACCGGATTCCGTGAAGTGCTGGGTGGTCCATTCACGTCGTTGAAGGGGGCTGCCTCGCTTCAGGTTTTGGCGGGTAACTTGCCGCGCCCGTAGGGGTCTAGGATTTCATTGCATAGGCTATCCACACGACCAGGGAAACGTCGGGTTTCAGTAGCGGCTCTGTGAAACCCGGGGCTTCCAGATTATCTGTATTGTTCTGTGATGCTTATTACATTTCTGTGATGTTGCATTTTATCACGCCTTGAGCGAATATTATATATTGATATATATACTAGTAGATGTTGTATATGTTTTGCATCCGCGCTAGTCCTGTCCCCGCTCTGTCGTTAGTTAAGTAACCTAACGGGTGATGACGGGACCCAGTGGCGAATGCGGATGGCATATACGTACATCATTATTTTCGTTCTTTATTGGTGTGATCAATTGATGGGACTGCGTTGATTCGGATCAATGCAAGCTAAACAAACCTATTCTGATGTTGTTGGAACATTTTTCAAAAAGCTGTTATTGCAAGGACGTTCTTTTTTGTTTTGCACAGTGGTATTCGGTTATGAATATCCAGCACCTCAGTCGACGAGGCAAGGGCCGAGATCCCTTCACCGGGAGTGACCCCTTGGACAGAAGTTTGCGTCAGGGAAATAACTTCACTATAGCCGATTACTTTTTGCTTTGCATCGTGGTATTCAGTTGGAATATCCTGCACCTCATTCTACGGGGAAAGAGCCGAGATCCCTTCACCGGGAGTGACCTCTTTAGCGAAAGTTTTCGTCACTATATTTTTTATAAAAAGGCTATGCAGTTCCTTCAACAATATCAAGTTCATTACGTTAAAGGTTTTTCGCCAAACACCAGCCGTAGCCCTCCGTCATTTCTTACGGGTATTGTTTAGTATTCGTGCTGCGTTTGTTGACTCCGTCAAGGCGTAGTGTACGGTAGCTAAGTGGTACTTGTTTGTTGCATAAATGGGATTGGTTAGGATAGTCATGCGGCCTTGTTGACTCCGTCAAGGGCACGTACGGGTGGGTTTAATGTAATCCAGATAATGACGGGTTGAACTTGACTAGGACTCTTTGATTTGTTGACTCCGTCAAGGTCACTTGGGTCCTAGGGGTAAAAACACACATCGGGAGTTTCTAAAGAAACTGAAACTTGCCAGATATGCGCATACCTTCTGGAGTGTGATAACGTGAGCGGATTCCGTCATGTTATCATACGATGATAGTTGGATCCCGATTCCCACTGATGAGTTGGTTTACTCCTCGGGTGATCCCGACTAATTCTTCTTTAAGGTTTGGAGGAGAATTTGAGGTTACAGTGGGAGGTTTCCTGATTAGATAAATTGGTAACTATTCTGATCTAGGTTAGAGTGCACGCTGAGTGTTTCTTTTCTTTCTCTCTTTGGCAGCGACCATGTCCCGACCCTAGACTATGAATCAGTGACCAAGTTGACCGAACCTTCTTAAAACACTGGCTTTTGGATTGTCAGAGTTGCATACCTCATTGCCACTCCTACTTTTACCCTTTTCTCCAGGACACCCCGTATTACTACGAACGTCCACTTCCATTGGATAAAACCATCGTATGGTTATATACGAACTCGAAAGAATTTATTCGAGGATGGTTTCCGGTTCTGGAGAAAAAGAATAGGACTATTCAGTTGTCTTTTCCTTTTACCTTCTCTCAGGTTGCGAGTGCTCCTTGGATTAGGACAGTACACCTATTACGCAAATTGGATAGTCTTCTTCCAAACCATAGGCAGGTGCCGACCGGTAGGGAATGAAGAAAACCAATTAGCCAAACAATGGTGTACAGAAGGTATTATGTAAAGACAAATAAAGGGATTAGTAAGAGGGCAAAGTAAATTGCGACTGCTATTCACGACCAAACCAAGTATTTCTTCGCCAATCCTAAATCACCTTTGTATTTCTCCAGGACACTCCGTATCACTACGAAGATCCACAGTTTATTGGATACTCCATCGTATGGTTATATACGAACTCGAAAGGAACTTGTTCCAGTTCGGGGATGGATTCTGGTTCAGGAGAAATATAAATAAGGTTTATTCAGTTGTCTTTAATCTTTACCTTCTCTCGGGTTGCGAGTGCTCCTAGGATTGAGACAGTACACCCATTATGCTTATTGCATAGTCTTCTTCAAAACCATAGGCTGGTGCCGAATGGTAGGGAAGGAAGAAAACCATTTGGCATAAAGGGGTGTACAGAAGGTAACAACCAAAGTCATATAAAGGGATTTGGAGAGATGGCAAAGAAATATACGGTTACAGTTGTGAATCTGGATAATGGAAGAGGCATTACTAGGAATACTCGGATACCGCTACGAAACATTTCAATGTTTCAGTTTCACTGTGTACTGTTAAAAGAAAACTGATTTCCCAATTAGACACTTGCTCCAGGGTATGTATTTACCAGGTATGATTCTCACATCTGTATGGTTTTACAGATGATGAGTGGGAGTAAGTTATTGGGAATTAGGTGATCATCCTCATTATATCGGAATTCGTTGTAATTGGTGATATTTGAGGAAATCGCCTGGGTTGTTTGCCGGACGGCAAATATTTGGTTTTGAATATCCGTTGTTATGCACCAATTTCAAATTGATATATCTATACGTCTATTTTTATAGAGTGAGATATAACTTTTTGAAATTATGTCCATGACATTTACCTATATCAGTGGATGGTTAGGTAAGGAGCATTAAACAGCGGTGTAATTCTTCTTAACCATAAGTACAGTTTTCAACCTACGACACACAGCGAATAAGTTATTAACTTAGAGGACTTATACAGAGTATTGTATGTTGTCTAGTGTCCATTAAGACAGAGGGGTTGGTCCTCGTACTATATTCTGTTTACCTGTGACTTCTCTGGTTCTTAGACATGTATTTCATAAAAACACAAGGTCCAAGTTTTGAGAAGTTATAGGTATATGAATAAAGTAGAGAACCAGGTGTTGCAAGTATCGAGATTCTTCAAGGTGATCGAAGATGTAAATACTTGTGTGTGGTATTCAGTTGATCGTAATGATTGAGATAACTTGCTTCTCTTTTAGGTTACTGTCACGCCCCGCTTCCCAGAGTACGCAAGACTGGGCACGTGACATAGCCAACCATGCTACCTGTGGGTAGGAAGCATCCATCCACAGTCACATTACGGTTGTAGAGATATCAAGAACAAGATAATAAACTAATCTAACACATGTCCAAATCCATAATAACAAGAGTCAATAAACAATAAGTGCGGAAGCAAATGATCCAATACAATAAATAAACAGTACGTCCCATAATGCGGGCTCACACCTGGAAATGAAATGAAATAAATAAACTAATCACTATGGAACTCACAGATCAGCCTGCTGGCTGAAGTGCTCCTGCTCGGTCGTCGACAGTGGTAAGGAATCTGGGCCATGCAAAACCCAGACGTCAGCGTGTCATGTCAACCAATAGTATAATATGAACATGGTAATAAGCAATGCAGGTATGAACATGAATAAAGCAGTACTAAGAAATAACAGTGCAGGGTAATATGCAGTGGTAACTAAACTGTCCTATCAGGTTTCTACTCTATAGTCTTTGAAATCAATTGATGTCTCGTCGATGTAACCCAATAGTACCCCGTACATACCCGGGACCACGGCCACAATATTCTCGGCTGCAGCCGAGACACGCCGCTAGGCACAAAACATGAAAGTGTACACTCGGTAGTACCCCGTACATACCCGGGATCACGGCCACAATATTCTCGGCCGAAACCGAGACATGCCGCTAGGCACAAAATAGGAATGTGTACACTCGAACTGGTAGTGAACTGTCGAGTTACAAGTCAGGTTCATCTTTGATTTCCCCATACCCCCAAGTTATGTATGTCAGGTCAGGTATTCAGTAGTCAAGGACTAATGTCAACACAGAATCAGGTAAAAGCAGGTATGTCTGGATAGACAGCAGGAATGGTCCATGAGGACCCCAAGTCAGGTTGTATTCCAATAGGTTGAGTCAGTATGTATAGGGTGTCATGTCCGGTGTATCAGTACATGTGTCAGGTGTATCAAGATCGGGTCAATATGTAATGCAATCAAATGTATGCTTATAACAGGTATAGTAACGAATAAGGAACAACAGCAGGAACAGTAAATAACAATATTATTCCATGTAAACACAGTGATGCTTTGTATTTTCTTATTAACAGGTTCAAGCACCCTTGGGGTGCAATAGTCACAAGGTGAACCAATATCAACAACATAAAGAAATGAGGCTACACGAGTTTAAGACTAAAACATGAATAATTATCACATGGATGATCTAGCAGATTAAGCAAGTACGTTCTAATTGGTTTAATTAGTTAAAGCATGGATTAATAGCATACCACTTAATTTTACGAAGCTACCATACTGATTTAATGTCAAGGAGAAATGCAACCGTCAATTCTAGTCATACTGTACTATCGATATCACCATCATTATGTTGTATTATAATATGATATTCAACTACATAGCAAGACTAGATCTTGTATGCTAGCATGTTAGAGCAAGTATTCGGATACTTGCCTCGACGGTTTCGCAAACCGGAAGGTACGGATGCAATGTCAGCGGAAAACACGAGACGGGTGCACGGGCCACGGATCGAGTCCTAACAGCGAACAGCGGAACCACGCGGACCGGAGTACCTTGCTGGAGTGTCGGGTCAATCCGTCGGCACGGCCGGAATCCGGCGAAATGTCAAAAGGCGACGAAGTTAGCAAAATATACGATACACGCAACTAAGGACCAGCGGGGGGCTAATACGAATGGAAAAGTAAAGGGATGCTTACAGGGAGACACCAGGGGGCAACCACGGCGGGCTCGACGGCGATGGGATGCCGGCGAGGCAGCGACGGCGAGCAGCGAAGGCTGGAAAGCTTCTGGCCTCGTTGGAAAGGGTGGTGCTGCGCGATGAGGGGAGGTAAAGGCCGGGTTCTGGTCGCAGGGAAGAGGAGGTGGTCGGAGGTGGCTCTGGTGACGACGGCGAGGATCGTCGGCACGTTTTCCGGCAACCCGGGGGTTGGTGCTAGGGTCGGGCTCGGGTTCTGGTGGTCCGGCGAGGGGAGGAGGAAGACGACGATGAGGTCGGGACGAGGGTGAAGGGAGGAGGATTCTGGTGTCGTCGGGGATGGGAGGCGGCGGCGACGGCGAGATCTGCGGCCGGTGGTGGCGTCGGGGGTTAGGTGCAGGCGTGGAAAGAGAACGGAGGAAGGAGGTAGGAGCGCGGTGAGGTTGTGGAGGCGAGGACGGCGACGGCGAGATCGCGGGGAGGTCGACGGCGAGGGCGCGACGAGGCTAGGGTTAGGGTTCGGTGAGGTTCTCGTGGGGTTTAGGTTGAGGACGAGGGAGCGTATGAAAATATAGAGGGAGAGAGAGAGATTTGATGAAGAGAGAGAGAGAGAGATTTGATGAAGAGAGAGAGATACTGAGAGATTGTTAGAGATAGAGAGAGATCGAGAATTTAGAGAGAGATAGAGAGAGGCGGAGAGAGAGAGAGAGGATAGGGGGCCCACGAGGGATTTAAATCCCTCGTGATTGGCTGGAATTTTAAAAGGGAAAAGTTTAAAGATTTTAAAACATTAGAAAAGTAACGGAAAATATATATTATAGTTTTAAATATATTTAATCAAACGGGCATCTTTGGCGCTAAATGAAACATTTCCAAATCGCGCCCGGGTTGTGCCCAAATGTTCCTAATTCAAATTATAGGATTTTAAGCGAGTTCCAAATTTTGAAAAGAGATGTTTTGTGATTAAAATGCATGCCCCCAAGTCGGCCACTTGCACGCGCGCGTAGACGTCCAAACTTGCCCGTTTAGCCGAACGGGAAGAAATCTCGACACGCGGACGCTACCACGCGACTAGTGGCGACGAGTAGGCCAACATGGATATTTTTAATTTCATTTTAGGTGTTAAAATTTGTTATGTGCCAAAATGACTTAACCGGTTAGAATTTAGCAATAAGCACCGAACAATCCGGATAATTGGAATTAGCAATGCATAACACTCAACTAGCAATAGAAATAGTATTATTGGGCTCGGGTGTTACATCATACCCAACTACAAAAAGAATTTCGTCCTCGAAATTCCAAGAATACAATATAGCTAACTACAGGAAATGGTGAGGAAATTTCTGCCGGATCTCGTCTTCTCGCTCCCAAGTGGATTCCCCATGCGATCGATTTCCCCAAGAAACTAGTACAAGGGGGATAACTTTGTTCTTAAGAACCTTTTCTCTTCGATCCTTGATTTCAACCGGTTGCTCTTCAAAAGTTAGGTCATCCCGTACAGTCAACTCCGAATGATCCAAGACGTGAGTTTCATCGCGAACATACCTCCGTAGTTGAGACACATGAAACACATCGTGCACTCCTGCCAATGACTGTGGTAACGCCAAACGGTACGCTACCTCTCCAACACGCTCCAATATCTCGAAGGGTCCAACGAATCGAGGACTAAGCTTTCCCCGACTCCCAAAGCGAATCACTCCCCAAGTCGGTGATATCTTCAGGAATACCAGATCACCCACGGCGAACTCTAGAGGTCTTCTTGACGTGTCAGCCCAACTTTTCTGTCTGTCTTGAGCTGCCTTCATATGCTTCCTGATTGTATTCACCTTCTCGACTGTCTGTACCACCAAATCTGGTCCTAGTAACCTCCGTTCACCAACATCATCCCAACAAACCGGCGAACGGCACTTACGACCATACAACGCTTCAAACGGAGCCATCTGAATAGTCGCTTGGAAGCTATTGTTGTACGAAAACTCCACCAGGTGTAGATGATCCTCCCAAGAACCCTTGAAGTCCAACATGCAAGCCCTCAACATATCTTCAAGGGTCTGGATCGTTCTCTCCGATTGTCCATCAGTCTGAGGATGATAAGCTGTGCTAAACTTCAATCGAGTCCCCAAACTTTCTTGTAAACTCCTCCAGAAGTGCGACAAGAACCGAGTGTCCCGATCGGACACGATGCTCACCGGAACTCCATGCAATCTTACAATCTCCTGCATGTACCGCTCTGATAAAGTCTCTGTCGATTGACCAACCCGAAAAGGAATAAAGTGAGCCGCCTTGGTCAACCGATCGACAATCACCCATACTGCGTTGTTGCCCTTTGGACTCTGCGGTAAAGCCGTCACGAAATCCATGGTTATATGTTCCCACTTCCACTGAGGGATCGGAAGTGGTTGCAACAAACCAGCAACCCTTTGGTGTCCAGCCTTGACTTGCTGACACACCAAGCACTTAGCCACGAAGCGAGCAATTTCCCGTTTCAAACCTTCCCACCAGAAGTGCTGTCGAATATCTCGGTACATCTTTGTCCCTCCTGGATGTACAGAGTAAGCTGAACTGTGCGCCTCCTTCATAAGCTCTTCACGCACATCCCCTTTTGGCACATACACACGGCTACCACATGCTATGGGAAAGTTGATGCAGTTACAATTACAGTCAAATCTCTGAAAATCCGCAATGATCTCCTTTTGTGCGGTCAAACCTGAATTGCTGGTAACCGACTTAGCGCATCTGGCACGACGTTAACTTTTCCCGGATGGTACTTAAGATCAAGGTCGTAGTCGGCCATCAGCTCCAACCATCTGCGTTGCCTCATGTTCAACTCCTTCTGAGTGAATACATACTTTAAACTCTTGTGATCAGTAAAAACTTCGACTCTCTCGCCCAAAAAGGTAGTGTCTCCAAATCTTCAGGGCGAAGATCACGGCTGCAAGCTCCAAGTCATGAGTCGGATAATTCTTCTCATGAGTCTTCAGTTGTCTCAATGCGTAAGCGACGACTTTCCCATTCTGCATTAGAACACATGCCAATCCTTTTCCGGATGCGTCGCTGTGTATCACCAGTCCTCCTGAATTATCTGGTACGGTCAGGATCGGGGCGGTTATCAACTTTTGCTTCAACGTCTCGAAGGCCAAAGCACATCCATCCGTCCAAACAAACGGTACCTCCTTGCGCGTAAGCTTGGTTAACGGCTCTGCCAAACGAGCGAAGTTCTCCACAAATCTCCTGTAGTATCCGGCGAGTCCAAGATAACTTCTTATCTCCGCAACATTCTTTGGAATAGGCCAATCTCGAACTGCTGCAATCTTCTCGGGATCAACGGAAATTCCATCGCCCGACACGACATGTCCCAGAAACTCACTTCTTCCAGCCTGAATTCACACTTACTCATCTTCGCGAATAATTTCTCCTGTCTCAGCGTCTGCAGTGCGATCTTTAAGTGCTCAGCATGTTCCTCCGGACTCTTCGAGTACACCAGAATATCGTCAATGAATACCATAATAAACTGGTCCAAGAATGGTGAAACGATCCTATTCATCAAATCCATGAATATTGCCGGCGCATTAGTTACTCCGAAGGGCATCACTAGATACTCGAAGTGTCCATATCGAGTTCGAAACGCCGTCTTGCAAATGTCTTCTGCTTTCACTCGGACCTGATGGTATCCTGATCGCAAATCCAGTTTCGAGAATACCCTCGCGCCACTAAGCTGCTCAAAAAGTTCTCCAATGCGAGGGATCGGGTATTTGTTCTTATTAGTCACCCGGTTCAATTCTCGATACTCAATGCACATCCTTCTCGTGCCATCCTTCTTCTTTACTAAAAGAACTGGAGCTCCCCAAGGCGAGTTGCTGCTTCGAATCCAACCCTTCTCAAGTAATTCAGTAACCTGCTTCTTGACTTCTTCCAATTCCACTGGTGCCATTGGATGGTAAGCTTTAGATACTGGCGCTGCACCAGGACTAAGGTCAATCGCGAACTCCACATCTCGCTTCGGCGGTAAGCCTGATATATCTTTAAATACGTCCATAAAAATCGCGAACAACTGCCGGCTCGTCATTACTATCAACTTCCATTGCTGCAAGAATATTGTTTGTCGGCCTAGCCCTAAACTTGACTGGCCCGACAGAACTGCTTCTTCACCGCAACTGTTGTCTGCATCGTTGGCCGTGAAAGGCCCAGCGAGACTACTGAGTCTCGTCCGCTCTGCTGCATGCACGTCCAAGGTTGCTCCATTCTGCCTTAGTCCGATAAACTTCTCTTTCATTTCCTCCCGTGCCGCCCGCGGAAAGAATTTCTCCAGGAAACTTTTAGAGAAAACAGCCCAACTGATTGGCTTGGGCAAGCGGGTCTCTTCTGCAAGCCACCACTCTCGGGCGTAATCCACTAGTTGAATGCGCACCACATCGACTCCTTTGTCTTCTGGGATCTGTGCCGCTATCAGCAAATTCTCCGTATCACTAGCCATTGCTCGGCCGGCAACGGCTCCTCCAGACCAGTGAAAGTATACGGACCCAAAAGTCTGAAATCTGCTACAGTCCCTACTCGTTCGACTGGTCTAGTTCCATCGTTGTTTACAGACTGCTGAACGATCTGCAAACCTTCCTGAAGCGAATCTGCTATTGCTGGATCAGCTCAGTCTGTCTCTTTGATTTCCAGCATTTCCCTTATCACTCCAAGCATGGCGGCTTCGTTCACACGTCTCTGGTACGTCTTCAACTTCTTACCTGCCATAATCCTGAACTCAAAACACCCAACATTAGCATGATGATAGATTCTGAATGTGGATCAAGGCTAGAACTCCAAGATACTTAAATAGAGTACTGCATTGTAACTATGCCGCGGTATCATAGCCACAATTACTTAACTCCACCCAAGTCGCCTAAGTCCTAGAGATAACAAGAAATCAGGTTTTCGAGTTAACATGCAAAGTAAGTTTGCACGTCGACATAATCCGGAAGAATGTGATTCAAGAATGGTAAAACGGTCAAGGTGGTAGGACATGTTTCCTAATCATGGGTATTATGATTCGTGTATCGGGTGCAATACCCAACTACAAAGAATCAACCCAATTAACCTATGGCTCTGATACCAAAAGAACCATGTCACGCCCCGCTTCCCAGAGTACGCAAGACTGGGCACGTGACATAGCCAACCATGCTACCTGTGGGTAGGAAGCATCCATCCACAGTCACATTACGGTTGTAGAGATATCAAGAACAAGATAATAAACTAATCTAACACATGTCCAAATCCATAATAACAAGAGTCAATAAACAATAAGTGCGGAAGCAAATAATCCAATACAATAAATAAACAGTACGTCCCATAATGCGGGCTCACACCTGGAAATGAAATGAAATAAATAAACTAATCACTATGGAACTCACAGATCAGCCTGCTGGCTGAAGTGCTCCTGCTCGGTCGTTGACAGTGGTAAGGAATCTGGGCCATGCAAAACCCAGACGTCAGCGCGTCATGTCAACCAATAGTATAATATGAACATGGTAATAAGCAATGCAGGTATGAACATAAATAAAGCAGTACTAAGAAATAACAGTGCAGGGTAATGTGCAGTGGTAACTAAACTGTCCTATCAGGTTTCTACTCTATAGTCTTTGAAATCAATTGATGTCTCGTCGATGTAACCCAATAGTACCCCGTACATACCCGGGACCACGGCCACAATATTCTCGGCTGCAGCCGAGACATGCCGCTAGGCACAAAACATGAAAGTGTACACTCGGTAGTACCCCGTACATACCCGGGATCACGGCCACAATATTCTCGGCCGAAACCGAGACATGCCGCTAGGCACAAAATAGGAATGTGTACACTCGAACTGGTAGTGAACTGTCGAGTTACAAGTCAGGTTCATCTTTGATTTCCCCATACCCCCAAGTTATGTATGTCAGGTCAGGTATTCAGTAGTTAAGGACTAATGTCAACACAGAATCATGTAAAAGCAGGTATGTCTGGATAGACAGCAGGAATGGTCCATGAGGACCCCAAGTCAGGTTGTAGTCCAATAGGTTGAGTCAGTATGTATAGGGTGTCATGTCCGGTGTATCAGTACATGTGTCAGGTGTATCAAGATTGGGTCAATATGTAATGCAATCAAATGTATGCTTATAACAGGTATAGTAACGAATAAGGAACAACAGCAGGAACAGTAAATAACAATATTATTCCATGTAAACACAGTGATGCTTTGTATTTTCTTATTAACAGGTTCAAGCACCCTTGGGGTGCAATAGTCACAAGGTGAACCAATATCAACAACATAAAGAAATGAGGCTACACGAGTTTAAGACTAAAACATGAATAATTATCACATGGATGATCTAGCAGATTAAGCAAGTACGTTCTAATTGGTTTAATTAGTTAAAGCATGGATTAATAGCATACCACTTAATTTTACAAAGCTACCATACTGATTTAATGTCAAGGAGAAATGCAACCGTCAATTCTAGTCATACTGTACTATCGATATCACCATCATTATGTTGTATTATAATATGATATTCAACTACATAGCAAGACTAGATCTTGTATGCTAGCATGTTAGAGCAAGTATTCGGATACTTGCCTCGACGGTTTCACAAACCGGAAGGTACGGATGCAATGTCGGCGGAAAACACGAGACGGGTGCACGGGCCACGGATCGAGTCCTAACAGCGAACAGCGGAACCACGCGGACCGGAGTACCTTGCTGGAGTGTCGGGTCAATCCGTCGGCATGGCCGGAATCTGGCGAAATGTCAAAAGGCGACGAAGTTAGCAAAATATACGATACACGCAACTAAGGACCAGCGGGGGGCTAATACGAATGGAAAAGTAAAGGGATGCTTACAGGGAGACACCAGGGGGCAACCACGGCGGGCTCGACGGCGATGGGACGCCGGCGAGGCAGCGACGGCGAGCAGCGAAGGCTGGAAAGCTTCTGGGCTCGTTGGAAAGGGTGGTGCTGCGCGATGAGGGGAGGTAAAGGCCGGGTTCTGGTCGCAAGGAAGAGGAGGTGGTCGGAGGTGGCTCTGGTGACGACGGCGAGGATCGTCGGCACGTTTTCCGGCAACCCGGGGGTTGGTGCTAGGTTCGGGCTCGGGTTCTGGTGGTCCGGCGAGGGGAGGAGGAAGACGACGACGAGGTCGGGACGAGGGTGAAGGGAGGAGGATTCTGGTGTCGTAAGGATGGGAGGCGGCGGCGACGGCGACGGCGAGATCTGCGGCCGGTGGTGGCGTCGGGGGTTGGGTGCAGGCGCGGAAAGAGAACGGAGGAAGGAGGTAGGAGCGCGGTGAGGTTGTGGAGGCGAGGACGGCGACGGCGAGATCGCAGGGAGGTCGACGGCGAGGGCGCGACGAGGCTAGGGTTAGGGTTCGGTGAGGTTCTCGTGGGGTTTAGGTTGAGGACGAGGGAGCGTATGAAAATATAGAGGGAGAGAGAGAGATTTGATGAAGAGAGAGAGAGAGAGAGATTTGATGAAGAGAGAGAGAGATCGAGAATTTAGAGAGAGATAGAGAGAGGCGGAGAGAGAGAGAGAGGATAGGGGGCCCACGAGGGATTTAAATCCCTCGTGATTGGCTGGAATTTTAAAAGGGAAAAGTTTAAAGATTTTAAAACGTTAGAAAAGTAACGGAAAATATATATTATAGTTTTAAATATATTTAATCAAACGGGCATCTTTGGCGCTAAATGAAACATTTCCAAATCGCGCCCGGGTTGCGCCCAAATGTTCCAAATTCAAATTATAGGATTTTAAGCGAGTTCCAAATTTTGAAAAGAGATGTTTTGTGATTAAAATGCATGCCCCCAAGTCGGCCACTTGCACGCGCGCGTAGACGTCCAAACTTGCCCGTTTAGCCGAACGGGAAGAAATCTCGACACGCGGACGCTACCACGCGACTAGTGGCGACGAGTAGGCCACCATCGATATTTTTAATTTCATTTTAGGTGTTAAAATTTGTTATGTGCCAAAATGACTTAACCGGTTAGAATTTAGCAATAAGCACCGAACAATCCGGATAATTAGAATTAGCAATGCATAAAACTCAACTAGCAATAGAAATAGTATTATTGGGCTCGGGTGTTACAGTTACTCATAATTGGAAGCATTCCTAAGTTGAGTAATGCTGATCGGCCTCTCTCCATTTAGTTGACATGCACTGGAGACAGCTGCATGATTTGAATCTGGTTCAATTAAATCAGCGCCTCTGTTTCTATATTGGATATATAACAGTTCATATCTTGATATTGTTAAGGTACGGGGAGTTGTCCAGCTTATGCTTAAAACCAGACTCTGGATAACTCAAGGCACATTTCTGTAATGGCTGTTTGCGGGTTGACCCAGGCTATGACGATGATTGACTTTCTACCATCAGGAAGATCAATAGTGATATTGTTCTTGACTCCCACAGTTTTAATAAAAATGGATTTTTTCAGAAAACAGTAGTGGGAGTATGGTGGAACTGGAAGTGATTCCAGAACCACAAACGATTACTGAAGATTTGATAAGAACCTAAAGATTCAATCTGGCTTGACATTCCATTGGCCACTCCGCAGATATGGTGGGTAACCTCAGGCACCCGAGAGGTACTCCGGTAGCCTTAAGGACGGTGACGGGGAGGTTCTTGTTTACCCAGACTTGCCATTGCTGTTGTTCCAGACTGTGAGACCCGGCAGGAGGATGAGTATAGCGTCGTTCTAAACTAGCTTTAGAAGTGCACATGTATATGACTCTGCCAGAGGGTTGTCGTAGTCAGTGGGAGCAGCGGAAGCATAGTGGACAAGTAGCTTATGTCTATTTATGGACTAAAGAAGATATAGCGGAGATAGATCATCTATTTCTGATATGATAGTCATAGGTTTGACTTCATCAGAATAGGGGATGGATCTGTTAAGAAGGAAGTAGGGTGTGATGTCCTGGTGTTTGGATGACATACACAGAGTAGGAAGTGAAATTTCTATACTACGGTCGGTTATACTTTGGTTGTCACACAGTAGTTTCTCCATATAGGACTTGGATATAATATCAAGACATTCTGGTTACTAGATCTATAGTTCTAGATTTGGGTAGTTTCCCAATCTGGGTATTTAGACGGCATTCTAAAGGTGTTTTAGAATTGACGACTCCTGGCATGGTAGTGTACCTGCAGGTGATGGAGTCACCCTCTCTAAAGGTGTCCTACAGACTAAAGGGGAGAGGGATGTCCATGATTGGCAGATCACTTGCTTAGGCAATTGGGTCAATGATGAGATGTCAAGTACCACACCAGACGTTGTTTTTTGCACGAGATGCAGTAAGTTGATATTAATCCAATCTTGGAGAAACGATCGGAAGCAGTTTTAGAACATAAGTACGTGTTCTAGAGATTTGATAACGGCAGCCTCCTTTAGGAGACGGTTATCTTTCCAGGCTTCCAAGGTGACATGGATGACAGAGTGGCTGTCAGAGTTATAGTTTTCCCTCTGGCGAGGGGCAGTAGTTTGGACAGGTGGTCCAAGCGGGTACTGAGGGAGGCATGACGCAGGATGCTGATTGATTTCAGTTGACGATACAGTCTAAGAAGTTTGGATTTGGAGTTCATTTATGAGCTAGGTCCCATCAGATATCCAGAAATATTCTAATACAGGTATTGCTCATTTCGGGAGATGGGTTTTCTCCGCGAACTTGAGATAAAAAGAGACATAGAAAGAAACATCACAGCGGATCCACTCACTGAGGCTATTCCTCGAACGCAATAGTTTCGCAAACGAGCTTTGTGAGACTGACTAGTAGAGGAGTTGGGTGTTCGGTATCACACGGGCCGTGAGTATGCGACATCGCAATATTTAGCCTTGAGTGCAAGTGGGAGATTGTTGGAGATAGTGCCCTCAGAGTCAATTATTGGATCACAGGCACGTGATTGCAATGATTGAGGGAGGACCTATACCAGTAAGACAGTCTTACTCAAGATGATAGTATGCTATCTGGTTTATCTTTATCATCGTGTACTATTTTAGGTGACATTACAGGTTGCTATTACACGTTGATAGAGCCCCTAGGATTCTTTCTTGACTACCAGCAGTATGAGGGCGATCATATACGTGGGAGCTGGGGTCTATAAGCACATCCTTAAAAGGTCCCTAGTCGTGGGAGTTTCGAGACAGGGCATCGATACTCCAGAGTAGACTAGTGTATACAGTCGAGACCCCGACGAGGGGCGGTGGCCGGTCTCACAAACCACTGGTGTCAGTTGGTTCACCTAAGATATATACAGGTGCTCATTGGGTTATGAGTACACCGGACAGGACTCGCCAGGAACATGCTAGTTGGTATTATCCCCGACGTCAGATAACAGTTCCCTGGTGACATGTGTACATGTTAGTTCATCGACCTGAGATCGTCATTTGTCTCGTGTGAGTTCCCACTGTACTTTGATTACTACCCTACCACGGGTCAAAGGAGTCGTGCAAACAGGTTTTAGTTGGGTACAGTCCCGAGCCACATGGAGGCAGTGAGCGGATCTGCAGGGGTTTGTCTCTCCCGGTATTGGGGGTGAGGTCGCGCTGTATCTAGGAGAGCCATTACACAAAGCCCTCGGCCGAGGCAGGAGATTTACTGGTAGGCATTCCAGTAGTATCTCAGGGTGTTCTAGGCTACACTCCGACACGACTTGTACCGCTTTTGGGGGTCTGACTTTTACCAACCCCTTAGGCCCGCCTTGCGATGCTCATAGACGAACGGACCGGACTGTACGGATATTGTCACTGACAGGCTCAGTAGGGTGTCAGGATGAGTTCGCTCATCGACATCCCTTTTGGTCAATACCTGGTAACCCGTTACGTATAGGCTAATACCTCTGACGTGCTAGTGGTTAAATCCATAACCAAAGTATTGACGAGTCTTTAGAGTCCCCCACAGACCGTTTTCTCAAGTTTCAGGCGAAACGCTGTAGAGGCCGTATGGAGATATGGCAGGGTTCGATCCTATACGTGCAGTATTACACGGATCAAGATCGGACGGATAATACTATCCGGCTTTGGTTTAAGCCGGATCCTAGTATTGTACAGTGTAGATTTTGTCTCATTGCATTTGTATTCAGTGGAAATACAAATGCGGGTATGTATATACAGTCGCGGGGTTCTCCTGTAATTTATTACGGGATCAGTTTATGAAGTTGCCAGTTTGTTTTCCGTTCCAGCCAGTTTTCCTTTGTTCTTTCATGGCCGGATTTTTCCGATGGAGGGGGTTATTTGCAAGTGTGCAAATTATCTTTTGTGGAGGTGTTATTTGTGATTTGTGGCTTCATGATGGTTGTAGCATCATGAGATTCCTTTTGCATCACTTGTCTTGCATTTTTGGTGATGGATTTTGATTGGATTAGATGAGAAATGGTGTGACCATTTTAATTCATGATTATCATTCATTTTCTTCACTTGTTTTTCTCTTGCAATTTTTCCCTCCACCATTTCTTAAGGGGGCCGGCCACTTTTGGGAGAGAGGGAGATTTTTTGTGAGTGGGGAAATTATCATCTCATTCTTTGATACACCAATGTTCATCTCCATTGTTCATTATTTCCCTCCATCCAAAGGCAACTTCAAACCCCCATGAGACATACTTCTCTACACTTGCCTACAGCATTCTTTGGGCACGTCGGCTCGCCAACTTCATGCCCGAGTTGCCTCGGTCCAGAAGTGGGAGCCCGTAAAAGAACCCGGCGATGTGGTGCCCGTTCCGACGAGGAGCTGAAGATCGGAGGTTCCGCGAGGAGATCGGAGTGGAGGCCGAAGACCGAAGGACACGGATCGCTCGGTATAGCTTCCTTCCCTTTTTCTAGTTTGCTAGAGTTAAGTTAATGGCCCGATCCGGGTTTAATTGTGCGCGGTGGTGCCGGTTTCTAGTTTTTAGAAAAGTTTCGTTTCCGCATTCCGGCGTCGGATTGACGGCCGGGGCGCCGCCATGCACTTACACATAGGGTATATTTTCTGAACTCAATTCCCTTTCTTGTTAAGCTTGTGTGTTGTTTAGCTTCGGTTTGCGATAAAGTTAGCTTTTGTGCTAATTATGGTGATTTGTGTAGGGTTTTGGTTAAGTGATGATTGTGTTGGTTAACCCTGCCTATTTAAGTGTTATTAGGGTCACCTTGACTGAGATTAACCCCAGATTTCACTAAAATACCATAGGGTTTCCTTTTTAGTGCAAATTGGTGTTTTTAAGCGATATTTTGGCATTCTGTAATCTGCTTTTGACCCGGATCCTTAAGAAAAAAATTGAGAAGACTGAAGCATGCTTATTAGGTCTAGAACACACCACCAGAACATATTTATTCCTGGATTTGCGTATTGTTATTTGGATTTTACATGATGCTTTCTGGATTTGGGAACCGCGGGAGTTCATGAAATTATGCATTATTTGAAAAACCCGGTTTCCTTGATATGATATTTGCGCATCCACCATGAGATTTATCGGTTTTGATTATATACTCCATACGAGGAGTAGGTGCCGTATGAGGGTACATGGTGGGGCCCGGTATGGTTCCCCTCGGCAAGATGATCGATGGAATTTGCCGATTGAGCCTGGAGGTGGGCGAGTACCTACCGGTGACAGTACCAATAACTCGGCAGGGGATCATGGGGATACCGTTGGGAGTCATCTACGTATGGATACGTGGGAAGACGAGGGTCAGAGCTAGGCACTCGTGCTTTTCGGGATAGCGTTTGATACGTACCTATCAGGATGCTAGTCTTGGTGACGGCATCTGATAGATCAGTATTTCTGTGCCGATGCTTGGCACATTGTTTTCATGATATTTCTTTTAACACCTTTTGTATATATAACAGGGGATTTAGCCGTAGTTATATATACCCTTACACCAATATTAATGGAGTGGGACGCTAATATATGTGTATTGGCCCTATCATATTTATTTCTGCAAATATATATTTAGGATGCTAGAATCTTACTTGAGATTTGATTTGGGATATTAGGTGATTCATTGAGATTGGATACCGGATACATATGAGATTGTCGATTTGTACATTCGGGATATAGGAGATTATTTGATATTGTAAATTGAGGAGATGTGAGACTTATATGATATGAGAGCCCAACTTGGGGGCTGATTGAGGAATTGTGAATTTGAGTGTCTTGATGGATTGTGATCCTACCACGATGTCAGGATTCCGTGGGAATGACATATTTCACTCCATACCTCACACTTATCTATTTATGCACTGTTTCATGTATTAGTAGTACCTGTTAGTGTACCCTTCATGATTGCTGGATATCTACATTCTCATATCCCTATCGCATGATTATTGCATACTATTATCATATCACTATTGCTTTATATATTGGTTGTACATGTTAGTGTACTTTCCATTATTCTGCATTCATATGACATGTTATTACTGTTAATTGCATATCTTAGATTCTTGCTGTACGTACATACCTGCGATTACCTGCACATGTTATCTACTATTCACGAGTTGGCAACTCACCCCCGTTGTGCCATAGTTGTTTTGCAGGGTGCTTTCCCAGAGTAGTCGAGGCAGGCTATTCATCTATCATCTTTTGCTACAGATACCGCATCGGCTCACAGTATGCTATTTTGCTTAGGTGGGTTTTAATGGTTATCTGTATTTTGTATTGTACATTCATTGTATCTGGTACTCTCCATCTACTATTATATTGTTGACTTAGAGACTTAGTGAGGACGATATTGTATATTATTTGTGGATTTGTTGTCTTTTATACAGCTTTCTCTCTATTGTCTTTTATTTCTTCGCTACGGCGTCGTATATTTGTGATGGTGATTGTTTTTCGCCATTGGGCGTGTATTTTCTCCCGTTTAGGGATGCTTTATTTATATTTCTGTTGTACCCATTTTTGGGGCTAGTTTTTACAAAGGGGGTGCTGCCAAAATTTTAAAGAAAGAAAATGGACTTTTTAAACAAAATTGGGTTGTGATTTCAAATTGTCTCAAAACTGCTATTATCTTTTCTTATCTTTTAATGGTTTAGATTTATTGGTTTTGGCTTTCTTTTACTGCGTTACGTCTTTAGGCGTTGCATAGTATTAGGGCCGTCACGTGCCAATTTCGGGTCGTGACATGCTGTCATCCTTGTCGCTCTGGAAGCTTGAGTCGGTAAAGGACTCGACCCTGAGGTCTGTATTACCGTAAACCAGGAACATCTCCTTAGTCCTTCTCAGGTACTTGAGAATGTTCTTTACTACTGTCCAGTGGTTCTCACCTGGGTCTGACTAATACCGGCTCACCATGCTTAGTGCGTAAGCTACATCTGGTCTTGTACATAACATCGCATACATTATAGATCCTACCGCCGAAGCGTAGGGTATAGTTCTCATGCGAACCCTCTCCTCGTCAGTCTTGGGAGACATCTCCTTGGAGAGGGTGATTTCGTGCAATGAGGGTATGTTACCGCGCTTGGAATCTTCCATACTAAATCTCTTTAGTACGGTCTCTATGTACCTGGACTGCGAAAGTCCCAGTAGTCTCTTGGATCTATCTCTGTAGATCTTGATCCTCAGAATGTATGAGGCATCACCTAGGTCTTTCATAGAGAACCTTTGTGATAAGAATAGCTTGATCGATTGTAGCATAGGAATGTAATTTCCTATCAAAAGAATGTCGTCCACGTACAAGACTAGGAACACAACAGTTCGTCCTACAATCTTCTTATAAATACAATGCTCATCCTCATTTTTGATGAAGTCAAAGTCCTTGACTGTCTCATCAAAACAGATGTTCCAGCTCCGCGATGCTTGCTTCAACCCATAAATGGATTTGAGCAGCTTGCACACCTTTCCGCTGCTCCCACTGTCTACAAAACCTTCTGGCTGATCCATGTAAATGCACTCTTCTAAACTTCCGTTAGAAAAACCGTTTTTATGTCCATCTGCCAGATCTCATAGTCATGGAAGGCAGCAATGGCAAGCAGGATCCTAATGGATTTGAGCATAGCCACTGGAGAAAAAGTTTCATTATAGTCCACTCCTGGTCTTTGACGAAAACCTTTTGCAACAAGTCTAGCCTTATAGGTTTCCACCTGCCCATCTACACCAAACTTCTTCTTATAGATCCATTTGCATCCAATGGGTTTTACCCCAGGTGGAGCAACTTCCAGGGTCCACACTTTATTGGTGTACATGGACTCCATTTCAGATTGGATAGCATCCAGCCACTTATCAGAATCCTTACTGATACTGGCCTGTCTGAAACTAGTAGGATCATATTCTTCCAAGATGCAATCCTCTCGATCCCCATCTATGAGAAAACCGTAGTATCTCTCGGGCAGATGAGAAATCCTACTAGATCTGCGGAGTAGCTGAAGTTCGTCGGATATAACTGAATCTAGCGGTTCCACCAAATCTTTAGTTATAGTTTGTATTTCTGGAACTTCATCTAGTTCTACTGCACTCCCACTGGTTTCTTTTGCAATAAACTGCCATTCTAAAAATTTGGCATTCCGAGAAACAATAATCCTTTGTTCCTCTGCGTGGTAGAATAGATACCCATTAGAATCCTTTGGGTATCCCACAAACTTACACAAAACTGACCATGCCTCAAGTTTGTCCGGGTTCTGCTTTTTGACATAAGCAGGGCAACCACAAATCTTAATACGTTTAAGATACAAACTCTTACCACTCCATATTTCGTATGGAGTTTTAGGCACGGATTTGGATGGAACTTGATTCAAAAGATGTGCTGATGTTTGAAGTGCATATCCCCGGAATGAAAGAGGCAACTCAGTATTACTCATCATGGAGCGAACTATATCCAATAGGGTACGATTCCTCCGCTCCGATATACCGTTGTGCTGTGGTGTGTAAGGAGGAGCAAGCTGAGAGAGAATTCCATTCTCTTTTAAGTAATCTAGGAATTCCGTGCTCAAGTACTCCCCTCCCCTGTCAGACCGGAGGATCTTGATACTTTTGCCAGTCTGGTTCTCTACTTCGTTTCTGAATTCTCTGAATTTCTCAAAAGTTTCAGATTTGTGTTTCATAAGATACACATATCCGAATCTAGAGAGATCGTCAGTGAATGTGATGAAATACGAGAACCCGCCCCTTGCCTGTATAGACATCGGACCACACACATCACTGTGTATGAGTCCTAAGAGCTCTGTTGCTCTTTCCCCGTGTCCGGTGAATGGAGATTTGGTCATCTTTCTTTTGAGACAAGATTGACAAGTTTCATAAGATGAAAATTCAAACGAATCTAAAAGTCCATCTTTATGCAACTTACTCAGCATTTTCTCTCTGATATGACCAAGTCTACAATGCCACAAGTAGGATTCGTTCGTATCTGAACTCTTCCTCTTGCATGTGTTTTGTACATTGAGAACTGTATTCTGATTTAGAACATAGATACCATTACACAGTGTACCTTCTGCAACTAGTACCTTATCAAGGTAAATGTTCATGATATTTCTATCAAGAACAAAGTTATATCCATCTTTATCAAGTAAAGAAACTGATATGATGTTGCAAAGCATGGAAGGTACATAGTAGCAATTGTTCAAAATCATAGCATTGCCTTATGGCAACACTAGGTGATATTCACCGATGGCTGCAGCATTAACTTGTGCTCCGTTCCCTACTCTGAGGGACATATCACCAGGTCCAACTATTCTACTTTTTCTCAGTCTCTGCAATAAATTACAGATATAAGATCCTGATCCGGTATCTAGTACCCAGGAGGTAGGACTGACCGAAAAACAGTTCTCAACTACAAGAACACCTGAAGAAGATGTAACGGTATGCTTCTTCTTCGATGGGGTTATCAAGGAATTCAAACTTTTCTCTTTCCCTTGCTCATACTTATGACTGTTGTCGTAAGTTAGAGCCGTACCGACATTCCCCAGCCCCGAATAAGAATTCGGATCGGTCAATCGATACATTTTATTATCTTGATTAGGGCGTGAAATGGTTGCTACCTGGAGAGAGAGAGGGAAAACACTCAGCGTGCGCTCTTGCAAGATTAGATTGGTTTATTAATTTATCTAATTAGGATGTCTCCCACTGTTTCCTCAAATTCTTCTTCAAACCCTAAAAGAAGAACTAGTCAGGATTAATCACACGTCACAATACTTGCTTAACCTTTCATCCAGGCTGGTGTTGGTACTTCGAGGGAGGTTTTCCAACGCTTTCACGAAGTTCCTTAATTACATAACCTCTTTTCCCTGGAGGCGTAGCCCCGCTGACACCGTTCTAGACACCTACTTGGTTTATAGCATTGATTGTTAAGTGAAAAAATCTCCCAAGAGTAATCCTACTCATCAGTGGGATCGGGATCCAACTATCGTTGTGTGATGCACTAGATGGAATCCACTATAGTCATCACACTCCAGAAGGTATGCTAAATCTGCAAGTTTCTTGTATGTTTGAAACTCCTGATGTGGTTTTTGCCCCTAACGACTTATGACCTTGACACAGTCAACATATCATAAGTAGCTAGCCAAGTTCAACCCGTCATTGTCCAAGATTGCATTAGACCCACCCGCATGACCCTTGACACAGTCAAAATGGTCATACGACTGTCCTAACCAATCACATCATATGCCATAAACTAGTATTTCTCAGCTACCATACACTACGCCTTGACACAGTCAACATACGCAGCATGAATACCAAGTAACACTTGTAAGAAATGACGGAGGGCTACGGCTGGGTTTTTGGTGAAAAACCCGTTAACGTAATGAACTTGATATCCTTGAAGGAACCTGAATAGTTTTATAAAAATATATAGTGGCGAAAAACTTTTGCTAAAGAGGTCACTCCCTGTAAAGGGATCTCAGCTCTTTTCTCGTCGAATGAGGTGCAGGATATTCGAAACTGAATACCATAATGCAAAGCAACAAATAATCGACTATATTGAAGTTATTATATTGACGCAGGCTTTTACTCTAGGGGTCACTCCCGGTAAAGGGATCTCGGCCCTTGCCTCGTCGAATGAAGTGCAGGATATTCTAAACTGAATACCACTATGCAAAGCAAAAGAGAACGTCTGCAATGTCAGTTTTCAATGCTTGGTTCTAACAACATCTTTTAGGTTTATTATCTTGCATTAATCAAAATTAATGCGGTTCCATAAATTTGTAACCTATCACACCAGAAAAGAACGAAAATATGATGTACGTATATGCCATCCGCATTCGCCACTGGGCCCCGTCATCACCCGTTAGGTTACTTAACTAACGACAGAGCGGGGGCTGGACTAGCGCGGATGCAAAACATATACAATATCTACTAGTATATATATATATATATATATATATATAAGTATATATAACATTCGTCCCAGGCATGATAATAAACAACATCATAGATAACAATACAGAATGGTGGATAATCTTGGAGCCCCGGGTTTCATTTGAGCCGCAAATAAAACCCGACATTCCCGGTCGTGTGGATAGCCTGTGCAATGAGACCCTATACCAGCGGCGAATAGCCCGCCAGTTCTAGAATGAAGCCCCCTCCGTCTCAGCGCCAGGAGATGCGGGCTTGTTGCCTTCTAGAACCCGGCTATCCGTGCACTCCGCCGTGGGGTAATCCTAGTACAGAAAAATAAAATAATATATACAACCGGTGACATCGACCTCAGCCCGGTCGCGCCCCAAAATAATATACAACCCGGCAAAGACGGCAGTCCACATGCCGGACGCTCGCCCCACAATAACAAATGTACAAGTGAAGTATAAACTGTATTCTAACATTGCACCACATGCTATCCACCACGACTATCCAACCACAATCACAGAACAAGCACACAACATCAACGCGAATGTCACGTTCGCAAAACCCGTCTAAAGGAACATATATCAATTAGACGAGTTTTACCAATCGAGTGACATTCCCGGTCGCAGATAAAAGTCAATGAACTGTAAACTGTTAAACACTGTCAAATATAACGAATTCGAAACACCTCCAGTTGCCTCAAACTCAAATCTACAGAGAATCAAATTTGGGCAAAAATTAAACAACACCAGGAAACCAAATACCTTGAGATAAGTGCCCAGAACAAAAAAAAATGAACTTGTCCATGGGAAAACCGAGGAGGCCGGTTTTGGAAAGTATGTGGCCGGCCAAAGTAAAGTGGAACTGCCTCGTTTTTGTTCTGGGTACTTATCATAAGGTAAAGACCACTCTGCACTTGTTTAAATAATTTTCAGAGACTTTTTCAAAAACAACAGAAACTGCAGAATTTGGATTTGGTTTCGCGTGGTTGCTTCAATTTCGTTGTTTTAACGTTGCTTAAACATGCTAACCTAGTGTTTATGGGCTGGCTCTGATACCATGAAGGGTTACCCTAGCATCTCGGCCAACTTCCATGACCAATTGCGGAACAAAAATTTTAAGACGAACGAAAACTTGGCGCTAGACTAAACCCTAACCGGATCTTTAACCATAAACCTAGTTAGCAAATTTGGAGTTCTATCTACTATGAAAGAAGGTATACCAAACGAATCGAGTCCTTCGGTCTTCTCTCCTCATCATATGCTCCAAGTGGTCTCCTTGAACTTGCTTGATCTCAATTCCGGCTCCATCGGTCCTCCGGGATCGAGCTTGTTCTCCGGCCTTGCTTTGTCGTAGACGATCCACCCGGGAAATATGATCTATGGCTCTAGCTCCTAATCAAATGACTATATGGAGCAACTAGAGAACTTGGGTTGCTAAACCAAGTGGTCTAGGATGTAGTGAGGAGTTCTAAGTGCAAAGCTATCTCTTTCTTGCCTCTTCACTTGATTCTCAACACATGAGAAGGTAGTGAAGAGGAAGAAGATGAAGGTGGAGGAGACTCAAGAGGAGGGAGAGGAATGAGAGCTCAAGAGAAAAATGAATCAAGCATGAGAGAGAAAATAACACACAAAGGTTTTGTATGCTATTTTCTTTCATTAAACAATAGCAACCATGCTTCAATAGTAAACCCAAAATGAATTATAAATTCATTTGCTCACTATTGAAGCATGGTCACCTCCATTCCTCCCTCACCTCTCACTTTACACATCATTTAAAATTTATCAAATAAATGGAAAATCCAAAATGATGTGGCCACCTTCTAGAAGGAAAACTGTAATAAATACGGATTTCCATCTACAGTACATATATATACCGGCAATCAGATAAAAATCCAAATGCCCAAAGAGATAGAATAACACGAAGAACGTAATACTAGAATATATATATCGAAATACATATACGTAAATTATTAAATCATTGCCTGATTTAATAATCCGGCTCAAACCTGAGCCGGCTAGTATTACCAACTATCCGATCAAAAATCCGAGTACAAAGTACATCAATCGATCGAACCCTGCACGTATCCAATACGGCTACTACATCATTTCTCCTGAATCAGGAAAACCCTCTGTGTGGGACTCTAAAGACTCGACAGTACTCTGGCAGTGGGTTTAACCACAAGCACGTCAGCGGCACTAGCTGTATGTAACGGCTACCCAGGTACCTGTCGAAAATAAGGACGATGAGCAAACTCATCCGGATCTCCTACTGAGCCTATCCGTGACAATATCCGTACAGTCCGGTCTTTTCGTCAAAGAGTATCGCATACCGGGTCTAGGGGATGGTGAACGTCCGACCCTAATAACCTGATAAGTCGTGCCGATGTGGCTCAGGACCAATCCGGGAAAATACTGATCAACCTATCAGTAAATCCCAAGTGCCTCGGCCAAGGTCTTATGGTTCTGACCAATCGAATCACAGTGCGATATCGACTCCCTATACCAGGAGAGACGAATCCCCGATAATCGCTCACTGCCTCCATGCGGCTTGGGACTGAACCCAACCAAAACCTGTTTGCACGACTCAGTAGAGCCGTGGTAGGATAGTGATCAAAGTTCAATGGGAACCCACACGAGACAAATGCCGATCTCGGGTCCAAAAACTAACCTGTACACATGTCACCTGAGAACTTCCATCTGACGATAGGTATAGTACCACATAGAAGTTCTCGGCGAGTCCGTCCAGTGTACTCATACCCAGTGAGTACCTGTATACGATCTTAGGTGCATCAGACCAATGGCTGTGGGACCAACCATCCCCCGACAGGGGTAGAAACGTATACACTAGTCTACTCTGGAGTATCAGTGCCCAGTCTGGATACTCACGTGACTAGGGACCGTTTAAGGATGTGCTTATGGACTACCCTGCTCCCACAAGTATGATCGCCATCACAACGCAGGTAGTTAAGCAAGATCCTAGGGGCTTTATCAACATGTAACCGCAATATGTAATAACGAGTATGACATATGCCAAGATAAAGACAAACCACAATAGTATACTACCGTATTGAGTCTTTATCAATATGTGCAAACCAGATATAACAATAATACAAATAAATACACATATCCCGATAAAGACAAGTCAAATAATATACTATAAAACTGAGCAAGCTTGTTCTGTACATACATATCCCTAGTATCCATATGTATACATATACAATACTGGCCTCTAGGGCATATACATCCAACAGGTAGAATCTGGGAGTGATTTTCCATGTTGCTGATTTCGGGTTTCCGATTTCTGAAAACTTGGTTTTGGTATTTGAGTTTTGGCACGGTCGTTGGACATTTGAACGTCAACTCAGAAGGTTAATTGGTTGTTCTTTCGTGCATAGATATATGTTCTAACCTATGAGCACTTCGTGTTGCGTATCGGTTTTCGGACTTGGTTTTAATATCGTTACGATGTGCATTGAATTTTAGGTACCTTCACGTGGATTTCCGAGATGACGAAGGAGATCAAGATGTTCATCAACTTCGGACAAGAATGGATATTGCAGGTGAGTAGATCTATATCTATGAGGGAAGTCAGGTGGATGACGTATAGCACTCCCGTAATCATATGATGGAAACCGATATATAGAATACATTTTGGAGAAACATATGCTATGAACTTATGGATATGATCAAAAGATTTAGTATGAGATGGTATGATAAATATAAGATGACTCGGATTGATATATTGATCTGATGAAATGGGGATGTGAAGGGATATATAGATATATAATTGAACAAAGGACAAGTACGCGATGATATATATTGATATGAGGATATGATGAAATAAGATAACATAAGCATATATGCTTGATATGAGGATATGAGGTGATATGAAAACATAGATACTTATGCCAAGATATGTTATGAGATTGATGAGATATGATGTGAGATTGATATATATATATATATATATATATATATATATATATATATATATGATACGAGGTTGATATAGATATGACATAAGATATATATATGTACGTATATATGAGAATGAAAGGTGATATGACGTACGAGACCATAGATCCGTACCCTTGTTTATGTATAGGACGATAGATCCTTATTCTGATTTGATGACATCGTACGATGGATTATACCGTACGTGATAGGATACCGAATGATTGATTCGTACTCTCAACTTGAGGATGATGTACGAGGATTATATCACATCTGATACTATGAGGCTAGATCGCCGACTTATGTATTTGTCTTGATTCGGAGAATATTGGCTGCTAAACACCTTAGTGGATAATGCGTTATATTTGATGTATCCAGGGGTAGTTACATATCTTATTACTGTTCATGTTATGCTGTATTATTCCCCGTGACATATGTACTATGTTCCCAGCATTACCTGTATATGGCTTTGTCTACTAGTACACCTGCACTATTACCGATGATGCACAAGTTACACTTACACAGATTTGCCGGATCACACATTCATCATCGATAATTGCTATGCAACTTGCACAGTAGAACTGCTATATCACGGTATTATTCTTAACTGTAAAGTATATTTATTGTTCAGTAATTATCATATGACATGCTTACATGATAATACTTGAGATGTTTACAGTACTGTTCTTTGTTGTATAAACTGTACTTTATGGTTGCATGCATTGTGATGCTGTTTTCATGAGATCTCTGGATTTGAGAACCGCAGTTATATTTCAAAGGAAATTATGTATTGTTTTAAAAACGCGGTTTCTCGTGATCTGATATTTCATGTCCACCATGAGTTTTCTCGGTTCTGAGCTATGTGATACCCGATTCGAGGAGTGAAGAGGAACCATCTGTGGGTACATGGTGGACACGGTAAGGTACCCCTGGGCAAGAAGATCATGGAGTAGACGATGATCCTGGTAGGGGATGTACTACCTACCGGTGATAGTTTAGACCTGGCGGTTATCCGGAGGATACCGACTGGAGTCATGGGATCAGATGGATATGAGGGCCGTTCCGATGATGCGGCGCCTGAGATATGAGGATTTACGTGTCGATGCTGGACACGGATTTCATGATGTTTCGAGTATCGATGTTGGACACTCAGGTTTTATGATGTTGATGTGTCGATGCTGGACACGGGTTGCATGATGTTTCGAGTGTCGATGTTGGACACTCAGGTTTCATGAGGTTGATGTGTCGTTAATGGACACACGTTGCTTGATATACACATGTTGCTTGATGGACACACATGCATACATGCTTACATTTCATATGACTATTATTACATGTTGTTATTGGCACGGCTCTATTATTGATACATATGCATACATGGTCACCCTAGATACCATATTATTACCTTCATGATACAGTAGGACCTAGGGATCGTTTTCTATTCGATTTCTACCTGCTGATATTTTCTACTCATGAGTTGGCAACTCACCCCCGTTGTGCCACAGTTTTCTTGCAGGTTCGACTGCTCGGATCAGTAGCGTTATCGCTGGTACACAGCTTTCTCCAGGTGTTTTGCTTTAGTAGGTGGGATACACATTTGGATCGTGACCACTCTTATACCTATTATTTCCATTGTATCTAGATAAGCTCCATCAATTAGAAACTAGACTTTGTATATTGTTAGACCTAGACAGACTTGTGTATTTGCGAGACTTAGAGTAAGTTGGGTGTATGTTCACTATTTGAGCCGATGATTTCTTACTTTACTTATTATTCTTTCTGTGTTTGATTTTCGCCGTAGGGCGTTGATTGATCGTTAAAAAGTGTGTTTGTAAATACCGCAATCAAGATGGTGTCGCTAGTAGCTAGCTGCGATGAGTACGGGTCGTCCGCAGGGAAACATGAACCCTTTTCTTACTTTAGACGAGTTGATAGAAGATATGGTGATTGGTTGTAGATCTATTTTAATATGGATGTAAAATTTATAAGACAAAGGCTTGTAGGATTTATAAGACTTAGTAGTAATGGATGACTAATTAAAAATGACTCTTTTTATCTTTTAATAGTTTAAAACTAGATCGATAGTGATAAGTGTAGATTATGGTTCTTGGAGGGAATAGGGTTCCCACTCTTAATCCTTATCCTTTCATTGATCTCTATTCATGTCTAGCCTTTAACAAAACAAGTGTTTAACCAATCTCAAATCGTGGTTGTGACTATCAATAAATTGATAGCGCGCCCGATTAGAAGGTTAACATTTGTTTTGCTAAAATTTATAAACTTTAAAATGTATAAAAGAAGTTAAATGATTTTCTCATCCATTGTTCTATCCTAACCTACAAACCCTAGCAAGCTAGGAATTACTCACTCATGGTTTGAGATTTAGAAGAAAGGTTGAAGAATGAAAACATGATTAAAATGCAGAAATTAAATGCAAAAAAAAAGAATTAAATAACAACTACCTTTATTAATCAACTATTGCATTTACAAATCTTTTGAAGGTGGATTACAAGAACCCTAGTTTTTGCTCTCGCTCTATCTTGTTGGAAGTAGATGACTAGCTGATGATCACTCGGATATGTGGATCGCTTGGGCCTCTTGATCTCTTCGATGATGATCTTTAATGTGCAGCTCTCGGTCCCTTATATAGTCATAGAAATTAGAAACCCTAGATGCCCTATGTGAATATATGCTGTTAAGATCCATCATACAAAATTTCACATCGTACGGCTACAAACATGCCGCAGATCTGCCGCATATTTGCATGTTTGGCCGCCCAACCACAGCAACCTAGTAGCATCAGGACTTGGGATTTTTTCTTCTCTCTTCTGTTGACATGTGGAGATCCCTTCGATGTCTGGATTCTGAAAATAATGCTCCGAGTCTCTGCCGTTGCTAGACAACATGATTTGCTTCAATATTTTGGAAGATTCGATTCCGACATCTTGATTTAACCCGGATCTCTTGGATTCCAGACCTGAGCTAATATCTGCACAATATCTCAAGTCATAGTGTTAGTAGTATTTGGTATTTTTGAGATATTGTCCTAACCATTTTATATGATATTAAATCTTAAGAATATTGATTAGAAATATTTGATATGATATGCATATTTTAATTACAAAGATTTCATTTAAATATTATATGCATATATTTTTCCTCATTATCTTAATTAGAATGTAGAAACATATTATAATAATATTTTTACAAATAAACCCTCATATGTTCTATATTTACAATAAACACCTTTTAGTACTAAACAATAGTAGGGAAAATGTTCATTCAAATGTGCAATATTTTAGACTAATCAGGCGTCGTATATATGTTTATTGCGTGGTTGTGATTCCTCCAATTGGCGAAGAGCTAGCTCTCGCTTGGGGATGCCTTTTTATTGCATGTATGTGGTTTTGGATCAAAATATACAAGGGAGGTGCTGCCTAAATTTCAAGGACGAAAATGTTTTCAAAGATAGATTGCAAACTGTTGCATTTCATATAATGCTATTTGTACTTAAAAGAAAGCTTAAATTTCTTATGCCGATGTTTCAAAATTGCACCTCTACTATTTTCCGCAAAAGGTTTAGATTTCTGGGCTTCGGCTTACTTGAATTACGTTACGCCTTTAGACGTTGCGTGATTTAAGTGCTGACCACGTGCCAAATTCCGGGTCGTGACAAAGTTGGTATCAGAGCATTAGGTTTAATCTTGGTTCGAGTTTAGGTTTGACCTTACGGAACTTAGACTTTACTAAGGGTTTTTTTGGGACCCGAGATTTCATCTCATAGGTTGACCTTGGTTGATGGAGTAGGTAGCTTGAGTAGAGTGACGTACCGTTTGTATGTTCCGCGACATACTTATGACACGCTGCTCCGCTTAAGTGACCTTAGAATGTACATTTCCTGAGATCAGTGCTTCTATTCGTTCCTATGATCATACTCCCATTGATTCCATTCCTTCCTATGATCATATTTCCATTTCAGACCTATCGATACCTTTCGTTCCCTTGATCTATCTTCATCGATATTTGCTTGAGGTTCCTGTCACCATGGCTACGAGAGTAGAGAGAGCTACTGCTAGATATGCGGTCAGAGCGAGCTCGTCACGGACGAGGGCTGACCATGATGTTCTTCTGGTGACCTAGGAACGTATCAGTGTATTGTTTGTGTTGAGATCTCTTGTTTGAGGCGAGTATTCGGATCTATAATGGATGATTGGGCCATTGATAGAGGCTGCCAGATTGAGAGGACTGTTGATGTACAGCCTACCCCAGGGATCGCGATGTTGTCTACCGTGTAGACAGATGACCCAGCTGTTGCTGTGATTGATGGGATGTCACCTCCAGAGTTTATAAGCCGAAACCACAGGAGTTTACAGGCAGAGATGTGACAGAAGATCGCTAGTTCATCTTGAATAGAGTGACTGAGATGATTCGTCTAATTGGATGCCCAATGCAGGCTCAGTTGAGTTGAAGAATTCCAGTTGAAGGATCTTACTCAGATCTAGAGAAAATCGATCAAGAGAGGACAATGTTCGTTGGATGCCCCGATGGGAGGTCAGTAAGTTGACCAGCTTCAGATAGAAGGACCGTACTTAGACGCGTTATGAGTTGATCGAGAACGGACGAATGAAGCGTATTCCTCCGATAATCTGGACGAGTTCCCGAGGATGTAATCAGCTAGATATCTTCCACAGAGTGGTGAAGATACCCGAGTTCGTAATTTCGAGTCCGTGTGAGAGACTCTGGATTGACTGTAGCCGAGAACGAATTGCAGTACTTAGCCAGCAAGTTATGACATCGAAGTGGATGATAATGAAGACGGGTGAAACAATAGGTTCGTGCGAGATATTAACGAGCTGTTGTTACTCCCAGTTGATGCCAGAGGATTGATATGTATGCAGAGGCGTTGGATACAGCCAAATTCCAGAGGAAAGCCGTGCTGAGAACACAACCACATGGAAATGAGAAAAGGGATTTAGTAAAGAGTGTCAACTTCCGTACAGTTCAGCATAGGTGAGATCAGAAGAGACCATAAGCAGGTTCTTCCAAGATGCCATAGCGATAAAGATTTGCACCTAGGATCAATTGTATCACGCGTATTCAGAGGGCCAGATGCAGCCATCAGTAACGTGTTACCTTACGAGTGGTCATGTTAATTGGCCCAGAGATGATCAAAGGAGTACCAGAGCGGAACTGTTCCGTTATTACACCTAACCGGGCCGATGAGCAGAAAGATTGTGAGATTGGTGATCCACAGAGAAAAACAAGGACCCGGTGATGGAGGACGCCAGACCATGATCATGAGGCAAGTGGATGTTCTTGCTCCGCCAGCTTTGGGGCGCACCGGTATTTTTCGACATTGGAGAAGGTGTGTCTCAATGTCATTTATTGCGATTTGCATTGTAGTGATCCGAGTATCACGCTTGTATAGTTCGGACTTTGAGTTTTGATAATTTGGCTTCGTGATATTTGTTTTCATGCACCATGGCTGCACCTACTGGATATTTTCATTTGTGCACAGTTGTTGCACTTGATTTATGCTTTATACATCCATTACGTTGGTTTATGATTTTTGCATATATGTTGTACTTGATATCGATTTTGTGCCTTGGCTGCACATATTTATGATTCCGTGGATTTCGATATAGTCGATTTGATTTTGTGCATGTTGTATGCACTCGACTTGACTTATGCACTCGGTATAGTTCCGTGTGCTTGCAGTGCATTGATATGGGTTTTGTGCACACAATTGCACACGTTTATGATTTTATACACCTTGGTACGCTCGGTGTTGTTTTTATGCGCTTTTGGTACATGGACGAGTTTTCGGGCACTTAGTGCACTTGATATTTGTTTTCATGCATTTGTTGCACTAGATTTATATTTTTGTGCACCGTGTGAACTTGACGTTCGTTATCTTGCACTCTACTGCACTAGATGTTTTTGTGCGGACCTGACTCACTTGATTTATATTTTCGCGCATACTGGGCGCATGGGATGTGATTTTGTGCACATTGTTAGTGATATATGCCTTAGAGGCCATTATTGTATAGTACTAGTTTATATATTACATTTTGGAAGTTTAGGATATACACGGATTTTATGACAGTCTTGATCAAAATGGTAGTATGCTACTTGATTTGTTTCTATCTTAATATGTGCATATGTTTCTTTTAACGTATCGCTAATACATATTGGTAGAGCGCTTAGGATCTTTGCTTGACTACCAGCGTTATGATGGCAGTCACACTAGTGGAGGCTTGGTATTCTATAAGCACATCCTTATACAGGTCCCTAGTCGTAGGATTATCGAGACAGGGTATCGATACTCTAGAGTAGACTGGTGTATACGCTTCTCATCCCAGAAGGGGAGATGGTCTGTCCCATAGCCATTAGTACGTCTTACTGGAGATAGTATGCAGGTGGTCATTGGGTTATGAGTTACACTGGACGAACTCGTGGGGAACTGCTGGTTGGTACTATACCTATCGTCAGGTAGCAGTTCCCAGGTGGCATGAGTACAGCATAGTCCGTTGACTTGACACTACTACTTCGCCTCGAGTGTGTTCCCACTGTTCTTAGATTACTACCCTACCACGGCTCTAATGAGGCGTGCAAACAGGTAGTAGTTGGGTGCATTCCCGAAGCACTTGGAGGCAGTAGCGGTTAGATAGGATTCGTCTCTCCCGGTATTGGGGGGTTGATATCGCGCTGTGTTCGGAAAGCCATTACAAAAAGTCCCTGGCCAGGGCAAGCGAGATTTACTGGCAGGTACTCCAGTAGTTTCTCAGGGTGTTTTTGGACTTTACTCCGGCATGACTTATTGCACTATTAGGGGTGTGACGACGACCGCCCCTAGGCCCGATATGCGATACTCTTAGACGAACAGACCGGACTGTACAAAGATTGTCACAGATAGGCTCAGTAGAAGTTCAGATGAGTTTGCTCATCGGCCTTCTTATCGACAGATACCTGGGTAGCCGTTACGTGCAGCTAGTACCGCTGACGTGCTTGTGGTTAAACCCACTGCCAGCGTACTGTCGAGTCTTTAGAGTCCCACACAGAGGGTTTTCCTGCTTCGGGCGAAACGATGTAGAGGTCGTATGGTTTTACGACAGGGTTCAAACATATATGTGTACATGTGCACGTATCATGTTCGGACAGATAATACTAGTGGGCTTTGGTTTAAGCTGGATCCTAGTATTAGATTATCAGATTATTTTCGTCTCATTGTATTCGTATTTTTTCGGAATACGGATACCGGTATGTATATACGGTGAGGGGTATTCTTGTAATTTGTTCAAGAATGCTTCTAGAAGAAGCCACCTCATTACTTGTATTACCATTTTATGTTAAATGGTTAATGAGGTGGAGGTATGAGGTGTTATGTAATTATGAATGAAGCATGGGTACTTGGTGACTCTTGATGGCTATTGAGGCAAGATGGCACTTAGATATTATGTGAGAGGCAAGGTGGCACTTAGATATCATGTGAGAGGCAAGGTGGCACTTGGAGATTTTAGTGAGATATTTTGGCATGCCTCATATCCATCACAATTAGCCATATTCATTTTGATATTATCAAAAACACTCTCTCTCTCCTCAAGCTCTCTCTTCTTCTTCCTCAAACCCTAATTGTCTTATGTGTTGAGAAACCTAGGGTTAGTGAGACTTATTAATTCTTAATCACTTTCTAAATCCTCTAGGTCATTTAGATTAGCACTCTAGGTAACCTAGTTATCTCATCTTAGAGGTAGAAGCTCAAGGTAGGCACTTTCGGGTGGATCTTCTTTGATGTCAAAAGGCCGACGAGGAGGCGCGATCCATACACACTCCAAGGAGCTCACGAAGAGGAAGAGGAGCACAAGAAGAAGAAGGACTAGTTACTTGAGGTATAACTTTCTAACATAGTAGTTAAACCTCTTACATGTTTAGTTAGTTAGGGTTTAGTATATATCCTGGAGTTTAGTCGATGTTACGAAGCATATAAAAATCGTTTTTTGCAAACTCCGCCTCCCCGTGAACCCGCGGGGTGCGTGGCATCGACTTACACACACACCGGATGCTCTTGATAGAGATTTTAATTCATTCATGTTAGTTGCACTTGGTTGAGATTTTCGTGCACTCTAGATGCACTTGATGTTGTTGTCGTGCACACCAGTTGCACTTGACAGATGCTTTCGTGTTAGTGAAATATCCCAAGCATCCAATATGTAATATACAATCCATTATGATACAATAATAGCCTCTAGGGCATATATCACTAACAATCTCCCACTTGCACTAAGGCCATGTATTGGCATATCGCAGACCTATCATCTCGATTAACCGCTCGAACTGTGTCTGAGGGATGGCCTTTGTGAGTGGATCTGAAGTGTTGTTCTCTGTCTCTACTCTCCGTACCTCGATCTCCCGTCGATCAATGATCTCCCTGATCAGGTGGAACCGTCTTAGGATGTGTCTGGACTTCTGATGGGACCTCGGTTCCTTCGCCAAAGCTATAGCGCCATTGTTGTCACAATATAGTGGTATTGGTCAACAATGGATGGAACCATCTGAAGCTCTGTCATGAACTTCCTGATCCAGACTGCTTCCTTCGCGGCATCACAGGCAGCAATATACTCCGCTTCCATAGTCGAGTCAGCAATGGTTTCCTATTTGGAGCTCTTCCAAACAACCGCCCCTACATTGAGGGTAAAGACATGACCCGACATGGACTTGGAATCATCCTTGTCACTCTGGAAGCTGGAGTCGGCGAAGGCCTCGATCTGGAGGTCTTCCCTGCCGTACACCAAGAACATCTCCTTAGTCCTTCTCAGGTACTTGAGAATGTTCTTCACTGCTATCCAGTGCTTCTCCCCTGGGTTTGACTGATACTGGCTTACAACGCTCAGGGCGTATGCTACATCTGTTCTGGTACACAACATCACATACATTATAGACCCTACCACTGATGCGTAGGATATAATAGACATGCGGGCCCTTTCCAAATCAGTCTTGGGAGACATCTCTTTGGAGAGGGTGATTCCATGACAAGCCGGTAGATTACCACGCTTAGAATCTTCCATACTGAATTGTTTCAGTATGGTGTCGATGTACCTTGACTGTGAGAGTCCCATCATCCGTTTAGATCTGTCACGATAGATCTAGATCCCCAGAATGTAGGAGGCATCACCCAGTTCCTTCATGGAGAACCTCTGTGACAAGAATCCCTTGACTGATTGTAGCATAGGAATGTCATTTCCTATCAAGAGAATGTCATCCACATACAGGACGAGGAATACCACACTTCTCGCTACAATTTTACTATATATACATGGTTCATCTGGATTTTTGATAAAGTCGAATTCCTTGATCATCTCATCAAAACAGATGTTACAACTCCGCGATGCCTGCTTTAGTACATAAATGGACTTAAGCAACTTGCACACTTTCCCACTGCTCCCACTCTGAATGAAACCCTCCGACCGATCCATATAGATGCACTCTTCCAAATTTCCATTTAGAAAAGCGGTCTTTACGTCCATCTGCGAGATCTCATAATCGTAGAAGGCAACAATGGCTAGAAGGATCCGAATGGATTTGAGCATAGCCACTGGAGAAAAGGTTTCATCATAGTCAAAACCAAGCCTTTGACAAAAACCTTTCGCAACAAGTCTAGCCTTATAGGTTTCAACCTGTCCATCTACACCAATCTTCTTTTTGAAGATCCATTTGAAGCCTACGGGTTTTACCCCTTCTGTAGCAAAGTCCAAAGTCCATACTTTGTTGGTTTACATGGACTCCATTTCGGTCCGTATTGCATGCAGCCATTTTACCGAGTCTTTGCTTTGAATGGCTTGCTGGAAGCTAGTTGGCTCATCATCGTCGAAGATGCAATCCTCTCTATCCCCGTCTATGAGAAAACCGTAGTATCTCTCGGGCGGACGAGATAACCTACTAGTTCTGCGGAGTGGCGCAGGTATGTCAGGTTCTTTCGAAACGTCTGGTTCCACCATGCTTTCAGTAATAGTTTGCGGTTCTGGAATTTCTTCCAGTCCTATTGCACTCCCACTTATCTCATTTTCTAAAAATTGTGTTTCCAAGAAGTGGGCATGCCGAGAAACAAAAACTTTTTGTTCCTCTGCGTAATAGAAAAGATACCCCCTAGAGTTCTTTGGGTATCCCACAAACTTACACAATACTGAGCATGCCTCGAGCTTGTCCGAATGCTGCTTTTTTACAAAAGCTGGACATCCCCATGTCTTAAGGTACTTAAAATAGGGTTTCTTCCCACTCCACATCTGATATGGTGTGGTAGGCACTGACTTAGTAGGAACTTTGTTCAAAAGATATACAGCTGATTCTAGTGCATATCCCCAGAAGGATCGCGGTAACTCAGCATTACTCATCATGGAACGAACCATATCCAATAGGGTTCTGTTCCGCCTTTCTGATACACCGTTGTGCTGAGGTGTGTATGGAGGAGTAAGCTGAGAGAGAATTCCATTCTCTTTTAATTAGCCCAGGAACTCGGCACTTAAGTATTCACCACCTTGATCAGATCTTAGTGTCTTAATACTTTTGCCGGTTTGTTCTTCCATTTCATTCTTGTATTCCCAGAATTTTTCAAAGGCCTTGGATTTATGTTTCATCAAGAATACATATCCATAACTAGAGAAATCATCCGTAAAAGTAATGAAGTAGGAATAACCACTTCTCGCATGTATAGACATTAGAACACATACATCGCTATGTATGAGTCCCAAGAGCTCGCTCGCTCTTACTTAGTGTCCAGTGAACGGAGTCTTTATCATCTTTCTTTTGAGACATGATTGACTAGTTGCATAAGACTGATATTCGAACGGATCCAAATATCCCTCTCTATGTAACTTCTTCAACCGTGTTTCATTGATATGACCCAGTCTACAATTCCATAAGAAAGCCTGACTTAATTCCGGAGACTTTCTTTTAAGTGTGTTCTGGACGTTGAAAACCTTAGCTTGATTCAATACGTATATTCCGTTATCTAATGTACCTGACCGAATCAAATTTTGATTTAGGTGGATGTGTACTACATCGCTTACAAATGTAAAATCATATCCTTCTTTAGAATGTAAAGTTACAGATATGATATTACAGGCTAGACTAGGTACATACAAACAGTTACGTAAAATCAATATCTTCCCACTTGTCAATCCTAGGTGATATTCCCCTACGGATTCAGCGTCCACGCTCATTCCGTTAGCAACTCTGAGAGTCATATCACCTTCCTTGATAACTCTATGGTTTCTCAAAGCCTGTAATGAATTACAGATATGAGATCCTGATCCAGTATCTAGTACCCAGGAAGTAGAGTTAATAGATATACAGTTTTCAATTACAAACACACTCGAAGCCGAAGCCACAACGTGCTTCGAATCTTGGCTTCTGGCTTTCCAAGCCCTGTAGTCCTTCTGACAATGCGCTTTGCCGTGACTACAAAGAAATGCCTTCTTCCCTACTACTAGCCCCGAACTTTTGCCCTGCCCTTTCCCTCTACCTTACCGACACCACTTATTGGCTTGGTGGAGGTCTTCTTCTTCTCTCCCTTGGCTTTCGCCTCGGATTTAGAAAAGGAAGATTTCCTAATAAGCAGAGTGGGAGTCTCCCTGAATTCTTTCAGAGTGCCCTCTGAGCTCCTCAATAAGTTGAGGAGACTTAGAAGTGTAACTTCCCTCTCTTGAATTTTGCAATTCAAGATAAACTGGGCGTAAGTAGATGGTAGGGACTCTAGAATCAAGTCAATGCATAACTCGTTCTCCAACGTAGTCCCATGGTCCGTGAGCTGTTCAATATAGCTAATCATCATAAGGACGTGGTCCTCTACAGATGACCCGATAGCCAACCTCGCTTGAAGCAATATCTTCGAGGTCTTATATCTTGCGATATGGGATTGCACTCCATATAAAACATTGGTATGGAGGAAGATGGAAGCTAAATCCATCTTCTCATGCCGCCTATGGTTTTCACTATCCATGGAGGCTAACACGAGGCACTTGGCTCTCGCACAGTCCTTCTCCCATGTCAGACGGATATCCATATCTGCGACGGTGGAACTTAGACCTGGGACGACGGAGGGTTTTGTAGTAAGGAGGTAGTTCAGCTTGTCATGGGTAAGTGCCATCTGGACATACCGTAGCCAATCAATATAGTTTGGCCCAGTCAAATTATTAGCTAATAACCTATGTCCGGTCATTGTGGTCGCTACAAATAGGAGAGAGATAAGAAACACATAGCATGATACTCTTGCAAATTTAGATTGGTTATTAGTTTATCTAAACAGGATGGCTCCCACTGTTTTCTCGAATCCTTCCTCAAACCATAAAAGAAGAATTAGTCAGGATTAATCTCACTTTTACAATTCTTGCTTAACCTTTCAGCCAGGCTGGTGTCAGTACTTCGAGGGAGGTTTTCCAACGCTTTCGTGAAGTTCCTTAATTACATAACCTCTTTTCCCTGGAGGCGTATCCCCGCTAACACCGTTCTAGACACCTACTTGGTTTATAGCATTGATCGTTTAGTGAAAAATCTCCCGAAGAGTAGCGCATACTCACAGTAGGATCATGATCCAAATATTATTGTGTGATAACCAAGAAGGAAGCCTACCATGATTATCACACTCTAAATGGTATGCAACACTAGCAAGTTTCAGTACCTTAGAAACTCCCGATGTGGATTTTTGCCCCATGCTCTTATGACCTTGACGATGACCAACATATCATAAGCCACATGTCAAGTTCTACCCGTCATTATCCAGGTTAATTTGAACCCACCCGTACATACCCTTGACAAAGGCCAAAATAGTAGTATGATTGTCCCAAACCAATGCATCTATCTATGCTACATATGAATACCCAGCAGCTACCAATCACTATGCCTTGGCGAAGGTCAAAATACATAGCTTGAATACTACCGAATATTCATATGAAATGACAGAGGGCTACGGATGGTTTTGGAGAAACTGTGAACGTAATAAACTTGATATAGTCTAAGGAACCATGATAGCTTTTTAAAAGGAGTGGTTTAAGCTCCGCATTTAAAATTGCTTTTGAAGAAAACCGAGTGGTTTTGAAATTGTTCCAACGATTAAGCTTTGGTTTGTTTTATCTTGCATTAATCTTTGTTATTGCGGTCCCATCATTTATAACCTATCAATGCAGCAAAAGAAACGAAAATACAACGTACGCTTATGTCATCCGCATTCGCCACTGGGCCCCGTCTAACACCGTTAGGTTACTTAACTAACGCCAGAGCGGGGGCTGGACTAGCGCGGGTACAGAACATAAGCAACGTCTACTATATATATATATATATATATATATATATATATATATATATATATATGCATTCGTCTCACGCAATAATAGGAATTGCAGATCACAGATGAATATATTGGACAAACTAGGAATTCTGTGTTTTGTTTAAGCCCATAACGAAAGAAGGATTCCACGGTTGTGATGAATAGCCAAACCCCACCCCAGACCCCTACGGGTGCGGCAAACTACCCGCCAAATTCCCGAAGTGAAGCAACCTCCCTCAGTAAAATGAGCAGGCCACTCGGCACTTCAAAGAATCCGGTAGTTTGTGCACCCCACCTTGGGTCTATCATAGGAGCAGAAACAGTAAAAAGAAATAATATACAACGGTGGCTACAACCTCAACCCGGATGTGCCCCGCAAAATAATATTACATCAATATTACAAATTACATTGAATGAAAGAAAAGAAAACACTCTTCTCACATTCCCCGGCTATTCATCCACGACGATCCAATAAAATTGATATCCACAAACCAACACAGATCACAGATATGTGCAACCCCCAACTAATCGACGTATAGAAATTAGCGGAGGTTTACGAACATATATATTAAACACAGAAAACCCGATTAGCCAAAGTACTTAGAATTTCGATCGATTATCCAAATTTGAATCTACCCCAAGTACAACACAGTACACAAAAGATCCTGGGTTTCGTGCACACCCGTTGCACTTATTTTTGCTTTTGTGCATATTTTTGGCACTTGTATTGGACTTGGATTTCATACGCACCAGACACACGTGATGTTGGATACGCCTTTTGAGGCTGATTTTACTCATGAGCATCATATTTTCAAGATGGGTACTACATATATAGTAGCCGAACAGGACTGATCTGAGGACAGTACTTGAGTACTTTTGCATGCATAAAAAGTTTACCAAGATGTTTTCAAAATGGAGCTATAGTCTCGCTATTTCCTACGTGCTCATAGTGACACGAAACTCTTACAAGGAGAATCTTTTGTGATATTTCAAAAAGGCGGGACGAATATTTTGAGCAAAACATATATAGACATATATCTATTTCTTTACCAAATGAGAGTCCGCCATTTGTACCGTGGGTTACGCATCGCACGGCGATTCGGGAAAGATTGTGCATGTGTTTTATTCAGTTTTTAGAAGGTTTTACAAGGATGCGTACTATATACGTATTATGATTTTGACTGTAGTATATTTGGATTTCAGCAGTGGATTTCAAGATTTGCATTTCCGTTATAACTCCTATGATTGCGTGACGCTTGACGGAGTTCGATTTTGAGTTTCACGCTCGTTTTCATGCGCACTCGATGCGCTGTGTTATATTTGAGTACTCCGTGAATTCGGAGCCCCGTTGATTTGGACTGATTATTAAAATGTTTTAGTATTTGGGGGTTTAAATTTAAATTCGATGACCGAATTTATTTAAGGGGGGAAGATTGTAATATTTCATAAATATAAAATATTATTTTTGGAATTTAAATAATAAAATAATATATTTCACGAAAACTATTTGATTACGGATTGGGGTTTTCGTAAAATGGTATAATTATATACCAATATTTGGAAAATAACTGGAGATTAATATGTATTATTAATTATAAAGGCTTTTATTGGATTTGAAAATTTTATAAATAATTATGCAATTACTTATATGCAAGTTTATGCTAAACTTGATTAGTGCGCTACTAATCATGATTAAGCCAAATCCATTTTGATATTAACCACGGCTAGTGCACCATGACATATTGCATTTGACACATGCTGTAACATTTCTGGAAAATAAAATATTATTTTAGAATTTAAATAATTAAATCAATAAGTTTCAGAAATATTATTAAGTATAAGGAATTGTTTCGATGAAAAGGTATAGCTATATACCGATAAATTGAAAAATATTCTGAAAATTTATAAGAATTGTTGAAATGAAGGTGTTTATGCGATATGGGAGTTTATAGATTTTTAAATACTTATTTGTAAATATGTTAAATGCTAAGCTCGATTAATTTTCACTAATCTTGCATTAATCCGGTTTTTGTGCATGACATGCACCATAGTATGTCATATATACTTGTTACATTTTATGATATGAAGCATGTCTTCATCTTTATTTATTTAAGTGTTTTGCTTTTAAAATTGAAAAGAAAAAGAAATGAATAAAGAAAGGGGTACGGGCATGAGAGAGAAGAGAGAGAGAGGTGAGGGGTCATTTGACCATGGCTCACAATTGTTATTCATTCATCATCTTCATCATTTCTCTCTCCCCCTCATCCATGCTCTTCTCCCCACCTCCTTTACCCCCTCACTTCAACCCCAAAAACGCCTCCAAACACCTCATTCCTTTCATTAAAGATGTGCACAAGCTCACCACAAGTATGAGAGACCAAGAAAGTTGGGATTTTGAGCACTTGGGGCAACTCAAGAATTTTCTTGAGTTGCCAAAAGAGGTATTCCTTTCACCATTAGTATAGTTATTCATTTCCTTTAGCATCCATATTAGTTTAGAAGTGATTAAGTGAGGTTTAGTGATGTCGGAAAATTCCAAGTTGAGGTTTAGGGTGGTATTATGAATTGTGATTGTGTATTAAGGGTAATTGGTGACTACAAACCCCCCTTAAATGTTAAAAATCCAGATCAAACCAGTGACTAAAACTAAAACTTGAAATTTATACTTTCCGTGTCGGTTTTGTGATATTTTGGGGGTCTACAGGGAATTTGGAGCAACCCGGGAACTTTATAAAATAAATAAAAATATACATTAACCTAGTTAGACCAATAGGAGACCACCACGAGAAGACGAGGCCCAAATTCCAAGGTGGGGCCAGCCCCGGCGGTTACTGTAGCCACTTTGGTCGGTTACCGTAGCAGTTTTGGTGCTGGGGTTTTGGCTGTAGCTCACATACCTTGTAACATAGCTACTGTATTTTTCTTTCTGTCCTAGATTATCTGAGCCAAAATCTGGGAGCATATTGGGATGGTTTTGGGTTATGTTTTCCGTATTTTGGAATTCTTGGTTTCGATATTAGTTATGAGATTTGGTCGTTTGATATTTGTACGTCAACGACAAGGGTTGTTTGGTTGTTTTTGCATGAGTAGACCATACGTTTTAACCTATGTGTGATACGTGTGTCGTTTCGGTTTTCGTGCGCGATTTCGGTTTATGATACTTTGTGTTTATATGTGTAGGCACCCTCACATGGACTTCGGACGATAAGGACGAGCATGGAGACATCGACTTCGGCAAGCAAGGATCAATGTGAGTAGATGTATATCTACGGGGGAAGTCAGGTGGATGGCGTATAGCACCCCCGCAGTTTCATAGTGTAGCATGAGATACGTTTATATATATATAATATGTGTATTGTGAGACGTGAAATATTAGCAAGATCAACTTTAGGAAATCATGGGTTAGTGTAGAGTAATTGAAAGTTAGTGTTTTAGTTTAGTTTCTTAGTTGCGAAACCCTAGTGTAAAGGTATACACACACACATGCACACATGTGATATGTTTGGGTGTATGTGATATATGTATATATATATATATATGTATGTGTTGCTATATATATATATACACACATATACGTATACATGTATGATGAGGATAGTATATGATACTCGGAGGAGAATCGATATGATCGGGCATGATGCCGTGAGATCGGTTATGTGATTTGGGTCGTGTGATGAGACACGACATTATTATAGCGGATCGTTGGGCGATATATTTTATTCACATGCGGATATATGTTTAATGGTATCAGAATATAATAGACCTTAGATCAGTACCCCTAGTGTATGATATTATGATAACGATACCAGATGAATAATGAGGTATATATGATATTGACCCGTACCCCGATTTTGGGATGCCGTACGATGGTTTTTACTGTACGATGTATAAGTATGATGATTGATCCACACTCTTGACTCGAGGACGTCGTATTATATATTTTTTTCGTACGTGACGCTATTGAGGCGGGATCACCGACTACTAGATATATCGACTCGGACTTAGGTGGTTTTCCTTACCTTTTTGATTAGTCTCTTAGTTTTGTCCAGTAGTTTACTTGGTAGATGTTAGACTGGGCTCGAGTGATCTTATTTTCAAAACCAATGAATCGTGAGTATTTTAAAGACAGGCCGAGGGATACTACGGATTATTTTTCAAAGGAGGTACCTTTTCTTTAAAACACCGTAGCCCCTATTTTCCAAAAACCATGATTCATGCCATTTCAAATGTCAACACTGTATGACTTGTATATATATAAAATGTATATTATTCATTATTTCGATTACTATTCATTCTCCGTTTATTCATGTTCATATTGCATTGCATGCTTATACCTGCGTTTTCTTTAGTCATTATGAACTCTATTGTCAGGATACCAACACCATTACCGGTGATGCGTATGCTCCATGTACACTTGCTTGCCGGCTCACACACATCATCATTGGTAATTTCCATGTCATGTACACTTTAGAGAATATTACTTCATGTATATAACAGCTAGTAGATAGTTCCGATATATAATTACTATGCTAGTTTAAACATTTCATTCTTTGCTTAGATACCATGCATGTATATGTATATTCATTGTTATGCAATATTATGGAGCTTTATGCCGGTATTTCACTGTTATTTACTCTGGAGTCTGGTATTCGGATTTTCCATGAGATTTCTGGATTTGGAGAAACCGCAAGGATTTATAAACTCATTTCATTCCAAAGGATAGAAATTTGCGGTTTTCTCGTGATATGATATTTGTGATGTCCACCATGAGTTTTCTCGGTTCTCGAGTGGTATCATACACCCGATTTGAGGTAGGGGGAGGGACCGTCTGTGGGTGCATGGTGGACCCGGTGCGGTACCCCGGGGCGAGATGGACATATTGAGAAGGCGTTGAGCCCGGCAGGGGAGCACTACCGACCGGTGATTGTTTGGAAACTCGACGGATATCCGGAGGATACCGTTCAGATTTATAGGCCGCTCCTGATCATGCGTAGCCCAAGATATTGAGATTTGATGATACGGGCCAGTCCGGATTACCAGAGCTTGAGATGTTGGATATTGGGATATATGTTTTGTGTCGATACTTGACACGAATTCTATGTTGATTTCATTGATGATACCTCGATTTTTATATACAGAAATCTCAATAAATTAAGAAAACAGTTTTCTCATTCATGATGTATTCTGTTTTCATTTGTAATGTATTCGTACATCATATTTGTGATATGTTGCTACCTGAGGCACTGACAATAGCACTGGGTATTACACTTATGTTTAGATGTTCTAGGTTATATTATTATGAGGATATTATGGCATGACCTAGGATAGAGTCATACATGCGATTTCTGCTCGGTGATGTTTTCTACACATGAGTTGGCAACTCACCCCCGTTGTGCCACAGTTTCTTGCAGGTTTTGCCGTACAGGTTTCCTTGATGGCTTTGGTGGCACACTACTTCATTCCGGGTGATTTCTTGGCTGGTGGGTTCACTTGCATCGTGACCACCGTTGTACTTTTATTTATATTCTATTGTATCCAGTAAACTCCATCAACCAGACTTGTATATTTGATATGCTTAGAAGACCAGTTGTTTATTCTTTCGAACTTAGAGTCGCGCGCTTGTATTGTTGTGGTTTTCTGGTTTCCTTGATGATGTTGGATTTCATTCTGAGTTTTGATCCTCGCCCTTCGGCGTTGTATATTATATTGCATTGCGTGGTTGTTTCCGCCAATTTGCGAAGAGCTTGCTCCCGCTTGGGGATGCCTTTATCAATTATGTATATTATTCATATTTGTACCCGTTTGGGGCCAGTTTTTACAAAGGAAACTCTGCCGAAATTTTTAGAAAAGACTAGATGTTTTAAAAATGCTTACTACGACTTATTTCGTTAAAACATTTGCTTTAAAACTAAGTTTTCCTTCTTCTTCTTTAAAATGGTTTGGATTTCTGGGCTTTTGGCTTACTTGAATTAGGTGGGGTCCTATAGACTTCACAAGATTCAAGTGCCAGTCACGTGCTATTTCGGGTCGTGACAAAGTTGGTATCAAAGAGCTAGGTTTAACCTTGGTTCGAGTCTAGGTTTGACTATGTGGAGTCTAGGGCGTATATTTATATTCGGAACCTAGGCTTGACCTTACGGAACTTAGCTTGGTCAAGGGGGTATTAGACCCAAACTTTCATCGCATAGGTTGACCTTGGTTGATGGAGTAGGCGACTTAAGTAGAGTGACGTACTGTGTGTATGTTCCGCGACATACTTACGATACGCTACTCCGTTTAAGAAGCCTTAGTATGTACATTTATTTGCACCGTATTCTATTCATTCATTTGATATATCCTCATCAATATTGGTTTGTGGTTTCTGTTACCACGATTGCACGGGCAGAGAGAGAGAGCTGCGGCTAGAATTGCGGTCATCATGAGCTCATCTTGGACGAGGACTGACCAGAGCATAATTCCGGTGACACACGATTGCGTAGGTGTGTCGTTTTATTGTGCTTTTCGTGACTTGAGCGTTCGATATGTCGTTTTACTATGTTTTCTCATGGACGCGAGCGTTTGATATCTATACCAGATGATCGGGCTACTGCTAGAGGCTAGCTAGAAAGTGATGACAGTTAATGTATCGTCTATTCTTGAGAATTGAGGCATTGTCTATCTTGCGGACGGATGAGCTAGTTGCTACTGCAACTGACAAGATATCGCCCCAGATGTTTCAAGCTATTGCAATACGAGTTGTACTTAGGGATATGATAGAAGATCGCTAGTCATCCATGGATTAATGACTAAGGCTTGTGGTTCGTTTGCATACCCCTATGCCAGGTCATCAGATTGATTGATTTTAGCTAGAGAAGACTTCACGCTGGTATGTTGAGAGTCGATAGAAAACGAACGAATGTCAGAAACCCATTTTTCCAAGTTTAAGGTATTCGGAAAAACATGCAAGTAATTTTGTGAACCCTCTAGAAGAATGAAACCCTAACTCGACATAATGACCATGGAACCTCTTTTGAACTCTAGGGTTTGCGGCAGTTCCGCGGTGCCATTAATGAGGCTTGGGTCTGCCATTCTACGGCTGGTCCATAGATACTGTGGCATGTACTGAATATTATTAAACTGTGCTCAAGTGTTGAGCTCTCGGGAAATTTTGCGACTTTGATGAATCGATCGAAAAGTTTAACGTCGTCCGGATATCATGTGATAGGATACAATACTTGGAATCCACAAGAAAGCTAATTTGAATTTTATAAATCTAGCAATTTAGTCTCAGTTGATCGGTTGCCACAGGATTTTGATAAGACGACGTCCTACTCCGTTGACATCATAGATGTGATACGCATGCATAGGTATTGATTATAGATATATCTTTCAGGAGGAGTCGTGATGAGTATGCAGCTATTCCGGAACAAGAAATAGATTCAGTAAAGGGTGATAACTTCCGGGCAGATCGGCAGAAACGAGATTTGGGAAAGACCTCGACATAATCTTTCTGGAATATTACATGAGGATACTTGGACCCAGGATCGGTCGTATTACGCATACCCAGTAGGCCAGAGTTCGGCATCGTTGACGAGACATGTTAAGTGACCATGATAGTTGGCCAGAGATCTTTAGAGGATGTGCTAGAGCGGAACCGTTTCCGTCATTGTTGCCATATTGGGCCGTTGAGCCAAGGACTTATGTAACTGGCAATCTGCAGTGAGAGACGAGAGCTAAAGGGCACAAGGCGCCAGACCATGAAAAGGAGGCAAGTAGATATCTTGCTCTGCTAGCTTTGGATGCACCGACACCTTCTCGACTTTGAAAGAAGGACATATCGACGACAGTGTTTACAATTTGCGATTTGGTGATTCGAATATCACGTATCCGTCATTTTGGATTTCGGTATTTTGGGCGATTTATTTGCATGATTGAGTTTCCGTGCACCACAGTTGCACTCGATTTCGTTTTGACGTCGTTCGAGATGTTCGATTTTGATTTCATACCTATGGTATGTATGTGATTTGACTTGTGCCTTCGGTGTAGTTTTCATGCACTTTTAGTACTTTGACGATTTGTGCATGCTGATGCACGTGGTTGTGAGATTATATACCACGGTATACCTGATTTGGATTGAGGTATGTTGTATACCGTCGATTTCGATTTATGATATTCGATATTTGTTTCCGTGCACCTCATGCACTTGATTAGGATTCTTGCGCATACTTGGCGCGCTTGATGCGATTTTGGTGCACACCAGATGCACTAAATCGGGATTCTTCGTGCATATCAGATGCACCTGATATTGTTGTCAGGCACACTCGTTGCCCTTGACAGGTGTTTTCGTGCACACCCGTTGCACTTAGATTTTTTACACATTTTGGATTTCGCTTTCTATGCGCACCAGACGCACGTGGCATTATGACCTATACTATGAGCAGTACGTTTTTATGACATTTACTATTTGGTATAGTAATTGAGCAGGACTAGTCAGAGGACAGTACCTGAATATGTTTTTGCATGCATCGATAGTTACCGAATGGATTTCCAAAAAAGAGCTATAGTCTCAGTATTTACCTACATGTCCGAAGTGACACGAAACATTTTACAAAGGAAAACCCTTCTAAATTATTTTCAAAACGGTGGGAAGTGTATGTTAAACAAAGGATATATATATATATATATAAATATATATGGTTATTTCTTACGACAAAACGTCCGCTACTTGTGCCGTGATACGCGCATCGCATAGCGACTTGAAAAAAGGGGGTTTGGCATGCATTTCTTTCTAATGCTTTGACAAGTTTACAACGATGCGTACTATGTACATATTTAGTCTTGAGTATATCATGTTTGTTTTCGTATTGGACTTTGACATTGGTATCTTCCCCATAACTCTGATGATTGCGTGATGCTTGACGGAGTTTTGATTTTGAGTTATATACTAGTTTTTCATGCGCATGCATTGCACTACGATATGTTTTATGTATTTATGATTTCGGAGCCCCGACGACTTGATCATTTTACTGAAATGTTTTAGTATTTGGGGAAGTTTTAAATTTAAATTCGGGGACCGAATTTATTTAAAGGGGAAAGACTGTAACATTTCCGGAAAATAAAATATTATTTTAGAATTTAAATAATTAAATCAATAAGTTTCAGGAATATTATTAAGTACAAGGAATTGTTTCGATGAAAAGGTATAGCTATATACCGATAAATTGGAAAATATTCTGAAAATTTATAAGAATTATTGAAATGAAGGTGTTTATGCGATATGGGCGTTTATAGATTTTTAAATACTTATTTGTAAATAGGTTAAATGCTAAGCTCGATTAATTTTCACTAATCTTGCATCAATCCGGTTTTTGTGCATGACATGCACCATAGTATGTCACATATACTTGTTACATTTTATGATATGAAGCATGTCTTCATCTTTATTTATTTAAGTGTTTTGCTTTTAAAAATGAAAAGAAAAAGAAATGAATAAAGAAAGGGGTATGGGCATGAGGGAGAAGAGAGAGAGAGATGAGGGGTCATTTGACCATGGCTCACAATTGTTATTCATTTATCATCTTCATCATTTCTCTCTCCCCCTCACCCATGGATGCCCTCTTCTCCCCACCTCCTCTACCCCCTCACTTCAACCCCAAAAACGCCTCAAAACACCTCATTCCTTTCATTAAAGATGTGCACAAGCTCACCACAAGCATGGCAGACCAAGAAAGTTGGGATTTTGAGCACTTGGGGAAACTCAAGAATTTTCTTGAGTTGCCAAAAGAGGTATTCCTTTCACCATTAGTATAGTTATTCATTTCCTTTAGCATCCATATTAGTTTAGAAGTGATTAAGTGGGGTTTAGTGATGTCGGAAAATTCCAAGTTGAGGTTTAGGGTGGTATTATGAATTGTGATTGTGTATTGAGGGTAATTGGTGACTACAAACCCCCCCTTAAATGTTAAAAATCTAGATCAAACCAGTGACTAACACTAAAACTTGAAATTTAAACTTTCCGTGTCGTTTTGTGATATTTTGGGGGTCTACAGTGAATCTGGAGCAACCCGGGAACTTTATAAAATAACTAAAAATATACATTAACCTAGTTAGACCAATAGGAGACCACCACGAGAAGACAAGGCCCAAATTTCAAGGTGGGGCCGGCCCCGGCTGTTACTGTAGCCACTTTGGTCGGTTACCGTAGCAGTTTTGGTGCTGAGGTTTTGGCTGTAGCTCACATACCTTATAACATAGCTACTGTATTTTTCTTTTTGTCCCAGATTATCTGAGCCAAAATCTTGGAGCATATTGGGATTGTTTTGGGTTATATTTTCCGTATTTTGGAATTCTTGGTTTCGATATTAGTTATGAGATTTGGTCGTTTGATGTTTGTACGTCAACGACGAGGGTTGTTTGGTTGTTTTTGCATGAGTAGACCATAGGTTTTAACCTATGTGTGATACGTGTGCCGTTTCGATTTTCGTGTGCGATTTCGGTTTATGATACTTTGTGTTTATATGTGTAGGCACCCTCACGTGGACTTCGGACTATAAGGCCGAGAATGGCGACATCGACGTCGGCAAGCATGGATCAATGTGAGTAGATGTATATCTACGGGGGAAGTCGGATGGATGGCGTATAGCACCCCCGTAGTTTCGTAGCGTAGCATGAGATACGTTTATATATATATATATATAATATGTATATTGTGAGACGTGAAATATTAGCAAGATAGGCTTTAGGAAATCATGGGTTAGTGTAGCGTAATTGAAAGTTAGTGTTTTAGTTTAGTTTTTTAGTTGCGAAACCATAGTGTAAAGGTATACACACACACACATGCGCACACGTGATATGTTTGGGTGTATGTGATATATGCGTGTATATATATAAATATATGTATGTGTTGCTATATATATATATACACATATACGTATACACGTATGATGAGGATAGTATATGATACTCAGAGGAGAGTCGATATGATCGGGCATGATGCCGTGAGATCGGTTATGTGATTTGGGTCGTGTGATGAGACACGACATGATATTATAGCGGATCGTTGGGCGATGTGTTTTATTCACACGCGTATATATGTTTAATGGTATCAGAATGTACTAGAATTTAGATCAGTACCCCTAGTGTATGATATTATGATAACGATACCAGATGAATAATGAGGTATATGTGATATTGACCCGTACCCCGATTTTAGGATGCCGTACGATGGATTTTTCCGTACGATGTATAAGTATGATAATTGATCCCCACTCTTGACTCGAGGATGTCGTATTATATATTTTTTCGTACGTAACGCTATTGAGGCGGGATCACCGACTACTAGATTTATCGACTCGGACTTAGGTGGTTTTCCTTACCCTTTTGATTAGTCTCTTAGCTTTGTCATGTAGTTTACTTGGTAGATGTTAGACTGGGCTCGAGTCATACTTATTTTCAAAACTAACGAATCGTGAGTATTTTAAAGATAGGCTGAGAGATACTACGGATTATTTTTCAAAGGAGGTACCTTTTCTTAAAAATACCGTATCCTCTATTTTACCAAAAACCACGATTCATGCCATTTCAAATGTCAACACTGTATGACTCGTATATATATAAAATGTATATTCTTCATTATTTCGATTACTATTCATTCTCCGTTTATTCATGCTGTTCATATCGCATTGCATGCTTATATTTGCGTTTTCTTTAGTCATTATGAACCCTATTGTCAGGACACCAGCACCATTACCGGTGATGTGTATGCTCCACGTACACTTGCTTGCCGGCTCACACACATCATCATCGGTAATTTCCATGTCACGTACACTTTAGAGAATATTACTTCATGGATATAACTGCTAGTAGATAGTTCCGATATATAATTACTATGCTAGTTTAAACATTTAATTCTTTGCTTACATACCATGCATGTATATATATATTCATTGTTATGCAATATTATGGAGCTTTATGCCGGTATTTCATTGTTATTTACTCTGGAGTCTGGGATTCGGATTTTCCATGAGATTTCTGGATTTAGAGAAACCGCAAGGATTTATAAACTCATTTCATTTCAAAGTATAGAAATTTGCGGTTTTCTCGTGATATGATATTTGTGATGTCCAGCATGAGTTTTCTCGGTTCTCGAGTGGTATCATACACCTGATTCGAGATAGGGGGAGGGACCATCTGCGGGTGCATGGTGGACCCGGTGCGGTACCCCGGGGTGAGATGGACGTATTGAGAAGGCGTTGAGCCCGGCAAAGGAAAACTACCGACCGGTGATTGTTTGGAAACTCGACGGATATCCGGAGGATACCTTTCGGAGTTATGGGCCGATTCTGATCATGCGGAGCCCGAGATATTATGATTTGATGATACGGGTCAGTCCGGATTGCCGGAGCCCGAGATGTTGGATATTGGGATATATATTTTGTGTCGATACTTGACACGGATTCTATGTTGATTTCATTGATGATACCTCAATTTTTATATACAGAAATCTCACTAAATTAAGAAAACAGTTTTCTCATTCATGATGTATTCTGTTTTCATTTGTAATGTATTCGTACATCATATTTGTGATATGTTGCTACCTGAGGCACTGACACGAGCACTGGGTATTACACTTATGTTTTAATGTTCCAGGTTATATTATTATGAGGATATTATGGCATGACCTAGGATAGAGTCATACATGCGATTTCTGCTCGGTGATGTTTTTTACTCACGAGTTGTCAACTCACCCCCGTTGTGCCACAGTTTCTTGCAGGTTTTACCGTACAGGTTTCCTTGATGGCTTTGGTAGCACATTACTTCATTCCGGGTTATTTCTTGGCTGGTGGGTTCACTTCCACCGTGACCACCGTTGTACTTTTATTTATATTCTGTTGTATCCAGTAAACTCCATCAACCGGACTTGTATATTTGATACGCTTAGAAGACCAGTTGTTTATTCTTTCGACCTTAGAGTCGCGCGCTTGTATTGTTGTGGTTTTCTGGTTTCCTTGATGATGTTGGATTTCATTCTGAGTTTTGATCCTCGCCCTTCGACGTTGTATATTATATTGCATTGCGTGGTTATTTCCGCCAATTTGCGAAGAGCTAGCTCCCGCTTGGAGATGCCTTTATCCATTTTGTATATTATTCATGTTTGTACCCGTTTGGGGCCAGTTGTTACAAAGGAAACTCTGTCGAAATTTTTGGAAAAGACTAGATGTTTTAAAATGCTTACTACGGCTTATTTCGTTAAAACACTTGCTTTAAAACTAAGTTTTTCCTTCTTCTTCTTTAAAATGGTTTAGATTTCTGGGCTTTTGGCTTACTTGAATTAGGTGGGGTCCTATGAATTTCACATGATTCAAGTGCCAGTCATGTGCTATTTCGGGTCGTGACACTTGCATGGTTTCATTGTTATTTGTTTTTTTTCTTTGTATTTGTTGATATTTGGCTTTTAAAAGAAATGAGAAAAGAAAAGAAAAGGGAGAAGAGGAGACAAGAGAGCATGGGGGGACCATAAGGCATGGGCATGAGGGAGCAAGAGAGAGAGAGAGTGAGAATGAGAAAGGGAGAGAGAAAGTGTTATATGGCTCCTTTACCATTCCCTCATCCTTCATTTCTTCTTCACCTCATCCACTACCTCCTCCACAAACACCTCAAAACCTCACCTCACCTCCACAAAAAAGGTGCACAACCTCATCCTACACCCCCTAGTGAGCTCAAGTTTGGATTTTGAGGACTTTCGACCATCTTGGAATTTTCTTCAGTTGCTCCAAGAGATATAATCTTCACCTTTCATCTTGTTATCTAGTTTCTTAACTTCCTATTCGTGTTTAGAGACTGATTAAGGAAGTTTAGTGGCTTTGGAAATTTCTAGGTTGATTATTAGTGGGTAATTTGAGCAGTAGAGTTGTAATTAAGGTTTAGTTAGTAAGCCTAAAGCCTATAGTGATGATATTCTGGCTAAACTTGAGACTAGAACCCCAAAACACGAACTTAGAATTTTCCCGATATCGGCTTTTGAGGATTTGTGATGATCTATTAGGATCTGCTGTGACCCGAGAGCTCCATAAAATAAGTTCCCATCACAGTGAGACGTGCAGGCTACTAAGACTTTTCCCTAGAAACCCGAGCCCTTACCTTCAAACCCAGGCCGTAGATTTATTCATTGCGGCCGCAAATTACGGCCACACTGTGGAGTCTAAGGTTGAGTTTTGGTCCATGGTTCCTTTATCTGATGATTTGACCTACCATATATGCAGAATGTCCAAATTTGACCTAGGGTAGAATCTGTGAGTGATTTTTCATGTTGCTGATTTCGGGTATCCGATTTCTGAAAACTTGGTTTTGGTATTTGAGTTTTAGCATGGTCGTTGGACGTTTGGACGTCAATGAAGAGGGTTAATTGGTTGTTCTTGCATGCATAGGCTATAGGTTATAACCTATGAGCACTTCGTGTGCCGTATTGGTTTTCAGACTTGGTTTTAATATCGTTACGATGTGCATTGAATTGTAGATACCTTTGCGTGGACTTCCGAGACGACGAAGGAGATCAAGATGTTCATCGACTTTGGATAAGCAAGGATATTGTAGGGGGAAGTCAGGTGGATGGCATATAGCACCCCCACAATCATATAATAGAAAACCGATATATAGAATACATTTTGGAGAAACCTATGCTATGAATTTACGGATATGATCAAAATATTTAATATGAGATGATATGATAAATATAAGATGACTCAGATTGATATATTGATATGATGAAATGAGGATATGAAGCGATATATAGATATATAATTGAACAGAAGACAAGTACGAGATGATATATATTGATATGAGGATATGATGAAATTGTTAGTGTATATGCCCTAGAGGCCATTACTGTATCATACTAGTTTGTATATTACTTAATGGAAGCTTGGGATATTCACAGTTGTATAGACAATCTTGCTCAAAATGGTAGTATGCTACTTGGTTTGTTTCTGCTTAAATATGTGCATGTATTTCTTTTAGCATATCGCTTATACATATTAGTGGAGCCCTTAGGATCTTTGCTTGATTACCAGCGTTGTGATGGCAGTCACACTAGTGGGGGCTGGGTAATCTACAAGCACATCCTTATACAGGTCCCTAGTCATAGGATTATCGAGACGGGGCATCGATACTCCGGAGTAGACTAGCGTATACGCTTCTCATCCCAGCAGGGGAGATGGTCTGTCCTACAGCCATTAGTACGTCGTACTGGAGATAGTATGCGGGTGCTCGTTAGGTTGCGAGTACATTAGACAAGACTCATCGGGAACTGTTGGTTGGTACTATACCTATCGTCATATAAAAGTTCCCAGGTGACTGGAGTACAGCTTAGTCCGTCGACTTGACACCGCTACTTCGCCTCGAGTGTGTTCCCACTGTACTTTGATTACTACCCTACCACGGCTCAAAGGAGTCATGCAAACAGGTAGTAGTTGGGTGCAGTCCCGAAGCACTTGGAGGCAGTAGCTGTTAGATAGGATTCGTCTCTCCCGGTATTGGGGGTTGATATCGCGCTGTCTAGGAGAGCCATTACACAAAGTCCCTGGCCAGGGCAAGTGAGAATTACTGGTAGTGTTTCCAGTAGTTTCTTAGGGTATTCTGGGACACACTCCGGCATGACTTGTACCGCTATTATGGGTCTGACGTTTACCGTCCCATGCCCGACATGCGATACTCATAGACGAACAGACCGGACCGTACGGAGATTGTCATATTCAGGCTCAGTAGGAGTTCGGATGGGTTTACCTCATCGGCCTTCTTATCGACATCTACCTGGGGACCGTTACGTACATCTAGTGCCGCTTATGGTCTTTGGTTAAACCCACTTCCAGCGTAGTGTCGAGTCTTTAGAGTCCCACACAGAGAGTTTCCCTGCACTGGGCGAAAAGTGTAGAGGCCGTATGGTTTTACGGCAGGGCTACGATCACTTACGTGCACTTGTGCGCGTATGCTGTTCGGGCAGACAATGCTAGTGGGCTTTGGTTTAAGCCGGATCCTAGTATTGTATGGATGGATTAGTTTTGTCTTCTGTGCATTCTCATTCTACGGGATGCGGATGCGGGTGTGTATGCACGGTTGTGAGGAGCGAAGAAGAAGGAGGTGCCTCATTAGGGTTTTGACCGTTGGTTCGGTCAAAACTATTATGAGGTGAGGAAAATATTTTCTAATCTTTTTAATGATAATTGTGTTATGGCTAATTTCTTTGACCATTTGACCATGCTTGACCATTTGACCTAGTTGACCATTGTTGACTTGGACTTTTCTTAAGAGCACTAGATCATTCTTTTGCTTTTGGTTTTATTTTTGTGATGATAATGGTCAAATCAAGGGTAGCCATCAACTTTATCATGATAAGAGATTAGTAATTATTGTGCTTATGGATCATTATCTCTTGTTCATTCTCTCTCTTCAAGTGAGAGCTCCCATGGTTCCTCCTTCTTCGTCCTCTCTTAATTTTTCTATAGCTCTCATGTGTTGAGAAAAATAGAAACAAAATAGACAAACAAATCCACCATCATCTTCTACACCACCTAGGACTTCAAGAATAGCAAACTTGTTGCCCTAGTTACCTCGGCTTGAGGTGGAGCTCGGACTACAGACTCTCGGGTGGATTGTCTTCGACTCTAGGAGGCCGCGGAGGTGACCAAGATCCGGATCGATCCTCGGAGCTTGCATGGACGAGGAGGACAGCGGAAAGAAGACCCGAAGGATGTGTTGCATGAGGTATAATCTCCTAAGCATAGTAGATAGAACCTCTTGTTGTTTGTGAGCAATGGTTTAGCAAAGATCCTCAAGTTTTAGTCCATATTACCTTGTGCTAAAAATTTGTTTTTTACCTATTCCGCCTCCCCGTAAGCACCAGGGTGGGTAACATGGACTTACAGTGGTATCAGAGCCTCGCTAAACCATTACTAACTTGTTAGCAAAGTGTTAGAAATTCGATCGCCGAAAAAAATCGCAAAACACGTCAAAAATTGCACTTTTTGTCGTTTTTAAAAACTGGTCCAAAATTTTTTCCAGGGACCTTAAAAATACGTGCAGGCTTTATTAGAGAAAACTTTAGAAATTTGGGTGCCTGAGTCGCTCAGAAGTCCGCGGATCCACGACCGATCCAAGCGATCCGCCACGGATCCGCGGCCGAGTCAACTCGGCTGCGCACCAAATTTCTTCTGGGGTTCTCTGTGTTGGTTTTGTGATTTTTTAGATAGTTTATTTCTGCCCAGATTTTGCTGAGTACTGTGTTGTGCTTGGGGTAGTTTCAAATCAAGTTATCGATCGAAATTCTAAGTACTTTTGCTAATTGGATCTTCTGTGATGTGATATATGTATTGAACGTCTCGCTATACGTCGATTAGTAGGGGTTATACATATCTGTGATCTGTGATGTTGGTTTGTGTATATGAACTTGTTGGATTGTCATGATGAATAGCCGGGGATGTGAGATGAGAGTTTTCATTTTTCATTCAATGTAAAATTTGTAAATTGATGTAATATTATTTTTATGGCCGCACATCCGGGTTGAGGTTGTAGCCTCCATTGTATATTATTTCTTTTACTGTTTTTGCTCCTAGGATAGACCAAGATGGGGTGCACAAACTACCGGGTACTTTGAAGTGCCGAGTGGCCTACTCACATTGTTGAGGGAGGTTGCTTCACTTTGGGTACTTGGCGGGTAGTTTGCCGCACCCGTAGGGGTCTAGGGTGGGGTTTGGCTATTCATCGCGACCGTGTAATCCGTCTTTCGTTGCACGCTCGAACGAAATGCGGATTCCTAGCATATTCAATGTGTTCATCTGTGATCTGGAATGGCTATCATTGCATCTGACGAATGTATATATCTATATATGATAGTTAGTAGGCATTGCTTATGTTTTGCATCCGTGCTAGTCCAGCCCCCGCTCTGTCGTTAGTTAAGTAACCTAACGGGTGATGACGGGGCCCCGTGGCGAATACGGATGGCATAACAGTACGTCATATTTTCGTTGTTTTCTGCAATGGTAGGATTAATTGATGGGACACATTAAATTAATGCAAAGAAAATAAACCAAAGTGAAATCGTTGGAACAATTTCAAAACCACTCGGTTTTTTTCAAAACAGAAAAACTTTTAAAAACGCGGAGCTTAAACCACTCCTTTTAAAAGCTATCAGGTTCCTTCGATTATATTAAGTTCACTACGTTCACGGTTTCGCCAAAACCATTCGTAACCCTCTGTCATTTTAGTTAAATGTTCAGTAGTATTCAAGCTATGTATTTTGACCTTCGCCAAGGCATAGTGATTGGTAGCTGCTGAATGTTTATCTGTAGCATAGATAGATGCGTTGGTTTGGGACAGTCGTACTACTATTTTAGCCTTCGTCAAGGGTATGTACGGGTGGGTTCAAATTAACCTGGATAATGACGGGTAGAACTTGACATGCGACTTATGATATGTTAGCCTTCGTCAAGGTCATAAGAGCATGGGGCAAAAAATCCACATCGGGAGTTTCTAAGGAAATTGAAACTTGCTAGTGCTGCATACCATTTGGAGTTTGATAATGTTGGTAGGATTCCTTCAGCATTATCACACAATGATATTTGGATCCCGATCCTACTGTGAGTATCCGCTACTCCTCGGGAAACTTTTTACTTAACGATCAATGCTATAAACCAAGTAGGTGTCTAGAAAGGTGTTAGCGAGGCTACGCCCACAGGGAAAAGAGGTTATTTAATTAAGGAACTTCGCGAAAGCGTCGTAAAACCTCTCTCGAAGTACCGACACCAGCCTGGCTGAACGGTTAAGCAAGTATTGTACGGTGAGATCAATCCCGACTAATTTTTCTTTTATGGTTTGAGGAAGGATTCGAGAAACAGTGGGAGCCATCCTGTTTAGATAAACTAAAAACCAATCTAAACTTGCAAGTGCATCATGCTAAGTGTTTTCTTCTCTCTCTCTTAATTGCAGCGACCCAGTGACCAGACATAGGTTACATCTAGATAATAAAATGACTGAATCTGACTGTTATGACTGGCAAAGGTCTGTCCAGATGTCCATTACCCATGACAAGCTGGGACACCTCTTAACTAATCAAACCCCTGCCGTCTCAGGACCAGTTTCCCCTGTCAAGAATATTAATATCCGTAAGATATCGGAAAAAGACTGTGCGAATGCCAAGTGCCTCGTGTTGGCCTCAGTTGATGGTGCATGCCAGAGGCAGCACGAGAAGATGGACTCAGTTTCTATCTTCCTCCATAACAAAGATTTATATGGAGAGCAATCTCGTATCGCATGATTTGAGACCTCGAACGAATTGCTTCAAGCGAGGTTGGCTGTCGGGTCATCTGTAGGGGACAACGTCCTTACAGAGACTAGCTATTTTGATGAGCTCACGGACCTGAAGACTACGTTGAAGAATGGGTCAAATACTGACTTGATTCTACGGTCTCTACCCTCTACTTGTACCCTGAAGGAAACCAGGGAAGTAGAAGGGAAGGGAAGGGCAAATGTTTCGGAACTGGATATAGTAAAAGAGGAACGTTCCTATTGTTACGGGAAAGGACATTGGCAGAAGGATTGCAGGGCTAGCGAAGCCAGTATCCAGGATTCGAAGCATGTTATGGCTTCGGCTTCGGGTGTGTTTGTAATAGAAAACTGTATGTCAATTAATCCTACTTCCTGGGTATTGGATACCGGATCAGGATCTCACATCTGTAATTCATTACAGGCACTAAGAAATCGTAGAGTTATCAGGATAGGTGATATGACTCTCAGGGTTGCCAACGGAATGAGCGTGGACGCTGAATCCGTATGGGAATATCACCTTGGATTGACAAGTGGGCAGATATTGATTCTGCGTAACTGTTTGTATGTACCTAGTATGGATTGTAATATCATATCTGTATCCTTACTTTCTAAGGAAGGATATGATTTTACTTTTGTAAGCAATGTGGTCCACATCCACCTAAATCAAGTTCTGATTGGGTCAGGTACATTAGAAAACGGAATATACGTATTGAATCAAGCTCAGGTTTTCAATGTCCAGAACACACTTAAAAGAAAGTCTCCGGAATTAAATCAGGCTTTCTTATGGCATTGTAGACTGGGTCACATCAATGAGACACGGTTAACAAAGTTACATAAAGAGGGATACTTGAATCCGTTCGAGTATCAGTCTTATGATACTTGTGAATCTTGTCTCATGGGAAAAGATGACAAAAACTCCTTTCACTGGACACGGAGTAAGAGCGAGCGAGCTCTTGGGACTTATACACAGTGACGTGTGTAGTCCAATGTTTACACATGCGCGAAGTGGTTATTCATACTTCATTATTTTTACGGATGATTTCTCTAGGTATGGACATGTCTTCCTGATGAAGCATAAATCTGAGGCCTTTGAGAAATTTCGGGAATACAAGAATGAAGTTGAAAAACAAACAGGTAAGAGTATCAAGATACTGAGATCTGATCGCGATGGTGAATACTTGAGTGCCGAGTTTCTGGACTACTTAAAAGAGAATGGAATTCTCTCTCAGCTTACACCTCCATACACACCACAACACAACGGTGTATCTGAAAGGTGGAATCGAACCCTATTGGATATGGTTCGTTCCATGATGAGTAAGGCTGAGTTACCGCGATCCTTCTGGGGTTAGGCACTAGAATCAGCTGCATATCTTTTGAATAAGTTCCCTCCAAGACTGTGCCTACCACACCATATCAGATGTGGTGTGGGAAGAAACCCCATCTTCAATATCTGAAGATATGGGGATGTCCAGCTTTTGTTAAAAAGCAGCATGCGGACAAACTCGAGGCACACTCAGTACTGTGTAAGTTTGTGGGATACCCAAAGAACTCCAGGGGTGTAGCATTTTGAAAATCGTTTCGGTGAAATTTCGGAAAATCGGTAAAATGAGGGGGTTTTTTGTAAAAAGTCAAAATACAAATATCTTATTATAAAAAATAAACATACATATTCTAGCTATGTAATTGCTATTATTTGGAGTTTATTGAGCCGCTGGTGAAATTTCAAATTTTCTGAAAAAAAATATTATTTTATTATTATTTAAGCCGTCACTAATACATTTAATTAGGGAAAATTACAAATTGGAATGAGTTGAAACAAATTTTGTGCATCATAAAACATTAAATAAAAATTTATCATGTGGTTTTTGGAACGAAATCATTTGCCAAAACGGTTTAGAAATTATTGAAGAAAAAAAGGCTTTTTTAGCGTAAATGGATGTTTGGGGTATTGTATTTATGATTTTTCATCACCCCATACCCGTACCCACACCTACACACCCCCACTTACCCCTCCCCATGGCTGAATTCAGCAGCCACCATATTTTTCCCACTTGAATTTTCAAAGGAAAGGAAATGAAAGAAAAGAAAAGAAAATGGATAATTGTGTTGGACTTTGACCTTGTGTTGACTTGGACTTCTTTACTTGCTACTTTCCTCACCTCACTCTCTCTCCAATCACCCACAAGTGGCCGACCCTCCCCATTTCCTGCACACAACAGCCCCTCCTCTTTTCTCATCACATTTCTCTTCAAAAAACTCATCAAAATTGCCTCACAAATCAACACAAAACCTCACAAATCCCAAATCCATTCCCTACCCATTTTTCCTTAGCCCTTATAGCATGGATCTTGATGCAAAGATCTCAATTTGGAGGTCAAGTTCCATATTTGATCTCATGGGTTGTGAAGGTATAACTCTAACCCTTTTGCTTAATTTATGTTAGATACTTTAAATCAACTTAATTAGGTGTTTAATTTAGGGTTTAAATTGCAAGTTTAAATTCAAGAGAAGGGTTAAATTAAAGTTATGGTTGTGTTAATTTGTTCATGGTAGTGTGATGTATTTTAGCATCTTAAGTTATGCAAAACCAAATCTTGTAGCTAATTTGCATATTGTTATATTTAATTTGCCCAAATTGTGATAATTATGCTAATTTGCTAACTAGGTTTTAGAAATTTTATTAAAATGTGGGATTAAAATCTAGTTAGGGTTTTTAGCATATCATTAAGGTTTCCATGAGTGGTTTAACCATTTAAAATATGCAAAGCCAAGATAAATTCTTAAATTGTGAAATTTTGCGTTAAAAAGTGTTAAATTGGATAGTTTTGCAAAACTAGAATTTTGGAATTTATACAAGTTGATGAGAATAAATTATTGATATGGTTTCTATAACTTGGTTATGATAATTGGTGGATATTGTGGCCATTAGTTTCGTTTAAACATCGAGTTTTAAAGTGAAACGGCTAATTGATGCTTACTAGGTTTCTTGTAATAAATCGATTTAATCAATTTATTGGTTTTGATGAATTGCATCGTATTTTATATATTTTAGTGAATTGTAAGACCATGATTTGGTACGTTTGGTGTTTTTCTCGATCAATCGGCGTTTGTACGCCGATGTCGAGGGTTTTTGGGTTGATTTGTGAAAGCAAACCATAGGTTTTGACCTATGTGAGATTCGTGTGTCGACTTGGTCATGAGTCGGATTTTAATGTGATACGGTGTGTTATGATATGTAGGTACCCCCACGTGGACTTCGAGACGACAAGCAAGCGCGTGGCGACGTCGGCACCGGCTAGCGAGGACCAGGTGAGTAGATTTATATCTACAGGGAGAAGTCGGGTGGATGGCGTATAGCACCCCCGCAGTCCGTGGTGGTGTATACGGATGCGTATACACCCCAACAATTATTATATGTTATTTGGGATTAATAACGATGCTTAGGATGGATATTGGTGTGTTGGATTACTTTAGTGTTGCGAACCCTAGGGTAGTGTTACACACACACATACACACATGCATACTTGCATACATTCCTATTGATATGTGCTCATGGGATTCTTTATAGTTATGTGTTCACATGGGTATGGGACTATGTGTTCACATACGGATTGAGGATGATACTTGGGATTGAGCTGAGTCGATGAGATTTGATTTGAGGCCGTGAGATCGGTGATATAGCAGGGTTCGTATCTTAGATACGACATGACGTTGTAGCGGGTCCTTGACGTAGTGTTTCACACACGTCCATGCATACGTAGGCGGTATCAGTATGGTACTAGACGTAGATCAGTACCCCGATCATGATATTTGATAAAGAGGATACCAGGTGAATAGTATGATGAATGTGATATTGAACCGTACCCAGATTGGGATGCCGTACGACGGATTTACGTACGAGCTATATTGATGATTGATCCGCACTCTTGACTTGGGATGCCTGATTATAGATATGGTATCGGATATGATATTATTGAGACGGGATCACCGACTATACATATACAGGTATGTATATGTATCGACTCAGATGATAGGCGGTTTCCTTACCTGTAGTTCAGCTTGTTAGTTCAGCCGTATAGTTTAGTGTAGTTGTTAGATTAGATTAGACTTCTTACCTATTTCAAAAACTAACAAATCGTGGGCATTTTTAAAGACAGCTCAAGGGAATCTACGGATATTTCAAAAACGACGTATCTTTTCATAAAAACACCGTAGCCCCTATTTTCAAAACCCCACGATTCGTGTTATTTCAAAAGGCACCATTTGTAGGACTTATATTAGATTATTGCAGATTAGTTATCGTTGTGTCTAGTATTCAGCTCCCGCACATTATTGTTGCTCGCTCTGCCTCGCATATTTATTTTGCTGCATATTCCATTATTGATATCATGCTGTTAGGACACCAGCACCATTACCGATGATGCGTATGTACCACGTACACCTACTTGCCGGCTCACACACATCTTCATCGGTAATTGCCATGTCACGTACACTTTAGAGAATATAATTGCTTGACTTAGATTGTTAGCTAGTAGTGTTGACATGATATTAGTGTACTTCCCTTATATGTCATATTAGACATTGTAGTTATTACCTACCACTTCATGCATACTGTTATTCAGTTGTTCATGCCTAGTTCATTATCATTGACATATGCACTTGTGATGATTTCTTGAGATTTATGATATTTCTGGATTTCGGGGAAAGCCGTAAAATTTACAACTTATGATCTTTTAAAATATAAAATGTTGCGGTTTTCTAGTGATGTAAAGTGTCGTCCACCATGAGTTTGCTGTGGTTTTGGAGATCCGTGTCGAGGAGTGGAGGAACCGTCATGGGTACATGGTAGGCCCGGTATGGTACCCCGGGGCAAGAGGAATGTGGTGTTGACGTTGATCCTGGCTGGGGAGCATTACCTACCGGTGATATTACCCGACGCGTCGGATATCCGGAGGATACCGTCGTGGTCTTGAGATGGATGGTAGGGGCCTGTCTGGACTGACGGCGCCCTAGATATTGAGATTGAGACATTGATATTTCGAGACAGTGAGATTTATGTTTTGTGTCGATGCTAGACACTGTTGATGCTGATTTCATTTATGATACCTCAGTTTAAAAATACGAAGGAAATCTCACTAATTTATGAAAACAGTTTCTTCATTTACATGTATTCTGTTTCATGCATTCATACCTCATTCATATGATATATTGCTACCTGAGACACTGACACGGGCATATGAAATTATACTCGGGTTAGATATTACCCTAGCCATTGTTATAGGCTCCCTGTTATACTTATATTTGAGGATATATTATGATCATTGACCTAGGTTGCGTTATTTATGCGATTTCTGTGCGTAGATGTTTTTCTATTCACGAGTTGGCAACTCACCCCCGTTGTGCCTCAGTTTCTTGCAGGTTTGCCGTACAGGTTTCATTACGGCTTGCGGGCTCAGTTTCATTCGGGTGACTTGCTAGTAGGTGGGTTTTTCTTGTATCGTACCCATCATATTACCTTGTATGATATTATTCAGTTGTATCTAGTAAATTCCATCAACCAAACATGTAGCTATTGAGATAGAGACCAGTGTTGTTTATTCTTTCGACCTTAGAGTCGCTCGTTATATTTCTGGTGGTTTTGAGTTTCCTTTTGAGTTTTTGATCCTCGCCGTTGGCGTTGTATATTATATTTCTTGTGTGGTTGTGACCGTCGATTGACGAAGAGCTAGTTCCCGCTTGGGGATGCTTTTTATTGATTTCGTATACTATTCATGTTGTATCCCGTTTGGGAGCCAGTATTTACAAAGGAGACTCTGCCGAAATTTTCAGTAAATTTTTGATGTTTTTAGAAACCCGCATAATTCGGCTTATGCTATTAAAACTACTTGATTTAAATTGGTTTTTCCTACTCTCTACTACTCTTCTTGGTTTGGATTTCTGGGTTTTCGGTTTACTTAGATTACGTACGCCTCGAGACGTTCGTAGTTTAAGTGCCGGTCATGTTCCGTACTTTCGGGTCGTGACAAAGTTGGTGTCAGAGCGTTAGGTTTTAACCTTCGGAGCGTAGGATGACCCTTGGTTGATGGAATAGGTGACTAAAGTAAAGTGACGTACCGTTGGTATGTTCCGCGGCATATTTACGACACGCCACTCCACTTATGAAGTCTTAGGATGTACATTTCCTTGTTCAGTATTATATTCCTTCCTGATCTAGCCTCGTCGGTACCAGTTTGGTTTTGCTGCTACGGTTACAGGCAGGGAGAGCTACGGCTAGAGTTGCGGTCAGCACAAGCTCATCACGAACGAGGACTGACCAGGGCGAATTTCCGGTGACACACGATTGCAGAGATGTGTCTTTTTACTGTGTTTCCGCGCCACGAGCGTTTGGCGGATCGCCTTTATGAGGTTATTCGGATGTGCTGATCGACACTAGAGGATTGAGCCACTGACAGAGGCCAGCCAGATTTTGATGACCGTTGGTGTGTTGCTTACTCCTGATGATTGAGGCACTGTTCAGCGTGCAGACGAGCGAGCCAGTTGTTGCTGCGAGCGACGAGATATCGCCTCATATGTTGGAACTATGGCGGGGCGAGTTGTACGAATAGATGATAGAAGGTCGCTAGTCACCCGATGATGAATGACTAGGACAGGTGGTTCGTTCGCTTACCCCGATGCTAGGTCATCAGATAGATTGATTCCAGCTAGAGACGACTTCACGCGGAGACGTTGGGAGTCGACAGAGACGATCGAATGTCAGAAACCTATTTATCCAAGTTTAAAGTAGTCGGAAAGACATGCAGGCAATTCTATGGTCCCTCTAGAAGAATGAAACCCTAACTCGACTTAATGACCGTGTGAAAGCCTTTGAACCTTCGGGTTTGCGGCAGTTCCACGGCGCCATTAGTGAGGCTTGGGTTTGCCCTTCTACGGCTGGACCACCGATGCTGTGGTATGTACTCGATACTATTAAACTGTGCCCAAGATGTTGAGCTCTTGGGGGATTATGAGGTTTTGACGACTCGAGCGGATGGCTCGACTTAATTCGGATGCTAGGTGGTGAGATGCATTTCTTGGGAGACTCCCGATACGAGTATAGCCGTTGGAGCTCAGTCCATGCAGCCGCGACGAGACGCGTCCAAAGCAGACGACATTAGAGAAAAGTGAAGTAAGAGGTTCATACCAGATCTAGATGTGATGACGTTCCCCTCCGCCGACATCAGAGATGCGATGCGCATGCCGAGGCAGAATACTGGATATACCTTCCAGAAGGAGTCGCGATGAGTATGCAGTCGTTCCAGAGCAAGATGCAGATATAGGAAAGGACAATGACTTCCGGACAGTTGGCAGAGACGAGACATGGGAGAGACAGTGAGCAGGATTCTTTCCAGGACACTGCTGCAATGATACTTGCACCCAGGATCAGATGTGTCACGTACATTCAGAGAGCCAGAGGCCGATGCCAGTGATATGCTGTCTTACGAGTGGTCGCGATGATTGACCAAGAGATGACCAGAGAAGTGCCAGAACGGAATCGTCCCCGTTAGCACACCTGACAGGGCCGATGAGCCGATGGACCGAAAGATTGGTAATTCACAGTGAAGACCTTGACCCAGGAGTGGTCATGGTTACGCACACCAGCAGGACAGAGTTCATGATCATCGACGAGACGTCCCACTAGTGACCGCGACAGTTGGCCGAGATTCTTAAAGAATGCACTTGAGCGGTACTGTTCCGCCATTATTGATTATGATGTTTTGGGTGATTTATTCGTATGATTTGATTTTGATGATTGAGGATTTACGATCTTTGCACAGTGTTGCGCTTGATATTGGATTTCATGATTTCGTGCACGATGGATGCACCTGATTTGGATTTTCGCGCATGTTGGGCGCATGTTTTGAAGGGTGATTTTGGTGCGCACCAGATGCACTAAATCGAGATTTTTTTTTCGTGCATGTCAGATGCACCTGATTTTGCTGTCAGGCACACATGTTGCCTACAACAGATGTTTCGTGCACACCCGATGCACTTAGATGTTGTTTCTGTGCGCATGTATGGCACATTCATGGATTTTGATTTCCATGCGCACCAGACGCACGTAGTATTCATGTGCATATTTTGGGATTGATTTCTTATAGAGCAGTACGTTTTAATGATATTGCTATGTGTTTTCGTACTGAGCGGGACTAGTCAGAGGACAGTACCTGAATATATTTTGCATGCATTGATAGTCATGGAAGGGATTTCCAAAATGCGAGCTATAGCCTCAGTATTTACCTACGTGTCTGATATGACACGAAATGTTTAAAATAAGGAAACCCTTCTAAATTGTGTCCAAAACGGCGGAACGTACATTTCAAACAAAGGTATATATGTATATAATTATTTTCTTATGATAGACGTCCGCCACCGTGCAGTGTTATACGCGTTGCACAGCAACTTAAAGGTGCTTGGCATGCATTTCCTTCAGATACTTACAGATATAGATTCGATATTTACATGTATAGTTTCGAGTTATATCATATTGGTTTTGATTTGGATTTGGCATTGATGTCTTCTCCATGACTCCGATGATTGCGGGATGCTTGACGGAGTTTTGATTTGAGTTATATACTCATTTTTCAAGCGCATGCGCTGCGCTACGATTTGTTTTATGTATTTACAATTTCGGAGCCCCGACGACTTGATGGTTTTTCTTAGATGTTCTAGTATTTGGGGGAGTTTGAATTTAAATTCGGGGACCGAATTTTTTTAAGGGGGGAAGATTGTAGCATTTTGAAAATCGTTTCGGTGAAATTTCGGAAAATCGGTAAAATGAGGGGGTTTTCTGTAAAAAGTCAAAATACAAATATCTTATTATAAAAAATAAACATACATATTCTAGCTATGTAATTGCTATTATTTGGAGTTTATTGAGCCGCTGGTGAAATTTCAAATTTTCTGAAAAAAAATATTATTCTATTATTATTTAAGCCGTCACTAATACATTTAATTAGGGAAAATTACAAATTGGAATGAGTTGAAACAAATTTTGTGCATCATAAAACATTAAATAAAAATTTATCATGTGGTTTTTGGAACGAAATCATTTGCCAAAACGGTTTAGAAATTATTGAAGAAAAAAAGGCTTTTTTAGCGTAAATGGATGTTTGGGGTATTGTATTTATGATTTTTCATCACCCCATACCCGTACCCACACCCACACACCCCCACTTACCCCTCCCCATGGCTGAATTCAGCAGCCACCATATTTTTCCCACTTGAATTTTCAAAGGAAAGGAAATGAAAGAAAAGAAAAGAAAATGGATAATTGTGTTGGACTTTGACCTTGTGTTGACTTGGACTTCTTTACTTGCTACTTTCCTCACCTCACTCTCTCTCCAATCACCCACAAGTGGCCGACCCTCCCCATTTCCTGCACACAACAGCCCCTCCTCTTTTCTCATCACATTTCTCTTCAAAAAACTCATCAAAATTGCCTCACAAATCAACACAAAACCTCACAAATCCCAAATCCATTCCCTACCCATTTTTCCTTAGCCCTTATAGCATGGATCTTGATGCAAAGATCTCAATTTGGAGGTCAAGTTCCATATTTGATCTCATGGGTTGTGAAGGTATAACTCTAACCCTTTTGCTTAATTTATGTTAGATACTTTAAATCAACTTAATTAGGTGTTTAATTTAGGGTTTAAATTGCAAGTTTAAATTCAAGAGAAGGGTTAAATTAAAGTTATGGTTGCGTTAATTTGTTCATGGTAGTGTGATGTATTTTAGCATCTTAAGTTATGCAAAACCAAATCTTGTAGCTAATTTGCATATTGTTATATTTAATTTGCCCAAATTGTGATAATTATGCTAATTTGCTAACTAGGTTTTAGAAATTTTATTAAAATGTGGGATTAAAATCTAGTTAGGGTTTTTAGCATATCATTAAGGTTTCCATGAGTGGTTTAACCATTTAAAATATGCAAAGCCAAGATAAATTCTTAAATTGTGAAATTTTGCGTTAAAAAGTGTTAAATTGGATAGTTTTGCAAAACTAGAATTTTGGAATTTATACAAGTTGATGAGAATAAATTATTGATATGGTTTCTATAACTTGGTTATGATAATTGGTGGATATTGTGGCCATTAGTTTCGTTTAAACATCGAGTTTTAAAGTGAAACGGCTAATTGATGCTTACTAGGTTTCTTGTAATAAATCGATTTAATCAATTTATTGGTTTTGATGAATTGCATCGTATTTTATATATTTTAGTGAATTGTAAGACCATGATTTGGTACGTTTGGTGTTTTTCTCGATCAATCGGCGTTTGTACGCCGATGTCGAGGGTTTTTGGGTTGATTTGTGAAAGCAAACCATAGGTTTTGACCTATGTGAGATTCGTGTGTCGACTTGGTCATGAGTCGGATTTTAATGTGATACGGTGTGTTATGATATGTAGGTATCCCCACGTGGACTTCGAGACGACAAGCAAGCGCGTGGAGACGTCGGCACCGGCTAGCGAGGACCAGGTGAGTAGATTTATATCTACAGGGAGAAGTCGGGTGGATGGCGTATAGCACCCCCGCAGTCCGTGGTGGTGTATACGGATGCGTATACACCCCAACAATTATTATATGTTATTTGGGATTAATAACGATGCTTAGGATGGATATTGGTGTGTTGGATTACTTTAGTGTTGCGAACCCTAGGGTAGTGTTACACACACACATACACACATGCATACTTGCATACATTCCTATTGATATGTGCTCATGGGATTCTTTATAGTTATGTGTTCACATGGGTATGGGACTATGTGTTCACATACGGATTGAGGATGATACTTGGGATTGAGCTGAGTCGATGAGATTTGATTTGAGGCCGTGAGATCGGTGATATAGCAGGGTTCGTATCTTAGATACGACATGACGTTGTAGCGGGTCCTTGACGTAGTGTTTCACACACGTCCATGCATACGTAGGCGGTATCAGTATGGTACTAGACGTAGATCAGTACCCCGATCATGATATTTGATAAAGAGGATACCAGGTGAATAGTATGATGAATGTGATATTGAACCGTACCCAGATTGGGATGCCGTACGACGGATTTACGTACGAGCTATATTGATGATTGATCCGCACTCTTGACTTGGGATGCCTGATTATAGATATGGTATCGGATATGATATTATTGAGACGGGATCACCGACTATACATATACAGGTATGTATATGTATCGACTCAGATGATAGGCGGTTTCCTTACCTGTAGTTCAGCTTGTTAGTTCAGCCGTATAGTTTAGTGTAGTTGTTAGATTAGATTAGACTTCTTACCTATTTCAAAAACTAACAAATCGTGGGCATTTTTAAAGACAGCTCAAGGGAATCTACGGATATTTCAAAAACGACGTATCTTTTCATAAAAACACCGTAGCCCCTATTTTCAAAACCCCACGATTCGTGTTATTTCAAAAGGCACCATTTGTAGGACTTATATTAGATTATTGCAGATTAGTTATCGTTGTGTCTAGTATTCAGCTCCCGCACATTATTGTTGCTCGCTCTGCCTCGCATATTTATTTTGCTGCATATTCCATTATTGATATCATGCTGTTAGGACACCAGCACCATTACCGATGATGCGTATGTACCACGTACACCTACTTGCCGGCTCACACACATCTTCATCGGTAATTGCCATGTCACGTACACTTTAGAGAATATAATTGCTTGACTTAGATTGTTAGCTAGTAGTGTTGACATGATATTAGTGTACTTCCCTTATATGTCATATTAGAAATTGTAGTTATTACCTACCACTTCATGCATACTGTTATTTAGTTGTTCATGCCTAGTTCATTATCATTGACATATGCACTTGTGATGATTTCTTGAGATTTATGATATTTCTGGATTTCGGGGAAAGCCGCAAAATTTACAACTTATGATCTTTTAAAATATAAAATGTTGCGGTTTTCTAGTGATGTAAAGTGTCATCCACCATGAGTTTGCTGTGGTTTTGGCGATCCGTGTCGAGGAGTGGAGGAACCGTCACGGGTACATGGTGGGCCCGGTATGGTACCCCGGGGCAAGAGGAATGTGGTGTTGACGTTGAGCCTGGCCGGGGAGCACTACCTACCGGTGATATTACCCGACGAGTCGGATATCCGGAGGATACCGTCATGGTCTTGAGATGGATGGTAGGGGCCGGTCTGGACTGACGGCGCCCTAGATATTGAGATTGAGACATTGATATTTCGAGACAGTGAGATTTATTTTTTGTGTCGATGCTAGACACTGTTGATGCTGATTTCATTTATGATACCTCAGTTTAAAAATACGAAGGAAATCTCACTAATTTATGAAAACAGTTTCTTCATTTACATGTATTCTATTTCATGCATTCATACCTCATTCATATGATATATTGCTACCTGAGACACTGACACGGGCACATGAAATTATACTCGGGTTAGATATTACCCTAGCCATTGTTATAGGCTGCCTGTTATACTTATATTTGAGGATATATTATGATCATTGACCTAGGTTGCGTTATTTATGCGATTTCTGTGCGTAGATGTTTTTCTATTCACGAGTTGGCAACTCACCCCCGTTGTGCCTCAGTTTCTTGCAGGTTTGCCATACAGGTTTCATTACGGCTTGCGGGCTCAGTTTCATTCGGGTGACTTGCTAGTAGGTGGGTTTTTCTTGTATCGTACCCATCATATTACCTTGTATGATATTATTCAGTTGTATCTAGTAAATTCCATCAACCAAACATGTATCTATTGAGATAGAGACCAGTGTTGTTTATTCTTTCGACCTTGGAGTCGCTCGTTATATTTCTGGTGGTTTTGAGTTTCCTTTTGAGTTTTTGATCCTCGCCGTTGGCGTTGTATATTATATTTCTTGTGTGGTTGTGACCGTCGATTGACGAAGAGCTAGCTCCCGCTTGGGGATGCCTTTTATTGATTTCGTATACTATTCATGTTGTATCCCGTTTGGGAGCCAGTATTTACAAAGGAGACTCTGCCGAAATTTTCAGTAAATTTTTGATGTTTTTAGAAACCCGCATAATTCGGCTTATGCTATTAAAACTACTTGATTTAAATTGGTTTTTCCTACTCTCTACTACTCTTCTTGGTTTGGATTTCTGGGTTTTCGGTTTACTTAGATTACGTACGATTCGAGACGTTCGTAGTTTAAGTGCCGGTCATGTTCCGTACTTTCGGGTCGTGACAAGGGGGTATCTTTTCTATTACGTAGAGGAACAAAAGGTTTTTGTTTCTCGGCATGCCCACTTTCTGGAACATCAGTTTTTAGAAAAAGAAACAAGTGGGAGCGCAGTAGAACTGGAAGAAATTCTAGAACATAAGCTATTACTGAAAGCTTGGTAGAACCAGAAGTTTCAGGAGAACCGGACATCCCAGCGCCACTCCGCAGGAGTAGTAGGCAGTCTCACCCGCCCGAGAGATACTACGGTTTTCTTATAGATGGGGATCGAGAGGATTGCGTCATTGAAAATGATGAGCCTACTAGCTTCCAGCAAGCCATTCAGAGCGGTGACTAAGTAAAATGGTTGGATGCAATGCGGACCGAGATGGAGTCCATGTACACCAACAAAGTTTGGACTTTGGACATTGCTCCAGAAGGGGTAAAACCCGTAGGCTGCAAACGGATCTTCAGAAAGAAGATTGGTGTAGATGGGCAGGTTGAAACCTATAAAGCTAGACTTGTTGCTAAGGGTTTTCGTCAAAGACCTGGTTTGGACTATGACGAAACCTTTTCTCCAGTGGCTATGCTCAAATCCATTCGGATCCTTCTTGCCATTGCTGCCTTCCACGATTATGAGATCTGGCAGATAGATGTGAAGACGGCTTTTCTAAATGGAAATTTGGAAGAGTGCGTCTATATGGATCAGCCGGAGGGTTTCATTCAGAGTGGGAGCAGCGGTAAAGTGTGCAAGTTGCTTAAGTCCATTTATGGACTGAAGCAGGCATCGCGGAGCTGGAACATCTTCTTTGATGATACTGTTAAAGAATTCGAATTTATCAAAAATCCGGATGAACCATGCATTTACAGTAAGATTGTAGGGAGAACTGTGGTATTCCTCGTCTTGTACGTGGATGACATTCTCCTAATAGGAAATGACATTCTTATGCTACAGTCAGTCAAAGGATTCTTGTCACAGAGGTTCTCCATGAAGGACCCGGGCGATGCCAATTATATTCCGGGGATCCAGATCTATCGTGATAGATCTAAGAGGATGTTGGAACTCTCGCAGTCCGGGTATATCGACACCATACTAAAACGATTCAGTATGGAAGATTCAAAGCGCGGTAATCTACCGGCTTGTCACGGAATCACCCACTCCAATGAGATGTCTCCCAAGACTGATTTGGAAAGGGCTCGCATGTCATCTATACCCTACGCATCTGCGGTAGGCTCTATAATGTATGCGATGTTGTGTACCAGACCAGATGTAGCATACGCACTGAGCGTTGTAAGCCGGGATCAGTCGGACCTAGGGGAGAAACACTGAATAGCAGTAAAGAACATTCTCAAGTACCTGAGAAGGACTAACGAGATGTTCTTGGTGTATGGCGGAAAAGACCTCCAGATCGAGGCCTTTGCTGACTCCAGCTTCCAGAGTGACAAGGATGACTCCAAGTCCATGTCGGGTTATGTCTTTACCCTCAATGGAGGGACGGTTTGCTGGAAGATCTCCAAGCAAGAAACCGTTGCTGACTCAACTATGGAAGCAGAGTACATAGCTGCTTGCGATGCCGCAAAGGAAGCTGTCTGGATGAAGAAGTTCCTCACGGAGCTTCAGGTGGTTCCTACCATTGTTGATCTAATACCGATGTATTGTGATAACAACGGCGATATAGCTTTAGCAAAGGAACCCAGGTCCCATCAGAACTCCAGACACATTTTAAGGCGGTACCACCTGATCAGCGAGATCGTAGATCGCCGGGAGATCGATGTGAAGAGAGTAGATTCGGAGAATAAAACTGCAGATCCATTCATGAAGGCCATACCCCAGACTCAGTTCGAGAGGCTGGTCGAGATGATAGGCCTTCGATACGCCAGTACATGGCCCTAGTGCAAGTGGGAGATTGTTAGTGTATATGCCCTAGAGGCCATTACTGTATCATACTAGTTTGTATATTACTTAATGGAAGCTTGGGATATTCACAGTTGTATAGACAATCTTGCTCAAAATGGTAGTATGCTAATTGGTTTGTTTCTGCTTAAATATGTGCATGTGTTTCTTTTAGCATATCGCTTATACATATTAGTGGAGCCCTTAGGATCTTTGCTTGATTACCAGCGTTGTGATGGCATGTCACGACCCAAGAATGGCCCTAATACTACGCGACGCCTAAAGACGCAACGTAGTAAAAGAAAGCCAAACCCAGAAATCTAAACCATGAGAAATACGGAAAAGATAATATAAATTTTGAAACCATTGAAATCGCAACCCAAATTCTTTAAAAAGTCTTGCTTTCTTTCTTTAAAATTTTAGCAACACCCCATTTTTTTTATAAAGACAAGTCAATATAAATACAACAGAAGAATAAGGACAGTAGAGAAAAAGCTGCATATATAAAGACACCAAATCCACCATAATACACATAACGTCCTCACCAAGTCTCTATGTCAATAATACAACAGTAGATGGAGAGTACAATACAACGAAGGTACAAAATATAATACAGATAACCGTCTAACCCACCTATGCAAAATGGTACTGTGAGCTGATGCGGTATCTGTAGCAAAAGATGGTAGCTGGATAGCTGGATAGGGGAATAGCCTGCCTCGACTACTCTGGGGAAAGACCTGAAACACCTGTGGCACAACGGGGGTGAGTTGCCAACTCGTGAATAGTATAAAACATATGCAGGTAATCGCAGGAATGCACGTACAGCATGAATCTAAGATATGCGATTACAGTAGTAACAATATGTCATGAAATGCTGAGATAAAGAGAGTACACTAGCAGGTACGATCAATAAGTGAAGCAATGATGGCATGATAGTGGTATGCAATGTCAGTGCAATAGAGATATGAGAAAGCAAATATGCAACTATCATAAGGGTACACCACAAGTACTACCAATATAAGAATCTGTGCATAAGATAGGTAATGGTGAGGTGTAGGGTGGAATATGTCACTTTCCACGGAAACCTGACGTCGTGGCAGGGTCACAATCCACTAAGATACTCCAATCCCAAATCCTCAAACCAGGCCCCACATTGGGCACTCACATCAAATAAGTCTCACATCTCCTCAATGTACAATGTCGAGTAATCTCCTATATCCGAATGTACAAGTCACCAATCACATAGGTATATCCAATGTCCAAATCCCAATGAATCACCTAGTATCCCAAGTCCAATCTCAATATGAATCTAACATCCTAAAGATATCTATACATGTACAGAAATAAATATGATGGGGGCAATACACATATATTAGCGTCCCATTCCACTAATATTGGTGTAAGGGTATATATAACAACGGCTAAATCCCCTGTTATATATACAAAAAGGGGTTAAAGAAATATCATGAAACCGTGTGCCAAGCATCGACACAGAAATCCTCGTATATGGGGCTCCGTCAGTCCGGACAGCCCACGGGGTCCGTCTGCAGTGTCGGCCCTCGGCCTCGACAGTACAGGTCATCCCGCATCCATCTCTCTACTCTGGCCAGTAGTCTCCAGACAACTGCCAGGTCCAAACAATCACCGGTAGGTACTCGCCCGCCTCCAGGCTCAATCGGCAAACCCATCGATCTTCTTGCCGAGGGGAACCATACCGGGCCCCGCCATGTACTCTCATACGGCAACCACACCTCGTATGGAGCAGGTAATCAGCACCGATAAAACTCATGGGGGACGCTCGAAATATCATATCAAGGAAACCGGGTTGTTACATGTATGCATAATTTCATGAACTCCCACGGTTCCCAAATCCCGAAAACATCATATGAAATCCAGATAAACAATGCATAAATACAGGAATAGAAGTATGCGATATATCTGAATGCGAGCAGGTAAACACAAGTATATAGCTGAACCAGATGTATGCGAAATCATGATAAGGTACAGCTAAGTAACATCAGTAAATGTGAATATGTGACAACAACTGAATATGCATCTAACATACAGGTGTAGCAAAGTGTAGGTATCTACCTATAGGAACTGATGTCGTATACCCCCCTGGGTATAGTAACATATGTAGGAAATCCCTCCCGGTATAGGTAAAATACGTAGGAGGTATACCTGTAGCTGTATCGCAAGTGAAAATATACCTATCACTAAAGGTATGATACACTATAGGTATACCGATAACTAGATGTCAAGTGAGTCAAATAATGGTAGCTATAAGGGGTAGTGTGTGACATGGCAATTATTGACGGTGTGTGTGTAGCATGCAATCCGTGCTCGTGCAACATGAACCGTCAATAATGTGTGCAGTGTCCTACGGCTGCTAGTCACAGTATATAGCTATATCTAGGAAATGCAGTAAATACGCAATTCTACAATGACGTAGAAAGTGCGACAGGAAGTTGAATCCTAGCCCAGACGCATAACGCCATGCGGGCGATTCCCCTGTAGATGTTATATCTACTCACCTAGACTCCACGCTGGGTGAATCCTGTCACCTGCTCCCCCTGTAGCTGTGTCCGTAGCTCCTGCCTGCACACCTGTAAATACGACATGAAAACACATGTAAGCCAAGATATCCCGCGAAACGCGATATCGAAACGAAACGAGAAACTCGCGTCGCGAACTAAGCGCGCGTGGCACGATACGCTGAATCGTGTGTGTACGCGTCTAAAAACCATCGCGACACGCCGCGATACGCTGGATCACAGAACCCACACACGTATCGCGCGTATCGCGCAAACACAACTAAACACAAAAGCGACATACAGTCCCAGATTTTCCTACAGGCATGATATTACAAGACTAGACATGTCAAAGACCTAGAAAACACAGCAGGGATCCCTACACCCAAACCCCAACACCCTAGCTCCCTTCCTGGCCGCAAATTGCGGCCAGAATGCTAAAATTGGCGGCCTAAAATGGGGTTGGTGGGTTCGTCTTCTGGTGGTGTCATCTAGACCTAACAAGCATGCTCCAGTTTCCTCAATTTTGTTCTGTAGGCATCGGGTCACCAGCAGATCACAGATATCCTATATATCGCTTAAAAACACCAATTTTACACAAAACACAAACTATATGGTATTTTAGTGTAATCTGGGGATTTCTCAGTTGAAGTGGTCTAACTAACACTTAATTAACCTAGGGTAGCTAACCAAATCAACAATTTACCACAATTCCACTTAAACACCATAAACTAGCACTAATCTAGCTAATTAGCACTAATCGACACAAAACCACACATTGCTAAGCAACTAGGGAAAAGGGTTTCAGAATTTACCCTGTAGCACCCTAAGAAACAGGAGAAGAAGTGTGTGGAGGAGGTGAGAGCTTGCTACAACTGCTGAAGCTCCTGTTGCTGCTGCCCTTGCTAGCTGCTGCTGCTGATATTGTTGTTGCTGTTGTGTTGTTGTTGTTGTTTGATGTTGTTGTTGCTGTTGCTGCTGCCGAAGATGATGATGATGATGATGATCCCTGCAGCTGCTGCTGCCACTGCCTGGTGCTGCTGCTGCCAAGGCTTTCTGCTGCTGCTGCTTCTCTCTCTCTCTCTCTCTTGCTCTGCTGATGCTGCTGCTCTCTCTCTCACTCAGCAGTGTGTGTGTGTGTTTGTGAGAGAGTGAGCGAATGAGAGATAGAAAAATGAGGTGGAGAAATGAGAGCACACTCCAAAGACCCCTTCTCACTCTCTCTTTCCTCATTAAATGAGGCATGGCAAAGGCCATGATGCCCCATGCTCTCTCTCTCTCTCTCTCTCCCTCTCTCTCAAAGTCAACCATGCACCAAATACCAATTCAAAATTAAAACCCATTTAAAACTATCATGACACATAAACAAGTAATAAAACTAGGTTAGAGAAAAAGGTTGGTTAACCATGGTTGCTAATCATGGTTTAACCCCAAAAACAACCCTAGTTATCATGCACAAGTGTGTGTGTGCCTAATAAAATTATAATAAAATACACAATAATTAGGATAAAATATTTAAAACTTAATTTGGTAAACTTTTTATTAAAAACCACATTTTAAAATATAATTAGCTATAAAACACATTCTAAGGTGTTACATGGCAGTCACACTAGTGGGGGCTGGGTAATCTACAAGCACATTCTTATACAGGTACCTAGTCGTAGGATTATCGAGACGGGGCATCGATACTCCGGAGTAGACTAGCGTATACGCTTCTCATCCCAGCAGGGGAGATGGTATGTCCCACAGCCATTAGCACGTCGTACTGGAGATAGTATGCTGGTGCTCGTTAGGTTGCGAGTACACTAGACAGGACTCGTCGGGAACTGTTGGTTGGTACTATACCTATCGTCAGATAACAGTTCCTAGGTGACAGGAGTACAGCTTAGTCCGTCGACTTGACACTGCTACTTCGCCTCGAGTGTGTTCCCACTGTACTTTGATTACTACCCTACCATGGCTCAAAGGAGTCATGAAAATAGGTAGTAGTTGGGTGCAGTCCCGAAGCACTTGGATGCAGTAGCTGTTAGATAGGATTCGTCTCTCCCGGTATTGGGGGTTGATATCGTGCTGTGTCTAGGAGAGCCATTACACAAAGTCCCTGTCCAGGGCAAGCGAGAATTACCGGTAGTGTTTCCAGTAGTTTCTCAGGGTGTTATGGGCTACACTCCGGCACGACTTGTACCGCTATTAGAGGTCTGACGTTTACCGCCCCCCTAGGCCCGACATGCGATACTCATAGACGAACAGATCGGACCGTATGGAGATTGTCACATTCAGGCTCAGTAGGAGTTCTGATGGGTTTACCTCATCGGCCTTCTTATCGACATCTACCTGGGGACCGTTACGTACAGCTAGTGCCGCTTGCGGTCTGTGGTTAAACCCACTGCCAGCATAGTGTCGAGTCTTTAGAGTCCCACACAGAGAGTTTCCCTACACCGGGCGAAAGGTGTAGAGGCCGTATGGTTTTACGGCAGGGCTACGATCACTTACGTGCACTTGTGTGCGGATGCTGTTCGGGCAGGCAATGCTAGTGGGCTTTGGTTTAAGCCGGATCCTAGTATTGTATGGATGGATTAGTTTTGTCTTCTGTGCATTCGCATTCTACGGGATGCGGATGCGGGTGTGTATGCACGGTTGTGAGGAGCGAAGAAGAAGGAGGTGCCTCATTAGGGTTTTGACCGTTGGTTCGGTCAAAACCATTATGAGGTGAGGAAAATATTTACTAATCTTTTTAATGATAAATGTGTTATGGCTAATATCTTTGACCATTTGACCATGCTTGACCATTTGACATAGTTGACCATTGTTGACTTGGACTTTTCTTGAGAGCACTAGATCCTTCTTTTGCTTTTGGTTTTATTTTTGTGATGATAATGGTCAAATCAAGGGTAGCCATCAACTTTATCATTATAAGAGATTAGTAATTATCGTGCTTATGGATCAATATCTCTTGCTCATTCTCTCTCTTCAAGTGAGAGCTCCCATTGTTCCTCCTTCTTCTTCCTCTCTTGTATTTTCTATAGCTCTCATGTGTTGAGAAAAATAGAAACAAAATAGACAAACAAATCCACCATCATCTTTTACTCCACCTAGGACTTCAAGAATAGCAAACTTGTTGCCCTAGTTACCTCGGCTTGAGGTGGAGCTCGGACTACAGACTCTTAGGTGGACCGTCTTCGACTCTAGGAGGCCGCGGAGGTGACCAAGATTCGGATCGATCCTCGGAGCTTGCATGGACGAGGAGGACAGCGGAAAGAAGACCCAAATGACTTGTTGCATGAGGTATAATCTCCTAAGCATAGTAGATAGAACCTCTTGTTGTTTGTTAGCAATGGTTTGGCAAAGATCCTCAAGTTTTCGTCCATGCTACCTTGTGTTAAAAATTTGTTTTTTACCTATTCGGCCTCCCCATAAGCACCGGGGTGGGTAACGTGGACTTACAGAAATAAGATAACATGAGCGGATATGCTTGATCTGAGATTGTACGGCGATATGAAAACATAAATACTTATGCCAAGATATGTTATGAGATTAATGAGATATGATGTGAGATTGATATAGATATGATACGAGGTTGATATAGATATGACATGGGATATATATATATATATATATATATATATATATATGTACGTATATATGAGAATGAGAGGTGATATGACGTACGAGACCATAGATCCGTACCCTTGTTTATGTATAGGACGATAGATACTTATTCTGATTTGATAACATCGTAGGATGGATTATACCGTACGTGATAGGATACCGGATGATTGATCCGCACTCTCGACTCGGGGATGATGTATGAGGATTATATCACATCTGATACTACGAGGTTGGATCGCCGACTTATGGATTTGTCTTGATTCGGAGAATCTTGGCTGCTAAACACCTTAGTGGATAATAGGTTATATTTGATGTATCCAGGGGCAGTTACATATCTTATTACCGTTCATGTTATGCTGTATTATTCACCGTGACATAAGTACTATGTTCCAGCATTACCTGTATATGGCTTTGTCTACTAGTATACCTGCACTATTACCGATGATGCGCATATTATACTTATACAGATTTGCCGGCTCACACATTCATCATCGGTAATTGCCATGACACTTATGTAAGTCCATATTGCGACCCCCGGTTCTTACGGGGAGGCGGAAACGGTATAAAAAAAAACAAATTTTTATCGCAAGAGGCAACATGGACTAAACAAGGTCGGGATCGTGTCTAAACTAAACTAGCATGCAAGCTAAAGAGTCTTAGCTACTCGGATGAAGGTTATACCTAAACTTGAACTCCTTCTTCTTCAAACCTTGTAGAGGTTGATGGTTCTCTTCTTGTCGCCTTCTTCCGTCGAAAATGGATCCACCTTGAAGGTTCAACCTTTGGGCTCTTCCTCGATCTTTGAGTGAACTAGGGTTTCCGGCTTGCTAAACCTTGATCCTAGAATGAGTAGAGAGTAACTAGGGGTTGTTTTTCTTTTCAAGGTGATGGATTCTCAACACATGAGAAGGGTTCACCTTGAGCTTGAGGAAGAAGAAGATGAAGAGAGGAGAGAGAAGCTAAATGAGATAATGAGCTAGGTTTTTCTTTCTTGCAACCATAATGCAAAAAGAAAAGAATTATCTAAATAATAATAATTCAAAATAAGAATAGTTGATGGTAATTTAGAATGACCACTATCATGCTTCTTTAAATGAAGTGTAAGCATGAATCAAGGAGGATCTTTCAAAGCATGATGGTGGTCAATGGTCAACAAGTCAACCAAGGTCAATAAGTCAACAAAAATCAACCATAACATAATTCTCATTTAATTACTATTATTAATAGATAATTCATAAATCCATTAGGGTTTGGAAAAAGATAACTGTCAACTGTGCATACGTACCCGTTCCGAAACCCTAATGAAAAATCTCATCCTCCGCCTCAAGCAACTGTGCATACACACCTGCATTCTCGTTCCGAGAAACAAGAATACCGAGATATAAAAGCAACCCCCAAAACATATACCAGTATCTGGCTCAAACCAGAGCCTGCCAGTATAATCCGTCCGGACTCCAAACGTGCACAAGTGCGCGGATGAGAACGAACCCTGTCGCAAAACCATGCGACCTCTACTCTGTTTTGCCCAGAGGCGAATACCCTCTGTGTGGGACTCTAAAGACTCGGCACTACGCTGGCAGTGGGTTTAACCACAGACCGCAAGCGGCACTAGCTGTGCGTAACGGTCCCCAGGTAGATGCCGACAAGAAGGCTGACGAGGTGAAACCCCATCTGTACTCCTACTGAGTCTGAATGTGACAGTCTCCGTACAGTCCGGTCTGTTCGTCTGATACATCGCATGTCGGGCCTAGGGGGCGGTAAAACGTCAGTCCCCAAATAGCGGTACAAGTCGTGTCGGAGTGAAACCCAAAACACCCTGAGATAACACTGGAACCTACCAGTGTATCTCGCTTTCCCTGGCCAGGGACTACTCGTGTAATGGCTCTCCTAGACACAGCGCGATGTCAACCCCCAATACCGGGAGAGACGAATCCTGTCTAACCGGCACTGCCTCCAAGTGCTTTGGGACTGCACCCAACCACCACCTGTTTGCACGACTCCTTTGAGCCGTGGTAGGGTAGTGATCAAAGTGCAGTGGGAACACACTCGAGGCGAAGTGCTAGTGTCAAGTCAGCGGACTAAGCTGTACTCATGTCACCTGGGAACTGATGACTGACGATAGGTATAATACCAACCTGTCAGTTCCCGACGAGTCCTGTCCAGTGTACTCGTAACCTAACGAGCACCCGTATACTATCTCTAGTACGACGTACTGATGGCTGTGGGACAGACCATCTCCCACACTGGGATGAGAAGCGCATACGCTAGTCTACTCCGGAGTATCGATGCCCTGTCTCGATAGTCCTGCGACTAGGGACCTGTATAAGGATGTGCTTATAGATTACCCAGCCCCCACTAGTGTGACTGCCATCACAACGCTGGTAATCAAGCAAAGATCCTAAGGGCTCCACTAATGCGTATAAGTGATATAGTAAAATAAACACAAGTACACATTGAAGTAGAAACAAACCAAGTAGCATACTACTATATTGAGCAAGATTGTTTATACAAGGTGAATATCCCAAGCTTCCATTAAGTAATATACAAACTAGTATGATACAGTAATGGCCTCTAGGGCATATACACTAACAATCTCCCACTTGCACTAAGGCCATGTACTGGCGTATCGAAGACCTATCATCTCGATCAGCCGCTCGAACTGAGTCTGGGGTAGGGCCTTGGTGAATGGATCTGCAGTGTTCTCTTCTGAAGCAACCCTCCGAACCTCGATCTCCTTGCGATCGACGATCTCCCTGATCAGGTGATACCGCCTCAAGATGTGCCTGGATCTCTGATGGGACCTGGGTTCCTTTGCTAAAGCTATAGCCCCATTGTTGTCGCAATACAGAGGTATTGGGTCAACAATGGACGGAACCACCTGAAGTTCTTTTAAGAACTTCCTTATCCAGATAGCTTCTTTTGCGGCATCAGATGCAGCAATGTATTCCGCTTCCATAGTCGAGTCTGCAACGGTTTCCTGTTTGGAGCTCTTCCAACATACCGCCCCTCCATTGAGGGTGAAGACAAAACCCGACATGGACTTGGAATCATCCTTGTCACTCTGGAAGCTGGAGTCAGCAAAGGCCTCGATCTGGAGGTCTTTTCCGCCATACACCAAGAACATCTCCTTAGTCCTTCTCAGGTACTTGAGAATGTTCTTTACCGCTATCCAGTGTTTCTCCCCAGGGTTTGACTGATACCGGCTTACCACGCTCAGTGCATAAGCTACATCCGGTCTGGTACACAACATCGCATACATTATAGAGCCTACCGCAGAAGCGTAGGGTATAATAGACATGCGATCCCTCTCCAAATCAGTCTTGGGAGACATCTCTTTAGAGAGGGTGATCCCGTGACAAGCCGGTAGGTTACCGCGCTTGGAATCTTCCATACTGAATCTTTTCACTATGGTGTCGATGTACCTGGACTGAGAAAGTCCTAATATCCTCTTGGATCTATCACGATGGATCCGGATCCCCAGGATGTATGAGGCATCACCCAGGTCTTTCATGGAGAACCTGTGTGAAAAGAACCCCTTGACAGATTGTAGCATAGGAATGTCATTTCCTATTAAGAGAATGTCATCCACGTATAAAACGAGGAATACTGCAATTCTCGCTACAAATCTACTATAGATGCATGGTTCATCTGGATTTTTGATAAAGCCAAATTCCTTGACCGTCTCATCAAAACAGATGTTCCAACTCCGTGATGCCTGCTTTAGTCCATAGATGGACTTAAGCAACTTGCACACCTTTCCGCTGCTCCCACTCTGAATGAAACCCTCTGGCTGATCCATATAGACACACTCCTCTAAATTTCCATTTAGAAAAGCGGTCTTTACGTCCATCTGCCAAATCTCATAATCGTGGAAGGCAACAATGGCAAGAAGGATCCGAATGGATTTCAGCATAGCCACTGGAGAAAAGGTTTCGTCATAGTCCAAGCCAGGTCTTTGACGGAAACCCTTTGCTACAAGTCTATCTTTATAGGTCTCAACCTGTCCATCTACACCAATCTTCCTTTTGAAGATCCACTTGCATCCTACGGGTTTTACCCCGTCTGGAGCAATGTCCAACGTCCATACTTTGTTGGTGTACATGGACTCCATTTCGGTCCGCATTGCATCCAGCCATTTTACCGAGTCAACGCTCTGAACGGCCTGCTGGAAGCTAGTAGGCTCATCATAATCTATGATGCAATCCTCTCTATCCCCGTCTATGAGAAAACCGTAGTATCTCTCGGGCGGATGAGACTGCCTACTACTTCTGCGGAGCGGCATAGGAATGTCCTGTTCTCTCGAACTTACTGGCTCTTCCAAGCTTTCAGTAATAGCTTGTGTTTCTGGAATTTCTTCCAGTTCTATTGCGTTCCCACTTATCTGAGTTTCCAAAAACTCAGTTTCCAAGAAGCGGGCATGTTGAGAAACAAAAACCTTTTGTTCCTCAGCGGAATAGAACAGATACCCCCTGGAGTTCTTTGGGTATCCCACAAACTTGCACTGTACTGATCGTGCCTCGAGCTTGTCCGCATGCTGCTTTTTTACAAAAGCTGGACATCCCCATATCTTAAGGTACTTAAGACAGGGTTTCTTCCCACTCCACATCTGATATGGAGTGGTAGGCACAGTCTTGGTGGGAGCCTTGTTCAAGATATATGCAGCTGCTTCTAGTGCATAGCCCCAGAAAGATCGCGGTAACTCAGCCTTACTCATCATGGAACGAACCATATCCAATAGGGTTCGATTCCTCCTTTCCGATACACCGTTATGTTGCGGAGTGTATGGAGGAGTACGCTGAGAGAGAATTCCATTCTCTTTTAAATAGTCCAGGAACTCGGCACTCAAGTATTCTCCACCTCGATCCGATCTTAGAATCTTAATACTTTTGCCTGTTTGTTTTTCAACTTCATTCTTGTAATCCCGAAATTTCTCAAAGGCTTCGGATTTGTGCTTCATTAAGAAGACATGTCCATACCTAGAGAAATCGTCTGTGAAAGTAATGAAGTATGAATAACCGCTTCGCGCATGTGTAGACATTGGAACACACACGTCACTGTGTATGAGTCCCAAGAGCTCGCTCGCTCTTTCTCCGTGTCCAGTGAACGGAGTCTTTGTCATCTTTCCCATGAGACAAGATTCACAAGTGGCATAAGACTGATACTCGAACGGATCCAAGTATCCTTCTTTATGTAACTTAGTCAACCGTGTCTCATTGATGTGACCCAGTCTACAATGCCATAAGAAAGCCTGATTAATATCTGGAGACTTTCTTTTGTGTGTATTCTGGACATTGAAAATCTGTGGTTGGTTCAATACGTATATACCATTGCTCAGTGTACCTGACCCAATCAGAACTTGATTAAGGTGAATGTTTACAACATTACTTACAAACGCAAATTCATAACCTTCTTTTGAAACCAAAGATACAGAAATGATATTACAAGTTGCGTTGGGTACAAAAAAGCAATTACGCAAAACCAAAACATGCCCATCTGACATTCCCAGGTGATAGTCCCCCACGGCTTTAGCATCCATGCTAGCTCCGTTTGCAACTCTGAGGGTCATGTCACCTTCCTTCAAAAACCTACGATTTCTCAACGCCTGCAATGAATTACAGATATGAGATCCTGATCCGGTATCCAATACCCAGGAAGTAGAGTTTATAGAAAGACAGTTTTCAATAACATACACACCTGAAGCTGAAGCCGCAACCTGCTTCAGTTCCTGTGTCCTGGCTTTCCAAGCCCTGCAATCTTTCTTCCAGTGTCCACTCTTGTGACAATAGAAGCATTCCTCTTTACCCACAAGCTTCCCCGCAATCTTTGTTGCCAATTCTTTTCCCTTCGTACCCACTTTACTAACACCGCCTCTTGGTTTGGCGGGGGCTTTCCTCCTCTTTCCCTTGGCTTTCGCCTTGGACCTAGAGGAAGAAGATCCTCCTACAAACAAAGCGGGTGTTTCCTTACCCTTCTGTAGGGTGCCCTCTGCGCTCCTCAGCATGTTGAGGAGTTCTGAAAGTTCAACTTCTTTTTCTTGCAAGTTGAAATTCAGTATGAACTGGGCGTAAGTGGATGGAAGGGACTGGAGAATTATATCCGTGTAGTGTTCACTGTCCAACGTGGTCCCAAGTTCCGCGAGCTCCTCAGTGTAGCCAATCATCTTAAGCACGTGGTCCGCTACCGATGATCCGACGGCCAACTTTGTCGAAAACAACTTCTTCGACACTTCGTATCTTGCGATACGAGACTGCTCTCCATACAGTTCTTTTGTATGGAGAAATATGGATTCCAAATCCATATTCTCGTGCCTCCTCTGATGTTCGTTGTCCATCGAGGCAAGTACGAGGCATCTGGCCTTCGCGCTGTCAATCTCCCAAGTCTTATGGATTTCCTTATCCGCGACGCTGGAGGTGGGACTTGGGACGGGGGGAGCTTTGGTGGTAAGAAGATACCCCAGCTTGTCGTAAGTGATTGCCAACTTGACATTCCTGAGCCAATCTTTGTAGTTTGGCCCTGTCAATATGTTTTTATCTAGAATCAACTTAAGTCCAGTCATTTCGATTTGGTCGCTGCAGGGGGGAGAGAAGGAACACTTTAGCACGATGCTCTTGCAAGTTTAGAATGGTTTTTAATTTGTCTAAACAGGATGGCTCCCACTGTCTCTCGAATCCCTCCTCAAACCACAAAGGAAGAATTAGCCGGGATCAATCCCACCGTGCAATACTTGCTTAACCGTTCAGCCAGGCCAGTGTCGGTACTTCGAGGGAGGTTTTCCAACGCTTTCGCGAAGTTCCTTAATTAAATAACCTCTTTTCTCTGGGGGCGTAGCCCCGCTGACACCTTTCTAGGCACCTACTAGGTTTATAGCATTGATCGTCTAGTGAGAAATTTCCCGAGGAGTAGCATATACTCACAGTAGGATCATGATCCAAATATCATCGTGTGACGAAACTGAAGGAATCCTACCAGAATCACCACACTCCAAATGGTATGCAAATCTAGCAAGTTTCTGTACTTATGAAACTCCCGATGTGGATTTTTGCCCCATGCTCTTATGATCTTGATGAAGGTCAACAAATCATAAGTCACATGTCAAGTTCTGCCCGTCATTATCCAGGTTAATTTGAGCCCACCCGTATATACCCTTGACGAAGGTCAACAAGGCAACACGACTGTCACAAACCAACGCATCTATCTATGCCACATATGAACACCCAACAGCTACCAAACTCTATGCCTTGACGAAGGTCAACAAACATAGCTTGAATACTATTGAATATTCATACGAAACGACGGAGGGCTACGAATGGTTTTGGCAAAACCGTGAATGTAGTGAACTTGATATAATCGATGGAACGAGATAGCTTTTAGAAGGAGTGGCTCAAGCTCCGCATTTAAAAGTTAGTTTTGAAAAGAACCGAGTGGTTTTTCGAAAATGTTCCAACGATTTTAACTTGGTTTATTATCTTGCATTAGTTCTTTTAATGCGTGATATTCTTGCATTAGTACTTTTAATGCGTCCCATCATTTAAAACCTACCATTGCAGAAAACAACCAAAATATGACGTACGCTTATGCCATTCGCATTCGCTACGGGGTCCCGTCATCACTCGTTAGGTTACTTAACTAACGACAGAGCGGGGGCTGGGCTAGCGCGGCTGTAAAACATAAGCAACGCCTAAATAGAAAGCAATGATAGACATTACAGATCACAGATGAATACATTGGATATACTAGCAATCCGCAATCCTTTCGAGCCTGAAACGAAAAGCGGATAACACGGTCGCGGTGAATAGCCAATACCCCACCCAAGACCCCTACGGGTGCGGCAAACTACCCGCCAAGTACCCGGCAGTTTGTGCACCCCCTCCATGGGTCTATCCTAGGAGCAAAAACAGTAAAAAGAATTATACAATGACGGCTACAACCCCGACCCGGTTGTGCGGCCAAACAAATAATAATTATTACATCAATTTACATTTACAATGAATGAAAGAAAAACAAAAGCTCATCTCACATCCAACCCCGGCTATTCACCCGCGACAGTCCAACACATTCATATACACATTCCAATATCAAACACAGATCATGTATAACCCCGACTAATCGTCTTATAGCGATTAGCCGACGTTCAATACATGCAAGCATCACAGATATAACCATCATAGTCAAAGTGCAGTGAAGTTCGGAAAAATACGGAATTATAGGACCCCAAAAGCAAATTTCTGTTCTGGAAAATCTGGGCACATATAATATATTTTAAAAATCCCAAAACCAACACACAAACACACTGCACGAAAAACGATGCACAGAAGACGACAAAGCGCGGCGCTTCCGCGGCACATGCCTACCTCGTGCGGCGGAAGCGCGGCGGTTTGGATGAATTAGGGTATCGTTTTTCTTGGGTGTTCACACAAAACCCTGAGCCGAATTTACAAGTATAAAGTTTTTCATTTAGAGCAGAAAAAATTTTAACAGAAACTTAGGGTTTTGTTTTTCCGGTTTTGTGACTTTTTCGGTTCCGAACTTCGTTACACTTCACTACCAAGCTAGTTTAAGTTTAGTTAGGCTCTGATACCACTGTAAGTCCATATTGCGACCCCCGGTTCTTACGGGGAGGCGGAAACGGTATAAAAAAAAACAAATTTTTATCGCAAGAGGCAACATGGACTAAACAAGGTCGGGATCGTGTCTAAACTAAACTAGCATACAAGCTAAAGAGTCTTAGCTACTCGGATGAAGGTTATACCTAAACTTGAACTCCTTCTTCTTCAAACCTTGTAGAGGTTGATGGTTCTCTTCTTGTCGCCTTCTTCCGTCGAAGATGGATCCACCTTGAAGGTTCAACCTTTGGGCTCTTCCTCGATCTTTGAGTGAACTAGGGTTTCCGGCTTGCTAAACCTTGATCCTAGAATGAGTAGAGAGTAACTAGGGGTTGTTTTTCTTTTCAAGGTGATGGATTCTCAACACATGAGAAGGGTTCACCTTGAGCTTGAGGAAGAAGAAGATGAAGAGAGGAGAGAGAAGCTAAATGAGATAATGAGCTAGGTTTTTCTTTCTTGCAACCATAATGCAAAAAGAAAAGAATTATCTAAATAATAATAATTCAAAATAAGAATAGTTGATGGTAATTTAGAATGACCACTATCATGCTTCTTTAAATGAAGTGTAAGCATGAATCAAGGAGGATCTTTCAAAGCATGATGGTGGTCAATGGTCAACAAGTCAACCAAGGTCAATAAGTCAACAAAAATCAACCATAACATAATTCTCATTTAATTACTATTATTAATAGATAATTCATAAATCCATTAGGGTTTGGAAAAAGATAACTGTCAACTGTGCATACGTACCCGTTCCGAAACCCTAATGAAAAATCTCATCCTCCGCCTTAAGCAACTGTGCATACACACCTGCATTCTCGTTCCGAGAAACAAGAATACCGAGATATAAAAGCAACCCCCAAAACATATACCAGTATCTGGCTCAAACCAGAGCCTGCCAGTATAATCCGTCCGGACTCCAAACGTGCACAAGTGCGCGGATGAGAACGAACCCTGTCGCAAAACCATGCGACCTCTACTCTGTTTTGCCCAGAGGCGAATACCCTCTGTGTGGGACTCTAAAGACTCGGCACTACGCTGGCAGTGGGTTTAACCACAGACCGCAAGCGGCACTAGCTGTGCGTAACGGTCCCCAGGTAGATGCCGACAAGAAGGCTGACGAGATGAAACCCTATCTGTACTCCTACTGAGTCTGAATGTGACAGTCTCCATACAGTCCGGTCTGTTCATCTGATACATCGCATGTCGGGCCTAGGGGGCGGTAAAACGTCAGTCCCCAAATAGCGGTACAAGTCGTGTCGGAGTGAAACCCAAAACACCCTGAGATAACACTGGAACCTACCAGTGTATCTCGCTTGCCCTGGCCAGGGACTACTCGTGTAATGGCTCTCCTAGACACAGCGCGATGTCAACCCCCAATACCGGGAGAGACGAATCCTGTCTAACCGGCACTGCCTCCAAGTGCTTCGGGACTGCACCCAACCACCACCTGTTTGCACGACTCCTTTGAGCCGTGGTAGGGTAGTGATCAAAGTGCAGTGGGAACACACTCGAGGCGAAGTGCTAGTGTCAAGTCAGCGGACTAAGCTGTACTCATGTCACCTGGGAACTGATGACTGACGATAGGTATAATACCAACCTGTCAGTTCCCGACGAGTCCTGTCCAGTGTACTCGTAACCTAACGAGCACCCGTATACTATCTCTAGTACGACGTACTGATGGCTGTGGGACAGACCATCTCCTACACTGGGATGAGAAGCGCATACGCTAGTCTACTCCGGAGTATCGATGCCCTGTCTCGATAGTCCTGCGACTAGGGACCTGTATAAGGATGTGATTATAGATTACCCAGCCCCCACTAGTGTGACTGCCATCACAACGCTGGTAATCAAGCAAAGATCCTAAGGGCTCCACTAATGCGTATAAGTGATATAGTAAAATAAACACAAGTACACATTGAAGTAGAAACAAACCAAGTAGCATACTACTATATTGAGCAAGATTGTTTATACAAGGTGAATATCCCAAGCTTCCATTAAGTAATATACAAACTAGTATGATACAGTAATGGCCTCTAGGGCATATACACTAACAACTTACACAGTAGAACTTCTATATCACGGTATTATTCTTAACTGTAAAGTACATTCATTGTTCAATAATTATCACATGACATGCTTACATGATAATACTTGAGATGTTTACAGTACTGTTCTATGTTGCATATACTATACTTTAGGTTGCATGCTTTGTGATGCTATTTTCATGAGATCTTTGGATTTGAGAACCGCGGTTATATTTCAAAGGTAATTATGTATTGTTTTAAAAATGCGGTTTCTCGTGATATGATATTTCGTGTCCACCATGAGTTTTCTCGGTTCTGAGCTATGTGATACCCGATTCGAAGAGTGAGGAGGAACTGTCTGTGGGTACATGTTGGACCCGGTAAGGTACCCTGGGGCAAGAAGATCGTGGAGTAGACGATGAGCCTGGTAGGGGATGTACTACCTATCGGTGATAGTTTGGACCCGGCGGTTATCCGGAGGATACCGACCGGAGTCGTGAGATCAGATGGATATAAGGGCCGATCCGATGATGCGGCGCCTGAGATATGAGGATTTACGTGTCGATACTGGACACGGGTTTCATGATGTTTCGAGTGTCGATGTTGGACACTCAGGTTTCATAATGTTGATGTGTCGATGCTGCATACGGGTTGCATGATGTTTCAAGTGTCGATGTTGGACACTTAGGTTTCATGAGGTTGATGTGTCGTTGATGGACATATGTTGCTTGATACACATGCATACATGCATACATTTAAGATGACTATCATTACTTGTTGTTATTGGCACGACTCTATTGTTGATACATATGCATACATGGTCATCCTAGATACCATAGTATTACATTCATGATACAGCAGGACCTAGGGATCGTTGTCCATTCGATTTGTACCTGCTGATATTTTCTACTCACGAGTTAGTGTTGGCTATAGTGCCCTCAAGTCAATTATTGTAATCGCAGGCACGCGATTGTGATGATTGAGGGAGGACCTCTACGGGTAGAACAATCTTACTCAATATGATAGTATGCTATCTGGTTTGTCTTTATCATCATGCACATTCATTATGTGGTATTACATATCACTATTACATGTTGATAGAGCCCATAGGATTCTTGATTGATTACCAGCATTATGATGGCGATCATATACGTGGGAGCTGGGTGGTCTATAAGCACATCCTTAAATGTTCCCAGTCGAGGGAGTATCGAGACTGGGCATCGATACTCTGGAGTAGACTAGTGTATACTTATCGAGACTCCGATGAGGGGCGGTGTCCGGTCTCACAAGCCATTGGTGTCAGTTAGTCACCTAAGATAGTATATAAGTGCTCATTAGGTTAAAAGTTACACTGGACGGACTCGCCGGGAACATGCTAGATGGTATTATACCTATTGTCAGATAGCAGTTCTCAGGTGACATGAGTACAGGTTAGTCTCTCGACATGAGATCGTCATTTGTCTCGTGTGAGTTTCCACTGTGCTTTGATTACTACCCTACCACGGCTCGAAGGATTCGTGCAAACATGTTTTAGTTGGGTACAGTCCCGAGACACATGGAGGAAGTGAGCGGATCATCGAGGATTCGTCTCTCTTGGTATTGGGGTTTGATGTCACGCTGTGCACGGGTGGCCATCTCCAGAAATCCTTAGCCAAGGTAGACGAGAATTACTGATTTGGATCTATAGTTTCTTAGTGGGTGATGGACTTCATACCGACATGAAATATCGCGTTATTAGGGGTCTGACTTTATCCACCCCCTAGATCCGATATGCGATACTCTTAGAAGAACAGACTGGACTGTATGGAGATTGTCACTGAAAGGCTCAATAGAGGCTCGGATGAGTTTCTTCGTCGGCTTTCTTTTCGCTCAATACCTGGGTAGCCGTTACGTACAGCTAGTGCCGCTGACGTGCTTGTGGTTAAACCCACTGCCAGCATATTGACGAGTCTTTAGAGTCCCACACAGAGGGTTTCCTTGGTTCTAGCGAAATGATGTAATAGCCGTATTGGATACGTGCAGGGCTCCGATCGAATGATTGTACTAGTTACCCGGACTTTCGATCGGACGGTTGATAATACTAGCTGGCTCGGGATTGAGCCGGATTATAAAATCAGGTATTGATTTAATAATTTATGTATATGTATTTCGATATGTATATTCTAGTATTATGTTCATTGTGTTATTCTATCTCTTTGGGTATTCGTATTTTGGTACGAATACGGGTATATATATACAGTAGAGTGTAATCCGTATTTATATGGAAAACATTCTAGAAGGTGGACACCTCATTTTAGATTTATCCATTTATTAAATTAAATGGAAATGAGGTGCAAAGGTAGAGAGGGAAGTATGGTGAAAACTATGCTTCAATAGTGTTCCACAAATGAATTAACAATTCATTTGTGCAAACTATTCAAGCATGGTTGATTTTATTTTATTGAAAAAATGAGTAATACAAAACCATGCTTCATGGTTTGCTCTCTTTTTTGGATGGATGGATGGTCATTTTTTACATGAGATTTCATTCTCACCATTTGGTTTTCACTCTCCTCACTTCTTTTCTTGAGCTCCTCCACCTTCATCTTCAACCTACTCTCTACAATCTCATGTGTTGAGAATCAAGAGAGGAGGTGAGATAGATACACACATAGAACACTTCGCTACATCCTAGACACTCTAGATTAGCAACCTAGAGTCCCTAATTGCTTCACTAGATTCTTAGTGTGGAGCTAGAGTCATGAGCTACATCCCTCGGGTGGATTATCTTCGACGGAGGAAGACTAGCGGCCAAGTTCAATCGAGGACGTCTCAAGGAGCTTAGAAAGATGGTAGAAGACCGAAGGACACAATTCATTCGGTATAACACTTCTAACCATGTAGCTAGTATATCTTTTGTAGCTTGTATCGGTTTATGGTTTCAATTCTAGGAAGGGTTCGTTAGCGCCAGTTTTTTAGATGCTAATTTTTGTTCCGCATCGGCCACGGTAGATGGCCAGGGCAGTAGCAAACCCCAACATGGTATCAGATCCATCCCATAAGCCTTTACTAGCTAGCTTGCACAAGTTTAAAGTATCGATCGACGGAATTTTCCAAATTGTATTTCCAAAATTGTTGCTTGCTGTTCGAATTTCAAAGTTGTTCAAAAAAATTTTCTGGTTCTATTAAAATTATGTGCAGGCAAAAATAGAGATAATAAAAAAATTTGGGCACCTAACTCCAAAATTCGGCGGCGGAACAGAAGTAAAATAGCACATTTTGTGGCTGAACCGCCGCGTTTTTTGGGCTACAGTGCCCCAAAATTTTACAGTGCTCTAGTTCATGGAAATATGATTTTTTGGATGTATGTTTTTGGCCCAGATTTGTTTGAGTGCTGGTTTGCATTTGGGGCCAATATGGAAAAGTTTTTGTCGATAGAAATTTTGAATACATGTTTGTCAGTGCATATGTTAATATCTGCGACCGTGAATATCATTGAGCGGTACAACCCGACTAGTTGCTATATGTTCAACTAGACGGGTTTACGAACGTGGTATTCACGTTGATGTTTTGAGTTGTGCTGATATTGTGGATGGATTGTCATGGTGGATAGCCTATAGTGCAATGGTAGTAGTACAGTTCAGATTCATTTGTATATTCGTTATTGCGGGACGAGCGTCTGACATGTGGACAGCCATCTTTGCCAGATTGTATATTCTTTTATTGGGGCACGACCGGGTTGAGGTCAATGTGGCCATTGTATATATACTTTTCTTTTCTGTACTAGGATTACCCCGTGGTGGAGTGCTCGAGTAGCCGGGTTCTAGAAGGAAACGAGCCCGCATCTCATGGCATTGAGATGGGTGTGGCCTTACTCTAGAATTGGCGGGCTATTCGCCGCACTCTTAGGGGGTATAGGATGACCCATTGAGGGGTGTTCAAGTTTCCGGATTCCGTGAAGTGATGGGTGGCCCATACACTTTGTTGATTGGGGTTGCCTCACTTCTGGGATTGGAAGGTAACTTGCCGCACTCGTAGGGGTCTTGGTTATACATTGCACAGGCTATCCACACGACCGGGGAACGTCGGGTTTCATTTGCGGCTCAAAGGAAACCCGGGGCTCCTAGATTATCCATTATTCTGTATTGCTTATCGCTTTTCTGTGATGTTGCTCATATCTTGCTTGGGACGAATGCTATATATATATATATTTATATATACTAGTAGATGTTGTATATGTTTTGCATCCGCGCTGGTCCAGCCCCTGCTTTGTCGTTAGTTAAGTAACCCAACGGTGCATGACGGGGCCCCGTGGCGAATGTGGATGGTATATACGTACATTGTATTTTCGTTCTTTTCTGGTGTGATATGGTTTAATTGATGGGACTGCATTAATTTTGATTAATACAAGAAAAAAATAAACCTAAATGATGTTGTTGGAACCAATTTTTGAAAACAGTTATTACAGATGTTTCTTTTTGCTTTGCATAGCGGTATTCAGTTATGAATATCCAGCACCTCATTCGATGAGGCAAGAGCCGAGATCCCTTTATAGGGAGTGACCTCTTGGGCAAAAGTTTGCGTTTTTGTAATAACTTCACTATAGTCGATTCTTTTGCTTTGCATCGCGGTATTCGGTTAGGAATATCCTGCATCTCATTCGATGAGGATGAGCCTAAATCCCTTCACAGGGAGTGACCTCTTTGGCAAAAGTTTACGTGACTATGAACTACTCGGTTTTCTTCAAAACTATGGATTTCTACAAAACCACTCGTTTTAAAATTGCGGAGCTTAAACCACTCTTTTTTCAGAAACTGCTCGGGTTCCTTCAACGATATCAAGTTCATTACGTTAAAGGTTTTTCGCCAAAAACTAGCCGTAGCCCTCCGTCATTTCCTACAAGTAGTACTTAGTATTCGTGCTGCGTTTGTTGACTGTGTCAAGACGTAGTGTGCGGTAGCTAAGTGATGCTTGTTTGTATCATGCAATGTGATTGGTTAGGACAGTCGTGTAGCCTTGTTGACTGTATCAAGGGCTTGTACTGGTAGGTTTAATGCAATCAAGATAATGACGGGTTGAACTTGAATATGACCTTTTGATTTGTTGACCGTGTCAAGGTCACTTAGGTCCTAAGGGCAAAAACCACATCGGGAGTTTCAAATATACAGGAAACTTTCCAGGCATGCGCATACCTTCTGGAGTGTGGTGACTTGAGTGGCTTTCATCAAGTTATCATGCGATAATAGTTGGATCCCGATTCCCACTGATGAGTAGGTGTTACTCCTCGGGTTATTTTCAGATGATCCCAACTAATTCTCCTTTTAGGATTTGAAGGAGAATTCGAGGAAACAGTGGGAGTCATCCTAATTAGATAAAGTGATTAACCAATCTAATCTAGGTTAGAGTGCACGCTGATTGTTTCTTTTCTCTCTTTCTTTGGCAGCGACCATGACCCGACCCTAAACTAAAACTCATGAACCAAGTTAATCGAACCTTCTTACACACTTTAGCTTTGGATTGTCATTTAGTCGCGTATATCCCTGCCGCTCCTATTTTCCCTTTGCATTTCTTCAGAACACTCTGTATCACTTCGAAGATCCATATTTCTTGGATATGCCATCGTATAGTTACATACGAACTCGAAGGAACTTGTTTCAGTTCGAGGATGGTTTCCGGTTCTGGAGAAATTGAATAGGATTATTCGGTTGTCTTTTCTCTTTACCTTCTCTCAGGTTGTGAGAGCTCCTAATGTTAGGAGAGTACACTTATTATGCTTATTGGATAGTCTTCTTCCAAACCTTAGGCAAGTGCCGAAAGGTAGGGAAGGAAGAAAACCAATTAGCCTAAGTGTTGTGTACAGAAAGTAATAAGTAAAGACATATAAAGGGATTAGAGTGAGGGAAAAGGAAATTGCGACTACTATCATTCACGACAAAGCCGCGTATATCCCTGCCACTCCTACTTCCCCTTTGCATTTCTCCAGAATACTCCGTATCACTACAAAGATCCATATTGCTTGGATGTGCCATCATATAGTTACATACGAACTCGAAGGAACTTATTTCAGTTCGAGAATAGTTTCCGGTTCGGGAGAAATTGAACAAGATTATTCGGTTGTCTTTTATTTTTCCCTTCTCTCTGGTTGCGAGAGCTCCTAGTGTTAGGAGAGTACACCTATTACGCTTATTGGATAGTCTTCTTCCAAATCTTAGGCTGGTGATGAAAGGTTGGGAAGGAAGAAAACCAATTAGCCTAAGTATGGTGTACAGAAGGTAATAAGTAAATACATATGAAGGGATTAGAGTGAGGGCAAGAAAATATATGGTTACTGTCATGAATCTGGATAGTGGAAGGGGCATTACTAGGATTACCCAGACACCTTTTCGAAACATTTTTATGTTTTAGTTTTACTGTGCGGTGTTAATTAAAAACTGTTTTCCCAATTAGATTCTGACTCCAGGGTATGTATTTACCAGATTTGATTCTCACATCTGTATGGCATTACAGATACTGAGTGAGAGTAAAATATTGGGAATTTGGTGAGTAGATCCTCAATATATCGGAATTCTTTTTAATTGGTGATATTTGAGGAAATCACCTGGGTTTTTCTTGACGGCAAATATTTGGTTTTGAATTCCCGTCATTATGTACCAATTTCTAACTGATATATATATCTGTACGTTTATTTTATAAAGTAAGATATAACTTTTTAAAATTATGTCTATGACATTTACCCATATCAGTTGATGGTTAGGTAAGGAGCATTCAACAACGGTGTAATTCTTCTTAACCATAACACAGTTGTCAACCTACGACACACAGGGTTTGAGTTATTAAACTCAGAGGACTTATACAAAGTATTGCATGTTGTCCGGTGTCCGTTAGGACAAAGGGGTTGGTACTCGTACTATATTCTGTTTACTCACGACTTCTCTAGTTTTAGACAAGTATTTCGTTGAAATACAAGGTCCAAATTTTGAGAAGTTATAGGTATAAGAATAAAGTAGAGAACCATATGTTGCAAATATTATGATTCTTCAAGGTGATCGATGATTTAGATACTTGTGCTAGGTATTCCGTCGTAAGTAACAGTTTTGAGAACTTACTTCTTTATCAGGTTACTTATACGTGGATGCGTTCCTTGATGAGTAATGCTGCTTGGCCTTCTTCCATTTTATCGATATGCACTGGAAACGGCTGCATTTATTTTGAATCTGGTTCAAATTAAATTAGTGCCTTTGTTTCTATATTGGATATAGAATGGATTCATATCTTGACGATGTTAAGGTATATGGAGTTGTCCGGCCTATGCTTAAAACCAGAATTTGGATAAACTCAAGGCACTTTTCAGTAATGGCTTTGTGGGTTATCCCGGGCTTTGACGGGGGTTAAAATTCTACCATTTGGAGAATCAATAGTTATATTGTTCTTAACTCGCCACCTCTTTAGTAAAATGAATTCTTTTCAGAAAACATTGGTGGGGGTATGGTAGAACTGGAAGTAATTCCAGATCCACAAAAGATTACTGAAAATTTAGTAGAAGATTCAATTGGATTCGACAATCCATTAGCCACTTCGCAGATTTGGTGGGTAACCTCAGGCACCCGAGAGGTACTTCGGTCTCCTCAATGACGGTGACAGGGAGGTTTTTGATGACCCAAGCTTGCCACTATTGCTGTCCTAGACTATGAGATCTGGCAGGTGGATGAATATAACGTCGTTCTAAATTAGATTTAGAAGTGCACATGTATATGACTCTGCCAGAGGGTTGTTGTAGTCAGTGGGAGTATCGGAAGCATGGTGAGCAAGTAGCTTATGTCTATTTATAGACTAAAGCAAGTATAACGGACATAGATCATCTATTTTTGATGCGACAGTCAAAGAGTTTGACTGCATCAGAATAATAGATGGACCTAGCAAGAAGGTAGTAGGGAGTGATGTCCCGGTATTTAGATGACATGCTCTTGATAGGAAGTTATCTTCGTATACTATGATCGGTTATACTGTGGTTGTCACAAGTTGTTTCTCCACATAGGATCTGGATAAAATATCAGGGATTCTGGTAACTAGATCTATGGTTTTAGATCTAGATTTGGGAAGTGTCCTAATTCGGGTACTTGACACTATTCTAAAGTGTTTTAGAATGGACGACTCCTGGCATGGTGGTTTACCCACAGGTGATGGAGTCACCCTATCTAAAGAGATGTCTTTCAGACTGATAAAGAGAGGGATTGCATGATTGACATGTCACTTGCTTAGGCAATTGAGTTAATCATGAAATGTCAAGTACCACACCAGATATTGCTTTTGCACTAGCTGCAATAAGCATATATTAATCCAATCCTAAAGAAACATTGGGAAGAAGTTATGAACATAAGTGGATGTCCTTGGTATATGGTAACGACAACCTCCTTCAGGAGGCGGTAATAATTTAAGGCTTCCAAGAAGACCTGGATCACAGAGTGGCTGTCAGAGTTATAGTTTTCCCTCCTTTTGAGGGGCGGTATGTTAGACATGTGGTCCAAGCGGATACTGAGGAAGGCATGGCGCAGGATACTGATTAAATTCAGTGGAAGATACGGTCTAAGAAGTTTGTTGGATTTGGAGTTCATTTGTGAACCGGGTTCCATCAGATATCCAGACAAATTCTAAGACCGGTATCGCTCATTTCGGGAGATAGTCTTTCTCCGCGAAGTTGAGCTATAGAGAGATAAAGATAGAAACATTGGAGCGGATCCACTAACCGAGGCTATTTCTCGAACACAATAGTTTCATAGACGGGCTTTGCGAGATTGATTAGTAGAGAAGTTGGGTGTTCGGTATCACACGGGTTGTGAGTATGCGACACCGCAATATTTAGCCTTAAGTGAAAGTGAGAGATTTTTGGCTATAGTGTCCTCAAGTCAATTATTGTAATCGCAGGCACGCGATTGTGATGATTGAGGGAGGACCTATACAGGTAGAACAATCTTACTCAAAATGATAGTATACTATCTGGTTTGTCTTTATCATCATGTACATGCATTATGTGGTATTACAGATCACTATTATATGTTAATAGAGCCCATGGGATTTTTTCTTGACTACCAGCATTATGATGGCGATCATATACGTGGGAGCTGGATGGTCTATAAGCACATCCTTAAATGTCCCTAGTCGAGGGAGTATCGAGACTGGGCATCGATACTCCGGAGTAGACTAGTGTATACTTATCGAGACCCCGATGAAGGACGATGGCCGGTCTTACAAGCCATTGGTGTAAGTTAGTCACCTAAGATAGTATACAGGTGCTCATTGGGTTATGAGTTACATTCGACGGACTCGCCGGGAACATGCTAGATGGTATTATACCTATTATCAGATATCAGTTCTCAGGTGACATGAGTACAGGTTAGTCTGTCGACATGAGATCGTCATTTGTCTCATGTGAGTTCCCACTGTGCATTGATTACTTCCCTACCATGTCTCAAAAGAGTCGTGCAAACAGGTTTTAGTTGGGTACAGTCCCGAGCCACATAGAGGCAGTGAGCGGATCGTCGAGGATTTGTCTCTTCCGGTATTGGGGTTTGATGTCGCGCTGTGCACGGGTGGCCATCACCAGAAATCCTTGGCCAAGGTAGACGAGAATTACTGATTTGGATCAGTAATTTCTCAGTGGGTAATGGGCTTCATACCGACACGAAATATCGTGTTACTAGGGGTCTAACTTTATCCACCCCCTAGACCCTATATGCGATACTCTTAGATGAACAGACTAGACAGTATGGAGATTGTCACTGACAGGTTCAGTAGGAGTTCACATGAGTTTGCTCGTCGGCCTTCCTTTCGCTCAATACCTGGGTAGCCGTTACGTACAGCTAGTACCGCTGACGTGCTTTTGGTTAAACCCACTGCCAATTGATGAGTCTGTAGTGTCCCACACAGAGGGTTTTCCTGGTTCTGGCGAAATGATGTAGTAGCCGTATTGGATACGTGCAGGGCTCCGATCGAAAGATTGTACTAGTTACCCGGGTTTTCGATCGGACGGTTGATAATACTAGCTGGCCCGGGATTGAGCCGGATTATTAAATCAGGTATTGATTTAATAATTTACGTATATGTATTTCGATATGTATATTCTAATATTATGTTCTTTGTGTTATTTTATCTTTTTGGGTATTCTTATTTTAGTACGAATACGGGTATGTATATACAGTAGAGTGTAATCCGTATTTATACAGAAAATATTCTAGAACGTGGACATCTCATTTTAGATTTATCCATTTATTAAATTAAATGGAAATGAGGTGTAAAGGTAGAGAGGGGAGTATGGTGAGAACCATGCTTCAATAGTGTTGCACAAATGAATTAACAATTCATTTGTGCAAACTATTCAAGTATGGTTGATTTTATTTTATTGAAAAAATGAGTAATACAAAACCATGCTTCATGGTTTGCTCTCTTTTTTGGATGGATGGATGGTCCATTTTTGACATGAGATTTCATTCTCACCATTTGGTTTTCACTCTCCTCACTTCTTTTCTTGAGCTCCTCCACCTTCATCTTCAACATCCTCTCTACAATCTCATGTGTTGAGAATCAAGATAGGAAGTGAGATAGATACACACATAGAACACTTCTCTAGATCCTAGGCACTCTAGATTAGCAACCTAGAGTCCCTAGTTGCTTCACTAGATTCTAAGTGTAGAGCTAGAGCCATGAGCTATATCCCTCGGGTGGATCATCTTTGACGGAGTAAGTCCAACAACCAAGTTCAATCGGGGATTTCTTAAGGAGCTAAGAAAGATGGCAGAAGACCGAAGGACACGGTTCATTCGGTATAACACTTCTAATCTTGTAGCTCGTATATCTTTTGTAGCTTGTATCGGTTTATGGTTTCAATTTTAGGACGGGTTCGTTAGCGCCAGTTTTTTAAGTGCCAATTTTTGTTCCGCATCGGCTACGGTAGATGGCCAAGGTGCTAGCAAACCCCAACAGTTGGCAACTCACCCTCGTTGTGCCACAGTTTTCTTGCAGGTTCGACCGCTCGGATCATTAGCCGTATCGCTGGCACACAGCTTTCTTCAGGGTGTTTTGCTTTGGTAGGTGGGATACACATTTGGATCGTGACCACTCTTCTACCTATTATTTCCATTGTTTCTAGATAAGCTCCATCAATCAGAAACTAGACTTTGTATATTGGTAGACCTAGACAGACTTGTGTATTTATGAGACTTAGAGCGAGTTGGGTGTATGTTTGCTATTTGAGCTGATGATGTCTTGCTTTACTTATTATTCTTTCTGTGTTTGATCTTTGCCGTAGGGCGTTGTATATATGTTTATTGCGTGGTTGTGATTCCGCCAATTGGCGAAGAACTAGCTCCCGCTTGGGGATGCCTTTTTATTGCATGCATGTGGTTTTGGATCAAAATATATAAGGAGGTGCTGCCTAAATTTCAAGGACGAAAATGTTTTCAAAGATAGATTGCAAACTGTTGCATTTTCATATAATGCTATTTATACTTAAAAGAAGGCTTAAATTCCTTATGTTGATGTTTCAAAACCGCACCTCCACTATTTTCCGCAAAAAAGTTTAGATTTCTGGGCTTCGGCTTACTTGAATTACTTTACGCCTTTAGACGTTGCGTGATTTAAGTGCCGGTCACGTGCCAAATTCCGGGTCGTGACATTAATACCTTTCAATCTGCACAGATTTCGAAAGATCTATTTGCTTCTAATGGGTTTTACCCTTTCAGGTGCACCCAACAAATTCCATAATTTGCTGAAGTGCGTGGAGTTCAAATTGGATATAAATCATTCATCCATCATCTGAAAGTCACCACTTCGCATGGCCTGTCGATAACTAGTAAGGCCATCGTCACCATGATGCCGACCTCCCTATCACTGTCTATGAGAAAGCCGATGCATCTCTCTGGTGGCTGAGGTCACCTACTAAATATGCGGAGTGGCTAAGGTTTGTCGAGTCCAATTGAATTCTCAGGTTCTACCAAATTTTCAGTAACTGTTTTTGGTTCTGGAATCACCTCCAGTTCTACCATACTCCCACTAGTTTTTTTTGCAAAAATATTTCTTTTATAAAAACTGTGGCGAGTCAAGAACAAACCAATTTTTTTATCTTGAAAATGGTAGAAGAAAGCCCTAGAAAATGCTTGGGATAATCCACAAACTGCCATTACCGAAGTGTGCCTTGAGTTTTTCCAGATTCTGTTTTTAAATAGAAACCGGATAACTTCATATCTTAACAATCTCAAGATATGTACCAATCTATGTCCATATAGAATCAAAGGCACTAATTTAGATGGAACCAGATTCAAACGTTATGCAACTGTTTCCAGTGCACATCACCTAAATGGAAAAAGGCAATACATCATACTCACCAAGGAGCATATCCACGAATGAGTAACCTGTGAGAGAATTAAGTTCTCACTATTACTATGACGGAATACCTCGCATAAGTATCTACATTTTTAATCACCTCGAAGAATCCTGATACTTCTAACGTATGCTTCTCTACTTTATTCTTATACCTATAAACTTCTCAAAATCTTTGGACCTTGCATTTCAATGAATGCATGTCTAAAAACAAAGAACTCATAGGTAAACTGAATGAAGTAAGAGTACCAACCCCTTGTACTTAAAGACACCAGACAACATACATTACCATGTATAAGTCTCAAGAGTATACTAACTCAAATTCCGTGTATTGTAAGTTGAAAACTGTATTTTGGTTAAGAATGTCTACCGTTATTCAATGCACTTTACTTTATCCTCAACTGATAAAGGTAAATATTTAGAACATAATTTTCAAAAAATGATATCCCACTTTATAAAATAAAGATACGGATATATCATTTTAAAAATTGGTGCAAAACAACGGTTATTCAAAACCAAATATTTGTCGTAAGGCAAAACCAGGTGATTTAATCCAATATCGCCAATTACTACGAATTCCGATATTGAAGATCAAATTGCCCATTTCCCAATATTCTACTCTTGCGCAGTATCTATAACGCCGTACAGATGTGACATTCAAATCCGGTACATACATACCCTGGAGTCAGAATTAATTGGGAAAATTGTTCTCAGTAACAACTACAAAGAAAAAATGAAACATGAAAATGTTTCTAGGGGGTGTCCGGGTATTCCTAATAATGTCTCTTCCACTATCCAGATTAATGACAGTAGTCGCAATTTCCTTTTCCCCCACTTCAACCCCTCTATATGTCTCTACATCTTACCTCCTGTACACCACACTTAAGACTAATTGGTTTTCTTCCTTCCCTATCTTTCGGTGCCGGTCTAAGATTTGGATGAAGACTATCCAATAAGTGTAACTGTGTACTCTCCTAATGCAAGGAACTCTCGCAACCTGAAAGAAGGTAAAGGGAAGAGACAACCGAAAAATCATATTCAATTTCTCCAGAACCAGTGGCCATCCTTGAATGAAATAATTTCTTCGAGTTCGTATGTAACCCTACAATGGCCTCTCTAAAAAATATGGATCATCGTAGCTATACAGAGTGTTCTGGAGAAGGTTAAGGGAAAGTAGGAGTAGAAGGGAAATATGAGACTTTGTCATGACAATCTAAAACCAAAAGGTGTAAGAAGGTTCGGTTAACTTGGTTCACAAGTTTTAGTTTAAGGTAAGTCATGCTCGTATAACCAGAGAGAGAGAGAGAGAGAGGAAAAAAACACTTATCATGCACTCTATCAAGATTAGATTGGTTAATCATTTTATCTAATCAGGATAGCTTTTAATGTACCCCCGAATTCTCCTTCAAACCCTAAAAGGAGAACTAGTTGGGATCATTTATATCTTACAAGTTCGCTAATCGTTCAGCCATGTCGGTGTTGGTACTTCGAGGGAGGTCCCCTATGCTTTCGCACAGACCCAATTTAATAACCCCGTTTCCACATAGGCATAACCTTATTAATACTTTCTAGACACCTAACAGGTTAGCTTATTGTGAAGTGAAAATCTTCCGAGGAGTAATACCTACTCATCAGTGGAAATCGGAACCCAACTATCATTTTATGATAACTTTGACGGAAGCCAACAAAAATTACCATACTCCAGAAGGTATGTGCAAACTTGGTAAGTTTCCCTTATATTTAAAACTTCTGATTTGGTTTTTTGCCCCTAGGACCCAAGTGACCTAGAAGAATGATCAACAAATCAAAGGGTCCTAATCAAGTTCAACCCGTCATTATCTTGATCGCATTAAACCAACCCGCACAACTGATTAGTCTAAAATACTGCACATTTGTATGAACATTTTCTTAACTATTATTAACTGCTAAAAGGTGTTTATTGTAAATAAAGAACATATGTGGTTTTTTTTGTAAAAGTTATTATCATACGTTTCTTCATTTATAATTAATATAATTAGGGAAAATATATGCATATAATATTTAAATAAAATATTAATAATTAAAATATGCAAATCATGCAAAATATTCCTAATCAATATTCTTAAGATTTAATATCATATAAATGGTTGGAATAATATCTCAAAAATACCAAATGTTACTAATACTTTGATTTGAGATATTGTGCAGGTATTAGCTCAGGTCTGAAATCCAAGTAAGAGATCTAAGTCAAATTGGGATATCGAAACCGAATCTGCCAAATTTTAGAAGCAAATTGAGAAATCTAGCAACGACAGAGACTCAGAGCAATATTTTCAGAATCTATATATCAAGAGGATCTCCAAATATCAACACAAAAAGTCAGAAAAAAATCTCAAAACCCAATTCTACTAGGATGCGGCTTAACCACGGCCATACGTGGCATTACAAGGCGGTTCCACGGTCAGATCAGGGCCGTTGGATATGGGATTTTGGGATCACGATCTTAACTGCATCTATTCACATATGGCATCTAGGGTTTCTTGTTTCAGGGACTATAAAAAGGACCGAGAGCTGTGCATTCAAAATCATCCAAGTGATCATATAATCATCCATTCATCTACCTCTATATAAAGAGAGATTTAGAGCAAACTAGGGTTTTTGTAATCTACTTTTTAAGGAGAAAATATGTAATGCAATAGTTGATTAATAAAGGTAGTTTTTGTTTTAATTCTTTTTGCATTTAATTTTCCGCATTAACTTTACATATTAATTTTATGCATTTCTTTTCTGCATTTTAATTATGGTTTCATTCATTTTCAACATTTCTTCTAAATCATCACTGACCATGAACGAGTAATTCCTTGCTTACTAGGATTTGTAGAATAGGGTTGAATAATGGATGAATTTTTTTTTAACTTCTTTTTAACATTTTAGTGTTTACAAACTTAGCAAAATAAATGTTAACCTTCTTATCGGGCACGCTATCAATTTATTGATAGTCACGACCACGATTAGAGATTGGTTAAACCCTTGTTTTGTTAAGTGCTTGACATGAATATATATCAATGGACAGACAAGGGTCGGTAGTGGGAAACCCTAATTCCCTCCAAGAACCCTAATCCACATTCATCGCTATCTCTCTAGCTTTAAACTTTTAAAAGATAAAAGAGTCTTTTTTAAACATGCCTCCATTAACTACTAAGTCCTATCAACCCTACAAGCCTTTTTATTATAAATTTTACATCCGTCTCAAAGTAGTATATAACAACAATCAACCATCTCTTTTATCAACTCGTCTAAAGTAAGAAAAGAATTCACGTTTTCCTGCGGACGACCTGTACTCATCGCGACTAGCTATTAGCGACACCGTTTTGATTGCGGTTATTTACAAAACATTTTTCGTACGAACAATCAAATGACGCCGTTGCCGGGGAAACAGTTGTAATTTTTTTTCTTATTATTCGGGTTGATTTCTTATAAAAAACCAGATAACATAAAATAAACGAGAACCAAAACCGCAACTTGTATTTCTAATGATTATTGTGCGAGTTTTGCAAGGGAATTTTGAGTAACTGGAGAAAGTCAACAGAGATTTAGAGATTTAAACTTGGACCAGAGGAGCATCGGGGGTGCTCTGAAGAAATTTTAGCAGAAGACCTTGCAAATAGGCGGCGGAACCGCGACCATCTTGAAGAGTTAGCCCCCCAAACCTTCTGTGGTATTTTACTTTAGCCTTTCTCTTTCCTCTAAAGCTCTAATAATTTGATTTTACCTATAGGATTCTTTGCAAACATCGCTGCTCAAAAAAAAAAATCTTTTTGCGTGTTTTGATTTCGCTTTGATTTGCATACTTAAACAGGAATTTAAGGGGCAATAAACCAAAATTCAGATTAGGTGAGGATTTTATCACCCTTACTAGGCCCCGCAAATCATAAACGAGCATACTATCACCCTACATTAATAAAAAATATCTAGGCCAAGCCTCTAAAGACTGTCACGCTTAATTAGGACAGAAGAAGGTCGTGGATAATCTATTGCTTATCCGCATTTCTCTTATGGTGTTCAGGCAAGTGCGACTATGGAAAGTGGTTACTTAATTAGGCCCTCTATTTCGGTGATTCGTATAGCGGATACTTCCCATTTACCTGGCACTTACCTGGCCGCAAGATTGATAAGGAGGTAGTAGAGGATTGATCCTGCGTCTTGACCTTTGGAAGTCTAGGAGCGGTCTAGTGACTTGACCTAGGTGACCCTAGCTCTACAGATTGATTGTGTATTTTTTGATTTGTTGAGTCAAGCCTCATGTTCGACTTTTTTTCAAAAAAAACCTTCTTAAAAGCGTTCTCACATATCACATGCTGCCATGTGCATTAAATTCGCTTAGTGCATGATCGGCTGGATACGAGATTCTAGTGCATGTCCAGTCCGCGTTTTTGTTGTCGAATCTGAAGTCGATACTTCTTTATTTTCTATTTCTCCTCCACCTACCACATCTCCCGAGATGGACGGATCTCCATCGGGTTTTAACGACACCACCCTGCTACCACCCGTAGGTGTGCAAAATCCACCACACATCACTTTACAAGACAGATGCTACCCCGTATGCGGATCCCTTCTTACGTGTCTGTCTCTTCCACCAGCCAATGGGGATAATTTCAAAATTAAACCCTACTTCATCAACTTGTTGCCTAAATTTCACGGGCTTGAATCCGAAGATGCATACGTTTTTATAACCAAATTCGAAAACGTATGTGCGATGATGAGCACCACCCAACTTTTAGGGGATGCTCTGCGATTACGTCTTCTCCCTTTTACCTTGTGCGATCTCACACAAAAGTGGTTTTATAGCACCGCCACACATTCTATCGGTAAATAGGATGAATTCGTTAAAGCAATCCTTAAGAAATTTTACCCTCATCACAAGACTGCCCATATTCGGAGCGAGATTAACCAGTTTGTCCAACTTCCCAATGAACCCTTTTAGAAATGCTTTGAACGGTTTAAAAATCTTCTTGTCCATTGCCATCATCACGGAATCGATAGATGGCAACTTTGCCGCATTGTGTATGAGGGTACCAACCCAGCCACGAAACAAATGCTAGAAATCATTTGTCAATGTCATTTCATGTCAAAAGACGAGATGACAATTTCTGGAAGATTTCGCCGAACAAACATTATAATAGGAGAACACTAGACCAACATCATCTTCATCTAGGGCACGTATCCATCAGCTTGATGCTTCCATCGCAATGAAAGCCGAAATGACTATGATGCAAAAGAAACTAGAAGCTATGGAAAGTAAATTCTCTTCAGCCTCCCTAAACCAAGTTACGCTCCACAAAACCGTGTGTGCTTGCTGTTTTAACCCATCACATTTAACAGAAGAACGTCCTTTGAATCCTCCATCTCAAGGTCATGAACAAAGCAATGCTGCTTTTCAGCAACAACCTAGAAATGATCATTATTCATCCACTTATAATCAGGGATTGAGAAGTCATTTAAATTTTGCTTGGAACCAAAACCAGTCTCAAAATAAAAATCAGTTCCCAAGCCAAAATAACTATCAAAGGCTTCCCCCACAGCAACAACAGCCACCACAATATATTCAGCAGCCCTTTCAACCGCAATCTTTTCAAAATCCGGCTAACAACCTTGCCCCTTATAATAATTCTTTCCAATCACAGACTAATATTCCAACGGCCGGTACCGATAGAATCTCTGCACTCGAACAAAGATTAAAAACGTTTATTAAACAATCCACACAAACGATGGCTAATTTAACATCATCTATCCAAACGCCGATACAACAAACTGCTTCCCACGGTGAAAGCATAAAATCGATAGAAGAACAAATTGCACAGTTAAATGCCGCAATGAGTGAGAGAGAGAAAAGGAAACTTTCATCTCAACCTCTACCAAATCCTGACCACTCACAAAGCGCAAATCTCATCCTTCACCAACAAAATCATAATGTGAGTGCCATAACCACGTTGAGATCGTGAAGAGTGCTGCATAACCAGGTTGGTGAACAAGTTAATGATACAGATGATACCTCGGCTACTACTTCTACTCGTACTTCATCTGATTCAACATCTTCTTCCGAGCCTATTCTCCGTGCTTCACTAGGCTCGAACCCTCAGCCCACTTGTTTGAAGGAATTACCATCTACAACCATCCTAAATCCAATTTTAGGATCCATTCCATCCCCACAAATTTCTCCACAAGAGTTGGACCCAACCCTTATTAATAAAGCTCCTTTTCCAAACCGGTTGAGGCCAAACAGACCAAGTCCACATATAGAGAAGATTGTGGAAATTTTTAAGCAAGTTAACATAAATATTCCTCTCTTAGATGCTATCCAACAAGTTCCATCCTATGTGAAAATTCTAAAGTACTTGTGCACTAGGAAAAGAAAAACTCAAGTGCCTAAAAAGATTTTCTTAGCAAGTAATATGAGCAATTCTCTTACCCAATATGTGCCTAAGAAACTTAAGGACCTCGGTTGTCCTACAATATCTATTGCTATTGGGGGTAAAAATATCATTCGCGCTCTACTCGATTTAGATGCTAGTGTTAACTTACTTCTTTACTCTGTTTATGAGCAATTAGGCATAGAAGAGTTGAAACATGCGCACTGCACTTTCCAGATGGCCGATCGATCTATCACCCATCCTAAGGTTGAGCTAAAGGACGTGTTGATCAAAATAGGGGAATTTATATTCCCTGTGGACTTTATAGTTATAGATACACAGCCTGTGGCAAACCTACGGAACCAAATTCCGGTGAATTTAGGTTGACCTTTTCTAGCAACTTCCAACGCGATAATCAATTGTAGTAACGGTTCCACGAACTTGTCCTTTGGGAAGATGACAATTGAGCTTAAAATTTACAGGTTAGGAAGTCAACCCTTCGAACCTTATGCTCATATAATTGATGTATGTGAAAGTGTGTCTTAGCACCTCTACTAGGTTTCCACATGCATCAAGTATGCAATTTTTAAAAATCTAGAGATCTAAGCTACACTAACCTAGAATCGAACTAGAGAATTAGGTTTGTAAGCATATAAACAGGTTTTACACTAAGCGAATAGAGAATAAAACCTTTGTAGATCGGTCCTTCACTTCTAAAGCTCTAAATAATAGTCCCTTAGCTCCAAGTAGTGATCCCAAGAACTCTTCTTAGGCTCCACTTGGTGAAAGGAACGAGCTTGCTTCGTCGTCTTCGAGACCGAAGATGATCCACCTTGAAGTTACTCTAACTCAAGCTACCTCTTCATTAATAAAGAATTAGTGAAGCAAACAACCTAATCTTATGGGCTAGATGAGAGTAGGTTGATGAAGTAGGAATTTTGCTCACTTTAGAAATCTCTTTTCTCTTTTTCTTTTTCAACTCAAGAAAATCTAGAGAGCAAGAAGATGAACTTGGGTGAAGAAATATCTCAAGTGATAAGTAGTGAGAGGTAACCATGGACTAAAGAAAATGGTTGGGTTATAAAAATATCTAGAGTAAAACAAAATTGGTGAGATGAGTCATGGCTTCTACATGCTTCCACAAGCATCTAAACCATGCTTATTTCCACACCCATGTCCAATGTATCATCCACCATGACATAATATATAAATACATATATTAATATATATCACATATATATTAAATCTATTTCAAAGAGAAGAAAATCTTTAGTGAGTACAATATTAGTTAATATACATTAATATATCAAATATAAAAAATATATATCAAATTATTAAATCAACACTTGATTCAATAATCCGGTCATATCATATATAATCGACTAATATCACTTATATGTATATCACATTATTGAATCAACACTTGATTCAATAACCCAGTCATATCACATATAACCGACAACATTCAAAATACTATATCAAATCAATACTTGATTCAATAATCTGGTCATATCATATATAACCGTCCAATATGATATATATATATATATATATATATATACATACATACATACATATAACATATCTTTGAATTAACACTTGATTCAACAATCCGGTTATATTACATATAACTTTACCGATATCACATATCACGAGATTAGAATATGGTATCGCATACTCGTATTTAATCAAGCTCCCGCACATATCACCATATGTGCCCTACTTCGTTTCGCTTGAGCTAGGAAACCTCTGTGTGGGACTCTAAAGACTCGTCAATATACCAGCAGTAGGTAATGATCACATCAGTCACCCACAAACCGTCAGCGGTACTAGCTGGACGTAATGGCTACCCAGGTATTGAGAGGATAGAAGATCAACAAGCAAGCTTGTACAAACTCCCGCAAAGCCTATAAGCAACACTTACCGTACAGTCTGGTCTCTTCGTCTGATATGTCGCATATCAAGTCTAGGTGTAATATTTCAGAAAATATAAAATATTATTTTTGGAATTTAATATTAAAATAATATATTTCGTGAAAACTACCCGATTTGCGAAATTGGGGTTTTCGTAAAAAGATATAAATATATACCAATAATTGTGAAATAATTGGAGATTAAAATAATTTATCCAATTAAAAATATATTTATTGGATTTGGCATTTTTATAATTAATTATATGCAGTTTAAATAAAAACCCGATTAGTGCACTGCTAATCGCGATTAGGCCAAATCCGTATTTCTACATTTTTCCATGGTTTGTGCACCATGACATGTTTCATTTGGTTACATGTTTCCCTTGTGTTGTTTTGGTAGTGTTATGTGAATTATTTTTTAGAAAGAAATGAATTATTGAAGAGAGAGAGAGAGGGGACACAATGACGAGGGGTTAAGCATGCCCTGAGAGAGAAAGAGGGTGAGAATAAGAGAGAGTGAGGGTATGAGAGAGAGGGGGGCTCCCATTCATTCATTTCCTCCATTGTTTCATCTTCTCCAACTCATTTTCCCTCCACCTTCACCCCCACATATCATCTCCAATCCTTCATCAAAACCCTATACCATCTTCATTAAAAATGATCCCCACCACATCCTCAACACATTGGACCTTGCAAGTTTGGATTTTAGAGACTTTGGGAAGCTAGGGTTTTTCATGAGTTGCCCAAATGAGGTATAATTCCTTTCATCTAGTTTAGTTTAAGTTTAATAGCACCCTATAGTAGTTTAGAGTTTAATCGATTTGAATTTGTGATGTTTGGAAAATTCAAGAGAAGGGTTTGGGTATTGTGTAGAATCATGATCTGTAGTGGGTATCTATAAGACCTTAGCGTTGATTTTGCTGGCCTAGAACAAAATCGATGATGCGTATGTTACACTTACACAGATTGCCGGCTCACACACTTTCATCATCGATAATTGCCATGTCACTTATACAGTAGAATTTGCATGATATACTTGTTATAGCTGCACATACACCTTTATATGATGTCGCATTTGAATTTGGAGAAATTGGGAACCACAGGATATATTTAAAAACTGGATTCATTTAAAAGAGCGGATTTCCCTTGATATGTGCATATTACTGTTCCATGTCGCATACATCATGCCTTACGATTATATGCATTGAAATACTATTTTCATGAGATTTCTGGATTTGATAACCGTGGTTATTTCAAAAGAAAGTATATATTGTTTAAAAAACCCGGTTTCTATTGATATGATATTTCGAGACATCCACCATGCGTTTTCTCAGTTCTGAGACGTGTGATAGAAGCCCGATTCGAGGAGGTGGATGATTTGTTTGCGGTTTCATGGTGGACCCGGTATGGTACCCCGGGACGAGAAATGGTTTTTGTGGTGTAGACAATGAGCCCGGCAGAGGGACTATTACCTACCGGTGATTGGTTGGACCTGGCGGTTATCCGGAGGATATCGATCGGAGCCGAGAGATGGATACGGGCCGATCCATTTTGCTGGAGCCCGAGGGCCGATCCGGACAGACGGGGCCCGAGATATGAGGATTTACGTGTCGATGCTGGGCACGGGTTTCATAATGTTTCGAGTGTCGATGTTGGACACTCAGGTTCCATGATTTTGATGTGTCATTGATGGACACACGTTGAATTATATCCTCATATTTATATGCATATGCTTTCATGATATTTACATGCATGATGTTGTTGTGTCATTGGTTGACACGTAGATGGGATCCGCATGCATACAGGCATTGATTATATGGTTGGATGTTAGCCACATGCAGATAGGCATCGTTTATGTTGTTGGCACATATGCAGATACGGTCACCCTAGATATCATAGTATTACCTTTATGATATAGTTGTCCTAGGAATCGTTGTTTATTCGATTTCTACATGATGATATTTTCTACTCACGAGTTGGCAACTCACCCCCGTTGTGCCACAGTTCTTGCAGGTTGACCGCATGGATCAGTAGCGGCATCACTGGTTCACAGCTTGCTTTCGGATGATCTGCTTTGGTAGGTGGTACACATTGGATCATGCCACCCTTATATTTATTATTCCTATTGTATCTAGTTAACTCCATCAATTAGAAACTAGTATTTGTATATGTAGTAAGACTTAGCAAGACTTGTAGTTGCGAGACTTGAGCGATGGGTTATATGTTCGCTTAGTGGGTTTGATGTCTTGCTTTGCATTATTCTTTGTGTTGATCTTCGCCGTTGGGCATTGTATACATATATTTCTGTCTTGCGTGGTTGTGATTCCGCCGATTGGCGAAGAGCTAGCTTTCGCTTAGGAATGCCTTTATTATTATTATGTAAATGTGGTTTTGGATCAAAATATACAAATGAGGTGCTGCCCAAATTTTTAAAAGACGAAACATGTTTTTCAACTAATAAATTCCACTTGCATATTCCAACGTCCACTTGCATTTTTCATGTTCCTCTATTTTTGCATTAAGAAAATGTTTGATTTCACCGTACCTTTATTTCAAAACTTCACCTCTTTTATTTTCTTTAAAAAGGTTTAGATTTCTGCGCTTTGGCTTACTTCAGTTACGTTACGCCTGTAGACGTGGCGTGATTTAAGTGCCGGCCACGAGCTAATATTTTCGGGTCATAACAAAGTTGGTATCAGAGCGCTAGGTTTAACCTTGGTTCGAGTCTAGGTTTGACTATGTGGAGTCTGGGGCGTAATCTATTTCGGAACCTAGGCTTGACCTTACGGAACTTAGACTTGGACAGGGGGGTATTAGACCCGAAATTTCGGTACATAGGCTGACCTTGATTGATGCAGTAGGTAGCTTGAGTTGAGTGACTTACCGTACATATGTTCTGCGATATATTTACGATACGATACTCCACTTGAGAAACCTTAGGATGTACATATTTTGAGATCTGTGATTCTCTTCGTCCCCATGATTATACATCCATTTGAGATCCTTGATTTTATTCGTTTCCGTGATCATACTCTTATTGATTCCGTTCCTCCTTATGATCATGTATCCATTAGGATCTGTTGATTCCTTTCATTCCTTTGATCTACCTTCATCGATACATGCTTGAGGTTCCTGTCACCATGGTTTGAGCGCAGATTGAGCTGCTGCTAGTGATGCGGTCAGGGCGAGCTCGTCATGGACGAGAACTGACCATCGTGTTTTCTAGTGACATGAGAACGTCTCGATTTTGTATTTGTGTTGTGACCTCTCATTTGAGGCGAGGGTTCGGTTTTGCACCAGATGATCGGGTCATTGTTAGAGGGTGCCTGTTGTGAGAGGACTGTTGATATACAACCTACATCAGAGTTTGTGATGTCGTCTACCTTGCAGACAGATGACCCAGTTGTTGCTGAGATTGATGGGATGTTGCTTCCAGAGCTTATGAGCTGAGATCGCTGGAGCTTTCAGGCAGAAATGCGACAGATGATAGCTAGTCTACCCCAAGTTGAGAGACGAAGGTGATTCGTTAGATTTGATGCGCTGACGCAGGCCCAGTTGAGTTGAGGATTTCCAGTATGGAGAATCTTACTCAGATCTAGAGTAGATCGATCCAGTGATGACGTTGTTCGTTGGATGATCCGATAGGAGATCAGTAAGTGGATCAGCTTCAGATAGAGGACCTCACCCAGATGCGTTGTGAGTTGATCGAGAACGGATGAGTATTGAGTATTCTTCCGATGGTTGGGACGAGTTCCGGAGGACGTGTTCAGCTAGATATCTTCTACAGAGTGATATAGATACCGAGTTCATGATTTTGAGTCCGTGTGAGAGATTCCGGATTGACTATAGCCGAGAACAATTGCATTACGCAGATAGCATGACGTGACGTCGAAGAGGACGATAATAAAGACGAGTGGCATAAGAGGTTCGTGCGAGATGTTAACGAGCAGTTGTTACTCCCCGTTGAGATTAGAGATCTAATATGTATACAGAGGCATTGGGACACGGACAGTTCCCGAGGAAATGCTGTGCTGAGAAAGCAGATGTCCAGAAAACAAGAAAAAATTATGCAAGAGTACCAGCCTCCATATAGTTCGGCATAGGCTAGATCGGAAGAGACCTTGAGCGGGTTCCTTCCAGGACACTGCGGCGATAGGATTTTCACCGAGGGTCAGTTGTGTCACGTGTATTCAGAGGGCCAGAGGCCGACGCCAGTGACGTGCTGCTTTACGAATGGTCATGCTAATTGGCCGAGAGTTGACCAGAGGAGTGTCAGAGCGGAATCGTTTCCATTAGTACACCTGACCGGGCTGACGATGCCGATGAGTTGTGAGATTGGTAATCCACAGAGAGAATGAGGACCCAGAGACAGGGGACACCAGACCGTGAGCAGAAGGCAAGCGGATGTTCTTGCTCTGCCAGTCTGGGAGCACCGAAATTTTTTTTCCGACATTGTAGGAGGTGTACCTCAATGTCATTTGTTGCGATTTGTGTTTCTTGATCCGAGTATCACACTTTTATCGCTTGGATTGAGTTTCGATGATTGGGTTTCGTGATTTATGTGTTCGTGCACCATGGCTGCACCTATTGAATGTTTCCTTTTGTGCACAGTTATTGCACTTAATTTATGTTTATACACCGCTACATCTGTTTGTGATTTGTGCGTATTTATTGCACTTGATATACGTTTTACACGCTGTTGTGTTGGTTTATGATTTGTGCATATCTATTGCACTTGATATCGGTTTTGTGCCTTGGCTGCACGTGTTTTTGATTTCGTGGATTTCATACTGTTGATTTGATTTTGTGCATGTGGTATGCACTCGATTTGATTTTGCACTCGGTATAGCTTACATGTGCTTGCAGTGCATTGATACGTGTTTTGTGCACGCAGTTGCGCGCATTTATGATTTTATATACCTTGGTACACTCAGTTTTCCTTTTATACGTATTTGATTTATTGATGAGATTTGTGCATTTGTTGCACCAGATCAGCTGCACCGGAATTGTATTTCGTGCACTAGATGCACTGGATTTGTATTTCGTACACTGGATGCACCGGATTTGTATTTTGTCCATTTTTTGCACCAGATTCGTATTTCGTGCATTTTTTGCACTAGATTGTTATTTCGTGCATTTGTTGCACCAGCTTGGTATTTCGTGCATTGGTTGCACCGGATTTATACTCCGTACCTTGGTTGCACCCGATATATGTCTTTGAGCATTTGTGTTACCAGATTTGTGTTTTTGTGCGCCTTGGCACTTGACGTTCGTGTTCATGCATACTACTGCACTAGATGTTTGATACGGACCCGACACGCTTGGGTTGGATTTTTTCGCATATTAGGCACTTGGTATTGGATTCTGTACGCATCGGATGCACTTGAGAGATATCTTATTTGTGCATGTCGAATGCCCATGATTTAGATTTTATTCATGCATGTCGGATGCACTTGATTTAGATTTCATTTGTGCATGACGGATGCATTTGATTTGTATTTTCACGCATGTTGGGCGCATGATATGAGATGTAATTTTGTGAACACTGGATGCACTCGAATTGGATTTTCATTCGTGCATGTTAGTTGCACTGGGTTGATATTTTCGTGCACTTTAGATGCACTTGATGTTGTTGTCGTGCACACCCGTTGCACTGGACAGATGCTTTCGTGCACATCCGTTGCACTGGACAGATGTTTTCGTGCATACCCGTTGCACTTAGTTTTGGCTTTTGTGCACATTCGTAGCAATTTTATTTAGCTTTGATATCCATGCACACCAGACGCACGTGATTATTGGATACTCCTTTCGAAGCTGATTTTGCTCTTGAGCACCTTGTTTTCATGATGGGCACTATATTATATAGTAGCCGAACATGACTGATCTGAGGACAGTACCTGAGTACTTTGAATGCATAAAAAGTTTACCAGGAGGTTTTCAAAAAGGAGCTATAGTCTTGCTATTTCCTACGTGTCCGCGAGCGATGCAAACATTTACAAAAGAGAGCCTTTTGGGATATTTTAAAAGGGCGGAACATATATTTTAGCAAAACATATATGAATGTATATTTATTACTTTACAAATGAGCGACCATCACTTATGCCGTGAGTTACGCACCACACGGCGATTCAGAAAAGATTTTGCATGTGTTTTATACAGTTTAAGAGATTTTTCCAAGGATGCGTACTATATACATGTTATAGTATTTGACTAGTGTATATTGGATTTCAGGAGTGGATTTCGAGATCTGTATCTCCATTGTAACTCCGAGGATATGCGTGCAAATCTGATGATTTGTGTGACGCTTGACGGAGTTCGATTTTGAGTTTCATACTCGTTTTCAAGCGCACAGGATGCGCTGCGGTATTTCTGTATCTTCCGTGATTTCGGAGCCCCGTTGATTTGAGTTTATTATTGAAATGTTTTAGTATTTGGGGTTTTAAATTTAAATTCGGGGACCGAATTTATTTAAGGTGGGAAGATTGTAACATTTCAGAAAATATAAAATATTATTTTTGGAATTTAATATTAAAATAATATATTTCGCGAAAACTACCCGATTTGCAAAATTGGGGTTTTTGTAAAAAGGTATAAATATATACCAATAATTATGAAATAATTGGAGATTAAAATGATTTATTCATTTAAAAATATATTTATTGGATTTGGCATTTTTATAATTAATTATATGCAGTTTAAATAAAAACCCGATTAATGCACTGCTAATCGCGATTATGCCAAATCCGTGTTTCTACATTTTTCCATGGTTAGTGCACCATGAAATGTTTCATTTGGTTACATGTTTCCCTTATGTTATTTTTGTGGTGTTATGTGAATTAGTTTTGAGAAAGAAATGAATTATTGAAGAGAGAGAGCAGGGACACAATGATGAGGGGTTAAGCATGCCATGAGAGAGAAAGAGGGTGAGAATAAGAGAGAGAGGGGGGGCTGCCATTCATTCATTTCCTCCATTGTTTCTTCATCTTCTCTAAGTCATTTTCCCTCCACCTCCACCCCCACATATCATCTCCAATCCTTCATCAAAACCATATACCCTCTTCATTAAAAATGATCCCCACCACATCCTCAGCACATTGGACCTTGCAAGTTTGGATTTTGGAGACTTTGGGAAGCTAGGGTTTTTCATGAGTTTCCAAAATGAGGTATAATTCCTTTCATCTAGTTTAGTTTAAGTTTAATAGCACCTTATAGCAGTTTATAGTTTAATCGATTTGAATTTGTGATGTTTGGAAAATTCAAGAGAAGGGTTTGGGTGTTGTGTGGAATCATGATCTGTAGTGGGTGTCTACAAGACCTTAGCGTTGATTTTGCTGGCCTAGAACAGAGAATACGAACTTAGATATAGTCTCGTGTCGGTTTTGTGAGGTATTGTGTGCCTACAGGGAATCTGGGATGATCTGAGGGCTTTACGAGGAAATCTAGCAACTCCAGAGACCTAGTTAGACCAATAGGAGACCACCCTGAAAATACGAGACCATTCCCTCCTATTCTGGCCGAGATCGCCAGATTTCTAGGGTGTGTGGCCGGCTAAGTTGTGGTATTTGGTGCCTAGGTTTGGTCTGTAGCTTAGTTACTTCATATACAACCTCACTGCATTGCTAGTTTAATCCCATTTTACCTGAGAGAGAATCTGGGAGCTGTTGTTAGTGGTTTTGGTTATGTTTTCTATATTTTGGAATTCTTGGTTTTAGTATTTGATATTGTATTGGGTCGTTGGATGTTTGTACGTCAACGATGAGGGTTGTTTGGTTGTTTTTGCATGCGTAGGCTATAGGTTCTAACCTATGAGCGCACCGTGTGCCGTATTGGTTTTCCGGACTTGATTTTAATAGCATTGCGACTATGTATTTATTGTAGGTACCTTCGCGTGGATTCCGAGACGACGGAGCATGGCGTTATCGACTTCGGCAAGCAAGGATCGAGGTGAGTAGATTTATATCTACGGGGGAAGTCGGGTGGATGGCGTATAGCACCCTCGCAAACTTTGATGGAAACCGATATTTAGAATATGGCTAAGGAAACCTATATTAGAAAACTAGGGACATGGTTAAAAAGATAGTTAGAGATGATATGAATGATTGAATATATATATCGAGATATGAGATGAAAGTTATAGGGATATGACTCTTTGACATGATATGATAGAAATAATGTCTCGAATTGATATATAAGGATATGAAAAGTGAATGTAAATCACGATATATAGATGTGTAGTTGCACTAGATTAAGTATGAGATTTTAGTGGCATGTAAGGAGATAAGATAATACGAGCGGATATGATTGATATAGGATATGAAACGGGATGTATAAGGATATGACATGAGATCGATGAATATAACGAGATTGAGATAGATGTGTTATGAAATCGGTCAAATAAGATAAATATATATAAGATGACTTGATGTAAGATGACTTAATGTGATGAAAAGAATATATGATGTAATATGGTGACTTGATTGATATGTCGGTATACGGATGCGAGTCGACATGAGAGGATTGATACCTTTACCGGTCCCCTGATATGAGATTGTTATGGATGTGACCTGGGATATAGTATATAGATATATGTAATGTTGTGAATCATGAGTGATATTCCGTACGATACGTTAGGTCCGTACCCTCATTGTCATATAGGTTGATAGGATCCCTAATGGTTTAATGCCGTCGTATGATGATTTACCGTATGTGATGAGTTTATGATGATTGATCCGTACCCTTGACTAGAGGATGTCGTACGATGGATTATACCGTACGTGATGTTGTGAGGCTGGATGCCGGTTGATAGATTCACCGACTCGGTTATGATGATGTATACGTTTACCTTATAGCACTTCGCTTAGGATGTACCGTATGCTACATTAATGTTATTCTCATTGCATTACTTATACCTGTGCTAGCACACCTACACCATTATTGATGATGCGTATATTACACTTACACAGATTACCGGCTCACACACTTTCATCATCGATAATTGCCATGTCACTTACACAGTAGAATTTGCATGATATACTTGCTATAGATGCATATACACCTTTATATGATGTCGCATTTGACTTTGGAGAAATTGGGAACCGCAGGATATATTGAAAAACTAGATTCATTTAAAAGAGCGGCTTTCCCTTGATATGTGCATATTACTGTTCCATGTCGCATACATCGTGCCTTACGATTATATGCATTGAGATACTGTTTTTATGAGATTTCTGGATTTGAGAACCGTGGTTATTTCAAAAGAAAGTATATATTGTTTTAAAAATCCGATTTCTTTTGATGTGATATTTCGAGACATCCACCATGCGTTTTCTTGGTTCTGAAATGTGTGATAGAAACCCGATTCAAGGAGGTAGATGATCCGTTTGCGGGTTCATGGTGGACCCAGTATGGTACCCCAGGGCGAGAAATGGTTTTTGTGGTGTGGACAATGAGCCCGGCAATGGGACTGTTACCTACCGGTGATTGGTTGGACCTGGCGGTTATCCGGAGGATACCGACCGAAGCCGAGAGATGGATATGGGCTGATCCGTTCTGCCGGAGCCCTAGGGCCGATCCGGAAAGACGGGGCCCGAGATATGAGGATTTACGTGTCGATGCTGGGCACGGGTTTCATGATGTTTCGAGTGTCGATGTTGGACACTCAGGTTCCATGATTTTGATGTGTCATTGATGGACACACGTTGATTTATATCCTCATATTTACATGCATATGCTTTCATGATATTTACATGCATGATGTTGTTGTGTCATTGGTTGACACATAGATGAGATCCACATGCATGCATGCATTGATTATATGGTTGGATGTTAGCCATATGCAGATAGGCATCGTTTATGTTGTTGGTACATATGCAGATACGGTCACCCTAGATATCATAGTATTGCCTTTATGATATAGTTGACCTAGGAATCATTGTTTGTTCGATTTCTACCTGATGATGTTTTTTACTCACGAGTTAGCAACTCACCCCCGTTGTGCCACAGTTCTTGCAGGTGGACCGCATGGATCAGTAGCGGCATCGCTGGCACACAGCTTGCTTTCAGGTGATCTGTCTTGGTAGGTGGTACACATTGGATCGTGCCACCCTTGTATTTATTATTCCTGCTGTATCTAGTTAACTCCATCAATCAGAAACTAGTATTTGTATATGTAGTAATACTTAGCAAGACTTGTAGTTGCGAGACTTGAGCGATAGGTTATATGTTCGCTTGGTGGGTTTGATGTCTTGCTTTACATTATTCTTTGTGTTGATCTTCGCCATTGGGCGTCGTATATATATATTTCTTCCTTGCGTGGTTGTGATTCCGCCGATTGGCGAAGAGCTAGCTCCCGCTTGGGAATGCCTTTATTATTATTATGTAAATGTGGTTTTGGATCAAAATATACAAAGAAGGTGCTGCCCAAATTTTTAAAAGACGAAACATGTTTTTCAACTAATAAATTCCACTTGCATATTCCAAATTCCACTTGCATTTTTCATGTTCCAGTATTTTTGCATTAAGAAAACATTTGATTTCACCATACCATTATTTCAAAACTTCACCTCTTTTATTTTCTTTTAAAATGTTTAGATTTCTGGGCTTCGGCTTACTTGAATTACGTTACGCCTGTAGACGTGGCGTAATTTATGTGCCGGTCACGAGCTAATATTTTCGGGTCGTGACACTCGGGGTGGAATCGTCAGACCCCAGTAACATGATAAGTCATGCCGATGTGTGGCCTATAACCGTTCGAGAAACTACTGATAACACTTTCTAGTAAATCTCATCAGCCCTGGCCAGGGACTTACTGTTATAGCCAATCAATCATAGCGCAAATCAACTTCCTATACTGGGAGAGACGAAACCCCTCCTATCGCTCATTGCCTCCATGTGACTCGGGACTGTACCCAAAATCCACCTGTTTGCACGACTCCTTTGAGCCATGGTAGGGAGGAATTCAAAGCACAGTGGGAACCACACAAGACTCAATGACGATCTCGGGTCTACAGACTAACCTGTATAAGTGTCACCATAGAAATGTTATCTGACAATAGGTATGGTACCAACTAGGAGTTCTCAACGAGTCCTGTTTGGTGTACCCATTCTCTAATGAGCACCTGTGTACAATCTTTGATGTCAAACACCAATGGATGTGGGATCAACCATCGCCCCATACAGGGTCAAAAAACGTACACACTAGTCTCTTCTAGAATATCGATGCCCTGTCTCGATACTCCCTCGACTTGGAACTTTTAAAGGATGTTCTTGTGGACTTCACAAGCCTCACTAGTATGATCTGCATCATAGTCCTGATAGTCAAGCTAACATCCTAAGGGCTTTATCAACATGTATCAGAGAGACAGTATAATAATACTTGTGTACATGTTAAGATAAAGAGCAACCAGATAGTATGCTATCTTGTCGAGTAAGAAAGTCCTATATATATGTCCAAGCATCCACTATATCATACAATAATGGCTTCTAGGGCATACATATTCCTAACAATCTCCCACTTGCACTAAGGCCAGTTGTTGTAGTATCTCATACCCAACATCCCAAAAAGGCTCTCAAATTGCGTCTGGGGGAGGGCCTTCGTGAGTGGATCCGCTGTGTTATCCTTTGTGTAAACTCTCCTTACCTCGATCTCCCGGGGATTAACTATCTCCCGGATCATGTGATACTGCCTAAGAATATGTCTGGATCACTGATGGGACCGGGGTTCCTTGGCCAAACCCACATCTCCATTGTTATCATAATACAAGGGTATTGGATGCTTAATGGATGGAACCACACCAAGTTCAACAATGAATTTCTTCATCCAGACAGCTTCTTTGGCTGCATCGTTGGCAGCGATGTATTCAGCCTCCTTCATCGAGTCTGCCACGGTATCTTGCTTGGAACTCTTCCAACATACCGCCCTTCCATTGAGGGTAAAGACAAAACCCGAGACTTACTTACTGTCGTCCTTATCACTGTGGAAGCTCGAATCGGTAAAGGACTCCACCTGGAGTTCTCCGTTACCATACACCAAGAATATTTCTTTAGTCATTCTCGACTACTTAAGAATGGTCTTCATAGCTATCCAGTGCTTCTCCCCAGGATCTGATTGATTCCTACTTACCACACTTAGTGCGTAAGCTACATCTGGTCTGGTACATAACATCGCGTACATGATTGACCCAATTGCAGAAGCATTGGGTATCCCTTGCATGCGAGTCCTCTCCAAATCAGTCTTGGGAGATATCTTTTTGGAGAGAGTGATTCCTGAGAAAGCGGGTAAATTACCACACTTAGAATCTTCCATATTAAACCTCTTTAGTATGGTGTCAATGTACCTGGATTGGGACAATCCTAACATCCGCTTAGATCATCTTTATAGATCTTAATCCCCAGGATGTAGGAGGCATCACCTAGATCTTTCATGGGGAACTTTTATGATAAGAAGAGCTTGACCGAGTGTTGCATAGGAACTTCATTTCCTATCAAGAGTATGTCATCCACGTACAATAAAAAGAAGACAACCTTACTCTCTACAACATTTTTGTATATACAAAGTTCATCTACGTTTTTGATGAAGTCAAACTCTTTGACTGCTATATCAAAACAGATGTTCCAGATCCGCGATGCTTGCTTTAATCCGTTGATTTATTTAAGAAGCTTACACACCTTTCCGCTGCTCCCACTGTCTATGAAGCCTCTGGCTGTGTCATGTACACGCTTTCTTCTAAATCACCATTTAGAAAAGCGGTCTTGACGTCCATCTGCCAGATTTCGTAGTCTTGGTATGAAGCAATAGCAAGTAAGATTCTGATAGACTTAAGCATAGCCACTGGAGAAAAGTTTACATCATAATCGACACCTGGCCGTTGACGAAAACCTTTTGCAACAAGTCTAGTTTTGAAGGTCTCAACCTTTCCATCTACACCAATTTTCTTCTTAAAGATCCACTTGCTCCTGATGGGTTTTACCCCTTCAGAAGCAACTTCCAAAGTCCATACATTGTTGCTGTACATGTATTCCATCTCAGATCGCATTGCATCCAGCCATTTTATAGAGTCTCCACTTGTGATGGCTTGCTCATAACTAGTTGGGTCATCATCTTCCATGATGCAATCCTTACTCCCACCGTTTATGAGAAAACCGTAGTATCTCTCAGGTGGATGAGGAACCCTACTAGATCTGCGGAGTGGCTGAGCTTCGTCGGGGACTATCAAATCCTCCGGTTCTACAAAATCATCAGTTATAGTTTGTGCAGTTGGAACTTCTTCCAGTTCTACCTCATTACCATTAATTTATTTCACAAGAAATTCCTTTTCTAAAAAGGTGAAATGTTGAGAAACAAACACCTTTTGTTCCTCAGTATGGTAGAAGATATATCCATATGAATTCTTTGGAAATCCCACAAACTTGCACAACTCAGACCTTGCCTCGAGCTTGTCCGGATTTTGCTTTTTAAAATAGGCCGGACAACTTATATCTTAACTTGTTTAAGAGATGGTCTCTTCCCATTCCATATCTCATATGGAGTGGTAGGCACGGATTTGGTCGGAACCCTATTCAATAGGTATGCAGCAGTCTTAAGTGCATAACCCCAAAAGGAAATAGGTAACTTAGCAACACTCATCATAGAGCGTACCATATCTAATAGGGTGCGATTTCTCCACTCCGAAACTCAATTGTGCTGTGGTGTATACGGAGGAGTAAGCTGAGAGAGAATCCCATTCACTTTTATATAGTCTCGGAATTCCATGCTCAAGTATTCTCCTCCCCGATCAGATCGTAGGACTTTAATACTTATATCCGTCTGGTTCTCAACTTCATACTTATATTCCTTGAATTTCTCAAAAGCTTCAGATTTATGTTTCAACAAGAACACATGTCCGAATCTTGAGAGATCATCGGTGAATGTAATAAAGTACGAGGAACCATTCCTGGCATGTGTAGACATAGGACCGCATACATCACTTTGTATCAGTCCTAAGAGTTCAGTAGCTCTTTCTCCGTGTCTAGTAAACGGAGTTTTGGTCTTCTTTCCTTTGAGACATGACTGGAAAGTTTCATAAGTTGTAAATTCGAACGGATTCAAATATCAATCTTTATGAAACTTCGCTAGTCTTGTCGCATTGATAAGACCAAGTCTACAATGTCACAAGAAGCATTCATTCATTTCAGAAGTTTTCCTCTTGTGTGTGTTCTGTATGTTTAGATCTGTAGTTTGATTTAGAACGTATATACTATTATACAACGTACCAAACCAAATCAACACTTGATTTAAGAAAATGTTAATAACATTTATCTCTAGTACAAAGTTATATCCTTTTTTATCTAATAAAGAAATTGATATTATATTGCACATCATTTTTGGTACGAAATAACAGTCGTTCAGAATCAGGGTATTACCATTTGGTAATACTAGGTGATATTCGCCAACTGCTTTGGCTACAACAATTGCACCATTCCCTACTACGAGAGACTTATTACCCTTTCCCAGTTCTCTACTTCTTCTTAACCCATGTAACATATTACAAACGTGAGATCCTGATCCGGTATCCAATACCCAGGACGTAGAGCAAACTGAGAAACATTTCTCAATAATGAACACACCCGAATAAGACACATCATCATGCTCTTTCTTCGTTCGGGTTGCATGGGAATCCGTATATTCGCTTATTCCTTGCTCAGACTTATGACAATCATAAGATAAAGCGGAACCAACGTTCCCCAGCTAAGTATAATAGACGGGTTCGGTCAATATATCCATATTATTATCTTGATTAAGGCATGTCATGGTCGCTACCAGGAGAGAGAAAGAAGAAAACACTTTAGCGTGCGCTCTTGCAAGATCAGATTGGTTATTTTCTTATCTAATCAGGATGGCTCCAGCAGTTTTTATCAAATCTTTCTTAAAACCCTAAAAGGTAAGATTAGCCAGGATTAATTGCATCCTACAAGTTCGCCAATTGTTCAGCCAGGCAGGTATTGGTACTCCGAGAGAGTCTCCCCATGCTTTCGCATGGAACTAATTAAATAACCTCGTTTCCGCAGGCATAACCCCGTTAACACCTTTCTTAGACACCTACTAGATCAGCTAATTGTAAAGTGGAAAACTCTCCCAGGAGTAACTCTTACTCGCAGTGGGTATATGGATCCAACTAACTCATAAAAGTTATGCAATCTCATTTCAAATTTCAACACTTGAAATTCCCAATATCTGTTTTACCCCTAGCAATTTATGACCTTGACAAGGTCAATAAACCATAAACCGCAAGTCAAGTTCAACCCGTTCATTTCATGATTGAATTAAACCCAGCCGCACGATCCTTGACAAGGTCAACAAGGCCGTACGACTACCCTAATCCAATCGCATCATATGCGGCAGATAAGCACTAATCAGCTACCGCACACTACGCCTTAAAAAGGTCAACAAACGCAGCATGAATACTGAATATTACTTATCTGAAATGACGGAGGGCTACGACTGGTTTTGAATAAAACCTTTAGTGTAATGAACTTGATATCGATGTAGAATCGAGTGATTTGAAAAGGAGTGGTTTAAGCTCCGCATTTTAAAATCGAGTAGTTTTCAAAACAAACAAAGTGGGTTGTAGCATTTGCTAGCTTTTGCTAAAGAGGTCACTCCAGGTGAAGGGATCTAGGCTCTTTCCTTATCGAATGAGGTGTTGGATATTCATAAAGGAATACCGCTATGTAAAGCAATAACTAGAGCTATCTTTTTGAAAAATTTGATTCTACAACATCTTTAGGTTTCTTTTCTTTCATTAATCTCATTAATATCGTCCCATAATTTATGTTTCCTAAACATCACAGAAGAAATGAAAATAGAACGTACGCTTATGCCATCTGCATTCGCCATGGGGCCCCGTCATGCACCGTTAGGTTACTTAACTAACGGCAGAGCGGGGGCTGGACTAGAGCGGGTGCAAAACATAAGCAACTTTTATTATATATATAGCATTCGTCTCACGCAGTTATATGATCACATCACAGAACTCAGACAGCAGAAATAAACATATGAAATATAGAATATACTAGTAGGTCCGTGTTTTAAATTAAGCCAGTAATGAAAAACACGGATTCCACGGTCGTGATGAATAGCCAAACCCACATCCCTAGACCCCTACGAGAGCGGAAAGTGACCCTGCCAATTCTAGAGTTAGGAGACTCGGTCTCGACTCCTCGAGATGGTCTCCCACTGGACTCTAGAATCCGGTCACTTGTGCTCCCCACCTTGGGTCTATCCTAATGCAGAAAAATAAATAATATACATCAATGGTGACATCATCCTCAAGCCGGAAGTGTCCGAATAAAAGAATACTACATACAAATTTTTACATGAATGAAAATAGAAAAACTCTCATCTTACGTAAAAACCCCCGGCTATTCAATCACAATGATCGAATATAATATATCACAGCAACACATAACATCACATGTCATCAACGTAAGTAAATATGCGTATCCCGAATGTAGTTGACGTATAACAACGAGATCGAGGATACACTATATATTACACTTACGGTCGCAGAAAAGAAATAAAAACTACAAAAATTAGAATACGCATATTTCTTAGACATCATAAACCCGGGATATCTCATATCTCGGATTTCATGCCTAACCCAATAAATCTTGCATTTATGTCTCGTATTGAAAACACTTTTCAATAGTCAGTAGGGTAATTCAACAAGATTCCCGATATAATGATTGAATGCTTGTCGGGAACTTTAGTAGATTGCCGCACCCCCGATGCCGTTAACGAAGTGCACTTGGGAGGAACACCGTGGCCGCGAGCATCCGAGTGGATGCTTTTGGCAACGAGGTTCTCCTATAGTCACTTGGTTAGGGCTATAAGCCGTGGCTATCTAGTAGCGTTTTCCAGTGAGTGTTCGCGTACAATACGAGATTGCGACGGAGTTTTGATCCGAATCGAAACTCCATGGCAATCGATCAAAAGAGACTAAAACGCGATATTTACAAAACACTAACTAGTTTTCATAAAACTAATTAATGTGGATTCCAAATATTGTATCACATATCATAACTGTCTAGACGACGTTAAATTTTTCGATCGAAATATAAACACCCACAAATCACAGAGACCTCAACAACTTGAGTCTGACTAAAAATACCCAGAAAGTGCAAAATCACATAATGGAGCAGCACAAGAAAAATGAGTCCCTAACTCACCAAACATGCCGCGGAACCGCGGCTAAACCTATGGTTATGCCGCGGTTGCGCGGCCAATTGGTTGAGTTGGACTCTCGTATTTCTTGGGGCTCCATAAAAAACCCAGTATTAATTTCTGCATATTTTTAATCTGAAAAATATCGACCTTTTGAAAATTGGACAGAAACTTATGATTTTCCGGGTTTTGAAGTTCGATCGAACACTTTAACGTCGTTTAGACCAAACCTAATGCTCTAGCATGGCTCGATACCATGAAAGTGTGTCTTAGCACCTCTACTAGGTTTCCACAAGCATCCAGTATGCAATTTTTAAAAATCTAGAGGTCTAAGCTACACTAACCTAGAATCGAACTAGAGAATTAGGGTTTGTAAGCATGTAAACAAGTTTTACACTAAGCGAATAGAGAATACAACCTTTGTAGACCGGTCCTTCACTTCTAAAGCTCTAAGTAGTAGTCCCTTAGCTCCAAGTAGTGGTCCCTAGAATTCTTCTTAGGCTCCACTTGGTGAAAGGAACGAGCTTGCTTCGTCGTCTTCGAGGCCGAAGATTATCCACCTTGAAGTTATTCTAACTCAAGCTACCTCTTTACTAATAAAAAATTAGTGAAGCAAACAACCTAATCTTATGGGCTAGATGAGAGTAGGTTGATGAAGTAGGAATTTTGCTCACTTTAAAAATCTCTTTTCTCCTTTTCTTTTTCAACTCAAGAAAATCTAGAGAGAAAGAAGATGAACTTGGATAAAGAAATATCTCAAGTGATAAGTAGTGAGAGTTAACCATAGGCTAAAGATAATGGTTGGGTTATAAAAATATCTAGAGTAAAAAAAAATGGTGAGATGAGTCATGGCTTCTACATGCTTCCACAAGTATCTAAGCCATGCTCATTTCCACCTCATTTTGTTTTTACTCTAAATAAATAATTACCCTAATTATCTTTAGCCTTGGTGTGAGTCTCATACACCCATGTCTAATGTATCATCCACCATGACACAATATATAAATACATATATTAATATATATCACATATACATTAAATGTATTTCAAAGATAAGAAAATCTTTAGTGAGCACAATATTAGTTAATATACATTAATATATCAAATATAAAAATATATATCAAATTATTAAATCAACACTTGGTTCAATAATCCGGTCATATCATATATAACCGACTAATATCACTTATATGTATATCACATTATCGAATCAACACTTGATTCAATAACCCGGTCATATCACATATAACCGACAACATTCAATATACTATATCAAATCAACACTTGAGTCAATAATCCGGTCATATCATATATAACCGGCCAATATCAAATATATATATACATATAACATATCATTGAATCAACACTTGATTCAACAATCCGGTTATATGACATATAAGCTAACCGATATCACATATCGCGAGATTAGAATACGGTATCACATACTCGTATTTAATCAAGCTCCCGTATATATCACCATATGTGCCCTACTTCGTTTCACTTGAGCTAGGAAACCTCTGTGTGGGACTCTAAAGACTCGTCAATACGCCAGCAGTAGGTAATGATCACATCAGTCACCCACAAGCCGTCAGCGGTACTAGCTTAGACGTAACGGTTACCCAGGTATTCAGTGAATAGAAGATCAACAAGAAAGCTTGTCCAAACTCCCGCAAAGCCTATAAGCAACACTTACCATACAGTCCGGTCTCTTCGTCTGATTTGTCGCATATCAAGTCTAGGGGTGGAATCGTCAGACCCCAGTAACTTGATAAGCCATGCTGATGTGTGGCCTATAACCGTTCGATAAACTACTGATAACACTTACCAGTAAATCTCATTAGATCTCGCTAGGGACTTACTGTTATAGCCAATCGAGCATAGCGCAACATCAACTCCCTATACCGAGAGAGACGAAACCCCTCCTATCGCTCATTGCCTCCATGTGACTCGGGACTGTACCCAAAATCCACCTGTTTTCACGACTCCTTTGAGCCATGGTAAGGAGGAAATCAAAGCACAGTGGGAACCACACAAGACTCTATGACGATCTCGGGTTTACAGACTAATCTGTACAAGTGTCACCAGAGAACTACTATCTGACGATATATATGGTACCAACTAGAAGTTCTCGGCAGTCCTATTCGGTGTACCCATTCTCTAATGAGCACCTGTGTTTAATATTTGATGTTAAACACCAATGGATGTGGGATCAACCATCGCCCCATATAGGGTCAAGAAATGTACACACTAGTCTACTCTGGAATATTGATGCCCTGTATCGATACTCCCTCGACTAGGAACTTTTAAAGGATGTGCTTGCGGAATACACAAGCCCCACTAGTATGATCTGCATCATAGTCCTGGTAGTCAAGCTAACATCCTAAGGGCTTTATCAACGTGTATCAGAGAGACAGTATAATAATACTGTTGGATATGTATGACCTAGAGGCCATTATTGTATATGCATACATGTGGATGCTAGGGATATGTATGTACAGGACATTCTTGCTCAGTTATATAGTATATTATTTGAGATGTCTTTTTCAGGATATGTGTATTTATTTCTATTGATGTTTTATTCAGCTTGCACATATTGATAAAGACTCGATACAGTAGTATACTATTATGGTTTTTCTTTATCTTAACATGGCATATGTTATACATGTTATTATATATTGCGGTTACATGTTGATAAAGCCCGTATGATCTTACTTGACTACCTGCGTTGTGATGACGATCATACTTGTGGGAGCAGGATAGTCCATAAGCACATCCTTAAATAGTCCCTAGTCATGTGAGTATCGAGACTATGCATTGATAATCCAGAGTAGACTTGTGTATATGCTTCTAGCCCCGACAAGAGGCAATGGTTGGTCCCGCAGCCATTGGTCGGATGTGTAGGGTTACCTAGCACGACAGCAAGGTTTCGGGAGGCATCGTCCATGCCAAATTCAAAAATTGCCATGCTACATAACCCTAACCCTAGAATCTTAACTAGAAAATTAGACAATACAATATGTAAACACCTTTATATCTAAGTGAATATGGAATACAACATTTGTAGACCGGTCCTTCACTTCAAATGCTCCGTGTAGAAGTCCCTTCGCTCCAAGTAGTGGTGATCCAGACTCTCCGTAGGCTCCACTAGTCGAAATGAACGAGCTTGCCCAATGATCTTCGAGACCGAAAATGATCTACTTTGAGAAGACACCAACTCAAGCTTCCTCTTCACTAATTAGGGATTAGTGAAGCTAACACCCTAAACTAAATGGCTAATCTAGTAGAGGATGATGAAGTAGGATTTTTGCTCACTTTAGAATTAATTTTCTCACTCTATTTCTTTTTCTTGAGAAAGCTAGAGAGCTCAATGAAGAAGATGAAGCAAATAATGGATGATAGAGTGAATGGCAACCATGGGTGAGAAATATCTCATATAACCCTTGTAGAGACATAACCATGGATTTAGATAATGATTAGGTTAATAAATATCTAAGGCAAAACAAAATTAGTGGACTAAGTCAATTGTTTCCACAAGCTTCCAAAGCTTTTAACCATGCTAAATTGCCACCAATTTATATTTGCATTAAATAAATAAAACCCTAATTATCTAAGGGCATGTTATGAGTCTCATACACCCATGTAGTGTGTATCATCAAACTTGACACAAAAAAGAAAACACAAATAATATATATCACATATATATTAAGTGTGCACATGTGAGAAAAGTAATGTATAAGTGAGCAAATATTAGTTAATGTAAATCAGCATATCAAATATAAAATTATACATTAAATCATTAAATCAACACTAGATTTAATAATCCGGCTATATCACATATAACCGACTAATATTATATGTATCAACTTATCGAAACAACACTTGATTCGATAATCCTGCTATATCATATAAAACCGACCGATATCACATATCGCGAGAATAGAATACGGTATCACATACACGTATTAATCTCGGTCCCGCACATATCACATATGTGCTCCTACTTCATTTTTCCTGAGCCAGTAAACTTCTGTGTAGGACTCTAAAGACTCGTCAATACGTCGGCAGTAGGTGATGATCATATTAGTCACCCACAAGCCGTCAGCGGTACTAGCTGCACGTAATGGCTACCCGGGTATTGAGCTCTCAGAAGATCAACAAGCAAGCCTGCTCATACTCCTGTAAAGCCTGTCAGTAACACTACCGTACAGTCCGGTCTCTTCGTCTGATATGTCGCATATCTAGTCTAGGAGTGGTCAACGTCAGACCCCAGTAACCGATAAGTTGTGCCGATGTGAGGCTCATAACGGGTCGAGAAACTACTGATAACACTTACCAGTAGATCTCCGTATCAGCCCTGGCCAGGGATTTCCTGTTATAGCCAATCGAGCACAGCGCAACATCAACCCCCAATACCGGGAGAGACGAATCCCCTCCAATCTCTCATTGCCTCCATGTTATTCGGGACTGAACCGAAAAGCCACCGTTTTGCACGTTCTATTGAACATGGTAAGGTGGAAATCAAAGCACGGTGGGAATCACATAAGACTCTATGACGATCTCGGGTCTACAGACTAACATGTACAAGTGTCACCAGAGAACTGCTATCTGATGATAGGTATAATACCAACTAGGAGTTCTCGGCGAGTCTGTTCAGTGTACCCAGTCTCCACTGAGCACCCGTATATCATCTTTGATGTCAAACACCAATAAATGTGGGATCATCCATCGCCCATCATATGGGTCAAGAAGCGTATACGCCAGTCTACTCTGGAATATCGATGCCCTGTCTCGATACACCCTCGACTAGGAACAATTATAGGAAGTACTTGTGGACTACCCTGGCCCCACTAATATTATCTCAATCACAGTCCTAGTAGTCAAGTACACATCCTAAGGGCTTTATCAATATGTGAGAGCAAGACAGTATCACAAAACATGTCTACATGTTAAGACAAAGAGCAACCAGTTAGCATACTATCATGTCGAGCAAGAAAGTCCTCTCTCTATATATCCAAGCATCCACTATAATATACATCATATGTACAATAATGGCCTCTAGGGCATATACATAACTAACAATCTCCCACTTGCACTAAGGCCAGTTGTTGTAGTATCTCATACCCAACATCCCGAAGAGTCTCTCTAATTGATTCTGGGATATGGCCTTCGTGAGTGGATCCGCCGTGTTTTTCTTCGTGTCAACTCTCCTGACCTTGATCTCCCGGTGATCAACTATTTCCCGGATCAGGTGAATGCGCCTCAGAATATGCCTGAATCGCTGTTGGGACCTGGGTTCCTTGGCCAAAGCCACAGCTCCATTGTTATCACAATACAAAGGTATTGGATGCTCGATTGACGGAACCACTCCAAGTTCATTTATGAACTTCTTCATCTAGACAGCCTCTTTGGCAGCATCGTGGGCAGCGATGTATTCAGCCTCCATCGTCGAGTCTGCCACGGTTTCCTATTTGGAACTCTTCCAACAAACCGCCCCTCCATCGAGGGTTAAGACAAATCTCGAGACCGACTTAGAGTCGTCCTTATCACTCTGGAAGCTCGAATTGGTAAAGGACCCCACTTGGAGTTCACCGTAACCATACACCAAGAACATCTCTTTAGTCCTTCTCAAGTACTTAAGAATGTTCTTCACAGCTGTCCAGTGACTCTCTCCTAGATCTGCTTTATACCTGCTCACTACACTTAGTGAGTATGCTACATCGGGTCTGGTACATAACATCGCGTACATGTTAGAACCCACTGCCGAAGCATAGGGTATCCCTTGCATGCGAGCTCTCTCCAAATCAGTCTTGGGAGACATCTCTTTGGAGAGAGTGAGTCCTGTGATCGTAGGTAAATTCCCATGCTTGGAATCTTCCATACTAAACCTCTTTAGTATGGTGTCTATGTACCTGGATTGGGAAAATCCCAGTATCCGTTTAGATCTATCTCTATAGATCTTAATCCGCAAGATGTAGGAGGCATCACCTAGATCTTTCATTGAGAATCTTTGTGATAAGAAGAGCTTGACCGAGTGCAGCATAGGAACATTATTTCCTATCAAGAGTATGCCATCCACGTACAATACGAGAAAGACAACCTTACTCTCTGCACCTTCTTGTATATACAAGGTTCATCTACGTTTTTTATGAATTCAAACTCTTTGACTACCACATCAAAATAGATGTTCCAACTCCGCGATACCTGCTTCAACCCGTAGGTGGATTTAAGAAGCTTGCACACCTTTCCGCTGCTCCCACTGTCCACGAAACCCTCTGGCTGAGTCATGTACACACACTATTCTATATCACCATTTAGAAAAGCGGTCTTAACATCCATCTGCCAGATTTCGTAGTCATGGTATGCAGTGATGGAAAGTAGGATCCGGATGGACTTAAGCATCCCTACTGGAGAAAAGGTTTCATCATAATCCACACCTGGTCGTTGACGAAAACCTTTTGCAACAAGTCTAGCTTTGAAAGTCTCAACTTTTCCATCTACTCCAAGTTTGTTCTTAAAGACCCATTTGCTCCAAATGGGTTTTACCCCTTCAGGAGCAACTTCCAAAGTCCATACTTTGTTGGTGTACATGGATTCCATCTCAGATTGCATTGCATCCAGCCATTTCACAGAGTCCCCACTCGTGATGGCCTGCTCGAAGCTAGTTGGGTCATCATCTTCCATAATGCAATCCTCGCTCCCACCATCAATGAGAAAACCGTAGTATCTCTCAGGTGGATGAGGAACCCTACTAGATCAGCGGAGAGGCTGGGGTTCGTTGGGAACTATCGAATCCTTTAGTTCCACCAAATCGTCAGTTGTGGTCTGTGCTGCTGGAACTTCATCCAGTTCTACCTCATTGCCACTAATTTCTTTCATAAGAAAACCCTTTTATAAAAAGGCGGCATGTCGAGAAACAAACACCTTTTGTTCCTCGGAGTGGTAGAAGATATACCCTCGCGAATGCTTGGAATATCCTATAAACTTGCACAGAACCGACCTTGCCTCGAGCTTGTCCGGATTTTGTGTTTTAACATAGGCCGGGCAACCCCATATCTTAACAAAATTAAGACACGGTCTTTTTCCCTCCCATATCTCATATAGAGTGGTAGACAATGATTTGATTAGAACTCTATTCAATAGATATTCTGCTGTCTCAAGCGCATAACCCCAAAAGGAAATAGGTAACTCAGCGGCGCTTTTCATAGAGCGCACCATATCTAATAGGGTGTGATACCTCCGTTCGGATACACCGTTGTGTTGTGGTGTATACGGAAGAGTAAGTTGAGAGAGAATCCTATTTTCTTTTAGATAGTCCAGGAACTCATTGCTTAAGTATTCTCCTCCTCGATCAGATCGAAGGATTTTAATACTTTTACCCGTTTGGTTCTCGACTTCGTGCTTATATTCTTGGAATTTCTTAAAAGCTTCAGACTTGTGTTTCAAAAGGAACACATGTTTGTATTTTGAGAAATCGTCAGTGAATGTAATGAAGTACGAGGAACCATTCCTGGCATGTGTAGACATGAGACCGCATACATCACTATGTATCAGTCCCAAGAGTTTCGTAACTCTTTCTCCGTGTCCTGTAAATGGAGTTTTGGTCATCTTTCCTTTGAGACATGACTGGAAAGTTTCATAAGATGATAGTTCGAATGGATTCAAATATCCACCCTTATGTAACTTAGCTAGTTGTGTCGCATTGATATGACCTAGTCTACAATGCCACAAGAAGGATTCGTTCATTTCTGAACTCTTCCTCTTATGTGTGTTTTGTATGTTAACAACTGTGTTTTGATTCAGAACGTATAAACCGTTACATAACGCACCAAACCCAATTAACACTTGATCTAGGTAAATGTTCATAACATTATTCCCTACTACAAAGTTATATCCTTCTTTATCTAATAAAGAAATTGATATTAAATTTCATATCATAGAGGGCACGTAATAACATTCGTTCAAGATCAAAGTATTGTCATTTGGTAATACAAGGTGATATTCACCAACGGCTTTGGCTGCAACACTTACACCATTCCCTACTTTTAGAGAATGATCACCTATACCCAGTTCTCTACCTTTCCTTTGCCCATGCAACATATTACATATGTGGGATCCTGATCCGGTATCTAATACCCAGGACGTAGAGTGTACTGAGAAACAGTTCTCAGTAACTAACACACCCGAAGAAGATGCATCAACATGCTTATTCTTCGTTTGGGTGGCGTGGGATTCCGGATATTCCTCTATTTCCTGCTCAGTCTTATAACAATTATAAGAAAGAATGGAACCAACGTTCCCCTGGTCAATATAACAAGCGGGTTCGGTCAATACATCCATATTATTATCTTGATTAAGGCCTGACATGGTCGTTACCTGGAGAGAGAAAGAAGAAAACACTTTAGCGTAAGCTCTTGCAAGATTAGATTGGTTATTTTCTTATCTAATCAGGATGGCTCCCACTGTTTTTATCAAATCTTCCTTCAAACACTAAAAGGTAAGACTAGCCGAGATTAATTACACATCTTTCAGCCAGGCTAGTGTCGGTTCTTTGAGGGAGGTTCCCCGTGCTTTCGTACGGACCTAATTAAAATAAACTTCGTTTTCCTAGAGGCATAACCCCCTTAACACCTATCTAGACACCTACTTAATCGGCTAATTGTGATGTGTAGAACTCTCCCAGGAGTAACTCTTACTCGCAGTGGGTATGGGGATCCAACTATCTCATAGAAGATATGCAATCTCATTGCAAATTTCAACACTTGAAATTCCCAATAATAGTTTTTACCCCTAGCGTCCTATGACCTTGACGGAGGCCAAACTACCCATATGGCGCTAGTCAAGTTCAACCCGTTCATTTCTTGATTGAATTAGACCCACCCGCACGACCCTTGACGGAGGCCAAAAAACGTCGTACGATTACCCTAATCCAATCGCATCTCATGCTGCAGATAAGTACTAATCAGCTACCGTACACTACGCCTTGACGGAGGCCAAAATACCGTAGCACGAATACTAAAATATCACTTATCTGAAATGACGGAGGGCTACGCAGGTTTTTAAGAAAACCATGAGCGTAATGAACTTGATGTCGTTGTAGAATCGAGTGATTTTTGAAGAGTGTTTTGAGGCTTTTTACTAGTTTTTCTAAAGAGGTCACTCCCGGTGAAGGGATCTCGGTTCTTTCCTTATCGAATAAGGTGCAGGATATTTCAAAAATACCACTATGCAAAGCAAGAACTAAAAGAAGCAATCAAAAGACAAAACTGGGTGGGTTGTAGCATCTTCTAGTTTCGCTAAAGAGGTCACTCTCGGTGAAGGGATCTCGGCTCTTTCCTTATCGAATAAGGTGCTGGATATTCTACAAGGAATACCGCTATGCAATGCAAAAACTAGAGCTACCCTTTTTGAAAATTTGATTCCACAACATCTTTTTAGGTTTCTTTTCTTTCATTAATCTCATTAATGAAGTCCCATCATTTATGCTTTCTAAGTATCACAGAAGAAATGAAAATACAACGTACCCTTATGTCATCCGCATTCGCCTCAGTGTCCCGTTATGCACCGTTAGGTTACTTAACTAACGGCACAGCGGGGCGGGACTAGCGCGGTGCAAAGCATAAGCAACGTTTATTATATATCATATATATAATAATAAAGCATTCGTCTCACGCATATAATGTGATCACATCACAGAATATCAGCAGCAGAAGACAACATATGAAATATTGAATATACTAGGAATTCCGTATTTTAAATTAAGCCAGTATAAAACACGGATTCCACGGTCACGATGAATAGCCAAACCCATATCCCTAGACCCCTACGAGAGCGGCAAGTAACCTTTCCAATTCTAGAGTTAGGAGACCTGAACTCGACTCCTCGAGATGGTCTCCCACTGGACTCTAGAACCCGGTTACTTGTGCTCCCCGCCTTCGGTCTATCCTAATGCGGAAAAGTAAATAATATACATCGATGGTGACATCATCCTCATCCCGGAAGTGCCCCAATAAAAGAATATTACATACAATTTTTTACATGAATTAAAATGAAAAACGCTCATCTCACATAAAAAAATCCGGCTATCCAAAACACGACGACCCAATATAACATATCCCAGCAACACATAACATCACATGTCATCAATGTAACTATATATGCGTATCACAATTGTTGTTGACATATAGCAACGAAAATGGAGATACACCACATATTACACTTACGGTCGCAGAAAAGAAAATATCAAACTACAACATTTGTAATCCACAATCACCTTAGACATCATAAACCCGAAGTATCACATACTTCGGATTTCATGCCTAACAATATAAATTCCAAATATTGTATCACATTCCTCAAATAGATAGACGATGTTAAACATTCCGATCGAATCAAAAAACACCCAAAATTTCGCAAAGAGCTCAACACTTGAGCGTAGTTTTAAAAGTACCCATCATATGCCACAGTACCTATGGACCAGCCATAGAAAGGCCAACCCTTGCCTCACCTATGGCGCCGCAGAACTACCGCAAACCCTATGGTTTGGCGGCGGTTCTTACGGTCATAGAATCGAGTTAGTGTTTTGTTCTTCTAGAGGGTCCATCGAATCACTTGCATGATATTTGAATGTTTCAAACTTGGAAAAAATCCAACTCTTGGAAAATTTCCATCAAGGGAGAAAATGGGTCATTGATATCCGTTCGAACTTTTTAATGCCGTCTAAATAACCCGAAACAATGTTAGAATTACGACTACGAAACACTCCGAATTGCCTTTTTAGAAAATTAACATCTTATGCAATTTTAGAAAAAACAAGCAACACCTGAAACACCAAAACCCAAAGACTGGAACACCGGACGAATGCGAACCCAAGATTGCAATGGGGGGCCGGCCAGCTCGGAAATTTCATGCATCTCGCATGGTCAAATCCGGCGGATGAGGTTCGTATTTGTTTGGTGATTATATTACATCTCATGTAACATTCTGCAGTTGCTTAAAAAATTTTTAGAGCCCATTTAAAAATCCACAGAAACTAGATTTCAATGTTTCAAGTTTCGGAGTAGTTTTGGTTTCGTAATCTAACAAACATCATCTAATTCTCTAGCTTGGCTCTGATACCATTATAGGTTTACCTAGCACTACAGCAAGGTTTCGGGAGGTATCGTCCATGCCAAATTCAAAAATTGCCATGCTACATAACCCTAACCCTAGAATCTTAACTAGAAAATTAGAAAATACAATATGTAAACACCTTTACATCTAAGTGAATATGGAATACAACCTTTGTAGACCGGTCCTTCACTTCAAATGCTCCGTGTAGAAGTCCCTTCGCTCCAAGTAGTGGTGATTCGGACTCTCCGCAGGCTCCACTAGTCGAAATGAATGAGCTTGCTCAATGATCTTCGAGGCCGAAGACGATCTACTTTGAGGGGACACCAACCCAAGCTACCTCTTCACTAATTAGAGATTAGTGAAGCTAACACCCTAAACTAAATGGCTAATCTAGTAGAGAATGATGAAGTAGGATTTTTGCTCACTTTAAATTAATTTTCTCACTCTATTTCTTTTTCTTGAGAAAGGTAGAGAGCTCGATGAAGAGGATGAAGCAAATAATGGATGAGAGAGTGAATGGCAACCATGGGTGAGAAATATCTCTTATAACCCTTGTAGAGACATAACCATGGATTTAGATAATGGTTAGGTTAATAAATATCGAAGGCAGAACAAAATTAGTGGACTAAGCCAATTGTTTCCACAAGCTTCCAAAGCTTTCAACCATGCTTAATTGCCACCAATTTATATTTGCATTAAATAAATAAAACCCTAATTATCTAATGGCATGGTATGAGTCTCAAACACCCATGTAGTGTGTATCATCAAGCATGATATAAGAAAGAAAACACAAATAATATATATCACATATATATTAAGTATGCACATGTGAGAAACGAAATGTATAAGTGAGCAAATATTAGCTAATGTAAATTAGCATATCAAATATACAATTATACATTAAATCATTAAATCAACACTTGATTTAATAATCTGGCTATATCATATATAACCGACAAATATTATATGTATCAACTTATCGAATCAACACGTGATTCGATAACCCGGCTATATCACATATAACCGACCGATATCACATATCGTGAGAATAGAATACGGTATCACATACACGTATTAATCTCGATCCCGCACATATCACATATGTGCTCCTACTTCGTTTTGCTTGAGCCAGTAAACCTCTGTGTAGGACTCTAAAGACTCGTCAATACGCCAACAGTAGGTGATGATCATATCAGTCACCCACAAGCCGTCAGCGGTACTAGCTGCGCGTAACGGCTACCCGGGTATTGAGCGATCAGAAGATCAATAAGCAAGCCTGCTCATACTCCTGTAAAGCCTGTCAGTAACACCTCCGTATAGTCCGGTCTGTTCGTCTGATATGTCGCATATCTAGTCTAGGGGTGGTCAACGTCAGACCCCAGTAACCGATAAGTCGTGCCGATGTGAGCCTCATAACTGGTCGAGAAACTACTGATAACACTTACCAATAGATCTCCGTATCAGTCCTGACCAGGGACTTCCTGTTATAGCCAATCGAGCACAGCGTAACATCAACCCCCAATACCGGGAGAGACGAATCCCCTCCTATCGCTCATTGCCTCCATGTTATTCGGGACTGTACCCAAAAGCCACCGTTTTGCACGTTCTCTTGAACGTGGTAAGGTGGAAATCAAAGCACAGTGGGAATTACACAAGTCTCTATGACGATCTCGGGTCTACATACTAACCTGTACCAGTGTCACCAGAGAACTGCTGTCTGACGATAGGTATAATACCAACTAGGAGTTCTCGGCGAGTCTGTTCAGTGTACCCAGTCTCCACTGAGCACCCGTATACCATCTTTGATGTCAAACACCAATAAATGTGGGATCATCCATCGCCCATCATATGGGTCAAGAAGCGTATACACCAGTCTACTCTGGAATATCGATGCCCTGTCTCGATACACCCTCGACTAGGAACAATTATAGGAAGTACTTGTGGACTACCCTGGCCCCACTAGTATTATCTCCATCACAGTCCTAGTAATCAAGTACACATCCTAAGGGCTTTATCAACATGTGAGAGCAAGACAATATCACAAAACAAGTCTACATGTTAAGACAAAGAGCAACCGGATAGTATACTATAATGTCGAGCAAGAAAGTCCTCTCTATATATATCCAAGCATCCACTATAATATACATCATATGTACAATAATGGCCTCTAGGGCATATACATAACTAACAATCTCCCACTTGCACTAAGGCCAGTTGTTGTAGTATCTCATACCCAACATCCCGAAGAGTCTCTCTAATTGTATCTGGGGTATAGCCTTCGTGAATGGATCCGCCGTGTTATTCTTCCTGTCAACTCTCCTGACCTCGATCTCCTTTTGTTTTGTTCGAAAGAGTGTGTTTAGTAAATAACCGCAATCAGAACGGTGTCACATGTAGCTAGACCAAGGTGAGTACGGGTCGTCTTCAGGGAAACGTTGAATCTTTTATTCTTACTTTAGATGTGTTGAGAGAAAGAGATGAGGGATAAAGAATTTTAAAGAATGGTTTCTAGATCTACGTTAAGCAAGAATGCAAAAATATAGATCTAGATTATTTTAGGGATGTAGTTAATATAATAAGGGGGCTTGTAGGGTTCATTAGGATTTAGTAGTCATGGACGATTAATTAAAAGTTACCCTTTTTATCCTTTAATAGATTTAAAACTAGAACGACAGTGATGCGTGTCGATTAGGGTTTCTGGAGGGAAAAGGAATCTCACTCTTAACCCATATCTCGATACGGAACTCCGTTCATATCTAGCCTTTACCAAAACAATCATTAATCTAATCTCTAATCGCGGTTGGAACCAACAAAGAATTCTTAGCGCACCCGATTAGGATGTTAATGATTCTTTTGATAAAGTTCATAAACTTTATAGGACTTAAAAAGGGTTTAGGGATGTTCATCATCCATTAGCCTACCCTAATCCTACGAACCCTAATAAGCGGAGAATTACTCGCGCATGTTGGGAGAAGAAGAGATGGAAAGAAAATGCATAATTAAACTACGAAGAAATAGAATAAGAAAAAGAACTACCTTTATTAATCAACAATATTTATTACACTTTGATCCTTAGAAAATGATTACAAAGACTAGCTTGCTTCTCGATCTCTTCCAAGGAGGTAGATGAACAGTTGATGATCAGTCTGGATGCATGAGCTGTCTTGGACTTCGTGATCGCGTCGACTTGATGATTTTTCCACGAGGCTCTCGGTCTTTATTTATAGCCCCAAAGGCCAGAAATTTAGCTTCTAAAATTGGAAGCTAACAATAGAGATTCACCCTAGAAAATTGCACATTCTAACTCCCCTGTCATGCCGCGGATCCGCGGCCAACAGAGGGGTTTGGCCAATGATCCGCGGCCAAGGGTGGGGATCACTTTATCAAATTTTTGGGGCTTTCTCCTTCTGACATGTGGTGTTCTCTGGAATCTTTGGAATTTGGAAATCTTCTCATAGTTGCTGCCAGACTTGATTTCTTCATTTTGATTTCTTAATTAGGCAGGTTTACTTTAACAACTTGATTTCCTTGATTTTAGATCTGCAAATTCTGCACAACAACTTAACAAATAATATTTAGTAGACTTTGTTCTACTATGATTTGGTCAATGATATTATTTGCATACATTTTCCTACCAAATGTTAATTACAATATATCAACACATGGAAAATAGTATTTTTACACATAAACCCTCATATGTATGATATATTATAATAAGGACCTTTTTAATATAGAAATAGTAGGAAAAATGTAATAACAAATGTGCAGTTTTATCAACTGAACACCCGGCGATCAACTATCTCCCGGATTAGGTGATACCGCCTCAAAATATGCCTGGATCGCTGATGGGACCTGGGTTCCTTGGCCAAAGAAACAGCTCCATTGTTATCACAATACAAAGGTATTGGATGCTTGATGGATGGAACCACTCCAAGTTCATTTATGAACTTCTTCATCCAGACAGCCTTTTTGGCAGCATCGTTGGCAGCGATGTATTCAGCCTCCATCGTCGAGTCTACCACGGTTTCCTGTTTGGAACTCTTCCAACAAACCGCCCCTCCATTGAGGGTAAAGACAAATCCCGAGACTGACTTAGAGTCGTCCTTATCACTCTGGAAGCTCGAATCGGTAAGGACTCCACTTGGAGTTCACCGTTTCCATACACAAAGAACATCTCTTTAGTCCTTCTCAAGTACTTGAGAATGTTCTTCACAGCTGTCCAGTGACTCTCTCCTGGATCTACTTGATACCTACTCACTACACTTAGTGAGTTTGCTACATCAGGTCAGGTACATAACATCGCGTACATGTTAGAATCTACTTCCGAAGCATAGGGTACCGCTTACATGCGAGTTCTCTCCAAATCAGTCTTGTGAGACATCTCTTTGGAGAGAGTGAGTCCTGTGATCGTGGGTAAATTCCCACGATTGGAATCTTCCATACTAAACCTCTTTAGTATGGTGTCTATGTACCTGGATTGGGACAATCCCAGTATCCGTTTAGATCTATCTCTATAGATCTTAATCCGCAAGATGTGGGAGGCATCACCTAGATCTTTCATTGAGAATCTTTGTGATAAGAAGAGCTTGACCGAGTGCAGCATAGGAACATTATTTCCTATCAAGAGTATGTCATCCACGTACAATACGAGAAAGACAACCTTACTCTCTGCACCTTCTTGTATATACAAGGTTCATCTACGTTTTTGATGAAGTCAAACTCTTTGACTACCACATCAAAACAGATGTTCCAACTCCGTGATGCCTTCTTCAACCTGTAGATGGATTTAAGTAGCCTGCACACCTTTCCGCCGCTCCCACTGTCCACGAAGCCCTCTGGCTGAGTCATGTACACACACTCTTCTAAATCACCATTTAGAAAGGCGGTCTTAACATCCATCTGCCAGATTTCGTAGTCATGGTATGCAGCGATGGCAAGTAGTATCCGGATGGACTTAAGCATACCCACTGGAGAAAAGTTTTCATCATAATCCACACCTGGTTGTTGACGAAAACCTTTTGTAACAAGTCTAGCTTTGAAAGTTTCAACTTTTCCATATACTCCAAGTTTCTTCTTAAAGATCCATTTGCTCCCAATGGGTTTTACACCTTCAGGAGCAACTTCCAAAGTCCATACTTGGTAGGTGTACATAGATTCCATCTCAGATCGCATTGCATCCAGCCATTTCACAGAGTCCCCACTCGTGATGGCCTGCTCGAAGCTAGTTGGGTCATCATCTTCCATGATGCAATCCTTGCTCCCAACATCGATGAGAAAACCGTAGTTTCTCTCAGGTGGATTAGGAACCCTACTAGATCGGCGGAGAGGCTAGGGTACGTTGGGAACTATCGAATCCTCTGGTTCCACTAAATCGTCAGTTATGGTCTGTGTTGCTGGAACTTCTTCTAGTTCTACCTCATTGCCACTAATTTCTTTCATAAGAAAACCCTTTTCTAAAAAGGTGGCATGTCGAGAAACAAACACCTTTTGTTTCTCGGAGTGGTAGAAGATATACCCTCGTGAATGTTTGGGATATCGTATAGACTTGCACAGAACTGACCTTGCCTCGAGCTTGTCCGGATTTTGTGTTTTAACATAGGCCGGGCAACCCCATATCTTAACAAAATGAAGACACGGTCTCTTCCCTTCCCTTATCTCATATAGAGTGGTAGGCACTGATTTGGTTGGAACTCTATTCAATAGGTATGCTGCTGTCTCAAGCGCATAACCCCAAAAGGAAATAGGTAACTCAGCGGTGCTCATCATAGAGCGCACCATATCTAATAGGGTACGATTCCTCCGTTCGGATACACCGTTGTGCTGTAGTGTATACGGAGGAGTAAGCTGAGAGAGAATCCCATTCTCTTTTAAATAGTCCAGGAACTCTTTGCTCAAGTATTCACCTCCTCGATCAGATCGAAGGATTTTAATACTTTTACCCGTTTGGTTCTCGACTTCATGCTTATATTCTTTGAATTTCTCAAAAGCTTCAGACTTGTGTTTCAACAGGAACACATGTCCATATCTTGAGAGATCGTCAGTGAATGTAATGAAGTACGAGGAACCATTCCTGGCATGTGTAGATATGGGACCGCATACATCACTTTGTATCAGTCCCAAGAGTTCCGTAACTCTTTCTCCGTGTCCTATAAACGGAGTTTTGATTATCTTTCCTTTGAGACACGACTGGCAAGTTTCATAAGATGATAGTTCGAAAGGATTCAAATATCCATCCTTATGTAACTTAGCTAGTCGTGTCGCATTGATATGACCTAGTCTATAATGCCACAAGAAAGATTCGTTCATTTCTGAACTCTTTCTTTGTGTGTATTTTGTATGTTAAGAACTGTGTTTTGATTCAGAACGTATAAACCGTTACATAATGCACCAAACCCAATCAACACTTGATTTAGGTAAATGTTCATAACATTATTCTCTATTACAAGGTTATATCCTTCTTTATCTAATAAAGAAATTGATATTAAATTGCATATCATAGAGGGCTCGAAATAACATTCGTTCAAGATCAAAGTATTGCCATTTGGTAATACAAGGTGATATTCACCAACTGCTTTGGCTGCAACACTTGCACCATTCCCTACTTTTAGAGAATGATCACCTATACCCAGTTCTCTACCTTTCCTTAGCCATGCAACATATTACATATGTGGGATCCTGATCCCATATCTAATACCCAGGACGTAGAGTGTACTGAGAAACAGTTCTCGGTAACTAACACACCCGAAGAAGATGCATCAACATGCTTATTCTTCGTTTGGGTGGCGTGGGATTCCGGATATTCCCCTATTTTCTGCTCAGTCTTATAACAATTATAAGAAAGAACGGAACCAACGTTCCCCTGGTCAATATAACAAGCGGGTTAGGTCAATACATCCATATTATTATCTTGATTAAGGCCTGACATGGTCGCTACCTGGAGAGAGAGAGAGAGTGTGAGAGAAGTAAACACTTTAGCGTAAGCTCTTGCATGATTAAATTGGTTATTTTGTTATCTAATCAGGATGGCTCCCACCGTTTTTATCAAATCTTCCTTCAAACCATAAAAGGTAAGACCATCCGGGATTAATTACACATCTTTCAGCCAGGCTAGTGTCAGTACTTTGAGGAAGGTTCCACGTGCTTTCGCACGGACCTAATTAAAATAAACTTCGTTATCCCAGAGGCATAACCCCCTTAACACCTATCTAGACACCTACTTGATCGGCTAATTGTGATGTGTAAAACTCTCCCAAGAGTAACTCTTACTCGCAGTGGGTATCGGGATCCAACTATCTCATAGAAGGTATGCAATCTCATTGCAAATTTCAACACTTGAAATTCCCGATAATAGTTTTTACCCCTTGCGTCCTATGACCTTGACGGAGGCTAAACTACCCATAGGGCGCTAGTCAAGTTCAACCCGTTCATTTCTCGATTGAATTATACCCACCCGCACGACCCTTGACGGAGGCCAAACAACGCCTTACGAATACCCTAATCCAATCGCATCTCATGCTGCAGATAAGTACTAATCAACTACCGTACACTACGCCTTGATGGAGGCCAAACTACCGTAGCACGAATACTAAAATAGCTCTTATCTGAAATGACGGAGGGCTACACAGGTTTTTAAGAAAACCATGAGCGTAATGAACTTGATATCGTTGTAGAATCGAGTGATTTTTGAAAAGGAGTGTTTTGAGGCTTTTTACTAGTTTTGCTAAATAGCTCACTCCCGGTGAAGGGATCTCGGTTCTTTCTTTATCGAATAAGGTGCAGGATATTTCATAAATACCACTATGCAAAGCAAGAACTAAAAGAAGCAATCAAAAGACAAAACCGAGTGGGTTGTAGCATCTGCTAGTTTCGCTAAAGAGGTCACTCCCGGTGAAAGGATCTCGGCTCTTTCCTTATCGAATAAGGTGCTGAATATTCTACAAGGAATACCGCTATGCAAAGCAAAAACTAGAGCTACCCTTTTTGAAAATTTGATTCCACTACATCATTTTAGGTTTCTTTTCTTCTATTAATCTCATTAATGAAGTCCCATCATTTATGCATCCTAAGAATTACAGAAGAAACGAAAATACAACGTACGCTTATTCCATCCGCATTCGCCACAATGTCCCGTTATGCACCGTTAGGTTACTAAACTAACGACATAGCGGGGCGGGACTAGCGCGGGTGCAAAACATAAGCAACGTTTATAATATATCATATATATAATAATAAAGCATTTGTCCCACGCATATAAAGTGATCACATCACAGAATATCAGCAGCAGAAGACAACATATGAATATTGGATATACTAGGAATTCCATATCTTAAATTAAGCTAGTATAAAACACGGATTCTAAGGTCGCGATGAATAGCCAAACCCACTTCCCTAGACCCCTACGAGAGCAGCAAGTAACCCTTCCAATTCTAGTGTTAGGAGACCCGAACTCGACTGCTCGAGATGGTCTCCCACTGGACTCTAGAACCCGGTTACTTGTGCTCCCCGCCTTCGGTCTATCCTAATACGGAAAAGTAAATAATATACATCGATGGTGGCATCATCCTCATCCCGGAAGTGCCCTAATAAAAGACTATTACATACAAGTTTTTACATGAATGAAAATGAAAAACTCTCATCTCACATAAAAAACCCGGGCTATTCAAAACACGACGATCCAATATAACGTATCCCAGCAACACATAACATCACATGTCATCAACGTAAGTAAATATTCGTATCATAATTGTCGTTGATATATAGCAACTAAAATGGAGATACACCACATATTACACTTACGTTCGCAGAAAAGAAAATGTCAAACTACAACACTTGGAATCCAAAATCACCTTAGACATCATAAACCCGAAATATCACATACTTCGGATTTCATGCCTAACAATATGAATTCCAAATATTGTATCACATTCCTCAAATAGATAGATGATGTTAAACATTCGGATCGAATCAACAAACACCCAAAATTTCCTAAAGAGCTGAACACTTGAGCGTAGTTTTAAACGTACCCATCACATAACACAGTACCTATGGACCAGCCGTAGAACGACCAACCCTTGCATCACCTATGGCGCCGAGGAACTACCGCAAACCCTAGGGTTTGGCGGCGGTTCTTATGGTCATAGAATCGAGTTAGGGTTTTGTTCTTCTAGAGGGTCCATCGAATCACTTGCATGATATTTGAATGTTTCAAACTTGGAAAAAATCCAACTCTTGGAAAATTTCGATCGAGGGAGAAAATGGATTATTGATATCCTTTCGAACTTTTTAATGCCGTCTAAATAACCCAAAACAATGTTAGAATTACGACTAAGAAACACTCCGAATTGCCTTTTTAGAAAATTAACATCTCATGCAGTTTTAGAAAAAACAAGAAACACCTGAAACACCAAAACCAAGAGACTGGAACACCAGGCGAATACGAACCCAAGAATGCAATGGGGGGCCGGCCAGCTCGGAAATTTCATGCATCTCACTGGGTCAAATCTGGCGGATGAGGTTCGTATTTGTTTGGTGATCATATTACATCTCATGTAACATTCTGCAGTTGCTTAAAAAAAATTTAGAGCCTATTTAAAAATCGACAGAAACTAGATTTCAATATTTCAAGTTTCAGAGTATTTTCGGTTTCGTAATCTAAAAAACATCGTATAATTCTCTAGCTTGGCTCTAATACCACTGTAGGGTTACCAAGCACGACAGCAAGGTTTCGGGAGGCATCGTCCATGACAAATTCAAAAATTGCCATGCTACATAACCCTAACCCTAGAATCTTAACTAGAAAATTAGACAATACAATATGTAAACACCTTTACATCTAAGTGAATATGGAATACAACCTTTGTAGAGCGGTCCTTCACTTCAAATGCACCATGTAGAAGTCTCGTCGCTCCAAGTAATGGTGATCCGTACTCTCCGTAGTCTCCACTAGTCGAAATGAACGAGCTTGCTCAATGATTTTCGAGGCCGAAGATGATCTACTTTGAGGAAACACCAACTCAAGCTACCTCTTCACCAATTAGAGATTAGTGAAGCTAAAACCCTAAACTAAATGGCTAATCTAGTAGAGGATGATGAAGTAGAATTTTTGCTCACTTTAGAATTAATTTTCTCGCTCTTTTTCTTTTTCTTGAGAAAGCTAGAGAGCTCAATAAAGAAGATGAAGCAAATAATGGATGAGAGAGTGAATGTCAACCATGGGTGAGAAATATCTCATATAACCCTTGTAGAGACATAACCATGGATTTAGATAATGGTTAGGTTAATAAATATCTAAGGCAAAACAAAATTAGTGGACTAAGTCAATTGTTTCCACAAGCTTCCAAAGCTTTCAACCATGCTTAATTGCCACCAATTTATATTTGCATTAAATAAATAAAACCCTAATTATCTAATGGCATGGTATGAGTCTCATACACCCATGTAGTGTGTATCATCAAGCATGACACAAGAAATAAAACACAAATAATATATGTCACATATATATTAAGTGTGCACATGTGAGAAAAGAAATGTATAAGTGAGCAAATATTAGTTAATGTAAATTAGCATATAAAATATACAATTATACATTAAATCATTAAATCAACACTTGATTTAATAATCCGGCTATATCACATATAACCGACTAATATTATATGTATCAACTTATCGAATCAACACTTGATTCGATAACCCGACTATATCACATATAACCGACCGATATCACATATCGCGAGAATAGAATACGGTATCACATTCACGTATTAATCTCGGTCCTGCACATATCACATATGTGCTCCTACTTCATTTTTCCAGAGCCAGTAAACCTCTGTGTAGGACTCTAAAGACTCGTCAATACGCCGGCAGTAGGTGATGATCATATCAGTCACCCACAAGCCGTTAGCGGTACTAGATGCACGTAACGGCTACCAGGGTATTGAGCTATCAGAAGATCAACAAGCAAGCCTGCTCATACTTCTGTAAAGCCTGTCAGTAACACTACCGTACAATCCGGTCTCTTCGTCTGATATGTCGCATATCTAGTCTAGGGGTGCTCAACGTCAGACCCCAGTAACTGATAAGTCGTGCCGATGTGAGGCTCATAACGGGTCGAGAAACTACTGATAACACTTACAGTAGATCTCCGTATCATCCCTGGCCAGGGACTTCCTGTTATAGCCAATCGAGCACAACGCAATATCAACCCCCAATACCAGGAGAGACGAATCCCCTCCTATCGTTCATTGCCTCCATGTTATTCGGGACTGTACCCAAAAGCCACCGTTTTGCACGTTCTCTTGAACGTGGTTAGGTGGAAATCAAAGCACAGTGGGAATCACACAAGTCTCTATGACGATCTCGGGTCTACAGACTAACCTGTACCAGTGTCACCAGAGAACTGCTATCTGACGATAGGTATAATACCAACTAGGAGTTATCGGAGAGTCCGTTCAGTGTACCCAGTCTCCACTGAGCACCCGTATATCATATTTGATGTCAAACACCAATGGATGTGGGATCATCCATTGCCTATCATATCGGTCAATAAGCATATACGCTAGTCTACTCTGGAATATCGATGCCCTGTCTCGATACACCCTCGACTAGGAACAATTATAAGATGTACTTGTATACTACCGTGGCCCCACTAGTATGATCTCCATCACAGTCTTAGTAGTCAAGTACACATCCTAAAGGCTTTATCAACATGTGAGAGCAAGACAGTATCACAATACAAGTCTACATGTTAAGACAAAGAGCAACCAGATAGCATACTATCATGTCGAGCAAGAAAGTCCTCTCTATATATATCCAAGCATCTACTATAATATACATCATATGTACAATAATAGCCTTTAGAGCATATACATAACTAACAGGATGCACCTAAGATCGTATGTAGGTGCTCACTGGGGGTGAGTACACTGGACGGACTCACGGAGATCTTCCAGATGGTACTATACCTATCGTCAGATGGAAGTTCTCAGGTGACATGTGTACGAGTTAGTATTCGGACCTGAGATCGTCATTTGTCTTGTGTGAGTTCCCACTGTGCTTTGACCACTGCCCTCCACGGCTCTACTGAGTCATGCAAACAGGTTTTGGTTGGATACAGTCCCGAGCCACATGGAGGCAGTGCACGATTGTTGGGGATTCGTCTCTCACGGTATTGGGAGTCGATATAGCACCGTGTTTCGATTGGTCATGACCATAAGACGTTGGACAAGGCAGTTGGGATTTACTGTTAGGTTGATTAGTAGTTTCGCGAATTGGTCCTGAGCCACATCAGCACGACTTATCGGGTTATTAGGGTCTGACGTTACCACCCTTAGACCCGGTATGCGATACTCTTTGACGAAGAGACCGGACTGTACTGATATTGTCAAGGATAGGCTCAGTAGGTGTTCGGACGAGTTTGCTCGTCGGCCTTCCTTTTCGACAGATACCTTGGTAGCAGTTACGTATAGCTAGTGCCGCTGACGTGCTTATGGTTAAACCCACTGCCAGCGTACTGTCAAGTTTTTAGAGTCCCACACAGAGGGTTTCCCTGCTTTGGGCGAAACGATGTAGAGGCCGTATGGTTTTTACGGCAGGGCTTCAATCACGTACATGCACTTGTGCACGTGTGATGTTCGAGCAGATAATATTAGTGGGCTTTGGTTTAAGCCGGATCCTAGTATTATATTGATGGATTATTTTCGTCTCTTTGTATTCGCATTATTCGAAATGCGGATGCGGGTATGTATATACGGATGAATGGCATTCTCGTAAGTCCGCGAAATTGCTTCTAGAAGAAGACACCTAATTAGGGTTTTTCTTTATTGATTAAACATTATTAGGTGGAGGAAATGAGGTGGAGTTTTACATTGAATCTAGTATGGCTACTTGGTGACTCATGGCATGACTCACTCACTAGATACTTTTGGTGAAGCTCATTAGATATTTGTGTGAGATATTATATCTCCTCAATTATTAGATTTCCATTAGATAATATCAAGAAGGCAGCCTTCTCTTTTCAATGTTCACTTCACTCTCAATTTCCTCAAGCTCTCTCTTCTTCTAGCTAACTGAAACCCTAATAATCTCATGAGTTGAGAAAACTAGGGTTCTTGAGACATATCAATCCATCATCACTCTCTACATCATCTAGGCCACTTGGTTTAGCAACCTAAGTAACCTAGTTACCTGGTTTTGGAGGTAGGAGCTCATAGTCGGAATTCTCGGGTGGATCATCTTTGACGCGAGGTGGCTGAAGTTCAAGCACGATCCGTACTTCCCTCGAGGAGCTAGAGGAGAGGATTGAAGACCCGAAGGACTTGATTCTCATTGTATAACTTTCTTTCTTAATAGATAGAAATCTTTAGTTGCTAGTTTGGTTTATGGTTACGATCCGGTTTAGGGTTATCATAGCGCCTAGTTTTATTCGTTATCAAAATTTTTGTTTCGCAAATGGCCACGGGAGATGGCTTAGGCGCTGTCATAACCTTTCATGGTATCAGAGCCAGCCCATAAACCCTACACTAGCAAGTTTAAACAATGTTAAAATAATGAAAACGAAACAACTCCAAAACATTGAAACCGGATTTTAAGTTTCTGTCGATTTTTCTGAGGCTCCAATTGTTTTTTAAACAATTGCCGAGTACTTTTTTGATTGTGGTATGAACACTAACCAAAAACGAGGCGATTCTAACCAATTTGGATCGGCCAAACCATGCTAAAAACCGGCCTCACCAGTTTTCTTATGGTGGATTGCATCGTGTTTTGGTCTGAGTTCTAGTCTCTTGAATTCTGGGTTTCAGGTGTTGTTTGTTTTTGCCCAAGTTTGATATTTCGTTGTCTTTTAGTTTTAGGCAATTCAGAGTGTTTCGAAGTCGTTATATTTGACACTGTTTAATAGTTTACAGCACATTCGCTCCTATCTGCAACCGTGAATGTCATTCGATCGGTAGAACTCGTCTAATTGCTATATGTTCTTTTAGACGGGTTTGTGAACATGATATTCACGTTGATGTTCTGTGTTTGTGCTGTGATTGTGGTTGGATAGTCATGGTGGATAGCTTGTGGCGCAATGTTAGTGGTACTGTTAAGATTCATTTGTACATTTGATATTACGGGGAGAGCGTCCGACATATGGACTGCCGTCTTTGCCAGGTTGTATATTATTTGATTGGGGCACGACCGGGTTGAGGTCCATGTCACCATTGTACATATTTATTTCTTTTTCTGTACTAAGATTACCGCACGGTGGAGTGCACGAATAGCCGGGTTCTAGAAGGCAACAAGCCCGCATATTATGGTGTTGAGACGGAGGGGCTTCATTCTAGAATTGGCGGGATATTTACCGCACTCGTAGGGGTATAGGTTGACCCAAGGTGGGGCGCCCAAGTTACCGGATTTTGTGAAGTGCTGGGTGGCCCATTCACCTTGTTGAAGGGGGATGCCTCAATTCTGGGATTGGCGGGTAACTTGCTGTGCTCGTAGGGGTCCAGTTTTACATTGCACAGGCTATCCACACGACCGGGAACGTCGGGTTTTATTTGCGGCTCAAATGAAACCCGAGGCTCTAAGTTTTATCCACCATTCTGTGTTGTTGGCTGTGATTCTGTGATGTTGATTATTATCATTCCTGGGACGAATGTTTTATATACTTATATATTTACTAGTAGATGTTGTATATGTTTTACACCCGCGCTAGTCCAGCCCCCGCTTTGTCGTTAGTTAAGTAACCTAACGGGTGATGACGAGGCCCAGTGGCGAATGCAGATGGCATATACGTACATCATATTTTCTTTCTTTTCTGGTGTGATAGGTTAATTGATGGGACCGCATTAATTTTTGATTAATGCAAGAAAAGAAACCTAAAAGATGTTGTTGGAACAAATTTCGAAAAACTACAGTTGTATTCTTTCACTTTGCATAGTGGTATTCGGTCATGAATATCCCGCACCTCATTCCACGAGGCAAGAACCGAGATCTCTTCATGGGGAGTGACCTCTTGAGCAAAAGACTATACTATAGATTACTCGGTTTTTCAAAACCAGAAATTTTCAAAAAGCGGAGCTTAAACCACTCATTTTCAAAGCTATCAGGTTCTTTCAACGATATCAAGTTCATTACATTAACGGGTTTTTCGCCAAAAACCCAGCCGCAGCCCTCCGTCGTTTCAGAAAATTAATACTTAGTATTCGTACTGTGTTTGTTGATTATTCGTCAAGGCACAGTGGATGGTAGCTGAGTAATGATTCTATGTTGCATAGATAGATGTGATTGGTTAGGACAGTCGCGTGATTTTGTTGATTATTCGTCAAGGATCACGCGGGTGGGTCTAATGCAATCCTGAATAACGACGAGTTGAACTTGACTATGACCTTTTTGATTTGTTGATTATTCGTCAAGGTCACTTGGGTCCTAGGGGCAAAAACCACATCGGGAGTTTCAAATATACAGGAAACTTGCAGATTTAGCATACCTTCTGGAGTGTGGTGACTAGAGTGGATTCCATCTAGGTCATCTGTCACGACCTAAAGTTTGGCCCGTGACCGGCACTCAACCACGTAACGTCTACAGGCGTAATGCAACTAAGTAAGCCGAAAACCCAGAAAACAAACCAGTAAAAGTAAAGAGTGATTTAAGCAATTTATAGAACCAAATACTAAGATAACAATATACGACGCCGTAGCGAAGAAAATGAGCAACAAGCGGGAAACATCACAGATAGAATAAACTGCATAAGTAAAGTCGGCTCACAACGAGCTCGACGCCAGAATACAAAATAATATACATCGTCCTCACAACTGGTCTCTAAGTCAATACATAAGTGGTAGATGGAGAGTACTAGATACAACAATGTACATAACTGAAAGATAACCAGATACCGCACAAAACCCACCTATTAGCAAAAGAGCTAGTACACCAACTGTAGGGGTATCTGTGTCAAAAGATGCAAGAATGCAGCCTGCCGCGACTACTCCGAAGGGCAACCTGCAAACACTGTGGCACAACGGGGGTGAGTTGCCAACTCGTGAATAGAAGATAACATATAAAGGTAATCGCGAGTATGCACGCGCTACGATACCCTAACCTATATCCACAGATAACATCTATATGATGAACTGGATGCTCAATCATGCAACAAGTGCGATCTAATAACATCTCCATATGATGAGCAAGTATAACAATGCAATCTAACAACCCTATATAGAATAAACAGGGTATACAATGATCAGGTATAGCAATGCAATCTAACAACCCTATATAGAACGAACAGGGTATGTAATGATCAGGTATAGCAATGCAATCTAACAACCCTATATAGAATGAACAGGGTATGCAATGATCAGGTATAGCAATGCAATCTAACAACCCTATATAGAATGAGCAGGGTATGCAATGATCAGGTATAGCAATGCAATCTAACAACCCTATATAGAATGAACAGGGTATGCAATGATCAGGTATAGCAATGTGTACTATATCAGGTATAATAGATACAGGATGAGATATCAATTACTACATACTGAGCATGGGAAATATCACATCTACACGGAATGTCATCGTGGAAAGTATAATCGGTACCCATCAATGTACCCAAATCCCAATACTACTCAGGCGTCGTCATCCTCCTCGGTCCTCCAATCATGTAAATCTCATATAACCGTGAGTGCCCAACATCGGCACCCAAAATATCAAGAAATACTCGTGCCAAGCATCGACATGCAAATCCTCCAGTATAGGGCATCCGTCAGTCCAGATCAGCCCACGGGCTCTGTCTGCGGTATCGGCCCTCGACCCTGGCAGTACGAGTCGTCCCGTATCCATCCATCAACCCTGGTCGGTATCCTCCGGATAACTGCCAGGTTCAACCAATCACCGGTAGGTAGTAGTCCCTCTGCCAGGCTCACCGTCTACTACACAGCGAAACCGTTCTCGCCCCGGGGTACCATACCGGGTCCACCATGTACCCATAATCGGCCTCATCCAACTCCTCGATTCGGGTTCACATATATCACTCTAGTACCAAGAAAACACATGGTGGACGCACCGAAATATAATATCAAGGGAAACCGGGTTTTTAAATAATTGACTATTCTTTTTGAAATATCCACGGTTTCCCAAATCCAGAATTTACATGGAAACAACATATCTCAATGCGTAATCTAAGCAAGTATGAAGACATCAATATATGTGTGCATTGGCATGAATGTACAGTGTGCATGTGCGCAGGTATGAAGATATCAATATATGTGTGCACTGGCATGAATGTACAGTGTGCATGTGCGCAGGTATGAAGATATCAATATATGTGTGCACTGGTATGAATATACAGTGTGCATGTGCGCAGGTATGAAGATATCAATATATGTGTGCACTGGTATGAATATACAGTGTGCATGTGCGCAGGTATGAAGATATCAATATATGTGTGCACTGGTATGAATATACAGTGTGCATGTGCGCAGGTATGAAGATATCAATATATGTGTGCACTGGTATGAATATACAGTGTGCATGTGCACAGGTATGAACATCTCGATATGTGTGTGCACGTAGTACTAGTAGGGGTATGTGATGCATCTGTGCCCGAATATGGATATAACATATGACGTTATGCGGCAAATCATGACAACATCAATAAGGTAGAATCAGTATGATATATGATTTATAGCAATCCTATAGTGTGAGTGTCATGGCAATCACTAATGGTGTGAGTGTAGCATATCAATCGTGCTCGTGCGACTTGAACTGTTAGTGACAGTGCAGTGTCCTATGCTATCATTCATATATGCAACAATAAGGTATGTTACTACAGACCATATGAACATCTACAATCTAATATCCTGACTCGCCCTGACGCTTAACGCCATATGGGCGATTTCCCCGTAGATGTTAAATCTACTCACCTGGTCGTGCGCTACTCGTAGCCGACCACCTGCTTCCCTTTCTTAGCTTCGTCCGACGTACCCGCCTGCGAACCTGGAATTACACAAGAATCCATATATAAGCAACTATCTCGCAAAATGCGATATCGAAGTCAGACGGTACGCTCGCGTCGCGAACTAAACGCGCGTGTGTACGATACGCTAAACGTGCGCACGCGTCTAAAACTAACCCCGATACACCGCGATACGCTGAATCATGGAACCCTCTCGCGTATCGCGCGAACCAAACGTACTAGAAATACGATATAACGTCCCAGATTCTACCCAGGCTAACAACTTACAAAACTATACATACCACTGGCCTAGAAATAACAACAGACTCCTACCCATCCAAACACCAACCAAAACCTCCCCTATCTGGCCGCAAATTGCGGCCAGAAAGAATAAATTAGCGGCCTCTCTATAGGGTGGGGGTCTCGGGCTCTGGTGTTGTGTTCTATGCCTTGTATACAAGCTCCAGTTAACTCAATTTCAACCTGAACTACTCGGGCCTATAGCAGATCACAGAAATCCAAAAATTTCACTTAAAAACACTAAATTTGCACAATTAGAAACCCTATGGTATTTTGGTGTAATCTGGGGTCTAACTAGGTTTACATGGTCTTAATAACACCTAATTAGGCTAGGTTAACCAATATTAACAGCACTAAACCACAAGTCCACACAAATCACCATTTCAAGCACAAAATCTCACTTTTTAACACTAATTTAGCTTAACAATCACTAGTTTAGCAAGCTAGGAAGTTAGGCTCAGATCGTACCTCATTTAAAGATCTTAGAGTGCATGAAGGAGAGGAAGGAGAAGGTTTGGAGCTGCTACAGAGGCTGCTGAAGCTGTTACTGCTCCTGTTGCTGCTGCTGCCCTATGCTGCTGCTGATGCTGCTGCTTGCTGCTGCCTCTTCTGATGTTGCTGCTGATGCTAGTTGCTTCCTCTGCTGCTGCTGCTTGGATGAGGGTGTGTGTGTGTGTTGGGAGTGAGAGGAGTGAGATAGAGGAGGAAAGAAATGAGAACACCCTAGTCAAACCCCCCCTCTCTCTCATTAAATGAGCATGGGTCAAGCTATGTTGCCCATACTCTCCTTCTCTCTCCAAGTCAACAAAATCCAAACCATTTCTCATAATGAGAATAAAGAAAACAACCACCATAATAAAACCCAAATACACCTAACACAAAACTTAAAATGGCTTAGGAATTGGTTAGCCCACCATGGTTGTCAATCATGGTTTAACCCCATCTCCTAACCCTAGATAACATGCACAAGTGTGTGTGTGCCTAGAAAAATCCTAATAAAATATTCATTAATTAGAATAAAACATCAGAAACTTAATTTGGTAAACTTTTTACCAAAAACTATCTAGTAAACTATAATTAACTCCTAAACACGACCTAAGGTGTTACATCATCACACAATGATAGTTGGATCCCGATCCCACTGATGAGTAGGATTACTCTCGGGAGATTATTTCACTTAACAATCAATGCTATAAACCAAGTAGGTGTCTAGAAAGGTGTTAGCGGGGCTATGCCTCCAGGGAAAAGAGGTTATATAATTAAGGAACTTCGCGAAAGCGTTGGAAAACCTCCCTCGAAGTACCAACACTAGCCTGGCTGAAAGGTTAAGCAAGTATTGTGACATGCGATTAATCCTGACTAGTTCTTCTTTTAAGCTTTGAAGAAGAATTCGAGGAAACAATGGGAGCCATCCTGATTAGATAAATTAATAACCAATCTAATCTTGCAAGAGAGCACGCTAAGTGTTTCTTTTCTCTCTCTCTCCATGTAGCAACCATTTCACGCCCTAATCAAGATAGTAAAATATATCGCTTGACCTATCCGAATTCTTATTCGGGGTAGGGGAACGTCGGTTTGGCTCTAACTTATGATGGCGATCATAAGCATGAACAGAGGAAAGAGGATAGTCTAAATTCCTTGGAGACCCCAACGAAGAAGAAGCATACTATTGTATCTACTTCAGGTGTTCTTGTAATTGAGAACTGCTTTTCGGTCAGTCCTACCTCCTGGGTACTAGATACCGGATCAGGATCTCATATCTTTAATCTATTGCAGGGACTGAGAAAAAGTAGGATGGTTGGACTTGGTGATATATCCCTCAAAGTAGGGAATGAAGCACAAGTTGATGCTTCAGCCGTCGGTGAATATCACCTTGTGTTTCCAAATGGCAATACTATGATTTTGAACAATTGCTACTATGTACCTTCTATAGTTTGCAACATAATATCAGTTTCTTTACTTGATAAAGATGGATATAACTTTGTTCTTCATAGAAATATCATGAACATTTACCTTGATAAGGTAATGGATGCAGAAGGTACACTGTTTAATGGTATCTATGTTCTAAATCAAAACGCAGTTTTCAATGTACAAAACACACGCAAGAGGAAGAGTTCAGAAACGAACGAATCCTACTTGTGGCATTGTAGACTTGGTCATATCGGAGAGAAAAGACTAAGTAAGTTGCATAAAGATGGAATTTTGAATACGTTCGAATTTTCATCTTATGAAACTTGTTAGTCTTGTCTCAAAGGAAAGATGACCAAATTTCCGTTCACCGGACACGGAGAAAGAGCAGCAGAGCTCTTGGGACTCATACACAGTGATGTATGCGGTCCGATGTATATACATGCAAGGGGTGGGTTCTCGTACTTCATCACATTCACTGATGATCTCTCTAGGTTCGGATATGTGTATCTTTTGAAACACAAATCTGAAGCTTTTGAGAAATTCAAAGAATTCAGAAACGAAGTAGAGAACCAGATTGGCAAAAGTATCAAGATCCTCCGGTATGATAGAGGAGGGGAGTACTTGAACACGGAATTCCTAGATTACCTAAAAGAGAATGGTATTCTCCCTCAGCTTACTCTTCCGTATACACCACAGCACAACGGTGTATCGGAGCGGATGAACCGTACCCTATTGGACATGATTCGCTCCATGATGAGTAATGCCGAGTTGCCACTTTCATTTTGGGGACATGTGCTTTTGACAGCGGCATATCTTTTGAATCAAGTTCCATCCAAATCCGTGCCTAGGACTCCGTATGAAATATGGAGTAGTAAGAAACCATGTCTTAAATTTATTAAGATATAGGGTTGTCCGGCCTATGTGAAAACACAGAAATTGGACAAACTTCATGCACGATCAGTTCTATTTAAATTTGTGGGATATCCTAAGGATTCACTAGGATATCTGTTCTACCACACTGAGGAACAGAAGGTGTTTATATCTCGCCACGCTACCGTTTTAGAAAGGGAGTTTCTTGCAAAAGAAGTTAGTGGGAGTACGGTAGAACTGGAAGAAATTTCTGAACCACAAAATGTAACTGAAGATTTGGTAGAACCGCTAGATCCAGTAGTCCCAGATGAACCTCAGCCACTACGAAGATCTGGTAGGATTTCTCATCCGCCCGAGAAATACTACGGTTTTCTCATAGACGGGGATCGAGAGGATTGCATCTTGGAAGAAGATGACCCTACCAGTTTCAGGCAGGCCATTATCAGTAAGGACTATGATAAATGGCTGGATGCTATGCGATCCGAAATGGAGTCCATGTACACCAATAAAGTGTGGACCTTGGATATTGCTCCACCTGGGGTAAAACCCGTTGGATGCAAATGGATCTACAAAAGGAAACTTGGTGTAGATGGGCAGGTGGAAACCTATAAGGCTAGACTCGTTGCAAAAGGTTTTCGTCAAAGACCAGGTGTGGACTATGACGAAACCTTTTCTCCAGTGGCTATGCTCAAATCCATTCGGATCCTACTTGCCATTGCTTCCTTCCATGACTATGAGATCTGGCAGATGGACGTAAAAACAACTTTTCTAAACAGAAGTTTGGAAGAGTGCGTTTATATGGATCTGCCAGAAGGCTTTGTAGACAGTGGGAGCAGCGGGAAGGTGTGCAAGTTGCTCAAATCCATTTATGGATTGAAGAAGGCATCGCGGAGTTGGAACATCTGTTTTGATGAAACAGTCAAGGAATTTGACTTCATCAAGAACGAAGACAAGCCATGTATATATAAGAAGATTGTAGTACGGACTGTCATATTCCTAGTTTTGTACGTGGACGACATTCTTTTGATAGGAAATGATATTCCTATGCTACAATCGGTCAAGTTGTTCTTGTCACAAAGGATCTCCTTGAAGGACCTAGGTGATGCCTCGTACATTCTGGGGATCAAGATCTACAAAGATAGATCTAAGAGATTATTGGGACTTTTGCAGTCCAGGTACATAGAGACCGTACTAAAAAGATTTAGTATGGAAGATTCCAAGTGCGGTAACATACCCGCATTGCACGGAATCACCCTCTCCAAGGAGATGTCTCCCAAGACTGACGAGGAGAGGGTTCGCATGAGCACTATACTCTACGCTTCGGCAGTAGGGTCTATAATGTATGCAATGCTATGTACAAGACCAGATGTAGCTTACGCACTAAGCGTGGTGAGACAGTATTAGTCGAACCTAGGTGAGAACCACTGGACAGCTGTGAAGAACATTCTCAAGTACCTGAGAAGGACTAAGGAGATGTTCCTGGTTTACGGTAATGGAGACCTTAGGGTCGAGTCCTTTACCGATTCAAGATTCCAGAATGACAAGGATGACAACAAGTCTGTCTCGGGTTTTGTGTTTACCCTCAACAGAGGGGCGGTGTGTTGGAGGAGTTCCAAACAGGACACCGTCCCAGACTCGACGATAGAGGCTGAATACATTGCTGCCAGCGATGCCGCAAAAAAAGCGGTCTGGATGAAGAAGTTCATTACTGAACTTCAGGTGGTTCCATCCATTGTTGATCCGATACCTTTGTATTGTGATAACAATGGGCTATATCTTTAGCGAAGGAACCACGGTCCCATCAGAAATTCAGACACATCTTAAGGCGGTATCACCTGATAAGAGAGATCATAGATTGCCAGGAGATCGAGGTCCGGAGAGTGGATACAAAAGACAACACAGCGGATCCATTTATAATGGCCCTCCCTCAAGCGCAGTTCGAGCGACTTTTGAGCTATTGGGTATGTGGTACGCCAGCAGCTGGCCTTAGTACAGACGTTGGGTATGCGGTACACTAATTACCGGCCTTTAGTGCAAGTGGGAGATTATTGGATATGTATGCCCTAGAGGCCATTATTGTATATGCATACATGTGGATGCTAGAGGTATGTATGTACATGACATTCTTACTCAGTTATATAGTATATTATTTGAGATGTCTTTGTCAAGATATGTGTATTTATTTCTATTGATATTTTATCCATCTTGCACATATTGATAAAGACTCGATACAGTAGTATAATATTATGGTTTTTCTTTATCTTAACATGGCATATGTTATACATGTTATTACATATTGCAGTTACATGTTGATAAAGCCCGTAGGATCTTGCTTGACTACCTGCGTTGTGATGGCGATCATACTTGTGGGAGCAGGGTTGTTAATAAGCACATCCTTAAATGGTCTCTAGTCACGTAAGTATCGAAACTGGGCATGGATACTCTAGAGTAGACTAGTGTATACGCTTCTAGTCCCGACAAGGGGCAATGGTTAGTCCCGCGGCCATTGGTCGGATGCACCTAAGATCGTATGCAGGTGCTCACTGGGTGTGAGTACACTGGACGGACTCGCGGAGAACTTCCAGATGGTACTGTACCTATCGTCAGATGGAAGTTCTCAGGTGACATGTGTACGAGTTAGTCTTCGGACCTGAGATCATCATTTTTCTCGTGTGAGTTCCCACTGTGATTTGATAACTACCCTACCACAGCTCTACTGAGTCGTGCAAACAGGTTTTGGTTGGGTACAGTCCCAAGCCACATGGAGGCAGTGAGAGATTGTTGGGGATTCTTCTCTCCCGGTATTGGGAGTCGATATCGCACTGTGTTTCGATTGGTCAGGACCATAAGACCTTGGCCAAGGCAGTTGGGATTTACTGTTGGGTTGATCAGTAGTTTCCCAGATTGGTCCTGAGCCACATCAGCACGACTTATCGGGTTATTAGGGTCTGACGTTTACCACCCCTAGATCCGGTATGCGATACTCTTTGACGAAGAGACCGGACTATAGGGATATTGTCACGGATAGGCTCAATAGGAGTTTGGACGAGTTTGCTCGCCGGCCTTCCTTTTCGACAGGTACCTGGGTATCCGTTGCGAACAGCTAGTGCCGCTGACATGCTTGTGGTTAAACCCACTGCCAGCGTACTGTCGAGTCTTTAGAGTCCCACACAGAGGGTTTCCCTGCTTCGGGCGAAACGATGTAGAGGCCGTATGGTTTTTATGGCAGGGCTTCGATCACGTACATGCACTTGTGCACGTGTGATGTTCGGGCGGATAATACTAGTGGGCTTTGGTTTATCTGGATCCTAGTATTATATTGATGGATTATTTTCGTCTCTTTGTATTCGTATTTTTCGGAATGCGGATGCGGGTATGTATATACGGATGAGGGGTATTCTCGTAATTCCGTGGGATTTCTTTTAGAAGAGTACACCTAATTGGGGTTTTTCTTTATTGATTAAACATTATTAGGTGGAGTCTTACATTGAATCTAGCATGGCAACTTAGTGACTCATGGCATGAATCACTCACTAGATATTTTTGGTGAAGCTCATTAGATATTTGTGTGAGATATTTTATCTCCTCAATTATTAGATTTGCATTAGATAATATCAAGAAGGCAGCTATCTCTTTTCAATGTTCACTTCACTCTCAATTTCCTCAAGTTCTCTCTTCTTCTAGCTAAATCAAACCCTAATAGTCTCATGAGTTGAGAAATCTAGGGTTCTTGAGATATATCAATCCATTATCACTCTCTACATCATCTAGGCCACTTGGTTTAGCAAGCTAAGTAACCTAGTTACCATGTTTTGGAGGTAGGAGCTCATAGTCGGAATTCTCGGGTGGATCATCTTTGATGTGAGCTGGTCGAAGTTCAAGCACGATCCGTACTTCCCTCGAGGAGCTAGAGGAGAGGATTGAAGACCCGAAGGACTTGATTCTCATGGTATAACTTTCTATCATAGTAGATAGAAATCTTTAGTTGCTAGTTAGGTTTATGGTTATGATCCGGTTTAGGGTTATCATAGCGCCTAGTTTTGTTCGTTATCAAAAATTTTGTTCTGCAAATGGCTACAGGAGATAGCTTAGGCGCTGTCATAACCTTTCAAATACTGGTGTACATGTTAAGATAAAGAGCAACCAGATGGCATATTATCATGTCGAGCTAGAAAGTCCTCTTTAAATATGTCCAAGCATCCACTATATCATACAATAATGGCCTCTAGGGCATACATATTCCGAACAGTATGTTCTGTCGACAAGATATCTTCCGACAGTTGCGAATTTGAGGAGCTTCATGATACCGATCTCGACGCCACTAGTGCGTTATTGTTTGATTCTGCTGTTTATTATACACGTGAGGACCCTTCTGTCGACAAGCCCACACCCAAGTCCGAATCCTTTGACTTGTCGAATGAGTTAGTCGAGCTGTCCGAGTCAATCTCTTACACTAAATATGAACCTTTTATGGAGTCCGAGTATCATACCTTTCTTTCCGATGAGATTATCATTCGGAATATCGATGAAAGTTTTGAAGATATTTTCACTGAAGAACTCACATTCCTAAAAGACATGGATGTTGTGATGAATCAACTTCCACCCAAAGAAGCTGAACCTCTACATATTCTTCTTATCCCGTACGAGAATGCGAATATTCCACCTACTCCTTATCTTTCAAATTCTCGTTTTCATCCACCGTCACTGTTTCGTCTCTACCAACCGAGACGTAAACCCATTCAATTACACTTCTTATCTCCTCCCTACTTCTTCACGTCTATCTGTAACATGATTTTATACCAACCATGGTATTACATTAATAAAATATTCGAATGGTTGGTGTTGACTTTTGGTCTTTGTAAAGCTTTGTGTGGACCGATAATATTTACCCCCTCTTATGATTTTAAATGCTTAACAATGAAGAAAAAACTGTTTTACTCAAGTTTGGGGGGGAGGAGAAAATTTTTTGGCTCTAGAAATTTATTTTTTTTGCACAATTGTGAGCCAAAAATAAGTTTGGGAGAGGATTTTACTATCATTAATGTAAGTCTACGCTAGCGCCCCGGCAGTCTACAGACGCCAAATGCGGAACAAAAACTTTTTAACTGGCGCTATCGTATACTTTAACCCGGATCTTCCATTATTGCTAAACTAACAAACTGTAAAGAGTGCAGAAAGGTTATACCGAACGATCCGAGTCCTTCGTTCTTTAACCATCATCCCACGCTCCGTTGCGGCTGCTCCGATCTCGTCGATCTCCGATCTCCTCGTCGAGGTAGCACCACATCGACGATTCTTTAAACGGGCTCCCGCCTCTGACTTGAGGTAACTCGATCGTCAAGTTTGCTAAAAGAGACGACCAAGAATGATGTAGAGAATGAGTAGATGACTTTGTCTCACTTCGTCCAAAACCGTGGACGATCGGTTAATGAAGTTGCCGATGGAAATGAGATATGAACTATGAAATTTCCATGCATCCAAAACTTTAGTCTTTTCTTTTAACAACCATAAAATTTCTCTCATGAGTGAATGAATGGAGGAGAGGGGGCCGGCCATATTTATTCAAGGAGGGAGGTGAGTGTAGGAGAGGTCAAGGGGGTGACCATAAAAGAAAGCTTCTCACAAAATATCCTTAAGAAAACAAGAAGCTTTAATGATAATGCATGAGTCACTAATACACATCATCAAGCCTTTAATGCAACCAATGAAAACACAACACCAATTAATCCTAGTCACCTCATCTAGATGCTTCTAGAACACTGACTCACCTCATCTGAAGAAAAGATAAATCCGTCTTTAACCAAATGTTAAAAGACGGCTGATAGAAAACTGGAAACTGGCAACTTCCAAAAGTGATCCTGAAACGACTTTCAGGATAACCCCGAAACTGTATAAATATACCCGCATTTGTATTACGACCGAATACAAATGCAACTGAGATAAAGATATTATACCTACTCAATATAATACTCGGATCCGGCTTAAACCAAAGCCGACCAGTATCATCTGCCCGAAAAATAACACGTGCGTAAACGCACGTGCATTTTCCGAACCCTGCCATAAAACCATACGGCCTCTACAACGTTTCGTCCGAACTTGGGAAACTGTCTGTGGGGGACTCTAATGACTCATCAGTACCCTGGCAGTGGGTTTAACCACAAACCGTCAGCGGCACGAGCAATGCGTAACGGCTGCCCATGGACTGACCTCAAGGGATGCCGATGAGCGAACTCATCCGGAAAACCCTACTGAGCCTAACAGTGACAATGTATATACAGTCCGGTCCATTCGTCTATGAGTATCGCATATCTGCCTAGGGGGCTAGTAACGTCAGACCCCCAATAGCAGTATAAGTCGTGTCGGAGTGAAGCCCAATAACACCCTGAGATACTACTGGAGTACCTACCAGTAAATCTCCTGCCACGGCCGTGGGCTTTGTGTAATGGCTCTCCTAGACACAGCACGATCTCGCCCCCAATACCGGGAGAGATGAATCCGCTGCCGATCCGCTCACTTGCCTCCATATGGCTCGGGACTGTACCCAAAAACTACCTGTTTGCACGACTCCTTTAAGCCGTGGTAGGGTAGAAATCAAAGCACAGTGGGAACTCACACGAGACAAATGACGACCTCAGGTCGATGAAATAACATGTACACATGTCACCAGGGAACTGCTATCTGACGATAGATATAGTACTAACTAGCTGATTCCCGGCGAGTCCTGTCCGGTGTACTCATAACCCAATGAGCACCTGTATACATCTTAGGTGATCCAACTGACACCAGTGGCTTGTGTGACCGGCCACCGCCCCTCGTCGGGGTCTCGACTGTACACACTAGTCTACTCCGGAGTATCGATGCCCTGTCTCGAAACTCCCACGACTAGGGACCACAATTAAGAATATGCGTATAAACCACCCAACTCTCACGTATATGATCGCCATCATACTGTTGGTGGTAAAGCAAGATCCTAAGGGCTCTATCAAAGTGTGACATGTAATCAGTCACCTGAACATGTACACGACTGATAAAGGCAAACCAGATAGCATACTATCATCTCGAGTAAGACTGTCCTACCGGTATAGGTCCTCCGCAATCATTGCAATCACGTACCTATGATCCAATAATTGACTATGAGGGCACCATCTCCAACAATCTCCCACTTGCACTCAAGGATAATTATTGCGATGTCGACTACTCACAGCCCGTGTGAAACCGAACATCCAACTCCTTTACTAATCAGTATCACAAAGCCCGTTTGTAAAACTATTGTGTTCGAGAAATAGCCTTAGTGAGTGGATCCGCCTAGAAGTTTCTTTCTATATCTCTCTAAATCTCAAGTTCGCGGAGAAAGCCATCTCCCGAATGGAGTAATACCTGTCTTAGAATATGTCTGGATATCTGATAGGACCTAGTTCATAAATGAACTCCAAATCCAAACTTCTTAGACTGTATCGATCACTGAACCTAATCAGTATCCAGCACCATGCCACCCACAGTATCCTCTTGGACCACTTGTCCATAATACTGTCCCTCTTCGTCAGAGGGAAAAATATAACTCTGACAATCACTCTGTCAACCATGTCACCTTTGAAGCCTGGAATGATAACCGTCTCCCAAAGGAGGCTGCCGTCATCAAATCCGTAGAACATGTACTTATGTTCTAAAACTGCTTCCTTATGTTTCTCCAGGATTGGATTAATACAAACTTATTGCATCTAGTGCAAAAACAACATCTGGTGTGGTACTTGACATTTCATGATTGACTCAGTTGCCTAAGCAAGTGATCTGCCAATCATGCACATCCCTCTCCCCTTTAGTCTGTAAGACACCTTTAGAGAGGGTGACTCCATCACCTGCAGGTACACCACCATGCTAGGAGTCAACTATTCCAAAAACCATTAGAATATCTGTCAAAGTACCCACATTGGAAAACTACCCAAATCCAGATCTAAAACCATAGATCTAGAAACCAGAATGTCAAATATTATATCCATATCCTGTCTGGAGAAACAACTGTGTGACGACCACAGTACAACCGATCGTAGTATAGGAATTTTACTTCCTACTCTGTGTATGTCATCCAGATACCATGACATCACACCCTACTACCTCCTTAACAGATCCATCCTCTATTCTGATGAAATCAAACCTATGACTGTCATATCAAAATTAGATGATCTATCTCCGCTATAACTGCTCTAGTCTATAAATAGACATATGCTACTTGCCCACCATGCTTCCGTTGCTCCCACTGACTACGACAACCCTCCTACCCGGTCTCATAACCTGGAACAACAGTACTGTCAAGTCTGGGTAGATAAGAACCTCCCTGTCACCGTCCTTGAGGCTACCGGAGTACCTCTCGGGTGTCTGAGGTTACCCACCTAATCTGCGGAGTGGCTATTGGAATGTCAAACCTGATTGAATATATAGGTCCTATTAAATTTTCCGTAATCGTTTGCGGTTCTGGAATCACTTCCAGTTCTACCATACTCCCACTACTGTTTTCTGAAAAAGATCTATTTTTACTAAAACTGTGGCGAGTCAAGAACAATATCACTATTGATCTTCCAAATGGTAGAATATCAACCCTCGTCATAGCCAGGGTCAACCCACAAACAGCCATTACAGAAACGTGCCCTGAGTTATCCAGAGTCTGGTTTTAAGCATAAGCTGGACAACTCCCCGTACCTTAATATCTTTTAAGGTACGAATTATTCTATATCCAATATAGAAACCTTGGCACTTATTTAATTGGAACCATATTCAATCCATGCAGCTGTCTCCAGTGCATATCAACTTAATGGAAAGAGGCTAATCAACATTACTCAACTTAGGAATCCATCCAATTATGAGTAACCTGAAAGAGAAACACGTTTCTTAAAACCATCACTATCATCTGAATACCAATCACAAGAATCTACATCTTCGATCTCTTTGAAAAATCCCGATACTTGTGATACCTGATTCTCTACTTTATTCTTATACCCATAACTTCTCAAAACTTAGACCTTGTATTTCTACGAAACACTCGTCTAAATACTAGAGAAGTTATAAGTAAACAGAACATAGTACGAGGACCTACCCCTTTGTCCTGATGGACACTGGACAACATACAATACTCTGTATAAGTCCACTGAGTTGAACAACTCATAACCTGTGCGTTGTAGGTGGAAAACTGTACCCTGGCGATTTCCTCAAATATCACCAATTACAACGAATTCCGATATAATGAGGATGATCACCTAATTCCCAATAACTTACTCCCACTCATCATCTGTAAAACCATACAGATATGAGAATGAAACCTGGTAAATACATACCCTTGGAGTAAGTATCTAATCGGGAAAACAGTTTTTCCTTTAACAATGCACTGAAACATGAAAATGTTTCGTAGGGGTATCCTGGTATTCATAGTAATGCCTCTTCCATAATCCAATTCATGACTTCAACCGTATATTTTATTGCCATTTCTCCAAATCCCTTTATTTGTCTTTAGTCGTTACCTTCTGTACACCATCGTTAGGCTAAATGGTTTTCTTCCTTCCCTACCGTTCGGCACCAGCCTATGGTTTGGAAGAAGACTATCCAGTAAGCATAATAGGTGTATCCTCCTACCAAAGAGTACTCGCATCTCGAGAGAAGGTGATGATAAAAGACAACTGAATAATACCTTATTCTTTTAAAGGTGAATTAGGAGTGGCGATGAAGTACGCGGTTTGGTCGTGAATGATATCAGTCGCAATTTACTTTGCCCTTTTTCTAATCCCTTTATTTTGTCTTTACATATTACCTTCTGCACACCCTACTTAGGCTAATTGGTTTTCTTCATTCCCTACCTTTCGGCACCAGCCTATGGTTTGGAATAAGACTATCCAATAAGCGTAATAGGTGTACTCTCCTAAACCAAGGAGCTCTCGCAACCTGAGAGAAGGTGATAATAAAAGACAACTGAATAAACCAATTCTATTTCTCCTGAACCTGGATCCATCCTCGAAGAAGTCCCTTCGAGTTCGTATATAACCATACGATGGATCTATCCAATGGAAGTGGGTATCCGTAGTAATACGGGTGTTCTGAGAAATGCAAAGGGTAAAAGAAGGAGTGGCAATGACTTATGCAACATAGACAATCCAAAAGCCAGTGTTTTAAGAAGATTCGGTCAACCTGGTCACTGAGTCATAGTCTAGGGTCGGTCAAAGGTCGCTGCCAAAGAGAGAGAGAAAAGAAACACTCTGCGTGCACTCTAACCTAGATCAGAATGGTTATCACTTTATCTAATCCGGAAACCTCCCACCGTCCTGTCAAATTCTCCTCCAAACCTAAAGAAGAATCAATCGGGATCACCCGAAGAGTAAACCAACTCATCAGTGGGAATCGGGATCCAACTCTCATCGCATGATAACGTGATGGAATGCATCCACGTTACTCATACTCCAGAAGTTATGCGCATACTTGGCAAGTTTCAGTTTCTTTAGAAACTCCCGATATGATTTTTGCCCCATGCTCTTATAACCTTGGCTTTGGTCAAAGTGTCATAAGTCACATGCCAAGTTCTACCCGTCACTATCTTGTCAATTTGAACCCACCCGCACATGCCCCTGACTTTGGCCAATCGGCAGAACGACTGTCCCAAACGAACTCATCTATCTATGCAACAATTGAATACCCAGCAGCTACCAAACACTATGCCTTAACTTTGGCTAAAATACATAGCTTGAATACTACTGAATACTCAAAAGAAGTGACGGAGGGCTACGGCTGGTTTTTGGCGAAAAACCTTTAACGTAGTGAACTTGATATCGCTGAAGGAACCTGATAGCTTTTTAAAATATAGTGGCGAAAACCTTTTGCTAAAGAGGTCACTCCCGGTAAAGGGATCTCGGCTCTTTCCTCATGGAATGAGGTGCAGGATATTCCACTGAATACCGCTATGCAAAGCAACTTGTAATCGACTATAGTGAAGTTATTACTCTGACGCAAACTTCTGTCCAAGGGGTCAGTCCCGGTGAAGGGATATCGGCCCTTGCCCCGTCGAATGAGGTGTAGGATATTCCACTGAATACCACTATGCATAACAAAAGGAAACGTCTTTGTAACAACACTTTTTAAATTTGTTCCAACAACTTCAAACAGGTTTGTTTTACTTTGTATTGATCAGAATCAACACAGTCCCATCATTTAATCACACCAGAAAAGAACGAAAATAAAATGTACGTATATGCCATCCGCATTCGTCACTGGGTCCCGTCATCACCCGTTAGGTTACTTAACTAACGACAGAGCGGGGACTAGACTAGCGCGGGTGTAAAACATATACAACATCTAATAGTATATAAACCAATATACAATAATCGCTCCAGGCGTGATAATATGCAACATTACAGAAAAGTAATAAGCATCACAGAACAATACAGATAATCTGGGATCCCCGAGTTTCACAGAGCCGCTGCTGAAACTCGACGTTCCCCTGTCGTGTGGATAGCCTGTGCAATGAAACCTAGACCCCTACGGGTGCGGCAAGTTACCCGCCAAAACCTGAAGCGAGGCAGCCCCCTACAGCATAGTGAATGGACCACCCAGCACTTCACGGAATCCGGTAATCTTGGGCACCCCTCCTTGGGTCAACCTGTACCCCCTACGAGTGCGGCGAATAGTCTGCCAATTTTAGAGTGGGGCCCCTCTGCCTCTCAAAGCCATGAGATGCGGACCCGTTGCCCTCCCGAACCCGGCTATCCATGCACTCCGTCGCGGGGCAAAACCTAGTACAGTAATGAAAAATAGTACAACAGGTACATCGACCGCAACCTGGTCGTGCCCCAAAAGAATATTATACAATAGGCAGTGACGGCAGTCCACATGTTGGACGCTCGCCCCACAATATCAAATGTACAAATAAACACAAACTGTACTACCATTGCACACTGCTATCCACCACAACAAATCCGCAACATCACAGCACAACACAGAACATCAACGCGAATGTCACGTTCGCAAACCCGTCTAAAAGAACTATAGCAATCAGACGCGGTTTACCGATCAAATGACATTCCCGGTCGGAGATATAATGTAAGCACTGTAAACTAACATGTTTAAATTTCGATCGACCAAATATCACAAAGTGGGCCCCACGACTTACTGGTGAACAGTAACAAAACCTGGGCCCAAATGATATATACTAAAACCCCAAATTCCAACAGAGAATACACATACAAAATTTGGTGCACTGATCCCATCATATGGCCGCGGATGCGCGGCTAAACCATGGGTTTGGCCGCTAATCCGCGGCGCTTTGGTGAGCTCACGTGCTCAAATTTTGCACGTGTGCTTAAAAATCCCTGCACAGTTTTCTGAGATGTGTGGAATATTTTTAGGACACCATTTAAAATCAACAGAAACTGTCAAGTTGGAAAAATGCGATTTTTGATTTCCGTTTCGATCGATGTTTTAAACGTGTTAGCACAAGTTAGTATAGCAAAATGGTTAGGCTCTGATACCACTGTAAGTCTACGCTAGCGCCCCGGCAGTCTACAGACGCCAAATACGGAACAAAAACTTTTTAACTAGCGCTATCGTATACTTTAACCCGGATCTTCCATTATTGCTAAACTAACAAACTGTAAAGAGTGCAGAAAGGTTATACCGAACGATCCGAGTCCTTCGTTCTTTAACCATCATCCCACGCTCCGTTGCGGCTGCTCCGATCTCGTCGATCTCCGATCTCCTCGTCGAGATGGCACCACGTCGACGATTCTTTAAAGGGGCTCCCGCCTCTGACTTGAGGCAACTCGATCGTCAAGTTTGCTAAAAGAGACGACCAAGAATGATGTAGAGAATGAGTAGATGACTTTGTCTCACTTCGTCCAAAACCGTGGACGATCGGTTAATGAAGTTGCCGATGGAAATGAGATATGAACTATGAAATTTCCATGCATCCAAAACTTTAGTCTTTTCTTTTAACAACCATAAAATTTCTCTCATGAGTGAATGAATGGAGGAGAGGGGGCCGGCCATATTTATTCAAGGAGGGAGGTGAGTGTAGGAGAGGTCAAGGGGGTGACCATAAAAGAAAGCTTCTCACAAAATATCCTTAAGAAAACAAGAAGCTTTAATGATAATGCATGAGTCACTAATACACATCATCAAGCCTTTAATGCAACCAATGAAAACACAACACCAATTAATCCTAGTCACCTCATCTAGATGCTTCTAGAACACTGACTCACCTCATCTGAAGAAAAGATAAATCCGTCTTTAACCAAATGTTAAAAGACGGCTGATAGAAACTGGAAACTGGCAACTTCCAAAAGTGATCCTGAAACGACTTTCAGGATAACCCTGAAACTGTATAAATATACCCGCATTTGTATTACGACCGAATACAAATACAACTGAGACAAAGATATTATACCTACTCAATATAATACTCGGATCCGGCTTAAACCAAAGCTCACCAGTATCATCTGCCCGAAAAATAACACGTGCGTAAACGCACGTGCATTTTCCGAACCCTGCCATAAAACCATACGGCCTCTACAACGTTTCGCCCGAACTTGGGAAACTGTCTGTGGGGTACTCTAATGACTCGTCAGTACCCTGGCAGTGGGTTTAACCACAAACCGTCAGCGGCACTAGCAATGCGTAACGGCTGCCCATGGACTGACCTCAAGGGATGCCGATGAGCGAACTCATCCGGAAAACCCTACTGAGCCTAACAGTGACAATGTATATACAGTCCGGTCCGTTCGTCTATGAGTATCGCATATCTGCCTAGGGGGCTAGTAACGTCAGACCCCCAATAGCAGTATAAGTCGTGTCGGAGTGAAGCCCAATAACACTCTGAGATACTACTGGAGTACTTACCAGTAAATCTCCTGCCACGGCCGTGGGCTTTGTGTAATGGCTCTCCTAGACACAGCACGATCTCGCCCCCAATACCGGGAGAGACGAATCCCCTGCCGATCCGCTCACGTGCCTCCATATGGCTCGGGTTTGTACCCAAAAACTACCTGTTTACACGACTCCTTTAAGCCGTGGTAGGGTAGAAATCAAAGCACAGTGGGAACTCACACGAGAAAAATGACGACCTCAGGTCGATGAACTAACCTGTACACATGTCACCAGGGAACTGCTATCTGACGATAGATATAGTACTAACTAGCAGATTCCCGGCGAGTCCTGTCCGGTGTACTCATAACCCAATGAGCACCTGTATACATCTTAGGTGATCCAACTGACACCAGTGGCTTGTGAGACCGGCCACCGCCCCTCGTCGGGGTCTCGACTGTACACACTAGTCTACTCCGGAGTATCGATGCCCTGTCTCGAAACTCCCACGACTAGGGACCACAATTAAGGATATGCGTATAAACCACCCAACTCTCAAGTATATGATCGCCATCATACTGTTGGTGGTAAAGCAAGATCCTAAGGGCTCTATCAAAGTGTAACATGTAATCAGTCACCTGAACATGTACACGACTGATAAAGGCAAACCAGATAGCATACTATCATCTCGAGTAAGACTGTCCTACCGGTATAGGTCCTCCGCAATCATTGCAATCACGTACCTGTGATCCAATAATTGACTATGAGGGCACCATCTCCAACAATTAACTCTTGTCCCCTTTACTAATCATTGAGAACTTTTCCTCCCAAGTCTACAGGTTTTGAGCTTAAAAGATGACATCAGTGAGGACACTGCTGCAAATAGGTTTTTTTTGGGGAGGGGAGGTTTGTGCTTATTCATGTATCATTTTGCAGTATACTAAAACGCACTGAAAATTACTTTTTTGAAAATAAAAGTTAGAAAGTGAAAAATACATATGAAAGATAGGAAGAGATTTAAGAAAAGCAAGAAAATTAGACGTTTTAAAACGAAGCTAGTAATAAGTAGTCATGAGCTGTTGTCCCAAAGGTTAGTAAAATGAAAGGAATCACTAATCTTCAGATAGAAATAAGTATGAAAAATAGTCCCTATTCTTGAGTCAAAATATCTGAACTTTGATACCCTACTATACGTACTTGCACATATCTTGAAACTTGGTATAGTAGAAGATACCTTGAAATGCACTTGTCTAAAAGCATTAATATGAAAAAAAAATATCAACAAAAATATAAATGACACATAAAAAATAAATGGTGAAGAAAAATGAACACTGGTTTTGTAATTACTTAAGACTGCATAAAAAATATAGCGAGGGTGTTTTATTACCTAGTGCCTTAGACCAACTGGTTTGGGAGTCACTGCTAAGCCTTAGGTGTTGCAAGACTAGAAGATTGCTAATTACGCCTAAAAGAGTAAGCATATTTGGTAATCGGTTGGTTAGTACCTCAAGAAGTATTAACGGTCGCATGAAGAATGTGTGAGCAAATCCATATAAAACATTCACCTACTAAAAAGTACTAAGGAAGATGGACAAGAGTATGATAGTTTGAATTGAATTCTCTAAGTGTAGGGATGTCTTTTACACACACGTAGAGGTATATGATCGATATTTAGAAGAAAGGTAGAGAGGAAGACTAAAGATGATGTTTTATTGAGGGATGATGTGATTTCTGACATTTTTTTCAAGATCATTAAGATAGGGCTCATGGCAACTAAAAAGCTAGTATAGTTTGAAACACTTATTTTCAACTTTTTTCTTTTATAAATTCCTTATCTTTGTATATAACTTTCATCTTCTTTCTTTTATGTGATTTTGTGGGTGAAATCCGCTAAAAACCGTCAGGAGACAACACACCACCTACTAGGGACACCTAGAGGTTTAAAGGCTTGTTGCACGTGCTAAGTGCAATCGTGTTGCCTACGAAAGTGTGCTAGTTAGGTTTTTCTTTTTCTCTTTAATAAATAATTTGCTCGGGATGATCAAAAATAAGTTTTGGGGTATTTGATTAGTCTAAAATATTGCACATTTGTATGAACATTTTCCCTACTGTTATTAACTGCTAAAAGGTGTTTATTGTAAATAAAGAACATATGTGGGTTTATTTTTAAAAGTTATTATCATATGTTTCTTCATTTATAAGTAATATAATTAGGGAAAATATATGCATATAATATTTAAATGAAATATTAATAATTAAAATATGCAAATAATGCAAAATATTCCTAATCAATATTTTAAACATTTAATATCATATAACTGGTTGGAATAATATCTCAAAAATACCAAATGTTACTAATACTTTGATTTGAGATATTGTGCAGGTATTAGCTCAAGTCTGAAATCCAAGTAAGAGATCCAAGTCAAATTAGGATATCGAAACCGAATCTACCAAATTTTAGAAGCAAATCGAGGAATCTAGCAATGGCAGAGACTCAGAGCAATATTTTCAGAATCTATATATCAATAGGATCTCCAAATATCAACACAAAAAGCCAGAAAAAATATCAATACCTAATTCTACTAGGATGCGGCTGAACCGCGGCCATAAGAGGCATTACGCAGCGGTTCCGCGGTCAGATCAGGGCCGTTGGATGTGGGATTTTGGAATGATGATCTTAACTTCATCTATTCACATATGGCATCTAGGGTTTCTAGTTTTAGGGAATATAAAAAGGACCGAAAGCTGTGCATTCAAAATCATCCAAGTGATCACATAATCATCTAGTCATCTACTTCTATATAGAGAGAGATCTAGGGTAAACTAGGGTTCTTGTAATCTATTTTCTAAGGAGAAAAGTTGTAATGCAATAGTTGATTAATAAAGGTAGTTTTTGTTTTAATTCTTTTTGCATTTACTTTTCCGCATTTACTTTACGCATTACTTTTCTGCATCTTAATTATGGTTTCATTCATTTTCAACCTTTCTTCTAAATCATCACTAACCACGAGCGAGTAATTCCTTACTTACTAGGGTTTGTAGGATAGGGTAGAATGGATGAAAAATATTTTAACTTCTATTTAACATTTAGTGTTTACAAACTTTAACAAAATAAATGTTAACCTTCTTATCGGGCACGCTATCAATTTATTGATAGTCATGACCACGATTTGAGATTGGTTAAACACTTGTTTTGTTAAGGGCTTGACATGAATAGAGATCAATGGACGGACAAGGGTCGGTAGTAGGAAACCCTAATTCTCTCTAAGAACCCTAATCCACATTCATCGCTATCTCTTTAGCTTTAATCTATTAAAAGATAAAAGAATCATTTTTAAACAATCATCCATTAACTAATAAGCCCTATGAACCCTACAAGCCTTTTTATTATAAATTTTGCATTCATCTCAAAATAGTATAACAACAATCAACCATCTCTTTTATCAACTCGTCTAAAGTAAGAAAAGAATTCACGTTTCCCTACGGAGGACCCGTACTCAACGCGGCTAGCTATTAGCGATACCGTTTTGATTGTGGTTATTTACAAAACATTTTTCGCACGAACAAACAACGACCCTTGACGAATGATTAACAAAGTCGTATGACTTTCCTAATGAATCCACATATCCATGGAACAGAAAATCACCACTTAGCTACCGCACACTATACCTTGACAAATGATCAACAAACGTAGCATGAATACTAAGTACTAATGATCTGAAATGACGGAGGGCTATGGCTGATTTTTGGAAAAAAACCATTAACGTAATGAACTTGATATCGTTGAAGGAACTCGAGTGGCTTTGAAAAGAAGTGATTTAGGCTCCGCATTTTAAAATGAGTGGTTTTGAAGAAAACCGAGTGTTATAGTAACATAAACTTTTTCTTAAGTGCTAACTGCCCATAAAAGGATCAAGGCTCTTTCCTCATTGAATGAGGTGTAGGATATTCCTAACCGAATACCTCTATGCAAAGCAAAAGAATATAGCTATAGTTTTTAAAATTTGGTTCCGAAAACATCATTTAGGTTTGTTTTCCTTGCATTAAACAGATAATGCGTTCCCATCTTTCAAGTTTCTAAGCTACACCAGAAACAACCAAAATAGCATACTTTTATATGCTATCCGCATTCGCCACGGGCTCCCGGGTCTTTACCGTAAGGTTACACATCTTACGGTAGAGCGGGGAAAGGGCTAGCGCGGATGCAAAACATATAGAAGCATCTATCTATCTATCTATCTATCTATATATATCATCACAGACATGTAGAAATAACACAGACATGCAATAAACAATATGGAATAGTGGATAAACTAGAAGCCCCATGTTTCATTTGAGACACAAATAAAACGCGACGTTCTCCAGTCGTGTGGATATCCCGTACAGCATCGATCTTAGACCCTTACGAGTGCGGCAAGCCACCTGCCAATTCTAGAAACTGGGTAACCCGCCCTCAACACTATAAGTTGGTCACCCATCGCTTTCTAGAATCCGGTAACTTGGGCACTCCTTTGCGGGTCGATCCTATAACCCCTATAAGTGCAGAGAGTAACCCGCCAATTCTAGAGCGAGGCGGTCCGGTCTCAAACACTATGAGACGACCACCTACCACACTTTAGAACACGGCTACTCGAGCACTTCTCCTGGGTTAATCCTTATACAAAAATGAAATATATACAACGGTGGCATTGACCGCATCCTGGTCGAGCCCCAATAAAAGAAAATACATAAAGCGGAAACGACGGCCACAAATTGGAGCTTGTCCCGAACAAATGAATATACAACAATATGAATCAAAACTATACAAGCAATCACACGTGGGGCTATCCGTCATGACAATCCAGCTAAACCATCAAAGAGATACATATAAAACAACAAGCAACAAGTGTGCAACCCCGTCTAATCGAACATATAGCAATTAGACGACGTTTAACATCACAGACTCAAAATACGAATCATAAACGATGTAAAAGTTTAGACCGAAAGATTTCCAAACTTGCCCGAATACAAAGATAATCTTAAATGAAATCAAGGGCAAAAAGAAATATACCAAAAATCAGTTTTCCGAATTTCCAAGCCACCACAAAAATCCAGGGACCTAATTCAAATTTTTAGGTGTAAAAAGCGGCAAAAATGAATATATAAGTGGCCAGATTTTGGATTTAGGTCCTCAAATTTTATGTCATGTTTTCTTGCTCAAAGACTGTTAGGAATATGTTTGCCCTAAAATCCATTATTGTATATTATAGTGGATGCTTGGACACACACACACACATACACACACACACACACACACACACACACATATAAATATATGACTTTCTTGCTCGACATGATAGTATGCTATCTGGTTGCTCTTTATCTTAACATGTTCACTTGTTTGAGTTTACTGTCTTTTTGATACATGTTGATAAAGCCCTTAGGATGTTAGCTTGGCTACCATGACTATGATGCAGATCATACTAGTGGGGCATGTGTAGTCCACAAGCACATCCTTAACAGTTCCTAGTCAAGGGAGTATCGAGATGGGGCATCGATATTCTAGAGTAGACAAGTGTATACGTTTCTTGACCCAGGATTGGGGGTGATGGATGATCCCATATCCATTGATGTTTGACATCAAAGATTGTATACAGGTGCTCATTAGAGAATGAGTACACTGAACGGACTCGCCGAGAACCCCTAGATGGTATTATACCTATCGTCAAATAGCAGTTCTCCGGTGACACTTGAACATGTTAGTCTGTAGACCCGAAATCATCATAGTGTCTTGTGTGCTTCCCACTGTGCTTTGATTTCCACCCTACCATGGCTCTACAGAGTCATGCGAATAGGTGGATTTTGGGTACAGTCCTGAGACACATGGAGGCAGTGAGTGATAGGAGGGATTTCGTCTCCCCCGGTATTGTGAGTTGATATTGTTCTATGCGTGATTGTCTATAACCGCAAGTCCCTGGCCAGGGCTGATGAGATTTACTGATAAGTGTTATCAGTGGTTTCTCGATTGGTTACAGGCCACACATAGGCATGGCTTATCGAGTTATTGGGGTCTGACGATTCCACCCCCTAGAATCGATATGCAACATATTAGACGAAGAGACCGGACTGTACGGTGAGTGTTTCTTATTTGCTCTACGGGAGTTTGAACCAGTTTTCTTGTTGATCTTATATTCGTTCAATACCTGGGTAGACATTACGTCCAGCTAGTACCGCTGACGGCTTGTGGGTATCTGATATGATCATTATGTTATGGCTAATTGCTTTGACCATTTGACCATACTTGACCTTGTTGACAATTTGACCATTGTTGACTAGGATCTTTCATGTGAGATCTAGAGTCTTCTTTTTTGTTTTGGTTTTATTTTGAGATGATAATGGTCAAATCAATGTAGCCACCAACATTATCATGATAAAAGATTACAAAATATATTTTTCCATGAGGATTATTCTCTTCTCATTCTCTCTCTTCAAAGAGTGAGCTCCCATGGTTCCTCCTCCTTCTTCCTCCTCTAGATTTTTCCTTTGCTCTCATGTATTGAGAAAATAAGGATCTAAATTGACAAACAAATCCATCTTCTTCTTCTACACCACCCAGGACATCAAGCATAGCACACTTGTTGCCCTAGTTACCTTGGCTTGAGGTGGATCTCGGAACACAAACTCTCGGGTGGATCGTCTTCGACTCTAGGAGGCCGCGGAGGTGACCAAGATCCGCATCGATCCTTGGAGCATGCATGGTCGAGGAGAACAGTGGAGAGAAGACCTGAAGGACCGGTTTCGTGAGGTATAATCTCTTTAGCATAGTAGATAGAACCTCATGTTGTTGTTAGCAATGGTTTGGCAAAGATCCTCAAGCTTTTAGTCCATGTTACCTTGTGTTTGAAAATTGTTTTTTTACCTATTCCGCCTCCCCGTAAGCACCGGAGTGGGCAACGTAGACTTACAGTGGTATCAGAACCTCGCTAAACCATTACTAACTTGTTAGCAAAGTGTTAGAAAATCGATCGCCGGAAAAAATCCCAAAACACGTCAAAAAATCCACTTTTCTGTATTTTTTAAAAACTGGTCCAAATTTTTTTCAGGGGACCTTAAAAATACATGCAGGGTTTTCTGGGGAAACTGTAGAAATTTAGGCGCCTGAGTCACTCGGAAGATCGCGGATCCGCGGCCGAGCTGACTTGGCCGCCCACCAAATTTCTTCACGTGTTCTCTGTGATGGTTTTGTGATTTTTGAGATAATTTGTTTCTGCCCAGATTTTGCTAAGTACTGTGTTGTGCTTGGGGTAGTTTCAAATCAAGTTTTTCGATCAAAATTCTAAGTACTTTTGCTAATCGGATATTCTGTGATGTGATATATGTATTGAACGTCTACTAATCGCTATACGTCGATTAGTGGGGGTTATACATATATGTGATCTGTGATGTTGGATTGTGTATAAGAACTTGTTGGATTGTCGTGGATGAATAGCCGGGGTTTATGAGATGAGAGTTTCTTTATCTTTCATTTGATGTAACATGTAAATTGATGTAATATTATTTTTATGGCCGCACATCTGGGATGAGGTTGTAGCCGCCATTGTATATTATTTCTTTTACTGTTTTTTCTCCTAGGATAGACCCAAGGTGGGGTGCACAAACTACTGGGTATTTTGAAGTGCTGAGTGGCCTACTCACGTTGTTGAGGGAGGTTGCTCCACTTCGGGTACTTGGCGGGTAGTTTGCCACACCCGTAGGGGTCTAGGGTGGGGTTTGGCTATTCATCGCGACCGTGTAATCCGTCTTTCGTTGCAGGCTCGAACGAAACGCGGATTCCTAGTATATCCAATGTGTTCATCTATGATCTGGAATGGCTATCATTGCATCTGACGAATGTATATATCTATATATGATATCTAGTAGGCGTTGCTTATATTTTGCATCCGCGCTAGTCCAACCCCCGCTCTGTCGTTAGTTAAGTAACCTAACGGGTGATGACGGGGCCCTATGGCGAATGCGGATGGCATAAGCGTACGTCATATTTTCGTTGTTTTCTGCAATGGTAGGATTAATTGATGGGACGCATTAAATTAATGCAAGAAATTAAACCAAAGTTAAAATCGTTGGAACAATTTCAAAACCACTTGGTTTTTTTTCAAAACAGAAAAACTTTTAAAAACGCGGATCTTAAGCCACTTCTTTTAAAAGCTATCAAGGTTCCTTCGATTATATCAAGTTCACTACGTTCACGGTTTCGCCAAAACCATTCGTAGCCCTCCGTCGTTTCATATGAATATTCAATAGTATTCAAGCTATGTTTGTTGGTCTTAGTCAAGGCATAGTGATTGGTAGTTGCTGGGTATTCATATGTTGCATAGATAGATGCGTTGGTTTGGGACAGTCGTATTACTTTGTTGGCCATAGTCAAGGGTATATACGGGTGGGTTCAAATCAACCTGGACAATGACGGGTAGAACTTGACATGCGACTTATGATTTGTTGGCCTTAGTCAAGGTCATAAGAGCTTGGGGAAAAAATCCACATCGGGAGTTTCTAAAGAAACTTAAACTTGCTAGTGTTGCATACCATTTGGAGTTTGATAATGTTGGTAGGATTCCTTCAGCATTATCTCACAATGATATTTGGATCCCGATCCTACTGTGAGTATCCGCTAATCCTCGGGAAACTTTTCACTTAACGATCAATGCTATAAACCAAGTAGGTGTCTGGAAAGGTGTTAGCGGGGCTACGCCCACAGGGAAAAGAGGTTATTTAATTAAGGAACTTCGCGAAAGCGTCGTAAAACCTCCCTCGAAGTACCGACACCAGCCTGGCTGAATGGTTAAGCAAGTATTGTACGGCCGCACCCCCGGATGCCGTCGACGAAGTGCACTAAGGCGGAACATCATTGCCGCGAGCACCCGAACGGATGCTTTCGGCGACGGGGTTCTCCTACAGTCACTTGGTCGGGGCTATGGGGTGTGGCCGTCTATTAACTATACCCGGCGAATATCCGCGTACTCTATGTGATTGCGACGGACTTTTGATCGCATCAAAATTCTGTGGCAACCGATCAATTGAGACTAAACTGCTATGTTTATAACATCCAAATCAGTTATCTCATAACCACTTGTGGATTCCAAATATTGTATCACATTCCAGATAAATAGAAAATGTTAAACTTTCCGATCGAACAATCAAACACCTAAGTTTTCCCGAAACAGCTCAACACATGAAATAAGTTTAAAAACATCCACTTCATGCCACAATAGCAACGGTCCAGCCGTAGATGGGTCAAGCCAACGCCTCACATGTGGCACACCGTACTGCCCCAAACCCGACGGTTCAAAGGGCAGTTCAAGACAGTCACATAATCGAGTTAAGGTTTGTTGTCTTCTAGAGGGTCCATCGCGTTACTTGCACTACTTAGAACGTTCTTAAACCACGGAAAAATCCAACACTTGGAAATTTCCCGGCAGGGGAAAAATCGGGTATTTATATCCGGTCGAACTTTTTAACATGTTCTAAAAATATCCGGAAAACCCATAGACGCAGTTAAAGTTCCCGATCGAATTATTGAATCCCCAATACAACCCAGAAAATTCAACTGTTGAAGATAAGTTAAAAATTCCCATAAAACACAACACTTACAGTGAGATATTACTGTGCAAACCACGTGTCACAATTCACTAATATGGCCGCGGAACCGCCGCGCAAGCTAGGGTGGGGCCGCGGTTCCGCGGCGCGTTAGTCGAGTTATGGTCACGTGCTGCACAGTAACTCCTATAAAACCGTTCCACATCGTCTACACATCGCCTAAAGCTCTAGCTAGGCTCTGATACCACTTATGGGTTACTAGGCACACTCAAGAGGTTCCACAAGGCATCTACCATGCCAACTTCAAATTTTATGTGCCTAACAACTCTATGCAAGATCGTTAACTAGAGATTAGGCGAAACGAAAAGCTAGCAAACTACTTTGCTAACTAAGTGAATGGAAATATAACCTTTGTAGATCCGGTCCTCCACTTCTAAAGCTCCGTGTTGACGTCCCTCCGCTGCGATCATCGGATCCCGGACTCTAGCGATGGTTTCGTCGGAGAAATGATCGGGCTAGGTCATTGACTTCGAGGCCGAAGATGATCTACGTCGGGGAGACTCAAACTCAAACTATTCCTTCACTTGGTCAAAAACTTTGTGAAGAGAACACCCTATACTACATGGAAAGTGGTAGAGGATGAAGAAATAGGAAGTGGGTTCACTTTAGAATTGGATTTCTCACTCTTTTTCTCATGGCACCATTGGAGCTAGCAAGCTTTTGTGAGCTTGATGAAGATGAAGAAGAAGAAAAGAAGCATATGAATAATTATCCAAATGAAACTTCTCCAATAAATAATGGTACCATGGTTGAGTTAAGCCCTCATGCTTAACTCATGTAGAGAATTAACCAAAGCATTAGGTTAAGGGTTGGGTTAACTAATATCTTGAACAAATGACAAAAGAGTTGACTTTGTCAATGTTTATCAAGCTTCATGAAGCTTGATAACTTTGACCAAAGTCACACTCTTTTGTTATATGCTAGGAAAATAGTAAACCCGAATTTAACCTTGATTTGGTTCAAGTCTCATACACTCAACTTGTTTGTATCATCAAGCATCATACAAACATGTACACTTGCATATATCACATATAAACAATGTGCACATTCAAGTGAGAAAATCAATCTTAAATGAACCAATACTAGTTAATGTAAAGTATTATATCAAATATATAATTATACATTAAATCATTAAATCAACACTTGATTTAACGATCCGGTCATATCGCATATAACCGACTAATATCATATAGTAACAACTTATCGAATCAACACTTGATCCGATAACACGGCTATATCGCATACAACCGATCAATATCACAAATCGCGAGAATAGAATATAGTGTCACATACTTGTATTATTCTCGGTCCCGCACATATCTCATATGCGCTCCTATTTCGTTTCGCTTGAGCAAGGAAACCCCTGTGTAGGACTCTAAAGCCTCGTCAATACGCCGGCAGTAGGTGATGATCATATCAAATACCCACAAGCCGCAAGCGGTCTGCTAAACGTAACGGCCACCCGGGTATTGAACGATCAGAAGATCAACGAGCAAGCCCGCTCACACTCCTGTGAATCCAATCAGTAACACTACCGTACAGTCCGGTCTGTTCGTCTGATATGTCGCATATCTCGCCTAGGGGTGGTAAACATCAGACCCTAATAACTCGATAAGTCGTGTCGATATGAGGCTCATAACGGGTCGAGAAACTACTGGTAACACTTACCAGTAAATCCCTAAAGCAGCCTTGGCCAAGGACTTCCTGTTATAGCCAATCGAGCACAGCGCAACATCAACTCCCTATACCGGGAGAGACGAAACCCCTCCTATCGCTCATTGCCTCCATGTGACTCGGGACTGTACCCAAAAACCACCGTTTTGCACGCCCTCTTGGACGTGGTAAGGTGGAAATCAAAGCACAGTGGGAATCACACAAGACTCTATGACGATCTCGGGTCTACAGACTAACCTGCACCAGTGTCACCAGAGAACTGCCATCTGACGTAAGGTATAATACCATCTGGGAGTTCTCGGCGAGTCCATCCAGTGTACCCAGTCTCCACTGAGCACCCGTATATCATCTCTGATGTCAAACACCAATGGATATGGGATCATCCATCGCCCATCTATATGGGTCGAGAAGGTACACGCTAGTCTACTCTGGTATATCGATGCCCCGTCTCGATACACCCACGACTAGGGACTTTGAAGGATGTACTTATGGACTACCATGTCCCCACTAGTATGATCCGCATCATAGTCTAGGTAGTCAAGTACACATCCTAAGGGCTTTACCAACATGTAACAGAGAGACAATCAGTGTACACGTTAAAGTAAAGAGTAACCAGATAGCATACTATCATCTCGAGCAAGAAAGTCATCCCTATATATGTCCAAGCATCCACTACAATATACATCCTATGTATAGTAATGGCCTCTAGGGCATACATATAACTAACTCCATAGTTCCTCCTCCTTCTTCCTTCTATAGATTTTTCCTTTGCTCTCATGTGTTGAGAAAATAAGGATCTAAATTGACAAACAAATCCATCTTCTTCTTCTACACCACCTAGGACATCAAGCATAGCACACTTGTTGCCCTAGTTACCTCGGCTTGAGGTGGAGCTCGGAACACAAACTCTCGGGTGGACCGTCTTCGACTCTAAGAGGCCACGGAGGTGACCAAGATCCGCATCGTTCCTTGGAGCTTGCATGGATGAGGAGAACAGCGGAGAGAAGACCCGAAGGACCGGTTTCATGAGGTATAATCTCTTTAGAATAGTAGATAGAACCTCATGTTTGGCAAAGATCCTCAAGCTTTTAGTCCATGTTACCTTGAGTTTGAAAATTAATTTTTTACCTATTCCGCCTCCCCGTAAGCACCGGGGTGGGTAACATGGACTTACAGTTATTGTATATTGCTATATATATACTAGTAGATATTGTATATTTTACACCCGCGCTAGTCCAGTCCCCGTTCTGTCGTTAATTAAGTAACCTAACGGGTGATGACGGGACCTAGTGGCGAATGTGGATGGCATATACGTACATCATATTTTTGTTCTTTTCTGGTGTGATTAATTGATGGGACTACGTTGATTCATATCAATGCAAGGAAAACAGACCTATTCGATATTGTTGGAACAAATTTTCAAAAGCTATTATTACAAGGGCGTTTTCTTTTGTTTTGAACAGCGGTATTCGGTTATGAATATCCAGCACCTCATTCGACGAGGCAAGAGCCGAGATCCCTGTTCCCCTCCGAATGGCGGCGCGACGTAGAGACTTCTTGCCTGAGATTCGGGGCAGATGCTATTTGGAGCTATCCGTCCACCTCTCCGAAGATGTCAAGTTGATTTATGGCACCGTGTATCGAAGGTTTAGACGGATGTGGCCGATGTAGCAAACTTCGTCAGATTCCCCCTCGTTCGAGGGGTTTTTGATTGTGGAGACGCTCTTCCCTGCAGGCGCAAGCCCCTGCAGTTAATTGCGCTACCACATCGCGGTAACAACTTTCTCCTTCTCCAGATGGTCACTTCGTGTCGTGGGTGTTTGTTTTGTTTGTGGTTGCCCGTGGATTGTATACGGAGACTAATTTATGTCGCCGCCCGTAGGACGTGGTTTAGTCCAAATCCTTATTTTCTTAGATTTGGTTTTGTGGTTTTGGTTTAAGAATACATTAGCCATTTTTGAGGCTAAGATCAAATTAAACGTTTATTAAGGATACGTTAGTCTAATATGAGACTAAGATCAACTCAACGGGATCGTTTAGACCCGACAAAAGAGCATTTGGGGGCTTGATTGAAACGATTTCGGATTGTGTAATTAGAAAAATGTATAGAAATCACAACCAAAAATATTTTGACCGCAATCAATAACGGTGTCGAATGTAGTGCGTTAGTAAGTGCGGATCGTCCACAGGGAAAGTGTAATCGTTCGTATTTCGATTTAGATGAGTCGAAAATTTAAAGAAAAGAGAAAGAACAACAATTCATGATTTAAAGATTTGAAGTTCAAGAATTAGAAAAATATAGTCTAAATCAAGAAACAATAAAATCAAGAATTGAGAATTTGTGATGTTTTCCAAACCAACAATCAAGAATCGAAATGAGGCTCGTAGGAATCGATCGGATCTATAGATGTGATGAAATCTAGCAATTACGTATTCTTATCCATCGATGAATTGATACTAGATCGATGATGATCAACGAGAATTAGGGATTTCTTGTGAAACTAGGGTTTCATCATTTATCTCTTGTTCCTTCGTCGATATCATTCACATTCTAGCCTCTAGTAAATTCAAGAATCGATCGTGGATCCCTAATTTCGAGCGATCATAATCAAGAAAGTATCGCACCGAAACTAGGTCGTCGATTCTTCAATTTACAAGAGTTTACAAAACTCATAGGACTGAAGAATCGTTTTAAGATTTGTTACATCATCATTCTATTGATCGTCTCGACTTCTTTACGAGCGGAGTTTTACTCAAACATCACAACAAGAACCACAATCACAAATTGAGATTGAATCATGATGCAAGAATTTAAAGAAAGCAAGGTTAAAGAATTTCACCTTTTATTTATCAACAATTCCGTTACAAATCGCTCAAGAACTACAAGAGGAAGAACTCGATCGTCGATTTGGCTTCGCTCGTCTCCTTGAGTCGCGGATCGGCTTGGATCACTTGCTCGATTGAAGATCGGCTCCGCTCCTAAAAGGTTGAAGGCTTCTCGCTTGAATGGTACTCAGGATCTTGAATTTGGCTTTGGATTTTGGGTTAGGGTTTTGAGGCACAAGTTGTGTCACTCAACTTGTGTTAGAAATAGGGGAGATGAGAGATTAATGAACTAATGAACAACCCTTAACCTTAGATTTAGGCTCCCTTTTATAAGCTTTCATAACCCTAGATCTAGCATTCAAATTTCAAATTTCCCTCCAAAATGAACAACTTTTCCCTCCAAAATGAAGCACCTCATTTGAATTTTCCCTCCAAAATGAACGACCTCATTTAAATTTTCCCTCCAAAATGAACCACCTCATTTGAATTTCCCTCCAAAATGAACCACCTCATTTGAATTTTCCCTCCAAAATGAACCACCTCATTTAAATTTTCCCTCCAAAATGAGGTTTTTAGAAAGAATCTTCTAGAAGAAGTTTGTTGGAGGGAATATTCTAGAATGAGGTTGTTACAAGGAGGCTTCTAGAAGAAGGTTGTTATAAGGAGGCTTCTAGAAGAAGGTTGTTGGAGAGAGCTTTCTAGAAGAAGCTTGTTATAAGGAGGCTTCTAGAAGAAGTTAGTTGGAGGGAGGCTTCTAGAACTAGGTTGTTAGGCCGAGCCTTCTAGATGATGCCACGTGGAGTTTCTGGAGAGTTCTGGAAGCTTTGCCGTTAGAAATAAGCACATGGGGAAAATTTGCTACTCTGCTGACGTCATCATGCTGCGGATCCACGGCGGGAAGTGCCGATTGGCCTTGAATAAATTTTTGGAATAGTTTTACACCTTATTGTTTACTGCCAGATCACCAGACGTAGACTTGGTGTAATTTTGATCAGCACTTTTGACAATTTGGCTCGATTTCTGGAATTTCCTGCACAGACTTCGAAACAAGTGTTGCGCTACAAGAATGATGCGTTGCCATGATAAACAGTCAATTTCCATAAAAATTCTGGTTTTAATATACAGTACAGGTAATTCAGTATTATACAGGTGTTTTGCTAATATGTGCAATATGAATACTGAACACCTCTAGATGAATGCAAAAGATAGGGAAATTGCCGTGTTAAAAATGCAGTATTTTCGACTGATCAGGGATCTATTGTTCTAGTTTAGGGACATGGTGGTCCATTGCCAGTTTAGGGACATGGTGGTCCATTGCCAGTTTAGGGACATGGCGGTCCAACATTCCCATTTTGGGGACGAATATTGGTTTAAGGACACATTAGTCCACGAGTTTAAGGACCCCACAGTATGTATCAATGTATGGTTGTCAGGACCCGTCACCTCTCTGACGACGTTGAGGGATTACAACGACGAATATCAGAGGAGTTCAGAGATGTGCCCTTGAACCGGGTGTAAATTGATTTGAAAGAGCGGTCGTGCTCAGTTCAATTTAATTTGAGGACTTACGACCAGAATTGGGTTAAATCCATTTGAAAATGTTTAACATTTTGTTCATGATTAGCCTATTTAGGCCTTTGCTTGGACTCTGCCCCCCTTTTAAAATAATGCACAGCATTGGGCTTTTTAATTAAATGCATAGCATTTATTTTGGCCTGTTAGGCCTTTTTAAGTGGGCTCTGTCCCTTCTCTTTAATAATGCAGAGCATTCAAAGGTCTGACAGCGCGCCACGTGGCCTGTCAGGCGCTTTGCGTCGATTGAGGAGCGCAAGGCGCAAACTGATGTGGAGGTGACACGTGTCACATTCTGGTGAGCGCAAGTCTGTTAGCGCAGTACGCTGCGCCAGTGCGCTGCGCTAGTGCGCTGCTGACACGTGGCGTGCTCTGCTGAGCGCAAATCTGTTAGCGCAGTGCACTGCGCCAGTGCGCTGCGCTAGTGCACTGCTGACACGTGGCGCGCTCTGGTGACTTGCGCCAATCAAAGAGCGCAACAGCGCAAATTAGGAGTGCAGGGCACTGTACAGTAGCACAGAGCGCTTCTTGATCTAATTTAGATCAAAAAAAAGAATCTTTTTAGAGCTTCTACCTCAAGATTCAAGAACCGATGGTTCATCAAAATGGCAATGCCTTTATATAGATCAAAAGATCTAATCAATGATGTAAATTACTTCTGTTTTATCTTTTTTCAATTAGATCTTTTTTTGATCTTTTTTCTCTTTTCTTTTTTTCAAGATCTTGATCTTGTTCTTAGATCATTGATCTTTTTAGAAGAAATTCTTCTTTTATTCAAAGGTTTACCTTTTTTCTTTCTCTTTGAATTCTTCTCAAAGCCTTTTTAGAAGAGCTCTCTGTATCTCTATCTCTCTGTCTTTTAGACTTGGAGTCTAGGGGCCTTTATATAGGGCCAATGAGTTTGTTAGGTTGGTTACAGAGATCTTTCTCTGATTGATCTGGGGATATTTCCCCACCATTGGATCTTTGATCTTAGGGCCTCTGTTTTACAGAAGATAATCTTCATGTTTTAACAAGATTAGAAAGATTTTTCTAGAATTTTAATTCTGATTTAGTGCTGGCACAAGCGCACTTGCGCTTGACACGTGTCGCAGAGCGCAGCGCAACTGCGCTGACACGTAGAGCGCAGCGCAACTGCGCTGACACGTGTCGCGCAGCGCAACTGCGCTGACACGTGTCGCGCAGCGCAGAGCGCAAGTCATCTGAAGCGTTGCTTCCTTTATTTTTAAAGTTTAAATTTTAAAACAGAGCCTTGCTCTGATTGGGGTGCACTGCCTTGGACACAGCGCCTCTTGCGCTGGCGTGTCTGCTTTTGACACGTGGAGCCCTGCGTGCAGCGCAAGGGATCAGAAGCGTTGCTTCACCTTTTGAATTTGAAATTCAAACAGAGCTTTGCTCTGATTGGGGGAAACAGAAGCGTTGCTTCATTTCCCGCCTTGGAAGTTGAACAGAGCTTTGCTCTGATTGGGTAAACAAATGCCCCCCCCACCATTGCGCTTACGTGGCCCCAGACGTGAGTGCAGCGGTGGCAGAAACTCAACCGTCGGGGAGTTGAAATGGCTCTCAATGCCTATAAATAGGACCCTTGGTCCCTTAGATGATTTTCATCTCTTTTCTTGAGAATTTTTATTCAGAGCATTGGTCTTTTTTTCCAGAACTCCAAGAGTTAAACTCTAGAAAAATTTTAGGTAAAAATTAACTTCAATTAAATTAATTTTAATTAATAGAGCTTGCTCTCATAGATCTTTTGATCTAAAGAAAACCTCGTTTGGGGTTTCATAAATAGAGCTTTGCTCTCAAGAATATGTTTCAGGGTTTTGCTCATTGACAGAATATAGGTCTTTTGATCTTCTGATGATGAACTCTTAAGAGTTTTTCATGGATCTTTAAGATCCCAAACTTTAATTTTTAGGAGTTAATTTTTCCTTTGATGGATTTTTCCATCATTATTACAGAGCAATGCTCTTTAAGGAATTTTATTCCCTTGTGACCAGATGTAGCGTCTTGAAAAGTCGTTTTGGTGTTTTCCTAAAATTCGGTGAAAATTCGGTATTTTTCCGAAAACCGTCTTTCTCGTTATTTTGCAGTTTAGGAATAATTATACCTAATATGGATAGGTAATTGCTTGTTTTTAGTAGCTATTGAGTTACTTATGAAATTCTGGCCGTTTAAAATTTTTTCCCTATTTTTCAATTTTTAATATTATTTTAAGCCGGTAAGAAAATACATTAAATTAGCGATAAATACAAATTTTTCCGGGCTAATTTTAATCATTAAAATTATGATAATTAAAATCTAGTTGTAACATAAATTTTTAGTATTTTATTTTGATTTTTAACAAATTTTTATGATAGGAAACGAATTTATTGAATTTTAAGCCAAAACTTGCAATTTTTGACTTGTAGGGGGTCTTTTTGCATAAAATTTCTTTTGTAAAACCCCATTCACCCTCCCCTCACCCCTAGGCCGGCCCTACCTCAGTATCAAGCCCACAAAATTTTTCCCCATCTCATTTGAACAAAATGATATGATAAAGGGTTATTTATATATTTATTTGAAGTAAGGGTATTATGGTAATATAAGAGAGTTGACTTGGATTTTTTTTCCCCACTTCCCCACACTTCTCCCCACTCCCTCACTGCTGAATTCCAGCAGAAAAAACAGCCCCAAAAATCTCCACTCTTCTTCCATCAGAGTTCATCCAAAATTTGCTCCAAAAATCCACAATTTATTCAAAATTCAAACCAAATCCTTCATCCATTCTTCTTAATCTTTCTTGCATGGATCTTGGATGCTAGGAGACCATGTTTGGAGTCAAAATTTCTTGCTAGATCTCTAGATCTAGAGGTATAATCCTTACCCATTTAAATTCTTTTGGTTAGATTTCTTTAATTGGGTTGTTTTAGTGTAAATATTAGTGTTAATTTCTAGTCTAGGTTTTAAAAGTTCATGGCTTGAAATTTTAATTAGGGTTTAGAAAACCATTAATTAGTTAATTAAGTTATTTTGTTATCTAGTTTTATGCAAACTTAATTTAAGAGATTACTTTGCTTAAGTGGACATCGATATGTGTTAAATTATGTTGTTCAAGTGTGAAATTGGATTTAATTGATGGTTATAAAAAATCAAGAGAGGGTTGTTTATAGAAAAATATGATTTGAAGCATTGTAATGTGTTATAATTAATGTGATTGTGGTTAACTATTTATGCGGTTACATGTTATACTAGGTTGTAATCCTTTTTGTCGCAAAACGGCGATGTTGCGCCGATTTTTGGAATGTTTGTGCTTACTAGTTTTGTTATAAAATTATGTGATGAATTATTTTGGATATCTTGATGATTGTGCTGGCTTATCCTATGACATTTAGGATGTGTGAGTGCGGTTTCTTTGAGTGGTCAGGTTTTAGTTTTGCCGGGCGACCAAATCGGCGATTTTTGGCAGTTTTTGCGATTTTCGCGTATGTTCCGCGCACCTTGTGCACGTTGTACCTAGCTTGTGAACTATGGTATTTCCATTAGGGAATTGCGTCGTTCTTGATATGTAACCTTATGTCTTGTATTGATGTAAATTCCAGGTTCGGTCACGGAGGCTTCGGATGCGGCACGAAAAGGGGAAGCGGTGATCGGACGTAGCTAGCTGAGGATTTCTGTGAGTAGATGTAACATCTACGGGGGACTATCGTTGGATGGCGCAAGCCGCCCGATAGTTTTAGTAACTTAAAAGATTCTTAGTAATGTTAGTAATTAGGGGTGTAATACTTGTATGATTATTTGCTGCATCCATGCATTATATTGACATACCTATGCGAAACCATTTTATAGGACACCTGCACCATTGCCAGGGTTTTTATATGCAGCACGAGCACTATTCATACTTACACACACACCCTGGTAATTGCCATGCCACCACACTAGATAACCTTTAAATTTAAACCTTTTACTACTTGATATTTAAACTTGTGCTATTGCCTTTAATTCCTTAAAATGAAACCGTAGAATTGCTATTCATGTGCATGTACTTCATCATATTAATTGTTCATGCCCAATCTATTAATCACACATCGCAACTTGATTATTGATACCATATGCATTCATTATCATTGACATATGCACTTATGAGGATTTCTTGAGATTTTATGATATTTCTGGATTTCGGGGGAAAGCCGCAAAATTTCTAAACTTATTATATTTTTACAATATGTAAATTGCGGTTTTCTAGTGATGTAAGTGTCGTCCACCATGAGTTTGCTGTGGTTTTGGAAATCCGTGTCGAGGAGTGGAGGAACCGTCACGGGTACATGGTGGGCCCGGTAAGGTACCCCGGGGCAAGAGGAATGTGGTGTTGACGTTGAGCCTGGCAGGGGACGGATTACCTACCGGTGACTGTTTGGGACGGCGGATATCCAGAGGATACCGACCGTGGCCGCTAGATGATGAGATATTGATATTTGAGATGGGTCAGCCGGACGGCTGAGGCCAGAGATACATTTATGAGATTTGAGACAGCTTTTGGGTGTCGTTGCTGGACACCGGTTCTCGTCGATTCTTTGAGTATTATGCCGGCATTCTAAAAGAGTTTCAAAAACAAAAAAGAGATAAATGTTTCTTATATATACCTATTGAGACCTCAGATATTCATGTTGCATACATATTCGTACACTGATGTTGTATACACACCTGCTAGTGCACCCATTCATACCTGTATTTTAGATGCTAGGATGCTTGTGTGCATACATATGATAGCCTTTGTAGGTGTTATTTATTACTCACGAGTTGGCAACTCACCCCCGTTGTGCCACAGTCTTTTGCAGGTCCGCTCCGTCAGTTCAGTAGCGGCGGGCGCACTTGTTCTTTTGCCTCCTTTGCCTGGACTCGAGGTTTTGCTCTTAGGTGGGTTATGTTACTATTTTTGTACCACCTTGTATACTCTTTGTATCTAGTGCACTCCATCTACTGTATCTACCAGTATTGTTGTATATTGACTTAGAGATGAGACTGTGAGGTTTGTGGACTTTTATGCTGTATTTTGGGGTCGAGCTCACTTGAGTCGACATGCTGTTTTTCTTATGCTTCATTATGATTATTTTGCATGCTGTCGTTTTATATTGCGTGGGATTTTTGACCGCCTGTGGCGAAGAGCTAGCTCCCGCTTGGGGATGCCCTATTTTGTTGGATTCATATATATTTTGTTGTACCCATTTTGGGGGCCAGTATTTACAAAGGAGACTCTGCCGAAATTTTCGGAAAAATTGGTATTGTTTTTAAAAAGGGTTTTACATGACTTATTTGATAAACTCGCTTTCAATTGATTGGGTTTTCTTCACTCTTTTGCTTAATTGGTTTTGTTTTCTGGGTTTTGGCTTACTTATTTTACGGACGTCTTTAGACGTTTCGTAAACTTAAGTGCCAGTCACGTTCCGTACCCTGCGGGTCGTGACAAAGTTGGTATCAGAGCGATAGGTTTTACCTTTTTGAGTGTAGGATGACCCTTGGTAGATGGAGTAAGTGACTTAAGCAGGGTAACGTAGCGTGCGTATGTCCGCGGCATACTTGCGATACGGTACTCTGCCTAAGTGACTTTAGGATATACTTGCTTGAAATTCCTTCTTCAATTCCGTGTATCCTATGGTTCTATTGCACTGTTCTTATCATCCTGTTCTCAGAACAACCACTTGGCCACCGAAGGCTATGAGAGCGCAGAGAGCTGCCGCCAGAGACGAGATTCGAGCTGGCTCGTCCGAGACTAGGACTGAGCAGGGTGGTATGCCTACGCCGCAGGGACAGACCGATCCACCTTCCCCAGGCCGTATGGATAGGCTCGAGACTGGTATGGAGGAGTTGCGACAGATGATGGGAGGCATGCAGGAGCTACGTCAGATGGTAGGATCCCTAGTTACAGCCAGTCGTACACCGAGGCCGGATGATGTACCTACTACATCACAGACGACCATGATACCTGCTCCTACTACTACCACCGTGGCCATTCCGGTTTCGCTACAGGATTTCATGAGGCTGAGACCTCCAGTATTCACCGGCACCGAGGCAGCGGAGGACCCACAGACGTTCCTTGACAGTTTAGCCAGGATCTGCCGTTCGCTGAGATGTTCAGATGATCGATGGGTAGAGCTTGCGAGTTTCCGACTAGAGGGTCTCACGCAGACATGGTGGGAGTCAGTCTTGAGAGGTCGAGCTGCAGGTCTGCCGCCTATGACTTGGGTCGAGTTTACAGTGGTCTTTCTAGCCCGTTTCTTCCCAGAGAGCGTTCGTGACTCCAGAGCTCGCAGCTTCGAGGCCTTAGTCAAGACACCTGGGATGACGGTGTCTGAGTATGACATCCAGTTTACGCAGTTATCCTGATATGCTCCGTATTTGGTGGATACCGAAGAGAAGATGGTGAAGAGGTTCGTACAGGGACTTGATGCCCAGCTATATCTTGCCATTGGCGCCCAGCACTACGACACTTATTCAGCTGCTATGGATACGGCATTACGGTTGGAGGCACGCATATCACAGACTTCGGCCGTTTCTGGGCCGGAGAGGATTCGCACCGATGTACCGTCTCAGAGGCAGCGCGCCAGATTCTTCCCGAGAGATAGGCCTGGCAGAGGATTTGGACGGGGACAGTTATATGGTTCTTATCCCCAGGGACAGCAGTCGTCGCCAGGGTGTTTTGGGTGCGGGAGTCCGCATCATCTTGTCAGAGACTGTCCGGCGAGACGACAGGGAGCAGCGACAGTTCCGCATGTGACCCTACCACCATCACCAGCCCCTCCTCAGAGAGCCCTACTTCCTACCACCGGCGATGCTCCATGCCAGTTAGGTGCACCCAGAGGCCGTGGACGCAGCGGTCCTGTTCAGAGAGGACGAGGAGGCAGAGGCCGAGGTCGAGGTCAGCCCGCTATCGGTGGAGGACAGGCCCGAGTTTTTGCTTTGACACCGCAGGATGCGCAGGCATCCAATGCCGTTGTGACAGGTACCTTGCCAGTTTGTTCTTTCGACGCATGGGTATTATTCGACCCAGGTTCCACACATTCGTACGTATCTACACACTTTGCACCGATGTTGGGCCGTGAGTCGTCGTCGTTAGATCAGCCGCTTGTTGTTGTTACTCTGGTAGGCGAGTCGTTTGTCGCTCGTTTTGTTTTTCGTTTGTGTTCCGTTCGTATCGGGGAGAGGGATTCATCAGTTGATTTGATACTCCTCGATATGTTGGACTTTGATGTGCTTCTGGGCATGGATTGGCTAGCCACTTGTTATGCTTCAGTGGACTGCCGTGAGAAGGCAGTCAGATTTAGCTTTCCGTGAGAGCCAGTCCTTGTTATTCGGGGAGACCGCAGTGTCACCCTTCCCAGCTTAATTTCGTCTCTTCGCGCTGGTCATCTCTTGCGGAAGGGATGTCAGGGATTCTTAGCGTGTATTTGTGATACTCGAGCTGCAGAGGTTCCGTTAGACCGGGTCCCGGTAGTTTGTGAGTTCCCTGATGTTTTCCCTGATGAGCTACCTGGGCTACCGCCTGAGCGCAATGTTGAGTTCTGCATTGATTTGATTCCCGGTTCGGGGCCTATTTCTATACCGCCTTATCGGATGGCCCCGGCAGAGCTTCGAGAGCTGAAGGATCAGTTGCAGGATTTGTTAGATAAGGGGCTTATTCGACCTAGTGTTTCTCCGTGGGGTGCTCCGGTCCTGTTTGTCAAGAAGAAGGATGGAAGTTTGCGCTTATGTATCGACTACCGCCAGCTGAACAAAGTTACCGTTCGGAACAGATATCCGTTGCCGCGCATTGATGATTTGTTCGACCAGCTTCAGGGTGCGGGGTATTTTTCGAGGATCGACTTGCGATCAGGATACCATCAGCTGCGAGTTCGACAGGAGGATATACCGAGGACAGCTTTCCGCACGCGCTACGGCCACTACGAGTTTTTGGTGATGTCGTTCGGACTCACCAACACCCCAGCAGCATTCATGGATTTGATGAACCGTACATTCAGGCCATATCTTGACTTGTTCATCATCGTGTTTATCGACGATATCTTGGTGTACTCCCGGAGCAGAGAGGAGCACGAGCAGCACTTGCGGATTACGTTACAGACTCTGAGGGAGCACCAGCTGTTCGCGAAGTTCTCTAAGTGTGCATTCTGGCTGGACAGCGTCGGATTCTTGGGTCACGTGGTTACGAGGGACGGCATTTGTGTGGACCCGAAGAAGATTGAGGCTGTTCAGCAGTGGCCCCGACCTACATCGGTTACTGAGATCCGTAGTTTTCTAGGCTTGGCGGGCTACTACAGGCGTTTTGTTCAGGACTTCTCCCGTATAGCTGCACCGTTGACCGGTTTGACCCGGAAGGGAGTTCCTTTCGTTTGGACAGAGGAGTGCGAGCGCAGTTTTCAGCAGCTACGGACTTGTTTGACTACGGCGCCGGTATTATCTTTGCCTTCGGGATCAGGCGGATTTGTTGTCTACTGTGATGCTTCGCGAGTGGGATTAGGATGCGTATTGATGCAGCATGGCCGGGTGATCGCTTATGCTTCTCGGCAGTTGAAGAAGCATGAACAGAACTACCCCACTCATGATTTAGAGATGGCTGCAGTGGTCTTTGCACTGAAGATTTGGCGACATTACCTGTACGGCGAGTCGTGTCAGATATTCACCGATCACAAGAGCTTAAAGTACATATTTCAGCAGCGAGACCTGAACCTCAGACAGCGTCGTTGGATGGAGTTGGTGAAAGACTACGACTGCGAGATCTTATATCACCCCGGCAAGGCAAATGTGGTGGCAGATGCGTTGAGTAGGAGGCCCGGGGGTAGTCTATCCTTTTTGCGCGCAGTGCAGAGGCAGTCGTCAGCAGATTGGCAGATGTTATGCGACAGCCGAGTTGAGTTCGAGTTCACTCAGACAGGGGGACAGCTCGCGCATGTTCGTGCACGCCCACAGTTGCTTGACCGTATATGTGAGGCACAGCGCAGTGACGACCGTTGCTCAGAGATCATGGCACAGATGGGACAGGGCAGATTTTCCGAGTTCGTGGTTGACGATCAGGGGATTTTACGATATGGATCTAGACTGTGCGTACCAGATGCTGATGGATTGCGGCGCGACATTCTTGAGGAGGCACACCGATCAGTGTATAGTGTCCACCCCGGTTCCACCAAGATGTACCATGATATGAGAGAGACCTACTGGTGGGACGGGATGAAGAGGGACATTGCGGAATTCGTTTCGAGATGCCTGACTTGTCAGCAAGTCAAGGCCGAGCACCAGAGGCCCGCAGGAGAGCTACAGCCGTTACCCATTCCAGAGTGGAAATGGGAACAGATTTCGATGGACTTCGTTGTGGGTCTACCCAGGACCAGTCGAGGGTACGACTCCATCTGGGTGATCGTGGATAGATTGACGAAAGCGTCTCACTTCCTGCCAGTGAAGACGACTTTCAGCTTCGCTCAGTATGCTCAGCTCTATATTGACGAGATCGTGCGACTACATGGCGTACCGACTTGTATCGTGTCAGATCGAGACACTCAGTTCACCAGCCGACATTGGCAGAGACTTCAGGAGGCTTTGGGCACTCGTTTGAGCTTCAGCACAGCGTTTCATCCGCAGACAGACGGACAGTCAGAGCGGACCATTCAGACTCTCGAGGACATGCTCAGAGCGTGCGTTTTAGACTTTGGTGGTAGCTGGGATCGTCATTTACCTCTAGTGGAGTTCTCCTACAACAACAGCTTCCAGGATACTATTCAGATGGCACCTTTCGAGGCATTGTATGGGAGGAGATGCAGATCGCCCGTCTGTTGGACAGAGCTCAGCGAGAGCAGCATTTGGGGCCGCAGCTTGTTGAGGAGACGACAGCGAAGATACAGTTGATTCGAGACCGGATGAGGGCAGCTCAGAGCAGACAGAAATCCTATGCAGACAGGCGCCGTCGCAGATTAGAGTTCGCAGTTGGCGACCATGTTTTTCTGAAAGTCTCTCCGATGAAGTGCGTGATGCGTTTTGGGCAAAAGGGGAAGCTTAGCCCTAGATTCGTAGGTCCCTTCGAGATCCTCGAGCGGGTTGGCGCTGTTGCATATCGTTTGGCTCTTCCTCCCAGCTTTCCCGATGTTCACCCCGTCTTCCATGTTTCGATGCTCCGCAAGTACCTTCACGACCCTTCGCATGCGATTCAGCACCCGACAGTCCAGCTAGAGCGCGACCTTTCTTTTGCAGAGCAGCCGGTGGCCATCCTGGATCGGCAGGTGAAGAAGTTGAGGTCGAAGATTATACCAACCGTCAAGGTCCTTTGGCGTAGCCCGAGCAGCGAGGAGGTTACCTGGGAGACCGAGGGCGAGATGAGGAAGAAATATCCCCATCTCTTTGAAGGTACGCGTAGTTTTATTTTTTTTAAATTCGGGGACCGAATTTCTTTAAGAGGGGAAGATTGTAGCGTCTTGAAAAGTCGTTTTGGTGTTTTCCTGAAATTCGGTGAAAATTCGATATTTTTCCGAAAACCGTCATTCTCGTTATTTTGCAGTTTAGGGCTAATTATACCTAAAATGGATAGGTAATTGCTTGTTTTTAGTAGCTAATGAGTTACTTATGAAATTCTGGTCGTTTAACAAATTTTCCCTATTTTTCAATTTTTTAATATTATTTTAAGCCGGTAAGAAAATACATTAAATTAGCGATAAATACAAATTTTTCCGTGCTAATTTTAATCTTTAAAATTATGATAATTAAAATCTAGTTGTAACATAAATTTTTAGTATTTTATTTTGATTTTTAACAAATTTTTATGATAGAAAACGAATTTATTGAATTTTAAGCTAAAACTTGCAATTTTTGACTTGTTGGGGGTCTTTTTGCATAAAATTTCTTTTGTAAAACCCCATTCACCCTCCCCTCACCCCTAGGCCGGCCCTACCTCAGTATCAAGCTCACAAAATTTTTTCCCATCTCATTTGAACAAAATGATATGATAAAGGGTTATTTATATATTTATTTGAGCTAAGGGTATTATGGTAATATAAGAGAGTTGACTTGGACTTTTTTTCCACACTTCCCCACACTTCTCCCCACTCCCTCACTGCTGAATTCCAGCAGAAAAAACAGCCCCAAAAATCTCCACTCTTCTTCCATCAAAGTTCATCCAAAATTTGCTCCAAAAATCCACAATTTATTCAAAATTCAAACCAAATCCTTCATCCATTCTTCTTAATCTTTCTTGCATGGATCTTGGATGCTAGGAGACCATGTTTGGAGTCAAAATTTCTTGCTAGATCTCTAGATCTAGAGGTATAATCCTCACCCATTTAAATTCTTTTGGTTAAATTTCTTTAATTGGGTTGTTTTAGTGTAAATATTAGTGTTAATTTCTAGTCTAGGTTTTAAAAGTTCATGGCTTGAAATTTTAATTAGGGTTTAGAAAACCATTAATTAGTTAATTAAGTTATTTTGTTATCTAGTTTTATGCAAACTTAATTTAAGAGATTACTTTGCTTAAGTGGACATCGATATGTGTTAAATTATGTTGTTCAAGTGTGAAATTGGATTTAATTGATGGTTATAAAAAATCAAGAGAGGGTTGTTTATGGAAAAATATGATTTGAAGCATTGTAATGTGTTATAATTAATGTGATTGTGGTTAACTAGTTATGCGGTTACATGTTATACTAGGTTGTAATCCTTTTTGTCGCAAAACGGCGATGTTGCGCCGATTTTTGGAATGTTTGTGCTTACTAGTTTTGTTATAAAATTATGTGATGAATTATTTTGGATATCTTGATGATTGTGTTGGCTTATCCTATGACATTTAGGATGTGTGAGTGCGGTTTTTTTGAGTGGTCAGGTTTTAGTTTTGCCGGGCGACCAAATCGGCGATTTTTGGCAGTTTTTGCGATTTTCGCGTATGTTCCGCGCACCTTGTGCACGTTGTACCTAGCTTGTGAACTATGGTATTTCCATTAGGGAATTGCATCGTTCTTGATATGTAACCTTATGTCTTATATTGATGTAAATTCCAGGTTCGGTCGCGGAGGCTTCGGATGCGGCACGAAAAGGGGAAGCGGTGATCGGACGTAGCTAGCTAAGGATTTCTGTGAGTAGATGTAACATCTACGGGGGACTATCGTTGGATGGCGCAAGCCGCCCGATAGTTTTAGTAACTTAAAAGATTCTTAGTAATGTTAGTAATTAGGGGTGTAATACTTGTATGATTATTTGCTGCATCCATGCATTATATTGACATACCTATGCGAAACCATTTTATAGGACACCTGCACCATTGCCAGGGTTTTATATGCAGCACGAGCACTATTCATGCTTACACACACACCCTGGTAATTGCTATGCCACCACACTAGATAACCTTTAAATTTAAACCTTTTACTAATTGATATTTAAACTTGTGCTATTGCCTTTAATTCCTTAAAATGAAACCGTAGAATTGCTATTCATGTGCATGTACTTCATCATATTAATTGTTCATGCCTAATCTATTAATCACACATCGCAACTTGATTATTGATACCATATGCATTCATTATCATTGACATATGCACTTATGAGGATTTCTTGAGATTTTATGATATTTCTGGATTTCGGGGGAAAGCCGCAAAATTTCTAAACTTATTATATATTTACAATATGTAAATTGCGGTTTTCTAGTGATGTAAGTGTCGTCCACCATGAGTTTGCTGTGGTTTTGGAAATCCGTGTCGAGGAGTGGAGGAACCGTCACGGGTACATGGTGGGCCCGGTAAGGTACCCCGGGGCAAGAGGAATGTGGTGTTGACGTTGAGCCTGGCAGGGGACGGATTACCTACCGGTGACTGTTTGGGACGGCGGATATCCAGAGGATACCGACCGTGGCCGCTAGATGATGAGATATTGATATTTGAGATGGGTCAGCCGGACGGCTGAGGTCAGAGATACATTTATGAGATTTGAGACAGCTTTTGGGTGTCGTTGCTGGACACCGGTTCTCGTCGATTCTTTGAGTATTATGCTGGCATTCTAAAAGAGTTTCAAAAACAAAAAAGAGATAAATGTTTCTTATATATACCTATTGAGACCTCAGATATTCATGTTGCATACATATTCGTACACTGATGTTGTATACACACCTGCTAGTGCACCCATTCATACCTGTATTTTAGATGCTAGGATGCTTGTGTGCATGCATACGATAGCCTTTGTAGGTGTTATTTATTACTCACGAGTTGGCAACTCACCCCCGTTGTGCCACAGTCTTTTGCAGGTCCGCTCCGTCAGTTCAGTAGCGGCGGGCGCACTTGTTCTTTTGCCTCCTTTGCCTGGACTCGAGGTTTTGCTCTTAGGTGGGTTATGTTACTATTTTTGTACCACCTTGTATACTCTTTGTATCTAGTGCACTCCATCTACTGTATCTACCAGTATTGTTGTATATTTACTTAGAGATGAGACTGTGAGGTTTGTGGACTTTTATGCTTTATTTTGGGGTCGAGCTCACTTGAGTCGACATGCTGTTTTTCTTATGCTTCATTATGATTATTTTGCATGCTGTCGTTTTATATTGCGTGGGATTTTTGACCGCCTTGTGGCGAAGAGCTAGCTCCCGCTTGGGGATGCCCTATTTTGTTGGATTCATATATATTTTGTTGTACCCATTTTGGGGGCCAGTATTTACAAAAGAGACTCTGCCGAAATTTTCGGAAAAATTGGTATTGTTTTTAAAAAGGGTTTTACATGACTTATTTGATAAACTCGCTTTCAATTGATTGGGTTTTCTTCACTCTTTTGCTTAATTGGTTTTGTTTTCTGGGTTTTGGCTTACTTATTTTACGGACGTCTTTAGACGTTTCGTAAACTTAAGTGCCAGTCACGTTCCGTACCCTGCGGGTCGTGACAAAGTTGGTATCAGAGCGATAGGTTTTACCTTTTTGAGTGTAGGATGACCCTTGGTAGATGGAGTAAGTGACTTAAGCAGGGTAACGTAGCGTGCGTATGTCCGCGACATACTTGCGATACGGTACTCTGCCTAAGTGACTTTAGGATATACTTGCTTGAAATTCCTTCTTCAATTCCGTGTATCCTATGGTTCTATTGCACTGTTCTTATCATCCTGTTCTCAGAACAACCACTTGGCCACCGAAGGCTATGAGAGCGCAGAGAGCTGCCGCCAGAGATGAGATTCGAGCTGGCTCGTCCGAGACTAGGACTGAACAGGATGGTATGCCTACGCCGCAGGGACAGACCGATCCACCTTCCCCAGGCCGTATGGATAGGCTCGAGACTGGTATGGAGGAGTTGCGACAGATGATGGGAGGCATGCAGGAGCTACGTCAGATGGTAGGATCCCTAGTTGCATCCAGTCGTACACCGAGGCCGGATGACGTACCTACTACATCACAGACGACCATGATACCTGCTCCTACTACTACCACCGTGGCCATTCTGGTTTCGCTACAGGATTTCTTGAGGCTGAGACCTCCAGTATTCACCGGCACCGAGGCAGCGGAGGACCCACAGACGTTCCTTGACAGTTTAGCCAGGATCTGCCGTTCGCTGAGATGTTCAGATGATCGATGGGTAGAGCTTGCGAGTTTCCGACTAGAGGGTCTCGCGCAGACATGGTGGGAGTCAGTCTTGAGAGGGCGAGCTGCAGGTCTGCCGCCTATGACTTGGGTCGAGTTTACAGTGGTCTTTCTAGCCCGTTTCCTCCCAGAGAGCGTTCGTGACGCCAGAGCTCGCAGCTTCGAGGCCTTAGTCAAGACACCTGGGATGACGGTGTCTGAGTATGACATCCAGTTTACGCAGTTATCCTGATATGCTCCGTATTTGGTGGATACCGAAGAGAAGATGGTGAAGAGGTTCGTACAGGGACTTGATGCCCAGCTATAACTTGCCATTGGCGCCCAACACTACGACACTTATTCAGCTGCTATGGATACGGCATTACGGATGGAGGCACGCATATCACAGACTTCGGCCGTTTCTGGGCCGAAGAGGATTCGCACCGATGTACCGTCTCAGAGGCAGCGCGCCAGATTCTTCCCGAGAGATAGGCCTGGCAGAGGATTTGGACGGGGACAGTTATATGGTTCTTATCCCCAGGGACAGCAGCCGTCTCCAGGGTGTTTTGGGTGCGGGAGTCCGCATCATCTTGTCAGAGACTGTCCGGCGAGACGACAGGGAGCAGCGAAAGTTCCGCATGTGACCCTACCACCATCACCACCCCCCTCCTCAGAGAGCCCTACTTCCTACCACCGGCGATGCTCCATGCCAGTTAGGTGCACCCAGAGGCCGTGGACGCAGCGGTCCTGTTCAGAGAGGACGAGGAGGCAGAGGCCGAGGTCGAGGTCAGCCCGCTATCGGTGGAGGACAGGCCCGAGTTTTTGCTTTGACACCGCAGGATGCGCAGGCATCCAATGCCGTTGTGACAGGTACCTTTCCAGTTTGTTCTTTCGACGCATGGGTATTATTCGACCCAGGTTCCACACATTCGTACGTATCTACACACTTTGCACCGATGTTGGGCCGTGAGTCGTCGTCGTTAGATCAGCCGCTTGTTGTTGTTACTCTGGTAGGCGAGTCGTTTGTCACTCGTTTTGTTTTTCGTTTGTGTTCCGTTCGTATCGGGGAGAGGGATTCATCAGTTGATTTGATACTCCTCGATATGTTGGACTTTGATGTGCTTCTGGGCATGGATTGGCTAGCCACTTGTTATGCTTCGGTGGACTGCCGTGAGAAGGCAGTCAGATTTAGCTTTCCGGGAGAGCCAGTCCTTGTTATTCGGGGAGACCGCAGTGTCACCCTTCCCAGCTTAATTTCGTCTCTTCACGCTGGTCATCTCTTGTGGAAGGGATGTGAGGGATTCTTAGCGTGTATTTGTGATACTCGAGCTGCAGAGGTTCCGTTAGACCGGGTCCCGGTAGTTTGTGAGTTCCCTGATGTTTTCCCTGATGAGCTACCTGGGCTACCGCCTGAGCGCAATGTTGAGTTCTGCATTGATTTGATTCCCGGTTCGGGGCCTATTTCTATACCGCCTTATCGGATGGCCCCGGCAGAGCTTCGAGAGCTGAAGGATCAGTTGCAGGATTTGTTAGATAAGGGGCTTATTCGACCTAGTGTTTCTCCGTGGGGTGCTCCGGTCCTGTTTGTCAAGAAGAAGGATGGAAGTTTGCGCTTATGTATCGACTACCGCCAGCTGAACAAAGTTACCGTTCGGAACAGATATCCGTTGCCGCGCATTGATGATTTGTTCGACCAGCTTCAGGGTGCGGGGTATTTTTCGAGGATCGACTTGCGATCAGGATACCATCAGCTGCGAGTTCGACAGGAGGATATACCGAGGACAGCTTTCTGCACGCGCTACGGCCACTACGAGTTTTTGGTGATGTCGTTCGGACTCACCAACGCCCCAGCAGCATTCATGGATTTGATGAACCGTACATTCAGGCCATATCTTGACTTGTTCATCATCGTGTTTATCGACGATATCTTGGTGTACTCCCGGAGCAGAGAGGAGCACGAGCAGCACTTGCGGATTACGTTACAGACTCTGAGGGAGCACCAGCTGTTCGCGAAGTTCTCCAAGTGTGCATTCTGGCTGGACAGCGTCGGATTCTTGGGTCACGTGGTTACGAGGGACGGCATTTGTGTGGACCCGAAGAAGATTGAGGCTGTTCAGCAGTGGCCCCGACCTACATCGGTTACTGAGATCCGTAGTTTTCTAGGCTTGGCGGGCTACTACAGGCGTTTTGTTCAGGACTTCTCCCGTATAGCTGCACCGTTGACCGGTTTGACCCGGAAGGGAGTTCCTTTCGTTTGGACAGAGGAGTGCGAGCGCAGTTTTCAGCAGCTACGGACTTGTTTGACTACGGCGCCGGTATTATCTTTGCCTTCGGGATCAGGCGGATTTGTTGTCTACTGTGATGCTTCGCGAGTGGGATTAGGATGCGTATTGATGCAGCATGGCCGGGTGATCGCTTATGCTTCTCGGCAGTTGAAGAAGCATGAACAGAACTACCCCACTCATGATTTGGAGATGGCTGCAGTGGTCTTTGCACTGAAGATTTGGCGACATTACCTGTACGGCGAGTCGTGTCAGATATTCACCGATCACAAGAGCTTAAAGTACATATTTCAGCAGCGAGACCTGAACCTCAGACAGCGTCGTTGGATGGAGTTGGTGAAAGACTACGACTGCGAGATCTTATATCACCCCGGCAAGGCAAATGTGGTGGCAGATGCGTTGAGTAGGAGGCCCGGGGGTAGTCTATCCTTTTTGCGCGCAGTGCAGAGGCAGTCGTCAGCAGATTGGCAGATGTTATGCGACAGCCGAGTTGAGTTCGAGTTCACTCAGACAGGGGGACAGCTCGCTCATGTTCGTGCACGCCCACAGTTGCTTGACCGTATATGTGAGGCACAGCGCAGTGACGACCGTTGCTCAGAGATCATGGCACAGATGGGACAGGGCAGATTTTCCGAGTTCGTGGTTGACGATCAGGGGATTTTACGATATGGATCTAGACTATGCGTACCAGATGCTGATGGATTGCGGCGCGACATTCTTGAGGAGGCACACCGATCAGTGTATAGTGTCCACCCCGGTTCCACCAAGATGTACCATGATATGAGAGAGACCTACTGGTGGGACGGGATAAAGAGGGACATTGCAGAATTCGTTTCGAGATGCCTGACTTGTCAGCAAGTCAAGGCCGAGCACCAGAGGCCCGCAGGAGAGCTACAGCCGTTGCCCATTCCAGAGTGGAAATGGGAACAGATTTCGATGGACATCGTTGTGGGTCAACCCAGGACCAGTCGAGGGTACGACTCCATCTGGGTGATCGTGGATAGATTGATGAAAGCGGCTCACTTCCTGCCAGTGAAGACGACTTTCAGTTTCGCTCAGTATGCTCAGCTCTATATTGATGAGATCGTGCGACTACATGGCGTACCGACTTGTATCGTGTCAGATCGAGGCACTCAGTTCACCAGCCGACTTTGGCAGAGACTTCAGGAGGCTTTGGGCACTCGTTTGAGCTTCAGCACAGCGTTTCATCCTCAGACAGACGGACAGTCAGAGCGGACCATTCAGACTCTCGAGGACATACTCAGAGCGTGCGTTTTAGACTTTGGTGGCAGCTGGGATCGTCATTTACCTCTAGTGGAGTTCTCCTACAACAACAGCTTCCAGGATACTATTCAGATGGCACCTTTCGAGGCATTGTATGGGAGGAGATGCAGATCGCCCGTCTGTTGGACAGAGCTCAGCGAGAGCAGCATTTTGGGGCCGCAGCTTGTTGAGGAGACGACAGCGAAGATACAGTTGATTCGAGACCGGATGAGGGCAGCTCAGAGCAGACAGAAATCCTATGCAGACAGGCGCCGTCGCAGATTAGAGTTCGCAGTTGGCGACCATGTTTTTCTGAAAGTCTCTCCGATGAAGGGTGTGATGCGTTTTGGGCAAAAGGGGAAGCTTAGCCCTAGATTCGTAGGTCCCTTCGAGATCCTCGAGCGGGTTGGCGCTGTTGCATATCGTTTGGCTCTTCCTCCCTGCTTTCCCGATGTTCACCCCGTCTTCCATGTTTCGATGCTCCGCAAGTACCTTCACGACCCTTCGCATGCGATTCAGCACCCGACAGTCCAGCTAGAGCGCGACCTTTCTTTTGCAGAGCAGCCGGTGGCCATCCTGGATCGGCAGGTGAAGAAGTTGAGGTCGAAGATTATACCAACCGTCAAGGTCCTTTGGCGTAGCCCGAGCAGCGAGGAGGTTACCTGGGAGACCGAGGGCGAGATGAGGAAGAAATATCCCCATCTCTTTGAAGGTACGCGTAGTTATATTTTTTTTTAAATTCGGGGACCGAATTTCTTTAAGGGGGGAAGATTGTAGCGTCTTGAAAAGTCGTTCTGGTGTTTTCCTGAAATTCGGTGAAAATTCGGTATTTTTCCGAAAACCGTCTTTCTCGTTATTTTGCAGTTTAGGGCTAATTATACCTAAAATGGATAGGTAATTGCTTGTCTTTAGTAGCTAATGAGTTACTTATGAAATTCTGGTCGTTTAAAAATTTTTCCCTATTTTTCAATTTTTTAATATTATTTTAAGCCGGTAAGAAAATACATTAAATTAGCGATAAATACAAATTTTTCCGGGCTAATTTTAATCTTTAAAATTATGATAATTAAAATCTAGTTGTAACATAAATTTTTAGTATTTTATTTTGATTTTTAACAAATTTTTATGATAGGAAACGAATTTATTGAATTTTAAGCTAAAACTTGCAATTTTTGACTTGTAGGGGGTCTTTTTGCATAAAATTTCTTTTGTAAAACCCCATTCACCCTCCCCTCACCCCTAGGCCGGCCCTACCTCAGTAACAAGCCCACAAAATTTTTCCCCATCTCATTTGAACAAAATGATATGATAAAGGGTTATTTATATATTTATTTGAGGTAAGGGTATTATGGTAATATAAGAGAGTTGACTTGGACTTTTTTTCCCTACTTCCCCACACTTCTCCCCACTCCCTCACTGCTGAATTCCAGCAGAAAAAACAGCCCCAAAAATCTCCACTCTTCTTCCATCAAAGTTCATCCAAAATTTGCTCCAAAAATCCACAATTTATTCAAAATTCAAACCAAATCCTTCATCCATTCTTCTTAATCTTTCTTGCATGGATCTTGGATACTAGGAGAACATTATTGGAGTCAAAATTTCTTGCTAGATCTCTAGATCTAAAGGTATAATCCTTACCCATTTAAATTCTTTTGGTTAGATTTCTTTAATTGGGTTGTTTTAGTGTAAATATTAGTGTTAATTTCTAGTCTAGGTTTTAAAAGTTCATGGCTTGAAATTTTAATTAGGGTTTAGAAAACCATTAATTAGTTAATTAAGTTATTTTGTTATCTAGTTTTATGCAAACTTAATTTAAGAGATTACTTTGCTTAAGTGGACATCGATATGTGTTAAATTATGTTGTTCAAGTGTGAAATTGGATTTAATTGATGGTTATAAAAAATCAAGAGAGGGTTGTTTATGGAAAAATATGATTTGAAGCATTGTAATGTGTTATAATTAATGTGATTGTGGTTAACTAGTTATGCGGTTACATGTTATACTAGGTTGTAATCCTTTTTGTCGCAAAACGGCGATGTTGCGCCGATTTTTGGAATGTTTGTGCTTACTAGTTTTGTTATAAAATTATGTGATGAATTATTTTGGATATCTTGATGATTGTGTTGGCTTATCCTATGACATTTAGGATGTGTGAGTGCGGTTTCTTTGAGTGGTCAGGTTTTAGTTTTGCCGGGCGACCAAATCGGCGATTTTTGGCAGTTTTTGCGATTTTCGCGTATGTTCCGCGCACCTTGTGCACGTTGTACCTAGCTTGTGAACTATGGTATTTCCATTAGGGAATTGCGTCGTTCTTGATATGTAACCTTATGTCTTGTATTGATGTAAATTCCAGGTTCGGTCGCGGAGGCTTCAGATGCGGCACGAAAAGGGGAAGCCGTGATCGGACATAGCTAGCTGAGGATTTCTGTGAGTAGATGTAACATCTACGGGGGACTATCGTTGGATGGCGCAAGCCGCCCGATAGTTTTAGTAACTTAAAAGATTCTTAGTAATGTTAGTAATTAGGGGTGTAATACTTGTATGATTATTTGCTGCATCCATGCATTATATTGACATACCTATGCGAAACCATTTTATAGGACACCTGCACCATTGCCAGGGTTTTTATATGCAGCACGAGCACTATTCATGCTTACACACACACCCTGGTAATTGCCATGCCACCACACTAGATAACCTTTAAATTTAAACCTTTTACTAATTGATATTTAAACTTGTGCTATTGCCTTTAATTCCTTAAAATGAAACCGTAGAATTGCTATTCATGTGCATGTACTTCATCATATTAATTGTTCATGCCTAATCTATTAATCACACATCGAAACTTGATTATTGATACCATATGCATTCATTATCATTGACATATGCACTTATGAGGATTTCTTGAGATTTTATGATATTTCTGGATTTCGGGGGAAAGCCGCAAAATTTCTAAACTTATTATATTTTTACAATATGTAAATTGCGGTTTTCTAGTGATGTAAGTGTCGTCCACCATGAGTTTGCTGTGGTTTTGGAAATCCGTGTCGAGGAGTGGAGGAACCGTCACGGGTACATGGTGGGCCCGGTAAGGTACCCCGGGGTAAGAGGAATGTGGTGTTGACGTTGAGCCTGGCAGGGGACGGATTACCTACCGGTGACTGTTTGGGACGGCGGATATCCAGAGGATACCGACCGTGGCCGCTAGATGATGAGATATTGATATTTGAGATGGGTCAGCCGGACGGCTGAGGCCAGAGATACATTTATGAGATTTGAGACAGCTTTTGGGTGTCGTTGCTGGACACCGGTTCTCGTCGATTCTTTGAGTATTATGCTGGCATTCTAAAAGAGTTTCAAAAACAAAAAAGAGATAAATGTTTCTTATATATACCTATTGAGACCTCAGATATTCATGTTGCATACATATTCGTACACTGATGTTGTATACACACCTGCTAGTGCACCCATTCATACCTGTATTTTAGATGCTAGGATGCTTGTGTGCATGCATACGATAGCCTTTGTAGGTGTTATTTATTACTCACGAGTTGGCAACTCACCCCCGTTGTGCCACAGTCTTTTGCAGGTCCGCTCCGTCAGTTCAGTAGCGGCGGGCGCACTTGTTCTTTTGCCTCCTTTGCCTGGACTCGAGGTTTTGCTCTTAGGTGGGTTATGTTACTATTTTTGTACCACCTTGTATACTCTTTGTATCTAGTGCACTCCATCTACTGTATCTACCAGTATTGTTGTATATTGACTTAGAGATGAGACTGTGAGGTTTGTGGACTTTTATGCTGTATTTTGGGGTCGAGCTCACTTGAGTCGACATGCTGTTTTTCTTATGCTTCATTATGATTATTTTGCATGCTGTCGTTTTATATTGCGTGGGATTTGTGACCGCCTTGTGGCGAAGAGCTAGCTCCCGCTTGGGGATGCCCTATTTTGTTGGATTCATATATATTTTGTTGTACCCATTTTGGGGGCCAGTATTTACAAAGGAGACTCTGCCGAAATTTTCGGAAAAATTGGTATTGTTTTTAAAAAGGGTTTTACATGACTTATTTGATAAACTCGCTTTCAATTGATTGGGTTTTCTTCACTCTTTTGCTTAATTGGTTTTGTTTTCTGGGTTTTGGCTTACTTATTTTACGGACGTCTTTAGACGTTTCGTAAACTTAAGTGCCAGTCACGTTCCATACCCTGCGGGTCGTGACACCAGAGCTTGACAAGTGTCACTCTGTGATAGAGCTTTGATCTGAAAAGGGAGATTTTCTCCTTGTCTCAAGGGATTTCTCATTTAATGAGAATATTCTTTTGAGGATCTCCTCATTAATTGACTTTGACAGGTGTCACTCCTGTCTGTAGAGCATTGCTCTTGAGGAGTTTAACTTCCTGTGCCTGTCTTGAATAAGAATTGCTTAATCAGTCTTTCTGATAATTTTGTTGATTCTCTTTTACAGAAACAATGGATGCCCACATGTATGACCTTGATGAAATCATCTCTTACGGAGATATCCGCCGACTCGACCGTTCTCAGAACCGGGGATTTACAAACGCCGAGTGTGCTGAAATTATGATTCGCTTCGACGCATATAACGGTCAACTGCTTCATCGGCGTTCCTCTCTCTTGAAGCTTAACGTGGGAGCCATCTGGGAAGCGCTTCCTTTGTTCTGTACTGGTGTGCCACTTAGGGCATTGGACGTCGCTGAGGATAAGGTGCACTCGGTGTACCTGATGAACCTGATCTCGAAGAGACGGCGAGACAATCTTGACGATCTCTTGCACCAGGCCTTTCAACAGTCCGCCATTCTTGCTGCCTATCGGAGGGTAGAGGACATCAATGGGGATCCCAACGCCCATGCTCACGAAAAGAAGCATACTAGGATGGTTCTCCAGGCTTGGAAAGTCTTGGACAAGGTCACTTTCGAGTTCCTCAATCCATGTCCTGGATTTGAGGTTTTGCCACTGTAATCATCTCGATAATGCTGCTTTTGTTTACTCTCTTTATTGATGTAAAAATTTTCCGAGTATGAATGACAAATCTTTTGCCTCTTTCCTTTTATTTTCTGCTTTGTTATTGGCATGTTTCTTAAGTAAGCATAGCCTGTAGGTGATATAGCACATTCCGTCTTGAATACTTTGGGGAGTAGTGATGGCTTAGGAAGCAGGTTTAGATCTGCTACCTAAGGCTTTTCAACTTTATGAGCCGTGAGGGTCTCACAAAGACTTTTCCCCCTACGGATCGAGAGGATTTAGTAGGTGTATTTTCTCCTTAGGAATCGTGAGGATCCCTAAGTGGGTTTTCTCTTATAAGTCGTAAGGATCTTATAAGAGAATTTTCTCTCTTACGAGTAGAGAGGACTCGTAAGTGGTTGTTTCCCTCCTTGTCGAGATTCGATTTTGGAGAGTGTGGCCCGTGAATAGTATGCAAGAGTCCGTTTTGGACCGACTTGTAAGGCCCCAGTGCTTAGGAAACAGGCTTTTTAATCCCCGCTGCCTAAGGCTTTTCCTCACGAGTCGAGACGAATCGAGAAGTTCTCGCAAAGACACTAATTTCCTCATGAGTCGAGACGAATCGAGCATTTCTCGCAAGAATATCCTAACGTCACAGTTAACTTCTGCTCTTTACGACAGAGGTCCGTTAAGGTCTGTGGTACATGGGATTTTGTCCGTCGTACCGTCGCGTTGGCTGATGTATTCCTCGACAGGAAATATTGTTGTTCGAGTAGCCTTGCGACTGTCGTGTCTCTGATCCCTTCGGGGGCTGGACAAGACGTCTTCAAGCAATCCTCCTAGGCAGTTTGACCGTCGGAAGAGCAAGCGTTAAGAATTTTAGTATGCCTCTTTTTACTTGAAGTTAGGCTCATTTTGGAAAGCCCCGATGAGTCATAACCACTCCGCGCTGGTATGGGATGATCTCCGATAGTCTTTCAGGTTTTATATGAGTTGCCATCAATACCCTGAAGCTAGGAATTTGGCCTTTGCTTCATTTGCTGGCATTGCGTCTGCTGTATCGAGACGAATGTCGCGGTGGAGCTGGGATTTTTCCGTGGCTCCATTATTTGATTATCGTATCTGAATCCTGCTGGAGAAAGAACGCTGGGGTGACATTTCGTCTGCTGTATCGAGGCGAACATCGAGGTGGTTACCACTCCACGCTGGTGTGAGATGATCTCCGATTGTCTTTCAGGCTTTATATGAGTTGCCGTCAAGACCCTGAAGCTAGGAATTTGGCATTTGCTTTGTTTGCTGACATTGCGTCTGCTGTATCGAGACGAATGTCGCGGTTATCTCTATGTTGCTGACGAACCGTCGAGGTTTGGAACTAGGGATTTTGCCATGGCTCCTTTTGGTGATGTTGCGTCTGCTGTGTTGAGACGAACGTCGAGGTGGTGATCACTCCGTACTGGTGCGAGATGATCTCCGATTGTCTTTCAGGCTTTATATGACTTGCCGTTAAGACCCTGAAGCTAGGAATTTGGCCTTCGCTTCGTTTGTTGGCATTGCATCTGCTGTATTGAGACGAATGTCGCGGTTGTCTCTAGGTTGCTCTTGAATCGTTGAGGTTTGGAGGGGATTTTTCCGTGGCTCCTTTTGGTGATGTTGTGTCTGCTGTGTCGAGACGAACGTCGAGGTGGGGACTACTCCGCACTGGTGCGAGATCATCTCCGATTGTCTTTTAGGCTTTATATGACTTGCCGTCAAGACCCTGAAGCTAGGAATTTGGCCTTTGCTTCATTTGCTTTGGCGCGTCCGAATCCTGCTGGGGGAAGAACGCTGGGGTGAAATCTCATCTGCTGTATCGAGATGATCGTTGAGGTGGTGACCACTCCGCGCTGGTGCGAGATGATCTCCGATTGTCTTTCAGGATTTATATGAGTTGCCGTCAAGACCCTGAACCTAGGAATTTGGCCTTTGCTTAATTTGCTTTGGCGTTGCGTCTGCTGTGTCGAGACGAACGTCGAGGTGGTGACCACTCCGCACTGGTGCGAGATGATCTCCGATTTTCTTTCAGACTTTATATGACTTGCCGTCAAGACCCTGAAGCTAGGAATTTGGCCTTTGCTTCATTTGCTTTAGCGTTGCGTCTGCTGTGTCGAGACGAACGTCGAGGTGGTGACCACTCCGCACTGGTGCGAGATGATCTCCGATTGTCTTTCACGCTTTATATGACTTACCGTCAAGACCGTGAAGCTAAGAATTTGGCATTTGCTTCATTTGCTTTTGGCGTTGCGTCTGCTGTATCTAGACGAATGCTGAGGTGGAGCTGGGATTTTGCCGTCACTCCGCTTTGCTGACCATGGGGTCTTTTGTTGACATTGCATTTACATCCTGCTGGAGTGCGAAGGAACGCCGTTGTTCATATTGCGTCTGCTGTAACGAGACGAATGCTGAGATGGAGTTGAGATTTTTCCGTCACTTCGCCTTGTTTTGACCGTGAGGTCTTTCGTTGACGTTGCATCTGCATCCTACTGGATTGCGAAGGAACGCCGTTGCTGATTCTTAGGCTGTAGATATTGCCGTTAAGATTTGGAACTAGGGACTATGCCGTGGCTCCGTTTCGTTGCGACTCTGAGGTCGGATGTTGACGTCATGTCTGCATCCTATCGGAGTGAGGAGAAACGCCGTTGGTGATCTCTAAGTTGTCGATATCGACATCGAGACCCTGAAGCTAGGGATCTCTTTTTGCTTCGTCTGTTGACATTATGTCTTCAATATTGCGACAAATGTCGAGGTTATCTCTGGGTTGTTTATGAACCGTCGAGATTTGGCTTCGCTTTCTGGTGGAGCCTGTTGGGAAGATATAGTTACCTCTTTGTTTGTGCCCCTGGATTGTATACAGGGATCAATGTGATCTCACCTGTACGGCAAAAGTTTCATTCATTTTTTTTACATTATTATTTTATTTCCGCGATGCTCTATCATTTCAGCTTTTATATCACGAAGGTCGCGATTGCCCAATCATTTCGGCTATTTTTCGCGGTGCCCAATCATTTCGGCTATTTTTCTTTTTACTCGCTGCTTTTTATTCCGAGCTGCCCAATCATTTCGGCTATTTTTTTTACTCGCTGCTTTTTATTGCGAGCTGCCCAATCATTTCGGCTGTTTTTTTTACTCGCTGCTTTTTATTGCGAGCTGCCCAATCATTTCGGCTATTTTGCATTCATACATTTTTGCTTGCTGATTTTGTTGCAAGTCGCCCCATCATTTCGGCTATATTGCATGCATGTGTGGCTTGCTGTCTTTTTACCGCAAGCTTGGGATTAGACACCGATTTCGGCATCAGCACTACAACTGGGATGTTGCCAGGAGGGAATCATCATTTGCCACTGTCGATGTTTGAACAAAGGTAGCTTAGTAAACAGGGTTAGGGTCCTGTCGACTAAGGCTTTGACTTCATGAGCCGTAAGGGTCTTACAAAGGTATTTCTCCCTACAAGTCGTGAGGATCTCGTAGGTGTGTTTTCTCCTTGGGAATCGTGAGGATTCCTAAGTGTGTGTTCCCTTGTAAGTCGTAAGGATCTTACAAAAGGGTTTTCTCCTTATAAGTCGAGAGGGCTTACAAGGGTTGTTCACCGTATGGACATATCCCTAGTCACGGATGGGACTTGGTTAGGGAAATGTTTATTCGCGCCCGTGGATTGTGTACAAGGGTCAGTATTGAACCACTTGTAGGGCAATATCGAAGGTTGTGGGGGTTGCTTAAGAACAGGTTCAGGTCTCTGTAACTTAAGACTTTCAAATCTTATGAGTTGTGAGGGTCCCATAAGAGAGTTCTCCTTACGAGTCATGAGGATCTCGCAAGTGTAATTTCTCCTTAGGAATCGTGAGGATCCCTAAGTGTGTTGCTCCCTTGTGAGTCGTAAGGATCCCACGCGGGTGGTTTCTCCTTACAAGGTCGAGAGGACCCTGTAAGTGTCTTTTAACGAGGTTGCGCCCTTTCGGGTTTTCACAAACACTCGCCGGTAGCTCTGCTGTTTTTACTCACGGAGCCCTTTCGGGTTTTCATCCATGCCCATTTTGCTTATGGACATACCGTTTTCTTTCTTTTTATTGTTCTTTTCTTCTTCTTTTTTTTAATATAACGAGGTTGCGCCCTTTCGGGTTTTCACAAACACTCGCCGGTAGCCCTGCTGTTTTTACTCACGGAGCCCTTTCGGGTTTTCATCCGCGCCCTTTTTGCCTATGGGCATACCGTTTTTATTTTTATTTTTTTATTCTTTTTTTTATATCGGCTTTGGGATGTTGCAATCCACCGTAGTTTATCGACATCTCGGTCAACAGCTAGTTTTAGGACGTAGTGGTCCGTTATTAGTTTAAGGACGTTTCGGTCCGTTGTTGAAGAAGGCTGGCTACTACTTATAGAGTTTGGGCTTAGGAAGATAGCGAGCGGACATATTCGTCGTCATCTATCATTGACCTAAGCCGTGACTCGTCAAGCGTAGTATTTCTTCAGGAAGCGACCGTTTATTGTCCTGAAAGGTCTTTCACCGTGCATATCCATGAGTAGATAGGCTCCACCCTGGTAGACCTTGTCTATGATGTACAGACCTTCATAGTTTGGCTCGAATTTTCCCGCTTTGCGCGATTGGGGATCATAGGTCTTTTGACCACTGGCACGAGTTCGTCTTGGTGGAATGTCCTTGGCCTGGTCAATCTTTCATATGAGCGCTTCATCTTTGCTTTATAAGCCTCCAGATTTTGTTGCGCTATGAGCCAGGTTTCATCGAGGGCATCAAGCTCTTCAAGCCGAAGGTGAGCATTTTCTTCGTCGGTCAGCTCGTAGTGGACTGCCACTCGTAGAGAGGGTAATTTTATTTCGATGGGGAGTACTGCTTCTGTACCGAATACCAACGCGTACGGCGTTGTCTTCGTAGCCATCTTGAACGTAGATCAATACGTCCAGAGAGCTTCTTGCAGTCTCTCGTGCCAGTCCCTTTTATTTCGGGACATCGTCTTCTTCACGATCTTCGTCAAGGTCTTGTTGAAAGCCTCAGCAAGACCGTTAGCTCTGGGATTATAAACTGAGGAGTATCTCCAGTCTATGTTGTGTTGTTGCGCGAAGCGGCTCATTTTGTGGCTTCTGTAGGCTGGCCCGTTATCGGAGATGATCCGTCTCGGAGTTCCGAACCGATCAATAACGTGCGTCTTGAAGAAATGGAGGATATTCTCCGTCTTCACTTCCCTCAGCGGTACTGCTTCTACCCATTTGGAGAAGTAGTCAGTCGTCGCCGGAATAAAACGATGTCCTCTGGACGATGCCGGTTCGATGTGGCCGATTACGTCAGTTCCCCACATTTCGAACGGCTAGCTAGCCACTGTTGGATGTAGAGGATTTGGGTGCTGATGGATAAAGTCCCCATGAATCTGGCACCATCCTTAAAATATTTCATACACCGATGCTGTGTAGAAGGGATGATGTTGTACTCGTGTAACCAGGGTCGGCCGAGCAAAGCATTATAGCATGTCTTGGCGTCTATGACATGGAATTTAATGTCCGTGACGAGTAGCCCCAAGCGTAACGTTAGTATCACAGACCCAAGAGTCTGTGATGATTGAGAGTCAAACCCGGTGATGGTGATCTTATCCCGAGCGAGGTGCTGGATGCTTATGCAAATTTCCTTCAATACTCGTACATTGAAGAGATTGACGGAAGACCCATTGTCAACCAAGATTTTGCCTATCTTTATATCGTGGCGGTACCCTGAGACATAGAGGGGACGATTGTGTTCGCACGTCCCAAGGAGGAGGTCTTCATCACCGAAAGTGACATCAGTTGTGTGCACTTCTTCCAGCTCGTCCTTCATCTTTTCTTCGGCGAGAAAAGCTTGGAATTGCTCCGGCTCCTATGGCGCTTTGATCAATGAATCTCTTGCTTCTTTTGATAGTAAGAGGGCATCGAGAATACTGAGCTGTGAGAGTAACTTCCTCAAGTATGCCAGAACGTTGTAGTCCACCTTATTTTTCTTTGGCGGGTCCTTGGCGGTTAGCTCTTCCATGACTTGGTCATCTAGGGCGATATCCTCAGAGACCTTTTCTTTTCCCTTATCTTTTTTATTTGAGGGTCCAAGATTCTTTTTGGGTAGCGTACGATTACGCAGCCGGATATTTTCGCAGGCCTTCGGCTCTTCCTCTTTTCCCGAGGTGGACTCTTTAAAGAGAGGGCTAAGAGCCATTTCCTCGTCAGAGTCGCTCCCGAATGTGAGAAGTTGTGCTTCCCCGGCGTTAACCATGCGACAATCGCTGGTAGTTCTTATAAGCTCCTCGGTCGTACTTTACCGCTCCCGACGAGTTTGGCGCTTCTCCCGCTTAAAATGTTGCCGGTGAACAACAAACCCCTGCCACCATCTATTGAAAGCTTTGCACTCTTCGGTGGGGTGTGAAACCTTCTGATGATACAAGTAATAGGAAGGGTGCATTTCTGCTTTGCCGGCAATGTTTCCTTCAGAGGGTGGTAGCTTCATCCCCATTGATATGGCTTTAGCCAACCTTTTTCTCGTCTTGAATTTGTTTTTATCCGCAACGGATGTATTTTGATTTGACGGTGGTGTCTTGACTCTTTCGTCTAGTTCCCGGCGCTTGGCCCTTTCAAATATGACCGTCTCACGTTCCCGATCAGCTTTACTTTTCAAAAGAGCTTCGTTGAGGAATGCATCAATTGTTTCATCTGATGGCCCCAGAAGTTCCGGTTTAGGATCTGCCCCCAGCTTCTCAGTGCAAGGAGTTTTCTCATCGTCTATAAACGAGTGGGAGATCATATGACAACTCGCCACGTAACCATCAGATTCATTTGACGAGCTTTCTCCATCATCTTCATCCTGAAAGACGTGGCTAAGGAACTCTTGGAGCGTAATGGGAGTCCGTGCCTTCTGATTATATTCCTCCAGCGCGTCAATTTGTTTCTGTAAGTCTGTGCGCTTGTCGCCAGGTTTCACGGGCTTTTTGGATCTTTTTTTCTTCTTCTTTGAAGATTTCGACGGCTGGGTACAAGTGCTTGGGCCATCACCACCGATCTTTGGAGTTGGGCGCGGCTTCAACATCCCTTCGATGATCTGGAGTTCTAGCGGGTTCTTCCACCTGATCGACGAGCATGTCTTGAGATCATTCAGCATCCTTTTGGTTTTGGCTGATAGCACAACCTCCCACGGTGCTTCTTCAACAAGGGAGCACGTTGCCCCCGGCATACTCACCTTTTTAGGGGTATGAGGTTGCGGCGAGTTCACCTTCCATTTTTCGGACAACGCGAACTTGCCTTGTTGGTATTGGTCTTCAATCCAGTTTTTGAAGACGTAGCAATCTTCGATCGGATGACCCAATACTCGATAGTAGGGGCAGTAATTGGGATTATTGACGTCGCTTGGCTGCAACGGACGTTTTGAATCCGACAGATTGATGAGTCCGTTGCGCACTGTCAGCTCGAACAGTCTTCTCGTTTTATCTTGAGGAAATGAGTAAGGACGTCCTAGCCTCTCCTCGAGGGATATGCGTGGACGCATGTTGTTTTGACGGACAACCGGCTTCAAGTTGCTCGGTTGTTGTTGAGCATTGGCGACGACGATCGCTTTTCCTTTCCCCTTCTCATTTCGAGAGTCCGGCTTTGGAGGAGACGGTCTATGGCCCATCTGGTCCATCTGGGCTAGCTTGTCGATCAAAGCCTGGAACGTGGTCGGTTTAAAGAACATCATGAACTGTGAAATAGTTGCATGAGGGTCTAGGGTGCCCACGAACATGCCCACCGCTGGCACTTCTTCAATGCATTGTTCGCATTTTGACCACAAGTTCCGCCATCGGATTGCATATTGAACCCAAGTTTCGCCCGGCTTTACTCTTGCATTGATCAAAGCTGTTATTGGAGTATGCTCGCTGGCGCTTGCGAAACGTTGGGTAAAGAACAACTCCATTTCAGCGAAAGTTTTGACGGAGTCATTCGGAAGCTCGGAGTACCATTCAAACGCCGTCTCCATTAAGCTGCCGACGAATTGGTGAAGCAGGAGCTTATTATCGCCGCCGGTGTTGCCACAAAGAGCCCTGAACTGAGCAACATGTTGATGGAGATTTCCTGTCCCCTTGTAGACATGGAACTTCGGGATCGTGTAGCCCGGCGGGTATTTGATCTAATCATACCAACTCGGATATGGTCGCCCCATTTTGACAACTTGACCGGCTGTCTCAGTTGCCTAGTAAACTCGTATCTGCTGAGCTATATATTCATCTAGGGCAGCTTTGGAAATTGTCTCCTCCTTGGCTGTTGAAAGAGCCGGCGGTGGATTTGACGTTTCTCCTCTGTCATCTTCAAGGACAATCGGAGGGTCTTCAGCAGGAGGGTCCTGCTGGATCATCATACCCACCATGTCCTGGAACAGAAGGGCCATTCGTTTTATATTGGCTGCTTGTTCCGCAGCCTCTTTATCCTTCTTTTCCAGTATTCTCCGAAGGAATTCTGCATCGGTTTCTTCCTCCTGGCGTTGATCCGAGGATGCTTCTGGGCTTTCTTTTGGCCCGGTGAGCGCGGCCATCGCAGTCATCATTTCTTGGAGCTTCTGCTGCTGCTCTTGAGCTTTAGTCACCGATTGCGTAAGCGGTCTATGACCTGTGGATATACGGCTGTCCTCTTTCCCGGACGCCATGTAGACGGTGTGTACCACCATGCCCCCAGACTTAGGGCGTTTGGGTTCACTGCCTTTAACATTTGCCGCAGGCGTGGGGATTTTCTCTGGCCTTCTTCTCTTGTGGGCCATCGAAGTTGAGGGGGCCGTTGCTGCGGGAACCCAGGTGGCCGTCGTCTTCCGTTGCTTAACAGGGCGGTTGTCTTCCTGGCGGGCTTTCGACTTCTTATGCTGATGGGAGAAGTTCGGATCAATCACCGATTCTCGGGCTCGTCGCCAAGTCTTGTAGACTTTGGAAGACAGCCGTTGAGGAGACTGCTCCGGCTTTGTTTCTACGACAGTCTCTACCAGTGGAGGAGACTTTTTTAGCACAGCAGTTGGCGAATTCGTGCGTACCCTGTTCAGTAGCTCAAAGCTGTTCCCGGTTGGAACAGCAGCATCAATTTCCACCGTTAGAGCTGGCGGAGTTAGCCCAGAGGGGGAGTTGCCCCCAGCCTTCCTTATCCGGCGCCAGTGGCGACGTCGGGCGTGACAGGTTGTTGGGATTGGTTCAGCGACGGCTTTATCTTGCCCCCTGTTCAGGTGAGGGGCAGTTGCCGGTGTCAGCCTCTTGAAACTGACATCCGTTGAGAAGCCGTGTCCAACCGGTCAAACAAAGATTTCTGAGCGGGAGCGGGAACGGGAGCAGTCAGTCTCGCAATGACCGACCCTCTGGGAGGAGAAGCCGCCTTGACGACTTCAGGAGCAGCTATCTTCTTTGGGATGGCCACTTCAGGTATTATGGGCTTCTTGGTAGGCCCTTTGGAGCCCGAGTTCAGCCTGGTGAAGACTGAGGAATTGGACGACCCGTTGAGAGGGGCCGTAAGAGTAGCAAGTCGATCAAAGTCCGACTTCTTTGAAGCTTCCGATACGGGTATAGGGATGGTGAAGCTCACTGGCGGGAGCATGGTCCCGAAAAACAGACCGGTAGTAGCTTGGGTAATTTTTTCCACCGGCATAGTGAATAGTGATGTCGCCTGCGGTCCATAGGCTACACCTCCAGGTGAGGCAGAGCGTCGGTTGCACTTGCAGTTGGAGCAGTTCGAGCAGTTGAACGCCATTGCTGTTTGATTTCTGCGCCAAGCAAGAGACCAAATCTTAGTAACTTGAAACCCGAGGGCAACCATTAACAAACCGCGATTCGTTCGCGAATACGACGTACGAAGTGTGGAGTGGAAAGAGGAAAAAGTCCCACCGGACGTTCCAGAATTTGTTCCCCTCCAAATGACGGCGCAACGTAGAGACGTCTTGCCTGAGATTCGGGGTAGATGCTATTTGGAGCTATCCGTCCACCTCTCCGAAGATGCCAAGTTGATTTATGGCACCGTGTATCGAAGGTTTAGACGGATGCAGCGGATGTAGCAGACTTCGTCAGATTCCCTCTCGTTCGAGGCGTTTTTGATTGTGGGGACGCTCTTCCCTGCAGGCGCAAGCCCCTGCAGTTAATTACGCTACCGCATTGCGGTAACAACTTTCTCCTTCTCCAGATGGTCACTTCGTGTCGTGGGTGTTTGTTTTGTTTGTGGTTGCCTGTGGATTGTATACGGAGACTAATTTATGTCGTCGTCCGTAGGACGTGGATTAGTCCAAATCCGTATTTTTTTAGATTTGGTTTTGGGGTTTTGGTTTAAGGATACATTTGCCATTTTTGAGGCTAAGATCAACTTAAACGTTTGTTAAGGATACATTAGTCTAATATGAGACTAAGATCAACTCAACGGGATCGTTTAGACCCGACAAAAGAGCATTTGGGGGCTCTATTGTTCTAGTTTAGGGACATGGTGGTCCATTGCCAGTTTAGGGACATGGTGGTCCAACATTCCTATTTTGGGGACGAATATTGGTTTAAGGACGCATTAGTCCACGAGTTTAAGGACCCCACAATCCATATCAATGTATGGTTGTCGGGACCCATCACCTCTCTGACGACGTTGAGGGATTACAACGACGAATATCAGAGGAGTTCAGAGATGTACCCTTGAACCGGGTGTAAATTGATTTGAAAGAGCGGTCGTGCTCAGTTCAATTTAATTTGAGGACTTACGGCCAGAATTGGGTTAAGTCCATTTGAAAATGTTTAACATTTTGTTCATGGTTGGCCTGTTTATGCCTTTGCTTGGGCGCTGCCCCCTTTTTAAAATAATGCACAGCATTGGGCTTTTTAATTAAATGCATAGCATTTATTTTATCCTGTTAAGCCTTTTTAATTGGGCTATGTCCCTTTTCTTTAATAAAGCAGAGCATTCAATGGTCTGACAGGGTGCCACATGGCCTTTCAGGCGCTTTGCGCCGATTGAGGAGCGCAAGGCGCAAACTGATGTGGAGGTGACACGTGTCACACTCTGGTGAGCACAAGTCTGTTAGCACAGTGCGCTGCTGACACGTGGCGCGCTCTGCTGAGCGCAAGTCTGTTAGCGCAGTGCACTGCGCCAGTGCACTGCGCTAGTGCGCTGCTGACACGTGGCGCGCTCTGGTGACTTGCGCCAATCCAAGAGCGCAACAACGTAAATTAGGAGTGCAGGGTACTGTACAGTAGCGCAGAGCGCATCTTGATCTAATTTAGATCAAAGAAAAGAATCTTTTTAGAGGTTCTACCTCAAGATTCAAGAACCGATGGTTCATCAAAAAGGCAATACCTTTATATAGATCAAAAGATCTAATCAATGAAGTAAATTACTTCTGTTTTATCTTTTTTCAATTAGATCTTTTTTTGATCTTTTTTCTCTTTTTCTTTTTTTCAAGATCTTGATCTTGATCTTGTTCTTAGATCATTGATCTTTTTAGAAGAAATTCTTCTTTTATTCAAAGGATTACATTTTTTCTTTCTCTTTGAATTCTTCTCAAAGTTTTTTTTAGAAGAGCTCTCTGTATCTCTATCTCTCTGTCTTTTAGACTTGGAGTCTAGGGGCCTTTATATAGGGCCAATGAGTTTGTTAGGTTGGTTATAGAGAACTTTCTCTGATTGATCTGGGGATATTTCCCCACCGTTGGATCTTTGATCCTAGGGCCTCTGTTTTACAGAAGATAATCTTCTTGTTTTAACAAGATTAGAAAGATCTTTCAAGAATTTTAATTCTGATTTAGTGCTGGCACAGTTGGCGCAAGCGCACGTGCGCTTGATACGTGTCGCGCAGCGCAACTGCGCTGACACGTGTCGCGCAGCGTAGAGCGCAAGTCATCTGAAGCGTTGCTTCCTTTATTTTTAAAGTTTAAATTTTAAAACAGAGCCTTGCTCTGATTGGGGTGCGCTGCCTTGGGCGCAGCGTCTCTTGCGCTGGCGTGTCTGCTTTTGACACGTGGCGCTCTGCGCGGAGCGCAAGGGATCAGAAGCGTTGCTTCACCTTTTGAATTTGAAATTCTAACAGAGCTTTGCTCTGATTGGGGGAAACAGAAGCGTTGCTTCATTTCCCGCCTTGGAAGTTGAACAGAGCTTTGCTCTGATTAGGTAAACAATCCCCTCACCGGGAGAGACCTCTTGGGTAGAAGTTTGCGTCAGATTAATAACTTCACTATAGTCGATTACATTTTGCTTTGCATCAAGGTATTCAGTGGGAATATCCTGCACCTCATTCGACGAGGAAAGAGCCGAGATCCCTTCACCGGGAGTGACCTCTTTAGCAAAGGTTTTCGCCACTATATAATTGTAAAAAGCTATCCGGTTCCTTCAACGATATCAAGTTCTTCACGTTAAAGGTTTTTCGCCAAAAACCATTCGTAGCCCTCCGTCATTTCAGACGGGTAGCACTTAGTATTCATGCTATGTATGTTGGCCTTCGTCAAGGCATAGTGTATGGTAGCTATTTGTTACTTTTTTGTTGCATAGATAGATGCGTTGGTTTGGGACAGTTGTATTCGTCAAGGGTATGTACCGGTGGGTTCAAATTAACCTGGATAATGACGGGTAGAACTTGACATGTGACTTATAATATGTTGGCCTTCGTCAAGGTCATAAGAGCATGGGGTAAAAATCACATCGGGAGTTTCTAAAGAAACAGAAACTTTCCACGCATGAGCATACCTTCTGGAGTGTGATAACGTGAGTGGATTCCTTCACATTATCATGCGATGATAGTTGGATCCCGATTCCCACTGATGAGTTGGTTTAATCCTCGGGTGATCCCGACTAATTCTTCTTTCAGGTTTGGAGGAGAATTTGAGAATATAGTGGGAGATATCCTGATTAGATAAAGTGATTAACCATTCTGATCTAGGTTAGAGTGCACACAGAGTGTTTCTTTTCTCTCTCTTTCTTTGGCAGCGACCATGGCCTGACCCTAGATTATAATTCAGTGACCAAGTTAACCGAACTTTCTGAAAATACTGGCTTTTGGATTGTCTGAGTTGCATACATCATTGCCACTCCTTCTTTTACCCTTTGTATTTCTCCAGAACACCCAGTATCACAACGAACATCCACTTCCATGGGATAAATCCATCGTATCGTTACATACGAACTCGAAGGAACTTGTTCCAGATTCGAGGATGGATTCTGGTTCTAGAGAGTTTGAATAGGATTATTCGGTTTTCTTTTCCTTTTACCTTCTCTCAGGTTGTGAGGGCTCCTAGGATTAGGAGAGTACACCAATTACGTTTATTGGATAGTCTTCTTCCAAACCATAGGCAGGTGCCGAAAGGCGGGGAAGGAAGAAAACCAATTAGCCTAAGTGTGGTGTACAGAAGGTAATAAGTAAAGACAAATGAAGGGATCAGAAAGAGGGCAAAGTAAATTGCGTCTGCTATCATTCACGACCAAACCGCGTATATCATCGCCACTCCTATTTCACCTTTGCATCTCTCCGGTTCAGGAGAAATAGAATAAGGTTTATTCAGTTGTCTTTTATCTTTACCTTCTCTCAGGTTGCGAGTAATCCTAGGATTATGAGAGAGCACCTATTATGCTTATTGGATAGTCTTCTTCCAAATCATAGGTTGGTGCCGAACGATAGGGAAGAAAGAAAACCATTTAGCCTAAGTGTGGTGTACAGAAGGAAATGAGTAAAGACAAATAAAGGGATTTAGAGATATGGAAAAGAAATATACGGTTATAGTCATGAATCTGGATAATGGAAGAGGCATTACTAGGAATACCCGGATACCCCAACGAAACATTTTAATGTTTCAGTTTCATTGTGCGTTGTTAATAGAAAACTGATTTTCCAATTAGATCCTTACTCCAGGGTATGTATTTACCAGGTATGATTCTCACATCTGTATGGTTTTACAGATGATGAGTAGGAGTAAGTTATTGGGAATTAGGTGATCATCCTCATTATATCGGAATTCCTTGTAATTGGTGATATTTGAGGAAATCACCTGGGTTTTTGCCGGACAGCAAATATTTGGTTTTGAATATCCATTGATATGCACCAATTTCAAATTGATATATCTGTACGTTTATTTCATAAAGTGAGATATAACTTTTTGAAATTATGTCCATGACATTTACCTATATCAGTTGATGGTTAGGTAAGGAGTATTCAACAGCGGTGTAATTCTTCATAACTATAGTACAGTTTTCAACCTACGACGCACATGGTTTGGGTTATTCAACTCAGGGGACTTATACAAAGCATTGTATATTGTCCAATGTCCATTAGGACAGAGGGTTTGGTTCTCGTTCTATATTCTGTTTACTTGTGACTTCTCTGGTTTTTAGACAAGTGTTTCGTAGAAATACAAGGTCTAAGTTTTGAGAAGCTATAGGTACAAAAATAAAGTAGAGAACCACGTGATGCAAGTATCAGGATTCTTCAAGGTGATCGAATATGTAGATACTTGTGTATGGTATTCAGTTGATAGTAATGGTTTTGGGAAACTTGTTTCTTTTTCAGGTTACTCATAATTGGATGCACTCCTAAGTTGAGTAATCCTGATCGACCTCTCTCCATTAAGTTGACATGCACTGGAGACAGCTACATGATTTGAATCTAGTTCCAATTAAATCAGTGCCTCTGTTTCTATATTGTATATAGAATGGATCATATCTTAACTATGTTAAGGTATATGGAGTTGTCCGGCTTATGCTTAAAACCAGACTCTGGATAACTCAAGGCACGTTTCTGTAATGGCAGTTTGTAGGTTATCCCAGCCTATGACGAGGGTTAACTTTCTACCATCTGGAAGATCAATAGTGGTATTCTTCGTGACTCGCCACAGTTTTAGTAAAATGGACTTTTTCAGAAAACAGTAATGGGAGTATGGTAGAACTGGAAGTAATTCCAGAACCGCAAACGACTACTGAAAATTTGATAAGATCCTAAAGATTCAATCAGGTTTGACATTCCATTAGCCACTCCGCAGATATGGTGGGTAACTTCAGGCATCCGAGAGGTACTTCGGTATCCTCAAAGAAAGTGACAGGGAGGTTCTTGGTTACCCAGAATTGACACTACTGTTGTTCTAGACTATGAGACCCGGCAGGAGGATGAGTATAGCGTCATTCTTAACTAGCTTTAGAAGTGCACGCGTATATGACTCTGCCAGAGGGTTGTTGTGGTCAGTAGGAGCAGCGGAAGCGTAGTGGAAAAATAGATTATGTATATTTATAGACTAAAGCAGATATAGCAGAGATAGATCATCTATTTTTGATTAACAGTCATAGGTTTTGACTTCATCATAATAGGGGAAGGATCTGTTAAGAAGGTAGTAAGGCGTGATGTCCTGGTATTTGGATGACATACATAAAGTAGGAAGTGAAATTCCTATACTACGATCGGTTATATTGTGGTTTCCACACAGTGGTTTCTCCACATAGGATATGGATAAAATATCAGGCATTCTGGTTACTAGATCTACGGTTTTACATATAGATTTGGGTGGTTTCCCAATCTGGGTACTTAGACAATATTCTAAAGGTGTTTTAGAATGGACGACTCCTGGCATGGTGGTGTACCTGCAGGTGATGGAGTCACCCTCTCTAAAGGTGTCTTACAGACTAAAGGGGAGAGGGATGTGCATGATTGGCATATCACTTGCTTAGGCAATTGAGTCAATCATGAGATGTCAAGTACCACACCAGATGTTTTTTTTGCACTAGTCGCAATAAGTTGATATATTAATCCAATCCTGGAGAAAAGTTCGGAAGCAGTTTTAGAACATAAGTGAATGTTCTAGGGATATGATAACGACAGCCTCCTTCGGGAGACAGTTATCATTCCAGGCTTCCAAGGTGACCTGGATGACAGGGTGACTGTCAGAGTTATAGTTTCCCTCCTGACGAGGGGTAGTAGTTTGGACCTGTGGTCCAAGCGGATACTGAGGGAGGCATGGCGCAGTATACTGATTAAATTCAGTTGACGATACAGTCTAAGAAGTTTACTGGATTTGGAGTTCATTAGTGAACTGGGTCCCATTAGATATCCAGACATATTCTAAGACAGGTATTGCTCATTTCGGGAGATGGCTTTCTTCGTGAATTTGAGATAAAAAGAGATATAGAAAGAAACATCAGGGTGGATCCACTCACTGAGGCTATTTCTCGAACGCAATAGTTTTACAAACGAGCTTTGTGAAACTGATTAGTAGAGGAGTTGGGTGTTCGGTATCACACGGGTTATGAGTATGCGACATCGCAATAATTAGCCTTAAGTTATAGTGCTCTCAAAATCAATTATTGGATTGTAGGCACATGATTGCAAAGATCGTAGGCTCAAAAGAGTCGTGCAAACAGGTAGTAGTTGGGTGCAGTCCCGAAGCACTTGGAGGCAGTGGCGGTTAGACATGATTCGTCTCTCCCGGTATTGGGGGTTGATATCGCACTGTGTCTCGAGAGCCATTACATAAAGTTCTTGGCCAAGGCAAGTGAGATTTACTGGTACGTATTCCATTAGTTTCTCAAGGTGTTCTGGGCTACACTCTGACACGACTTATACCACTATTGGGGGTCTGACGTTTACCATCCCCCTAGGCCCGATATGCGATACTCTTAGACCAACAGACCGGACTGTACGGAGATTATCACATATAGGCTCAGTAGGGTTTCAGGATGAGTTCGCTCGTCAGCTTCCCTTTCGCTCAATACATAGGCAACCGTTACATACAGCTAGTGCCACTGACGTGCTTGTGGTTAAACCCACTGCCAGCATATTGACGAGTCTTTAGAGTCCCCCACAGAAAGTTTCCCTAGTTCGGGCGAAACGTTGTAGAGGCCGTATGGTTTTATGGCAGGGTTCGATCATATACGTGCACTTGTGCACGGATCATGATCTGACGGATAATACTAGTGGGCTTTGGATTAAGCCGGATTCTAGTATTATATTGTTGGATTACTTTCGTCTCATAGTATTCGTATTCAGTCGGAATACGGATACGGGTATGTATATACGGTATGAGGGGGTATTCTTGTAATTTCATTACAAGATGCTTCTTTAAGATGCCATCTCATTATTGTTTTAACCATTTGGATAAATGGTTTAATTAGGTGGAGGATGAGTCATGTTTGGCTTTAAATGAAGCATGACTCTTTTGGTGATTCATGGGGTGAGTCATGTAGTGACTCATCCAACACTATTCTTGCATGCTTGATTTATGATAAGGGTTGTGAGACATTTTCTTAACAAGGTGATTTTTCTTTAGTTGCTAGCATGCTTGATATCTCACAACACATAGCCATTATCCTTTCTTGAGTTGCTTCACTCATCCTCCAATGGTTTCAACTTCTTCCTCCACCCATCAAGTCTCATGTGTTGAGAAACATTGGGTGTTTTGAGACAAAGTAATCATACACACTCTCTACTTCACCTTGGACATGTCGGCTGGCAAACTTCATGTCCGAGTTGCTTCGGTTTTGAAGCGGGAGCCCGAATAAAGAATCTTTGACGTGGTGTCATTTCGACGAGCGAGATCAGAGAGCGAACTTCATTGAAGCAGCCGCGAGGAGCTTGGGATGGTGGCTAAAGACCGAAAGACACGGATCGATCAGTATAGCCATTCTAACATCTTTGTAGTTTGCTAGTATAGGGTTAATGGAACGATCCGGGTGAAAGACTGCGTTAGCGCCAGTTTATAAAAGTTTTTGTTCCGCGTTTGGCCTCGGATTGACGGCCGGGGCGCTACCGTAGACTTACATCCTTCGGTCTTCAATCTCTGTCCTTGGCTCGTCGCGGCTGGCTCGAACAAGTTCGTTCTCCGGTCTCCCTCATCGAAGATGATCCACATCGAGGATTAGTAATACGGGCTCCCGCTTCAAAACCGAAGCAACTCGGGCATCCAGTTTGCTAGCCTAGCTACCCAAGATGAAGTAGAGACTGTGTATAAATACTTTGTCTCAATACACCCTAGGTTGCTCAACACATGAGACATGTTAGGGTGTAGGTGAAAGAGTTGCCATTGATGAAAGTTGTGAGCTCAAGTTTTGGCCAATGCTAGAAAAAACTCTCTGTTGTTTTTTGTTGTGATTGTTGTGTGATTATTGTGTGGAGAAACTAATGAAAATCAATCGCACAAATTTCTCCACCCCCCACATCAATGCACACAAGACCCAACACCATGAGTCACCAAGTGAGCACATGCCACCATGAATGCCAAATGCCAAAACTTAACCTCACAAATTCCACACAATAAACATTAAAACTTAATGTTTAATCAAAAAGAGAATGGCTAAAATAAAGTAATCTTGTAACGAATTAAAAGAATACCCATCATCTGTATATACATACCTGCATCCGTATTCCGACTGAATACGAATACAACAAGACGAAAGTAATCCAACAATATAATACTAGGATCTGGCTTAAACCAAAGCCCACTAGTTTTATCTGTTCGATCATGATCCGTGCACAAGTGCACGAATATGATCGAACCCTGACATAAAACCATACGGCCTCTACAACGTTTCGCCTGAACCAGGGAAACCCTCTGTGTGGGACTCTAAAGACTCGTCAATACGCTGGCAGTGGGTTTAACCACAAGCTCGTCAGTGGCACTAGCTGTACGTAACGGCTGCCCAGGTATTGAGCGAAAGAAAGGCCGAAGAGCGAACTCATCCTCAAACCCTACTGAGCCTGACAGTGACAATATCCGTATAGTCTGGTCCGTTCGTCTATGAGTATCGCATATCGGGTCTCGGGGGGTGGATAAAGTCAGACCCCTAATAACGCGATATTTAGTGTCGGTATGAAGCCCATCACCACCTGAGAAACTACTGATCCGAATCAGTAATTCTCGACTATTTTGGCTAAGGATTTCTGGTGATGGCCACCTGTGCACACCTCGACAACAACCCCCAATACCGGGAGAGACGAATCCCCTGACGATCCGCTCACTTCCTCCTTATGGCTCGGGACTGTACCAAACTAAAACCTGTTTGCACGACTCCTTTGAGCCGTGTTAGGGTAGTAATCAAAGCGCAGTGGGAACTCACACGAGACAAATGACGATCTCAGGTCGATAGACTAACCTGTACACATGTCACCACGGAACCGCTATCTAACAATAGGTATAATACCAACTAGCATGTTCCCGGTGAGTCCGTTCGGTGTACTTATAACCCAATGAGCACCTGTATACATCTTAGGTGAACCAACTGACACCAATGGCTTGTGAGACCAGCCACTGCCCCTCGTCGGGGTCTCGATCCGTATACACTAGTCTACTCTCGGAGTATTGATGCCCAGTCTCGAAACTCCCACGACTAGGGACACTTTAAGGATGTGCTTATAGACCACCCAACTCTCACGTATATGATCGCCATCATACTGCTGGTAGTCAAGCAAGAATCCTATGGGCTCTATCAATATGTAATAGTGATCTGTAATATCACCTGAAGCGTGTACACGATGTTAAAGACAAACCAGATAGCATACTATCATCTCGAGTAAGACTGTCCTACCGGTATAGGTCATCCCTCAATCATTGCAATCACGTACCTGCGACCCAATAATTGACTTGAGGGCACTATAGCCAACAATCTCCCACTTGCACTTAAGGCTAATTATTGCGGTTTCGCCTACTCACAGCCCGTGTGATACCGAACACCCAACTTCTCTACTAATCAGTTTCACAAAGCTCGTTTGTAAAACTACTGCATTCGAGAAATAGCCTCAGTGAGTGGATCTGCTCTGATGTTTCTTTCTATGTCTCTCTTTATCTTAAGTTTGTGGAGAAAGCCATCTCCCGAAATGAGCAATACCAGTCTTAGAATATGTCTGGATATCTGATGGGACCCAGTTCACAAATGAACTCCAAATCCATCCAACACCATAGACTGTATCGTCAACTGAATTTAATCAGTATCCTGCGCCATGCCTCCCTCAGTATTCGCTTGGACCACCTGTCCAAACTACTGCCCCTCAAAAGGGGGAAAACTATAACTCTGATAGTCACTCAGTCATCCAGGTCACCTTGCAAGCCTGGAATGATAACTATCTCCCGAAGGAGGCTGTCATTATCATATCCCTAGAACATCCACTTATGTTCATAAACTGCTTCCGAACGTTTTTCCAGGATTGGATTAATATATCAACTTATTGCAGCTAGTGCAAAAACATCTGGTGTGGTACTTGACATCTCATGATTGACTCAATTGCCTAAGCAAGTGATATGCCAATCATGCACATCCCTCTCCCCTTTAGTCTGTAAGACACCTTTAGAGAGGGTGACTCCATCACCTGCAGGTACACCACCATGCCAGAAGTCGTCATTCTAAAACACCTTAAGAATGCTGTCTAAGTACCCAGATTGGGAATCTACCTAAATCTAGATCTAAAACTATAGATCTAGTTTCCAGAATGCCTGATATAATATCCATATCCTATGTGGAGAAACAACTGTGTGACAACCACAGTATAAACGATTGTTGTGTAGGAATTTCACTTCCTACAAAGTGTATGTCATCTAAATACCAGGACATACCACCCTACTACCTTCTTAACAGATCCATCTCCTATTCTGATGAAGTCAAAACCTATGACTGTCATATTAAAAATAGATGATCTATCTCCGCTATATCTTCTTTAGTCTATAAATAGAAATAAGCTACTTGTCCACTATGCTTCCGCTGCTCCCACTGACCACAACAACCCTCTGGCAGAGTCATATACACGTGCACTTCTAAAGATAGTTTAGAAGGACGCTATACTCATCCTCCTGCCGGGTCTCATAGTCTAGAACAGCAGTAATGGCAACTCTGGGTAAACAAGAACCTTCCTGTCACCGTCTTTGAGGATACCGAAGTACCTCTCGGGCGCCTGAGGTTACCCACAATATCTGCGGAGTGGCTAATGGAATGTCAAACCCGATTGAATCTTTAGGTCCTACTAAATTTTCAGTAATCGTTTGCGGTTCTGGAATCACTTCCAGTTCTACCATACTCCCACTTCTGTTTTCTGAAAAAGTCCATTTTACTAAAACTGTGGCGAGTCAAGAACAATATCACTATTGATCTTCCAGATGGTAGAATGTTAACCCTCGTCATAGCTCGGGATAACCCACAAACTGCCATTACAGAAACGTGCCTTGAGTTATCCAGAGTCTGGTTTTAAGCATAAGCCGGACAACTCCATATATCTTAACATCGTTAAGATATGAACCATTCTATGTACAATATAGAAACAGAGACACTGATTTAATTGGAACCATATTCAAATCATGCAGCTGTCTCCAGAGCATGTCAACTAAATGGAGAGAGGCCGATCAGCATTACTCAACTTAGGAGTGCATCCAGATATGAGTAACCTAGAAGAGAAGCAAGTTCTCAAAACCATTACTATGAACTGAATACCAAACACAAGTATCTACATCTTCGATCACCTTGAAGAATCCCGATACTTGCAACACATGGTTCTCTACTTTATTCTTGTACCTATAACTTCTCAAAACTTGGACCTTGTATTTCTACGAAACACTTGTCTAAAACTGGAGAAGTCGCAAGTAAACAGAATATAGTACGGGTACCATCCCCTCTGTCCTAATGGACACTGGACAACATACAATATTTTGTATAAGTCCCCTGAGTTTAATAAATCAAAACCTGTGCGTCGTAGGTTGAAAACTGTACTATGGTTAAGAAGAATTACATCGCTGTTTAATATGTTAGATATGTATGCCCTAGAGGCCATTATTGTATAGTACTAGTCTGTATAATACATTTTGGAGGCTTAGGATATATATATATATATATATATATATATATATATGGGTTTACGACAGTCTTGCTCGATATAGTAGTATGCTACTTAGTTTGTTTCTATCTTAATATGTGTATATGTTTCTTTTAACATATCGCTGAAAACATATTGGTAAAGCCCTTAGGATTTTTGCTTGACTATCGGCGTTGTGATGGCGATCACACTAGTGGGGGCTGGGTAGTCTATAAGCACATCCTTATTTTGGTCCCTAGTCATAGGATTATCGAGGCAGGGCATCGATACTCCAGAATAGACTGGTGCATACGCTTCTCTTCCCAGCAAGGGAGATGATCTATCCCACAGCCATCAGTACGTCGTACTGGAGATGGTATGAGGTGCTCGTTAGGTTACGAGTACACTGGACAAGACTCGTCGGTAACTGTTGGTTGGTATTATACCTATCGTCCGTTAACAGTTCCCAGGTGACATGAGTACAGCTTAGTCCGCTGACTTGACACTGTCACTTCGCCTCGAATGTGTTCCCACTGTTCTTAGATTACTACCCTACCACGGCTCTACTGAGTCGTGCAAACAGGTAGTAGTTGGGTGCAGTCCCGAAGCACTTGGAGGCAGTGACGGTTAGACAGGATTCGTCTCTCCCGGTATTGGGAATTGATATCGCGCTGTGTCTTGGAGAGCCATTACACATTGTCGTCCCTGGCCAGGGCAAGCGAGAATTGCTGGTAGGTTTTCCAGTAGATTCTCAGGGTGTTTTGGGCTACACTCCGACACGACTTGTACCGCTATTAGGGGACTTTCGTTTACCGCCCCCTAGGCCCGTCATGCGATATTCTCAGACGAACAGACCGGACTGTACGGAGATTGTCACATTCAGGCTCAGTAGGAGTTCGATGGGTTCACCTCATCAGTCTTCTTATCGGTATCTACCTGGGGACCGTTACGTACAGCTAGTACCGCTTGCGGCCTATGGTTAAACCCATTGCCAGCATAGTGTCGAGCCTTTAGAGTCCCACACAGAGGGTTACTCACCTTTGGACAAAACAGAGTAGAGGTTGCATAGTTTTGCGACGGGGTTCGTTCACATCCGTGCACTTGTGCACGTTTGGTGTCCGGACAGTAGTTACTAGTGGGCTTTGGTTTAAGCCAGATCCTAGTAATTATTTTGGGATTGGTTTTGTCTCAGTGTATTCGTGTTCCTTGGAGCACGGATGCGGGTGTGTATGCACAGTTGACAGAGGCAGAGGCAGAGGATTCTCATTAGGGTTGTTGACCATTTGGCTTTGGTTGACTTGTTGACCGTTGACTTTTCTCTAAACCCTGATGAGAATATGATATATGACTAATAATATTAATTAAGTATTATTGTGCCATGGTTGAGTTGAAAGTTTGACTTTTGTTGACTTGTTGACTTTGTTGACCGGTTGACCATTTTGGACTTGTTGACCATCATCATTTCATGGGTATGATTTTTGCTTGCTTGTTGTTTACAAAATGAAATAATTGCATGAAATAATAATGGTCATTGAAACTAACCATCACCATACTTAATTATTAATATTATTATCATTATTCTCACTTTTGTGAGGATGGTTGCATTATGAGAGCTCATTCTATCATCTTCTTTCTCTCTCATGAAAAAATCTCTCCCTCTTCCTCTCTCAAGGTTCAAGTGTTCCATGAGTTGGAAATCATGAACCTTTGAGACAAAACCACCATCACTCTTCTCTACTCAATCTAAGGTATTAGGTTTAGCAAACCAAACACCTTAGTCATCTCTAGGTTGAGATTGGAGCTCAATTTCGAGACCCTCGGATGGATCCATCTGTGCCAAAGAGGAGACGACAAGGAGGATCTGTTCAAGCAACTACAAGGAGCAAGCAAGAGGAAGAACCACAACAAGAAGAGAAGGAATTCAAGACCAAGGTATAACCATTCTACATAGTAGTTAGAACTTGTAGAATATTTGTTAGTTTTTGTTTAGCAACGATCCTTCTTATACGGTCCTTGTTACCTAGTTAGGAAAAATTTTCGTTTTACCTATTCCGCCTCCCCGAAAGGACCGGGGTAGGTAACGTGGACCTAAAAGTGGTATCAGAGACTGGCTAAGCAACAACTAACTATTAGCAAAGTTTTTAGAATCTCGATCCGGAAAAAATCCCGAAAACAAACCGAAAAATGTATTTTATGTCGATTTTCAAAACAGGCCTAAAAATATTTTGTATGACATGAAAAATACAGGCAGGGTTGTTTGGGAATTGTCAAGAAATTTGAGACCCCGACTCGGCTAACTCACCGCGGAAGCGCGGCGGAACCATGCGTTCCGCCGTGGATCCACGGCCGAGTTGACTCGGCCGCGGCTCAAATTTGTTGCAGATTCCTCTGTTTGCTGTTTTGGGATTTTTAGGATATTTTTTTTCTGCCCAGATTTTCCAGAGAAAAATGTTAATTTTTGGGGTAGTTACAAATTTGTACTTTGATCGAAATTCTACAAACTTTGGCTAAATGGTTATATCTGTAATGTGATTATGCACTGAACGTCGGCTAATCGCTATACGTCGATTAGTGGTGGTTGTGCATATTTGTGATCTGTAATGTTGTTGGATTGTGTATATGAACTTGTTGGATTGTCGCGGATGAATAGCCGGGGTTTTGTGAGATGAGAGTTTTCTTTATGTTTAATTTGATGTAAATATGTAATTGATGTAATATTATTTGTATGGCCGCACATCCGGGATGAGGTTGTAGCCGCCATTGTATATTATTTCTTTTACTGTTTTTGCTCCTAGGATAGACCCAAGGTGGGGTGCACAAACTACCGGGTACGTTGAAGTGCTGAGTGGCCTACTCACGGTGTTGAGGGAGGCTGCTTCACTTCGGGTATTTGGCGGGTAGTTTGCCGCACCCGTAGGGGTCTAGGTTAGGTTTTTTAGCTATTCATCGCGACCGTGTAATCCGTCTTTCTTTGCAGGATCGAACGAAACGCGGATTCCTAGTATATCCAATATGTTCATCTATGATCTGGAATGGCTATCATTGCATCTGACGAATGTGTATATATCTATATGATATCTATTTAGGCGTTGCTTATGTTTTGCATCCACGCTAGTCCAGCCCCCGCTCTGTCGTTAGTTAAGTAACCTAACGGGTAATGACGGGGCCCTGTGGCGAATGCGGATGGCATAAGCGTACGTCATATTTTCGTTGTTTTCTGGAATGGTAGGATTAATTGATGGGACGCATTAAATTAATGCAAGAAAACAAACCTAAAAAGAACGTTGTTGGAACAATTTTTCAAAAAGCTGTTATTGCAAGGACGCTCTCTTTTGTTTTACACAGAGGTATTCGGTTATGAATGCCCAGCACCTCATTCGATGAGGCAAGGTCCGAGATCCATTTATCGGGAGTGACCCCTTGGACAAAAGTTTGCGTCAGGATAATAACTTCACAATAGTCGATTATTCGTGCTTTGCATCGAGGTATTCAGTTTGGAATATCCTGCACCTCATTCGACGAGGAAAGAGCCGAGATCCCTTCACAGGGAGTGACCTCTTTAGCAAATGTTTTCGCCACTATATTTTCAAAAAAGGCAATCATGTTCCTTCAACTATATCAAGTTCATTACGTTAACGGGTTTTTCGCCAAAAACCCAGTCGTAGCCCTCCGTCATTTCGGATTGGTATTATTTAGTATTCGTGCTGCGTTTGTTGACCTAGTCAAGGCGTAGTGAACGGTAGCTAAGTGATATTTTTCTGTGCATTGCCAAATGTGATTGGTTAGAACAGTCGTGCGACCTTGTTGACCTAGTCAAGGGCACGTACGGGTGGGTTTAATGCAATCAAGATTATGACGGGTAGAACTTGATTGGCGGTTTATGGTTTGTTGACCTTGTAGGGTGTTTTTCGTCACCCCATTGAGATGGGAATATGTGCGATTGTCAGGCGTACTACAGATTCTCCCTGCCTAGGGTAGACCGGGGTTTAATGATTGTGGGGATCCGAATCTCTGGCAGCTGCGGACTAAGCTGCCGTTAATTACCCCTCGCTATTGGAGCGAGGGAACCTCCGATTGACGGGTTAAACTGGTCATGCGAACTCAATGTGCAGTGTGCGTATGATGTGTTTTGAAAAGGGGTTTGGATATATCGGGAGCCACGCAGAGTTTTTACGGCGGTCCCTCTATTCGGATAGCGGGCTGGGGGTCAAAGGGGCTAGCAGCCCCTTTGTGGGGTGCGGGGCAGCGCCCCGTTAGAAATTTTTTTCTAACAGGGACAGGGACAGTGTCGTGGAGTATGTGTATATGTACATATGTATACATATGTATATATATACATGTATATATAAATAAAGGGGAAAAAGACATCCAAAGGATGCGTGTGGCCAGCGCCTAGGCGCTTGAGCGCAAGCGCGCCACGTGTCGGCACATGGGCGCTTTGCGCTCGAGCGCAACGCGCCACGTGTCGGCACGTGGGCGCTTTGCGCTCGGACGCTGGGCGCTTGAGCGCAAGCGTGCCACGTGTCGGCATGTGGGCGCTTTGCGCTCAAGCGCAGAGTGCTGGAGCGCAACGCGCCACGTGTCGGCACGTGGGCGCTTTGCGCTCAGACGCTGCGCGCTTGGGCGCAAGCGCGCCACGTGTCGGCACGTGGGCGACTTGCGCTCGAGCGCTTGCGCTTGAGCGCAAGAGCACCACGTGTCGGCACGCGGGCGACTTGCACTCGAGCGCTTGCGCTGGAGCACAAACGCGCCACGTGTCGGCACCGGGGTGACTTGCGCTCGAGCACTTGCGCTTGAGCGCTTGCGCTTGAGCGCAAGAGCACCACGTGTCGGCACGGGGGAGACTTGCGCTCGAGCGCTTGCGTTTGAGCGTAAGCGCGCCACGTGTCGGCACGTGGGCGCTGAGCGCTTGAGCGCAAGCGCGCCATGTGTCGGCACGCGGGCGCTCTGCGCTTGAGCGCCGGCGAGAAAAAGAGGCTTTTAGCCTAAAATAAATTTCTCGGAAGAGAAATCAGAGGGGAGTTGGACTCCTGAGTGTGTTTTTGGAGTTAATGGAAGAGGTTCTTCTTCTTCCTCCTCTGTTAGCTGTATCTTGAAGATCAAGAGATGTGAGATCTCAAAATCTCTCCTTTTTGAGATCTGATGACAGATCCAAGTTCCCCTTTGTAGGTTTCGGGGTGAAAAACTATTTTGTTTTTGAAAAGGAAGAGTAGAACTCTTGATTTAATTCAAAAGAAAGAAGAAGGTTTTGGAACCTTGAAGAAGAAAGAAAGATCTCAGATCTGAAACTTTTTTTTTGGAGAGCGAAAAAGTTGTTGAGATATTTCATTATCTTTGCCGTTATAGGCCATACACTTTACACATAGCCCTTTGTGCTTCACAAAATGGCATTTTGCCTATCTCATGGCTCATGTATCATTTCTTTTTGCACATAAGCCATAAGCTTTACAAAAATTTGGCTTTATGCATATTTTTCTTACATTTACCCATGAAATAAAATAAAAGAAATACAACAAAATTGTTTATTACAAATTTTTTATCTTGGCATGGAGGGAGGCCGACCGCTTCATGTTCGGGCTCGACCCGGGCATGGGCCCACTGGATCTGGGCTTGGGCCCACTTGGCTTGGGGTTGACATTAATTTTGGCTTGGGGGTTGACATTAATTTTGACTTGTGGACATACCGTTTGAGAGTATTTGGGGATTTTTTTTTTACTCCCGGGCATGGGCCCACTTGGTCAACCACGGTGTAAATTTTTACCCCAACAAATTGCCCCCATCAATAAATGCACACCACATATGTGGGTCGTGTGCATGAAATTGATGGATCTTTTTTTACTTGGAGGCGACCTGATTTGGTTCCCGCTTTTTAGGAAGCTGGCATTGCCCTTTTTACGACATGGACGGTCGTTGCTTGACATGTCTCCGAGACGGAGTGTCCGTGATAGACGTTTCCCTGGCCCGGTGTGATCTGGTTCCCGCTTTGTAGGAATCCTGCGCTACCCTTTTTACGACATGGACGGTCAATGCTGCCCTTTTAGCGACTTGGACGGTCGATGCTGCCCTTTTTGCGACTTGGACGGTCGGTTCTGCCCTTTTTGCGACTTGGACGGTCGGTGCTGCCATTTTAGCGACGTGGACGGTCGGTTCTGCCCTTTTTGCGACTTGGACGGTCGGTGCTTTATTTGACTTGCTCTGCTTCTTGCAGTGTCAGGGGTAGACTTGACTTGCTCCGCTTCTTACGGTGTCGAGATTGGATTCTGACTTGCTCCGCTTTCTGCGGTGTCAGAGTGGAAGTTGACTTGTTGATTTTGATTTGGGTTGACATCAGCATCGCTATACTGGAATATAGTACCAGGAGCGAATCATCATCTGTCTTTGAGAGGATTTGGGGATTTTTTTTTTTGTTTGGCATTTGCATTGCTACACTGGAATAATGCCAGGAGCAACTCATCATTTGACCTGAGAGGATTTGGGAATTGATGGCTTAGGAGACATGTTTAGATCCCTATCACCTAAGGCTTTTCAATTTTATGGGCCGTAAGGGTCCCATAAAAGTACTTTCTTCCTACGAGTCGAAAGGATCTCGTAGGTGTATTTTCTCCTTAGGAGTCGTGGGTACTCCTAAGTGTGTTGCTCCTTTGTGAGTCGTAAGGATCTCACGCGGGAATTTTCTCCTCTCAAAGTCGAGAGGACTTTGAGAGTACATTTCATCTCCTTTTCACGAGTTTGCGCCCTTTCGGGTTTTCACAAACTCGCCGGCAGTCCTGCTGTTTTTACTCCCGGAGCCCTTTCGGGTTTTCATCCGTGCCCGTTTTGCTTGTGGACATACCGTTTATTTTTTTATTTCTATTATTTTTTTTATTTTTTTTTTCTCTTTTTCTCTTTTTTTTTGCCGCTGGTGGGACTTTAAAAGTAGTCTCGCCGGCAGGACTTGGGAGAGATTGGGATTGTTTTACGCCCGTGGATTGTATACGGTTTTGCAAGATGTTGATCCAGACCGTAGGGCCGGGGAAATTTCGAGATTTTGTTGGCGTCTGCATCGCTGCACTGGAATATGGTACCAGGAGCGACTCAACATTCGCCATTGGGGTATGTGAGTTGGAATTTGGTTGGCGTCTGCATCGCTGCACTGGAATATGGTACCAGGAGTGACTCATTATTCGCCGTTGGGGTATGGGGGTTGGAATTTGGTTGGCGTCTGCATCGCTACACTGGAATATGGTACCAGGAGCGACTCATCATTCGCTACTTGGGGACTTGGAATTTGGATCTTGTTTGGCATCAGCATTGCTGCACTGGAATAATGCCAGGAGCAACTCATCATTTGCCTTGGGAGGACTTGGGATTTGGGTTTTTGGCCAGCATCAGCACCGCTAACACTGAAGCGAAATGCCAGGAGCGACTCATCATTTGCCGTTGCCCGTTGGGGAACGATGGCTTAGGAGACAGGTTTGGGTCCCTATCACCTCAGGCTTTTCAATTTTATGGGCCGTGAGGGTCCCATAAAAGCATTTTCTCCCTACGAGTCATGAGGATCCCGCAGGTGTATTTTCTCCTTAGGAATCGTGAGGATTCCTAAGTGTGTTGCTCCTTTGTGAGTCGTAAGGATCTCATGCGGGGGTTTTCTCCTCACAAGGTCGAGAGGACTTTGCGAGTGTATTTCATCTCTTTTCACGAGTTTGCGCCCTTTCGGGTTTTCACAGACTCACCGGTAGTCCTGCTATTTTTACTCACGGAGCCCTTTCGGGTTTTTATCCGTGCCCATTTTGCTTGTGGACATACCGTTTATTTTTTTTATTTCTTTTATTTTTCTTCTTTCTTTCTTTTTTTTTCTTTTTCTCTTTTTTTGCCTCTGGTAGGACTTTAAAAGTAGTCTCACCGGCCGGATTTGGGAGAGATAGGGGTCATTTATACGGTTTTGCAGGATGTATGATCCAGACCGTAGGGCTGATGTGCTCAATTTGCCTGCGACTTGGAGCATTCACGTGTAGTATTTCTTGAGATATCGGCCATTGATGGGTGGCATGGGCCTTTCTCCCTCGGCACTTATTAGTTGGTAGGATCCTCCGTCGAACACTTTCTCGATGACGTATGGTCCTTCCCAGTTTGGCTCGAATTTTCCCTTAGCATGTCGATTGAGGACGATCGGTCTTTTGAGGACCAACACCAATTCACCTTTCTTGAAAGCGCGGAGACGGGTTATCTTGTCATAGGCCCGTGACATTTGGGCTCGGTATAACTCCAGATTTTGCTGCACCGTGAGCCTCTTTTCTTCGAGGGCATCGAGCTCTTCAAGTCGAAGGAGCACGTTTTCCTCCTCCGTCAACTCGTGCTGAACGACCATTCTTAAGCTTGGAACTTCGACTTCGAGGGGGAGGACCGCCTCCACTCCGAAGAGCAATGAGTATGGAGTAGACTGAGTTGGAGTATGGTGCGTGGTACGATATGCCCACAACGCCTCGTGAAGCTTGAGATTCCAGTCTCTCTTGTTGGCTGAAGCATTTTTCCTCAGGAGCTTTCATAAAGTCCTATTGAAGGCTTCGGCTAGCCCATTGGCCCTTGGATTATAGATGGAGGAATATCTCCAGTCTATCTTGTGCTGAGTAGAGAACCTTGAGACGTTGAAGCTCCTGAAAGAAGGCCCGTTGTTAGAAATGATTCTTCTTGGTGTACCGAAGCGGTATAGAATATTATGCTGGAAGAATGTCAGAATATCTTTTGTCTTGACTTCTTTTAGCGGGATAGCTTCAGCCCATCTGGAGAAGTAGTCTATTGCGGCCAGTATGAAACGGTGGCCTTTGGATGATGGAGGATCAATTGGGCCAACAATGTCGGTGCCCCAGACTTCGAAGGGCCACGACGCCACCGTAGGATGCAACGGATTGGGATGCTTGTGAATGAAATCACCATGGATTTGGCAGATCTGACATTTCTTTGCATGCTCTCCGCAATCCCGTATCATGGTGGGCCAGTAATACCCAAGCCGTTTGATTTGTAGTCGCATCTTGGGGCCAGATTGGTGAGCACCGCAAACGCCCGAGTGAACATCTTTCATGACCTTTTGGGCTTCGGCCAATGACAGACACCTGAGCCAGAGTTGGTCATATGACCTGCGGTATAACGTGTCATTTACAAACACGTATCGGAGAGCTCTTTTCTTCAGCTGAATCCTCGCAGATTTTTCTTCGGGCAGCTTGTCGTATCGGAGGTACTCTATAAAGGGTTCTCTCCAATCGGGCTCGTTTTGGATGATCGAAGCTTCTTCCGCAGGTCTGCTCTTCTGTTCCGCGCTTTCCTCTTCTGGTAGAGAGACTGGAGGTAGAATTTGCCGGCTCCTGACTGTGATCTGAATTTCTTCCATGTCAGGATCAGCCAGCTCCTTGGCTAAGCGAGCGAGTATGTCAGCCTTTCCGTTCAACGCTCTAGGGACTCTCATTAGTTCAATGTGAGTGAACCGTTTCATGAGTTCCACCACTCGGCCTCTATACCGAGCTAATTCGGGTTTGTATATCTTATAATTGCCGCTTACTTGGGTGACGACAAGCTGGGAGTCACCGTAAACCCGTAGCCAAAGGATTTCCATTTCTATGGCGAGCTCCAAACCAGCTATCAGAGCTTCATACTCGGCCTCATTGTTTGTGCGAGGCTCGGTGAGAGCAAAAGAACGCCGTAGGGTTCCCATTGATGGCGTGATGAACACCAATCCTATCCCTGGTTTTATCTCCGGGACACTTGATTTACTGGAGGTCCTTATTGATGAGGCTCCATCGAAGTAGAGCTCCCAACATGGCCCATCTTCCTCGAGGTGCAGCACTTGTTCGTCGGGTAACTCATAATTTAGCGGCGACCCTTCTGGTATAGGACGAGCGGCAAGGAAGTCTGCAAGAGCTTACCCTTTTACTGCTTTCTGAGGAGTATAAACTATATCAAACTCAAGTAACATGACGGCCCATCTTGCCATTCTGCCGGCTAGGCTTGCTTTGGTTATCAAGTGTTTGAGCGGGTCGACCTTGGAGATCAGCATAACCCGATGAGCGAGCAAATAGTGCCTCAGCTTCTTCACAGCAAATATTAGAGCCAGGCAATGCTTTTCGATTGGGGAATAGTTATGTTCCGCCCCGACTAGAGTTCGACTGAGATAGTAGAGGGCATTTTCCTTTTCCTCCTCGTTATTCTGGGCGAGGAGCGCACCGAGTGACTCATCTAGCGCGGCAGTGTAGAGAATCAACGGTTTATTTGGAATGGGAGCGGCCAGCACTGGAGGGTGCAACAAGTATTGTTTGATGCTTTCGAACGCTGCTTGACATTCGGCATCCCAGATAAAAGGAGCTCCTTTCTTCGTGAGCTTTGAGAAAGGCCTACATCTCCCCGATAAATTTGAGATAAACCTCCGTATATAAGCAAGCTTGCCTTGAAAAGATCTTAGCTGCGTCAGACTCTTCGGAGGGGGCATCTCCATGATGGCTTTTATCTTTGATGGGTCAACTTCGATCCCTCGATGTCGGACTATGAAGCCCAGGAATTTTCCCGATGACACGCCAAAAGCACATTTCAGAGGATTCATATTCAGATCGTATTCCCTCAGTCTGGTGAGAATGGTCCTGAGATCTTGGATATGATCGGCCTTGGCTTTAGTCTTGACGACCAAATCATCAACATAGCATTTGACGACTTTATGGATTAGGTCATCAAAGATATTAGTCATTGCCCTTTGATATGTAGCACCTGCGTTCTTCATTCCGAATAGCATTACCTTGTAGCAATATATTCCGATCGGGGTTCGAAATGCTGTGTGTTTCTCATCCTCGAGCGACATCTTGATCTGATTGTATCCAGACGAGCCATCCATAAAGGTGAACAACTCGTAATTTGAGGTGTCATCGACCGTCATTTCCATGACCGGTAGCGGAAAGTCGTCTTTAGGACATGCCTTGTTGAGGTCCCTGAAATCGACACAAACTCGGATCTGCCCATTTTTCTTCTTCGCTGGGACTATGCATGTGATCCAGTCCGCATATTTTTCTTCCCTGATGAAGCCGACATCGATGAGCTTCTTAGTTTCCTCGATGACCTTTTCTTCTAGTTCCCTTCTCATTCTGCGAGGAGCTTGTTTGACTGGCTTAGTATCAAGAGATATAGCCAACTTATGTACGGTCACTTCAGGGGAAAGGCCAGGCATTTCTTTTTATGTCCACGCGAAGCAGTTGATGAACTCATGCAGCAGGGCAATTATCTGCGCTTTCATTTCCTCTGACAAGAGCGAGCTGATATAGGTCGGCCTTGGATTATCGGGCGTTCCTAAGTCAATCTCGGTTAGCTCGTCAAAGGTTGCTTGTCCGCCATCTTCGAGCTCTTGAGTAGCTTCTTCTGGCTCGGCTCTCGTCATCATCATTTGATCTTTCGCTGGCCTCACCAACATGGATCATGTAGCACGCTTTGGAATCAGGTTGAATGTAGCCTATGCCCCGTCTATCTGGAATTCGTCCATCGATGAGTGCTCGGACCTGGGGCGGATACCATAGCCCTTCGTAAAACTTTGCTTCGAACTCCGTTTGATATAACCGTCATCCGCACTTCTTAATGTATTCCCGCATCTCAGGCGCATAGTATCTGGGATTGAGGACGACTCTTATGCCTCTCTCATACGGAAGGCACGCGACAGAAAGATCGTCCGGCTGCACAACGGGGTTTGACCTGTAAAACAGGATGCCCTACTGTCCATTTTTCCTCCCGGGCACATAGAAAGTTTTCAGCTGGTCCACGGTAGAGACTGATAATGCGTCGAGCTCTTTGCACATCTGTTCCGGCACCTTTGTGATGGCCAGGGACCCTTCTGCGACTTCGAAGGTCTCTCGTAGTTTCGCTTGCTGCATGGGGGGCCAATCTGCACAGCTGTTGCACGGAAGGTCCTCTTCTTCTGACTCTTCAGTGTCACTGCCAAGATGAGGGCAGACTTTGCTGCTAGATGGGCCTTCAGTAACAGATTCGTCCGTATCGCTGCCGAAATTGAGGCGAGTTTTACGGAAGGACGGGCTTCCAGCGTCGGACTCATCATTGTCGCTGCCGAAATGCGGGCGCACTTGGGTATTTTTGCTTTTGAAAGTGACAGCCGGCGCAGATTTGCTTTTAAGTCTTGGGGCTAGTCTATCCTCAGTCAGTTGTGGCTTAGCATTTTGGTGGTTCATAAAATACCGAGAATCTTCATATCGGACTTCATGCACACCGAACGGCTGGATATCTCCGTCAATGCGTCTTTCTTCGCCATTTTTAGTATACTTCATGCATTGATGGAGAGTTGACGGAATGATGCCGTAATCGTGGAGCCACGGCCGCCCCAAAAGAATCTTATAAGACGTGTCTACGTCGATCACGTATATCTTTGCTTCAGTTTGCAGATCCCCGACTTTGATTGGCAAAGCTATAGACCCCAGAACTTGCTGGCAATTTTGGTTGAAGGCTTGAATGACAATCCTTTCCCTTGACTGGTGTCGGACGTCCAATGACAAACTCTTCAGAGTTCGCAAGTTCATGATGTTCACTGAGGACCCCGGATCAATCAATATGCGATTAATTTGATCTCCGTCGCTGTACCCGGTCACGTAAAGCGGCCGATTATGCTCAGCCGTTCCCAGTAGCAAGTCTTCATCCTTAAATATGACTGCGGCGGCATGCAAAGCGTGCCGGGCTTCTTTCATATTAATTTCCGCAAAGTGACCCTGATACCGCTCGGGGTTTTGTAGAGCGTGAATGAGAACATCTCTAAGCTCCTTAGATAGGACCAAGGCGTCGTAGATGCTCAGGAGAGACGGAAGCTTCCGGAGATGTGCCAAGACATTATAGTCCACCGAGGTGGCACTTATGTTTTCATCAGCCGGTTCTCTGCCATCTTCTTCATTAGCGACTTGTTTTTCCTTCCCTTTTGGGACGTTGCCCTGATTTTGCGGTAGAGCCCTGCCGCTTCTGAGCTGGATTTGATTGGCCTTTGTGGTGAGCTCCTTGTCCTCTTCGGGAAAACAGAGCTCATCGTCGGAGTCGCTGCCAAGATGGATGGCGTAACAGGTCACTACTGGGATCTCTTCATTAGAGTGTTCTTCTAACTCCAGAATTTCAGCCGCTTGTACAGGGAAGAACTCTTTCAATTGAATCAATGTTCTTTCCTTTTGTTCATATTCTTCGAGGGAATCGATATATTTTTGAATGGTCGATCTCCCTGCAGACTCTTTTTCGCGCCGAGCTGCACTTTTCTTCTTCTTGAGCTTCTTGGATTTTGAGCCTGATGGAGCCGCATTGGCAGCTGGACTGGTAGGCTTCTTCTGCCCTTCCCATTCCATCCTGGGTTCTTTCCGAAGTAGCTTTATCATCTTCTTCGTCTTATTAGATATGTGCGTACTCCACGGAGGCCGCGATGAGTCCGTTTCATTTCTCAGGGAAGCGGGTTCAGCTGTCTTCTCCCAGAAGGCTTCAGTTTCTGTCTGTATAAAGTTGGTGGTTGCAACTTGATTGTTCACCAACACACTTTTGGACAGCTCGATCTCTCCAGCCTTGTACTGCTTCTCGACCCAGTCTTTGAAGATATAGCAATCCTCGATCGCATGGCTCACTACTCGGTGGTACGGGGAATACAGAGGATTGTCGGTCATTTTTGCTTCTTGGGGTCTTTTCGACTCCGGCAATTGTAGGCCATTGTTCAAGGCATCTTTAAATATCTTGCGGACCTTGTTCCTTCTGAAAGAGTAAACCTTGTTCTTTTTCTCCTCTAGGGAAGGCCCATCTCCTCCCAGCAATGGCTTTCGAGACCGGTTAGTTTTGGATTCGCCCGCCCTTCGCTTTTCTTCATTGTCGGAGGCATTGAAGACATTGGTACTGCTGGAACTCCCGCTTCTACGGTTGTCTTCCCGCTTGCTTTTCCAAGTTTTCTCTCTCTGAGAATCCGGCGGGGACTCTTGCTTCGAGCGTTCCAGCATTTGGACTTTCTTGGTTAACTCCTGAAATGTCTTGAGGCCCGCCGTACACAAGAATGAGACCATCCAATTGCTGAGGTTCCCAATGAGAAGGCTGACGGACTGGTCCTGCTCCAGCGGCGGTTCGCACTTGACTGTGAGATTACGCCATCGAGCGATAAAGTCGGTGTTGCTTTCATTCATCCCCGGCTTGGTCCTCACAAGGTCGGCAATGGAGATTTTATCACTGACGCTCATGAACCTTTGCCGGAACAGAGACTCCATTTGGGCAAAGGTAATGACGGACCCGTCTGGTATGCTCGCGTGCCAGTCAAAAGCGACACCGGTCAGGCTGTTGACAAACTGACGAAGAAGGAGCGCGTCATTGCCCCCTGTATTTCCGCACGATGCTTTGAAGTGGGCGACGTGCTGATTTGCATTCCCCGTTTCATCAAATCTTCCGAACTTAGGAATGACGTAGCCGCTTGGGAACTCAATCAGATCGTACTGCGCGGGGTATGGCCGCCCACTACTGCTGATTTCTTTCTGAGCTTCAGCTTCGGCCACCAATGTTTTAACCTTGCTGGTGACCAAATCCATTATCCGATCCTGTGTTAGCGGGATAGTGCTATCTGGGGCCAAGGCGTCCCCAGAAGCAGAGTGTGGCCGGATTTCATGTGGCTCGACCAGTCTTGGACCCGAAGGAACAGGCATTGGCTGCCTCGGATTGTCATCACCCGGCTGATTAGTAGCGGCTTGTGCTTGATTGGGAGGCGCTCGAGCAATTTGAGCCGTAAGCTGCATCACCACATTCGTTAAGTCGTCAATCTTCGAATAGAGCTTGGCCATCTCTTTATCTTTTCTCCTGAGCTATTTTCGAAGCTCTTGAAGCAGCTCTTGCTCCGCAGTCCTGGGGCGGAAAGTCGGCTCTTCCTCGCTGTCCGAGCTTGACTCTGCATGGACCGAGGGGTCTTTCTGCCTATCATCCTCATCGAGAGGGTTTTCTTCATCCAACGGGGGCGGCTGTTCTTGAGCAGCGGCAACCACATTCAGGCAAGATTGGGCTTGGGATGTGGTGGCCCCATCCTTGCTTTTGCTGCGAAGGTTGTCGCTGGGGCGCCCGCCCTCCATATAGACCGTATGGATGATATATCCGGCCATCTTTCTATCATTGGCAGCTGATTTCATGGATCGCTGTCTTGACCCCCTTGTTTCGGTAGCTGGTAGTCGATTGAAGGCGGCTGGCCTAACCAAGTTCTTGAATGGTGCTGGCGCTTCTTTTCTGGGTTTGCCCCGCTGCTTTCGTGCAGCATAGAGTGCTTGATAGACTCTTGAAGAGATAGTGTCATACTTTTTCTGTTGGGGCCGGGACACGTCTCTTTGTGGCACTGTTCGGACCGCTGTCTTCTTGATTCTGGCGGTCATGGCGTTTTTCTGAACCCACTTCAGAGGCTCGAAGGAATTGCTGATTCTTATGTCCGACTCAGCCGTCATCGCGGGGAAACCCTGCACTTGGAACTTCACACGATTCCATTTGTCCGAAGCCTTGGCCCTCTTGTTGGCTCAATACCTGAGCCGCTTCTGTCTTAACTTTTCTGTTCTAAGCACCTGGCAGACTTCGGCTCTTTGGGAAGACGCCGCAGACTGGTCGATGGAGGGCCTTGGAGATACGCTCGATTGTACATTTGTTGGAGTCATCGCCTGAGCTCGTCGGCAACATTTGATGTTTCCCTTTGTACCGAAGTTCTTACCCTTCGCTGGAGCGCCAGGGAATCGTTCAGACACCATCTTAAGTTTAGGTTGTGGTGCCTTAGCAATCACAACATTCGGCCTCTTGCCCCTTGGGACCGGTTTGGCCACCTGTTCCGCCGGGATTTCCACCAGATGAGCGCTTCCGGCAGGGTAGATGATGACGGAGCCAAACTGGCGGGGCGGTTCCTCCCACTGTCGACTGAGGCTTGCGGGGAGAACCACACGAGCGTTAACCTTGACCACGTATGGAATCGGGGTCACGTTGGGAGCTGAATTCGTCTGGGGAGACATTGTCGTCGAAGGTTGATTGCTGCACAGAAAAAAAAAACATCATTTCAGTATAGACAATCGATATGTATATTGATTGAGTTCGCATGAACGTTTAACCCGAAATATGGGAGGAGAGAAGTGTCCCACCAGGCGTGCCAGAATCTGTAGGGTGTTTTTCGTCACCCCATTGAGATGGGAATATGCGCGCTTGTCAGGCGTACTACAGATTCCCCCTGCCTAGGGTAGGTCGGGGTTTAATGATTGTGGGGATCCGAATCTCCGGCAGCCGCGGACTAAGCTGCCGTTAATTACCCCTCGCCTTTGGAGCGAGGGAACCTCCGATTGACGGGTTAAACTGGTCATGCGAACTCAATGTGCAGTGTGCGTGTGATGTGTTTTGAAAGGGGGGTTTGGATATATCGGGAGCCACGCAGAGTTTTTAAAAGGGACAGTGTCGTGGAGTATGTGTATGTGTACATATGTATACATATGTATATATATACATGTATATATAAATAAAGGGGAAAAAGACATCCAAAGGATTCGTGGGGCCAGCGCCTAGGCGCTTGAGCGCAAGCGTGCCACGTGTCGGCACGTGGGCGCTTTGCGCTCGAGCGCAGAGTGCTGGAGCGCAACGCGCCACGTGTCGGCACGTGGGCGCTTTGTGCTCGGACGCTGGGCGCTTGAGCGCAAGCGTGTCACGTGTCGGCACGTGGCGCTTTGCGCTCGAGCGCAGAGTGCTGGAGCGCAACGCGCCACGTGTCGGCACGTGGGCACTTTGCGCTCACACGCTGCGCGCTTGGGTGTAAGCGCGCCACGTGTCGGCACGTGGGTGACTTGCGCTCGAGCGCTTGCGCTTGAGCGCAATAGCGCCACGTGTCGACACGGGGGCGACTTGCGCTCGAGTGCTTGCGCTGGAGCGCAATCGCGCCACGTGTCGGCACCGGGGTGACTTGCGCTCGAGCGCTTGCTCTTGAGCACAAGAGCGTCACGTATCGGCACGGGGGAGACTTGCGCTCGAGCGCTTGCGTTTGAGCGTAAGCGTGCCACGTGTCGGCACGTGGGCGCTTTGCGCTTGAGCGCAAGCGCGCCATGTGTCGGCACGCGGGCGCTCTGCGCTTGAGCGCCGGCGAGAAAAAGAGACTTTTAGCCTAAAAAAAATTTCTCGGAAGAGAAATCAGAGAGGAGTTGGACTCCTGAGTGTGTTTTTGGGGTTAATGGAAGCGGTTCTTCTTCTTCCTCCTCTGTTAGCTGGATCTTGAAGATCAAGAGATGTGAGATCTCAAAATCTCTCCTTTTTGAGATCTGATGACAGATCCAAGTTCCCCTTTGTGGGTTTCGGGCTGAAAAACTATTTTGTTTTTGAAAAGGAAGAGTAGAACTCTTGATTTAATTCAAAAGAAAGAAGATGGTTTTGGAACCTTGAAGAAGGAAGAAAGATCTCAGATCTGAAACTTTTTTTTTGGAGAGAGAAAAAGTTGTTGAGATATTTCATTATCTTTGCCTTTATAGGCCATACACTTTACACATAACCCCTTGGGCTTCACAAAATGGCATTTTGCCTATCCCATGGCTCATGTGCGATTTCTTTTTGCACATAAACCATGGGCTTTACAAAAATTTGGCTTTATGCATATTTTTCTTACATTTACCCATGAAATAAAATAAAAGAAATACAACAAAATTGTTTATTACAAAATTTTTATCTTGGCGTGGGGGGAGGCCGACCGCTTCATGTTCGGGCTTGACCTGGGCATGGGCCCATTGGATCTGGGCTTGGGCCCACTTGGCTTGGGGTTGACATTAATTTTGACTTGGTCAACTGGGGTGTAAATTTTTACCCCAACAGACCTAGTCAAGGTCATAAACCGTTAGGGGCAAAAACCACAACGGGAGTTTCTATAGAAACTGAAAATTGCAGATTTAGTATACCTTCTGGAGTGTGGTGACTAGAGTAGATTCCATCTAGGTCATCGCACAATGATAGTTGGATCCCGATCCCACTGATGAGTTGGATTACTCCCGGGAGAATATTTCACTTAACAATCAATGCTATAAACCGTGTTGGTGTCTAGAACGGTGTTAGCGGGGCTACGCCTCCAGGGAAAAGAGGTTATTTAATTAAGGAACTTCGCGAAAGCGTTGGAAAACCTCCCTCGAAGTACCAACACCAGCCTGGCTGAAAGGTTAAGCAAGTATTGTGACGTGCGATTAATCCTGACTAGTTCTTCTTTTAGGGTTTGAAGAAGAATTTGAGGAAACAGTGGGAGCCATCCTGGTTAGATAAATCAATAAACCAATCTAATCTTGCAAGAGCGCACGCTGAGTGTTTCTTTTCTCTCTCTCTCCAGGTAGCAACCATTTAACGCCCTAATCAAGATAATAAAATGTATCGCTTGACCGATCCGAATTCTTATTCAGGGCCGGGAAACGTTGGTTCGGCTCTAACTTACGATAACAGTCATAAGTATGAGAAAGGGAAAGAGGATTGTATGGATTCTAAGGATACCCAGTTGAAAAAGAAGAATACTTTTGCATCTACTTCAGGTGTTCTTGTAATTGAGAACTGTTTTACGGTCAGCCCAACCTCCTGGGTACTTGATACCGGATCAGGATCTCATATCTGTAATCAATTGCAGGGACTGAGAAAAAGTAGGAAAGTTGTACCTGGTGATATGTCTCTTAGGGTAGCGAACGGAGCACAAGTTAATGCTGCAGCCGTCGGTGAATATCACCTAGTGTTGCCAAACGGCAATACTATGATTTTGAACGATTGCTACTATGTACCTTCCATGGTTTGCAACATCATATCAGTTTCTTTACTCGATAAAGATGGATATAACTTTGTTCTTGATAGAAATATCATGAACATCTACCTTCATAAGGTACTGGTTGCAGAAGGTACACGGTGTAATGGTATCTACGGTCTAAATCAGAATACAGTTCTAAATGTACAAAACACACGCAAGAAGAAGAATTCAGATACGAATGAATCCTACTTGTGGCATTGTAGACTTGGTCATATCGGAGAGAAAAGACTAAGTAAGTTGCATAAAGATGGACTCTTGAATACGTTTGAGTTTTCATCTTATGAAACTTGTCAGTCTTGTCTCAAAGGAAATATGACCAAATCTCCGTTCACCGGACATGGAGAAAGGGCAGCAGAGCTCTTGGGACTCATACACAGTGATGTATGTGGTCCGATGTCTATACATGCAAGGGGTGGGTTCTCGTACTTCATCACATTCACTGACGATCTCTCTAGGTTCGGATATGTGTATCTGATGAAACACAAATCTGAAGCTTTTGAGAAATTCAAGGAATTCAGAAACGAAATAGAGAACCAGACTGGAAAAAGTATCAAGATCCTCCAATCGGATAGAGGAGTGGAGTACTTAAGCATGGAATTCCTAGATTGCTTAAAAAGAGAATGGTATTCTCTCTCAGCTTACTCCTCCTTATACACCACAGCACAACGGTGTATCGGAATGGAGGAATCGTACCCTATTGGATATGGTTCGCTCCATGATGAGTAGTGCCAGAGTTGCCTCTTTCATTTTGGGGACATACGCTTTTAACAGCAACATACCTATTGAATGATGTTCCGTCTAAATCAGTGCCTAAGACTCCATTCGAGATATGGAATGGCAAAATGCCATATCTTAAAAGATTTAAGATATGGGGTTGTCCGGCTTATGTTAAAAAGCATAAACCAGATAAACTGGAGGCACGGTCAGTTTTATGTAAGTTTGTGGGATATCCAAAGAATGGTTATGGATATCTGTTCTACCACACCGAGGAACAGAAGGTGTTTGTTGCTCAGCATGCCGTTTTCTTATAAACGGAGTTTCTTGCAAAAGAAATTAGTGGGAGCACGGTAGAATTGGAAGAAATTCAGCGACCACAAACTGAAACTGAAGATTTGACAGAACCTCAGGATTCAATAATCCCAGAAGATCCTCAGCCACTCCGCAGATCTGGTAGGATTTCTCATCCGCCCGAGAGATACTACGGTTTTCTCTTAGACGGGGATCGAGAGGATTGCATCTTGGAAGAAGATGACCCTACCAGTTTTAGGCAGGCCATTATCAGTAGGGACTCTGATAAGTGTCTGGAAGCTATGCAATCCGAAATGGAGTCCATGTACACCAGTAAAGTATGGACCTTGGATATTGCTCCACCTGGGGCAAAACCCATTGGATGCAAATGGATCTACAAAAGGAAACTTGGTGTAGATGGGCAGGTGGAAACCTATAAGGCTAGACTCGTTGCAAAGGGTTCTCGTCAAAGACCTTGTGTGGACTATGACGAAACTTTTTCTCCAGTGGCTATGCTCAAATCCATTCGGATCCTACTTGCCATCGCTGCCTTCCATGACTATGAAATCTGGCAGATGGACGTAAAAACGGCTTTTCTAAACGGCTGTTTGGAAGAGTGCATTTACATGGATCAGCCAGAAGGTTTCATGGACAGTGGGAGCAGCGGGAAGGTGTGCAAATTGCTTAAATCCATTTATGGATTAAAGCAGGCATCGCGGAGCTGGAACATCTGTTTTGATGATGCAATCAAGGAATTTGATTTCATCAAGAACGAAGATGAACCTTGTGTCTATAAGAAGATTGTAGGACGAACTGTCGTGTTCCTATTCTTGTACGTGGACGACATTCTTTTGATAGGAAATGACATTCCTATGCTACAATCGGTCAAGCTATTTTTTTCACAACGGTTCTCCATGAAGGACCTGGGTGATGCCTCGTACATTCTGGGAATCAAGATCTACAGAGATAGATCCAAGATACCACTGGGACTTTCGCAGTCCAGGTACATAGAGATCGTACTAATGAGATTTAGTATGGAAGATTCCAAGCGCGGTAACATACCCGCATTGCACGGAATCACCCTCTCCAAGAAGATGTCTCCTAAGACTGACGAGGAGAGGGTTCGCATGAGCACTATACCCTACGCTTCGGCGGTAGGATCTATAATGTATGTGATGCTATGTACAAGACCAGATGTAGCTTACGCGCTGAGCGTGGTGAGCCGGTATCAGTCAGACCCAGGTGAGGACCATTGGACGGCAGTGAAGAACATTCTCAAGTACCAGAGAAGGACTAAGAAGATGTTCCTGGTTTATGGTAATGGAGACCTCAGGGTCGAGTCCTTTACCGATTCAAGCTTCCAGAGTGACAAAGATGACAGCAAGTCTGTCTCGGGTTTTGTGTTTACCCTCAACGGAGGGGCGGTGTGTTGGAGGAGTTCCAAACAGGATACCGTCGCAGACTCGACGATGGATGCTGAATACATTGCTGCAAGCGATGCCACAAAAGAGGCGGTCTGGATGAAGAAGTTCATTAGTGAACTTCAGGTGGTTCCGTCCATTGTTGACCCAATACCTTTGTATTGCGATAACAATGGGGCTATAGCTTTAGCGAAGGAACCAAGGTCCCATCAAAAATCCAGACACATCTTGAGGCGGTATCACCTGATCAGGGAGATCATTGATCGCCAGGAGATCGAGGTACGGAGAGTGGACACAAAAGACAACACGGCGGATCCATTCACAAAGGCCCTCCCTCAAACACAGTTCGAGTGACTTTTTGAGCTATTGGGTATGCGGTACGCCAGCAGCTGGCTTTAGTGCAGACGTTGGGTATGCGATACACCAATTACTGGCCTTTAGTGCAAGTGGGAGATTGTTAGATATGTATGCCCTAGAGGCCATTATTGTATAGTACAAGTTTGTATAATACATTTTGGAGGCTTGGGATATATATATATATATATATATACGGGTTTACGACAGTCTTGCTCGATATAGTAGTATGCTACTTGGTTTGTTTCTATCTTAATATGTGTATATGTTTCTTTTAACATATCGCTGAAAACATATTGGTAGAGCCCTTAGGATTTTTGCTTGACTACCGGCGTTGTGATGGTGATCACACTAGTGGGGGATGGTAGTCTATAAGCACATCCTTATTTTGGTCCCTAGTCGTAGGATTATCGAGACAGGGCGTCGATACTCCAGAGTAGACTGGTGCATACGCTTCTCTTCCCAGCAGGGGAGATGGTCTGTCCCACAGCCATCAGTACGTCGTACTGGAGATGGTATGCAGGTGCTCGTTAGGCTACGAGTACACTGGACAGGACTCGTCGGGAACTGTTGGTTGATATTATACCTATCGTCCGTTAACAGTTCCCAGGTGACATGAGTACAACTTAGTCCGCTGACTTGACACTGTCACTTCGCCTCGAATGTGTTCCCACTATTCTTAGATTACTACCCTACCACGGCTCTACTGAATCGTGCAAACAGGTAGTAGTTGGATGCAGTCCCGAAGCACTTGGAGGCAGTGACGGTTAGACAGGATTCGTCTCTCCTAGTATTGGGAGTTGATATCGCGCTGTGTCTAGGAGAGCCATTACGTATTGTCGTCCCTGTCCAGGGCAAGCGAGAATTGCTGGTAGGTTTTCCAGTAGATTCTCAGGGTGTTTTGGGCTACACTCCGACACGACTTGTACCGCTATTAGGGAACTGACGTTTACCGCCCCTAGGCCCGCTATGCGATATTCTCAGACGAACAGACCGGACTGTACGGAGATTGTCACATTCAGGGTCAGTAGGAGTTCGATGGGTTCACCTCATCAGTCTTCTTATCGGCATCTACCTGGGGACCGTTACGTACAGCTAGTACCACTTGCGGCCTGTGGTTAAACCCACTGCCAGCGTAGTGTCGAGCCTTTAGAGTCCCACACAAAGGGTAACTCTCCTTTGGGCAAAACAGAGTAGAGGTCGCATGGTTTTGCGATGGGGTTCGTTCACATTCGCGCACTTGTGCACGTTTGGTGTCCGGACAGTAGTTACTAGTGGGCTTTGGTTTAACCCAGATCCTAGTAATTATTTTGGAATTAGTTTTGTCTCAGTGTATTCGTGTTCCTTGGAGCACGGATGCGGGTGTGTATGCACAGTTGACAGAGGCAGGCAGAGGATTCTCATTAGGGTTGTTGACCATTTGGCTTTGGTTGACTTGTTGACCGTTGACTTTTCTCTAAACCCTGATGAGAATATGATATATGACTAATAATATTAATTAAGTATTATTGTGCCATGGTTGAGTTGAAAGTTTGACTTTTGTTGACTTGTTGACTTTTTTGACCGGTTGACCATTTTGGACTTGTTGACCATCATCATTTCATGGCTATCATTTCATGGGTATGACTTTTGCTTGCTTGTTGTTTACAAAATGAAATAATTGCATGAAATGATAATGGTCATTGAAACTAACGATCACCATACGTAATTATTATTATTATTATTATCATTATTCTCACTTTTGTGAAGATGGTTGCATTATGAGAGCTCATTCTATCATCTTCTTTCTCTCTCATGAAAAAAGCTCTCCCTCTTCCTCTCTCAAGGTTCAAGTGTTTCATGAGTTGGAAATCATGAACCTTTGAGACAAAACCACCATCACTCTTCTCTACTCAATCTAAGGTATTAGGTTTAGCAAACCAAACACCTTAGTCATCTTTAGGTTGAGATTGGAGCTCAATTTCGAGACCCTCGGGTGGATCCATTTATGGAAAAGAGGAGACGACAAGGGGGATCCGTTCAAGCAACTACAAGGAGCAAGCAAGAGAAAGAACCACAACAAGAAGAGAAGGAGTTCAAGACCAAGGTATAACCATTCTACATAGTAGTTAGAACTTGTAAAATATTTGTTAGTTCTTGTTTAGCAACGATCCTTCTTATATGGTCCATGTTACCTAGTCAGGAAAAATTTTCGTTTTACCTATTCCGCCTCCCCGAAAAGACCGGGGTGGGTAACGTGGACCTAACATAATACTCCTTACCCAATCATCAACTGATATAGGTAAATGTCATTTAAATAATTTCAAAAAGTCATATCTCACTTTATAAAATAAACAAACAGATATATCAGTTTGAAATTGGTGCATAACAACGGATATTCAAAACCAAATATTTGCCATCAGGAAAAAACCCTAGGCGATTTTCTCAAATATCACCAATTACAATGAATTCCGATATAATGAGGATGATCATCTAATTCCCAATAACTCACTCCCACTCATCATCTGTAAACCCATACAGATATAAGAAACAAATCTTGTAAATACATACCCTGGAGCAGGGATCTAATTGGGAAATCAGTTTTCCATTGAAAACGGACAGTGAAACTGAAACATGAAAATGTTTCGAAGGGGTATCCGGGTATTCCTAGTAATTCCTCTTCAATTATCCGATTCATAACTATAACTGTATATTTCCTTGCCATCTCTCCAAATCCCTTTATTTGTCTTTACTCATTACCTTCTGTACACCACCCTTAGGCTAAATGGTTTTCTTCCTTTCCTACCGTTCGGCACCAGCCTATGGTTTGGAAGAAGACTATCTAATAAGCGTAATAGGTGTACTCTCCTATTCCTAGGAGTACTCGCAACCTGAGAGAAGGTAAAGATAAAATACAACTGAATAATCCTTATTCTATTTCTCCTGAACCAGAATCCATCCTCGAACTGGAACAAGTTCCTTTGAGTACGATGGATTATCCAATAACTGTGGATCTTCGTAGTGATACGGGGTATTCTGGAGAAATTCAAAGGTGAAGTAGGAGTGGCGATGAAATACGTGGTTTGGTCGTGAATGATAGCAGTCACAATTTACTTTGACCTCTTTCTAATCCCTTTATTTGTCTTTACTTATTACATTTTGTACACCACACTTAGGCTAATTGATTTTCTTCCTTCCCTACCGTTCGGCACCAGTCTATGGTTTAGAAGAAGACTATCCAATAAGCGTAATAGGTGTGCCCTCTCCTAATCCTAGGAGCCCTCATAACCTGAGAGAAGGTAAAATTAAAAGACAACTGAAAAGTCCTATTCAATTTCTTCAGAACCGAAAACCATCCTCGAATCTGAAACAAGATTCTTCGAGTTCGTATGTAACTATACGACGGTCATATCCAATAAATTTGGATCTTCGTAGTGATACGGAATGTTCCGGAGAAAAGCAAAGGGTAAAAGTAGGAGTGGCAATGAAGTATGCAACTCTGACAATCCAAAAGCCAGTGTTTTAAGAAGGTTCGGTTAACTTGGTTTATGAGTTCTAGTCTAGGGTCGGGACATGGTCCCTGCCAAAGAGAGAGAGAAAAGAAACACTCCGCGTGCACTCTAACCTTGATCAGAATGGTCAATCACTTTATCTAATCAGGATGTCTCCCACTGTATCCTCAAATTCTCCTCCAAACCTGAAAGAAGAATTAGTCGGGATCATGTAAAAATCATCCGAGGAGTAAACCAACTCATCAGTGGGAATCGGGATCCAACTATCATCGCATGATAACCTGATGGAATCCACTCAAGTTATCACACTCCAGAAGGTATGCGCATGCCTGGCAAGTTTCCTGTGTGATTGAAACTCCCGATATGATTTCTACCCCATGCTCTTATGACCTTGACGAAGGCTAACATATCATAAGTCACATGTCAAGTTCTACCCGTCATTGTCCAGGTTAATTTGAACCCACCCGTACATACCCTTGACGAAGGCCAAAATAGTAGTACGAATGTCCCAAACCAACGCATCTATCTATGCAACAGAAAAGTAACAAATAGCTACCATACACTATGCCTTGACGAAGGCCAACATACATAGCATGAATACTAAGTGCTACCTGTCTGAAATGACGGAGAGCTACGAATGGTTTTTGGTGAAAAACCTTTAACGTAATGAACTTGATATTGTTGAAGGAACCAGATAGCTTTTTACAAATATATAGTAGCGAAAACCATTGCTAAAGAGGTCACTCCCGGTGAAGGGATCTCGGCTCTTTCCTCGTCGAATGAGGTGCAGGGTATTCCCACCGAATACCTCGATGCAAAGAAAAAAGTAATCGACTATAGTGAAGTTATTACTCTGACGCAAACTTTTGCCCAAGAGATCTCTCCCGGTGAGGGGATCTCGGCTCTTACCTCGTCGAATGAGGTGCTGGATATTCATAACCGAATACCGCTGTGCAAAACAAAAGAAAATGCCCTTGTAATAACAGCTTTTGAAAATTTGTTCCAACAACATCGAATAGGTCTGTTTTCCTTGCATTGATCTGAATCAACGCAGTCCCATCAATTAATCACACCAGAAAAGAACGAAAATATGATGTATGTATATGCCATCCGCATTCGCCACTGGGTCCCGTCATCACCCGTTAGGTTACTTAACTAACGACAGATCGGGGACTGGACTAGCGCGGGTGTAAAATATATACAGCATCTACTAGTATATATATAAAAATATATAATAATCGCCCCAGGTGTGATAAATACAACATCACAGATAAGCAATAAGTATCACAGAACAATACAGATAATCTGGGAGCCTCGGGTTTCCTTTGAGCCACAAGTGAAACCCGACGTTTCCTTGGTCGTGTGGATAGCCTGTGCAATGAAAACCTAGACCCCTACGATTGCGGCATGTTACCCGCCAAAACCAGAAGCGAGGCAGCCCCCTTTATCAAAGTGAATCGGCCACCCGGCACTTCACGGAATCCGGTAACTTGAGCACCCCTCCTTGGGTCAACCTGTACCCTCTACGAGTGCGGCGAATAGCCCGCCAATTCTAGAGTGAGGCCCCCTCCTTCTCAATACCATAAGATGCGTACCCATTGCCTTCCAGAACCCGGCTATCCGTGCACTCCATCGCGGAGTAATCCTAGTATAGAAAAGAAAATATATACAACGGTGACATCGAACTCAACCCGGTCGTGCCCCAAAAGAATAATATACAAACAAGCAGTGACGGCAGTCCACATGTCGGACGCTCGCCCCGTGATATCAAATGTATAAATAAAACTAAACTATACCATCATTGAATCCAAGCTATCCACCACGACAAATCCGCAACAACACAGCACAACACAGAACATCAACGTGAATGTCACGTTCGCAAACCCGTCTAAAAGAACTATAGTAAATAGGCAAGTTGTACCGCTCTAATGACATTCACGGTCGCAAATAGTAATGTAAGTACTGTAAACTTTAAACGATGTTAGAAATATCGACTTCGAAATAACCCCGAATAGACCCAAAACAACTAGATAAGACTATATCCAAACTGGGCTAAACAAGAAACACCACTAAACCAATATTCTAGAGACTAGACCATACCCAAAATACGAAGCCCAAACACTTTAATCTGGCCATCCAGCTCGGTTTTTATGGCATTATGCTCGGTTCATTTCAGGTGGAATTGGCTCGTTTTTGGGGTGCGGGCTAGTGGTCACCTAAGTAGTCTTCTGCAGTTGCTAAAATATTTTTAGAAGACTCGGAAAATTTTGACAGAAACTGGAATACATCGAGTGATGTTTCGGGGCTGTTTCGGTTTTGATACTTTAACATCGTCCAAACCAACTAGTATATGGTTAATGAGTTGGCTTTGATACTATGTAAGGCTACGCCAGCGCCCCGGCCATCAATCCTTGGCCAAACGCAGAACAAAAACTTTTAAAACTCGGTGCTAACGGAACCCTAAAGGACGGATCGTACCATTAAGCCTATACTAGTTCTATATAGAGGAGTTTAAGAGATTATACCGATCGATCTGTGTTCTTCGGTCTTCAATCTCTGTCCTTAGCTCGTCGCGGCTGCCTCGAACAAGTTCGTTCTCCGGTCTCCCTCGTCGAAGACGATCCACGTCGAGGATTAGTAATACGGGCTCCTGCTTCAAAACCGAAGCAACTCGGGCATCCAGTTAGCTAGCCTAGATACCCAAGATGAAGTAGAGAGAGTGTGTGAATACTTTGTCTCAATACATGATTGTAACGAATTCTTGATGTGTAAATCAAATCAAATGATCCCCGGCAACGGCGCCATTTGATTGATAAGAGTTTCTCGTTGTGTCGGTATGAAAATTGAATAAAATTCACAATCAAAGAATTATATTTGACCGCAATCAACTACGGTGTCGGATGTAGATTGTAAGTGAGTGCGGATCGTCCATAGGGATTGTGCGATTCGTTTTTATATTTAATTTGTTTGAATTGAAAAGTTATTCGAAAAGAAAACATGATTCAAGATTTTATCGATTGATTCAGGTGTCACTAGTCTAATCAAGAATGAAGAAAATGATAAACAATCGAGAATCGGGTTTCGATGATATTTCCAACCAAAATGTCAAGAATCTAAATGAGGCTCGTAGGAATCGATCGGATCTATAGATGTGATATAATCTCAAGATATCGTGTTCTTGTCCTTCGAAGAATTGATACTAGATCGATGATGATCGACGAGAGTTAGGGCTTCCTCGTGAAACTAGGGTTTCATCTTTTAACCCTTGTTCTTTCGTCGATATCATTCACATTCTAGCCTCTAGTAATTTCAAGAAACGATCGTAACTCCCCAATTTCGAGCGATATCAATCAAGAAAGCATCGCAATGAAATGGGTCGTCGGTTCATGAACTTGTTAGGGTTTACAAAACTCATAGGAATCAAGAATCGATTGAAGATATGTTATATCATCATTCTATTGATCGTCTCGACACCTCGACGAGCGGAGTATTACTCAAACATCACAACAAGAATTACAACTACTAATTGAGATCGAATCATGATGCAAGAATTTAAAGAAAACAAGATAAAAGAATTTCACCTTTTATTTATATCAACAATTTGATTACAGTCGCTCAAGAACTACAAGAGGAAGAATTAAATTGTCGATCTGGCGTCGCTTTTCTCCGTGAGTCGTGGATCGGCTTGGACCACTTGCTCTGTTGAAGATCGGCTCCGCTCATAAAAGGTTGAAGGGCTTCTTGCTTGATGTGGTACTCTGGATCTTGGCTTTTGATTGGAATTAGGGTTAGGGTTTCACACAAGCCTTGTCACTAGACTTGTGGAAGAAGAAGATGAAGAAAGAGGTAAGAGATTGAATGGCTCTAGATTGTAGATTCTAGATTCAATGATGGATCCTTTCACCCTAGGTCTAGGCTTCTATTTATTGACTTCCCAAACCCTAGGTCTAGGTTTGAAATTACAATTCCCTCCAAAAGTTTGTTGAGGAGTTTCTAGAAAGAGTTTGTTAGGAGCTAGCTTAGGCTTTAAGCTAGGATTAATTAAGCATTAGAAAACCCTAGTTTGCTGATCTGGCAGAAGCCTCTGGAGTCTTCTGGAAACTGAAGTACATTTCTGAACTGTAGCCACTGAGATAAACATTGTGCACCAAATTTTTAGGGCTGACGTGGCAGCGCCGCCGTGGAACCGCGGCACAAGCTGGCTCCGGCCGCGGTTCCGCGGCCATGTGTTGGCTTCATGTCTTCACACTTCCAGTGTTGCTTTGGGCTAAACTTTGGGGCTTTATCTGATCTGTGGAATTGTGTTTTGCCTTTTGGATTGCTACCAGATCTACAAACTTGGAGTTGGTGTAATGTTTGATCAGTACCATGTAAATTTTTGGCTTTTCTTCTGGGTTTTCCAACATAGATCTCAAAACAAGTGTTGCGCATTATAGGGATGATACGATGCCATGAAATGCAGTCAATTTCCTTTATTGTGCCGGTTTTAGAGTCTAACACATGTAATCTGATATTTCAGGACTGTTTTGCTAATATGTGAAATATGAATGCCGAACACTTCTAGATGAGTGCAAATGTTAAGGAAATTGCCGTGTTAAAAATACATTATTTTCGACTGATCAAATTCCCCCAAACTTAATTTCGATCGTCTCGAGCGAACTGTTTTATTAAAAAGAGAAGGAGAAAATAAAGAAAGAGAAAAACTAACTAGCACACTTTCGTAGGCAACACGATTGCACTAAGCACGTGCAACAAGCCTTTAAACCTCTAGGTGTCCGTAGTAGGAGGAGTGTTGTCTCCTGAGGGTTTTCAGCGGATTGCACCCACAAAATCCAATAATAAAAGGAAGATCATGAATATTACATTTAAAGAAAAAAATTGTAAAAGAAAAGCTTTGAGAATTATGGTTTCCAACTAAGCTAGCTTTTCGGTTGTCATGAGCCCTATCTTAATGGTCATGAAAAGATGTCAGAAATCACGTCCTCCCTCAATAAAACATCATCTTATTCTTCATTCCTATCTTTATTCTAAACATCGATCATATAACCCTGCGTATGTGTAAAGACATCCCTACACCCGGAGAATTCAATTCAAGCTATCATACTCTTGCCCATCAGCCTCGGTACTTTTTAATTAATGAATATTTAGACGGAGTTGCTCACACACTTTCATGCGACCGTTAATACTTCTTGAGGTACTAACCGACCGATTACTCCTGTGCTTGCTTACTTGGTGTATTTTCCTCGTCTTGCACCACCTCAGGCATAGCAGTGACTCCCAGACCAGTTGGCCTTAGGGCACAAGGTGAAGAAGCACCCTCGCTATACATTTTTTTTTTGCCCTTGGTGATAACAAAACCAGTGTTCATTTTTCTCACCACTTTATATTTTCTTCATCATTTTTTTTCCTTCATACTTTTGGCTTTAAGACAAGAGCATTTCAAGGTATTCTCTACTATCCCAGGCTTTAAGACGTGTGTAAGTGCGAATAGCAGGGTATCAACGTTCAAAATATTTGGCTTTCCAGAATAGAAACAATTTTTCAGACTTATTTTTATCCTCAGATTAGTGACGTCTTTCATCTTACTAACCCTTGGGACAACGGCTCATAACTACTTATTACTAGTTCGTATAAGAAAACTTCTAATTTTCTTAGTTTTCTTAAATTTTTTCTAATCTCATGGATGTAATTTTTCACTATCTAAACTTTCATTATCTTATTTATGTACAAAAAATGTTTAAATGCTAAAATTATTTATATTTTGAAATTTTAAATTTTTATGGATTTTGAAAATTTTTAAATTTTTATAAGTTTTTAAAGAAAAGTTTTGTGCTTATGCAAATAATGCAAAAATAAGCACAAATCTCCCCCAAACTTGTTTTCAACAGTGTCCTCACTGTTGCCAACAGCTATATCTACAAAACCTGTAAGCCTGGGAGGAATTATTAGTGGGGGCAAAATATATAAGTGAAGAACTTCCCCCAAACTTACTCTATTCACTCACCTCCATTCAAAAGATGATGCAATGATATACTGGACATGAAGGTGAGACGGAGGAATTTTAATCCAAATAAACTGGCTCCTGTAAGAACAGGAGCTCCTCCGTGGGGTCAGTGGAAAAATACGGCTTTAGTGTATGTCCATTCACTTTAAAAAATGTGCCGTTTTTAACATTTTCTACTTCTACTGCCCCGTGTGGGTATACAGACCGCACAACAAAAGGTCCCTTCCATCGAGATCGGAGCTTACCCGCGTGAAGGTGTAATCGTGAATCATAAAGAAGGACTTGTTGTCCTTGTGTAAATGTTTTCCTCAAAATATTTTTATCGTGAAAAACCTTAGTCCAATTCTTTATGATTACAACATTATCATAAGCTTCATCGCGGAGTTCGCTTAGCTCATTAAATTGCAGCTTCCGAAAGTTGCAAGCTATATTTAGGTCAAAATTTATTTCCTTAATAGCCCACAATACTTTATGCTCTATCTTGACGGGTAAATGACATGCTTTCCCAAACACTAACCTATATGGAGACATCCCTAGGTCGGTTTTAAATGCAGTTCGGAATGCCCAAAGAGCATTCGTCAGTTTGGTCGACCAGTCTTTTCTATTTTTAGCAACAGTTTTCTCCAGGATAAGTTTGATTTGTCTGTTTGAGATTTCAGCCTGCCCGCTTGTTTGGGGGTGATAGGGTATAGAAAGTCGGTGGTTGATTGAGTACTTCCGCATTAGAGTTTCGAAAGACCTGTTGCAGAAATGTGTCCCATTATTGCTAATGATAGCGCGTGGGTGTCCAAATCGCGAGAAGATATTCTCTTTTAAGAACTTAATGACAACTTTCTTGTCATTAGTGCGACATGGAATGGCTTCTACCCACTTTGAGACATAATCAACCGCCAGCAGTATGTACAAATTCCCAAAGGAGTTGGGAAAGGGACCCATAAAATCAATGCCCCAAACATCGAATATTTCAACAACCAAGATGGGTTACTGAGGCATTTCATTTCTCTGGGAGATTCTACCCGTGTACTGACATTGTGTGCAGGTTTTTCAATAGTCAAATGCGTCCTTGAATAAGGTCGGCCAATAAAATCCACATTGCAAAACCTTTTCCGCCGCCTTTTTAGGACTAAAGTGACCCCCACAGGCCTGATCATGACAAAAAGAAAGAACACTCTTGAACTCTTCTTTCGGGACACACCGACGGATGATCTGATCAGGACAATACTTAAACAAGTATGGATCGTCCCAGTAAAAGTGTTTTACTTGGGAAAGAAAATGGTATTTGTCCTGTTTTGACCAATCGCTGGGTATAAGTCCCGTGACAAGATAGTTCACAATATCCCTGAACCATGGTTCATTGGATATGCTCAAGAGTTGTTCGTCAGGAAACGAGTCATTGATCGGTAGGGTCACAGGGGAAGAAGAGATGCGTGAAAGATGGTCGGCTACTACGTTTTCACATCCTTTCTTATCTTTGATAACAAGATCAAATTCTTGTAACAGAAGGATCCAACGTATTAGTCGACCTTTTGCATCTTTCTTTGCCAGAAGATGTTTTAAGGCGGAATAGTCCGTGTACACAACTATAGGTGAGCCAATTAAGTAAGGCCTGAATTTTTCTAATCCAAATACAACCGCTAAAAGTTCTTTTTCTATGGTTGTATAATTGATTTGAGCATCATTCAGGGTCTTACTTGCATAGTATATCACGTGTGGCATATTTTCGATGTGCTGTCCGAAGACTGCACCTACTGCAAAGTCGGATGCGTCACACATTAGCTCAAAGGGGTAGTCCCAGTTTGGTGATGATAGCACGGGGGCTGAAGTGAGTGAGTGTTTAAGTGAGTCGAAAGCTGTCTCGCAGTCCGAGTCAAAATGGAAGGTCGAATCCTTGGCCAGGAGAAGAGTTAAAGGTCTAGCAATTTTGCTAAAATTCTTAATGAATCTTCTATAAAAGCCCGCATGGCCAAGAAAAGATCGAATATCTTTGACGCTTTTGGGATGAGGGAGGTTTTGAATGACATCTATCTTAGCTCTGTCAACCTCAATGCCTTTCTGTGAAATAACATGTCCAAGAACAATTCCTTCTTAGACCATAAAATGGCATTTTTCCCAGTTCAATGTTAAGTTCTTCTCTTTGCAATGAGTAAGAACAGCGTCAAGATTCGCTAGGCAATCGAAAAAAGAGTCTCCAAAAATCGAGAAATCGTCCATAATGATCTCCAGAAAATTCTCTACCATATCAGAGAATATCCCCATCATACAACGCTGAAAAGTAGCGGGAGCATTGCATAACCCGAAGGGCATGCGGCTGTGAGCAAAGGTACCAAAAGGACAAGTAAAAGTGGTTTTATCTTGATCCTTTTTGGCGATGGGGACCTGATTATAGCCTGAGTATCCGTCCATAAAACCATAATACTCTCGTCCTGCTAAGCGTTCCAGCATTTGATCAATGAATGGTAGAGGAAAGTGGTCTTTCCTCGTGGCAGCATTGAGTTTTCTATAATCGATACATACACGCCACCCAGTTTGGGCGCGTGTTTGAATCAACTCATTTGCCTCATTGGTTATAACAGTGATGCCGGATTTCTTAGGAACGACATGTATAGGACTCACCCATTGGCTATCGGAGATGGGGTATATAATACCATTATCTAAGCATTTGACGATCTCTTTCATTACAGCTTCCTTCATGACGGGATTCAACCGTCTCTGTGGTTCTCGGGTTGGTCTGGCATCATCCATCACATGTATATGATGTTCAACTATCAAGGGACTAATCCCTTTGATGTCCGCCATACTCCAACCAAATGCCTCTTTGTTAGATCTCAATACCGATAAAAGTACATTCTCTTGCTCTAATGCTAGAGAAGCAGATATTATAACCGGTAAAGACTCCTTCTCACCTAAATAAGCAAATTTCAGATGAGACGGTAAAATTTTTAGATCTAATTCGTGCGGAGAAATGATAGAAGGAGGGATCATTGAGTGATTTTTGGATTTACAAAGAAGCTCAGAGCCTATGAAAGATACAGACTCGGGTGGAGAAAAGTCAGGAGTGCAGGACTCAAGTGTAGGTAATGTGTCCTCACTAAGATCTTGTGTAAATTCAAACAGAGATGTGGTAATGTCGTCGAGATCAGTAAAGCAAACTTCTTCAGCTCCGCAACTATCGCGAGCGATCTCATGGACAGAGCACACATCTAAAATATGAGCAGAGGGTTCTGATGGCTGACTTCCAACCTTGTAGATATTTAGTTCAATGGTCATATTTCCAAATGATAAGTTCATTGAACCGTTTCTACAGTTTATAACAGCGTTGGAAGTGGCAAGGAAAGGACGACCCAGAATCACCGGAATTTGCCCCGGGGGTTTGCTACAGGCTGTGTGTCGAGCACAATGAAGTCTACAGGGAAAAAAAAATTCCCCGACCTTTATCAACACATCCTCTAATTCACCCCTTGGTTTGGTGATTGAACGGTCTGCCATTTGGAGAGTGCAGTGAGCAGGTTTCAGCGCTTCAATCCCTAGTTGCTCATATATAGAATATGGAAGTAGGTTAACACTTGCGCCAAGGTCTAAAAGAGGATTTATGTTTTTACCCCCAATAGAAATCGATATTGTAGTACATCCTGGGTCCTTTCGTTTCTTTGGTAGCTGGGGAATAAAAGCAGTGCTAATATTATTAGACATAAAGACCTTCTTCGGCACTTGAGTCTTCTTCTTTCTAGTGCACAAGTCCTTAAGAATTTTTGCATAAACGGGGACTTGTTGAATCGCATCTAGGAGAGAGATGTTGATGTTAACCTGTTTAAACATTTCTATAATTTTCTCCATATGAGGACTCGTTCTATTACCTCTTAACCGATTCGGGTAAGGAACTTTCGCAATAAGCGCCGGGTCCATCATAGGAGAAGGAAGAGAGGGTAGACGAGATCCCAAAAGAGGTGTGGGGACCGTCTGTGGAGAACTATAAGGGTTAGGCTGAGGTGTCGAGCCTAGAGGGAAATGGAGAATATGCTCGCGAGAAGGTGGTGTGGTAGAAGAAGAAGGATCAGAAGGAGAAGTGTGTGTGTGAGGAAGGGTCTCAGCCGGGGTGTTAATGATAGGATTTTCAATATCATCAATACCTTCCCCGAAATGATTGTTTAGCACTCTTCCCGATCTCAACGTTGTGACGGCATTAACATTGTAATGCCCGGGATTCTGTAGGGGTTGAGAGGGAAGTTTCCCTTTTTCTCTCGCACTCATTTCGGCTTTAAGTCGAGCTATTTCAGCTTCCATCGATCTGATACTCTCAGCTTGAGATGCTGAGTTTTTCTTTATCTCACTGACGGAAGTTCTAACCTCAGCCGAAACCTCTATGAAATTTGACAGGAGTGATTTCATGGTTTGAGTGAATTGAGAAAGTTCGTCAGAACCAGTCAACTGCATAGGATTAGACTGTGCCGGAGTGTTGACCTGGTTGTGGAAATTTTGTGACTGGTAGGGGTGATGAGTGAGTTGAAGTGGTTGCTGTTGTGGTGGAAGAGCCCTTTGAAAATTATTTTGGCTAGGAACCGTGTTTTGAGATTGTTGTTGGTTCCAGGCAAAATTCGGGAGATTCCTCCAACCCTGATTATACGTGGAAGAATATGGATCGTTTCTAGGTCTTTGAAATGCGGCATTAGTATGCTCATGACCTTGAAACGGACATTCTTCCGTCAAGTGAGACGGATCAGAACAACAGCCACATACAGTTTTGGGGAGCGACATTGGGTTTAGGGAGGCTGCAGAAAATTTGTGTTCCATAGCGTCGAGCTTCTTTTGCATTGCTTCCATATCAGCTCGAACACCTATGGATACATCTATTTGGTGTAAGCCACCCCTATTCAATGGTTGGGTTCCACTCTCCCACTGTAGTGATTTTTCAGCGAACTCTTCTAAATACTTCCACGCTTCCCCATCATCCTTAGTCATAAAAGTACCTTGACACATGTTTTCAAGGCTCTGTTTAGTGTTTGGGTTAATGCCCTCATAAATGACTCGGCACAATTCCCATCTCGGGATGCCGTGATGAGGACACTGAACCAATAGATCCTTGAAACGTTCAAAGCATTTAGAGAATGGTTCAGTAGGGAGCTAGGAAAATTGATTTAGTTCGCTACGGATTCGAGCTGTCTTTTGTATTGGGTAAAATTTCTTAAGGAATGCCGCTACAAATTCTTCCCAATTCGTAATAGAGTGTGCGGTAGTGTTATATAGCCACTTCTCGGCTCTATCGCACAATGTAAATGGAAGAAGTCGTAGACGCATCGCATCCACTGAAAGTTATGACGTACCCATCATTGTGCATACGTTTTCAAATTTGGTAATGAAAACGTAAGCGTCCTCAGTCTCGAGTCCGTGGAATTTGGGTAAAAGGTTGATGTATTGGGGTTTAATCTCAAAGTTGTCCCCATTGGCTGGTGGTGTGGATAAGCAGGCCGAAAGAGGACCTCGCAGTGGATAGCACCTCTCTTGGAGAGAGATGCGGGGTGGATTCTGCGCACCAACGGACGGCGGCAGATTAGGGTTAAAGAAGTTCGATGGGGGTGGATCCATCGATGTGGGTGTGGTGGTGGGTAAAAGAAAGGTAAATGGAGAAATATAGACTTCGGAGTCGATAAAGGGTACGCGGACTAAACGGGCACTAGAATCCCGTGTCCAGCCTATCTTGTACTAAAAAGGGTTAGTACAAGTGGCAGCGTTGACTTATAATTAGGGGTAATGAATGAATGCGGTGTTTGCTTTGAAAAAGGGACGGATTTTTTAAAAAAAAATGATGCGACACAACAAATGCAGCAACACAAAAACCCTAATTCTATTGGTCGCCTAGGTCAGATCTCTAGACAGCTCCTAACTGCCAAAAGACAAGTCGCGGGATAGAATCCTCCACTGCCACTTTGTCCCCCTGTCGCCAGGTAAGTGCCAGGTAAGTGGGAAGGCACTCCATTACGTAAGTAGTGGGCCTAATTAATAACCACTAGCCTTCGACACACTTGCTTAGACACCACAAGAAAATGCGGATAAGCAATGAATTACCCACGGTCTTCTTCTGTCCTAAGTGAGCGCGACGGTCCTTAGAGTCATCTCTAGATTTCTTTTAATTAATGTGGGTCATTGAGGATGCAAGTTTTGTGAGTTTCGGGGCCTAGGAAGGGTAATGAAATCCCCACCTAATTTGGATTTGGCTGTGCCCCTTAATATCCGTATTTAGAATGCAAACAACCAAGAAACAAAATCACGCTCAAATTTACTTTTTCAATTTGCGAGCTGCGATTATTTGCAAAGAATCCTGCAGAAATTTATTAGTTGGAGCTAAAAAGAGGAGATAGGAGAAGGTAAGAAAGTACCTGAAGAAAAATTGCACAGAGATCCCTCAATGCTGCCGCGGTTCCGCCGCAATTTCTGGCTAATACCGCGCTTCCGCGGTCGTTTTAAGGGAACACTGCACCAAATTTCACCAGCAAGCTACTGTATACTTCCTCAGCTCTCTGGAATTTTCCAAAAAATTTTCCAATTTCCCAGCAAGCTCCAGATTTCCTTGCAATGAACCACAACAAATTGTTTAGGGTTTGCACGAATTTTGATTACAACAATTACAATGGAATAAATCTTTCAATTCAAACTTTAATATGAAACGAATTAGCGCGTAATCCCCGGCAACGGCGCCATTTGATTGTAACGAATTCTTGATGTGTAAATCAAATCAAATGATCCCCGGCAACGGCGCCATTTGATTGTAACGAATTCTTGATGTGTAAATCAAATCAAATGATCCCCGGCAACGGCGCCATTTGATTGTAACGAATTCTTGATGTGTAAATCAAATCAAATGATCCCCGGCAACGGCACCATTTGATTGATAAGAGTTTCTCGTTGTGTCGGTATGAAAATTGAATAAAATTCACAATCAAAGAATTATATTTGATCGCAATCAACTACGGTGTCGGATGTAGATTGTAAGTGAGTGCGGATCGTCCACAGGGATTGTGCGATTCGTTTTTATATTTAATTTGTTTGAATTGAAAAGTTAATCGAAAAGAAAACATGATTCAAGATTTTATCGATTGATTCAGGTGTCACTAGTCTAATCAAGAATGAAGAAAATGATAAACAATCGAGAATCGGGTTTCGATGATATTTCCAACCAAAATGTCAAGAATCTAAATGAGGCTCGTAGGAATCGATCGGATCTATAGATGTGATATAATCTCAAGATATCGTGTTCTTGTCCTTCGAAGAATTGATACTAGATCGATGATGATCGACGAGAGTTAGGGCTTCCTCGTGAAACAAGGGTTTCATCTTTTAACCCTTGTTCTTTCGTCGATATCATTCACATTCTAGCCTCTAGCAATTTCAAGAAAGGATCGTAACTCCCCAATTTCGAGCGATATCAATCAAGAAAGCATCGCAACGAAATGGGTCGTCGGTTCTTGAACTTGCTAGGGTTTACAAAACTCGTAGAAATCAAGAATCGATTGAAGATATGTTATATCATCATTCTATTGATCGTCTCGACTCCTCGACGAGCGGAGTATTACTCAAACATCACAACAAGAATTACAACTACTAATTGAGATCGAATCATGATGCAAGAATTTAAAGAAAACAAGATAAAAGAATTTCACCTTTTATTTATATCCACAATTTGATTAAAGTCGCTCAAGAACTACAAGAGGAAGAATTAAATTGTCGATCTGGCGTCGCTTTTCTCCGTGAGTCGTGGATCGGCTTGGACCACTTGCTCTGTTGAAGATCGGCTCCGCTCATAAAAGGTTGAAGGGCTTCTTGCTTGATGTGGTACTCTGGTTCTTGGCTTTTGATTGGAATTTGGGTTAGGGTTTCACACAAGCCTTGTCACTAGACTTGTGGAAGAAGAAGATGAAGAAAGAGTTAAGAGATTGAATGGCTCTAGATTGTAGATTCTAGATTCAATGATGGATCCTTTCACCCTAGGTCTAGGCTTTTATTATAGACTTCCCAAACCCAAGGTCTAGGTTTGAAATTACAATTCCCTCCAAAAGTTTGTTGAGGAGTTTCTAGAAAGAGTTTGTTAGGAGCTAGCTTAGGCTTTAAGCTAGGATTAATTAAGCATTAGAAAACCCTAGTTTGCTGATCTGGCAGAAGCCTCTGGAGTCTTCTCGAAACTGAAGTACATTTCTGAACTGTAGCCACTGAGATAAACATTGTGCACCAAATTTTTAGGGCTGACGTGGCAGCGCCGCCGCGGAACCGCGGCATAAGCTAGCTCCGGCCGCGGTTCCGCGGCCATGTATTGGCTTCATGTCTTGGTTCGTCTGGTGTGGTCTTGGGCTAACATTTGGGGATTTATCTGATGCGTTGATTTGTATTTTCCCCTTTGGATTGCTACCAGAACTGAAATCATTGAGTTGGCGTAATGTTTGATCAGTTCTTTTGGCTTTGCTCCTGAAATTTCCTGCACAAATCTCGACACAAGTGTTGCGCAATATAGGGATGATGCGATGCCATGAAATGCGGTCAATTTCCTTTATAGTGCCGGTTTTAGAGTCTAACACATGCAATATGATATTTAACGACTGATTTGCTAATATGTGAAATATGAGAACCGTACACTTCTAAATGAATGCAAATGATAAGGAAATTGCCGGTTAAAAGATGCAGTATTTTCGACTAATCAAATTCCCCCAAACTTAATTTCGATCGTCTCGAGCGAACTTTTATTAAAAGGAGAAGGAGAAAATAAAGAAAGAGAAAAACTAACTAGCACACTTTCGTAGGCAACACGATTGCACTGAGCACGTGCAACAAGCCTTTAAACCTCTAGGTGTCCCTAGTAGGAGGAGTGTTGTCTCCTGAGGGTTTTCAGCGGATTGCACCCACAAAATCCAATAATAAAAGGAAGATCATGAATATTATATTTAAAGAAAAGAATTGTAGAAGAAAGGCTTTGAAAATTAGGGTTTCCAACTAGGCTAGCTTTTCGGTTGTCATGAGCCCTATCTTAATGGTCATGAAAAGATGTCGGAAATCACGTCCTCCCTCAATAAAATATCGTCTTATTCTTCATTCCTATCTTTCTTCCAAACATCGATCATATAACCCTGCGTGTGTGTAAAGACATCCCTACACCCGGAGAATTCAATTCAAGCTATCATACTCTTGCCCATCAGCCTCAGTACTTTTTAATTAATGAATATTTAGACGAATTTGCTCACACACTTTCATGCGACCGTTAATACTTCTTGAGGTACTAACGGACCGATTACTCCTGTGCTTGCTTACTTGGTGTATTTTCCTCGTCTTGCACCACCTCAGGCATAGTAGTGACTCCCAGACCAGTTGGCCTTAGGGCACTAGGTGAAGAGGCACCCTTGCTATACATTTTTTATTGCCCTAGGTGATAACAAAACCAGTGTCCATTTTTTTCTCACTATTTTATATTTTCTTCATCAATTTTTTTATTCTTTCCTTCATACTTTTAGCTTTAAGACGAGAGCATTTCAAGGTATCCTCTACTATCCCAGGCTTTAAGACATGTGTAAGTGCTAATAGCAGGGTATCAACGTTCAAAATGTTTGGCTTCCAGAATAGAAACTATTTTTCAGACTTATTTTTATCCTCAGATTAGTGACGCCTTTCATCTTACTAACCCTTGGGACAACGGCTCATAACTACTTATTGTAGGGTTCCTAGGCACACACTAGAGGTCTCACAAGGCATCAACCATGCCAATTTACAAAAATTGCGGTGCCGAGAAACCCTAAGAAGATCATTGGCTAGAAGTTTAGGCGATAAAATGAAACTAGTTAACACTTAACTACAAGAACGGAAATACAACCTTTGTAGATCCGGTGCTCCACCTCCATAGCTCCGTGATGATGTCTCCTCGCTGTCCAAAACGGATCCCGGGCTCTAGCGTCGGCTTCATCGGAGAAGAAGCGGGCTAGGTCATCGACGACGATGCCGAAGATGATCTACGTCGAGGCATCACTAGATCAAGCTCCAACTTCATCAAGTCAAGAAACTTGTGAAGAAAACACACTCTACTACTTGGCAAGAAGTAGAGGATTAAGAAATAGGAAGTGGGTAGACTTTAGAATTGGATTTCTCACTTGTTTTCATCAATCACCATTGATGAAGTAAGCTTCTTCATGGAAGAAGAAGATGAAGAAGAAGAAGAATATTATGATAAGTGTTCTCAAAAATGAAAATCAAATCATACTTATCATAATATTAACCATGGTAATGTGTAGAGAGTTAATCATGGTTGAATGGAATGGTTAGGGTTAAGCATGAGACAAAATGGTCACTTGGTCAAAGTCTTCATGAAGCTTCAACAAGCTTCTCCATTGAAAGCAACCATTTTGTATTATTCTTTTATCTTTTCCAATAAATAAAAAGATAAAAGAATGAATAAATAAATACACATATAAACCCTAACCATTTACTTAACCAAGGTTTAACTCTTTACACAAAACCTAGCATTCATGCATCATCAAACATGATACAACCATTTGCACAAAAAATATATCACATATACAACTTGTACATCCAAGTGAGAAAATCCATTTAAAGTGAACCAATAATAGTTAATGCAAAGTAATATATCAAATATATAATTATACATTAAATCATTAAATCAACACTTGATTTAACGACCCGGTCATATCGCATATAACCAACTAATATTCAATGTATCGGCTTATCGAATCAATCCTTGATTCGATAACTAGGTTATATCACATACAACCATTCGATACATTCATCGCGAGAATAGAATACGGTATCACATACACGCATTATTCTCGGTCCCGCACATATCTCATATGCGCTCCTATTTCGTTTCGCTTGAGCCAGGAAACCTCTGTGTAGGACTCTAAAGACTCGTCAATACGCCGGCAGCAGATGATGATCATATCAAACACCCACAAGCCGCAAGCGGTCTGCTAAACGTAACGGCCACCCGGGTATTGAGCGATGAGAAGATCGACGAGCAAGCCCGCTCACCCTCCTGTGAATCCAACCAGTAACACTTCCGTACAGTCCGGTCTGATCGTCTGATATGTCGCATATCTCGCCTAGGGGTGGTAAACGTCAGACCCCAATAGCTCGATAAGTCGTGTCGATGTGAGGTCTATAACAATTCGAGAAACTACTAGTAACACTTACCAGTAAATCTCAGCAACCCTGGCCAAGGATTTCCTGTTATAGCCAATCGAACACAGCGCAACATCAACTCCCTATACCGGGAGAGACGAATCCCCTCCTATCGCTCATTGCCTCCATGTGACTCGGGACTGTACCCAAAAACCACCGTTTTGCACGCCCTCTTGGACGTGGTAAGATGGAAATCAAAGCACAGTGGGAACCACACAAGACTCTATGACGATCACGGGTCAACAGACTACTCTGTACCAGTGTCACCAGAGAACTGCCGTCTGACGTAAAGTATAATACCATCTGGGAGTTCTCGGCGAGTCCGTCCAGTGTACCCAGTCTCTACTGAGCACCCGTATATCATCTCTGATGTCAAACACCGATGGATATGGGATCATCCATCGCCCATCTGTATGGGTCGAGAAGGTACACGCTAGTCTACTCTGGTATATCGATGCCCCATCTCGATACACCCACGACTAGGGACTTTCAAGGATGTACTTATGGACTACCCTGTCCCCACTAGTATGATCTGAATCATAGTCCAGGTAGTCAAGTACACATCCTGAGGGCTTTACCAACATGTAATAGAGAGACAACATGTGTACACGTTAAGGTAAAGAGCAACCAGATAGCATACTATCATGTCGAGCAAGAAAGTCCTCCCTATATATGTCCCAGCATCCACTACAATATACATCCAATGTACAGTAATGGCCTCTAGGGCATACATATAACTAACACTTATTACTAGTTCGTATAAGAAAACTTCTAATTTTCTTGGTTTTCTTAATTTTTTTCTAATCTCATGGATGTAATTTTTCACTGTCTAAACTTTCATTATCTTATTTATGTACAAAAAATGTTTACATGTTAAAATAATTTTATATTTTGAAAATTTTAATTTTTTTTTATGGATTTTGAACTTTTATAAATTTTTATAAGTTTTTACAGAAATGTTTTGTGCTTATGCAAATGATATGCAAATGATGCAAAAATAAGCACAAACCTCCCCCAAACTTGTTTTCAACAGTGTCCTCACTGTTGCCAACAGCTATATCTACAAAACCTGTAAGCCTGGGAGGAATTATTAGTGGGGGCAAAAATATATAAGTGAAGAACTTCCCCCAAACTTACTCTTTTCACTCACCTTCATTCAAAAGATGATGCAGTGATATGCAGGATATGAAGATGAGACGGAGGAATTTTAATCCAAATAAACTGGCTCCTGTAAGAACAGGAGCTCCTCCGTGGGGTCAGTGGAAAAATACGACTTTAGTCTATGTCCGTTCACTTTAAAAAATGTGTCGTTTTTAACATTTTCTACTTCTACTGTCCCGTGCGGGTATACAGACCGCACAACAAAAGGTCCCTTCCATCGAGATCGGAGCTTACCCGCGTGAAGGTGTAATCGTGAATCATAAAGAAGGACTTGTTGACCTTGTGAAAATGTTTTCCTCAAAATATTTTTATCGTGAAAAACCTTAGTCCTGTTCTTTATGATTACAGCATTATCATAAGCTTCATCGCGGAGTTCGCTTAGCTCATTAAGTTGCAGCTTCCGAAAGTTGCAAGCTAGAATTAGGTCAAAATTTATTTCCTTAATAGCCCACAATGCTTTATGCTCTATCTCGACGGGTAAATGACATGCTTTCCCAAACACTATCCTATATGGAGACATCCATAGGTCGGTTTTAAATGCAGTTCGGAATGCCCAAAGAGCATCCGTCAGTTTGGTCGACCAGTCTTTTCTATTTTTAGCAACAGTTTTCTCCAGGATAAGTTTGATTTGTCTGTTTGAGATTTCAGCCTGCCCGCTTGTTTGGGGGTGATAGGGTGTAGAAAGTCGGTGGTTGATTGAGTACTTCCGCATTAGAGTCTCGAAAGACCTATTGCAGAAATGTGTCCCATTATCGCTAATGATAGAGCGTGGGTGTCCAAATCGCGAGAAGATATTCTCTTTTAAGAACTTAATGACAACTTTCTTGTCATTAGTGCGACATGGAATGGCTTCTACCCACTTTGAGACATAATCAACCGCCAGCAGTATGTACAAATTCCCAAAGGAGTTAGGAAAGGGACCCATAAAATCAATGACCCAAACATCGAATATTTCAACAACCAAGATGGGTTGCTGAGGCATTTCATTTCTCTGGGAGATTCTACCCGTGTTCTGACATTGTGTGCAGGTTTTGCAATAGTCAAATGCGTCCTTGAATAAGGTCGGCCAATAAAATCCATATTGCAAAACCTTTTCCGCCGTCTTTTTAGGACCAAAGTGACCCCCACAGGCCTGATCATGACAAAAAGAAAGAACACTCTTGAACTCTTCTTTCGGGACACACCGGCGGATGATCTGATCAGGACAATACTTAAACAAGTATGGATCGTCCCAGTAAAAGTGTTTTACTTGGGAAAGAAAATGGTATTTGTCCTGTTTTGACCAATCGCAGGGTATAAGTCCCGTGACAAGATAGTTCACAATATCCCTGAACCATGGTTCATTGGATACGCTCAAGAGTTGTTCGTCAGGAAACGAGTCAATAATCGGTAGGGTCACAGGGGAAGAAGAGATGCGTGAAAGATGGTCGGCTACTACGTTTTCACATCCTTTCTTATCTTTGATTACAAGATCAAATTCTTGTAACAGAAGGATCCAACGTATTAGTCGACCTTTTGCATCATTCTTCGCCAGAAGATGTTTTAAGGCGGAATGGTCCGTGTACACAACTATAGGTGAGCCAATTAAGTAAGGCCTGAATTTTTCTAATGCAAATACAACCGCTAAAAGTTCTTTTTCTGTGGTTGTATAATTGATTTGAGCATCATTCAGGGTCTTACTTGCATAGTATATCACGTGTGGCATATTTTCGATGTGCTGTCCGAAGACTGCACCTACTGCAAAGTCGGATGCGTCACACATTAGCTCAAAGGGGTAGTCCCAGTTTGGTGATGATAGCACGGGGGCTGAAGTGAGTGAGTGTTTAAGTGAGTCGAAAGCTGTCTCGCAGTCCGAGTCAAAATGGAAGGTCGTATCCTTATCCAGGAGAAGAGTTAAAGGTCTAGCAATTTTGCTAAAATACTTAATGAATCTTCTATAAAAGCCCGCATGGCCAAGGAAAGATCGAATATCTTTGACGCTTTTGGGATGAGGGAGGTTTTGAATGACATCTATCTTAGCTCTGTCAACCTCAATGCCTTTCTGTGAAATAACATGTCCAAGAACAATTCCTTCTTGGACTATAAAATGGTATTTTTCCCAGTTCAATGTTAAGTTCTTCTCTTTGCAACGAGTAAGAACAGCGTCAAGATTCGCTAGGCAATCGGAAAATGAGTCTCCAAAAATCGAGAAATCGTCCATAAAGATCTCCAGAAAATTCTCTACCATATCAGAGAATATCCCCATCATACACCGCTGAAAAGTAGCGGGAGCATTGCATAACCCGAAGGGCATGCGGCTGTAAGCAAAGGTACCAAAAGGACAAGTAAAAGTGGTTTTATCTTGATCCTTTTTGGCGATGGGGACCTGATTATAGCCTGAATATCCGTCCATAAAACCATAATACTCTCGTCCTGCTAAGCGTTCCAGCATTTGATCAATGAATGGTAGAGGAAAGTGGTCTTTCCTCGTGGCAGCATTGAGTTTTCTATAATCGATACATACACGCCACCCAGTTTGAGCGCGTGTTTGAATCAACTCATTTGCCTCATTGGTTATAACAGTGATGCCGGATTTCTTAGGAACGACATGTATAGGACTCACCCATTGGCTATCGGAGATGGGGTATATAATACCATTATCTAAGCATTTGACGATCTCTTTCATTACAGCTTCCTTCATGACGGGATTCAACCGTCTCTGTGGTTCTCGGGTTGGTCTGGCATCATCCATCACATGTATATGATGTTCAACTATCAAGGGACTAATCCCTTTGATGTCCGCCATACTCCAACCAAACGCCTCTTTGTTAGATCTCAATACCGATAAAAGTACATTCTCTTGGTCTAATGCTAGAGAAGCAGATATTATAACCGGTAAAGACTCCTTCTCACCTAAATAAGCATATTTCAGATGAGACGGTAAAATTTTTAGATCTAATTCGGGCGGAGAAATGATAGAAGGAGGGATCATTGAGTGATTTTTGGATTTACAAAGAAGCTCAGAGCCTGTGAAAGATACAGACTCGGGTGGAGAAAAGTCAGGAGTGCAGGACTCAAGTGTAGGTAAAGTGTCCTCACTAAGATCTTATGTAAATTCAAACAGAGATGTGGTAATGTCATCGAGATCAGTAAAGAAAAGTTCCTCAGCTCCGCAACTATCGGGAGCGATCTCGTGGACAGAGTACACATCTAAAATATGAGCAGAGGGTTCTGATGGCTGACTTCCAACCTTGTAGATATTTAGTTCAATGGTCATATTTCCAAATGATAAGTTCATTGAACCGTTTCTACAGTTTATAACAGCGTTGGAAGTGGCAAGGAAAGGACGATCCAGAATCACCGGAATTTGGCCCCCGGGGTTTGCTACAGGCTGTGTGTCGAGCACAATGAAGTCTACAGGGAAAACATTTTCCCCGACCTTTATCAACACATCCTCTAATTCACCACTTGGTTTGGTGATTGAACGGTCTGCCATTTGGAGAGTGCAGTGAGCAGGTTTCAGCTCTTCAATCCCTAGTTGCTTATATACAGAATATGGAAGTAAGTTAACACTTGCGCCAAGGACTAAAAGAGCACGATTTTTGTTTTTACCCCCAATAGAAATCGATATTGTAGGACATCCTGGGTCCTTTCGTTTCTTTGGTAGCTGGGGAATAAAAGCAGTGCTAATATTTTTAGACATAAAGACCTTCTTCGGCACTTGAGTCTTCCTCTTTCTAGTGCACAAGTCCTTAAGAATTTTCGCATAAGCGGGGACTTGTTGAATCGCATCTAGGAGAGGGATGTTGATGTTAACCTGTTTAAACATTTCTATAATTTTCTCCATATGAGGACTCGTTCTATTACCCCTTAACCGATTCGGGTAAGGAGATTTCGCAATAAGCGCCGGGTCCATCATAGGAGAAGGAAGAGGGGGTAGACGAGATCCCAAAAGTGGTGTGGGGACCGTCTGTGGAGAACTATAAGGGTTGGGCTGAGGTGTCGAGCCTAGAGGGAAATGGAGAATAGGCTCGTGAGAAGGTGGTGTGGTAGAAGAAGAAGGATCAGAAGGAGAAGTGTGTGTGTGAGGAAGGGTCTCAGCCGGGGTGTTAATGATAGGATTTTCAATATCATCAATACCTTCCCCGACATGATTGTTCAGCACTCTTCCCGATCTCAACGTTGTGACGGCATTAACATTGTAATGCCCGGGATTCTGTAGGGGTTGAGAGGGAAGTTTCCCTTTTTCCCTCGCACTCATTTTGGCTTTAAGTCGAGCTATTTCAGCTTCCATCGATCTGATACTCTCAGCTTGAGATGCTGAGTTTTTCTTTATCTCACTGACGGAAGTTCTGACCTCAGCCGAAACCACTATGAAATTTGATAAGAGTGATTTCATGGTTTGAGTGAATTGAGAAAGTTCGTCAGAACCGGTCAACTGCATAGGATTAGACTGTGCAGGAGTGTTGACCTAGTTGTGGAAATTTTGTGACTGGTAGGGGTGCTGAGTGAGTTGAAGTGGTTGCTGTTGTGGTAGAAGAGCCCTTTGAAAATTATTTTGGCTAGGAACCGTGTTTTGAGATTATTGTTGGTTACTGGCAAAATTCGGGTGATTCCTCCAACCCTGATTATACGTGGAAGAATATGGATCGTTTCTAGGTCTTTGAAATGCGGCATTAGTATGCTCATGACCTTGAAACGGACATTCTTCCATCAAGTGAGATGGATCAGAACAACAGCCACATACAGTTTTGGGGAGCGACATTGGGTTTAGGGAGGCTGCAGAAAATTTGTGTTCCATAGCGTCGAGCTTCTTTTGCATTGCTGCCATCTCAGCTCGAACACCTATGGATACATCTATTTGGTGTACGCAACCCCTATTCAATGGTTGGGTTCCACTCTCCCACTGTAGTGATTTTTCAGCGAACTCTTCTAAATACTTCCACGCTTCCCCATCATCCTTAGTCATAAAAGTACCATGAAACATGTTTTCAAGGCTCTGTTTAGTGTTTGGGTTAATGCCCTCATAAATGATTCGGCACAATTCCCATCTCGGGATGCCGTGATGAGGACACTGGACCAATAGATCCTTGAAACGTTCAAAGCATTTAGAGAATGGTTCAGTAGGGAGCTGGGCAAATTGATTTAGTTCGCTACGGATTCGAGCTGTCTTTTGTATTGGGTAAAATTTCTTAAGGAATGCCGCTACAAATTCTTCCCAATTCGTAATAGAGTGTGCGGTAGTGTTATATAGCCACTTCTCGGCTATATCGCAAAATGTAAATGGAAGAAGTCGTAGACGCATCGCATCCACTGAAAGTTGTGACGTACCCATCATTGCGCATACGTTTTCAAATTTGGTAATGAAAACGTAAGCGTCCTCAGTCTCGAGTCCGTGGAATTTGGGTAAAAGGTTGATGTATTGGGGTTTAATCTCAAAGTTGTCCCCATTGGCTGGTGGTGTGGATAAGCAGGTCGAAAGAGGACCTCGCAGTGGATAGCACCTCTCTTGGAGAGAGATGCGGGGTGGATTCTGCGCACCAACGGACGGCGGAAGATTAGGGTTAAAGAAGTTCGATGGGGGTGGATCCATCGATGTGGGTGTGGTGGTGGGTAAAAGAAAGGTAAATGGAGAAATATCGACTTCGGAGTCGAAAAAGGGTACGCGGACTAAACGGGCACTAGAATCCCGTGTCCAGCCTATCTTGTACTAAAATGGGTTAGTACAAGTGGCAGCGTTGACTTATAATTAGGGGTACTGAATGAATGCGGTGTTTGCTTTGAAAAAGGGACGGATTTTTAAAAAAAATGATGCGACACAACAAATGCAGCAACACAAAAACCCTAATTCTATTGGTCGCCTAGGTCAGATCTCTAGACAGCTCCTAACTGCCAAAAGACAAGTCGCAGGATAGAATCCTCCACTGCCTCTTTGTCCCCCGGTGGCCAGGTAAGTGCCAGGTAAGTGGGAAGGTACTCCACTACGTAAGTAGTGGGCCTAATTAATAACCACTAGCCTTCGACATACTTGCCTAGACACCACAAGAAAACGTGGATAAGCAATGAATTACCCACGGCCTTCTTCTGTCCTAAGTGAGCGCGACGGTCCTTAGAGTCGTCTCTAGATTTCTTTTAATTAATGTGGGTCAATGCGGATGCAAGTTTTGTAATTTTCGGGGCCTAGGAAGGGTAATGAAATCCCCATCTAATTTGGATTTGGCCGTGCCCCTTAATATCCGTATTTAGAATGCAAACAACCAAGAAACAAAATCACGCACAAATTTACTTTTGCAATTTGCGAGCTGTGATTATTTGCAAAGAATCCTGCAGAAATTTATTAGTTGGAGCTAAAAAGAGGAGAGAGGAGAAGGTAAGAAAGTACCTGAAGAAAAATTGCATAGAGATCCCTCAATGCTGCCGCTGTTCCGCCGCAATTTCTGGCTAATACCGCGCTTCCGCGGTCGTTTCAAGGGAACACTGCACCAAATTTCACCAGCAAGCTATTGTATACTTCCTCAGCTCTCTGGAATTTTCCAAAAATTTTTCCAATTTCCCTGCAAGCTCCAGATTTTCTTGCAATGAACCATAACAAATTGTTTAGGGTTTGCACGAATTTTGATTACAACAATTACAATGGAATAAATCTTTCAATTCAAACTTCAATATGAAACGAATTAGCGCGTAATCCCCGGCAACGGCGCCATTTGATTGTAACGAATTCTTGATGTGTAAATCAAATCAAATGATCCCCGGCAACGGCGCCATTTGATTGTAACGAATTCTTGATGTGTAAATCAAATCAAATGATCCCCGGCAACGGCGCCATTTGATTGATAAGAGTTTCTCGTTGTGTCGGTATGAAATTTGAATAAAATTCACAATCAAAGAATTATATTTGACCGCAATCAACTACGGTGTCGGATGTAGATTGTAAGTGAGTGCGGATCGTCCATAGGGATTGTGCGATTCGTTTTTATATTTAATTTGTTTGAATTGAAAAGTTAATCGAAAAGAAAACATGATTCAAGATTTTATCGATTGATTCAGGTGTCACTAGTCTAATCAAGAATCAAGAAAATGATAAACAATCGAGAATCGGGTTTCGATGATATTTCCAACCAAAATGTCAAGAATCTAAATGAGGCTCGTAGGAATCGATCGGATCTATAGATGTGATATAATCTCAAGATATCGTGTTCTTGTCCTTCGAAGAATTGATACTAGATCGATGATGATCGACGAGAGTTAGGGCTTCCTCGTGAAACAAGGGTTTCATCTTTTAACACTTGTTCTTTCGTCGATATCATTCACATTCTAGCCTCTAGCAATTTCAAGAAACGATCGTAACTCCCCAATTTCGAGCGATATCAATCAAGAAAGCATCGCAACGAAATGGGTCGTCGGTTCTTGAACCTACTAGGGTTTACAAAACTCGTAGGAATCAAGAATCGATTGAAGATATGTTATATCATCATTCTATTGATCGTCTCGACTCCTCGACGAGCGGAGTATTACTCAAACATCACAACAAGAATTACAACTACTAATTGAGATCGAATCATGATGCAAGAATTTAAAGAAAACAAGATAAAAGAATTTCACCTTTTATTTATATCAACAATTTGGTTACAGTCGCTCAAGAACTACAAGAGGAAGAATTAAATTGTCGATCTGGCGTCGCTTTTCTCCGTGAGTCGTGGATCGGCTTGGACCACTTGCTCTGTTGAAGATCGGCTCCGCTCATAAAAGGTTGAAGGGCTTCTTGCTTGATGTGGTACTCTGGATCTTGGGTTTTGATTGGAATTTGGGTTAGGGTTTTACACAAGCCTTGTCACTAGACTTGTGGAAGAAGAAAATGAAGAAAGAGGTAAGAGATTGAATGGCTCTAGATTGTAGATTCTAGATTCAATGATGGATCCTTTCACCCTAGGTCTAGGCTTCTATTTATAGACTTCCCAAACCCTAGGTCTAGGTTTGAAATTACAATTCCCTCCAAAAGTTTTTTGAGGAGTTTCTAGAAAGAGTTTGTTAGGAGCTAGCTTAGGCTTTAAGCTAGGATTAATTAAGCATTAGAAAACCCTAGTTTGCTGATCTGCCAGAAGCCTCTGGAGTCTTCTGGAAACTGAAGTACATTTCTGAACTGTAGCCACTGAGATAAACATTGTGCACCAAATTTTTAGGGCTGATGTGGCAGCGCCGCCGCGGAACCACGTCACAAGCTGGCTCCGGCCGCGGTTCCGCGGCCATGTATTGGCTTCATGTCTTGGTTCGTCTGGTGTGGTCTTGGGCTAACATTTGGGGATTTATCTGATGTGTTGATTTGTATTTTCCCCTTTGGATTGCTACCAGAACTGAAATTATTGAGTTGGCGTAATGTTTGATCAGCTCTTTTGGCTTTGCTCCTGAAATTTCCAGCACAAATCTCGACACAAGTGTTGCGCAATATAGGGAAGATGCGATACCATGAAATGCGGTCAATTTCCTTTATAGTGCCGGTTTTAGAGTCTAACACATGCAATATGATATTTAACGACTGATTTGCTAATATGTGAAATATGAGAACCGTACACTTCTAAATGAATGCAAATGATAAGGAAATTGCCGGTTAAAAGATGCAGTATTTTCGACTAATCAAATTCCCCCAAACTTAATTTCGATCGTCTCGAGCGAAATTTTATTAGAAAGAGAAGGAGAAAATAAAGAAAGAGAAAAACTAACTAGCACACTTTCGTAGGCAACACGATTGCACTGAGCACGTGCAACAAGCCTTTAAACCTCTATGTGTCCCTAGTAGGAGGAGTGTTGTCTCCTGAGGGTTTTCAGCAGATTGCACCCACAAAATCCAATAATAAAAGGAAGATCATGAATATTATATTTAAAGAAAAGAATTGTAGAAGAAAGACTTTGAAAATTAGGGTTTCCAACTTGGCTAGCATTTCGGTTGTCATGAGCCCTATCTTAATGGTCATGAAAAGATGTCGGAAATCAAGTCCTCTCTCAATAAAATATCGTCTTATTCTTCATTCCTATCTTTCTTCCAAACATCGATCATATAACCTTGCGTGTGTGTAAAGACATCCCTACACCCGGAGAATTCAATTCAAGCTATCATACTCTTGCCCATCAGCCTCAGTACTTTTTAATTAATGAATATTTAGACGAATTTGCTCACACACTTTCATGCGGCCGTTAATACTTCTTGAGGTACTAACCGACCGATTACTCCTGTGCTTGCTTACTTGGTGTATTTTCCTCGTCTTGCACCACCTCAGGCATAGCAGTGACTCCCAGACCAGTTGGCCTTAGGGCACTAGGTGAAGAGGCACCCTTGCTATACATTTTTTATTGCCCTAGGTGATAAAAAAACCAGTGTCCATTTTTTTCTCACCATTTTATATTTTCTTCATCAATTTTTTTATTCTTTCCTTCATACTTTTGGCTTTAAGACAAGAGCATTTCAAGAAACATCAATGCACACAAGACCCAACACCATGAGTCACCCAGTGAGCACATGCCACCATGAATGCTAAATGCCAAAACTTAACCTCACAAATTCCACACAATAAACATTAAAACATAATGTTTAATCAAAAAGAGAATGGAAACAATAAAGTAATCTTGTAACGAATTACAAGAGTAACCCTCATCTGTATATACATACCTGCATCCATATTCCGACTGAATACGAATACAACGAGACGAAAGTAGTCCAACAATATAATACTAGGATCTGGCTAAAACCAAAGCCCACAAGTATTATCCGTCCGATCCTGATCCGTGCACAAGTGCACGAATATGATCGAACCCTGCCATAAAACCATACGGCCTCTACAACGTTTCGCCCGAACCAGGGGAACCCTCTGTGTGGGACTCAAAAGACTCGTCAATACGCTGGCAGTGGGTTTAACCACAAGCTCGTCGGTGGTACTAGCTGCACGTAACGGCTGCCCAGGTATTGAGCGAAAGGGAGGCCGACTAGCGAACTCATCCTGAAACCCTATTAAGCTTGACAGTGACAATATCCGTACAGTCCTGTCCGTTCGTCTATGAGAATCGCATATCGGGTCTAGGGGTGGATAAAGTCAGACCCCAAATAACGCGATATTTAGTGTTAGTAGGAAGCCCATCACCACCTGAGAAATTAGTGATCCGAATCAGTAATTCTCGACTACCTTGGCCAAGGATTTCTGGTGATGGCCACCCGTCCACACCGCAACATCAACCCCTAATACCGAGAGAGACGAATCCCCTGACGATCCGCTAACTGCCTCCATGTGGCTCGGGACTGTACCCAACTAAAACCTGTTTGCACGACTCCTTTGAGCCATGGTAGGGTAGTAATCAAAGCACAGTGGGAACTCACACGAGATAAATGACGATCTCAGGTCGATAGACTAACCTGTACACATGTCACCAGGGAATTGCTATCTGACAATAGGTATAATACCAACTAGCATGTTCCCGGCGAGTCCGTCCGGTGTACTCATAACCCAATGAGCACCTGTATACATCTTAAGTGAACCAACTGACACCAATGGCTTGTGAGACCGGCCACCGCCCCTCGTCGGGGTCTCGATCTGTATACACTAGTCTACTCTCAGAGTATCGATGCCCAGTCTCAAAACTTCCACGACTAGGGACACTTTATGGATGTGCTTATAGACCACCGATCGCAATCATACTGCTGGTAGTAAAGCAAAAATCCTATGGGCTCTATCAACATGTAATAGTGATCTGTAATGTCACCTGAAGCATGTACACGATGATAAAGACAAACCAGATAGCATACTATCATCTCGAGTAAGACTGTCCTACAGGTATAGGTCCTCCCTCAATCATTGCAATCACGTGCATGCGACCCAATAATTGACTTGAGGGCACTATAGCCAACAGATCCTATACAACATATCAATACAGCAAGAGAATAATCATCACAGATCATTAACGTAAGTAAATATGTGTATTCCTAATGTCGTCGACATATAGCAACGAGATTAGGGATATACATATTACACTTACGGTCGCAGAAAAAAATGAAAAACAACAATAGTTGGAATCCGCACAACCCTTAAACATTGCAAACCCGGATTATCTCATATTCCGGATTTCATGCCTAACCTTATAAATGTTACATTTAAGTCTCGGATTGAAAACACCTTTTCAAAAAGAAGTCGGGTAATTCAACAGGATTCCCGATTATATTAATGAGACTGAAATGTTAGGTTTACAAACCAAAAATTAATTTTCACAAAACTAATTAATGTGGATTCTAAGTATTGCATCACATATAGCAACTGTCTAGACGATATTAAACATTTCGATCGACTTCATAAATTTCTTCAAACCATAGAGACCTCAACACCTTGAGCCTCAACAAAAATATCCAGAAAGTCGCAAATGTATTAATGGAGCAGCACAAGAAACAAGACACCCTAACTCACTAAATACACGTCGGAACCGCGGCTAAACTCAAGGTTCTACCGCGGTTCCATGGCCATTAAATTGAGTTAGGTGTTCGTATTTCTTGGGGTTCCATATATTTACCTGCACTATTTTTTGAATATTTTTAATCTGCAAAATACCAACTTTTTGGGAAAATGTTCAGAAACTTCAAAAAAATCGTGTTTTTTATTTCGATCGAACACTTTTAACGTCGTTGAAACTACCCTAATGCTCTAGCTTGGCTCTGATACCATGTAAGTATGTCTTAGAACCTCTACTTGTGTCTAAACATCAATATGTGAAGAATTTTAAAAAAATTAGAGAGCTAAAGCATACTACCTATGAATCGAACTAGAGATTTGGGTAACTATCTAAGCTAAGAGTGTATAAACCTAAGAGAAAGAGAACTACAACCTTTGTAGACCACTCCTTCTCTTCAATGGCTCCGTGTAGAAGTCCCTTAGCTCCTTTTGGCTCCACTTGAAGTTTGAAACAACTCCGCTTGAAGTCTACGATGATCCACCATGGAGTATCTTACACTCAAACTCTTGCTTCATTAAACTAAGAAGAGGTGAAGCTAACAACTTATATAAGTTTGCTAAACTAATATAGATTGATGAAGTGAGATTTTTCTCACTAAAAAACCTTTCTTTTTATTTCTCTTTTTCTTTCTAGGAAAAGCTAGAGAAGTAGAGGAAGAAGATGAACAAAGTTTAGCTTCAAAAGATAATGATCCCTTGAAAAAATATCTTTGATATTTAAGATGTGAGTGGAGATTAAAATAATGAGCCATAGTTTGAGGTATTTTTAGAAGAGTGTAGAAACCATGACTCGCTATTTAAAAATTTCCATTTTCTTTTAAATCATAAATATCCAATATATTTCCAATGTCATTCTTGCATAGCCATGTTCCATGTATCATCCACCATGATATATATATATATATACACAAATACACACACACACACACACACACACACACACATATGCATACTTAAAGAAAGGAATTATAAATGAGCAATTAGCCATTTTATTAAATCATCATTTGATTTAATAATCCGTTCATATCACATATAATCCGACTAATAAAAACTACTAGATTAAAATACGATATCATATACTCATATTTAATCAAGCTCCCGCACATATCTCCATATGTACCCCCACTTCGTTTCGCTTAAGCTCGGAAACCCCTATGTGGGACTCTTAAGACTCGTCAATACGCTAGCAGTAGAAAATGATCATATCAGATACCCACAAGCCGTCAGCGGTACTAACTGGACGTAACGACTAACCAGGTATTGTACAAACAGAAGAACAACAAGCAAACTTGCTCAAACTCCTGTAGAGCCAACAAGCAAAACTTACCGTACAGTCCGGTCTCTTCGTCTGATATGTTACATATTGAGTCTGGGGTTGGAATCATCAAGCCCCAATAACTCAATAAGTCATGCCGATATGTGGCCTATAACAAGTCGAGAAACTATTGATAACACTTATTAGTAAATCTCATTAGCCCTGGCCAGGGACTTGCAGTTATAGCCAATCGCGCATAGTACAACATCAACTCCCAACACCGGGAGAGACGAAACCCCTCATATCGCTCATTTCCTCTATGTGTCTCGGGACTGTACCTAAAACCACCTGTTTGCATGACTCAAAAGAGCCGTGGTAGGGTGGAAATCAAAGCATAGTGGGAAACACACAAGTCTTCATAACGATCTCGGGTCTACAGACTAACATGTATAAGTGTCACCAGAGAACTGCTATTCGACGATATGTATAATACCATACAGGAGTTCTCGGCAAGTCCATTCAATTTACTCAGTCTCTGTTGAGCACCAGTATACAATCTTTGATGTCAAACATCAATGGATATGGGATCATCCATTTCCCTCAAACTGGGGCAAGAAACGAATACAATAGTCTACTCTGAAATATCGATGCCCTGTCTCGATACTCCCATGACTAGGAACAGTTAAGGATGTGCTTGTAGACTATACATGCCCCACAAGTATGATCTGCATCATAGTCATGGTAGTCAAGCTGATATCCTAAGGACTTTATCAACATGTATCAAATAGACATTAAACTTAATCAAGTGAACATGTTAAGATAAAGAGCAACCAGATAGCATATTATCAGGATGATCAAAAATGTCCTCTCTATATATACATGTCCAAGCATCCACTATACAAACAATGGCCTCTAGGGCATACATATATCCAACATTTGTCACTGAAAATTGTTTTTCAATAAACTCTGCATCCTGGGTATTCGATACCGGTTCAAGATCTCACATCTGCAATTGTGTGCAGGGATTGTGAAATAGCAAAGTTTTGAAGAAAGGTGATCATACTCTCCGCGTTGGGAATGGTTCAAGTGTTGATGCTGTAGCAGTGGAAGAGTATCACCTAGGGTTGCCTTCAGAGTGTATATTGATTTTGAATCCCTTTTATTTTGTACCAATTATGTTATGTAATATAATATCTTCCAGGAATATGTATGCCCTAGAGGCCGTTATTGTATATTATAGTGGATAGTTGGACATATGTATAGAGGACTTTCTTACTCGACATGATAGTATGCTATCTGGTTGATCTTTATCTTAACATGTACACTTATATTATTATACTGACTCTCTAATACAAGTTGATAAAGCCCTTAGGATGTAGGATTGACTACCAGGACTATGATGCAGATCATACTAGTGGGGCTTGGGTAGTCTGCAAGCACATCCTCTAACAGTTCCTAGTCGAGGAAATATCGAGACAGTGCATCGATATTCCAGAATAGACTGGTGTGTACGTTTCTTGACCCTGTATGGGGCGATGGTTGATCCCACAACCATTGGTGTTTGATATCAAAGATTGTACACAGGTGCTCATTAGAGAATGGGTACACCGAACAGGACTCGCCGAGAACTCCTAGATGGTACCATACATATCGTCAGATAGCAGTTCTCTGGTGACACTTGTACAGGTTAGTCTGTAGACGCGAGATCGTCATAGAGTCTTGTGTAGTTCCCACTGTGCTTTGATTTCCTCCCAACCACGGCTCAAAGGAGTCGTGCAAATAAGTGGATTTTGGGTACAGTCTCGAGTCACATGGAGACAATGAGCGATAGGAGGGGTTTCGTCTCTCCCGGTATAGGGAGTTGATGTTGCGCTATGCTCGATTGGCTATAACAGCAAGTCCCTGGCCAGGGCTGATGAGATTTACTGGTAAGTGTTATCAGTAGTTTCTCGAAAGGCTATAGGCCACACATCGGCATGACTTATCAAGTTACTAGGGTCTGATGATTCCACCCCTAGACTCGATATGCGACATATCAGACGAAAAGACCGGACTGTACGGTAAGTGTTGCTTATAGGCTTCACGAGAGTTTGGACAAGCTTGCTTATTGATCTTCTATTCATTTAATACCTGGGTAGCCGTTACATCCAGCTAGTACCGCTGACGGCTTGTGGGTACCTGATGTGATCATTACCTACTGCTGGCGTATTGACGAGTCTTTAGAGCCTCACACAGAGGTTTCCTAGCTCAAGCGAAATGAAGTAGGGCACATATGGTGATATGTGCAGGAGCTTGATTAAATACGAGTATGTGATACCGTATTCTAATCTCGTGATATTTGATATCGGTTAGGTTTTATGTGATATAACTGGATTATTGAATCAAGTGTTGATTCAATGATTTGTTATATGTATATATATTTGATATTGGCCGGTTATATATGATATGACCGGATTATTGAATCAAGTGTTGATTTGATATTGTATATTGAATATTAGTCGGTTATATGCGATATAACCGGGTTATTGAATCAATTGTCGATTTGATAATATGATATACATATATAATATGATATTAGTCGGTTATATTTGATATAACCGGATTATTGAATTAAGTGTTGATTTAATAATTTGATATATAAATATATATTAACTAATATTGCTCACTAATGATTTTCTTCTTTTGATATATATAATTGTATATATTTATATTTGATATATATATTTATTTATATAACATGATTATGTATCATGGTTGATGATACATAGAACATCGGTGTATGAGGCTCACACCAGGACCTAAAGATAATTGGGAAGAATTAATTTTAAAGGAAAATGAAAATGAGTGGAATTATGAGTCATGGCTTGGATGCTTGTAGAAGCATTGAGAAGCCATGACTCATCCTCTCCTTTTGCTTTACTCTTGATATTTATTCATCCCATCCTTATCTTGAGCTTATGGTTCACTCTCTCATCATAAGATTATTCTTCACCTAAGTTCATCTTCTTCCTCAAGTGAGCTTTCTAGGTTTTTCCTTGAGCTGGAAAAAGAGAGAGGAAAATATTTCTAAGTGAGCCAAATCTCCTACTTCATCAACCTACACTAATCTAGCTCATTAGTTTAGGTTGTTTGCTTCACTAATACTTCGATTAGTGAAGAGTGAGCTTGAGTTAGAGGGAATTTAAGGTGGATCATCTTTGGCATCGAAGACTTCGTGCAAGCTCAATCCTGTCTTCAAGTGGAGCCAAGAAGAGTTCTATGGACTACTACTTGGAGCTTTAGAAGTAAAGGACTTGGTCTACGAAAGTTGTAACCATCTTCACTTAGTTTAGATATTGTTTTCTTGCTTATAAACCCTAATTCTCTAGTTTAATTCCAGTATAGTATAGCTTAGCACTCTAGATTTTTTAAAATTGCATACTTGATGCTTGTATAAACCTAGTGGAGGTGCTAAGATATACTTTTAGGGTATCAGAGCCAAGCTAGAGCATTAGGTAAGGTCTAGATGACATTAAAGTGTTTGATCGAAGTTCAAAACCCGATATTTTACAAGTTTCTGTCCAATTTTTCAAAATTTGAAATTTTTCAGACTAAAAATTCTCAGAAAATCATACAGGTTAGTTTTTGGATCCCCAAGAAGTACGAGACCCTATCACATCCAAGTCTCCACGGAACCGCCGCCATACCCATGGTTTGGCCGCGGTTCCGCCGCAATCTTGGAGATATGAGGCCTCGTATTTCTTCTGCTGCTCCATTGTGATATTTTGCATTTTCTGGGTATTTTTAGTGAGGCTCAAGTTGTTGAGGTCTCTCTGATTTGTGGGGGTTTGAAAAATTGATCGAAATGTTTAACATCGTCTAGATAGTTTTGATATGTGAAACAATTTTTGGAATCCACCTTAATTAGTTTTGTGAAAACTAGTTTTTGATTTGTAAATCTAGCATTTTACTCTCATTTGATCGATTGCCATGAAGTTTCGATTCGGATCAAATCTCCGTCGCAATCTCGTATTCTACGCGAACACTCACCGGGGAACACTACTAGATAGCTACGCCCCCATAGCCCCAACCAAGTGACTATAGGAGAAACCCGTAGCCAAAAGCATCCACTCGGGTGCTCGCGGCCATGGTGTTTTTCCTAAGCGCACTTTGTTGACGGCATAGGGTGCGGCCATCTACTAAAGTTCCCGACGAGCATTCGATCAGATAATTAGGAATCTTGTTGAATTACCTGACTTATTTTTGAAAATTGTTTTCAATCCGAGACTTAAATGCAAGATTTAAAAGATTAGGCATGAAATCCAGAGTATGTGATATTCCGGGTTTATGATGTCTAAGAATGATGCAGATTCTAATTATTTTAGTTTTCATTTCTTTTCTGCGACTGTAAGTGTAATATGTGGTGTATCCCCGATCTCGTTGCTATACGTCAACGACATTTAGAATACGCATATTTGCTTACGTTGATGACATGTGATGTTATTGTGTTGCTGCGATATGTTATATTGGATCGTCGTGATTGAATAGCCGGGGGTTTTGCATGAGATGAGAGTTTTTCAATTTTCATTCATGTAAAAATTGTATGTAATATTATTTTATTGGGACACTACCGGGTTGAGGTTGTTGTCACCATTTGATGTATATTATTTACGTTTCCGTATTAGGATAGACCGAAGGGGGAGCACAAGTAACCGGGTTCTAGAGTCCAGTGGGAGACTATCTCGAGGAGTCGAGACTGGGTCGTCTAACTCTAGAATTGGCAGGGTTGCTTTCCTCTCTCGTAGGGGTCTAGGGATGTGGGTTTGGCTATTCATCACGACCGTGGAACCCGTGTTTTTCATTACTGGATTAATTTAAAACATGGACTTCCTAGTATATCCTGTATTTCATATGTTTGTTTTTGCTGATTCTGTGATATGATGTGATCATATAACTACGTGAAACGAATGCTACTTATATATGTCATATACTAGTAGACACTATATATGTTTTGCATCCGTATTAGTCCTGACCCCGCACTGTCGTAAGTTAAGTAACCTTACAGTGGAGATCCGGGTCCCTGTGGCGAATGCGGATGGCATATATATGTGTTTTATTTTCTTTTCTTCTGTGATATTTAGGAAACATAAATGATGGGACATAATTAATGAGATAAATGAAAAGAAAAGAAACTTAAAGATGTAGTAGAATCAAATTTTTTAAAAAGGTAGCTCTAGTTATTTCTTTGCATAGCGATATTCCATTATGAATATCCAGCATCTCATTCGATGAGAAAAGAGCCAAGATCCCTTCACCGGGAATGACCTCTTTAGCAAAACTAGCATATGCTACAACCCACTCGGTTTGTTTTGAAAACTACTCGATTTTAAAAGAGGAGCTTAAACCACTCCTTTTCAAATCACCAGATTCTACAACGATATCAAGTTTATTACGTTAAAGGTTTTCTTCAAAACCAGACATAGCCCTTCGTCATTTCAGATAGGTGCTATTTAGTATTCGTGCTGCGTTTGTTGACCTTATCAAGGCGTAGTGTGCGATAGATGATTAGTGCTTATCTGCCGCATATGATGTGATTGGATTATGGTAGTCGTACGTCCTTATTGACCTTGTCAAGGGTCGTGCGGGTGGGTTTAATTCAATCATGAAATGATGGGTTGAACTTGACTTGCGGTTTATGGTTTGTTGACCATGTCAAGGTTATAAACCGTATGGGGTAAAAACAGATATTGGGAATTTCAAGTGTTGAAATTTGCAATAAGATTGCATACCTTCTATATGATAATTGGATCCCGATACCCACTGTGAGTAAGTGTTACTCCTGAGTTTTTCACTTCACAATTAGCTGATCCAGTAGGTGTCTAAGAAAGGTGTTAACAGGGTTATGCCCCTGTGGAAACGAGGTTATTTAATTAGTTCCATGCGAAAGCATGGGGAGACTCCCTCGGAGTACCAATACCTGCCTGGCTGACCAATTGGCGAACTTGTAGTGTGTAATTAATCCCGGCTAATCTTACCTTTTAGGGTCTGAAGGAAAATTTGATAAAAACATTAGGAGCCATCCTGATTAGATAAGATAATAACCAATCTAATCTTGCAAGAGCGCATGCTAAAGTGTTTTCTTCTCTCTCTCTCCAGGTTGCGACCATGATACGCCTTAATCAAGATAATAATATGGATGTATTGACCGAACCCGCTTATTATACAAGGCTGGGAAATGTTGGTTCTACTCTATCTTATGACTGTCATAAGTCTGAACGAGGAATAGGGGAATACAAGAATTTCCACGCAACCCGAACGAAGAAAGTGCATTTTGATGTATCTTCTTCGGGTGTGTTCGTTATTGAGAACCTTTTCTCAGTTTGCTCTACATCCTAGGTATTAGATACCGGATCAGGATGCCATATTTGTAACATGTTACAAGGGTTAAGAAGAAATAGAGAACTGGGAAAGGATGATATGTCCCTCAGAGTAGGGAACGGAGCAATTGTTGTTGCCGAAGCTGTCGGCAAATATCACCTTGTATTGCTAAATGATAATACATTGATTTTGAACGACTGTTATTACGTAGCATCGATGATGTGCAATATAATATCTGTTTCTTTATTAGATAAAAAAGGATATAACTTTTCATTAGAGAAAAATTTTATGAACATTTTCCTGAATCAAGTGTTGATTGGTTTTGATACGTTATGTAATGGTATATACGTTCTAAATCAAAATACAGTTCTAAATATACAGAACACACACAAGAGAAAAAGTTCAGAAATGAACGAAATCTTCATGTGGCATTGTAGACCTGGTCATATCAATGCGAAAAGACTAGACAAGCTGCATAAAGATGGATATTTGAATCCGTTCGAATTTACATTCTATGAAACTTGCCAGTCATGTCTCAAAGGCAAGATGACCAAAACTCCGTTTACTGGACACGGAGAAAGAGCTACTGAACTCTTGGGACTGATACATAGTGATGTATGCGGTCCTATGTCTACACATGCCAGGAATGGTTCCTCGTACTTTATTACATTCACCGATGATCTCTTAAGACTCTGACATGTGTTCCTGATGAAACACAAATCTGAAGCTTTTGAGAAATTCAAGGAATATAAGTACAATGTAGAGAACCAGACGGGTAAAAGTATTAAAATCCTTCGATCTGATCGAGGAGGAGAATACTTAAGCACAGAATTCCGAGATTATTTAAAAGAGAATGGGATTCTTTCTCAGCTTACTCCTCCATATGCACCATAGCACAATGGAGTTTTGGAGCAGAGAAATCGCACCCTATTAGATATGGTGAGCTCTATGATGAATGTTGCTGAGTTACCTATTCCTTTTTGGTGTTATGCACTTGAGACAGCTGCATACCTATTGAATCAAGTTCCATCAAAATCTGTGCCTAAAACACCATATGAGATATGGAGTGGAAAGAGATCATATCTTAAACGAGTTAAGATATGGGGTTGTCCGGCCTATGTTAAAAAACAGAATCCAGACAAACTCGAGGCGCGATCAGTTCTTTACAAGTTTGTGGGATATCCAAAGAATTCACATGGATATCTATTCTACCACAGTGAGGAACAAAAAGTGTTTGTTGCTCAACATGCCATCTTTTTAGAAAAGGAATTTCTTGTAAAAGAAATTAGTGGTGATGAGCTAGAGCTAGAAGAAGTTCCAGCTACAAAAACTACAACTGATGATTTGGTAGAACCGGAGGATTCAATATTCCTCGACGAACCTCAACCACAATGCAGATCTAGTAGAGTTCCTCATCCACGTGAGAGATACTACGGTTTTCTCATAGACGGTGGGAGTGGGGATTGCATCATGGAAGATGCTGACCTTACTAGTTTTGAGCAGGCCATCACAAGTGGGGACTTTGTTAAATGGCTGGATGCTATGCGATCTGATATGGAATCCATGTACACCAACAAAATATGGACTTTGGAAGTTGCTCCTGAAGGGATGAAACCCATTGGGAGTAAATGAATCTTTAAAAAGAAACTTGGTGTAGATGGAAAGGTTGAGACCTTCAAAGCTAGAGTTATAGCAAAAGGCTTTCGTCAACGTCCAGGTGTCGATTATGATGAAACCTTTTCTTCAGTGGCTATGGTTAAGTCCATCAGGATTCTACTTGTCATTGCTGCATACCATGACTATGAAATCTGGCAGATGGACATCAAGACCGCTTTTCTAAATGGTGATTTAGAAGAGAGCGTGTATATGACACAGCCAAAAGGCTTCGTAGATAGTGGAAGCAGCGGAAAGGTGTGCAAACTGCTTAAATAAATCTACGGATTAAAGCAGGCATCGCGGAGATAGAGCATCTGTTTTGATGTGGCAGTCAAAGAGTTTGACTTCGTCAAAAACATAGATGAACCTTTTATATATAAAAAGGTTGTGGAGAGTAAGGTTGTCTTCCTCGTATTGTACGTAGATGACATACACTTGATAGGAAATGATGTTCATATGCTGCACTCGGTCAAACTCTTCCTATCATAAAAGTTCTCCATGAAAGATCTGGATGATGCCTCCTACATTCTTGGGATAAAGATCTATAGAGATTGATCCAAAAGGATGTTGGGATTGTCCCAATCCAGGTACATATACACCATACTAAAGAGGTTTAGTATGGAAAATTCTAAGCATGGTAATTTACCCGCTTGTTCAGGAATCACTCTCTCCAAAAATATGTCTCCTAAGACTGATTTGAAGAGGGCTAGCATGACCATGATACCCTATGCTTCTGCAGTTGGGTCTATCATGTACGCGATGTTATGTACCAGACCGGATGTAGCTTACACACTGGGTTTGGTAAGTGGATATCAATCAGACCTAGGGGAGAAGCACTGGATAGCTGTGAAGAACATCCTTAAGTACTTGAGAAGGACTAAAGAATTGTTCTTTGTGTATGGTAACGGAGAACTCCAAGTGGAGTCCTTTACCGATTCGAGCTTCCAGAGTGATAAGGACGACAACAAGTCAGTCTCGGGTTTTTTCTTCACCCTCAATGGAGAGGCGGTATGTTGGAAGAGTTCCAAGCAAGATACTGTGGCAGACTCGACGATAGAGGCTGAATACATCGCTGCCAACGATGCCAAAGAGGCTGTTTGGATGAAGAAGTTCATAGCTGAACTTGGTGTGGTTCTATCCATTGAGCATCCAATACCTGTGTATTGTGATAACAATGGAGTTATGGCCTTGGCCAAGGAACCCCGGTCCTATCAGAGATCCAGACATATTCTTAAACGGTATCACCTGATCCAGAAGATAGTTAATCACCGGGAGATCGAGGTCAGGAGATTTGACACGAAAGATAACACAGCGCATCTACTCACGAAGGCCCTCTCCCAGACGCAGTTTGAGATACTTTTTGGGATGTTGGGTATGAGATACTACAACAACTGGCCTTAGTGCAAGTGGGAGATTGTTAAGAATATGTATGCTCTAGAGGCCATTATTGTATATTATAGTGGATGCTTGGACATATATATAGAGGACTTTCTTGCTCGACATAATAGTATGCTATCTGGTTGTTCTTTATCTTAACATGTACACTTATATTATTATACTGTCTCTCTGATACATGTTGATAAAGCCCTTAGGATGTAGGCTTGACTACCAGGACTATGATGCAGATCATACTAGTAGGGCTTGGGTAGTGTGCAAGCGCATCCTTTAACAGTTCCTAGTCGAGGGAATATCGAGACATGGCTTCGATATTCTAGAATAGGCTAGTGTGTATATTTTTTGACCCTGTATAGGGCAATGGTTGATCCCACAACCATTGGTGTTTGACATCAAAGATTGTACACATGTGCTCATTATAGAATGGGTACACCGAACAGGACTCTTCGAGAACTCCTAGATGGTACCATACCTATCGTCAGATAACAGTTCTCTGGTGACACTTGTACAGGTTAGTCTTTAGACCCAAGATCGTCATAGAGTCTTGTGTGGTTCCCACTGTACTTTTATTTCCTTCCTACCATGACTCAAAGGAGTCGTGCAAACAGGTGAATTTTGGGTACAGTCCCGAGTCACATAGAGACAATGATCGATAGGAGGGGTTTCGTCTCTCCCGGTATAGGGTGTTGATGTTGCGCTATGCTCGATTGGCTATAACAGCAAGTCCCTGGACAGGGTTGATGATATTTACTAGTAAGTGTTATCAGTAGTTTCTCGAAAGGCTATAGGCCACACATCGGCATGACTTATCAAGTTACTGGGGTCTGACGATTCCACCTCTAGACTCGATATGCAACATATCAGACAAAGAGACTTGACTGTACTGTAAGTGTTGCTTATAGGCTTCATGAGAGTTTGGACAAGCTTTCTTGTTGATCTTCTATTTGTTCAATACCTGGGTAGCCGTTACGTCCAGCTAGTACCGCTGACGGCTTATGGGTATCTGATGTGATCATTACCTACTGCTGGCGTATTGACGAGTCTTTAGAGTCCCACACAGAGGTTTCCTAGCTCAAGCGAAATGAAGTAGGGCACATATGGTGATATGTGCGGGAGCTTGATTAAATACGAGTATGTGATACCGTATTCTAATCTCCTGATATTTGATATCGGTTAGGTTTTATGTGATATAACCGGATTATTGAATCAAGTGTTGATTCAATGATCTGTTATATGTATATATATTTGATATTGGCCAGTTATATATGACATGACCGGATTATTGAATCAAGTGTTGATTTGATATTGTATATTGAATATTAGTCTGTTATATGTGATATAACCTGGTTATTGAATTAAGTGTTGATTTGATAATATGATATACATATATAATATGATATTAGTCGGTTATATTTGATATAACTGGATTATTGAATCAAGTATTGATTTAATAATTTGATATATAAATATATATTAACTAATATTGCTCACTAATGATTTTCTTCTTTTGATATATATAATTGTATATATATATATATATATTTGATATATATATATATATAATGAGTATGTATCATGGTTGATGATACATAGAACATGAGTGTATGAGACTCACACCATGACCTAAAGATAATTGGGATGAATTAATTTTAAAGGAAAATGAAAATGAGTGGAATTATGAGTCATGGCTTGGATGCTTGTAGAAGCATTGAGAAGCCATGACTCATCCTCTCCTTTTGTTTTACTCTTGATATTTATTCATTCCATCCTTACCTTGAGCTTATGGTTCACTCTCTCATCATAAGATTATTCTTCACCCAAGTTCATCTTCTTCCTCAAGTGAGCTTTCTAGGGTTTTTCTTGAGTTGGAAAAAGAGAGAGGAAAATATTTCTAAGTGAGCCAAATCTCCTACTTCATCAACCTACACTAATCTAGCTTATTAGTTTAGGTTGTTTGCTTCACTAATACTTTGATTAGTGAACAGTGAGCTTGAGTTAGAAAGAATTCAAGGTGGATCATCTTTGGCATCGAAGACTTCCTGCAAGCTCGATCCTTTCTTCAAGTGGAGCCAAGAGTTCTAGGGAATACTACTTAGATCTTTAGAAGTGAAGGACTTGGTCTACAAAGGTTGTAACCATCTTCACTTAGTTTTGATATTGTTTTCTTGTTTATAAACCTTAATTCTCTAGTTCGATTCTAGTATAGTATAGCTTAGCACTCTAGATTTTTTAAAATTGCATACTTGATGCTTGTATAAACCTAGTGGAGGTGCTAAGACATACTTTCAATATCTATATCTTTGTTAGACACTGATGGATATCATTTTGTATTACAAAGTAATGTTATGAACATTAACCTAAATCAACAGTTGATTCGGTATAGTATACTAAATAACGGAATCTACGTCCTGAATCAACACACAGTTTTCAACATCCAGCACACAAACGAAAGAAAGACTTCAGAAATAAATGAAGCATTCATATGGCATTGTAGACTTAGTCATATTAACAAAACAAGACTAGCCAAGCTACATAAAGATGGATATTTGAATCTGTTTGAATATAAATCTTATGCGACTTGTCAGTCTTGCATCAAGGGTAAAATGACCAAAACTCCGTTTACTGGACATGGAGAGAGAGCTACTGAACTCTTAGGCCTCATACATAGTGATGTATGTGGACTAATGTCTATACATGCATGAAGCGGTTATTCATACTCCATAACCTTTACCGATGATTTCTCGAGATTTGGACATGTGTTCTTGCTGAAACATAAGTCTGAAGCTTTCGAAAAATTCAAGGGGTATAGAATTGAAGTAGAAAAACAAACTGGATTGGGTATCAAGAAGCTTCGATCAGATCGAAGAGGAGAGTACTTAAGTACAGAGCTCCTAAATTTCCTAAAATAGAATGGGATTCTCTCTCATATCACTCCTCCGTACACACTACAACACAACGGTGTGTCAGAGTGGAGGAATCATACCCTAATAGATATGGTACGCTCAATGATGGGTGATGCTGAGTTGCCACTTTCTTTTTGGGGGTATGCATTGGAGACTACTATATATCTATTAAACAGGGTTCCGACCAAATCCGTGCCTACCACTCCATATGAGATATGGTATGGGAAGAGACCATCTCTTAAACGAGTTAGGATATGGGGTTGTCCTGCTTTTGTTAAAAAGCAGAATCTAGACAAACTCGAGACACGATCGGTTTTGTGTAAATTTATGGGATATCCTAAACATTCATATGGATATCTATTCTACCACAAGGAGGAATAAAGAGTGTTTGTTTCTCAATATGTCACATTTTTAGAAAATGAATTTTTTATGAAGGATACTAATGGCAATACGGTAGAAACTGGATGAAATTCCAGAACCACAAACAACTACTGACAATTTGGTTGAACCTGAAGTTTCGATAGAACCCAACGAGCCTCAGTCACTCCATAGATCTAGTAGGACTTCTCGCCTACCAGAGAGATACTATGGTTTCCTCATTGATAGTGATAGAGAAGATTGCATCATGAATGATGATGACCCTATTAGTTTTCAGCAAGTTATCACGAGTAGTGACTCAGTGAAATGGCTGGATGACATGCGATCCAAAATGAAATCCATGCACACCAACAAAGTATGGACTTTGGAAGCTGCACCTTCTGGAGTAAAACCCGTAGGGTGCAAATGGATCTTTAAGAAAAAGATTGGTATTGATGGATAGGAAGAGACCTATAAAGCTAGAATTGAAGCGAAAAGATTTCGTCAAAGACCGGGATTGGACTATGATGATACCTTTTCTCCAGTAGCAATGCTTAAATCCATTCGAATCCTACTTGCTATTGCTGCTTACTACGACTATGAAATCTGGCAGATGGACGTTAAAACTACATTTCTAAATGGTGATTTGGAATAATGCGTTTTTATGGATCAGCCGGAAGGCTTCATTGATAGTAGGAGCAGCGAAAAAGCATGCAGGTTGCTTAAATCCATTTATGGATTAAAGCAGGCATCACGGAGTTGGAACATCTGCTTTGATGATACAATCAAAGAGTTTGATTTTCTCAAAAATGTAGATGAACCTTGAATTTATAAGAAGATTGTAGGGAGTACAGTTGCATTCCTCGTATTGTATATGGATGACATTCTCTTGATAGGAAATGACGTTCTTATGTTACAATCGGTCAAACTATTCCTATCACAAAGGTTCTCCATGAGGACCTGGGTGATGCCTCGTGCATTCTAGGTATTAAGATCTATAGAGATAAATCTAAGAGAATGTTGGGATTGTTCCAATCTAGATACTAAAGAGGTTTAGTATGGAAGATTCCAAGCGAGATAAGTTACCCTCTTGTCACGGAATCACCCTCTCTAATAACTTCTGTCCAAAGTCTGATATAGAGAGGGCTCGCATGAGTGTTATACCCTATGCTTCCGCAGTAGGGTCTATCATGTATGCGATGTTATCTACTCGCCCAGATGTAGCTTACGCACTAAGTGTAGTAAGCAGGTATCAATCCAATCCAGGGGAGAAATACTGGACAGTTGTGAAGAACATTCTTAAGTACTTACGAAGGACTAAAGAAATGTTCTTGGTGTATGGTAACGGAGATCTACAAATGGAGGCCTTTACCGATTCCAGCTTCCAGAGTGACAAGGATGACAGCAAGTCTACCTCGGGTTTTGTATTTACCCTCAATGGAGGGGCAGTCTGTTGGAAAAGTTCCAAACAGGACAATGTTGCAGACTTAACGATGGAAGCTGAGTACATTGCTGCAAATGATGCTGTCAAGGAAGTTGTCTGGATGCGGAAGTTCATCTCAGAGCTTGGAGTGGTTCCAACTATTATTGATTCAATACCCTTGTATTGTGATAATAATGGGGCTATGGCATTAGCTAAGGAACCCAGGTCCCATCAGCATTCCATACATATTCTGAGGCGATATCATCTGATCCGGGAGATAGTTGATCGCCGCAAGATCGAAGTTCGGAGAGTAGACACGAAGAACAATGTCGCGGATCCACTCACCAAGGCCCTTCCACTGGTTCAATTTAAGCGACTTTTTGAGATATTGGGTATTATATACGCCAATTGTTAGTTATGTATATGCCCTAGAGGCCATTGTTGTACATATGATGTATATTATAATGGATGCTTGGATATATATAGAGAGGACTTTCTTGCTCGTCATGATAGTATGCTATTTGGTTTCACTTTATCTTAACATGTTGACTTGTAATGGTTTACTGTCTTACTCTCACATGTTGATAAAGCCCTTAGGATCTGTACTCAACTACGGGGACTATGATGAGATCATACTAGTGGGGCCATGATAGTCGATGAGTACATCCTATAACTGTTCCTAGTAGAGGGTATATCGAGACAGGGCATCGATACACCAGAGTAGACTAGCGTATACGCATCTTGACCCATATGATGGGCGATGGATGATCCCATATCCATTGGTGTTTGACATCAGAGATGGTGTACGGGTGCTCAGTGGAGACTGGGTACACTGGACGGACTCGCCGAGAACTCCCAGATGGTGATATACCACACGTCAGATGGCAGTTCTCCGGTGACACTGGTATAGGGTAGTCTGTAGACCCGAGATCGTCATAGAGTCTTGTATGATTCCCACTGTGCTTTGATTTCCACCTTACCACGTCCAAGAGGGCGTGCAAAACGGTGGCTTTTGGGTACAGTCCCGAATCACATGGAGGCAATGAGCGATAGGAGGGGATTCGTCTCTCCCGGTATAGGGAGTTGATGTTGTGCTGTGTTCGATTGGCTATAACTGGAAGTCCCTGGCCAGGGCTGATATAGAGATATACTGGTAAGTGTTACCAGTAGTTTCTCGACCCGTTATGAGCCTTACATCGACACGACTTATCGTTTACTGGGGTCTGACGTATACCACCCCTAGACTTGATATGCGACATATCAGACGAACAGACCGGACTGTACGGGAGTGTTACTGATTGGATTCACAGGAGAACGCACAGGCTAGCTTGTTGATCTTCTGATCGCTCAATACCTGGGCGGCTGTTACGTTTAGCTGACCGCTTGCAGCTTGTGGGTGTTTGATATGATCATCACTTGCTACCGGCGTATTGACGATTCTTTAAAGTCCTACACAGAGGTTTCTTGGCTCAGGCGAAACGGATTAGAGGCACATATGTGATATGTGCAGGACCGAGAATAATGCGATATGAGATACCGTATTATATTCTCGCGATATTTAGATATGAACCGGGACATCGGATCAAGTATTGATTCGATGAATCGGTACATGAGATATTAGTCGGTAATATTCGATATAGCCGGATCGTCGGACCAAGTGTTGATTCGATGATTTAATGTATAATAATATATATGATATATTGTATTACATTATCTAATATTGGCTCGCTTTATTATTTCATTTTCTCACTGGATCATACATTGATATATATGCGATATATGTTAATTGTATTATTTTCTTTTGTTGCAAATATATAATATATATGTGATATATATTATTATGACATGATATGATTTATTATTAAACATGTTTAAGGATGATTAAATGGGATTAGGGTTTGATTAGGGTTAGCTTCTTCTTGCACTTTCTAGAAGTTTTGCTTTTGTCTTGGTTAACATATTATGGTTGATATTTTTCCATGACTCATAACTTAACCTAACCAAACCCTAACTCTAGTTTATTCTCTACAAACTCTTAGCCTATAATCCTTGACCATGGTTCAATAATCAATTATATACATTTCTTTTCTATTCATCACAAAAGGATTATCATTTTCCATTATCATCTTCTTCTCTCTTGATTTTGAGCTCACTAGAAATTCCATTTGTGATGATAAATTGTGAGAAAGTGAATTAAAAAGAAAGCATAATTACTACTCCCTCATCCTCATCTAATCTAGCCCATTAGATTAGGGTGTTCATCTCTTTAGAGTGTGAAAGCTTGGGTTATTGCAACTTCGACGTAGATCATCGGAGATTTGGAACACTTCAAGCTAGCATGGATCGTTCGAGTCGTGGAGCCTCTCTTGAGTCCGGGAGATCGTGGATCGCGGCAAAGGGACTTCTACTCGGAGCTTATGAAGCGAAGGAGCGGACTACAAAGGTTGTAATCCCTCACACTTAGATAAAAAGATGTTATCTTGCTTGCTAAACCCTAATTATCTAGCAAAGATCCTGTCTTTGGGTTGTTCGGCACATGTAAAATTTTATTCGGGCATGTTTGATGCTATATGAACCTTCACTAGTGTGCCAAGGAACCCAACACCAATAATTGGCCTTAGTGCAAGTGGGAGATTGTTAGGAATATGTATGCCCTAGAGACCATTATTGTATATTATAGTGGATGCTTGGACATACATACATACATACATACATACATACATGTATATATATAAGACTTTCTTGCTCGACATGATAGTATGCTATCCGGTTGCACTTTATCTTAACATGTTCACTTGATTGAGTTTACTGTCTTTTTGATACATGTTGATAAAGCCTTTAGGATGTTAGCTTGACTACCATGACTATGATGCAGATCATACTAGTGGGTCACGTGTAGTCCACAAACACATCCTTAACAGTTCCTAGTCAAGAGAGTATCGAGATAGGGCATCAATATTCCAGAGTAGACTAGTTTATACGTTTCTTGACCCAGGATTAGGGCGATGGATGATCCCATATCCATTGGTGTTTGACATCAAAGATTGTATACTGGTGCTCATTAGAGACTGAGTACACTGAACAGACTCGCCGAGAACTCCTAGATGGTATAATACCTATCATCAAATAGCAGTTCTCCGGTGACACTTGAACAGGTTAGTCTGTAGACCCAAAATTGTCATAGTGTCTTGTGTGCTTCCCACTGTGCTTTGATTTCCACCCTACCACGGCTCTACAAAGTCGTGTGAATAGGTGGATTTTGGGTACAGTCCCGAGACACATGGAAGCAGCGAGCAATTGGAGGAGTTTCGTCTCTCCCAGTTTTGGGAGTTGATGTTGTGCTATGTGCGATTGTCTATAACCGCAAGTCCCTGGCCAGGGCTGACGAGATTTACTGATAAGTGTTATTAGTGGTTTCTTGATTGGTTACAGGCCACACATCGGCATGACTTATCGAGTCATTGGGATCTGACGATTCTACCCCCTAGACTCAATATGCGACATATTAGACAAAGAGACCGAACTTTACGGTGAGTGTTTCTTATTGGCTCTACGGGAGTTTGAACTAGTTTCCTTGTTGATCTTCTATTCGTTCAATACCTGGGTAACAGTTACGTCCAGCTAGTACCGCTGACAGCTTATGGGTATCTGATATGATCATTACCTACTGCTAGTGTATTGACGAGTCTTAAGAGTCCCATATAGAGGTTTCCAAGCTCAAACGAAGTGGGGGCACATATGGAGATATGTGCAGGAGCTTGATTAACTACGAGTATATGACACCGTATTATAATCTGGCATTTTTTATATTAGTCCGGTTATATATGATATGACCGGATTATTGAATCAAGTGTTGATTTAATAATTAACTAATCACTCATTTTAATTCTTTTCTTTATATATATATATATATATATATTTGATATATATATATATATATATATGTATCATGGTTGATGATACAAAGAACGTGGCTATATAAGAATCACATTGGAGAAAATAATAAAGATATTGATAAATAGAAATGAATAAAAACAAAAATGAAATGATGAGTCATGGCTTCTATAAGGTTCTAAAAGGCTTTAGTAACCATGACTCATTCATTTTGTTTTGTTTATTCAACCCTACTTATCTATCAATCCCCCATCTTATCTCTAAAGTTCATTTGATCTTGGCCAAGTTCATCCTCTTCTTTTGTTCTCTAGACTTTTCTAGTTTGAAAAGAAAAGGAAAAGAAAAGGGTTTGAAAGAGAGATCTACCCACTTTATCAACCTATACTAATATAGAAAATTAGTATGGGTTGTTACCTTCACTTATTCAAACATTAGTGAAGTAGGAGTTTGAGAGTGAGAAGCTTTGTGTTGGATCATCATAGACGACGAAGACCTCAAGCAACCTCATTCCAATTTCAAGTGGAGTTATAGAAGAGCTCTAGGACTTCTACATGGAGCAATTGAAGTGAAGGACCGGTCTACAAAGGTTATAAACTCTCTTCACTTAGTTTAGAATCTTGTTTGCTAATTTTAAAAACCCTAAATCTCTAATTTGATTCTTGTTTAGTATACTTAGCACTCTAGATTTTTTTAAATTGTACACTTGATGCTCATATAAAGCTTGTAGAGGTGCTAAAACTTACATACAAAGAACTGTCCTCTGCAATACTCAAAAAAAAAATTCATGTGTGTTTTAAAAAAAGGATAGAAACTTGAAAATCGAAACTCGATCCAGGAAAACTTTCGGCGTCGAAACTATAACATTGTCTACAACTAGTTCTATTGTTTGGTTGGCTCTAATACCATTGAAAGGATCAGTTAGCACATTGAAAACTGGTTGTTGCGCCCATAGGGCCCTTAGCAGCTACTTTTTACGTAGTCCCTTCGCGATGGACTGCAACCTGCCGGACCATATAACCGCACGGGGCACCCTGGATGTAAGAGCCTGTGCTTCGCCACTACTGTCACACAGTGAGAACCTTCCATAGGTCGACATCCATACCTAGTAGCTCTGATACCATTAAAAGTTCCTTGTGCCTTTACTGCTACAACCGCGGTCGATGTGGAATCGAAAAACAAAAATTTTACGGGGAGCACTAGAAACTAATTCTTATCGATCGTTCCGAACAATAAACTAGAAAACTTAGCATACAAGGTTTAGGGATTACAACCTTTGATGCGTGTCCATCCAATCGTGGAAGACCCCTCCAAACTCCTCGTAGGCCGTCGGGAATAAGCTTGAGAGGCAACCGCCCTTGCCGAAGATGATCCACCTGAGAGAACCGATCCAAGCTCCAGCTTTACTTAGTCAAGCAACTGATGCTCCAAGCTTATTAAAAATGGAGAGTGGGGATGTAGGAATTTTCTATTATCATTTTCACTCATCTCTAAAGCTAAAGAGAGCAATCAAAAAGAAGGAAGAGGTGGACGAAGAGCTAGTATGAAAATGAGCTAAGTGTGTAATGTATAACAGAATGGCTTCTATTTTATTTTTACAACCATCAAATAAAAAAGATCACAACAATTTTATAATAAACAATATAAGTCCATCCCTCTCTACATGACCTCAACCATACCCAAAGCCACCTCACCCTCCACCTTATATCCTATTGATTTTCTAAAAAGAAAATCAATAATAAGGTGTCCTCCTTCTAGAAGTATTCCGTATAAATACAGAATACAACCCGATATACGAATCGAAATACATATAGGCGTATCCATGCAAAAATACGAATAGCCAAGAGAGAGAAAATGAATAATGAACATAATACTATAATATATATTAAAAATATATATATAAATTATTAAATCAAAACTTGATTTAATAATCCGGCTTAATCCTAAGCCGACTAGTAATATCAACCGTCCAATTAAAGTCCATGTAGCTAGTACACAAATTTAATCAGACTCTTGCACGTATCAATACACGGCCTCTACATCATATCTCATGAATGGGATAACCCTCTATGTAGGACTCTAAAGACTCAACAATATGCTGGCAGTGATTTACTGGATAAATCCAAAACCATAAGCACGTTAGCGGAACTAGCTGTACGTAACGGCTACCCAGGTATATGCCGAAAGGGAGGTCGACAATCAAGTCCGTCCGTACCATATTGAGCCTGAATGTGCCAATCTTCGTACAATCCGGTCTCTTCGTCTAAGAGTATCATATACCGGGTCTAGGGGTGGATAACGTCAGACCCCTAATAACCCGATTAGTCATGCCGGAGTCAAGCTCATCACCAACCGAGAAACTACTGAACTCCTATAATTAAATCTCATCCACCATGGTCATGAATTTAGGATGATAGCTAACTGAACACAGCACGTCATCGACTCCTAAAACCAGGAGAGACGAATCCCTGAAAATCATTCACTGTCTCCATGTAGCTCGGGATTGTACCCAACTAAAACCTATTTACATGACTCCTTTGAGCCGTGGTGGGGTAGTAATTTAAGTACAGTGAAAACTCACACATGAAAAATGACGATCTCAGGTTAAAGGACTAACTTATTCTCATGCCACTAAAGAACTGCTACCTGACGATAGGTATAATACCATCTAGAACTTCATCTAGTGTACTCACCTCACCTGTATACTATCTTAGGTGACAAAACACCAATGGCTTATTAGACCGGCCATCGCCCCTCGTCGAGGTCTAGAAATGTTTACACTAGTCTATCAATACCCAATCTCGATACTCTCTCGACTAGGGATATTTAAGGATGTGCTTATGGACTACCCAACTCTCAAGTATATGATCACCATTATAATGCTGGTAGTCAAGCAAGAATCCTACGGACTTCATCATTATGTATTAGCGACACATAATAACAAGTAAAACGTATACACATCAATGATAAAGACAAACTAGATAGCATACTATCATTTCAAATAAGATCGTTCTACCTATATAGGTCCTCCTTCAATTATCATAATCGCCTACCTTCAATTACAATAATTATCTTGAGGACACTATATCCAACAGTTTTTGGTGGAAAAAAGTATATTTGGAGGGAAAAGAAGCTGGTAGGATCATTAAATTCTTAGACTTTTAAGAATGGACTAAAAAAGGATAGATATTACAAGCAAGTCTTCAGATCTATTACGTGCAAGTTTTTTGATATTATAAGCAAGTCTTCAGATATTACAGCCAAGTCTTTAGTACTGTGACAGCCATCTTTACAGTTGTATAAGCTGACAACGCACATGGACATTGACAATTATGGAATATACAAAATCACTAAAGTCAGAAGGTATAGCAGGCGTTTCTTAGTTTGCCAAGGGGTTTTTCACTAGAGAAAAGGCCTAGGGTTTTTGACACACCTAGAGTGGGCTAAGGTTTTTCTGACAAATTGCGCAAAAAAATTTCATGTGACCAATGCAATATATTTAAGTAAGTGTGTGTTTAGGAGAAAAAATAATTCGGCCGATGAAACATAGGCCAAAAATAATAAAAAAATTCGGATCCCTTAAATAGTCGGCTCAAAGAGGATGTGATCGAATATCCAAATATATATTGTTGACAGCCGATAAGGAAAGTATGGATCAGTCTTGAAGTGTCAGTGTAAGGTGTCTCCGATAGCGCGAGTTGTTGCTTGAAAGTCCGGTGCCTACCTCTGCTGTTTCTGGTCGATTTTGCGATCACCACTACGCTTAAATTGGGCCGCTAGCCACCTTTTGATTTGATCGTCATTTACCTGAGAGATTGATGTGATTCTCCCTGTCCTCGTGAGTTGGTGCCAAACCAACCACAAGCCTTTCTTCGGTGTTGGTTCTCCTGAAACAGTAAAATTCATTCGTTTATAGACGCGTGTGTAGTAAACAATTCAAGAAAAATAAAATATAAAGAGAAAGAGGAGAAGAAAGAACTCACCAGCCTTGCGGCCGAGGAAAATCTATCCCCACCCTTTTAATTTTAAAAAAGGTATGATTTTTATTTTATGAATGATGATTTTTATGATTTTTATGAATGCAATAGAAAACTAAAAAAAGATGATGAGATTAAGAGAGGGTTAGAAGGAGCCTGATTGCATTTCGTGCCGCTGTCTACGAAAGCCTTCGGAGCTTCCACGATCCCTCCTAGTGATCACTAGAGAGAATTTTGCCTCTTGAGAGCTCTATGAGACTTGACATAGAGAAGAGATTTTGAGATGATGTATTCTGAAGAAAGGGGTTACTTTTATAGTCCTCTCACAGAAAATTTGGAGAAATCTTTGAGATTTGAATAAATCTTTGAATCTGACACACATGCGTACGACCTTCGTCGGCATGCATGTCAAAGTCGCTTTTTTGGAAATTTTGCACGTCCAGATTAGCAAAAAAATCTTTTGAAAATCTTTGGAGTATGGATGCGGATGACATGCGCCCACATATGTACCCAGGTCGGTTAAAAACTACCAAATTTGTTGACAAGCAGGGAAACTCTCTGTGTGGGACTCTAATCAATTGAAAGTTTGGCACTGTTATGAGGCATGGACGGTGTATGTCGCGTAGGTTTGAATTCTTTAATGCACTTTTGATGGAGGACATGGCTCGTCAGCATGATGATTGCAGAAAACATGACTTGTCGGCGAATTGTGCCGCTCTGGTGCTATTCTTAGATAGATGCCACTTTAGGGCTTCTTGATTGAGTTTCACTGTTCAGGTCTTTCTGCTCGAGATTCTGTTAGTTTATGGTTCTAGGGTCACAACACTTGCGGACCACGGTAGAATAGTAAACAAAATTTTCGAGAACATAGAACCAAACACTAATCCCAAAATCATCCAAACACTAATAGTCATGAAAACTAAGAGAGCTAAACTTCTAAACTAGGGTTTCAAGAGTCTACAACCTTTATAGCATGTCCACGAAGACCTAAGCTAGACTCCTTAGCCATCGAGAACAAGCTTGCACGCCGATCTCCTCGCCGAAGATGGTCCACTTCAAAGGAATCGCTACCCAAGCTTCAACTTCACTCAAGAACATTATCTTGTGAATTACCTTACTCTCTCTTTCTGCTAGAAAGGGGATGAAGGAAATGTAGAAGCCTCACTCTCTAAATTTCTCCTTTTTTTCTCTCTTCTCTACTCAAAGAAAATGATGATAGAAAAAATGCATGAAGAAGTGAGAAGAGAACAAGAAAGGAAACCTTGCCAGAATAGGAATTATTTTCATTAAAGACTCGACAATACGCTGGCAGTAGATTATGATCATATCCGATTGAATCTGAAACACTTTCAGATCAATCCCCTCACGGGTTAACCCACAAGCACGTCAGCGATACTAGCTGCACGTTATGGCTACCTAGGTATTGATCGAAAGGTAGGTTGACAAGAAAAATCATCCATACTCTACAGAGCATACCAGTGACAATCACCGTACAATCCAGTCTCTTTGTTAGAGGTGTCACATACTGGGTCTGGGTGTGGATACCGTCAGACCCCTAATAAACCAATAAGTCATGTCGATGTCAAACTTATAACCATCTGAGATACAACTGATATCACTTATCAGTTTATCTAAACCGTCATGGCCAGGGATTTATGGTTATAGTCAATCAGGAACAGCGGGACATCAACTCCCTATACCGGTAGAGACAAATCCTTTTGATCGCTCACTGCTTTCATGTGCTTCGGGACTGTACCCAATTAAAACCTGTATGCACGGCTTTCAGCTCTTTAAAGCTGTGGTTGTGTTGTAATCAAAGTACCGTCACGCCCCGCTTCCCAGTGTACGGGTAAGGAGACGTGGCAGGGACGCGACGTATTTACTCAGAAGTAAACACGTTAAGCGTAAATAAGCAATATAATAAATGTACATAAGAAATGACAAAAAATATATATCAACAGCAACTTTTTATTGATTAAACATTCTTTACAATACACTGGAAAGTAAATACAATACTGGAAAGTAATGCCTAAATAATGGCATGAACTGTAAGTCCACGGTAGCGCCCCGGCCGTCTAACAGACGCCAAATGCGGAACAAAAACTTTTACAACTGGCGCTATCGCGTACTATAACCCGGATCTGCCATTAAAGCTAAACTAACAAACTACAAAGTTGGTAGAATAGTTATACCGAACGATCCGAGTCCTTCGGTCTTCAACCATCATCCCACGCTTTGTTGCGGCTGCTCCAATCTCCTGAATCTCCAGTCTTCTCGTCCAGGTGGCACCACATCGACAGATCTTTAAACGGGCTCCCGCCTCTGAACCGAGGCAACTCGATCGTCAAGTTTGCTAGAAGAGACGACCAAGATGATGTAGAGAAAGAGTAGAACACTTTGCCTCGTTACGTCCAAAGCCATGGACGAACGGTTAATGAAGTTGCCTTTTTGAATCGGGTGAAATGAGAATTGTAGCTATCTAATTTCATGAATCCCAAACTATCATAATCTCTTTTATCAAGTGAGAGAGAGTGAGTGAAGAGGAGGGGAGGGGCCGGCCATATATAGAGTGGGGGGAGGTGAGTGTAGGAGAGGGGGGTGACCACAACAATTAATAAAGAGAATGAATCACCTAAACACCTAGTATGAACTCATTTAAAGAAACAATGATTCATAACACATAGTCATCAACACATAAATGCTCCATTAATGCACTAAGCCAACTCACCATCCTGGTCACCATCCTAGTCACTATCTAGAAGCTTCCACACTCATCTCAAGAAAAGATAAATCCGCATTTAACCGAATGTTAAATACGGCTGATAGAAAGCTGGAAACTGGCAACTTCCAAAAGTGATCCCGAAACGAATTTCAGGATAACCCCGTAACTGTATAAATATACCCGCATTTGTATTACGACCGAATACAAATGCAACTGAGACAAAGATATTATATCTACTAAGTATAAAACTCGGATCTGGCTTAAACCAAAGTCCACCAGTATTATCTGCCCGAAATATGACACGTGCGTAAACGCACGTGCATTTTCCGAACCCTGCCAAAAAACCATACGGCCTCTACAACGTTTCGCCCGAACTTGGGAAACTATCTGTGGGGAACTCTAATGACTCGTCAGTACCCTGGCAGTGGGTTTAACCACAAGCCGTCAGCGGCACTAGCTGTGCGTAACGGCTGCCCATGCACTGACCTTAAGGGAGGCCGATGAGCGAACTCAACCAGAAACCCTACAGAGCCTAACAGTGACAATGTATATACAGTCCGGTCCGTTCGTCTATGAGTATCGCATATCCGGCCTAGGGGGCTAGTAACGTCAGACCCCCAATAGCGGTATAAGTCGTGTCGGAGACAAGACCTGAACACCCTGAGAAACTACCGGGGTACCTACCAGTAATTCTCACCTGCCTTGGCCAAGGACTTGGCGTAATGGCTTTCCTAGATACAACGCGATCTCCACCCCCAATACCGGGAGAGACGAATCCCCTGCCGATCCGCTCACGTGCCTCCATGTGGCTCGAGACTTTACCCAAAAACTACCTGTTTGCACGACTCCTTTGAGCCGTGGTAGGGTAGAAATCAAAGCACAGTGGGAACTCACACGAGACAAATGATGACCTCAGGTCGATGAACTAACCTGTACACATGTCACCAGGGAACTGCTATCTGACGATATATATAGTACCAACTAGCAGGTTACCGGCGAGTCCTGTCCGGTTTACTCATAACCCAATGAGCACCTGTATATATCTTAGGTGATCCAACTGACACCAGTGGCTTGTGAGACCGACCACCGCCCCTCGTCGGGGTCTCGATCTGTATACACTAGTCTACTCCGGAGTATCGATGCCCTGTCTCGGTACTCCCACGACTAGGGACCACTATTAAGGATGTGCTTATGGACTACCCAACTCTCACGTATATGATCGCCCTCATACTGTTGGTAGTCAAGCAAGATCCTAAGGGCTCTATCAATGTGTAACATGTAATCAGTCACCTGTGTAGGGTTGCTAGGCACGCGCACAAGGGTCTACGAGGCATCAACCATGCCCGATTAAAAATTTAGCCGTGCCGAACAACCCGAATACGGAACTTTAAACTAGAGATTAGGCGAAAACTATCATGCTAAACACTTTAACACTAAGTGAGAGGGATTACAACCTTTGTAGATCCGGTCCTTCACTTCATATGCTCCGTGTTGTGGTCCCTTCGCTGCGATCATCGGGATCCGGACTCTCGAGAGGTTCCACGAAGAGAAAGATGCAACCTTTGCTTCCGATCTTCGATACTAAGATGATCTACCTTGAAGTTTTTTTAACACAAGCTAACACTCATGAAATGATGTGAACACCCTCATCTAAATGGCAAGGGAAGATGAGGATGATGAAGTAGGATTTTTGCTCTCTTTATTTATCTTTTTCTCATATTTATTCATCACTTTGAAAAAATCAAGCAAGCTTTTTCATGAAGAGAATGAAGGAAGAAGATGAACAATAATAGAATTCCTTTTGTGATGAATAGGAAAAGAATAATATGATGAATTATGCAACCATGGTCAAGTAAACCTTTGCAGAGAATTAACTAGGGTTAGGGTTTGGGTTGGGTTAAAGCATGAGTCACTTGTAAATATCTTACACAAAACAAAAAGAAAACCTTCTAGAATCTACTAGAAGTCATTAACCCAAATCAAACCCTAATCTTGATTAATCTTTACAAAACATGTTGCATTATTTATCATATCATGTTACAATATTATATATCACATATATAATATTTATTGCAACAAAATAAAATAATACAATTAACATATATCGCATATATATCAATGTATTATCCGAGCGAGAAAAAGAATCTTTTAGTGAGCAAATATTAGTTAATGTAATTTAATATATCATATATATTATTATACATTAAATTATTGAGTCAACACTTGATCCGACAATCCGGCTATATCGCATATAACCGACTAATATTTATCCGTACCGATTCATCGAATCAACACTTGATCCGATGACCCGGCTGATATCAAATATCGCGAGAATAGAATACGGTATCTCATATCGTATTATCCTCGGTCCCGCACATATCACATATGTGCCCCTACTCCGTTTTGCCTGAGTCAAGAAACCTCTGTGTAGGACTCTAAAGAATTGTCAATACGCCGGCAGTAGGTGATGATCATATCAAACACCCACAAGCTGCAAGCGGTCAGCTAAACGTAACAGCTACCCAGGTATTGAGCGCTCAGAAGATCAACAAGCAAGCCTGTACATTCTCCTGTGAATCCAAACAGTAACACTCACGTACAGTCCGGTCTCGTCGTCTGATATGTTGCATATCTCGCCTAGGGGTGGTAAACGTCAGACCCCAGTAGCTCGATAAGTCGTGTCGATATGAGGTCTATAACAGTTCGAGAAACTACTGATAACACTTACCAGTAAATCTCAGCAACCCTGGCCAGGGATTTCCGGTTATAGCCAATCGAACACAGCACAACATCAACTCCCTATACCGGGAGAGACGAATCCCCTCCTATCGCTCATTGCCTCCATGTGATTCGGGACTGTACCCAAAAGCCACCTTTTTGCACGCCCTCTTGGACGTGGTATGATGGAAATCAAAGCACAGTGGGAACCACATAAGACTCTATGACGATCTCGGGTCAACAGACTACTATGTACCAGTGTCACCGGAGAACTGCCATCTGACGTATGGTATAATACCATCTGGGAGTTCTCGGCGAGTCCGTCCAGTGTACCCAGTCTCCACTGAGCACCCGTACACCATCCTTGATGTCAAACACCGATGGATATGGGATCATCCATCGCCCATCATATGGGTCAAGATGCGTATACGCTAGTCTACTCTGGTGCATCGATGCCCTGTCTCGATACACCCACGACTAAGAACAATTATAGGATGTACTCGTCGACTACCGTGGCCCCACTAGTATGATCTCATCATATCCCAGTAGATGAGTACATATCCTAAGGGCTTTATCAACATGTAATATAGAGACAATCAGAGTACATGTTAAGATAAAGTACAACCAGATAGCATACTATCATGTCGAGCAAGAAAGTCCTCCCTATATATGTCCTAGCATCCACTACAATATACATCGTATGCACAGTAATGGCCTCTACGGCATACATATAACTAACAATCTCCCACTTGCACTAGGGCCATCTGGTATGGTATCGCATACCCAACAATTAGCTGTGGTTGAAGTATCTCATACTCAACCATCCCATAAAATTCTCTACTGGGAAAAAAAAAGGCCTTTGTGAGTGGATTCACGCTGTTGTCCTCTGTGTCTACTCTCCTAACCTCGATCTCCTTGGAGATCAACCATCTCCATGATCAGGTGATACTGCCTAAGATTTATATCTGGATTTCTGATGGGACGGTAGTTCATTGGCATAAGCCACAACTCCATTGTCACACAATGGTAGGAACGAAGTTCATCGCATGAACTTATATGTATCCAGACCGCCTCTTTGGTAGCATCCTTGGTAACGATGTATCTTGCCTTTAATCGACTAGTATGTCACGGTATCTAGCTTGGAACTCTTCCAACATACCGTCCCTCCACTGAGGGTATAGACAAGCCTGCGACTGACATTCAGTCGTTCTTATCGCCCTGGAACCTTTCCAGTGATTCTCCCCAGGATCGATTGATACCATCTCATTACAACTAGTGAGTGTCCTAACATCCAATTAGATCTATCTCATAGATCCAAAACCCAGGATTTAGGAGGTATCACTTTGATCCTATATGGAGAATCCTTGTGATAAGCGGAGATTGACCGAGCGTAGCATAGGAAACTCCTTCCCTATCAAGAGTATGTCATCCACGTACTCTACGAGGATCACCACCATACTCTCTACTACCTTTTCGTATATATAAGGTTCATCTACCATTTTGATGAAGTCAAACTCTTTGACTACCACATCAAAACAGATGTTCCAACTCCGCGATGCCTGTTTTATCATATAAAACATCTTGCACACGTTTCCGCTGCTCCCACTGTCTACGAAGCCCTCTGGCTGTGTACTTATAGACGTTCTCTTCTAAAACATCACTTAGAAAAGCAGTCATAACACCCAACCACCAGATATCGTAGTCATGGTATGTAGCCTTGGCAAGTAGGATCTGGATGGACTTAAGCATAGATCCTTAGAAAAGGTTTCAACATAATCCATACCTGGTCTATGATGCAAACCTTTAACAAGTCTAGCATTGAAAGTCTCAACTTTTCCATGTACACCAAGTAATCTTCTCAAGATATACTTGCTCCTGATGAGGATTTAACCCTTCAGATAAAGCAACCAAAGTCCATACTTTGTTGGTGTATAAGGATTCCATCTCAGATCGATTAGCACCCAGCCATTCTTACAGAGTCCCACTCCTGATGGCCAGCTCGAAACTAGTTGGGTCATCATCTCATGATGCAATCCTACCAGCTCGAAACCGAAGTATCTCTCAGGTGGGTGAGGAACCCTACTAGATCGGCGGAAAGGCTGAGGTTCGTTGGAAACTATTGAATCCTTTGGTTCTACCAAATCATCAGCTGCATTTTGTATTGCTGGAACCTTTCCAGTTCTACATAACAGACCTTGCCTCGAGCTTGTCCGGATTTTGCTTTTAGACATAGGCCGGACAACCCCAAATCTTAACAAGCTTAAGATATGGGCTCTTCCCTTTCCATATCACATATGAAGTGGTAGGCAACTGATTTGATTCGAACCCTATTCAATAGGTATGCAGCTTCTCAAGTGCATAACTCCCAAAAGGAAATAGGAAACTCAGTAGTACTCATCATAGAGCACACCATATCTAATAGGGTGAGTTTGCTCCGCCCCGATATACCATCGTGCTATGGTGTATACGGAGGAGTAATGCTGAGAGTGAATCTCATTCTCCTTTAGAATAGTCCAGGAATTCCGTGCTCAAGTATTCTCCTCCTTGATCTCATCAAAGGACATAATACTTATACCCGTATTTTGGTTCTCTACTTCTAACTTATATTCTGTGAATATCTTAAAAGGTTCAGACTTGTGTTTCAGCAGGAACATATGTCTGAATCTTGAGAGATCATCAGAGAATGTAATGAAGTACAAAGAACCAGTCTTGGCATGTGTAGACTAGGGACCTTCATACATCGGCATGTATCAATCCCAAGAGTTCACTAACTCTTTCTCTGTTTCCAACAAACAGAGCTGTGGTCATCTTATCTTTGTGACATGACTGGCAAGTTTCACAAGATGTAAATTCAAACTAATTTAAATATGCATCTATATGTAACTTCAGCCAGTCGGGTCGCATTGATATGACCTAGTCTATAATACCTCAAGAAGGATTCATTCATTTCTGAACTCTTCCTCTCGTGTGTGTTCTGTATACTAAGAACTGTGGTTTGATTTAGAACGTCTATGCTTTTAGATAACGTGCCTGAACCGATCAACTCTTGATATAGGAAATGTTCAAAACATTATCCAACAATACAAAATTATATCACTTCTTTACTAATAAAGAGACTGATATGATTTTGTATATCAGGTTCGGTATCTAATAACATTCGTTCAGAATCAATGTATTCAGGTAATACAGGGTGATAGTGACCAACAGACTTGGCTGCAACACTTGCACCGTTTTCTGTCTCATGAAACTTATCACCCGTTCTCAGTTCTCTACCTTTCTGTAGCCTATGTAACAGATTACATATGCGGGATCCTGATCCGGTATCACATACCCAGGACGTAAAGGATACTGAGAAACAGTTCTCTGTAATGAACACACCCGAAGATGATGCATCAGCATGCACTTTCTTCGTTTGGGCGGCTCGGGAAATCTGGTATTCCCCAATTTCCTGCTCTGTCTTATAACAATTATAAGTTGGAGCGGGACCAACGTTCCCCAGCTCAGTATAACAAGCGGGTTCGGTCAATATATCCGTTTTATTATCTTGATTAAGGCGTGATATGGTCGCTACCTGGAGAGAGAGAGAAGAAAACACTCAGCGTATGCTCTTACAAGATTAGATTGGTTATATAATATATCTAATCAGGATGTCTCCCACTGTTTTAATCAAATCTTCCTTCAAACCCTAAAAGGAAAGACTAGCCGGGATTAATTACACGCTACAAGTTTGCCAATCTTTCAGCCAGGCCAGTGTCGGTACTTTGAGGGAGGTCCCCCGTGCTTTCGCACGAACCTAATTAATGTAAACCTCATTTTCCCAGAGACATAACCCCGTTAACACCTTTCTAGACACCTACTTGATCGGCTAATTGTAATGTGTAAAACTCTCCCAGGAGTAACTCTTACTCGCAGCGGGTATCGGGATCCAACTATCTCATAGAAGGTATGCAATCTCATTGCAAATTTCAACTCTTGAAATTCCCAATAATATTTTGCCCCAAGCAATCTATGACCTTGACTGAGTCAACAAACCATAGACCGCAAGTAAAGTTCAACCCGTCATTTCCCGATTGAATTAAACCCACCCGCACGACCCTTGACTGAGTCAACAAGGCCTCACGACTACCCTAATCCAATCGCATCATATGCTTTGCAGATAAGCACTAATCAGCTACCGCACACTACGCCTTGACTGAGTCAACAAACGCAGCACGAATACTAACTATTACTTATCTGAAATGACGGAGGGCTACGACAGGTTTTTAAGAAAACCTTTTGCGTAATGAACTTTATATCGTTGTAGAATCGAGTGATTTTAAATGCAGTGTTTTTGAGGCTTTTCTAGTTTTGCTAAAGGGGTCACTCCCGGTGAAGGGATCGTCGGCCCTTTCCTCATCGAATAAGGTGCAGGATATTTCACAAATACCACTATGCAAAGCAATAACTAGAGCTACCAGTTTTTATAAACAAGTTTCTACAACATCTTAGGTTTCTTTTAGTTTCATTAATCTCATTAATGAAGTCCCATTTTATTATGCTTCACAAGCATCACAGTTGAAACGAAATCTGCAATATAACATATATCTCATATATATATAATATAAACATTCGTCTCAGGCAGTAATATGATCTCATCACAGAACATTGCAGCAGAAGAACATATATGAAATATTGGATATACTAGGACGTCCGTGTTTTCAATACGAGCCTGTATAAAACACGGATTCCACGGTCGCGATGAATAGCCAAACCCACATCCCTAGATCCCTACGAGAGCGGCAAGTAACACTGCCAATTCTAGGGTTAGGAGACCCGGTCTCGACTCCTCGAGATGGTCTCCCACTGGACCTTAGAACCCGGTTACTTATGCTCCCCGCCTTGGGTCTACCTAATGCGGAAAAGTAAATAATATACAACGGTGACATCTTCCGCTACCTGGAAGTGCCCCAATAAAAGAATATTACATACAAATGAATTTTACATTAATGAAAAACAAAAACTCTCATCTCACATAAAACCCCCGGCTATTCAAAAGCGACGATCCAATACAACATATCACAGCAACACATAATATCTCATATCATCAACGTAAGCAAGTATGTGTATCCCGATTGTCGTTGATGTATAGCAACGAAGCCGGCGATACACCACATACTACGCTTACGGTCACAGAAAAGAAAGTGTAAAACTACAACAGTTGGAATCCGCAACCTCCTTAGACATCGCATGCCTAACCAAATGAATTCCTTAGACATCGCATGCCTAACATTTATAAACCCCGCATTTTAGTCTCATTATCGAAAACACTTTTCAATATTAAGTCGGGCAATTCAACAAGATTCCCGACGTCCTGATCGAATGCTCGTCGCAAACTTTAGTAGACGGCCGCACCCCCAGATGCCGTCGACGAAGTGCACTAAGGCGGAACACCGCTGCCGCGAGCACCCGAACAGATGCTTTCGGCTACGGGGTTCTCCTACAGTCACTTGGTCGGGGCTATGGGGCGTAGCTGTCTATTAAGTTTACCCGGCGAGTATCCGCGTACGCTACGTGATTGCGACGGAATTTTGATCATATCAAAATTCCGTGGCAACCGATCATTTGAGACTAAACTGCTATGTTTATAATATTCAAATCAGTTATCTCATAACAATGTGTGGATTCCAAATATTGTATCACATTCCAGATAAATAGAAAAAGTTAAACTTTCCGATCGAATCATCAAACACCCAAGATTTCCCTAATGTATCTCAACACTTGAAATCAGTTTAAAAACATCCATCACATGCCACAGTACCAATGGTCCAGCCGTAAAAGGGTCAAGCCAACGCCTCACATGTGGCACGCCGTACTGCCCCAAACCCTAAGGTTCAAAAGGCAGTTCAAGACGGTCATATAATCGAGTTAAGGTTTGTTGTCTTCTAGAGGGTCCACCGAGTTACTTGCACGACTTAGAACGTTCTTAAACACGAGAAAAAATCCTACTTTTGAAAAATTTTCCGACAGGGGAAAAAGTGAGTTATTGATATCCGTTCGAACTTTTTAACAGTTTCTAAAAGTTATCCGGAAAACCACATAGACAAAATCTGATACTCCGATCGAAACACTGAATCCCCAAAACAACCCCAGAAAACTCAACTGTAGAATAAATATTAAAAATTCCCAGAGAACTCAGCACTGAATAAAAGAAGTTACTGTGCAAAATTGGTTTGGTGACGTCATCATTTAGCCGCGGAACCGCCGCAGAAGGCATGCTTCTGCCGCGGTTCCGCCGCTCTTTGCACTGTTCATCAAACAATTTTTGCACCGTAATTCTTATAATTCCCTGCTGAATTTTTTAAGCATTTTTAATTTACAAAAATCCAAATTTTCAGAAAATTTCCAGAGAGCATTTTGGAGTCGGGGTTTCGGGTTCGATCGGACTTTAAACTTCGTCTAGACTTCGCCTAAAGCTCTAACCTGGCTCTGATACCACTGTAGGGTTGCTAGGCACGCGCACAAGGGTCTACGAGGCATCAACCATGCCCGATTAAAAATTTAGCCGTGCCGAACAACCCGAATACAGAACTTTAAACTAGAGATTAGGCGAAAACTATCATGCTAAACACTTTAACACTAAGTGAGAGGGATTACAACCTTTGTAGATCCGGTCCTTCACTTCATATGCTCCGTGTTGTGGTCCCTTCGCTGCGATCATCGGGATCCGGACTCTCGAGAGGTTCCACGAAGAGAAAGATGCAACCTTTGCTTCCGATCTTTGATACTAAGATGATCTACCTTGAAGTTTCTTTAACACAAGCTAACACTCATGAAATGATATGAACACCCTCATCTAAATGGCAAGGGAAGATGAGGATGATGAAGTAGGATTTTTGCTCTCTTTATTTATCTTTTTCTCATATTTATTCATCACTTTGAAAAAATCAAGCAAGCTTTTTCATGAAGAGAATGAAGGAAGAAGATGAACAATAATAGAATTCCTTTTGTGATGAATAGGAAAAGAATAATATGATGAATTATGCAACCATGGTCAAGTAAACCTTTGCAGAGAATTAACTAGGGTTAGGGTTTGGGTTGGGTTAAAGCATGAGTCACTTGTAAATATCTTACACAAAACAAAAAGAAAACCTTCTAGAATCTACTAGAAGTCATTAACCCAAATCAAACCCTAATCTTGATTAATCTTTACAAAACATGTTGCATTATTTATCATATCATGTTACAATATTATATATCACATATATAATATTTATTGCAACAAAATAAAATAATACAATTAACATATATCGCATATATATCAATGTATTATCCGAGCGAGAAAAAGAATCTTTTAGTGAGCAAATATTAGTTAATGTAATTTAATATATCATATATATTATTATACATTAAATTATCGAGTCAACACTTGATCCGACAATCCGGCTATATCACATATAACCGACTAATATTTATCCGTACCGATTCATCGAATCAACACTTGATCCGATGACCCGGCTGATATCAAATATCGTGAGAATAGAATACGGTATCTCATATCGTATTATCCTCGGTCCCGCACATATCACATATGTGCCCCTACTCCGTTTTGCCTGAGTCAAGAAACCTCTGTGTAGGACTCTAAAGAATTGTCAATACGCCGGCAGTAGGTGATGATCATATCAAACACCCACAAGCTGCAAGCGGTCAGCTAAACGTAACAGCTACCCAGGTATTGAGCGCTCAGAAGATCAACAAGCAAGCCTGTACATTCTCCTGTGAATCCAAACAGTAACACTCACGTACAGTCCGGTCTCGTCGTCTGATATGTTGCATATCTCGCCTAGGGGTGGTAAACGTCAGACCCCAGTAGCTCGATAAGTCGTGTCGATATGAGGTCTATAACAGTTCGAGAAACTACTGATAACACTTACCAGTAAATCTCAGCAACCCTGGCCAGGGATTTCCGGTTATAGCCAATCGAACACAGCACAACATCAACTCCCTATACCGGGAGAGACGAATCCCCTCCTATCGCTCATTGCCTCCATGTGATTCGGGACTGTGCCCAAAAGCCACCTTTTTGTACGCCCTCTTGGACGTGGTATGATGGAAATCAAAGCACAGTGGGAACCACATAAGACTCTATGACGATCTCGGGTCAACAGACTACTCTGTACCAGTGTCACCGGAGAACTGCCATCTGACGTATGGTATAATACCATCTGGGAGTTCTCGGCGAGTCCGTCCAGTGTACCCAGTCTCCACTGAGCACCCGTACACCATCCTTGATGTCAAACACCGATGGATATGGGATCATCCATCGCCCATCATATGGGTCAAGATGCGTATACGCTAGTCTACTCTGGTGCATCGATGCCCTGTCTCGATACACCCACGACTAGGAACAATTATAGGATGTACTCATCGACTACCGTGGCCCCACTAGTATGATCTCATCATAGTCCCAGTAGTCGAGTACATATCCTAAGGGCTTTATCAACATGTAATATAGAGACAATCAGAGTACATGTTAAGATAAAGTACAACCAGATAGCATACTATCATGTCGAGTAAGAAAGTCCTCCCTATATATGTCCTAGCATCCACTACAATATCAATCGTATGCACAGTAATGGCCTCTAGGGCATACATATAACTAACAACCTGAACATGTACACGGCTGATAAAGGCAAACCAGATAGCATACTATCATCTCGAGTAAGACTGTCCTACCGGCATAGGTCCTTCTCAATCATTGCAATCACGTACATGGGATCCAATGATCGACTTTGAGGGCACTATATCCAACAATCTCCCACTTGCAATTAAGGCTAATTATTGCGATGTCGCATACTCACAGCCCGTGTGATACCGAACACCCAACTCCTCTACTAATCAGTTTCACAAAGCTCGTTTGTAAAACTATTGTGTTCGAGAAATAGCCTCAGTGAGTGGATCCGCCCTGATGTTTCTTTCTATGTCTCTCTTAATCTCAAGTTCACGGAGAAAGCCATCTCCCGAATTGAGTAATACCTGTCTTAGAATATGTCTGGATATCTGATGGGACCTAGTTCATAAATGAACTCTAAATCCAAACTTCTTAGACTGTATCGATAACTGAACCTAATCAGTATCCTGCACCATGCCTCCCACAGTATCCTCTTGGACCACCTGTCCATAATACTGTTCCTCGTCAGAGGGAAAACTATAACTCTGACAATCACTCTGTCATCCATGTCACCTTTAAAGCCTGGAATGATAACCGTCTCCCGAAGGAGGCTGCCGTCATCAAATCCGTAGAACATGCACTTATGTTCTAAAATTGCTTCCTTATGTTTCTCCAGGATTGGATTAATACAAACATATTGCATCTAGTACAAAAACAACATCTGGTGTGGTACTTGACATCTCACGATTGACTCAATTGCCTAAGCAAGTGATATGTTAATCATGCACATCCCTCTCCCCTTTAGTCTGTAAGACACCTTTAGAGAGGGTGACTCCATCACCTGCAGGTACACCACCATGCCAGGAGTCATCTATTCTAAAAACCATTAGAATACTGTCAAAGTACCCACATTAGGAAACTACCCAAATCTAGATCTAAAACCATAGATCTAGAAACAAGAATGTCTGATATTATATCCATATCCTGTCTGGAGAAACAACTGTGTGACTACCACAGTACAACCGATCGTAGTATAGGAATTTTACTTCTTACTCTGTGTATGTCATCCAAATACCAGGACATCACACCCTACTACCTTCTTAACAGATCCATCCCCTATTCTGATGAAGTCAAACCTATGACTTTCACATCAAAATTAGATGATCTATCTCCGCTATAACTGCTCAAGTCTATAAATAGACATAAGCTACTTGCCCACTATGCTTCCGCTGCTCCCACTGACCACAACAACCCTCTGGAAGAATAATATATACGTGCACTTCTAAAGCTAGTTTAGAACGACGCTATACTTAACCTCCTGCCGGGTCTCATAGTCTGGAACAACAGTAGTGTCATGTCTGGGTAAGCAAGAACCTCCCTGTCACCGTCCTTAAGGCTACCGGAGTACCTCTCGGGTGTCTGAGGTTACCCACCATATCTGCGGAGTGGCCAATGGAATGTCAAACCTGATTGAATCTTTAGGTCCTATTAAATTTTCCGTAATCGTTTGCGGTTCTGGAATCACTTCCAGTTCTACCATACTCCCACTACTGTTTTCTGAAAAAAAATCCATTTTACTAAAACTGTGGCGAGTCAAGAACAATATCACTATTGATCTTCGAGATGGTAGAAAGTCAACCCTCGTCATAGCCTGGGCCAACCCACAAACAGCCATTACAGAAACGTGCCCTGAGTTATCCAGAGTCTGGTTTTAAGCATAAGCCGGACAACTCCCCGTACCTTAACATCATTAAGATATGAACCATTCTATATCCAATATAGAAACTTTGGCACTTATTTATTTGGAACCAGATTCTAATCATGCAGCTGTCTCCAGTGCATATCAACTTAATGGGGAGAGGCTAATCAGCATTACTCAACTTAGGAATACATCCAATTATGAGTAATCTGAAAGAGAAACAAGTTTCTCAAAACCATTACTATTATCTGAATACCAATCACAAGTATCTACATCTTCGATCTCTTTGAAGAATCCCGATACTTGCGACACCTGGTTCTCTACTTTATTCTTATATACCCACAACTTCTCAAAACTTAGACCTTGTATTTCTACGAAACACTTGTCTAAAAACTAGAGAAGCCATAAGTAAACAGAACATAGTACGAGGACCTACCCCTTTGTCCTGATGGACACTGGACAACCTACAATACTCTGTATAAGTCCGCTGAGTTGAATAACTCAAAATCAGTGCATCGTAGGTTGAAAACTATACCCAGGCGATTTCCTCAAATATCACCAATTACAACGAATTCCGATATAATGAGGATAATCACCAAATTCCCAATAACTTGCTCCCACTCATCATCTATAAAACCATACAGATATGAGAATGAAACCTGGTAAATACATACCCTGGAGTAAGTATCTAATCGGGAAAACAATTTTCCTTTAACAATGCACTGAAACATAAAAATGTTTCGTAGGGGTATCCTGGTATTCCTAGTAATGCCTCTTCCATAAACCAATTCATGACATTAACCGTATATTTCTTTGCCATCTCTCCAAATCCCTTTATTTGTCTTTAGTCGTTACCTTCTGTACACCATCGTTAGGCTAAATGGTTTTCTTCCTTCCCTACCGTTTGGCACCAGCCTATGGTTTGGAAGAAGACTATCCAGTAAGCATAATAGGTGTACCCTCCTCAACCTAGGAGTACTCACATCTTGAGAGAAGGTGATGATAAAAGACAACTGAATAATACCTTATTCTTTTAAAGGTGAAATAGGAATGGCGATGAAGTACGCGGTTTGGTCGTGAATGATAACAGTCGCAATTTACTTTGCACTCTTTGTAATCCCTTTATTTTTTCTTTACATATTACCTTCTGTACACACTACTTAGGCTAATTGGTTTTCTTCATTCCCTACCTTTCGGCACCTGCCTATGGTTTGGAAGAAGACTATCCAATAAGCGTAATAGGTGTACTCTCCTAAACCAAGGAGCCCTCGCAACCTGAGAGAAGGTGATAATAAAAGACAACTGAATAAACCAATTCTATTTCTCCTGAACCTGGATCCATCCTCGAAGAAGTCCCTTCGAGTTCGTATATAACCATACGATGGATCTATCCAATGGAAGTTGATGTCCGTAGTAATACGGGGTGTTCTGAGAAATGCAAAGGGTAGAAGAAGGAGTGGCAATGACTTATGCAACTCAGACAATCCAAAAGCCAGTATTTTAAGAAGGTTCGGTCAACTTGGTCACTGAGTCATAGTCTAGGGTCGGTCAAAGTTTGCTACCAGAGAGAGAGAGAAAAGAAACACTCTGCGTGCACTCTAACCTAGATCAGAATGGTTATCACTTTATCTAATCAAGAAACCTCCCACTGTACTATCAAATTCTCCTCCAAACCTGAAAGAAGAATCAATCGGGATCACCCGAAGAGTAAACTAACTCATCAGTGGGAATCGGGATCCAACTCTCATCGCATGATAACATGAAGGAATCCACTCATGTTATCACACTCCAGAAGGTATGCGCATACTTGGCAAGTTTCAGTTTCTTTAGAAACTCCCGATATGATTTTTGCCCCATGCTCTTATGACCTTGACTTTGGCCAAAATGCCATAAGTCACATGCCAAGTTCTTCCCGTCATTATCTTTTCAATTTGAACCCACCCGCATATGCCCCTGACTTTGGCCAATCGGCAGAACGACTATCCCAAACTAACTCATCTATCTATGCAACAAATGAATACCCAGCAGCTACCAAACACAATGCCTTGACTTTGGCCAAAATGCATAGCTTGAATACTACTGAACACCCAAAAGAAATGACGGAGGGCTACGACTGGTTTTTGGCGAAAAACCTTTAACATAATGAACTTGATATCGTTGAAGGAACCTGATAGCATTTTATAAAAATATAGTGGCGAAAACCTTTGCTAAAGAGGTCACTCCAGGTGAAGGGATCTCGGCTCCTTCCTCGTGGAATGAGGTGCAGGATATTCCAACTGAATACCGCGATGCAAAGCAACATGTAATCGACTATAGTGAAGTTATTACCCTGACGCAATCTTCTGCCCAAGGGGTCACTCCCGGTGAAGGGATATCGGCCCTTGCCTCGTCGAATGAGGTGTAGAATATTCCAACTAAATATCACTATGCAAAACAAAAGAAAACGTCTTTGTAATAACACTTTTTAAAACTGTTCCAACAACATCGAAACAGGTTTGTTTTTCTTTGCATTGATCAGAATCAACGCAGTCCCATCAATTAATCACACCAGAAAAGAACGAAAATAAAATGTACGTATATGCCATTCGCATTCGTCACTGGGTCCCGTCATAACCCGTTAGGTTACTTAACTAACGACAGAGCGGGGACTGGACTAGCGCGGGTGCAAAACATATACAACATCTAATAGTATATATACCAATATACAATAATCGCTCCAGGCATGATAATATGCAACATTACAGAAAAGTAATAAGCATCACAGAACAATACAGATAATCTGGGATCCTCGGGTTTCACAGAGCCGCTGCTGAAACCAGACGTTCCCCTGGTCGTGTGGATAGCCTATGCAATGAAACCTAGACCCCTACGGGTGCGACAAGTTACCCGCCAAAACCCGAAGCAAGGCAGCCCCCTACAGCATAGTGAATGGACCACCCTGCACTTTACGGAATCCGGTAACTTGAGCACCCGTTCTTGGGTCAACATGTACCCCCTACGAGTGCGGCGAATAGTCTGCCAATTCTAGAGTGAGGCCCCTCTGCCTCTCAAAGCCATGAGATGCGGACCCTTTTCCCTCCATAACCCGGCTATCCGTGCACTCCATCGCAACCTAGTACAGAAATGAAAAATATGTACAACGGGTACATCGACCTCAGCCCGATCGTGCCCCAAAAGAATATTATACAAACAGGCTGTGACGGCAGTCTACATGTTGGACGCTCGCCCCGCAATATCAAATGTACAAATAAACTCAAACTGCACTACCATTGCACACTGCTATCCACCACGACAAATCCGCAACATCACAGCACAACACAAAACATCAACGCGAATGTCACGTTCGCAAACCCGTCTAAAAGGACTATAACAATTAGACACAATTTACCGCTCAAATGACATTCCCGGTCGGAGATATAATGTAAGTTCTGTAAACTAACACATTCCCGAAGTGGGCCCCACATACATCTGCTGTACAGTAACAAAAACTGAGCCCAAATGAACAGTTCCAGAAACCACAATTTTCCAAGTAGAAGCCCAGAAGAAAAATGGTCAAATGATTGACCAAGACGGCCGTGGTTCCGCGGTCAAAGCCAGGCTTTGACCGCATTTCCGCTGTCGTACGGTCGATTCCCTTTGTCATTTTTCTTCAGTGTTCTTTAAAAAGCCTGCTTAATTTTCTGGTATAGTCAAAATAATTTTTAGACCAGATTTAAAATCAACATAAACTTTACACATGAAATTTGCGATTTTCGAAAATCCGTTCGATCGATGTTTTAAACTTGTTAGCACAAGTTAGTAAAGCTTAATGGCGAGGCTCTGATACCACTGTAAGTCCACGGTAGCGCCCCGGCCGTCTAACAGACGCCAAATGCGGAACAAAAACTTTTACAATTGGCGCTATCGCGTACTATAACCCAGATCTGCCATTAAAGCTAAACTAACAAACTACAAAGTGGGTAGAAGAGTTATACCGAACGATCTGAGTCCTTCGGTCTTCAACCATCATCCCACGCTTTGTTGCGGCTGCTCCGATCTCCTGAATCTCCAGTCTTCTCGTTTAGGTGGCACCACGTCGACGGATCTTTAAACGGGCTCCCGCCTCTGAACAGAGGCAACTCGATCGTCAAGTTTGCTAGAAGAGACGACCAAGATGATGTAGAGAAAGAGTAGAACACTTTGTCTCGTTACGTCCAAAGCCATGGACGAACGGTTAATGAAGTTGCCTTTTTGAATCGGGTGAATTAAGAATTGTAGCTATCTAATTTCATGAATCCCAAACTATCATAATCTCTTTTATCAAGTGAGAGAGAGTGAGTGAAGAGGAGGGGAGGGGCCGGCCATATATAGAGTGGGGGGAGGTGAGTGTAGGAGAGGGGGGTGACCACAACAATTAATAAAGAGAATGAATCACCTAAACACCTAGTATGAACTCATTTAAAGAAACAATGATTCATAACACATAGTCATCAACACATAAATGCTCCATTAATGCACTAAGCCACCTCACCATCCTAGTCACCATCCTAGTCACTATCTAGAAGCTTCCACACTCATCTCAAGAAAAGATAAATCCGCATTTAACCGAATGTTATATACGGCTGATAGAAAACTGGAAACTGGCAACTTCCAAAAGTGATCCCGAAACGAATTTCAGGATAACCCCGTAACTGTATAAATATACCCGCATTTGTATTACGACCGAATACAAATGCAACTGAGACAAATATATTATATCTACTAAGTATAATACTCGGATCCGGCTTAAACCAAAGCCCACCAGTATTATCTGCCCGAAATATGACACGTGCGTAAACGCACGTGCATTTTCCGAACCCTGCCATAAAACCATACGGCCTCTACAACGTTTCGCCCGAACTTGGGAAACTATCTGTGGGGAACTCTAATGACTCGTCAGTACCCTGGCAGTGGGTTTAACCACAAGCCGTCAGCGGCACTAGCTGTGCGTAACGGCTGCCCATGCACTGACCTTAAGGGAGGCCGATGAGCGAACTCAACCAGAAACCCTACAGAGCCTAACAGTGACAATGTATATACAGTCCGGTCCGTTCGTCTATGAGTATCGCATATCCGGCCTAGGGGGCTAGTAACGTCAGACCCCCAATAGCGGTATAAGTCGTGTCGGAGACAAGACCTGAACACCCTGAGAAACTACCGGAGTACCTACCAGTAATTCTCACCTGCCTTGGCCAAGGACTTGGCGTAATGGCTTTCCTAGATACAACGCGATCTCCACCCCCAATACCGGGAGAGACGAATCCCCTGCCGATCCGCTCACGTGCCTCCATGTGGCTCGGGACTTTACCCAAAAACTACCTGTTTGCACGACTCCTTTGTGCCGTGGTAGGGTATAAATCAAAGCACAGTGGGAACTCACTGTAACATTTCAAAAAAATAAAATATTATTTTTGGGAATTTTCATAATTTAATGTTAATTTTTAATGAATATTTTAATAGTCGGTATAATTAAATACCGATAAATGGGGAAAAACTTATGGAAATTCTAAAATAGGTTATTTTGTGGAAATATGCCATTTTACCGTTTTGATGATGAATTATAGTCTATGTTGGTGTTAGTCGCGATTAAAAATCGCTACTTGGTCTTTTTGGCTTTTGTACCAATTGTGCACCATAACATTTCTACACTATTACACTTGTTTCTCGTTTTTGTCATGGTAGTCTAGGGTTGGACCATGTTTAGATGACCAAGGTGGGTTGAACCATTTTATTAAGTTAATTGGGTTAATTAAGGGTTTTAGCTTGTTAAGGGTGATTAGGATGGGAGTTGACCTTGTGTAGGAGAGAGAGAGAGAGAGAGAGATGGTTATGGTGTGCCATGATCCATTTCACTCCTTAACCCCTTGTGCTCTTTTACTCCCTCTCACACATCATCCTATATCAACCCTTCAGCCACCATCAGCACATCAGCCCCTGATTTCAGCTGAAACAACACATCAGCCTCCAATCTTGCATCAGCACACTCCAGCAGCAACTGCATCAGGTCCCTTAGCCCAATACCTACACACTCACATCAGCCCCCATATCAACACATCAGCCCCAAATCCCTCACATCAGCCACCCCAACACTTCAGCTGCTGCAACAGCATCAAAAACAACCCCTAGCATCATATACTACAACCCACACCCTCATCAAACACTACAACATCACTCTTCCACTTCACCATCATACAACAACCCTTCACAACACCAAAACCACAGCCACACACATGTAGCAGTTGCTACAATGCAGCAACAGAAAAATAACAGCAGCAGCAGCAACCAAAACTACAGCAACAATGTTAGTTATATGTATGCCCTAGAGGCCATTACTGTACATTGGTTGTATATTGTAGTGGATGCTGGGACGTATATAGGGAGGACTTTCTTGCTCGACATGATAGTATGCTATCTGGTTGCTCTTTACCTTAACGTGTATACTGATTGTCTCTCTGTTACATGTTGGTAAAGCCCTTAGGATGTGTACTTGACTACCTGGACTATGATGCGAATCATACTAGTGGGGACATGGTAGTCCATAAGCACATCCTTCAAAGTCCCTAGTCGTGGATGTATCGAGAAGGGGCATCGATATACCAGAGTAGACTGGCGTATACCTTCTCGACCCATACAGATGGGCGATGGATGATCCCATATCCATTGGTGTTTGACATCAGAGATGATAAACGGGTGCTCAGTAGAGACTGGGTACACTGGACGGACTCGCCGAGAACTCCCAGATGGTATTATACCTCACGTCAGATGGCAGTTCTCTGGTGACACTGGTACAGAGTAGTCTGTAGACCCGAGATCGTCATAGAGTCTTGTGTGGTTCCCACTGTGCTTTGATTTCCATCTTACCACGTCCAAGAGGGCGTGCAAAACGGTGGTTTTTGGGTACAGTCCCGAGTCAAATGGAGGCAATGAGCGATAGGAGGGGATTCGTCTCTCCCGGTATAGGGGGTTGATGTTGCGCTGTGTTCGATTGGCTATAACAGGAAATCCCTGGCCAGGGTTGCTGAGATTTACTGGTAAGTGTTACCAGTAGTTTCTCGAAGTGTTATAGACCTCATATCGACACGACTTATTGAGCTATTGGGGTCTGACGTTTACCACCCCTAGGCGAGATATGCGACATATCAGACGATCAGACCGGACTGTACGGTAGTGTTACTGGTTGGATTCACTGGAGTGTGAGTGGGCTTGCTCGTCGATCTTCTGATCGCTCAATACCCGGGTGGCCGTTACGTTTAGCAGACCGCTTGCGGCTTGTGGGTGTTTGATATGATCATCATCTGCTGCCGGCGTATTGACGAGTCTTTAGAGTCCTACACAGAGGTTTCCTGGCTCAAGCAAAACGAAATAGGAGCGCATATGAGATATGTGCGGGACCGAGAATAATACGTGTATGTGATACCGTATTCCATTCTCGCGATGAATGTATCGAATGGTTGTATGCGATATAACCTAGTTATCGATTCAAGCGTTGATTCGATAAGCCGATACATTATATACTAGTCGGTTGTGTGTGACATGACCGGATCATTGAATAAAGTATTGATTTAATGATTTAATGCATATTTATATATTTGATATATTACTTTGCATCAACTAGTATCGGTTCACTTTAAATGGATTTTCTCGCTCGGGAGTGCGCATTGCATATGCGATATGATTTTGTGCACTTGCTTGTATCATGTTTGATGATACATGCAATACTTGGTTAAATGTATGTTTAAACCATAGTTAGTTAATGGTTAAGGGTTTTAAATGATTTATTTATTGGTTTATTTATTTTAGGCAAAAGGAAAATGGTGGCTTTATTTATTTCTTTTGTTGAAGTTTCTTGAACTTTTGAAAAGTCCACCATTTTTGTTTTATGCCAAACCCTAACCACTCACTAACTTTGGTTAACTCTCTACACTTAACTATGGTAAGTGTTATGATAAGATTGAATATTCTTTTCTTTTCTAATTAATCTTATCATATCATTTTCTTCTTCTTCTTCCTTGAACTCAAGAAGAAAAAGCTTTCTTCATCAATGGTGAATTGAGCAAATGAGTGAGAAATCCAAAACTAAAGTCTACCCACTTCCTATTTCTTCATCCTCTACCTCTTGCCAAGTAGTAGAGTGTGTTTCCTTCACAAGTTTTCATGGCTCGGTGAAGGTGGAGCTTGATCTTGCGATGCCTCGACGTAGATCATCTTCGGCACGTCGTCGATGACCTAGCCCGTCCATTCTCCGATGAAGCCGACTCTAGAGCCCGGGATGGATTTTGGACAGCGAGGAGACATCGTTGCGGAGCTATGGAGGTGGAGCACCGGATCTACAAAGGTTGTATTACCGTTTCCTCATTAGTTAAGTGTTAACTAGTTATCTTTTCGCCTAGTTTTCTAGCCGACGATCCGTACATTAGGGTTTCTCGGCACCGAATTTTTGAAATTGGCATGTTCGATGCCTTGTGAGACCTCACTAGAGTGCCTAGGAGCCCTACAAACAACACCCCCAAACAAATATTATCAGCAGCAACAGCAGCCTGAGCAGCAACACCCTCAGCCACCAGAGATAACCAAGCCACAAGCAGTAGCTGTAGCACTTCAGCAACACCAACCCACTCCTCCTTCTTCCCTTCTCCTTTATCTAAAGTCTCTTGAGGTATAATCTTACAATCTAACTCCCTTCGTGTTAAGTTATAGTTGTATAGCTGAAAGTTAGTGTTATTGTGTGGTTTAGTGCTAGTTTAGGTATATTTGAGTGAGACTTGACCAAGTGTTGGTTTTGATGGTTGGTATAACCTTATTAGGTGTGTTTGAGACCAGTTCACCCCAGAATTTCCCCAGATTCCAGCAAAATACCAGATTTGTTATACTTGGCGTAATTTAGCGATTTTGTCGACTTTTGGACCTTTCTGGAAACTGCTATCAACCCGGACCTCCTAAAATAAATTTGACTTGGCAGTAGGCTGTGCAGGCACCCTGGAACCATCACCCAAAACCCTAGCCCCCACCTCATTTTTCAGGCCGCAAATTTAATCCCCCTGGCCGCAATTTGCGGACAGACCTGGATGAAATCGCCTCGTTTTGCGTGCACAGCCCTATTTCATGAAAACTTGACCCTGGGTATGTCTAGTTTTGACTGATTCCAGTTAGGGTAAAATCTGGGTTGATTTTCATGAGTTGGCGTATGATTTACGACTTGTTTTAGCATGGGTTTTAGTATTCGATGATTCGTTACTGTCGGGTGGCGTTTGAACGCCAACGGCAGCAGGTTGTTGGCCGTGTTTGCACGCAAGGCTACAGGTTTTTACCTATGAGCGTAGCGCTGACTATTTTGGTTTCCGACATGATTTTCATGTGTTTTAGCGTGTGATATCCTTTTAGGTACCCCACGTGGCGTCAAAGCGTTGGAGATGCGAATGGCAACATCGGCACCGGCACGCATAAAGAAAGGTGAGTAGATTTATATCTACGGGGAGAAGTCAGGTGGATGGCGTATAGCACCCCCGCAATTCGTCGTGATGTATACGGATGCGTATACACACTTACATTTAATATATGCTATTCGGGATCAATAATAATGTTAAAATGGATATTGGCGTGTTGGATTGATAAAAGGTTACGAAACCCTAGGGTAGTGGGTGCACTACACATACATATTCACACATACATACTTGCATACATCCTTATTACATATGTGGTTATGGGATTCTATATAGATATGTGTTCACGTGGGTATGGGACTATGTGTTAACATACGGATTTAAGGATGATACTTGGGTTTGAGATGAGTCGATGATTTTTTATCCGAGATTATGATGTCGGTGATATGGTATAATTCATATTTGAGATATGTTTTGATGCTTTAGCAGATTTTTGTGATGATGATGCCATAGGAATAGTGATATATACAAAATGATCGACATGTGAGTACATTACGAGATGTGACATGATATGATATGACAAGATTAGTATGATAGGCCGCTTTCGGCGATGTTTACTCCTTGTGACGATTTGTGATGATGATATCGATTCATACGAGACTGTTGATCAGTAGTCAGATCATGATGATAGTGATGATATTAGCTTTGTACTAGACGTAGGTCAGTACCCAGATTATGATATGTGATATAGAGAATACTAGATGAATGACATGACGAATGTGAGATTGACCCGTACCCAGATTTGGGGATGTCGTACGACGGATTTACGTACGAGCTGTAATTTGATGTTTTGATCCGCACTCTTGACTTGGGAATAACCGATTATAGAGATATAGTATCGGATATGATATTATCGAGGCGGGATCACCGACTATATATATATTTATGTGTATCGACTCAGAGGTTAGGCGGTTTCCCTTACCTACTGTTAACTTTAGCTCAGCCTTATAGTGGTGTAGCTATACGACTCTTATGACATTAGATGCAGTTTAGTTATCCTGGTATTTGGTATTCAGCTCCCGCTTATTATTATTGTTGTTCTGCATCGCATACTTATTGTAATTCATATTCTATTGTTGACATCATGCTATTAGGACGCCAGCACCATTACCGATGATGCGTATGTACCACATACACTTACTTGCCAGTTCACACACATCTTCATCGGTAATTGCCATATCACTACACAGTAGTATTATTGCTGCAGGATATGACCCTTGTATGTGCATACTATTATTCCATGTTGCATGATATACTGTTATACTTGCACTTCATTGATATTTTCTGATTATGCGCATTGAGATATGTTGTTCTATGATATTTCTGGATTTGGGAACCGTGGGTATTTCAAAGAGATTATGTAATTGTTGTAAAAACCCGGTTACCCCTGATATGATATTTCAGTGCGTCCACCATGTGTTTTCTCGGTGCTGAGAGCGACATGTGAAACCCGATTCGAGGAGGAGGATGAGGCCGATTGCGGGTACATGGTGGGCCCGTTGCGGTACCCCGGGGCAAGAAGATCGCAGGAGATGGCGTTGAGCCTGGCAGGGGAGCACTACCGACCGGTGATTTTACCCGACACGTCGGATATCCAGAGGATACCGTCGTGGTCTTGAGATTTATGGTAGGGGCCGGTCTGGATTGACGGCGCCCTAGATAGTGAGACTTATCAGAGATATTGAGATTGAGGCTATGTTTCGTGCCGATGCTGGGCACAAGTTTCATGATTTTGACTATATCCTCATATTTACATGCATGATGCTTATTGTCATTAGGGGATACGTGGACGGGATCCACCTATATACAGACATTGATCACATACAGACTTGATTACATTGATCATACTCTTCATGCATTCATACATTAGTCATATGATACATTGCTACCTGAGGCACTGACATTGACACAGGTACATGGGATTACATTTGGGTTAGATAGCTACCCTAGTCATGGTTATAGAATGCAGGTTATATACTTGAGGATTGTATATTATGATCGTATGACCTAGGATTGCGTCATACATGCGATTTTCTGTTCGTAGATGTGTTTCTATTCACGAGTTGGCAACTCACCCCCGTTGTGCCCCAGTTTCTTGCAGGTGTTGCCGTACGGGTTCCATTACGGCTTTGCGGGCATAGCTTCTTCAGGTGACTTGCTAGTAGGTGGGTTATTTGTATCATACCCATCATTATACTCTGTATATTATATTTCATTTGTATCTAGAAGTTCCATCAACCAAACATGTACTTATTTGAGATAGAGACCGGTGGTGTTTGATCTTTCGACCTTAGAGTCGCACGTTATATTTCTTTGGGTTTCTTGCTGATTGGAGTTTCATTTCCTGTTGTGATCCTCGCCTTTAGGCGTTGTATATTATGTTGCAAACTGGTTGATTTACATATGGTTTTTCCTTCACTCCACTACTTTTCTTGGTTTGGATTTCTGGGCTCGGCTTACTTAGAGCACGTACGCCTTGAGACGTTCGTAGCCTAAGTGCCGGTCATGTTCCGTACTTTCGGGTCATGACACTCACACGAGACAAATGACGACCTCAGGTCGATGAACTAACATGTACACATGTCACCAGGGAACTGCTATCTGACGATATGTATAATACCAACTAGCAGGTTCCCGGCGAGTCCTGTCCGGTGTACTCATAACCCAATGAGCACCAGTATACATCTTAGGTGATCCAACTGACACCAGTGGCTTGTGAGACCGGCCATCGTCCCTCGTCGGGGTCTCGACTGTATACACTAGTCTACTCCGGAGTATCGATGCCCTGTCTCGGTAATCCCACGACTAGGGACCACTATTAAGGATGTGCTTATGGACTACCCAACTCTCACGTATATGATCGCCCTCATACTGTTGGTAGTCAAGCAAGATCCTAAGGGCTCTATCAACGTGTAACATGTAATCAGTCACCTGAACATGTACACGACTGATAAAGGCAAACCAGATAGCATACTATCATCTCGAGTAAGACTGTCCTACCGGCATAGGTCCTCCTCAATCATTGCAATCACGTACCTGCGATCCAATAATTGACTTTGAGGGCACTTTATCCAACATGAACTAAAAGTAAAAGTATATACAAGCGAACTAGAGATCTCGATCCTCGATGAACTGTTCCAAATCGTCCTGGCTGGGCTCGATCTCCAGAGAGTCGGGTCCTCCTGACAACATTCCAAAGGAAGAAGAGAAAAGGAATGTTGTCAGCGAACAATCGCTTGGTAAGTCCCAAAACAGGTAAAGTATAAATGGTTATGTTTATTATGTTAACGTAGTTGTTTGTAGCTTGGTACAGAATGTGCCAGTGTATATGAGAGGAGTCCAACTTGCTCCATGGACAAAGGTATATGGAGTACAAGGCCCCGTCAAAATCCACGGGACAACGACAACGTATGTTCATGTTAGGTGTATTATAGTGACCATCATCGTGCCACTTTTAACACATTCCGTACCAGTCTACCCCTTTAAAAAAAACCGTAATGTATTTTGTACTGATTGTAATGATTTGTTGTATAAGACTTGCCGAAACCATGGTATAGATTGTTCATGTAAATGGATAAGGATGTAAACGGATGGTCATGTAGTCAAGTCAATGTATATCCATAGTTCGGTCAAATCAAGTCATGTTTGTAAGGTTTGTCTAGCACCCTATAATGAGTTTTGAAGCATCACATGTCCCAAAGTTTGGATTTTGATGGTGCTAAACAAGCATGCAAAGGAATTGATCCAAGAAAATTAGGGTTTCGAAACTTAAAACTTATAAAGTTAGGGTTTAGAGACTACAACCTTTGTAGCTCCCTTTTGTTGGACTCCTTGGTCTCTTGGGTGTTGAATGGAGGTCCACTTGAAGTCCTCTCGCGTCCACGACGATCCACCCGGAGATCCCCGTCCAAGTTCGCAACTTCGAGAATCGAAGAGAACACTCTAAAAAAGTTGGCTAAATTTGTGTAGAATGAAGTTGTGGTTAAGATTCTCACTTCAAAAACCTTTCTTTATGTGTATATAACTCACTAGAAGAAACTAGAGAGCAAATATAAAGGAGGAAGAAGATGGTGGCAATATTTTAACAAGAGAAGAAGAAGTGATAACTATGAAAAGAAATGAAATATATCCTTTTATATTTTATTCTTTCTCACTTCAAACCATGGTTAAATCTTTTGGTTGGTATTTAATTAGGGTTTAAACCATGTAAGGAAAAGTTAATCCAAGGTCAAGGGTAGGTGAGAATGGTTAGGTTAAAGAAGAGTGTAGAAGCAAGTGAAGATTATCCTTTCCTTTTTTCTATTATGTTTTAAACCTTAAATCAAATAAAAACAAAAGATTTATCCATGGTGTGAGTCTCATATTGCCACCATTTCCATGTGTAAACAACCATGATAGATGGGTGTATGTATGTATGTATGTATGCACATCCATATGTGCATGAAACTAGTAAGAAAGAAAGAAAACATACATGAATGCACACATCCATCATCTAAGAAAAGGTTTTAAGTGAGAAAACTAATGGTTAAATGATAAATCAACACTTGATTTATCAATCCGGCCATATCACATATGACCCCACCAAAAGCAAGACGCCCAATCAATGTACGGTATCCTATACGCGTATTTTAATCGGGTGCATGCACATATCGCATATGCGCACCACAACGTTTCGCCTGGACTGGGTAACTCCTTTGTGGGACTCTAAGAATCGTCAATACGCCGGCAGAGGGTAATGATCATATCAAGTACCCCCAAGCCGCAAGCGGTCAGCTAAACGTAACGGCCACCCGGGTATTGAGCGATCAGAAGAAAACAAGCGAACCTGCTACAACTCCCGTCGAGCCAACCGGCAACACTACCGTACAGTCCGGTCTCTTCGTCAGATATGCTGCATATCGAGCCTAGGGATGGTCACGTCGACCCCAATAACTCAATAAGTCGTGCCGGTGAATGGTCTATAACAGATCGAGAAACTACTGATAACACTTATCAGCAATTCTCAGCAGCCCTGGCCAGGGACTTGCTGATATAACCAGTCGGGCACTGCACAGCATCAACTCCCAATATCGGGAGAGACGAAACCCCTCCTATCGCTCATCGCCTTCGTGTGTCTCGGGACTGTACCCAACGGCCACATGTTTTCACGACTCGGTAGAGCCGTGGTAGGGTGGCAATCAAAGTACAGTGGGAGAATACACAAGACTCTATGACGATCTCGGGTCTACAGACTAACCTGTACCAGTGTCACCTGAGAACTGCTATCCGACGATAGATATAATTCCATATAGGAGTTCTCGGTGAGTCCGTCCAGTGTACCCAGTCACCACTGAGCACCCGTATATGATCTTGATGTCAAACATCGATGAATGTGGGAACATCCATCGCCCATCACATGGGTCTAGTATCATATACGCTAGTCTACTCTTGTATATCAATGCCCCGTCTCGATACACCTCCGACTAGGGACATTCCAGGATATGCTTACAGAATACAGATGTCCCACTAGTATGATCTCCATCATAATCAGAGTAGTCAAGCCGATATCCTCATGGCTTTATCAGCATGTATGAATGAATAAAAGCATGATCAAATTAACATGTCAGATAAAGAAGAACCAGATAGCATACTATCATGTCGAGCAAGAATGCATACTGAATATATATATACATGTATAGATACATCCACTATCACATAATGGCCTTTAGGGCATACATATATCCAACAATCTCCCACTTGCACTAAGGCCAGTTATTGGCGTATCTCATACCCAACATCTCAAAAAGTCGCTCATGCTGTGGCTGAGGGAGGGCCTTGGTGAGTGGATCCGCAGCGTTATTCTTTGTGTCTACTCTCTTAATCTCGATCTCGCGGCGATCAACAATCTCCCGGATCAAATGAAAACGCCTCAGGATGTGTTTGGACCGCTGATGGGATCTGGGCTCCTTGGCTAACGCCATGGCCCCATTATTGTCACAATACAAAGGTATTGGATCAATAATGGTTGGAACTACTCCTAGCTCTGAGATGAACTTCTTCATCCAGACGGCTTCCTTGGCGGCATCATTTGCAGCAATGTACTCAGCCTCCATCGTAGAGTCTGCAACGGTATTCTGTTTGGAACTCTTCCAACTTACCGCCCCTCCATTGAGGGTAAATACAAACCCTGAGATAGATTTGCTCTCATCCTTATCGCTCTGGAAGCTCGAATCGGTAAAGGCCTCCATTTGGAGATCTGTATTACCATACACCAAGAACAATTCTTTAGTCCTTCGTAAGTACTTAAGAGTGTTCTTCACAGCTGTCCAGTGGTTCTCCCCTGGGTTGGATTGATACCTGCTTACAACACTAAGTGCATAAGCTACATCTGGGCGTGTACATAACATCGCATACATTATAGATCCTACTGCCGAAGCATAAGGTATAATGCTCATGCGAGCTCTCTCCTCATCGGTCTTTGGACAAGAATCCTTGGAGAGAGTGACTCCATGGCAAGCGGGTAAGGCACCCCGCTTGGAGTCTTCCATACTAAACCTTTTTAGGATGGTGTTGATGTACCTGGTTTGGGACAATCCCAATAACTTTTTGGATCTATCCCTATAGATCCTTATGCCAAGGATGTATGTGGCATCACCCAGGTCCTTCATGGAGAACCTTAGTGATAAGAATGATTTGACCGACTGTAGCATAGGAATATCATTTCCTATCAGAAGAATGTCATCTACGTACAATACGAGGAATGTGACAGCTCTTCCTACAGCCTTCTTATAAACACAAGGTTCATCTGGATTTTTGATGAAATCAAACTCTTTGATAACATCATCGAAACAGATGTTCCAACTCCGAGATGTCTGCTTTAACCCATATATGGATTTAAGCAGTCTACATGCTTTCTCGCTGCTCCCACTGTCAATGAAGCCCTCTGGCTGATCCATATAAACGCATTCTTCTAAATCTCCATTTAGAAATGCTGTTTTAACGTCCATCTGCCAAATTTCATAGTCATAGTGAGCAGCAATAGCAAGTAGGATCCGAATGGATTTAAGCATGGCTACGGGCGAAAAAGTTTCGTCATAGTCCAAACCTGGTCTTTGACGAAAGCCTTTCGCCACAAGTCTTGCCTTATAGGTCTCTACCTACCCATCTACACCAATCTTTCTTTTAAAGATCCATTTGCACCCCACAGGTTTTACCCCAGGGGGTACAACGTCCAAAGTCCATACTTTGTTGGTGTACATAGACTCCATTTCGGATCTCATGGCATCCAGCCACTTCACAGAGTCTCTACTCGTGATAGCTTGCTGAAAACTGGTAGGATCATCATCATCCATGATACAGTCTTCTCTGCCACCATCAATGAGGAAACCGTAGTACCTCTCCGGTGGGCGAGAAGTCCTACCAGACCTACGGAGTGGCCGAGGTTCTTCAGTTTCTATTGCTACAGCCGGTTCAACCAAATCGTCATTTGTAGTTTGTGTCTCTAGAACCTCTTCTAGATCCACCACTTTGCCATCATCTTTATCTGTGAAAAAAATTTTTTCCAAGAAGGTGGCATGTTGAGAAACAAACACTTTTTGTTCCTCTTTGTGGTAGAATAGATATCCATAAGAATTCTTTGGATATCCCACAAAGTTACATATGACTGACCGCGTCTCGAGTTTGTCCGAATTCTGCTTTTTAACATAGGCCGGGCAACCCCAAATCTTAATTCTCTTAAGAGATGGTCTCTTCCCATGCCATATCTCATATGGTGTGGTAGACACGGCTTTGGTTGGAACCCTATTTAGTAGAAACGCTGCAGTCTCCAATGCATGCCCCCAAAATGAGACGGGTAACTCAGCATCACTCATCATGGACCGGACCATATCTAATAGGGTCCTATTCCTTCGTTCTGACACACCGTTGTGCTGTGGTGTGTAAGGAGGAGTGAGCTGAGAGAGAATCCCATTCTCTTTTAAGAAGTTTGCAAATTCTGTACTGAGATACTCACCACCTCGATCTGATCGAAGCATCTTGATACTCAAGCCGGTTTGTTTTTCTACTTCTTGTTTATATTCAATGAATTTCTCAAAAGCTTCGAACTTGTGCTTTAATAAAAATACATGACCGAATCTTGAGAAATCGTCAGTGAATGTAATGAAGTATGAAAAACCGCCTCTAGCCTGTGTAGACATTGGCCCACATACATCACTATGTATGAGTCCCAGGAGCTGAGTAGCTCTTTCTCCGTGTCCGGTAAACGAAGTTTTGGTCATTTTACCCTTGATACAAGACTGGCAAGTCGCATAAGATTTATATTCAAAAGAGTTTAAATATCCATCTTTGTGTTACTTGTTTAGTCTTGTTTCGTTAATATGACCAAGTCTATAATGCCAAAGAAAAGCTTCATTTAATTCTGAAAGTTTTCTTTTATTAGTGTGTTGTATACTGAAAACTATGTGTTGATTTAGGACATATATTCCGTTATTAAGCGTACCATACCCAACCAACATTTGATTTAGGTGAATGTTCATAACATTATTCTGCAATACAAAATTATATCCTTCATTGTCCAACAAAGAAACGGATATTATATTACATAGCATACTTGGTACAAAATAACATGGATTCAAAATCAAAATACATCCAGATGGCAACCCCAAGTGATACTCTCCCACTGCGACTGTATGTACATTGGAACCATTTCCAACGCGGAGAGTATGGTCACCTGTCTTCAAAACCTTGCTATTTCTCAGCCCCTGCATAGAATTGCAAATATGAGAACTTGAACCGGTATCCAATACCCAGGAAGCAGAGTTTATAGAAAAACAGTTTTCTGTCACAAACGCACCTGAAGCAGAAGCATCAACATGCTTCTTCTTGAGATTCAAGTATTCCGTGCAGTTGCGCTTCCAATGTCCTGTCTTGTGGCAATGAAAACATTCGCCTTTCCCCGGGTCTCCAGCTTTGGACTTTCCCTTTCCCTTCACCTTTTTAACTCCACCCTTAGGATTGGTGGGTTTCTTCTTTTTCTTTCCCTTGGCTTTAGCCTTCGGGCGAGAAGAGGAAGACTGTCCAATAGTCATAACGGGAGTTTTTGCTGACTTCATAGTTCTCTCTGCACTCCTCAACATATTAAGGAGTTCAGGGAGTTCCTTCTCCATGCCGTGCATGTTGAAGTTCACTATGAACTGAGCAAAGGTGGAGGGGAGGGACTGCAGAATAATATCTATATATTGTTCATTGTCCATTGTCCATCCAAGGTCCTCAAGCTCTTCTATAAGAGCTATCATCTTCAAAACATGGTCTCCTACTGGTGTGCCAGGGGCCATTCGTATCTGAAACAGTTTCTTTGATGCTTCGTATCGTAATACGCGGGATTGCTCTCCATACAACTCCTTTGTATGGAGCAATATACCGTGAATGTCCATGTCCTCGTGCTGCTTTTGATGTGTGTTATCCATCGATGCAAGCGCGAGGCATTTGGCCGTGGCACAGTCAGCGTCCCATGTCTTGCGGACTTCAATGTCCGCAAATGAGGATTTTGGACCTGGGACAGGCGGGGCTGAAGCCGTGAGGACATACGATACTTTATCATAAGTCAAGGCAATTTTCAGATTCCTCAGCCAGCCTTTATAGTTGGTCCCATTCAGTTTGTTTTTATCTAGTAGAAGCTTGAGTCCAGTCATGGGTATCTGCCATTAAGAGAGAGAAAAGAATACACTCAGCGAAAGCTCTTGCATAGATCAGATTGGTTATTATCTTGTCTAATCGATGTTTCTCACTGCTTTAATCAATTTTTTCTTTCAAACCTTAAAAAGAAAACTAGCCAGGATTAATTACAGTCTACAACTTCGCTAACCGTTCAACCAGGCCAGTGTCGGTACTTGAGGGAGGTTCCCCGTGCTTTCGCACGGACCTAATTAAAGTAAACCTCGTTTTCCCAGAGGCGTAGCCCCGTTAACACCTTTCTAGACACCTAATAAGTTAGATAATTGTAAACTGCAAAACTCTCCTAGGAGCAACTATTGCCCACAGTGGGATCGGGATCCAACTATCACATGGAAGGTATGCAATCTCATTGCAAATTTCAACAATTAAAATTCCCGATGTGGCTTTTACCCCTAATACTCGTGACCTTGGCTAAGGTCAACAAATCACGAATATCAGTCAAGCTCGACCCGTCATTTCTTGATTAATTAGACCCGTTCACATGACCCTTGGCTAAGGTCAACAAAGTCATATGCCCGTCCTAATTCATCTGCATCATATGCGTTTGTAGGAAGACATCACTTAGCTACCGTACACTACGTCTTGGCTAAGGTCAACAAACGTAGCACGAATACTAAGTACTCTACTTCCTAAAATGACGGAGGGTTGCGGATGATTTTTAAGAAAATCTTTAACGCTTTGAGCTTGATATCGTTGTAGAATCAAATGGTTTTCAAAAGGAGTGGCTTAAGCTCCGCAGTTTTGAAATATAGCTTTTTCATAAATAGCCGAGTGGTTTTCAAATCCGATTCTACAACATCTTTTTAGGTTTATTTTCTTTACATTAATCATATTAATGTAATCCCATCATTTAAGTCCTTAAGCCAATCACAGAAAAGAAACGAAAATAACACGTACGCTTATGCCATCCGCATTCGCCGCAATGTTCCGTTATGCACCGTTAGGTTACTTAACTAACGGCATACCGGGACGGGACTAGCGCGGGTGTAAAACATAAGCAACGTCTACTATATATCATATATATAATATGTCATTCGTCTCAGATATCACAGAACACAGGCAGCAGAAATATATATATAATGTGGGATATACTAGGACGTCCGTATTTAGTATTTAGCCAATAATAGAAAATACGGATTCCACAGTCGCGATGAATAGCCAAGCCCACACCCCTAGACCCCTACGAGAGCGGCAAGCGACCCTACCAATCCTGAAGTTTAGGAGACCCGGTCTCGACTCCTCGAGATGGCCTCCCACTGAACCCCAGAACCCGGTCACTTGTGCTCCCCACCTTGGGTCTATCCTAATGCGGAAAAGTAAATAATATACAACACTGGTGACACAACCTCAACCCGGAAGTGCCCCAAATAAAAGAATATTACATTACATTTGAATTTACATGAATGAAAATATAAAACTCTCATCTCATATAAAAACCCCTCGGCTATTCAATCGCGACAATCCTGCACATCATATCTCAGCAACACATAATATCACATATCATCAACGTAAGTAAGTATGCGTACCCCGATTGTCGTTGATGTATAGCAACGAAAACGGCGATATCGAACATACTATACTTACGGTCACAGAAAAGAAAGTGTAAAACTACAATATTTGGAATCCACATTCTCTTTAGACATCACAAATCCGAAATATCACATATTTCGTATTTCATGCCTAAACTATATGAATTCCACATATTGTATCATATTCCAGATAAACAGACAGTATTAAAGTTTTCGAACGAACGATCAAGTTTCGAAGATTCACTAAAGCTCAACACTTGAGCAGGGTTAAAAAATCCGAAGTGTGACACAGTAGTAGCGGTCCAGCCTTAGAAGGGTCAAGCCAACGCCTCACATGTGGCACGCCGTACTGCCCCAAACCCTAAGGTTCAAAGGGCAGTTCAAGACGGTCACATAATCGAGTTAAGGTTTGTTGTCTTCTAGAGGGACCACCGCAAAAAGACTTGCACGTATCTCTAAAGTATTTAAACCCCGTGAATAGTGAGCAAATGATACTCGTTCAAACACTTCAATACTTTCTAATTTACCCGGATAAATAACGAAATGAAAATACCGATCGAATCTATGCGTCCAAAACCATCTCCAGAAAATACAGAACTATATTCAGATTAAACATACCTAAAATATTGTACAAGCAGACATAAGAATTATAGTGCAATTTTCATGGAATGATACCACTGTACGGCCGCGGAGCCGCGGCCTAAGCAAGGAATTGCCGCGGTTCCGCGGCCATATGAACTGTTCATTGCATCGTATTTCACCATAATTCTTAGATTTCCCTGCTGTAATTTTTAAGTATTTTTAATTCGGAAAAAGGTCAGATTTTAGAATTTGTCCAGAGAGGGTCCAAAAACGTCGTATTTTTGTTCGATCGGGATTTTTACATTGTAAAAGCGTCGCCTAATGTTCTAGGTCGGCTCTGATACCAATGTAAGGTTTGTCTAGCACCCTATAATGAGTTTTGAAGCATCACATGTCCCAAAGTTTGGATTTTGATGGTGCTAAACAAGCATGCAAAGGAATTGATCCAAGAAAATTAGGGTTTCGAAACTTAAAACTTATAAAGTTAGGGTTTAGAGACTACAACCTTTGTAGCTCCCTTTTGTTGGACTCCTTGGTCTCTTGGGTGTTGAATGGAGGTCCACTTGAAGTCCTCTCGCGTCCACGACGATCCACCCGGAGATCCCCATCCAAGTTCGCAACTTCGAGAATCGAAGAGAACACTCTAAACAAGTTGGCTAAACTTGTGTAGAATGAAATTGTGGTTAAGATTCTCACTTCAAAAACCTTTCTTTATGTGTCTATAACTCACTAGAAGAAACTAGAGAGCAAATATAAAGGAGGAAGAAGATGGTGGCAATATTTTAACAAGAGAAGAAGAAGTGATAACTATGAAAAGAAATGAAATATATCCTTTTATATTTTATTCCTTCTCACTTCAAACCATGGTTAAATCTTTTGGTTGGTATTTAATTAGGGTTTAAACCATGTAAGGAAAAGTTAATCCAAGGTCAAGGGTAGGTGAGAATGGTTAGGTTAAAGAAGAGTGTAGAAGCAAGTGAAGATTATCCTTCCTTTTTTCTATTATGTTTTAAACCTTAAATCAAATAAAAACAAAAGATTTATCCATGGTGTGAGTCTCATATTGCCACCATTTCCATGTGTAAACAACCATGATAGATGGGTGTATGTATGTATGTATGTATGTATGTATGTATGTATGCACATCCATATGTGCATGAAACTAGTAAGAAAGAAAGAAAACATACATGCATGCACACATCCATCATCTAAGAAAAGGTTTTTAGTGAGAAAACTAATGGTTAAATGATAAATCAACACTTGATTTATCAATCCGGCCATATCACATATGACCCCACCAAAAGCAAGCCTCCCGATCAATGTACGGTATCCTATACGCGTATTTTAATCGGGTGCATGCGCATATCGCATATGCGCACCACAACGTTTCGCCTGAACTGGATAACTCCTTTCTGGGACTCTAAGACTCGTCAATACGCCGGCAGAGGGTAATGATCATATCAAGTACCCCCAAGCCGCAAGCGGTCAGCTAAACGTAACGGCCACCCGGATATTGAGCGATCAGAAGAAAACAAGCGAACCTGCTACAACTCCCGTCGAGCCAACCGGCAACACTACCGTACAGTCTGGTCTCTTCGTCAGATATGCTGCATATCGAGCCTAGGGATGGTCACGTCGACCCCAATAACTCAATAAGTCGTGCTGGTGAATGGTGTATAACAGATCGAGAAACTACTGATAACACTTATCAGCAATTCTCAGCAGCCCTGGCCAGGGACTTGCTGATATAACCAGTCGGGCACTGCACAGCATCAACTCCCAATATCGGGAGAGACGAAACCCCTCCTATCGCTCATCGCCTTCGTGTGTCTCAGGACTGTACCCAACGGCCATCTGTTTTCACAACTCGGTAGAGCCGTGGTAGGGTGGCAATCAAAGTACAGTGGGAGAATACACAAGACTCTATGACGATCTCGGGTCTACAGACTAACCTGTACCAATGTCACCTGAGAACTGCTATCCGACGATAGATATAATTCCATATAGGAGTTCTCGGTGAGTCCGTCCATTGTACCCAGTCACCACTGAGCACCCGTATATGATCTTGATGTCAAACATCGATGAATGTGGGAACATCCATCGCCCATCACATGGGTCTAGTATCATATACGCTAGTCTACTCTGGTATATCGATGCCCCGTCTCGATACACCTCCGACTAGGGACATTCCAGGATATGCTTACAGACTACAGATGTCCCACTAGTATGATCTCCATCATAATCAAAGTAGTCAAGCCGATATCCTCAGGGCTTTATCAGCATGTATGAATGAATAAAAGCATGATTAAATCAATATGTCAGATAAAGAAGAACCAGATAGCATACTATCATGTCGAGCAAGAATGCATACTGAATATATATATACATGTATAGATACATCCACTATCACATAATGGCCTCTAGGGCATACCTATATCCAACAATGTTGATATTGGATAGTATTCTGGTATTCATGTTCAAGTTCCAGTATATATGGATTCATGTTGTATTAGAGTTATATTTGAACTGTATTCATGTATGGATAGTATTCAGATTAGACCGAGACTCTGACTGATTCAGACACTTAAACAGAATTTGATTCTTGAATTAGGTTTTGGAGTTATGGGTAACTGCTGCAGATGGACGGCAGGATTTGTGACTTTTTCCAAGCCAATTACCATTGATAACCCCGTTTTAGTTTTCTACCTTAAATAGGCAAGCACCCATTTTCTTCGGCTCCCTGAGGCTCAAGAGAATTGGTCCCATTTAAACCTATATTTACAAGGGTTATTATTGTAAATTAATATAACTTGAGGGGGTTTTATGAAAAATAGTTTTAGTATACTTTCAAAATAATGCTCATGTATTTATTTATCGTATTTTTGGTTTTCATGGATGTAAATTTTAAAAGTGAATAAATACCCAACTTGAATAATATATGCTATTTTTGTATAAATTTGACTTGTATGGATCTTGATGGTATTTTCATGAAACTTGTGATTATTTTCTTTTGTTTGGAAAAATATGGAATTTATTATATATTTAAAATAGATTATTTGATAATATTTATATATATTTATTAAAAATAAAATTTATTTATTAAATAGAAAATAACATTATTCTTAAAAATTGCATTAAAAATTCCATCGAGATCGAATGCTCCGTGAGGAGGTCTGCATCTCGCTATACTAGTCTCGAGGATGTGCGATAACGTGCACCATCCCGATCGGGTTCCCCAAAATGGGTTGTAGAGGCTTAATTTCAACGAATGTAAATAATACAAATTTAAAGAATACGGTTTTTAATAGTTTATGGTATTTTAATGTAATAGTAGTATTGGTCTCAAAATATTGTTAAAAGGAAATCGTGCTATGTCAAGATGCGTGTTGTGAGAGGTAGGTCATTACCTCGTGAGATTTTCCTAAAGGTAATACAAGCAAATATGATATAAGATGTCGTATGTAAAGTTTGTGGTATTTAAATGTAAAAGTGCAATAAAAATGGTTTTATATAGAGTTTTGAATTGAAACCTGTTTCTAATTATTGTTTATTGTTTAACAAACAAAGTACAATGATTTAGATAAATAGTTCTTAAGAAAAATTGTTAGTTTTAAGAAGTTTTAGAAATGAATGTCAGTATAACTCCACTTACCGACATTATTGAAAAGAAGAAGTTTTGAGAGGTGAAAAGAAGAGAGTAGAGGGACTTACGAGTTGGAATGAGAGAGGGGAGGTATAGGAAGGATTTGAGAGCTTCGTGGAGTCACGGGGTCGCCGGAATCTTCTTGAATCGTCGCTGGAAAGTGACCTTGGGCTAACTCCACTTGTACACTTATTTGACTTGGAAAATTTTGAGAATTTTTGATAATGGATTTCAGAATGGAGAGGGCTAGGATATGATGTGGTCTTTATAGGAGAAATTAGAGTTTTGAGAATTGAAAAGAGGAATTAAAAATGCATTTAAACTTGGATTAATGCTCATTTTTAATTCTCTGTTTAATTTCAGGAAAAACAAACAGTGCTGGGGTTAAGGGGGAGGCCAAAAGACTAGGGTTCGAAATTTGGAAGCAGTCCCGACGGGGAAAACCGGCGGTGCCGACCCTTTTTCAATCTTCGTTGGTCCTTTGGTTGAGTTAGGGTGTGGGATTTGTACCACGTGTCAGAGTATGTTCATATGACATATTCCCTATGTTTATTTAATCTGACTTTTCATTTTTACGTGTGTTGCACGTGTAAACTTTTGGACTTCCAAAAAGTTTAAAAGAAAAATCATTAAAAATAATATGTGGCTGAGGGGATTCGAATACAGGGGCTATGTCACAGCAGTTCAAGGCTTTACTAATCATCTACAAGTGCTTTCTTGTTGTTTTTCAAACAAAATAATACTTAAACTATACTCAGGCTTGCAAATACTCCATTCAGTATATTAACTTTAAGAAAATTTTGTACATTGAAACAGAGTCGTTACAAGTACAGTGGGTACACACATAAGACACTATGGCGATATCAGGTCAAAAGACTACCCCGTACTCATATCAACAGAGAACTGCTATCTGACATTATGTATAATATCATCTAGGAGTTCTCGGCGAGTCTGCTCAGTGAACTCATTCTCCAATGAGCACCTGTATACAACTTTGGTGTCAAACACCAATGGTTGTGGGACCAACCATTGCCCCGGTCGGGGTCAAAAAATGTATACACTAGTCTAATCTAGAGTACAGATGCCCAATCTCGATACTTCCACGACTATGAACATTTAAGGATGTGCTTATAAACTATCTAGGCCTCATTAGTATGATCTCTATCATAATCCTGGCAGTCAAGCAAAGATCATAAGGGCTTTATCAATATGTACTAGCGATATGTAATAACAAGTAAAATATATACACATGAATGATAAAGACAAACCAGATAGTATACTATCATATCGAGGAAGAATGTTCTGTACATATAGGTCCCGATACAATTACAATAATTGCCTCTAGAGCACCTATATCTAACAATCTCCCACTTGTACTAAGGCCGATTGTTATAGTATCGCATACCCAACATCTCAAATAGTCGCTCAAACTACTCCTGAGATATAGCCTTGGTGAATGGTTCCGATGTGTTGTCCTTTGTGTCAACTCTCTGAATCACGATCTCATGGCGATCAAATATCTCCTAGATCAAGTGATACTGCCTCAAAATGTGTCTAGATCGCTGATGGGACTGGGGTTTCTTCGCTAACGTCATAGCACCATTGTTATCACAATATAATTGTATTAGATCAACAATGGTTGAAACCACTCCAAGCTATGTAATGAACTTCCGTATTCAGACAACCTCTTTGGCAGTATCATTTGCAGCTATATACTCAGCCTCCATCATCGAGTCTGCGATGGTATTCTGTTTGGAACTCTTCCAGCAGACCGCCCCTCCGTAGAGGGTAAACACATAACCCGAGTCATATTTGTTGTCATCAATTTTACTTTGGAAGCTGGAATCGGTAAAACCCTTCATCTGGAGGTCGCTATTACCATACACCAAGAACATTTTTTTAGTCCTTCGCAAGTACTTAAGAATGTTCTTCACAGCTGTTCAATACTTCTTCCTTGAGTTTAATTGATACCTAATTACCACACTAAGTGCGTAAGCTACATCTGGTATGGTACATAACATTACATACATGATAGATCCAACCGCCGAAGCGTAGGGTATAACACACACGCGAGCCCTCTCTGCATTAGTCTTGGGAGACATCTCTTTAGAGAGGGTGATTCCGTGATAAGTGGGTAAATTACCGTTTTTACCGCCGAAAACAGAGATGAACTGGGATTTAACGTCTTGCCTGAATTTGGAAGCAGATTCTATTTGGACATATCCATCCACCTCTCCGAAGATACCAAGTTGATTTATAGCACCTTATATAAGAGGTTTAGATAGATGCGGCCATTGTAGCAGACTTTATCATATTCCCCCTCGTTTATGAGGGGGTTTTGATTATGGGGACTTATCAGTCAAATTTATTGCAAATTTGTATAAACATTTTCCCTACTATTATTAACTACTAAAAAGTGTTAATTGTAAATAAAGAACATATGTGGGTTTATTTGTAAAAAAATTATCATCATATGTTTCTTCATTTATAATTAATATAATTAAGGAAAATATATGCATATAATATTTAAATAAAATATCTATGAGATTATTATTAAAATATGCATATCATATCAAATATTCCTACCCAATATTCTTAAAATATCATATCATATAATTGGTTGGAATAATATCTCAAATAAAACAAATGCCACTAACAAGATGATTTGAGATATTGTGCAAGTATTATAAAAGATCACCTCAGGTCTGAAATACAAGTAGGAGATCCACAACAAATTGGTTCACCAAACCAAACCTGCTGAATATTAGGAGCAAATCGAAGAATCTCGCAACGGTAGAGACTAAGAGATATATTTTCAGAATCTTTTTATCAGAAGGATCTTCAAATATTGAGAGAAGAAGCCACGAGAAAATTGGATGCACAAACCCACAAAGGGACGGCGGATCTGCGGTCAAATAGGTTTTGGGGTGGCGGAACCGCGGTCTGATGGCAGCCGTAGGATCTGAAATTTTAGGGTCTTGATCGTAATTTTACATACTTCAATATGGCATCTAGGGTTTCTAATTCCAGAGACTATATAAAGGACCGAGAGATGTTTATTAAAAACATTGAAGACTCAACATTCAATTCAAAATTTCAATTCAAGAGAGAGAGATCTAGCGAGCAACTAGGGTTTTTGTAATTTACTTTTTCATAGAGAAGGTTTGTAATGCAATAGTTGATTAATAAAGGTAGTTCTTTGTTTTAATTCTCTTCGCATTTAGTTTCCGCATTTACTTTCCGCACTTTACTTTCCGCATTACTTTCCGTATTTACTTTCTGCACTTTTAATTTTTAATTATGGTTTCATTCATCTTCCACCTCTCTTTTACTACGCTAATATCCATGAGCGAGTAAATTCTTGCTTGCTAGGGTTTGTAGGATAGGGTAGAATAATGGATGAAAAATATCTTTTAAATTCTTTTTAAAGATTTAATTTTTATAAACTTTAGCAAAATGAATATTAACCCTCTTATTGGGCGCGCTATCACTTCATGATAGACACGACCACGATTTGAGATTCGTTAATAATCGTTTTTTAAGGGCCGGAGATAAATAGAGATCAATGGAAGAACAAGGGTCAATAGTGAGAAACCCTGATTCCTTCTAAGAACCCTAATCCACATTCATCGCTATTTCTCTAGTATTAAATAATTAAAAGATAAAAAGAATTATTTTTAAAAACTCTATCCATTAACTACTAAATCCTATAAACCCTACAATCCTTTCTATTATAAAATTTTCTAACCATCCTAGTTTAAAACGACAAACATCTCACCTTTCTTCTATCAACTTGTCTAAAGCAAGATAAGAAATTCACTGTTTCCCTGCGGACGACCCGTACTCATCGCGGATAGCTATTTACGACACCGTTTTAATTGCGGTTATTTACAGTAAGTCGATGTTGCGCACCCCACGGGTTCGCGAGGAGGCGGAATACGCAAAAAATGATTTTTACGGGCTTCGCAACACTGACTTGAACTCCAGGATCGATACTAAATCCTAACTAGCAAAACTGTATGAGGTTAAATACTCGGAAAGAATGTTATACCTCACAGTATCATGTCCTTCGGGTCTTCTTGCAGTCCTCGTCCTCGTCATAGGCTCCTCAGATCGTACACGGATCGGGCCTCCTCGTCGGTCCTCTCAAGTCAAAGACGATCCACCTGAGAGTTTATAGTCCGAGCTCCAACCTCAAATCCGAGGTAACTAAGACACCTAGTTCGCTAAACTAGATATCCTAAATGATGTAGAGAGTGAAGATGGATTAGTTTGTCTCTAAATATCCTAGATTTCTCAACACATGAGACATGTAGGGTTAGAGGAAGAAGAAGGGGAGCTTGAGGAAGTGAGAGTGTAGGATGAACATTAGAATGAAGATGGCTAGTTTGTGATGAATAATGAAGCATGCCAATAATGCATTAGATAAATATCTCACCAAAATATCAAGCATGCTTCATGAGTCACCTAGTGAGTCACCCCATGAGTCACCAAAAGCCATGCTTCATTTAATGTAAACCTCCACCTCGTTTATCTTTTAATCAAAAGATTAAATACAAAATGAGGTGTCTTCTTCTAGAAGTATACTCGAGCAATTTACAAGAATACCCCTCACTGTATATACATACCCGTATCCGTATTCCGAAAAATACGAATACAAAGAGACGAAAATAATCCATCAATATAATAGTAGGATCCGGCTTAAACCAAAACCCACTAGTATTATCCGCCCGAACATTATACGTGCACAAGTACACGTATATGATCGAAGCCCTGCCGTAAAACCATACGGCCTCTAAATATTTTTACCGATGCAAGGAAACCCTCTGTGTGGGACTCTAAAGACTCGACACTACGCTGGCAGTGGATTTAACCACAAGCACGTCAGCGGTACTAGCTGCACGTAATGGATACCCAAGTATCTGTCGATAAGAACGCCGGTGAGCAAACCCATCCGAATGCAGGGTTCCCTAGTGTCACCGCTGTGTTTCGGGAGGCACCGTCCATGCCTTTTTCAAAAATTGGCGCGCTAAAGAACTCTAACGCTAGAATCTAAACTAGAGAATTAGACGAACAAGCATGTAAACATCTTTACATCTAAGTGAACAAGGAATACAACCTTTGTAGACCGGTCCTTCATTTCAATAGCTCCGTTTAGTAGTCCCTTCACTCCAAGTAGTGAACTCCCAGACTCTAGAAAGGCTCCACAAGATGAAAGGAACAAGCTTGCTTGAAGTCTTCGAGGCCGAAGATGATCTACGTCGAGGAGACTCAAACCTAAGTTACCTCTTCACTAAATTAAGGTTTAGTGAAGCAAACACCCTAAACTAAATGGCTAATCAAGTAGAGGATGATGAAGTAGGAATTTTGCTCACTTTGGATTTATTTTTCTCACTAGGATTCTTCATCTCTCCAAACCCTAGCAAGCTTTTGGAGATGAGGAAGAAGATGAAGTGGAGAAAGAATGGATCAAGTGTGTAAGAATAGCAACCATGGGTGAGTTTATGTCATACACTAACTCATGTAGAGAATAAACCATGGCTAAAGATAATGGTTAGGTTAATAAATATCTCATGTAAAACAAAGTTAGTGGACTAAGTCAATGATTAGCATAAGCTTCTCCAAGCTTCCAACCATGACAAATTTCCATCCAATTTTGAATTACTTAGATAAACCCTAAATTACCTTTGTCATGGTGTAAGTCTCAAACACCCAAGTTGCATGTATCATCTAGCATGACACAATAAAATGTACATTAATATATATCATATATATACTAAGTGTACACACAAGTGAGAAAAAGAAATCTTAAGTGAGCTAATATTAGTTAATGTAAGATAATATATCAAATATATGATTATATATTAAATTATTAAATCGACACTTGATTTAATAATCCGGCTATATCACATACAACCGACTAATATCAAATGTATCAACTTATCGAATCAACACTTGATTCAATAATCCGGCTATATTACATATAACCGACCGATAACACAGATCGCGACAATAGAATACGGTATCACATACACGTATTAATCTCGGTCCCACACATATCACATATGTGCTTCTACTTCGTTTGGCTTGATCTAGGAAACCTCTGTATAGGACTCTAAAGACTCATCAATACGCCGACAGTAGGTGGTGATCATATCAGTCACCCACAAGCCGCAACCGGTCTGATAAATGTAACGGCCACCCGGGTATTGAGCGATCAGAAGATCAACAATTAAGCCTGCTCATACTCTTACGAATCCAATAAGTAACACTACCGAACAGTCCGATCTCTTCGTCTGATAGGTCGCATATCACAGCCTGGGGGTGGTAAACGTCAGACCCCAATAGCCTGATAAGTCATGCTGATGTGAGGCTCATAACGGTTCGAGAAACTACTGATAACACTTACCAGTAGATCTCAGCAACCTTGGACACGGATTTCCTGTTATGGCCAATCGAGCATAGCACAACATCAACCCCCAATACCGGGAGAGACGAAATCCCCTCCTATCGCTCATTGCCTCCATGTGACTCAGGACTGTACCCAAAAACCACCGTTTTGCACGATCTCTTGAATGTGGTAAGGTGGAAATCAAAGCATAGTGGGAATCACACAAGACGCTATGACGATCTCAGGTCGACAGACCAACCTGTACCAGTGTCACCAAAGAACTGCTATCTGACGATACTTATAGTACCATCTAGGAGTTCTCGGCGAGTCCGTCCAGTGTACCCAGTCTCCACCGAGCATCCGTATACCTTCTCTGATGTCAAACACCAATGGATGTGGGATCATCCATTGCCCATCATATGGGTCGAGAAGCGTATACGCTAAGTCTACTCTGGAATATCGATGCCCCGTCTCGATATTCCCACGACTAGGAACATTTGAAGGATGTACTTACCGACTACCCTGGTCCCCACTAGTATGATCTCCATCATAATCCCGGTAGTCAAGTACTCATCCTATGGGCTGTATCGATATGAAATAGAGAGACGATCAATGTTCATGTTAAGATAAAGAGCAACCAGATAGCATACTATCATGTCGAGCAAGAAAGTCCTCCCTATATATGTCCAAGCATCAACTACAATATACATCGTATGTACAGTAATGGCCTCTAGGGCATACATATAACTAACAGACCATCTCCCCTGCTGGGATGAGAAGCATATACACTAGTCTACTCTGGAGTATTGATGCCCCGTCTCGATAATCTTACGACTAGCGACCTATATAAGGATGTGCTTATAGATTACCCAACCCCCACTAGTGTGACTGCCATCACAACGCTGGTAATCAAGAAAAGATCCTAAGGGCTCTACTAATATGTATAAGTGATATGCTAAAAGAAACACATGCACATATTGAGGTAGAATCAAACCAAGTAGCATACTACCATATTGAGCAAGACAGTTAATACATCTGTGTATATTACAAGGTTCCAAAATGTAATATACAAACCAGTATGATACAATAATGGTCTCTAGGGCATATATCACTAACAATCTCCCACTTGCACTAAGGCCGTGTATTGGCATATCGCAGACCTATCATCTCGAATAGCCTCTCGAACTGTGTCTGAGAGATGGCCTTTGTGAGTGGATCTGCAGTGTTGTCCTCCATATTTACTCTCCGTACCTCGATCTCCCAGCAATCAACGATCTCCCTGATCATGTGGTACCGCCTCAAGATGTGTCTGGACTTCTGATGGGACCTGGGTTCCTTTATTAAAGCTATAGAGCTGTCGTTGTCACAATACAGAGGTATTGGATCTACAATGGACAGAACCACCTGAAGTTCTGTTATAAACTTCCCCATCCAGACGGCTTCTTTCGCTGCGTCACAAGCAGCGATCTACTCCGCTTCCATTGTCGAGTCATTAACGGTGTCCTGCTTGGACCTCTTGCCACAGACGGCCCCTCCATTGAGGGTAAAGGCATAACCCGACATAGACTTGGAGTCATCCTTGTCACTCTGAAAGATGGAGTCGGCAAAGGCCTCGATCTCGAGGTCATTTCCGCCATACACCAAGAACAACACCTTAGTCCTTCTCAGGTACTTGAGAATGTTCTTTACTGCTATCCAGTGGTTCTCCCATGGGTTTGACTAATACCGGTTTACCATGCTAAGTGCGTAATCAACATCTGGTCTGGTACACAATATCGTATACATTATAGAGCCTACCGCAAAAGCGTAGGGTATAATCGACATGCGAGCCCTTTCTAAATCAGTCTTAGGAGACATATCTTTGGAGAGGGAGATTCCGTGACAAGCTGGTAGACTACCGCGCTTTGAATCTTCCATACTAAATCTCTTTAGTATGGTGTCAATGTACCTGGCTGCGAAAGTCCCAACATCCTCTTAGATCTATCACGATAGATCTGGATCCCCAGAATGTACGAGGCATCACCCAGGTCTTTCATGGAGAACCTCTGTGACAAGAATCCTTTGACTGATTGTAGCATAGGAATGTCATTTCCTATCAAGAGAATGTCATCTACGTACAAGACGAAGATTACCACAGTTCTCGCTACAATCTTACTATAGATGCATGGTTCACCTGGATTTTTGATAAAGTTGAATTCTTTGACCGTCTCATCAAAATAGATGTTCCAACTCCGTGATGCCTGCTTTAATCCATATATGGATTAAAGCAACTTGCACACTTTCCCACTGCTCCCACTCTGAATGAAACCCTCTGGCTAATCCATATAGACGCACTCTTCCAAATTACCATTTAGAAAAGCGGTCTTTACGTCCATCTGCCAAATCTCATAATCGTGAAAGGCAGCAATGGCAAGAAGGATCCGAATGGATTTGAGCATAGCCACTGGAGAAAAGGTTTCATCATAGTCCAAACCAGGTCTTTCACGAAAACCGTTTGCAAAAAGTCTAGCCTAATAGGTTTCAACCTGTCCATCTACACCAATCTTCTTTCTGAAGATCCATTTGCAGCCTATGGGTTTTACCCCTTCTGGAGCAATGTCCAAAGTCCATACTTTGTTGGTGTATACGGACTCCATTTCGATCCGCATTGCATCCATCCATTTTACCGAGTCGCCGCTCTGAATGGCTTGCCGGAAGCTAGTTGGCTCATCATAGTCAATGATGCAATCCTCTCTATTCCCGTCTATGAGAAAACCGTAGTATCTCTCGGGCGGATGAGACTGCCTACTAGTCCTACGGAGTGACGTGGGGATGTCCGATTCTTTCGAAACCTTTGGTTCTACCATGCCTTCAGTAATAGCTATGGTTCTGGAATTTCTTCCAGTTCTATTGCGCTCCAACTAGTTTCTTTTTCCAAAAATTGATTTTCCAAAAAGTGGGCATGACGAGAAACAAAAACCTTTTGTTCCTCTGCGTAATAGAAAAGATACCCCCAGGAGTTCTTTGGGTATCCCACAAACTTACACAGTACTGAGCGTGCCTCGAGTTTGTCCGCATGCTGCTTTTTGAAAAAAGCTAGGCATCCTCATATCTTCAGATACCGAAGATAGGGTTTCTTCCCACTCCACATCCGATATGGTGTGGTAGGCACAGTCTTGGTAGGAACCTTGTTCAGAAGATATGCAGCTGATTCTAGTTCATAACCCAAGAAGGATCGCGGTAACTCAGCGTTACTTATCATGGAACGTACCATATCCAAAAGGGTTCTATTTCGCCTTTTCGATACACCGTTGTGTTGTGGTGTGTATGGAGGAGTAAGCTGAGAGAGAATTCCATTCTCTTTTAAGTAATCCAAGAACTCGGCACTTAAGTATTCACTACCTCAATCAGATCTAAGTGTCTTGATACATTTGCCTGTTTGTTTTTCCACTTCATTCTTATATTCTTGGAATTTCTCAATGGCCTCAGATTTATGTTTCATCAAGAAGACATGTCCATACCTAGAGAAATCATCCATAAAAGTAATGAAATAGGAATAACCACTTCGTGCATGTGTAGACATTGGACCACACACGTCGCTGTGTATGAGTCCGAAGAGCTCGCTCACTCTTACTCCGTGTCCAGTGAACGGAGTCTTTGTCATCTTTCTTTTGAGACAGGATTGACAAGTTGTATAAGACTGATATTTGAATGGATCCAAATATCCCTCTTTATGTAACTTCGTCAACCTTATTTCATTGATGTGACCCAGTCTACAATGCCATAAGAAAGCCTTATTTAATTCTGGAGACTTTCTTTTAAGTGTGTTCTGGACGTTGAAAACCTGAGCTTGATTTAATACATATATACCGTTATCTAGTGTACCCGACCCAATCAAAGCTTGATTTAGGTGGAAGTGGACCACATCGCTTACAAATGTAAAATCATAACCTTCTTTAGAAAGTAAAGATACAGAAATGATATTAGATGTCAAACTGGGTACACACAAACAGTTACACAAAATCAAAATCTGCCCACTTGTCAATCCTAGGTGATATTCCCCTACGGATACAGCGTCCACGCTCATTCCGTTAGCAACCTGAGAGTCATAACACCTGCCTTGATAACTCTACGGTTTCTCAAATCCTGTAATGAATTACAGATATAAGATCCTGATCCGGTATCTAGTACCCAGGAAGTAGAGTTAATTGACAGACAGTTTTCAATCATAAACACACCCGAAGCCGAAGCCACAACGTGCTTCGAATCCTGGTTTCTGGCATTCCAAGCCCTGCAGTCCTTCTGCCAATGTCCTTTCCCGTGACAATAGAAACATTCCTCCTTCCCTATTATTAGCCGCGAAACTTTTGCCCTACCCTTTCCCTCTACCTTACTGGCACCGCCTATCGGCTTGGTGAAGGCCTTCTTCTTCTTTCCCTTGGCTTTCGCCTTGGATCTAGAAGAGGAAGATTCCCCAATAAGCAGAATGGGTGTCTCCCTGGTTTCCTTTAGGGCGTAAGTAGAAGGGAGGGACTGTAGAATCAAGTTAGTACATAACTCATTCTCCAACGTGGTCCCCAGGTCCGTGATCTATTTAATATAGCTGATCATTATAGGGACGTGGTCCCCTACAGATGATCCGACAGCCAACCTCGCTTGAAGCAATTCCTTCGAGGTCTCATATCTTGCGATATGAGATTGCTCTCCATATAAATCTTTTTTATGGAGGACTATAGAAGGTAAGTCCATCTTCTCGTGTTGCCTCTGGTGTTCACTATCCATTGAGGCCAATACGAGGCACATGGTATTCGCATTGTCTTTTTCCCTTGTCATACGAATATCAATATCCGTGACGGTAGAATCTGGACCTGAGATGGCAGGGGCTTTAGTGGTAAGGAGGTGGCCCAGCTTGTCATAGGTAATGGACATCCGGACAAACCTTTGCCAATCAATATAGTTTGGCTCAGTCAATTTATTATCTAGCTGTAACCTAAGTCCGGTCATCTGGTTGCTACAATTAAGAGAGAGAGGAGGAAGCACTCAGCATGATGCTCTTGAAAGTTTAGATTGGTTATTAGTTTATCTTAACAGGATGGCTCCTACTGTATCTCGAATCCTCCTTCAAACCATAAAAGAAGAATTAGTCAGGATTAATCTCACCCTACAATACTTGCTTAACCTTTCAGCCAGGCTGGTGTTGGTATTTCGAGGGAGGTTTTACAACGCTTTTGCAAAGTTCCTTAATTAAATAACCTCTTTTTCTCTGGAGGCGTAGCCCCGCTAACACCGTTCTAGACACCTACTTGGTTTATAGTATTGATCGTTTAGTGAAAAAATCTCCCGAGGAGTAGCGGGATACTCACAGTAGGATCGGGATCCAAATATCATTATGTGATAATCTTGAAGGAATCCTAAAAAATTTATCACACTCCAAATGGTATGCAACACTAGCAAGTTTCAGTTTCATTAGAAACTCCTGATGTGGATTTTTGCCCCAAGCTCTTATGAATTTGACGAAGGCCAACATATCGTAAGTCGCAAATCAAGTTCTACCCGTCATTGTCCAGGTTAATTTGAACCCACCCATGCATACCCTTGACGAAGGCCAAAATAGTAGTACAACTGTCCTAAACCAACGCATCTATCTATGCAACAGATGAATATTCAGCAGCTACCAATCACTATGCCTTGGCGAAGGTCAAAATACATAGCTTGAATACTACTGAATATCCAACTGAAATGACGGAGGGCTACGGCTGGTTTTGGCGAAACCGTGAACGTAATGAACTTGATTTAATCGAAGGAACCATGATAGCTTTTAAAAGAGTGGTTTAAGCTCCGCATTTAAAAGTTTGCTTTTTGAAAAAACCAAGTGGTTTTTGAAATTGTTCCAACGATTCATCTTTGGTTTGTTTGCTTTGCATTAATCATATAATGCAGTTCCATTATTTACACCTACCATTACAGAAATAAACATAAATACCATGTACGCTTATGTCATCCGCATTCGCCACTGGGCCCCGTCTTACACCGTTAGGTTACTTAACTAACGCTAGAGCGGGGGCTGTACTAGCGTGGGTGCAAAACATAAGCAACGTCTATTATATATAATATTTTCATTCGTCTCACGCAATAATAGGCATTCCAAATCACCGATGAACATATTGGATATACTAGGAATTTCGTGTTTCATTTAAGCCCATAACGAAAGACGGATTCCACGGTCGTGATGAATAGCCAAACCCCAGCCTACACCTCTACGGGTGCGGCAAACTACCCGAAAAATTCCCGAAGTGAAGCAGCCTCCCTCGATAAAATGAGTAGGCCACTCGGCACTTTATGAACCCGGTAGTTTGTGCACCCTACCTAGGTTCTATCTTAGGAGCAAAAAACAGTAAAAGAAATAATACAACGGCGGCTACAACCTCAACCCGGATGTGCCCCGCAAAATAATATTACATCACTTTACAATTTACATCGAATTAAAGAAAGAAAACACTCTTCTCACATCCTCCGGCTATTCATCCACGACGATCCAAAATTCTATATACACACGTATAGCTTTTAGCGGACGTTTCGAAAGACATATATCAAACTGAAACATTAAACGACGTTAAAACTGCGACTTCGAAATACTCCGTATTGCCATAATAGAAAGATAACAGTATATGCAATTTTGGCAAAATCAAACACCACCTGAAACCCTAAATCCAAGAGTATAAAACACTGTAAAAAACCCAAGTCCAAATTCCATATTCCAACCGGCTAGGCCGGGAAAAATGCCTCTGTGGCCGGCCAAAACATGTTCATTTGGGCTCGTTTTTCTGAGGTGTTCAACCAACAAGTAAAGGAGCACTCTGCAATTGTTTAAAAAAAATTTAGAGGCTCTAAAAATTTTGACAGAAACTTGGATCTACGTTTCGATGTTTCGGAGTTATTTCGGTTTCGTACTTCTAACTATCGTTTAATCAGTTAGTTAAGGTTTAGTAGGCTTTGATACCACAGTAAGTCGATGTCGCGCACCCCGCGGGTTCACGGGGAGGCAGAATACGCAAAAAACGATTTTTACGGGTTTCGCAACACCGACTTGAACTCCAGGATCAATACTAAACCATAACTAGCAAAACTGTATGAGGTAAACTACTCGAAAAAAATGTTATACCTCACAGTATCATGTCCTTCGGGTCTTCTTGCTGTCCTCCTCCTCGTCATAGGCTCCTCGGATCATACACGGATCGGGCCTCCTCGTCGGTCCTTTCAAGTCAAATACGATCCACCCTAGAGTCTATAGTCCGAGCTCCAACCTTAAATACAAGGTAACTAAGGCACCTAGTTCGCTAAACTAGATGTCCGAGATGATGTAGAGAGTGAAGATGGATTAGTGTGTCTCTAAATATCCTATGTTTCTCAACACATGAGACATGTAGGGTTAGAGGAAGAAGAAGGGGAACTTGAGGAAGTGAGAGTGTAGAATGAACATTAGAATGAATATGGCTAGTTTTTTATGAATAATGAAGCATACCAATAATGCATAAGATAAATATATCACCAAAATATCAAGCATGCTTCATGATTCACCTAGTGAGTCACCCAATGAGTCACCAAGAGCCATGCTTCATTTAATGTAAACCTTCACCTCATACCTCCACCTCATTTATCTTTTAATCAAAAGATTAAATACAAAATGAGGTGTCTTCTTCTAAAAGTATACTCGAGCAAATTACAAGAATACCCTCCGTATATACATACCCATATCCGTATTCCGAAAAATACGAATACAAAGAGATGAAAATAATCCATTAATATAATACTAGGATCCAGCTTAAACCAAAGCCCACTAGTATTATCCGCCCGGACATCATACGTGCATAAGTACACGTATGTGATCGAAGCCCTGCCATAAAACCATACGGTCTCTACATCTTTTTCCCAATGCAAGGAAACCCTCTGTGTGGGACTCTAAAGACTCGACACTTCACTGGCAGTGAGTTTAACCATAAGAACGTTAGCGGTACTAGCTGCACGTAACGGCTACCCAGGTATCTGTCTATAAGAAGGCCGATGATCAAACTCATCTGAACTCCTACTGAGCCTATATGTGACAATCTCCGTACAGTCCGGTCTGTTCATCTAAGAGTATAGCATATCGGGCCTAGGGGGCAGTAGCCGTTAGACCCCTAATAGCGCAATAAGTCATGCCGGAGTGTAGCCTAAAACACCTTGAGAAACTACTGGAGTACCTACCAGTAAATCTCGCTTGCCCTGGCCAGAGACTTTGTGTAATGGCTTTCCGAACACAGCACGACATCAACCCCCAATACCGGGAGAGATAAATCCTATCTAACCGCCACTGCCTCCAAGTGCTTCGGGACTGCACCCAACTACTACCTGTTTGCATGAATCCTTTGAGACGTGGTAGGGTAGTAATCAAAGAACAATAAGAATACACTCGAGGCGAAGTAGCAGTGTCAAGTCGACGGACTAAGCTGTACTCATATCACCAGGGAACTGCTACCCGACGATAGGTGTAATACCCACCAGCAGCTCCCTACGAGTCCTGTCCAGTGTACTCAAAACCCAATGAGCACCTGCATACTATCTCCAATACGGCGTACTAATGGCTGTGGAACAGACCATCTCCCCTACTGGGATGAGAAGCGTATACACTAGTCTAATCTGGAGTATCGATGCCCTGTCTATATAATCCTACGACTAGGGACCTGTATAAGGATGTGCTTATAGACTACCCAGCCCCCACTAGTGTGACTGCCATCACAACGCTGGTAATCAAGCAAAGATCATAAGGGCTCTACCAATATGTATAAGCGATATGCTAAAAGAAACACATGCACATATTGAGATAGAATCAAACCAAGTAGCATACTACCATATTGAGCAAGACTGTTAATACATCTGTGTATATCCCAAGCTTCCAAAATGTAATATACAAACCAGTATGATACAATAATGGCCTCTAGGGCATATATCACTAACATTTACAACACACATATACACATTTTCACGCACCAATCAAATGGCGCCGTTGTCGGGGAAACGGTTATAATTATTTTTCTTGTTATTCGGGTTGATTTCTAATAAGAACCAGAAACATAAAATAAAAGAGAACCAAAACCGCATTTTGTGTTTTTAACGATTCTTGTGCGAGTTTTGCAAGGAAATCTAGAGTAATTGGAGCAAGCCAATAGAGATTCAGAGACTTTCAAATTGGACCAGATGAGCATTGGAGTGATGTGAAGAATTTTCAAGGGGAGATCTCTTCAATAGGCGGCGGAACCGCAGCCAAAGAGTGCTTTTGGCGATGGAAGCACGGCCGTAGTGAAGAGTTGGGCCCCTAAATTTCTATGGCCATCTCCTATCGTCTTCCTCTCTCATCTAAAGCTCTAATAAACTGTTTTTACCTGCATAATTCTTTGTAAACAACGCCGCAAAAAAATATTTTTGCGTGTTTTTTTTATTTCGGTTTGTGGCAATAAATCCAAATTCAGACTAGGTGGGGATTTCATCACCCTTTCTAGCCCCACAAATCACAAACAAGCATACTATCACCCTACATTAATAAAAAATATCTAGACCAAGTCTCTAAGGACATTCGCGCTCAATTAGGACAAAGGAGGGTCGTGGGTAATCTATTGCTTATCCGCATTTCTCTTGTAGTGTCTTAGGCAAGTGTGACTAAGGAAAGTGGTTACTTAATTAGGCCCGCTATTTCGGTGATTCGTATAGCGGATACCTGGCACTTACCTGGCTGCAAGATTGATAAGGAGGCGATAGAGGATTGATCCTACGTCTTATCGTCTATGAGCTGTATAGTGATTTGACCTAGGTGACCCTAGCTCTAAAGACTGATTGTGCATCTTGTGATTGGTTGAGTTAAACCTTGTGTCCGTCACTCTTTTGTCAAAACAAAGCCTTTTTAAAATCGTTCTCATACGTATCACATGCTGCCATGTGCACTAAACCCGCTTAGTGGACACGGGATTTTAGTGCCCGTCTAGTCCGCATTTTTGACGTTGACTTCGAAGTTGACACTTCTACACATTCTTTTTCTCCTCCATCTACCACATCTCCCGAGAAGGACGGATCTCTACCGGGTTTTAACAACACCACATTGCCACCACCCATAGGTGCGCAAATTCAGAATCCACCACGCATCGCTCTTCAAGACCGATGCTACCCCGTTCGCGGACCCCTTTCTACGTGTCTGTCTCTTCCACTAGCCAATGGGGATAATTTCAAAATTAAACCCCACTTCATCAACTTGTTGCCCAAATTTCACGGGCTTGAATCTGAAAATGCATACGTTTTTATAACCAAATTTGAAAACGTATGTTCAATGATGAGCACTATTCAACTTTCAGGGGATGCTATGCGATTAAGTCTTCTCCCTTATACCTTGTGGGATCTTGTAGAGAAGTGGCTTTATAGCACCTCCTCACATTCTATAACCAATTGGGATGAATTTGTTAAAACAATCTTAAAGAAATTTTATCCTAATCAAAAGACCGCCCGCATTAGGAGCGAAATTAACCAGTTTGCTGAACTTCCCAATGAACCCTTTTGGAACTGTTTTGAACGGTTTAAAGATTTCCTTGTCCAATGCCCTCATCACGGAATCGAAAGATGGAAACTTTGCCAATTATGTATAAGGGTATTAATCCAGCAACAAAACAAATGCTAGAAACCATTTGTCAATGTCATTTCATGTTAAAATGCGACGAGGATGCGTGGCAATTTCTGGAAGATCTCGCCGAACAAATATTACAATGGGAGAGAACAAGACCAACAACATCATCTTCATCTAGGGCAAGTATCCATCAGCTCGACAGTTCCATCGCAATGAAAGCCGAAATGGCTGCGATGCAAAAGAAACTCGAAGCTATGGAAAGCAAGTTCTCTTCAGCCTTCCTAAACCAAGTTACGCTTCCCAAAACCGTTTGTGGTTGCTGTTTTGACTCATCACATTTAACAAAAGAATGTCTTTCTAATCCTCCGTCTCAAGGTCCAGAATAAACTAATGCTGCTTTCCAGCAACGACCTAGAAACGATCCTTATTCATCCACATATAATCAGAGATGGAGGAATCATCCTAATTTTGCTTGGAACCAAAACCAAAACCAAACTCAAAATCAAAATCAGTTCTCAAGTCAAAATAATTATCAAAGGCCTCCTCCACAGCAACAACAATCACCACAACAAATTCTGCAGCCCTTCCAACCGCAATCTTTCCAAAATCCGGCTAACAACTTTACTCCTTACAACAATTCTTTCCCACAAAACAATGTTCCTCTTGCCGGTACCGATAAAATCTCTGCACTCGAAAGAAGCTTAGAAGCGTTTATTAAACAATCCGCACAAACATCAGCTGATTTAACTTCTTCTATCCAAACGTTGGTGCAACACACTGCTTCTCATGGTGAAAGTATAAAATCGATCGAAGCACAAATTGCACAGTTAAATGCCGCGATGAGTGAGAGAGAGAAAGGAAAACTTCCATCTCAACCTGTAGCAAATCCTGTCCACCCACAAAGCGCTAACATCGTCCTTGACCAACAAAATCATAATGTGAGTGCCATAACTACGTTGAGATTAGGAAGAGTGCTGAACAACCATATTGGTGAACAAGTTGATGATGTCAATGACACATCGGCTACTACTTCTACTTCTACTTCGTCTAATCCAATGTTTTCTTCCGAGCCTATTCTCCGTTCTTCACTAGGCTCAAACCCTCATCCTGCTTCCTTGAATGACTTACCATCTTAGACCACCCCAAATCCAATTTTGGGATCCATTCCATCCCCACAAACTTCTCCACAAGAGTTGGACCCAACCCCTGTTAATAAAGCACATTTTCCAAACCGGTTGATGCCCAACAAACCAAGTCTGCAAAAGGAGAAGATTGTGAAAATGTTTAAGCAAGTTAACATTAATATTCCTTTCTTAGATACTATCCAACAATTTCCATCCTATGCATAAATTCTTAAGGACTTGTGCACTAAGAAAAGGAAAACTCAAGTACCTAAAAAGATTTTCTTAGCAAGCAATGTGAGTGATGCTCTTACCCAACATTTGCCTAAGAAGCATAAGGACCCCGGTTGTCCTACAATTTCTATAACAATTAAGGGTAAAAATATCAATCGCACTCTACTCGATCTAGGTGCTAGTGTTAACTTGTTCCCGTATTCTGTTTATGAGCAATTAGGCACAGGAGAGTTGAAACCGCACTGCACTCTCGAGATGGTCGATCGATCTATCACCCACCTTAGGGATGAGCTTGAGGACGTGTTGATCAAAGTAGGGGAATTTATATTCCTTCTGGACTTTATAGTTTTAGATACACAGCCTGTGGCGAACCCACAAAATCAAATCCCGGTAATTCTTGGTCGACCATTTCTAGCAACCTTGAATGCGGTAATCAATTGTTGTAACGGTTCCATGGACCTATTCTTTGGGAAGATGATAATTGAACTTAATATTTTCAGGGTAGGAAGTCAACCCTCCAAACCTTCTGCTCATATGATTGATATATGTTCCGTCAACGAGATAGCTTCCGACAGTTGCGAAATTGAGGAGTTTTACGATAATGATCTCGACGCCACTAGTGCGTTATTGTTTGATCTACCTACTCCTGACACGAATAGGGAATACGAAAGTTCCACTTTCCTTGATGATCTTAATTCACGGGACCCTTCTGTCGATAAGTCCACCCACGAGTTCGAATCCTTTGACTTGTCGAATAAGTTAGTTGAGCTATTCGAGTCAGTATCTTACGCTATCTATGAACCTCTTATGGAGTCAGGGTATCATTCCCTTACCCTACCTTCTATTGTCTCTCCACCGACACTTGATCTCAAGCCGCTGCCGTCTCATTTTAAATATGCATATTTAGGTGAGAATGAGTATTTGCCCGTTATCATATCAGTTTCTCTAGCTTTAAAGCAAGAGAAAGCTCTTCTATCTGTCTTGAGATCGAATCAGCAAGCTTTTGGTTGGACAATGGCGGTCATCAAAGGAATTAGTCCCTTGATTGTTAAACATCATATACATTTGATGGATGAAGCCAAACCAGCCCGTGACCCACAAAGACGGTTAAATCCCGTCATGAAAGAGGCGGTAAAGAAGGAAATCGTAAAATGCTTAGATCATGGTATAATTTACCCAATATCTGATAGTTAATGGGTAAGTCCTATTCACGTGGTCCCTAAAAAGTCTGGCATCACGATCATAACAAATGAGGCCAATGAGTTGATTCAAATTCGCACCCAAACCGGGTGACGAGTATGTATTGATTATAGAAAACTCAATGTCGTGACGAGGAAAGATCATTTTCCTCTATCTTTCATTGACCAGATGTTGGAACGTTTAGCCGGGCATGAGTACTGCTATTTTTTTGGACGGATACTCAGGCTATAACTAAGTTCCCATCGCCAAAAAGGATCAATATAAGACAACTTTTACTTGTCCTTTCGGTACTTTCACTTATAGACGCATACCCTTTGGGTTATGTAATGCTCCTGCTACATTTCAGCGGTGTATGATGAGAATATTCTCGGACATGGTCGAGAATTTTCTGGAGATATTTATGGACGATTTCTCCATATTTGGGGACTCCTTTGAGGAATGCTTACGTCATCTTGACGCTGTTCTTACCCGCTGTAAGGATAAGAATCTAACTTTGAATTAGGAAAAATGTCATTTCATGGTTCAAGAAGGTGTTGTCTTAGGGCATATCATTTCACGAAAAGGTATTGAGGTAGACAAAACTAAAATAGATGTCATTTCCAACCCTCCTCCTCCCAAATGCGTCAAGGATAGACGATCCTTTCTTGGTCATGCCGGGTTTTATAGATGACTTATTAAGGACTTTAGCAAAATTTCTAGACCCTTAACTCTTCTCTTGGCCAAGAATACAACATTTCACTTCGACTCGGATTGCATGGCTGCTTTTGAATCACTTAAACGTTCCCTCACTACAGCCCTCGTTCTATCATCTCCAGACTGGAATCACCCTTTTCAGCTTATGTCCGATGCATCCAATTTTGCTATTGGTGCGGTCTCAGGTCAGCACATCGACAAGATGCCACAAGTATTTTATTATGCGAGTAGGACCTTGAATGATGCCTAAATGAACCATACAACCACCGAGAAAGAACTCTTGGCAGTTGTATTTGCATTAGAAACATTCAGGCCCTACTTAATTGGCTCTCCGATCGTAGTTTACACCGATCATTCCGCTTTAAGACATTTTTTATCGAAGAAGGATGCTAAATCTAGGCTAATACGTTGAATCCTTTTGTTACAAGAATTTGACATTGTCATAAGAGACAAAAGTGGATGTGAAAACGTCGTAGCCGACCATCTTTCACGACTTTCTTCTTCACCAATATTGATCTTGCCAATAAACGACTCTTTTCCAGACGAACATCTCTTGACCATATCTTGCGAACCTTGGTTCGCTGATATTGTGAATTATTTAGCAACAGGACTTCTACCCAACGAATGGTCAAATCAAGACAATCACAGATTTTCATCCAAGGTGAAACACTTTTATTGGGACGAACCATATTTGTTCAAGTATTGTCCCGATCATATCCTATTTTCCCAATTAATTCTGATTCCAGGGTATATATATATATACCAGATTAGAATCTCATATCTGTACGGTGTTACATAATCTGAGTAGGAGTAGAATATTGGGAAATGGACGATTTGATCATCAATATCGGAATTCATAGCAATTGGCGATATTAGATTAAATCGCCTGGTTTCTGCCTAACGACAAATATTTGGTTTCAAACCGTTGTTATGCCCCAATTTTTAAAATTGAATATTTGTATCTTTATTTTATAAAGGGAGATAAATTTTGAAAATTGTGTTCTAAACATTTTCCTTTATCAGTTGAGGATAAGATAAGGTACATTGAATAACGATGTAATCCGTTCTTAACCAAAATACAGTTTTCAACTTACAACACACGGAATTTGAGTTAGTATACTCTTGGGAATTATACCTGATAATGTATGTTGTCCGGTGTCCTTTTGGACAAGGGTTGGTAATCTTACTTCATTCAGTTTACATATAAATTCTCTGGTTTTAGACATGTATTTGTTGAAATGCAAGGTCCAAAGATTTTAAGAAGTTTATAGATATAAGAATAAAGTAGAGAACCATGCGTTGGATGTATCAAGGTTACTCGAAGTGATCGAGGATGCAGATACTTATGCTAGGTATTCTATTATAATAATATTGAGAACTTGATTCTCTCATAGGTTACTCATCCGTGGGTGCGCTCCTTGGTGAGTAATGTTGTATGGCATTTTTCCATTTAGGTGATATGCACTAGAAACAGTTGCATGACAGTTGAATCAGTTTCTGGCAAAATTAGTGCCTTTGATTCTATATGGACATAGATTGGTTGCAGATCTTGAGGTTGCTAAGATATAGAGTTATCCGGTTTCTATTTAAATGCAGAATCCGGAAAAACTCTCAAGGCACGCTTCGAAAATGGCAGTTTGTGGATTATCCCAAGCATTCGCTAGGGTTTTTCTTCTACCATTTTCAAGATTAATAGTTACATTGTTCTTGACTCGCCAACTTTTTATAAAAGAAATCTTTTTGCAAAAGAAACTAATGGGAGTATGGTATAACTGAAAGTGATTTCAAAACCACAAACGGTTACTGAAAATTTAATAAAACCTAGAGATTCAATTGGACTCGACAAACCTTAACCACTCTGCAGATTTAGTAGGTGACCTCAGCCACCCGAGAGATACTTCGGTTTTCTCATAGTCGGTGACAGGGAGGTCGGCATTATGGTGATGATGGCCCTACTAGTTATTAGCAGGTCACATGAAATGGTAACTTCTAGGTGACCAGATGCAATATATCCAAGATGGATACTACGCACTCCAGCAAATTGTGAATTTTGGACTTTGCTAGGTGCTCCTGAAGGGGTAAAACCCATTAGGAGTAAGTAGATCTTTCGAGATCTGTGCAGGTGGAAAGGTATTAACCTAATAAGGCTAGACTTGTTGTAAATTTTTTTATCAAATACCCGACATGGATTGTGATGAGACTTTTATTTCAGTGTCTACGCTGAAATCCATATGGATATGATTTGGCACTGCTGCTGCTCTAGACTCTGATATCTGGCAGGTGGATAATTATAACATCTTTCTAAAATGGGAATTTGAAAGTGCACATGTATATGACTCTGCTAGAGGGTTATCGTAGTCAGTGGGAGAAGCGGAAGGTGTGCAAATAGCTTATGTTATTAGTAGACTAAAGTATGCATAGCGGAGACGGATCATCTGTTTTGATGTGACAGTCAAGGTGATTGACTTCATCAAAACAACCGTTGAACCTAGTAAGAAGGGTGTAGGGAGTCCTGTCTTGGGATTTGGATGACATACTCCTGATAGGAAATGATGTTCCTATACTACAATTGGTTAAGCTTTGGTTGTCACATGTGTTTCTCCACATAGGATATGGATAAGATATCAGGAATTATGGTGATTGGATCTATGGTTTTAGATCTAGATTTGGGAAGTGTCTCAATCCGAGTAATTAGACACCATTCTAAAAGTGTTTTAAAATGAACGACACATGGTGTGATGGTGTACCTGCAAGTGATGAAGCCGCCTTCTTTAAAGAGGTGTCTTCTAAACTGATAAGGAGAGGGACTTGCATGAATGACATATCACTTATTTAGACAATTAAGTCAATCGTGTGATGTCATGTACCAAACTAGAAGTTGCGTTTGCACTTACAGAGATATCAGAGATTCTGGTGACTAGACCTATATTGATAGATCTAGATTTAGGAAGTTTCCCAATTCGGATACTTGGACATCATTCTAAAGTACGAGTTTTGAGTGGATGACTCCTGGTATGGTAGTCTACCGCATGTAATGGAATCACCCTTTCTAAAGAGATGTCTTTTAGACTGATGAGTAGAGGGACTCGCATGAATGACATATCATTTGCTTAGGCAATTGAGTCAATCATGCAATGTCTTGAACAAAACCGGATATTGCTTCTGCACTTGTTGTAGTAACCAAATATTAATCCAATCCTGGAGAAATAAAGGAAAGCAGTTAAGAACATAAGAGGATATTCTTGGTATATGGTAACGACGATCTCCTCTAGGAGGTGGTTATCGGTTTAGGCTTCCGAGGTGACCTGGATAACAAAGATGTTGTCAAGAGTTTTGAGTTTACCATCTTCTGAGGAGCAGTATATTAGATAGAGTTTCAATAGGGAGACTGAGGCATACATGGTGCAGGATACTGGTTATGACTCAACGAAGGATACAGCCCAAGAAGTTTGTTGGATAAAACAGTTTATTTATGAACTTGGTCCCATCAAGTATCTAAAAAAAATCTTGAGGTGGGGTATCGCTCAGTTCGGGAAATTGTTGATCTCTGCGAAGTTAAGATATATAGAGAAAGTTGGAACATTATAGCGGATCCACTCACTGAGGCTATTTCTCGAACACGGATATTTCACAAACACGGTTTGCGAAAATGATTAGTAAAGAAATTAGGTATTCGATGGCACACGGGATGTGGGTATGTGATACCGTAATAATTGGCCTTAAGTGCAGGTGGGAGATTGTTGGATATAGTGCCCTCAAGGCAATTATTGTAATTTTAGGAACGCGATTATGATAATTGAGAAAGGATCTATACAGGTAGAACGGTCTTACTCGAAATGATAGTGTCACACCACGCTTCCCAGTGTACGGGTAAGGAAACATGGCAGGGACGCGACGTATTTATTCAGAAATAAACACGTTAAGCGTAAATAAGCAATATAATAAAAGTACACAAGAAAAGACAAAAGATATAAATAAACAGCAACTTTTTATTGATTAAACATTCTTTACAATACACTGGAAAGTAAATACAATACTGGAAAGCAATGCCTAAACAATGGCATGAACTGAAAGTAAAAGTATATACAAGTGAATTAGAGCTCTGGGTCATCAATGAACTGCTCCAAATCGTCCTGGCTGGGCTCGATCTCCAGAGAGTCGGATCCTCCTGACAACATTCTAAAGAAAGAAGAGAAAAGGAATGTCGTCAGCGAACAATCGCTCATTAAGTCCCAAAAGAGAGAGAGAAAATAGAATAGAAAAGAGAATAAAACTGTATAATGTATGTTTGTTATGCTAACGAAGTTGTTTGTAGCTTGGTACAGAATGTGCCAGTGTATACGAGAGGAGTCCAACATGCTCCGTGGACTAAGGTATATGGAGTACAAGGCCCCGTCAAAACCCACGGGATAACAACAACGGATGCTCAGGTTAGGTGTATTATAGTGACCATCATCGTGCCACTTTTAACAAATTCCGTACGAGTCTACCCTTTTAAAAAAAACCCGTAATGTATATTGTATTGATTGTAATGATTTTTTGTATGAGACTTGCCGAAACCATGGTATAAATTGTTCATGTAAACGGATAAGGATATAAACAGATAGTCATGTAGTCAAGTCAATATATATCCATGGTTCGGTCAAATCAAGTCATGTTGATATTGGAAAGTATTCTGGTATTCATGTTTAAGTTCCAGTATATATGGATTCATGTTGTATTGGAGTTATATTTGAATTGTATTCATGTATGGATTGCATTCAGATTAGACTGAGACTCTGACTGAGTCAGACACTTAAACAGAATTGGATTCCTGAATTAGGTTTTGGAGTTATCGGTAACTACTGCACATGGACGGCAGAATTTATGACTTTTTCCAAGCCAATTACCATTGATAACCCCGTTTTAGTTTTCTACCTTAAATAGGAAAGCACTCACTTTCTCCGGCTCCCTGAGGCTCAAGAGAATTGGTCCCGCTTAAACCTATATTTACTAGAGTTCTTAATGTAAATTAATATAACTTGAGGGGGTTTTATGAAAAATAGTTTTAGTATACTGATTGAATGAATTCTCGGTGTGTATATTGAAAAGTGTATAGAAATCACAACCAAAGAAATTTGTAAACCGCAATCAATAACGGTGTCAATTGTAAGTTCGTTAGCGAGTGCGGATCGTCCACAGGGAAAGTGAGATTTGATCGTATTAGATTTAGATGAATTGAAAATTAAAGAGAAAAGAAAAGACAATTCAATTCAAGATTTTAAAAGTGAATTTCAAGAATTATCTAAATCTAAATCAAGAATCAAGAATTGATGATATCCAATCGAATTAAGTTTCAAGAATTGAAATGAGGCTCGTAGGAATCGATCAAATCTATAGAAGTGATGAAAACTAGTGATTACGTTTTCTTATCCATTAATGATTTGATACTAGATCGATGACGATCAATCGAGGTTTAAGGATCTCTTGAAGGAACTAGGGTTTCTTCATCTCATCCTTTGTCCTTTCGATGAATCTCATTCAAAAGCTAGCCTCTAGTAAATTGAATTACCGATCGTCGATCTCTAATTACGAGCGAAAACATTCAATAAAGCATTTCGCTCGAAACTAGATTGTCGATGATTCAATTTACAAGAGTTTACAAAACTTATAGGAATTAAGAATCGTTTCAAGATTTGTAACATAATCATCTATTGATTCTCTCGACTCCTCCACGAGCGGAGTTTTACTCAAGCATTATAACAAAGAACACAATCAAGAATCGAGATCTAATCATAATGCTCAAAAATAGAAGTAAGCAAGATAAAGAAATTTCACCTTTTATTAATCAATAATTTTATTACAATTCTCTCAAGATCTATAAGAGGAAAGGACTCGATCGTCGATTTAGTTCCGCATCGTCTCCGTGAGTCGCGGATCGTCTTGGATCACTTGCTCGGTTGAAGATCGGCGTCGCTTTTAAAAGGTTGAAGGCTTCTTGCTTGATTTGTACTCAAAGATCTTGAATTTTGGATTTGGTGATTGGATTAGGGTTAGGGCTTGAATGCACAAGTTGTGTCACTCAACTTATGGGTAGAAATTGATGGAAGGATCAACAACCTTTAGATAGAAGCTTTAGGGTTCCTTTTATAGCCTTAGGATTGGGATTAGCTTCCTTTAGAAGCTAGGTTTAGATTAGCTTCACTTGTAAGCTTAGTAGTTAGGTAGAAGGTTCTAGGCTTAGTTAGTTAGGGCTAGCTTCGTTCATAAGCTTGGAGGTTAGGGAGAAGCTTCTAGGGTTAGGTAGTTATGTGGCTTGCTTAAGAAGCTTGGATGTGTTTAGCTTGAACAAAGAGCTTTGTTGTTCTGACAGAAGCTTCTGGAGTTCTCTAGAGTTTGCAGTGGCTTAAAGAAGTATTCCAATTGAAAGGAGAAGCCTGGAGAAGAGTTCTGTTGACGACCCTCTGACGTGGCCGCGGATCCGCCGCGGGAAGGGGCATTCGGCCGCGGATCCGCGGCCCTTTGGAAGCTTCTGTGCATGAAACTTTTAGGGTACACTTGTACTGTTCTTGTGGCACTTTTCTGATGTGTGGAATCTTATAAATCTTTCTTGTTCACTGCCAGATCATAAGTCTTGGACTTGGCGTATTTTTATCAGCATTTTTGACTGTTTCGGCTCTTTTCCTGGAATTTCCTGCACAGATTCTTGAGACAAGTGTTGCACTATACAAAGATGATGCATGCAATGATAAACACTCAATTTCCTTCAAAATTTCGGTTATAAAGTATAACACTGTTGGAGATAGTGCCCTCAGAGTCAATTATTAGATCACAGGCACGTGATTGCAATGATTGAGGGAGGACCTATACCGGTAGGACAGTCTTACTCAAGATGATAGTATGCTATCTGGTTTATCTTTATCATCGTGTACTGCTTTAGGTGACCTTACAAGTCACTATTGCGCGTTGATAGAGCCCTTAGAATTATTGCTTGACAACCAGCAGTATGATGGCGATCATATACGTGGGAGCTGGTAGTCTATAAGCACATCCTTAAAAGGTCCCTAGTCGTCGGAGTTTCGAGAAAGGGCATCGATACTCCAGAGTAGACTAGTGTATACAGTCGAGACCCCGACGAGGGGCGGTGGCCGGTCTCACAAGCCACTGGTGTCAGTTGGTTCACCTAAGATGTATACAGGTGCTCATTGGGTTATGAGTACACCGGACAGGACTCGCCGGGAACATGCTAGTTGGTCTTATACCAGACGTCAGATAGCAGTTCCCTGGTGACATGTGTACAGGTTAGTTTATCGACCTGAGATCGTCATTTGTCTCGTGTGAGTTCCCACTGTACTTTGATTACTACCCTACCACGCTCAAAGGAGACGTGCAAACAGGTTTTAGTTGGGTACAGTCCCGAGCCACATGGAGGCAGTGAGCGGATCTGCAGGGGTTCGTCTCTCCCGGTATTGGGGGTGAGGTCGCGCTGTGTATAGGAGAGCCATTACATGAAGTCCTTGGCCAAGGCAGGAGATTTACTGGTAGGTATTCCAGTAGTATCTCAGGGTGTTCTGGGCTACACTCCGACACGACTTGTACCGCTTTTGGGGGTCTGACTTTTACCAACCCCCTAGGCCCGCCATGCGATGCTCATAGACGAACGGACCGCACTGTATGGATATTGTCACTGACAGGCTCAGTAGGGTGTCAGGATGAGTTCGCTCATCGGCGTCCCTTTTGGTCAATACCTGGTAGCCCGTTACGTATGGCTAATATCTCTGACGTGCTAGTGGTTAAATCCACAGCCAAGGGATTGACGAGTCTTTAGAGTCCCCCACAGACCGTTTCTCAAGTTTCGGGCGAAACGCTGTAGAGGCCATATGGAGATATGGCAGGGTTCGATCATGTACGTGCAGTATTGCACGGATCATGATCGGACGGATAATACTAGCGCGCTTTGGTTTAAGCCGGATCCTAGTATTGTACAGTGTAGATTTTGTCTCATTGCATTTATATTCGGTCGGAATACAAATGCGGGTATGTATATACAGTCGCGGGGTTTTCCTGTAATTTATTACGGGATCGGTTTTTTGAAGTTGCTAGTTTGCATTTCGTTTTGGCCATTTTCCTTTGTTTCTTTCCTTGGCTGAAAATTGGTGGAGGAGGGCTTATTTGCAAATGTGCTAATTAGCATTGTGGAGGGTGGTCTTTGTATATTGTTGCTTCATGATGGTTCCACCATCCCTTGACTTTCTTTTCTCATCATGACTTGCTTTATGTGATGGGTTTTGGTTATGATTATTTGTGTGACATTATTCTTCAAGATGATCACTTATTCTCTTTCTTGAATTATTCTACCTCCCTCCTCTTTGACATGGCCGGCGACAATTTGTAGAGGGGTGAGATTCATTTTTGGTGTGAGAAATATTTTGGCATCTCATTTTCATTCATGCTAAAAAGAGAGTGTCACTTCAAAGTTCATTTCCACCTTCACTTCCGCATGGCAACTTCAACCCCAATAGAGACAAATGGATTCTACACTTTTCCAACAACATCCTGGGCACGTCGACTCGCCAACTTCGTGCTCGAGTTGCCTTGGTCCAGAGGTAGGAGCCCGTAAAAGAAACCGGCGATGTGGCGCCCTTCCGAAGAGGAGATGAAGACCGTAGATTCCACAGGGAGATCGGTACGACGACGAGAAGACCGAAGGACACGGATCGCTCGGTATATCTCTCTACCCCTTCTCTAGTTAGCTAGCATTAGGTTAATGGCCCGATCCGGGTTCAAAGTACGCGGTAGCGCCGGTTCTACTTTATAGAAAAGTTCTTTGATTCCGCATTTTGGCCTCGTAAAGACGGCCAGGGCGCTGACGTGCACTTACACTGGTATCAGAACCACGCCATTAACCTAGTCTAGCTTGCTCCAACGTGTTTACAAGTTCGATCGAACGAATTTTCAAAAACCCGCATTTTCTGGTCTAGTTGCTGTCGATTTTATTTTGTGCTCGAAAAAATTTTCTGAGCATGTAAAAAAATCGTGCAGGGTTTTTTAAGTATTCTGTGAAATTTTTGTTCATTGTTGTTCCTGTAGCACAGCGGAACCGCGGCCTTACCCCTGTTCCGGTCGCGGTTCCGCCGCAGTATTAAGGAAACAGTGCACCAAATTTTTACAGAGGGTCTTGGACTTGGAAATGGGGGTTTTGGTATATTCTTTTTGGGCCCAGATTTTCTTTGAATGCTACAGTAGTGCTTGGGGCCCACTTGGGAAAATTTTGGTCGATCGAAAATTTTAAACATGTTAGTTCACAGTATTTACATTATATCTGCGACCGTGAATATCATTTGATCGGTAAATCCTGTCTAACTGCTATAGCCCTTTTAGACGGATTTGCGAACGTGACATTCACGTTGATGTTCTGTGTTGTGCTGTGATGTTGCAGATTGTCGTGGTGGATAGCCTGGATGAAATGTTAGTACAGTTTGGTTGTATATGTACATTTGATATTGCAGGGGGAGTGTTCGACATGTGGGCTGCCGTCACTGCCTGTTTGTATATTATTCTTTTGGGGCACGACCAGGCTGAGGTCGGTGTACTCGTTTGTATGTATATTTTACTTTCTGTACTAGGATTACCCCAAGGTGGGGTGCACGGATAGCCGGGTTCTAGAGGGCAAAGGGCCCGCATCTCATGGCGTTGGGACGGAGGGGGCTTCACTCAAGAATTGGCGGGCTATTCGCCGCATTCGTAGGGGGTACAGGTTGACCCAAGGAGGGGTGCACAAGTTACCGGATTCCGTGAAGTGCTCGGTGGTCCATTCATGTTGTTGAAGGGGGCTGCCTCGCTTCAGGTTTTGGCGGGTAACTTGCCGCGCCCGTAGGGGTCTAGGATTTCATTGCACAGGCTATCCACACGACCAGGGGAACGGCGGGTTTCAGTAGCGGCTCTATGAAACCCGGGGATCCCAGATATCTGTATTGTTCTGTGATGCTTATTACATTTCTGTGATGTTGCATTTTATCACGCCTTGAGCGAATATTATATATTGATATATATACTAGTAGATGTTGTATATGTTTTGCATCCGCGCTAGTCCAGTCCCCGCTCTGTCGTTAGTTAAGTAACCTAACGGGTAATGACGGGACCCAGTGGCGAATGTGGATGGCATATACGTACATCATTATTTTCGTTCTTTATTGGTGTGATCAATTGATGGGACTGCATTGATTCGGATCAATGCAAGCTAAACAAACCTATTCTGATTTTGTTGGAACATTTTTAAAAAAGCTGTTATTGCAAGGACGTTCTCTTTTGTTTTGCACAGTGGTATTCGGTTATGAATATGCAGCACCTCGGTCGACGAGGCAAGGGCCGAGATCCCTTCACCGGGAGTGACCCCTTGGACAGAAGTTTGCGTCAGGGCAATAACTTCACTATAGTCGTTTACTTTTGCTTTGCATCGTGGTATTCAGTTGGAATATCCTGCACCTCATTCTACGGGGAAAGAGCCGAGATCCCTTCACCGGGAGTGACCTCTTTAGCAAATGTTTTCGCCACTATATTTTTATAAAGCTATCCAGTTACTTCAACGATATCAAGTTCATTACGTTAAAGGTTTTTCGCCAAAAACCATTCGTAGCCCTCCGTCATTTCAGTTAAATGTTCGGTAGTATTCAAGCTATGTATTTTGACCTACGCCAAGGTATAGTGATTGGTAGCTACCGGATATTTATCTGCTGCATAGATAGATGCGTTGGTTTGGGACAATCGTATAGCCTTGTTGACCTTCGTCAAGGGCTTGTACGGGTGGGTTCAAATTAACCTGGACAATGACGGGCAGAACTTGACATGTGACTTATGATTTGTTGACCTTCGTCAAGGTCATAAGAGCATGGGGCAAAAATCACATCGGGAGTTTCTAAAGAAACTGAAACTTGCCAGATATGCGCATACCTTCTGGAGTGTGATAACGTGAGTGGATTCCATCACGTTATCATGCGATGATAGTTGGATCCTGATTCCCACTGATGAGTTGGTTTACTCCTCGGGTGATCCCGACTAATTCTTCTTTCAGGTTTGGAGGAGAATTTGACGGTACAGTGGGAGGTTTCCTGATTAGATAAAGTGATAACCATTCTGATCTAGGTTAGAGTGCACGCTGAGTGTTTCTTTTCTCTCTCTCTCTCTCTTTGGCAGCGACCATGACCCGACCCTAGACTATGACTCAGTGACCAAAATTAACCGAACCGTCTTAAACACTGGCTTTTGGATTGTCAGAGTTGCAAACCTCATTGCCACTCCTACTTTTACCCCTTTCTCCAGGACACCCCGTATTACTACGAACGTCCACTTCCATTGGACAAAACCATCGTATGGTTATATACGAACTCGAAGGAATTTATTCGAGTATGGTTTCCGGTTCTGGAGAAAACGAATAGGACTATTCAGTTGTCTTTTCCTTTTACCTTCTCTCAGGTTGCGAGTACTCCTTGGATTAGAAGATAGTACACCCGTTATGCCTATCGGATGGTCTTCTTCCAAAGCTTAGGCTGGTGCCGAACGGTAGGGAATGAAGAAAGCCGATTAGCCTAATTGTGGTGTGCAGAAGGTATTAAGTTAAGACAAATAAAGGGATTAGTAAGAGGGCAAAGTAAATTGCGACTGCTATTCACAACCAAACCAAGTATTTCATTACCACTCCCATTTCACCTTTGTATTTCTCCAGAACACTCCGTATCACTATGAAGATCCACAGTTATTTGGATACTCCATCGTATGGTTATATACGAACTCGAAAGGAACTTGTTCCAGTTCGGGGATGGATTCTGGTTCGGGAGAAATAGGAATAAGGTTTATTCGGTTGTCTTTAATCTTCACCTTCTCTCGCATTCCGAGTGCTCCTAGGATTAGGACAGTACACCCATTATGCTTATTGGATAGTCTTCTTCCAAACCATAGGCTGGTGCCAAACGGTAGGGAAGGAAGAAAACCATTTAGCCTAAGAGGGTGTACAAAAGGCAATGACTAAAGACATATGAAGGGATTTGGAGAGATAGCAAAGAAATATACGGTTATAGTTGTGAATCTGATAATGGAAGAGGCATTACTAGGAATACCAGAATACCCCTACGAAACATTTCAATGTTTCGGTTTCACTGTGTACTGTTAAAAGAAAACTGATTTCCTAATTAGACACTTGCTCCAGGGTATGTATTTACCAGGTATGATTCTCACATCTGTATGGTTTTACAGATGATGAGTGGGAGTAAGTTATTGCAAATTAGGTGATCATCCTCATTATATCGGAATTCGTTGTAATTGGTGATATTTGAGGAAATCGCCTGGGTTGTTTGCCGGACGACAAATATTTGGTTTTGAATATCCGCTGTTATGCACCAATTTCAAATTGATATATCTGTACGTCTATTTTTATAGAGTGAGATATACCTTTTCGAAATTATGTCTATGATATTTACCTATATCAGTGGATGGTTAGGTAAGGAGCATTAAACAGCGGTGTAATTCTTCTTAACCATAAGTACAGTTTTCAACCTACGACACACAGGGAATGAGTTATTAGACTCAAGGGACTTATACAGAGTATTGTATGTTGTCCAGCGTCCATGAGGACAGAGGGGTTGGTTCTCGTACTATATTCGGTTTAGTTATGACTTCTCTAGTTTTTAGACAGGTGTTTCGTAGAAACACAGGGTCCAAGTTTTTAGAAGTTATAGGTATGTGGATAAAGTAGAGAACCAGGTGTTACAAGTATCGGGATTCTTCAGGGTGATCGAAGATGTAGATACTTGTGTATGGTATTCAGTTGATAGTAATGATTAAGAGAACTTGCTTCTCTTTCAGGTTACTCATAATTGGAAGCATTCCTAAGTTGAGTAACGCTGATCGGCCTCTTTCCATTTAGTTAACATGCACTAGAGACAGCTGCATGATTTGAATCTGGTTCAATTAAATCAGTGCCTCTGTTTCTGTATTGGATATAGAACAGTTCATATCTTGACATTGTTAAGGTACGGGTAATTGTCCGGCTTATGCTTAAAACCAGACTCTGGATAACTCAAGCCACGTTTCTGTAATGGTTGTTTGTGGGTTGACCCAGGCTATGACGAGGGTTGACTTTCTACCATCTGGAAGATCAATAGTGATATTGTTCTTGACTCGCCACGGTTTTAAGTAAAATGGATTTTTCCAGAAAACAGAAGTGGGAGTATGGTAGAACTGGAAGTGATTCCAGAACCGCAGACGATTACTGAAAATTTGATAAGAACCTAAAGATTCGATCTGATTGACATTCTATTGGCCACTCCGCAGATTTGGTGGGTAACCTCAGGCACCCGAGATGTAGTCCGGTAGCCTCAAGGACGGTGGCAGAGAGGTTCTTGTTTACCCATTATTTCCATTGCTGTTGTTCCAGACTGTGAGACCCGGCAGGAGGATGAGTATAGCGTCATTCTAAACTAGCTTTAGAAGTGTACGTTTATATGACTCTGCCAGAGGGTTGTCATGGTCAGTGGGAGCAGCGGAAGCATAGTGGACAAGTGGCTTATTTCTATTTATAGAGTAAAGCAGATATAGCGAAGATAGATCATCTATTTCTGATGTGACGGTCATAGGTTTGACTTCATCAGAATAGGGGATGGATCTGTTAAGAAGGTAGTAGGGTGTGAAGTCCTGGTATTTGGATGACATACACAGAGTAGGAAGTGAAGTTCCTATACTGCGGTCGGTTATACTTTGGTTGTCACACAGTGGTTTCTCCACATAGGTCTTGGATATTATATCAGACATTCTGGTCACTAGATCTATGGTTTTAGATCTAGATTTGGATGGTTTCCCAATCTGGGTACTTAGACAGCATTCTAAAAGTATTTAGAATGGACGACTCCAGGCACGGTAGTGTACCTGCAAGTGATGGAGTCACCCTCTCTAAAGGTGTCTTATAGACTAAAAGGGAGAGGGATGCGCATGATTTGCAGATCACTTGCTTAGGCAATTGAATCAATCATGAGATGTCAAGTACCACACCAGATGTTGTTTTTACAGTAGATGCAATAAGCCGATATTGATCCAATCCTGGAGGAACATTCGGAAGCAGCTTTAGAACATAAGTGGATGTTCTAGGGATATGATAACGACAGCCTCATTCTGAAGACAGTTATCATTCCAGGCTTCCAAGGTGACATGGATGACAGAGTGACTGTCAGAGTTATAGTTTTCCCTCTCACGAGGGGCAGTATTTTGGACAGGTGGTCCAGATGTATACTGAGGGAGGCATGGTGCAGGATACTGATTAAGTTCAGTTGACGATACAGTCTAAGAAGTTTGGATTTGGAGTTCATTTATGAACTAGGTCCCATCAGATATCCAGACAAACTCTTAGACAGGTATTGCTCATTTCGGAAGATGGCTTTCTCAGCGAACTTGAGATAAAGAGAGACATAGAAAGAAACAATAGGGCGGATCCACTCACTGAGGCTATTCCTCGAACGCATTAGTTTTGCAAACTGGTTTTGTGAGACAGATTAGTAGAGGAGTTGGGTGTTCGGTATCACACGGGCTGTGAATATGCGACATCGCAATAATTAGCCTTGAGTGCAAGTGGGAGATTATTGGAGATAGTGCCCTCAGAGTCAATTATTGGATCACAGACACGTGATTGCAATGATTGAGGGAGGACCTATACCAGTAGGACAGTCTTACTCAAGATGATCGTATGCTATCTGGTTTATCTTTATCATCGTGTACTGCTTTAGGTGACCTTACAGGTCACTATTGCGCGTTGATAGAGCCCTTAGGATTCTTGCTTGACATCCAGCAGTATGATGGCGATCATATACGTGGGAGCTGGTAGTCTATAAGCACATCCTTAAAAGGTCCCTAGTCGTGGGAGTTTCGAGACAGGGCATCGATACTCCAGAGTAGACTAGTGTATACAGTCGAGACCCTGACGAGGGGCGGTGGCCGGTCTCACAAGCTATTGGTGTCTGTTGGTTCACCTAAGATGTAAACAGGTGCTCATTGGATTATGAGTACACCGGACAGGACTCGCCGGGAACATGCTAGTTGGTCTTATACCAGACGTCAGATAGCAGTTCCCTGGTGACATGTGTACAGGTTAGTTCATCGACCTGAGATCGTCATTTGTCTCGTGTGAGTTCCCACTGTAGTTTGATTACTACCCTACCACGCTCAAAGGAGACGTGCAAACAGGTTTTAGTTGGGTACAGTCCCGAGCCACATGGAGGCAGTGAGCGGATCTGCAGGGGTTCGTCTCTCCCGGTATTGGAGGTGAGGTCGCGCTGTGTCTAGGAGAGCCATTACACGAAGTCCTTGGCCAAGGCAGGAGATTTACTGGTAGGTATTCCAGTAGTATCTCAGGGTGTTCTGGGCTACACACCGACACGACTTGTATCGCTTTTGGGGGTCTGGCTTTTACCAACCCCCTAGGACCGCCATGCGATGCTCATAGACGAACGGACCAGACTGTACGGATATTTTCACTGACAGGCTCAGTAGGGTGTCAGGATGAGTTCGCTCATCGACGTCCCTTTTGGTCAATACCTGGTAGCCCGTTACGTATGGCTAATACCTCTGACGTGCTAGTGGTTAAATCCACAGCCAAGAGATTGACGAGTCTTTAGAGTCCCCCACAAACCGTTTCTCAAGTTTCGGGCGAAACGCTGTAGAGGCCGTATGGAGATATGGCAGGGTTCGATCATGTACGTGCGGTATTGCACGGATCATGATCGGACGGATAATACTAGCGGGTTTTGGTTTAAGCCGGATCCTAGTATTATACAGTGTAGATTTTGTCTCATTGCATTTGTATTCGGTCGGAATATAAATGCGGGTATGTATATACAGTCGCGGGGTTTTCCTGTAATTTATTACGGGATCGGTCTTTTGAAGTTGCCAGTTTGCATTCAATTTCGGCCATTTTCCTTTGTTTCTTTCCTTGGCTGAAAATTGGTGGAGGAAGGCTTATTTGCAAATGTGCAAATTAGCATTGTGGAGGGTGGTCTTTGTAAATTGTTGCTTCATGATGGTTCTACCATCCCTTGACTTTCTTTTCTCATCATGACTTGCTTTATGTGATGGGTTTTGGTTTTGATTATTGGTGTGACATTATTCTTCATGATGATCACTTATTCTCTTTCTTGAATTATTCTACCTCTCTCCTCTTTGACATGGCCGGCCACAATTTGTAGAGGGGAGAGATTCATTTTTGGTGTGAGAAATATTTTGGCATCTCATTTTCATTCATGCTAAAAAGAGAGTCTCACTTCAAAGTTCATTTCCACCTTCACTTCCTCATGGCAACTTCAACCCCAATAGAGACAAATGGATTCTACATTTTGCCTACAGCATCCTTGGGCACGTCGACTCGCCAACTTCATGCTCGAGTTGCCTCGGTCCAGAGGTGGGAGCCCGTAAAATTACCCGGCGATGTGGTGCCCTTCCGAAGAGGCGATGAAGACCGGAGATTCCGCGGGGAGATCGGGACGACGATGAGAAGACCGAAGGACACGGATCGCTCGGTATATCTCTCTACCCCTTCTCTAGTTAGCTAGCATTAGGTTAATGGCCCGATCCGGGTTCAAAGTACGCGGTAGCGCCGGTTCTAGTTTATAGAAAAGTTCTTTGATTCCGCATTTTGGCCTCGTAAAGACGGCCGGGGCGCTGCCGTGCACTTACAAACACAAGTTATTTGGTATTTTACAGACAATTTACTAATATGTGCTATATTCATATTGAACACCTTTAGATGATTGCAAATTGTAGGGAAATTGATGTGTTAAAAATGTAATATTTTCGACCGATCAAATTCCCCCAAACTTATTTTCGGTCGTCTCGAGCGAACTGTTTTATTAATAAGAGAAGGAGAAAATAAAGAAAAAGAAAAACAAACTAGTACACTTTCGTAGGCAACACGATTGCACTGAGCACGTGCAACAAGCCTTTAAACCTCTAGGTGTCCCTAGTAGGAGGAGTCTTGTCTCCTGAGGGTTTTCAGCGGATTGCACCCACAAAATCCAATAATAAAATGGAAGACCGTGAAAGTTACATATAAAGATGAGAATTGTAAAAGAAAAGCTTTGAAAATTAGAGTTTCCAACTATACTAGCTTTTCGGTTGTCATGAGCCATATCTTAATAGTCATGAAAAAGTGTTAGAAATCACATCCCTCAATAAAACATCGTCTTTATTCTTCATTCCTACCTTTCTTCCAAACATCGATCATATAACCCTACGTATGTGTAAAAGACATCCCTATATCCGGAGAATTCAATTCAAGCTATCATACTCTTGTCCATCTGCCTCAGTACTTTTTTAATTAATGAATATTTATATGGATTTGCTCACACATTTTCATGCGACCGTTAATACTTCTTGAGGTACTAACCGGCCGATAACTCATGTGATCGCTTATACGGTGTATTTTTCCTCGTCTTGCACCACCTAAGGCTTAGCAGTGACTCCCAGAACAGTTGGTCTAAGGAACTAGGTGATGAAGCACCCTCGCTATATTTTTTTATTGCTGCCTTGGCGATAACAAAACCAGTGTTCATTTTTCTTCACCATTTTATATTTTCTTCAATTTTTATTTCCTTCATACTTTGGCTTTTAGACAAGAGCATTTCAAGGTATCCTCTACTATCCCGAGTTTCAGGACGTGTGTAAGTGCGTATAGTAGGGTATCAACATTCAAATGTTTGGCTTCCAGAATAGGAACTATTTTTCAGACTTATTTTTATCCTCAGATTAGTGACTTCTTTCATCTTACTAACCCTTGGGACAACGGCTCATAACTACTTATTACTAGTTCGTTTAAGAAAACTTCTAATTTTAATGGTTTTCTTAAATTCTTCTAATCTTTTGGATGTAATTTTTCACTATCTAATCTTTTATTATCTTATTTATGTACACAATTTAAATATTAAATATTTTTATCTTTTGAATTTTTTTTTTTATTTTTATAGGTTTTTAGAAAATGTTTTGTGCTTATGCAAAGTGATATGCAAATGATGCGAAAATAAGCACAAACCTCCCCCAAACTTGTTTCCAACAGTGTCCTCACTGTTGCCATGCGCTAAATCTCAAAAACCTGTAAGCCTGGGAGGAAATTTATTAATGGGGGCAATAAATATGATCGTGAAAATCCTCCCCCAAACTTATTCTTTTCACTCACCTCCATTCAAAAGATGATACAATAATTTACAGGACAAGGAGGTGAGACGGAGGAATTTTAATCATGATAAAATGGCTCCTGTAAAAATATTTGCTCCTCCGTGGGGTCAGTGGAAAAATATGGCTTTAATCTATGTCCATTCACTTTGAAAAATGTACCATTTTTAGCATTTTCAACCTCAACTGCCCCGTGCGGGTACACAGACCGCACAACAAAAGGTCCTTTCCACCGAGATCGTAGCTTACCCGCGTGAAGGTGTAGTCGTGAATCATAAAGAAGGACTTGTTGACCAGGTGTAAAAGTTTTCCTCAAAATGTTTTTATCGTGAAATAGCTTAGTCCGGTTCTTTACAATTACAGCGTTATCATAAGCTCCATCGCGGAGTTCACTTAGCTCATTTAATTGCAGCTTCCGAAAGTTGCAGGCTTGATTTAAGTCAAAGTTGATTTCTTTAATGGCCCACATTGCTTTGTGCTCTATCTCGACCGGTAAGTGACAAGCCTTCCCAAACACTAACCTATAAAGAGACATACCTAGATCGGTTTTATATGCGGTTCGGAATGCCCAAAGAGCATCCGTCAATTTGGTTGACCAATATTTTCTATTTTTCGAAACATTTTTCTCCAGAATTTGGTTGATTTGTCTATTAGAAATCTCAGCCTGCCCGCTCGTTTGGGGATGATAGGGTGTGGAAAGTTTGTGGTTGATTGCATATTTCCGCATCAAAGTCTCGAAAGACCTGTTGCAGAAATGCGTCCCATTATCGCTAATGATAGCGCGTGGGTGTCCAAATCGCGAAAAGATATTTTCTTTTAAAAACTTAATGACAACCTTTTTGTCATTAGTGCGACAAGGAATAGCTTCAACCCACTTTGAGACGTAATCAACCGCAAGCAGTATGTACAGATTCCCAAACGAGTTGGGAAAAGGACCCATAAAGTCAATGCCCCAAACATCGAAAATTTCGACCACTAAGATGGGTTGCTATGGCATCTCATTTCTCCGAGAAATCCTACCCGTGTGTTGACACTGTCTACAGGTTTTGCAATGATCAAATGCGTCTTTGAACAAAGTCGGCCAATAAAAACCGCATTTCAAAACCTTCTTCGCCGTCTTTCTACGACCGAAGTGACCCCCACATGCCTGATCATGGCTAAAAGATAGAACACTCTTGAATTCCTCATTCGGGACACACCTGCGAATGATCTGGTCAGGACAATGCTTGAACAGATAGGGTTCATCCCAGTAAAAGTGTTTTACTTGGGATAGAAATCGATTTTTGTCCTGTTTTGACCATTCACTGGGGATAAGTCCTGTGGAAAGATAATTCACAACATCCCTGAACCATGGTTCATCGGATACGTTCAAGAGTTGTTCATCTGGAAAAGAATCATTGATCAGCAGGGTCACAGGTGAAGAAGAGATGCGCGAAAGATGGTCGGCTACAACGTTTTCACATCCTTTCTTATCTTTAATAACAAGATCAAATTCTTGTAATAGAAGCATCCAACGTATTAGCCTACCTTTAGCATCCTTCTTTGCCAAAAGAAGTTTCAAGGCGGAGTGATCAGTGTACAAAATTATCGGTGAGCCAATCAAGTAAGGACTGAATTTTTCTAATGCAAATACAACCGCCAAAAGTTTTTTTTCGGTAGTTGTATAATTCACTTGAGCATCGTTCAGGGTCTTACTTGCGTAATAGATCACGTGTGGCATCTTTTCAATATGTTGTCCTAAGACTGCACCAACTGCAAAATCTGATGCATCACACATAAGCTCAAAAGGTTGGTTCCAATCTGGAGAAGATAAAACGGGGGCTGTAGTGAGCGAGTGTTTGAGTGGGTCGAATGCTTCCTTACAATCCAAGTCAAAATGAAAGGTTGTGTCCTTGGCCAAGAGAAGAGTTAAAGGTCTAGCAATTTTGCTAAAATCCTTAATGAATCTCCTTTAAAAGCCTGCATGGCCAAGAAAAGATCGGATATCCTTGACGCATTTGGGATGAGGAAGGTTTTGAATGACATCAATTTTAGCTTTGTCAACCTCAATGCCTTTTCGTGAAATAACATGTCCAAGCACAATTCCTTATTGGACCATGAAATGGCATTTTTTCCAATTCAAGGTTAAGTTCTTCTCTTTACAACGAGTGAGAAATGCGTCAAGATTAGATAGGCAGTCAGAAAAAGAATCTCCGAAAATCGAGAAATCGTCCATGAAAATCTCCAAAAAATTCTCGACCATGTCTGAGAATATCCCCATCATACACCGCTGAAATGTAGCGGGAGCATTGCATAACCCAAAGGGCATGCGTCTATAAGCAAAGGTACCAAAAGGACAAGTAAATATGGTTTTATCTTGATCCTTTTTGGAAATGGGGACCTGATTATAACCAGAGTATCCGTCCATAAAGCAATAATACTCACGTCCAGCTAAGCGTTCCAGCATCTGGTCAATGAAAGGTAGAGGAAAGTGGTCTTTCCTCGTTGCGGCATTGAGTTTCCTATAATCAATACATACACGCTACCCAGTTTGAGTGCGTGTCTGGATTAACTCATTTGCCTCATTGGTAATGACTGTGATGCCAGATTTCTTAGGGACAACATGAATTGGACTCACCCATTGGCTATCGGAGATTGGGTAAATGATACCATTGTCAAGGCATTTGACGATTTCTTTCTTCACCGCATCCTTCATGACGGGGTTCAACCATCTCTGTGGTTCTCGGGTTGGTTTGGCATCATCCATCAGATGTATATGATGTTCAACAATCAAGGGACTAATCCCTTTGATGTCTGCCATAGTCCAACCAAACGCCTGCCTATTAGATCTTAATACTGTCAAAAGTGCCTTCTCTTGCTCTAATGCTAGAGAAACGGATATGATAACCGGTAAAGACTCATTCTCACCTAAATATGCATATTTAAGATGAGAAGGTAAAAGTTTGAGATCTAATGCTGCCGGAGAAATAATAAAAGGTGGGATCATCGAATGATTTTCGGAGTCACAAAGAAGCTCATAGCCTGTGAAAGATATAGACTCGGAAGGTGATGAGTCAAGAGTGTCGGACTCAAGCGTGGAAAATGTGTCCTCACTAAGATGTGCAAGATCAAACATTGATGTGGTAGTGTCGTCGAGATCTTCAAAGCAAAGTTCATCAACTCCGCAACTTTCGGGAGCAATCTCGTGGACAGAACAAACATCAAGTATATGAGCATAGGGTTCAGATGGATGACTTCCAATTTTATAGATGTTCAGTTCAATTGTCATTTTTCCAAAAGATAGGTTCATTGAACCATTTCGACAGTTAATGACAGCATTGGAAGTGGATAGGAATGGTCGACCCAAAATCACCGGAATTTGATTCTGTGGGTTTGCTACAGGTTGTGTATCTAGAACAATGAAGTCCACAGGGAATATAAATTCCCCGGCTTTTATTAACACGTCCTCCAGTTCACCACTAGGTTTGGTGATTGAACGGTCTGCCATTTGGAGAGTGCAATGAGCTGGTTTCAACTCTCCAATCCCTAACTGCTCATAAACAGAGTATGGAAGCAGGTTAACACTTGCGCCCAGGTCAAGCAAACCACGGTTAATGTTTTTACCCCCAATAGAAATTGATATCGTAGGACATCCTGGGTCCTTACGTTTCTTTGGTAGGTGTGGGGTAAAAGCAGTTCTAACATTATTAGTCATGAAGACCTTCTTTGGCACTTGAGTCTTCCTTTTCCTAGTGCACAAGTCTTTAAGAATTTTCGCATAAGCGGGGACTTGTTGAATAGCATCTAGGAGAGGGATGTTGATGTTAACCTGTTTGAACAATTCCATAATCTTCTCCATATGTGGACTCGATTTGTTACCCCTTAACCGATTCGGATAAGGTGCTTTAGCAATAAGAGCTGGGTGCATCATAGGAGAAGGTGGTGTGTGTGGAAGTGATCCCAGAATAGGAGTGGGGATCGTCTTTGGTGGACTAGAAGAGGGTTGCTGAGGTAACGAGCCTTGTTGGAAACAAAGAATAGGCTCGCAAGAAAGTGGTGGGGTAGAAGAACAAGGATCAGAAGTAGAAGTGTGTGTGTAAGGAAAGGTCTCAGCAGGGGTATTATTGATAGATTTTTCAGCATCATCAATTTATTCCCCAACATGATTATTCAGCACTCTTCCTGATCTCAACGTTGTGATGGCACTCACATTGTAGTGTTGTAAATGATCAGGATTCGGTAGGGGTTGAGACGGAAGTTTCCCTTTCTCTCTCGCACTCATTTCAGCTTTTAATCGTGCAATTTCAGCTTCCATCGATTTTATACTCTCCGCTTGGGAAGAGGAGTTTTTCTTTATATCATCGACGGAAGTTTTTATTTCAGCCGAGACTTGCATGAAATTTGACAGGAGTGACTTCATGGTTTGTGCGAATGAAGAGAATTCGTCAGAACAGGTCAACTGCAAAGGATTAGACGGTGCAGGTGTGTTGACCTGGTTTTGAAAATTTTGCGACTGGTAGAGGTGCTGAGTGAGCTGAAGTGGTTGATGTTGTGGTGGAGGAGCCCTTTGAAAATTGTTTTGGTTTGGAACCGTGTTTTGATTTTGTTGTTGGTTCCAAGGAAAGTTAGGGTGGTTCCTCCAACCATGATTATATGTGGAAGAATAAGGATCGTTTCTAGGTCTTTGAAAAGCGGCATTGGTATGCTCTTGACCTTGAAACGGAGAATTCAATGGACATTCTTCCGTCAAATGAGAAGGATCAGAACAGCATCCACATACAGTTTTGGGGAGCGACATCGGATTTAGGGAGGCTGCTAAAAATTTATGTTCCATATCTTCGAGCTTCTTTTGCATTGCTGCCATCTCAGCTCTAACATCTATGGAAACATCAATTTGGTGAATGCCACCCCTAGACGATGATTGATTTACACTCTCCCACTGTAAAGATTTTTCAGCGAAATCTTCTAAGAATTTCTATGCTTCACCATCGTCTTTGGTCATAAAAGTGCCTTGACACATGGATTCAAGGTTCTGTTTAGTGGTAGGATTAATGCCCTCATATATGATTATGTATAGATCTCATCTAGGGATTCCGTGATGTGGACATTGAACCAACAGATCCTTGAAGCGTTCAAAACACTTCGAGAATGGTTCATTCGGAAGCTGGGCGAATTGATTTATTTCGCTACGGACTCGAGCTGTTTTATGATTGGGGTAGAATTTCTTTAGGAATGCTGCAACGAATTCTTCCCAATTCGAAATGGAATGTGCGGTTGTGTTATACAGCCACTTCTCGGCTATATCGCACAAAGTAAATGGAAGAAGACGAAGACGCATAGCAACCACAGAAAGCTGTGAAGTACCCATCATTGCGCATACATTTTCAAATTTTGTAATAAAGACATATGCGTCTTCAGACTCGAGACCGTGATATTTGGGTAGAAGATTGATGTATTGGGGTTTTATTTCAAAATTGTCCCTGTTGGCTGGTGGAATGGTGAGACAGGTCGAAAGAGGACCTCGCATAGGATAGCATCTCTCCTGGACAGAGATGCGGGGTGGATTCTGCGCACCTGCGGACGGCGGCAGAGTAGTGGTAAAGAAGTTCGATGGAGAAGCATCCATCGATGTGGGTGTGGTGGTGGGTAAAGAAGAAGTAGACGTAGAATTACCGACTTCAGAGTCGATCGGGGGAACGCGGACAAGACGGGGCGCTAGAATCCCGTGTCCAGCCGAGCATGCACTAAAGGGTTTAGTACAAGTGGCAGCGTTGAGATAATTAAGGAAAATGTGGATTGGTTTTTATTTTGAACAAGATACGGATTTTTGAAAAAATGCAAATCACAAAAAATGCACACACAACCCTAAGTCTAATGGTCACCTAGGTCAAGTCTCTAGACCGCTCATAACTGCCAGAAGACAAGTCGCAAGATCAATCCTCTACTGCCTCTTTGTCCCTCCTGTGGCCAGGTAAGTGGGAGGTTCTCCACTACGTAAGTAGTGGGCCTAATTAAGTAACCACTTGCCTTAGACACACTTGCCTTAGACACCACAAAAGAAACGCGGATAAGCAATAGATTACCCACGACCTTCTCCTGTCCTAAGTGAGCGCGACGGTCCTGAGAGTCAAGTCTAGATTTCTTTTAGTTAATGAGGGTAATGTGGATGCAGTTTTGTGATTTTTGGGGCTTAGGACGGGTAATGAACTCCCCACCTAATCTGAATTTGGTCTTTGCCCCTTAATTTCCATATTAAAAATGCAAACAACCAAGATCAAACACGCACAATTTTTGCGTTTTGCGGCGCTGCGAATTTTTACAAAGAAACCTGCAGAAATTTGTTAATGGAGCAGATTGAAGAGGAGATAAGAAAGTCAGAGAGTCACCTGTAGCTACAGTATCACCGCGGTTCCGCCGCGAATGCATACTATTGACCGTGGATGCGCGGTGCTATGGCAAGATTCGTGCACAAAATTTTCAGAGAATGGTTATGTTCCTTCACTGAGCTCTCTGGAATGTTCAGAAAATTTTTCCTCAAGCTCTACAGATTCCAGATTTCCTTGCAACAAATCACAACGAATCATTTTTCAACTCAAATTTCAAAAACGAACAAATTAGCACACGATCCCCGGCAACGGCGCCATTTGATTGAATGAACTCTCGGTGTGTATATTGAAAAGTGTATAGAAATCACAACCAAAGAAATTTGTAAACCGCAATCAATAACGGTGTCAATTGTAGGTTCGTTAGCGAGTGCGGATCGTCCACAGGGAAAGTGAGATTTGATCATATTTGATTTAGATGAATTGAAAATTAAAGAGAAAAGAAAAGATAATTCAATTCAAGATTTTAAAAGTGAATTTCAGGAATTATCTAGATCTAAATCAAGAAAACTCAAAATCAAGAATCAAGAATTGATGATATCCAATCGAATTAGGTTTCAAGAATTGAAATGAGGCTCGTAGGAAGCGATCAAATCTATAAAAGTGATGAAAACTAGTGATTACGTTTTCTTATCCATTAATGATTTGATACTAGATCGATGACGATCAATCGAGGTTTAAGGATCTCTTGAAGGAACTAGGGTTTCTTCATCTCATCCTTTGTCCTTTCGATGAATCTCATTCAAAAGCTAGCCTCTAGTAAATTGAATTACCGATCGTCGATCTCTAATTACGAGCGAAAACATTCAATAAAGCATTTCGCTCGAAACTAGATTGTCGATGATTCAATTTACAAGAGTTTACAAAACTTATAGGAATTAAGAATCGTTTCAAGATTTGTAACATCATCATCTATTGATTCTCTCAACTCCTCCACGAGCGGAGCTTTACTCAAGCATTATAACAAAGAACACAATCAAGAATCGAGATCTAATCATAATGCTTAAATATAGAAGTAAGCAAGATAAAGAAATTTCACCTTTTATTAATCAACAATTTTGTTACAATTCTCTCAAGATCTACAAGAGGAAAGAACTCGATCATCGATTTAGTTCCGCATCGTCTCCGTGAGTCGCGGATCGTCTTGGATCACTTGCCCGGTTGAAGATCGGCGTCGCTTCTAAAAGGTTGAAGGCTTCTTGCTTGATTTGTACTCAAAGATCTTGAATTTTGGCTTTGGTTAGTGGATTAGGGTTAGGGTTTGAATGCATAAGTTGTGTCACTCAACTTGAGGGTAGAAATTGATAGAAGGATCAACAACCTTTAGATAGAAGCTTTAGGGTTCCTTTTATAGCCTTAGGATTGGGATTAGCTTCCTTTAGAAGCTAGATTTAGATTATCTTCACTTGTAAGCTTGGTAGTTAGGTAGAAGGTTCTAGGCTTATTTAGTTAGGGCTAGCTTCCTTCATAAGCTTGGAGGTTAGGGAGAAGCTTCTAGGCTTAGGTAGTTATGTGGTTTGCTTAAGAAGCTTGGAAGTGTTTAGCTTGAACAAAGAGCTTTGCTGTTCTGACAGAAGCTTCTGGAGTTCTCTGGAGTTTGCAGTGGCTTAAAGAAGTCTTCCAATTGAAAGAAGAAGCCTGGAGAAGAGTTCTGTTGACGACCCTCTGACGTGGCCGCGGATCCGCCGCGGGAAGGGGCATTCGGCCGCGGATCCGCGGCCCTTTGGAAGCTTCTATGCATGAAACTTTCAGGGTACACTTGTGTTGTTCTTGTGGCACTTTTCTGATGTGTGGAATCACATAAATCTTTCTTGTTCACTGCCAGATCATAAGTCTTGGACTTAGCGTATTTTTATGAGCACTTTTGACTGTTTCGGCTCTTTTCCTGGAATTTCCTACACAGATTCTCGAGACAAGTGTTGCGCTATACAAAGATGATGCATGCTATGATAAACACTCTATTTCCCTCAAAATGTCGGTTATAAATTATAACACAAGTTATTTGGTATTTTACAGACAATTTGCTAATATGTGTTATATTCATACCGAACACCTTTAGATGATTGCAAATAGTAGGGAAATTGATGTGTTAAAAATGCAATATTTTCGACTGATCATATACTTTCAAAATAAAACTCAAGTATTTATTTATCGTATTTAGGGTTTTCATGGATGTAATTTTTAAAAGTGAGGTATTCTAGTGAATAAATACCTAGCTTGAATAACATGTGGTATTTTTTTGTAATTTGACTTGTATGGATTCTTGATGATATTTTCATGAAATTTGTTATTCTTTTCTTTTGTTTGGAAAAAACGTGGAATTTATTATATATTTAAAATAGATGATTTGATAATATATATATATATATATAATTATAAAAAATAAAATTTATTTATTAAATTGAAAATCACGTTATTCTTAAAAATTGCATTAAAAATTCCATCGGGATCGGATGCTACGTGAGAAGGTCTGCATCTTGCTCTACTAGTCCCGAGAATGTGCGATAACCCACACTATCCCGATCGAGTTCCCCAAAATGGGTTGTGGAGGCTTAATTGCAAGGAATGTAAATAATACAAATTTAAAGAATACGGTTTTTAATAGTTTATGATATTTTAATGTAACAGTAGTACTGGTCCCAAAATATTGTTAAAAGGAAATCGTGCTATGTCACAATGCATGTTGTGAGAGGTAGGTCATTACCTCGTGAGATTTTCCTAAAGGTAGTACAAGTAAATATGATAAAAGATGTCGTATGTAAAGTTTATTGTATTTAAACGTAAAAGTGCAATAAAAGTTACATAGCTTGGTATTTTAATATGAAACTTATTCTCAAAGTTTGTTATAAGATTATTAAACAAGATTTAATGATTTAGACGATTGGTTATTAAGAAAGATGGTGTTTTTAACAAATGTAGAATCGGATGTCGGAATAACTCCACTTCCGACGAGTTTTGAAAAGAGAACTTTTTAAGTTAGGAAGAGAGAAGAAACGAGGGAACTTACGAGTAGGAATGAGAGAGGGGAGGTATATGAAGGATTTGAGAGTTTCGTGGAGTCGCGGGGTCGCCGGAATCTTCTTGAATCGTCGCCGGAAAGTGACCTTAGGCTAACTCCACTTGTATACTTCTTTAACTTGGAAAAATTTGAGAATTTTGATAATGGATTTCAGAATGGAGAGGGCTAGGGTGTGATGTGGTATTTATAGGAGAAATTAGGGTTTTGAGAATTGAAAAGAGGAATTAAAAATGCATTCAAACTTGGATTAATGCTCATTTTTAATTCTCTGTTTAATTTCAGGAAAAACAAACAAAAAAGGAGTAGTGGTGGTAGGCCAAACGACTAGGGTTCAAAATTTTGGAGCATTCCCGACGGTTGGGCCCGGAGGCGCCGGCCCTTATGCCCATATCGCCGGTCGTTTGGTTTGAGGTGGGGTATGGAATTTTTTTCACGTGTCGGGGTTTGTTTATATAACATATTCCACATGTTTATTTAATCTGTCTTTTCATTTTTACGTGTATTGCACGTGTAAACTTTTGGACTTCCAAAAATTTTAAAAGAAAAATCATTAAAAATAATGTGGCTTGGGAATTCAAACACAGGGGCTATGTCACAGCAATGCAAGGCTTTACCAATGAGCTACAAGTTCTTTCTTGTTGTTTTTCAAACAAAATAATACTTAAAGTATACTCAGGCTTGCAAATACTCCATTCGGTACATTAACTTTATGAAAATTTTGTATATTAAAACAGAGTCGTTACATTCCATTCTCCTTACAAAAATTTCATCCTCGAAATTTACAAATATCTAAGGACTAATTTACAAACAAGTAAGGGTATCTTGCACGCATGTCGTCTTCTCTTTCCCACGTTGATTCTCCTGGCGATTCTTTTCTCCACATCACTCAGACCAAGTTTACTTCCTTGTTCCTAAGTGATTTTACTTTTTTGTCCAGGATTTCAACGGGTTGCTGCTCACAAGATAAGTCTGTCTGTACAGTGAGCTCGGAGTGATCGAGGATGTGGCCAGGGTCGCTAACATATCTTCGAAGCTATGATATGTGGAATACGTTGTGCACTCCTTCCAATGAGGGTGGAAGTGCCAAACAATATGTCACTTCTCCAACTCGTTTGAGTATGTCGAACGGTCCAATATACCTCGTACTGAGCTTACCCCTCTTTCCAAAGAGAATCACTCCACGGTTTGTAGAGATCTTCAGAAAGACAAGATCTCCCGGTTGGAACTCCAGATGTTGGCGCTTTGCATCAGCCATGTGCTTCTGTCTGTCTTAGGCTATGCACATTCTTTCCCTGATCGTGCGAACTACGTCCACAGTCGCCATGATCATCTTTGGTCCAAGGAGTTCCCTATCTCCGATGTCGTCCCAACTTCATGGTGAACGACACTTCCTTCCATAGAGAGCTGCAAAGGGTGACATTCCAATACTCGCTTGGTAGCTATTGTTGTATGAAAACTCCACAAGATGTAGGTGATCTTCCCACGATCCTCTGAAGTTTAACATACACGCTCTTAGCATATCTTCAAGGCTCTGAATCGTTCTCCCATACTGACCATCTGTTTGTGGATGAAAAGCTGTGCTGCAGTTCAGACTCGTTCCCAAGCTAGCTTGCAGACTTTGCCAAAAATGCGATCGGAATCTGGTGTCACGATCGGAGATAATGCAAACCGGTACTCTATATAATCTCACGATCTCCTGCATGAGTTCATGGGTATCAGAAATAGTATACTATGAAGAGTTAAATCTTACTTAGATTCAGACCTACTTCCATGTACTTCTTTGCTAGTGTCTCAGTAGATTGTCCAACTCGAAATGGGATGAAGTGGGCCAACTTTGTGAGTCGATCCACAATAACCCATACTGCATCGTTACCTTTCGTGCTGCGAGGAAGTGCAGTCACGAAGTCCATGGTGATGTGTTGGCACTTCCATTCTGGGATAGGTAACGGTTGAAGTAAACCAGCAATCCTGTGATGTTCAGCTTTTACTTGTTGACACACCAAGCATTTTGCTACGCTTCTAGATACTTCACCCTTCAATCCATGCCACCAGTAATGTTGATGTAGATATTTGTACATCTTTATACCACCAGGGTGTACTGAATATGGAGAGCTGTGAGCTTCTTTCATCAACTCTTCCCGAACAGAACCTTGTGGTACACATAATCTGCTTCCGTATCTCAAAGATCCATCTTCATGGATGATGAAGTCTGTTCTAAGTCCACTTTCTACTTGTTCTCTAATCTTTTACAACTTGGCATCACTTGCTTGAGCTGCTTTGATCTGATTGACAATAGTAGATTGAACTTGAAAATTCATCAACTCTGAAGTATTACCTGGCATAACCACTTCAATCTCCATCTTGTGCAAATTTTGTTGTATCTTCCACTATGCGGTAAGATTCATTGATAGTGGATGGTGACTAAGTGTATCAGGAACTACATTCACCTTCCCTGGATGATATTATAGGTTGATGTTGAAGTCCGCCATCATTTCTAACCATCTTCTCTGCCGCATATTCAGCTCTTTCTGAGTAAACACATATTTCAGACTTTTATGGTCTGTATATATGTCTACCCGTTCTTTAAGAAGATAATGACGCCAAATCTTCAGTGCAAATATAACAGCTGCCAACTGTAAGTCATACGTTGGATAATTGCGCTCATGAATCTTCAACTGTCTTGATGCATAAGCTACAACTTTTCCATGCTGGTGTAGAACACATCCTAATCCCTTACCGGATGCATCACAATGCACAACAAAACCTCCAGATTGGTCCGGTATTACGAGAATAGGCGCTGATGTCAATCTTGACTTGGGTTCTATAAAAGCATCTTCGCATGTTTCTGACCACACGAATGCTTCATCTTTACGTGTGAGCTTGGTCAAGGGTGTTGCAATCTTCGAAAAGCCATCTATGAATTTTCGGTAGTATCCCGCTAATCCCAAGAGACTTCGAATGTCCTTCACTATCTTTGGTGTTGGCCATTCTCTTACTACTGATACTTTAGCTGGATCAACAGAGATTCCTTCGCCCGAAACGATATGTCCGAGAAATCCGACTTGATCTAGCCAAATTTCGCACTTGCTGTACTTGGCATAGAGCTGGTGCTGTCGCAAAGTCTCCAGGAAAATTCGTAAATGTTCAGCGTATTCTTTCCGACTTTTTGAATATACCAGGATGTCGTCGATGAAAATGACAACGAACATGTCTACGTACTCTCGGAAAACTTGGTTCATTAGATTCATGAATATGGCTGGTGCATTGATCACTCCAAATGACCATAGCGAGTCCTGAATGCCGTCTTCGGAATATCAGACTCTTTGACCTTCACCTGATAATAACCCGAACGAAGATCTAATTTTGAGAAAACGCAAGAGCCACTTAGCTGATTGAACAGATCGTCGATTCGCGGCAGTGGATACTTGTTCTTTATCGTGACTTCGTTCAGAGCTCGGTAGTCAATGCACTTTCTGTATAAACCTTCCTTCTTCTTCACAAGCAAAACTGGAGATCCCCAACTTGAAGTACTGGGACGAATCCATCCTTTCTACAGAAGTTCGTCCAGCTGAGTATGGATCTCCTTCAATCCTTCTGGACTTAAGCGATAAGGTGCTTTGATCACCGGTTGTGCTCCAGGTGCTAAGTCAATACTGAATTCAAGAGCTCGATCGAGAGGCAAACCTAATATGTCTTCAATAAATACATCATCGAACTCTCGAACTACCTCTGGCTTCGATTCTTCCTCTGCTTGTAGTGTTGCAACTACGGCCTTCCTTGGCTTAGCTTTGTATATGCTAGGCTCCAGTGTACGGTCTCCACTCTTGAAATAAAAGACCGGATGGTCTGGAATCTCGAACACTACCTTCCTTTGACGACATTCGATGGTAGCGTAAAAAGTTCCTAGCCAATCCATACCCAAAACTACATCGAACTTCGGTGTGTCCAGCACCTTGAAGTCAGCATAAAATTCTCTGCTGCAGACGAACACTGGTGTAACATTTCAAAAATATAAAATATTATTTTTGGAATTTAAATATTAAAATAATAAATTTCATGAAAACTATTCGATTTGCGAATAGGGGTTTTTCATAAAATGGTATAAGTATATACCGATATTTGGAATATAAGTGGAGATTACAATGATTTATTTATTATAAAGATATTTATCGGATTTTGGCATTTTTATAATTAATTATATGCAGTTTAAAATTAAACTTGATTAGTGCACTATTAATCACGATTAGGCCAAATCCATATTTTTACATTTTTCATGGCTAGTGCACCATGTCATGTTACATTTTGGTTGCATGTTGTTTTCATTGTGTTTGGTTTTATTTGTGAGAGGGGAAAAGAAAAGAAAAAGAAAAGAGATCCCATGATTGTTGAGAGAGAGAGAGGGGACAAGTTATGACATAGAGCATGGGCTCAAGAAAGAGAGGGGTTATACTCACCATGATTCTTTTCTTCCTTCTCCATTTCTTCTCTCATTTTTCCTCAACTCCGTCTCCATTTCTTCTCTCATTTCTCCTCCTCCTTCACCTCCTCTACCCCATAGCAACCACCCTTAAATATTTACCAAAACACCATGCCACCTTCATTAAAAAGATGCACAACATCATCCTAAACCCTATGGACCATTCAAGTTTGGATTTTGAAAACTTTGGACAACCCAAGAATTTTCTTGAGTTGCCAAATGAGGTATATTTCATTTCCTTTAGTTAATTTATTGTGTTTAATGTATCCTAGTTGTAGTTTAGAGTTAAACAAGTATGGATTTGTCCAAGTTGATGTTTAGTGGGAGACTTGACTTGTAAGTGGTAAATTGAGATGTAGTGATTGTTTGTAAGACTTTAGTGGTGTTTTTACTGGCCAAAACCTGAGACTAAAACCCAAAACACGAAGTTAGAATTTCCCAACATCGGATTTTTGACAGATTGTGATTGTGGTGATCTAATAGAATATGGGATGACCCGGGAGACCCAAAAAATAAGTTCCCATAACAGAGAGACGTGCAGGCAACCAGGAACCTTCCCTAGAAATCCTATCCCCTAATGACTTATCATGGACGCAGATTTATTTTATTTAGCCGCAAATTTCGGCCAAGTCGTGGTGGAAACGTGTGAATTTTGGACCATAGCATATTTATCTGATATCTAGAGCAACCCTATATGCAAAATTCCCTAGTTTGGCCTAGGGTAGAATCTGGGAGCGATTTACTTAGTTGCTGATTTCGGTTTTGCGATTTCTGAAACTTGGGTTTTGGTATTTGAATTTGGATATCATCGTTGGACGTTTTTACGTCAACGATGAGGGCTTGTTGGTTGGTTTTACATGTGTAGGCTATAGGTTCTAACCTATGAGCACATCATGTGTCGTATCAGTTTTTCGAACTTGGTTTTAATAGTGTTTCGATGTGTTTTGATTGTAGGTACTTTCGCGTGGACTTCTGAGACGACGAAGCACATCGACTTCGGATAAGCAAGGAGTTTAGCAGGTGAGTAGATTTATATCTACGGGAGAAGTCGGGTGGATGGCGTATAGCACCCCCGCAATCACTGATATGGATAAGTGATATATAAACTATGGTTTGGAGAAAACCTATGTATAAACTCGCGGATATGATATCTAAGGATGATTCGGATTAATATATGTGGATATGATATGAGGATATGAAGCAGGATATATAGAATTGAAAGAGGACAAGTATGAGTTGATTGTGGTATGATATGAGATCGAGATCGATACGAATTGAGATCGGTATAAATACAACATGAGATTGAGATAGATATGGTGAGATTAATAAGATATGACGTATATGCAAGATGATATGATATGAGATTGATACAGATGTGACTTGAGATATATGTGTACATAAATATATTTATGAGAATAAAGAGTGATATGCCGTACAAGACTATAGACTTATACCCTTATTGACGAATAGGATGATAGAATCCCTATTCTGTTTGATGTCATTGTACGATGGATTACCGTACGCGATGAGATATACCAGACGATTGATCCGCGCTCGTGATTTGGGGATGAGGATCGAGGATATTGCTATATCGAATAATATGAGGCAGGATCGCCGACGTAAAGATGCCACCTGAACCATACTTATTTCCGAAACTAATGAATCGTATGCATATTTTAAACGGAAAACCTAAAGGGACGCTACGGATTTTCAAATGGTGTCTTTTCCTTAAAACATCGTAGGCTCCACTTTCAAAACTATGATTCGTATCTTTTAAAACTGACCGTATGGTTCATGTGTAGATATATATATACCCGTTGATTATTCATGTTTATGTAGGATTATCCCTCATGATGTACATACCACGTTCTGGTATTTATTGCTATATGATATCATTTGTTAGTAAACCTGCACAGTTACCGATGATGCGCATGTTACACTTACACAGATTTGCCGGCTCACACACCTTCATCATCGGTAATTGCCATACCACTTGCACAGTAGAACTGCCATACCATGATATTAATCTTAACCGTAAAAGTATATTCATTGCTCAGTACTATCATAGGACATGCTTGCATGATATACTTGACATGCTTATATTACTGTTCTATGTTTACATACATCGTACTTTATGGTTATATGCATTGAGATGTTGTTTTCATAAGATCTCTGGATTTAGGAACCATGGTTATATTTCAAAGGAAATTGTGTATTGTTTTAAAAACGCGGTTTTCCTTTGATATGATATTTCTTGTCCACCATGAGTTTTCTTAGTTCTGAGCTATGAGTATACCCGATTCGAGAAGTGGTAGGCACCGTCTGCGGGTACATGGTGGACCCGGTGAGGTATCCCGGGGCAAGAAGACTCGTATAGTTAGGCGGTGAGCCCGACGAAGGGAGTAATACCTACCGGTGATTGGTTGGACCCAGCGGCTGTCCGGAGGATACCGGCCGGAGTCGTGAGATAGATATGAGGGCCGATCAGAGTATGCGGCGCATAAGGGCCGATCTAAGTATGCGGCGCCTGAGATGAGATAGATATGAAGGCCGATCTGAGTTTGTGGCGTCTGAGATATGAGGATTTACGTGTCGATGCTGGACACGGGTTTTCATGATGTTTCGAGTGTCGATATTGGACACTCAGGTTCCATGATATTGATTTTGTCATTGATGTGTAAGTCCACGTTACCTCTACCGGTTCTTTCGGGCTTGCGGAAATGGTGAAAAACGATTTTTAGGGTTTGGGTAACATGGACTACAAAAACGGATCTTGGCTAAACTACACACTAGCAACCTAACTAGAGAGTTGTCTACTCGGTTAGGGGTTATACCTCACTTAAACTCCTTCTTCTTGAACTCTTAGTAGTGGTTGGATGGTGCTTTCCTCGTCGCCTTCTTTCGTCAAAGATGGATCCACCTGAGGGTTGCAACCTTGGGCTCCTTTCTCGAACTTTAAGAGAACTAAGGTCTTTGGCTTGCTAGACCTTCAACCTTAGAGTGAGTAGAGAGTGGTTTAGAGTATTTTATCTCAAGGAGAGGTTTCTCAACACATGAGAATGGATCTCCTTGAACTAGAGGAGGAAGAAGAAGAAAAGAGGAGAGTGAATGGTTATGATAGAATGAAATGGTTTTTCTACAACCATAACATAATAAGTGAATTATCTAATAATAATATTAATCCAAAAATGAAAAAGGTGATGGATGGGTTTGATGAGACCATTATCATATCACATTAAATGTTTTTTGCAAAGATCAAAGAGCATCTTTGATGTGTAATGATGATGGTCAAAGTTTCAACCAATGTCAACAAGTCAACCTTGGTCAACCTTGGTCAACAAGTCAACAAACCCAACCATGACACAATTTCATTTAATTAATATTATTAATTGATATATCACATATTCATTAGGGTTTGGAAAAAGACGACTGTCTACTGTGCATACGCACCAGTTCTAAAACCCTAATGAAAATCCTCTTCCTCCGCCTCAAACAACTGTGCATACACACCCGCATTCGTGTTCCGAGGAACATGAATACAATGAGATAAAACAAACCCCAAAACATATACTAGGATCCGGCTCAAACCAGAGCCCGCTAGTAATGACTTTCCGGACACCAAACGTGCACAAGTGCGCGGATGTGAGCGAACCCTGTCGCAAAACCATGCGACCTCTACTCTGTTTTGCCCAAAGGCGAATAACCCTCTGTGTGGGACTCTAAAGACTCGACATTCCGCTGGCAGTGGCTTTAACCACAGACCGCAAGCAGCACTAGCTGTACGTAACGGTCCCCAGGTAGATGCCGATAAGAAGACGGACGAGGTGAAACCCATCTGAACTCCTACTGAGTCTGCATGTGACAATCTCCGTACAGTCCGGTCTGTTCGTCTGATAACATCGCATGGCGGGCCTAGGGGGCGGTAAACGTCAGTCCCCTAATAGCGGTACAAGTCGTGTCGGAGTGAAGCCCAGAACACCCTGAGATAACACTGGAAACCTACCAGTATATCTTGCTTGCCCTGGCCAGGGACTACTTGTGTAATGGCTCTCCTAGACACAGCGCGATGCCAACCCCCAATACCAGGAGGGACGAATCCTGTCTAACCGTCACTGACTCCAAGTGCTTCGGGACTGCACCCAACTACTACCTGTTTGCACGACTCCTTTGAGCCATGGTAGGGTAGTAATCAAAGTACAGTGGGAACACACTTGAGGCGAAGTGACAGTGTCAAGTCAGCGGACTAAGTTGTACTCATGTCACCTGGGAACTGATAACTGACGATAGGTATAATACCAACCCACAGTTCCCAACGAGTCCTGTCCAGTGTACTCGTAACCTAACGAGCACCTGCATACTATCTCAAGCACGACGTACTGACGACTGTGGGACAGACCGCCTCCCGCACTGGGATGAGAAGCGCATACGCTAGTCTACTCCGGATTATCGATGCCCTGTCTCGATGATCCCACGACTAGGGACGTGTGTATAAGGATGTGCTTGTAGATTACCCAGCTCCCACGAGTGTGACTGCCATCACAACGCTAGTAATCAAGCAAAGATCCTAAGGGCTCCACTAATGCGTATAGATGATACAATAAAGAAACACATGTACACATTAAAGCAGAGACAAACCAAGTAGCATACTACCATTTCGAGCAAGATTGTCTATACAACTGTGAATATCCCAAGCTTCCATCAAGTAATATACATACTAGTATGATACAGTAATGGCCTCTAGGACATATACACTAACATGATGGACACACGTTGGTTGATTTCCTCATACATACAGGCATATGGTTTCATGATGATTCGAGTGTCGATCTTGGACACTCAGGTTCCATGATATTGATTGTGTCATTGATGGACACACGTGGATGATATCCACATGCATGCAGGCAGGCATATGTTTCAGATGTTATTTTTATATGCCATTCGCATTGATTCGATTGTTGACATATATGCATACATGGTCACCCTAGATATCATAGTATTACCTTCATGATATAGTATGACCTAGGAAATCATTGTTTTATTCGATTTCTACCTGCCGATGTTTCCTACTCACGAGTTGGCAACTCACCCCCGTTATGCCACAGGTCTTGCAGGTTTGACCGCTTGGGATCAGTAGCGGTATCGCTGGCACACAGCTTCATCCCGGGTGTTTTGCTTAGGTAGGTGAGACACATATTGGATCGTACCCACTCTCGTACTTATATTCTATTGTATCTATATAAACTCCATCAATCAGAAACTATAATTTGTATATTTGGAGACGTAGTCAGACTTGTGTGGTTGCGAGACTTAGAGCGATGGTTGTATGTTCGCTTCCTTTGGGTTTTGATGTCTCACTTTATTATTTGTTTCTTTCTGTCTTAGATCTTCATCGTTGGGCGTCGTATATATATTTCTTACTTGCGTGGTTGTGTTTTCGCCAATTGGCGAAGAGCTAGCTCCTGCTTGGGATGCCTTTTATTGTATGTATGTGGTTTTGGATCAAAATATGCAAGGGAGGTGCTACCCAAATTTTTAAAAGACGAAAAATATTCTCAACTTTAGTACATTCTACTTACATTTTCTTATATCATTAGTTATGCATTTATAGATAAAATTTATTTCATTATAACTTTATTTCAAAACTGCACCCCCCACTATTTCCCGCAAAAAGGTTTAGTTTTTCTGGGCTTCGGCTTACTTGAATTACGTTACGCCTTTAGATGTTGCGTGCTTTAAGTTCCGGTCACGTACTAAATTACGGGTCGTGACAACTGGACACAAGGCGTATCCCAAAGTTGCCTTTAGAACGCCATTCCCTGAACTGACATTCCAGCTGGATATGAGCGGTTTGACTGGAATCGCATGAGTTCGGACAAACCGTTGCGACATAAAGCAATGAGATACTCCAGTATCGAAGAGTTCTAGTGCAGGAAGTGAGGCTACTAAGATTGTACCTAAGTTGTGTGGAATATGTTTAGGTATAGGAAAAGATTTTTTGATATGTATAAAGGTTGAAAGAAAGGTAGTTTCCAGTGATGACTTGGCCAGTGGCTTCAGCTTCTTCCACAGTCATTATGAAAGCTTGTCGCCTAGGTACATTCCTCCTTGCTAGGGGAGCATTCCTCTATCCGTTCCTCTGTCCTTGAGGTGGGTTCCATTGTAGTTGATGGAACTGATGAGGAGGAGGTGCAGTAGGTCCACGAGGAGGTGGAGCCGGGAGAGCAAGACGAGGAGCAGGTGCCTGGATAGCTGGTGTCACGATCCGAAATGGCACGTGACTGGCACTTGAATCATATGAATTCTATAAGACCCCATCTAATTCAAGTAATCTAAAAGCACAGAAATCTAAACCATTTAAAAAGAGAGTGAAGGAAAATTTATTTAAAAGTTTGCATATAAATCACTTTGAAAGTCGTAGTAAACATTTTTAAAACATCAAGTCTTTTCAAAAAAATTCGGCAGAGTTTCCTTTGTAAATACTGGCCCCAAACGGGTACAATCATGAACAATATACATAATGAATAAAGGCATCCCAAGCGGGAGCTAGCTCTTCGCCAATTGACGGAAACAACCACGTAAAACAATATAATATACAACGCCGAAGGGCGAGGATCAAAACTCAGAATGAAATCCAATATCCTCAAGAAAACCAGAAAGAATCATAAATATAAGCGCGCGACTCTAAGGTCGAAAGAATATACATACTGGTCTTCTAAGTCTAACAATATACAAGTCTGGTTAATGGAGTTACTAGATACAACTGAAATAATAAAAGTACAATGGTGGTCACGATACGAGTGAACCCACCTACCAAAGCAATCACCCGGATGGAAGCCGTGTGCCAGCAAAGCCGCCAAGGAAACCTTTACGGCAAAACCTGCAAGAAACTGTGACACAACGGGGGTGAGTTGCCAACTCGTGAGTAGAAAACATCACCGACAAGAAATCGCATGTATGACTCTATCCTAGGTCATACAATAATATCCATAATAATAAATAACCTGAAACATCAGATTATGGCCAGTGTAAACATCTAACAGAAGTGTAATACCAAGTGCTCGTGTCAGTGCCTCAGGTAGCAACATAATACATATATGATGTATGAATGCATGAAAACAGAATGCGACTGAATGAGAAAACTGTTTTCATATCTCAGTGAGATTTCTGTATAAAAATCGAAGTATCATCAATGAAATCAACAGAGAATCCGTGTCAAGCATTGACACAAAATGTGTATATCCCAATATCTCAATATCTCGGGCTCCGGCAATCCGAACTGGCCCATATCATAAAATATCAATATCTCTGTGTCTCAATATCTCGGGCTCTGGCAATTTGGACAGGCCCATATCATCAAATCTCACGACTACGTCAGTATCCTCCGGATATCCGCCGTGTCACAAATAACCGGTCGGTAGTGCTTCCCTGCCGGGCTCAACGCCATCATCTGCGACCATCTTGCCCCGGGGTACCGCACCGGGTCCACCATGCACCCGCAGACGGTTCCTCCTCCTCCTCAAATCGGGTGTATGATACCGCTCAAGAGCCGAGAAAACTCATGGTGGACATATCTCATATCATATCACGAGAAAACCGCAATTTCTATTTTTAGAAATGATAATCGGTTTAAAAAATCCATGCGGTTTCTCCAAATCCAGAAATCTCATGGAAATCCGAAATCTCAAAATCGCGATGTCAATAAACAGTGAATACTGGCATAAAGCCCCATAATATTGCATGACAAATGGGTATATGAATGCATCGGATATCAAGCAAGGAATGCAATAATTAAACTAGCATATAAAAGCAAGTGTACCAGTACTATGTCGAAACTACCAACTAGAAATTTATACCAATGAAGTAGTGTTTTCTAATGTGTACGTGACATGAAAATTACCGATGATGATGTGTGTGAGCCGGCAAATAAGTGTACGTGGGGCATAAGCATCATCGGTAGTGGTGTTGGTGTCCTGACAACAGGTTCCATAATAACTAACGAAAACACATATAAGCATGCAATGCGATACGAACAGCAGGAATATATCGCAAATGAATAGTAAATGCAACAATATAGAAATATACATTCCTATATACGAGTCATACAGTTTTTGGTATCTGAAATCGCACGAATCGTGGTTTTAGTAAATATAGAGCTACGGGGTCTTTGAGAAAAGATGCATTCTTTGAAAAATCCGTAGTATCCCTAGGCCTGTCTTTAAAATACTCACGATTCGTTAATTTTGAAAATAAGTATGACTCGAGCCCAATCTAACATCTACCTGATAACTACAGGACTAAACTAAGAGACTAAATCAAAAGGGTAAGGAAATCCAGCTAAGTCTGAGTTGATATATCTAGTAGTCGGTGATCCCGCCTCAATAGCGTCGTGTACGATAAAATATATTATACAACATCCTCGAGTCGAGAGTGCGGATCAATCATCATATTTATACATCGTACGGTAAAATCCATCGTACGGCATTCCAAAATCGGGGTACGGATCAATATCATAGATACCTCATTATTCAACTTGGATCATTATCATCATATCATAAACTAGGGGTACTGATCTAAAATCTAGTACATTCTGATACCATCAACATATATCGCGTGTGGATAAAAACACATCGACCAACGATCCGCTATAATATCATGACGTGTCTCATCACACGACCCAAATCACATCACCGATCTCACGGCATCATACGCAATCACATCGACTCATCTCCAAGTATCATATACTATCCTCATCATACATGTATACGTATACATATATATATACATACTCATATACATATATGTGTATATAAATATATATATATATCCCCATATACGCACAAGAAAAATCAAATGTATGCGTGTGTGTGTGCGCGTGTGTGCAAATCATTACTCTAGGGTTTCGCGACTAAGAAACTAAGCTAAAAGCATTTTCCTACAATTACGCTAAAACTAACCCAAAGTCATCCAAGCATTTCTTGCTAAGTATACACATCTCATAAAATACATAAGCATATATATATATATATATATATATATCATAACGCATTCGCGTGCTACACTACGAAACTGTGGGGGTGCTATACGCCATCCACCCGACTTCCCCCATAGATATATATATAGTCACCTTGATCCTTGCTTGCCGAAGTCGATGTCGCCATCCTCTTCTTCATCATCCGGAGTCCACATGAGGGTACCTACATATCACATATATCGTATCGCATCAAAAAGTCCAATTCAAAACCAAAACGACCCGTGAATCACACATAGGTTAAAACCTATGGTCTACTCACGCAAATAAACCAAACAACTCCCGATATCGACGTACAAACGTCAATCGATCGAGAAGAAACACAACTATCAAAACTCAAGTTATTAAAAACAGGAAAATCAAAATAGCAACACGGAAAAACATCTCCAGATTTTGATTCAGGTGGAATTAGCAAATTTTGCATATGGGATAGGTCAAATTTACTTAAAATGGAGCTATTGACTAAGCATGAACCTAAATGGAAGTACCCGAGCCGCAAATTGCGACCATAAGGAATAAATTTGCGGCCATGAATGGGAGATGGGGCCTCGGGTCTTTAGGCTACACTCCAAATCACCTGCACACATCTCAGTAATCGCTAAATATTTTTCAGGTGCCCCGGGTCACAGCAGAACTCCAAATATCGCCACAATTCCCATAATCTTCCGATATCGTGGTTTTCTAAGTTCATGTCTTGGGGTCTAGTCTCTGATTTGACCCAGAATTCTAACACTAGAGGGGCTGTAATCACTAATTGCACCTCAATACACAATCACAATTCAAGAATTCCCTAAACTTGATCTAGGTATTTTCAAACATCACTAAACTACACTTAAACACTTCTAAACTAAATTAGATGCTAAGGTATTTGAAATACTACCATAATGATGAAAGAATTACCTCATTTGGCAACTCAAGAAATTTCTTGAGTTGCCCTTGGTCTTCAAAATCCAAACTTTCTTGGTTCCTCATGCTTGTAGTGAGCTTGTGCACATTTTCAATGAAAGGAATGAGGTGTTTTGATGTGATTTTGGTGGTGTTGTAAGGGTTTAGAGGAGGTGGGGGAGTGAGGGCAGCCATGAAGAGGAAGAGGAGGGAAATGATGGCGGAAAACAAATGAAGGAAAGAAAATGGGCCAAGGTCAAGAGAACCCCTCACCCTCTCTCTCTCTTCTCTCTCTTCCCCATACCCCTTGTCTACCCATGCCACATTTAAAAATTCTTTTTCTTTTCTTTTCTTTTTTCTTTATCTCTTCATCTTATTAGAAACAAAGCCATGCATGAAAAAGAAAAAAGCCATGGTAGAAAAAATGTAACAAATGCCAGCAAATATGATATGGTGCATGTCACATGCACAAAACACAATCAATGCATGATTAAATACTAATCGAGTTTAGTAACACTAACTTATATACAAATCATTGTATACTAAATTGTAAACTTCCCAATTTTCATAAATTCTTTTAAAATAATTGATATAAATTTCCAAATATATCCCAATTTATCGGTATATAATTATACCATATCATTAAAACTAATCTCCACACCTTAAAATATTCATAATAATTATTATTTAATTATATAAATTCCCAAAATAATATTTTATTTTTCTGAAATGTTACAGTCTTTCCTCCTTAAATAAATTCGGTCCCCGAATTTAAATTTAAACCCCTCAAATACTAAAACATTTCAGTAGAATGATCAAGTCGTCGGGGCTCCGAAATCATAAATACATAAAACATATCGTAGCGCAATGCATGCGCATGAAAACGAGTATATAATCCAAAATCAAAACTCCGTCAAGCATCCCGCAATCATCGGAGTCACGGTGAAGATACCAATGTCAAAGTCCAATACGAAAACCAACATGATATACATCAAAACTATGACATGTACTCCTCGTTGTAAATTCGTTAAAACATCTGAAAGAAATGCATACCAACATTTTTCAAATCCCTGTGCAATGCGCGTATCACGGCACAAGTAGAGGACGTTCATTGTAAGAAAATAACTATATATATATATATATATATATATATATATATCTCCTTTGTTTAAGATACGCGTACTGCCGTTTTTGAAAATAATTTAGAAGGATTTCCTTTGTAACATGTTTCGTGTCATCTCGGACACATAGGTAAATACTAAGACTATAGCTCCTTTTTGGAAATCCCTTCGATAACTATCGATGCATGAAAAAATATATTCAGGTACTGTTCTCTGACTAGTTCTGCTCAGTTACTATATCAAATAGTAAATATCATAAAAACGTACTGCTCAAAAGAATCATACTCAATAGTACATGTAACAATGCTACGTGCGTCTGGTGCGCACAGAAATTGAAACCAATGAATGTGCCATACATGTGCACAAAAACCAAACCTAAGTGCAACGGGTGTGCACGAAAACACCTGTCAAGGGAAACGAGTGTGCCTGACAACAATATCAGGTGCATCTGATATGCACGAATAATTCCGATTTAGTGCATCCTGTGTGCACCAAAACCGCAACAAGCGCGTCAAGTATGCGCAAGAATCCAAATCAAGTGCACAAGGTGCACGAAAACAACTATTGAGTATCACAATCGAAATCGACGGTATACAACACATCTCAATCCAAATCAGGTATACCGTGATATATAATCTCACAACCACGTGCATCAGCGTGTACAAAATCGAATCCAAGTGCTAAAAGTGCATGAAAACTATCGATGCAATTTTTGGTAAATACTGAGACTATAGCTCCTTTTTGGAAATCCCTTTGATAACTATCGATGCATGCAAAAACAAATTCAAGTACTGTTCTCTGACTAGTCCTGCTCGGTTAATATATCAAATAGAAAATATCATAAAAATGTAATGCTCAAAAGAATAATACTCAATAGTACATGTAACAATGCCACGTGCGTCTGGTGCGCACAGAAATCGAAACCAATGAATGTGTCATACATGTGCACAAAAACCAAAGCTAAGTGCAACGGGTGTGCATGAAAACACCTGTCAAGGGCAACGAGTGTGCCCGACAACAATATCAGGTGCATCTGATATGCATGAAGAATCCTGATTTAGTGCATCTGGTGTGCACCAAAACCGCATCAAGCGCGTCAAGTATGCGGAAGAATTCAAATCAAGTGCACAAGGTGTACGAAAACAACTATTGAGTATCACAATCGAAATCGACGGTATACAACACATCTCAATCCAAATTGTAAGGTTACTTGGCACTCTCACAAGGGTCTATAAGGCATCAACCATGCCCGATTTAAAATTTAGACGTGTCGAACAACCCTAACCAAGATCTTTAAACTAGAGATTAGGCGAAACAAAGCATGTTAAACACTTTAACATCTAAGAGTTTGGGATTACAACCTTTGTAGTCCGGTCCTTCACTTCTAAAGCTCCGTGTTGAGGTCCCTTTGCTGCGATCATCATGTTCCCGAACTCTAGAGAGGCTCCACGAAGAGAAAGATGCATGCTTGCTTCCGATCTTCGATAACAAAGATGATCTACCTTCAAGTTTCTTTAACACAAGCTCTCACTATCTAATGAAGTGAACACCCTAATCTAAATGGCTAGGATAGATTAGGATGATGAAGTAGGATTTTAGCTCTTATTTGTTTTCTTAATCTCACTCATTTTCATCACTAATGAAAAAGATAGAAAGCTTTTCCATGAAAGAAGAAGAAGGAAGAAGAAGATCTAATCCTTTTGTGATGAATAATGAAACTCAATTGTGAGGTTAGAAATGCAACCATGGTATATGTAACCCTTGTAGAGATTTAACTAAGGTTAAAGGGTTGGGTTGGGTTAAACAAATATCTTGCAAAATATCAAAACAAATATCTTTTCAAGAAACAAAACAAAACCTTCTAGAAGGTTCTAGAAAAGATTAACACAAATCTAACCATAACCATGTTTAATCTCCACTAAACATGTTGCATTAATAACCCTAACATGTTAAAATATTATATATCACATATACAATATTTATTGTAACAAAATAAAATAATACAATTAACATATATCGCATATATATCAATGTATTACCCGAGTGAGAAAAAGAATCTTTTAGTGAGCTTATATCAGTTAATGTAATTTAATATATCAAATATATAATTATACATTAAATTATCGAATCAACACTTGATCCGATAATCCGGCTATTTCACAAATAACCGACTAATATAATCTGTATCAGTTCATCAAATCAACACTTGATCCAATGACCCGGCTATATCACATATACCCGGCCGATATCTCATATCGCGAGAATCTAATATGGTATCTCATACACGTATTGTTCTCGGTCCCGCACATATCATATACGTGCTCCTACTCCGTTTTACCTGAGCCAGGAAACCTCTGTGTAGGACTCTAAAGAATCGTCAATACGCCGGCAGTAGGTGATGATCATATCAAACTGTCACGACCCAAGTTTGGATGTCACCGGCACTTAGATTTGTATCATATCTAAAGATATGTCCAAGTCCAAGTAAGCCGAAAACCAAGATCAAATACCTTATTGCGGAATTATTTATAAAAAATTTAGTTTTTAAGTAAAAATTCCAAGTTGTGAAGTTAATTCATTAAGCAAATGATAAAGGTTAAGTTTGGTTGTATTCCTAGTTGGAATCAACGATATCAAAAAGAACATGAATATACATATAATGAACATCACTGAATCTCATAAAGGAAAGACTATAATACAGATCAACGGATCTCAACTGTACATATATATACCATCTCTCATCTCTAAGTCAAAATACAAGTCTGATGGAGTCTTTCTAGATACAAAATACAAAACCCAAAAAGGAAAGGTTACTACACAGGTAACCTACCAATCAAAAGATGGAATACAACTGCAAAAGTGATCCTGCCTCGCAGCTACCCGTCCACTCTATCCCTGCAAGGAACTGTGGCACAACGGGGATGAGTTGCCAACTCAGTGAATACGACTAACATATAACGGCGAATAAAGTAAATATAACAATCATGCTACTGAATATGAATCAATATGGTATATGGGTATATGTGAAATTCAACAGTAAATCTCATTATACTTCGAAAATCACAACTCAAGTAAATCATTTCTCGGTGTCCATCAACGACACAAAACTTTCATTTCTTATAGGCATCATTCCCCGAATGATCCTATACCCATAATATCGGTCGTTATCCTCTAGATATACGCCGTATTTCTACAACCAACTCCGGTATCGAGTAACCTCGCTAGGCTCCCCCGTCTCAATACGGCTATCCTGCCCCTCGGTCTCGACCGGGTCCACCATGTATCCAACTGTATATCTCCCCCACTCAGTATGGATAACGTAAATCCGTGACCGTATATCTCCCCCACTCGGTCCGGAATAAAACCAAAACAGAAATCATCTCATGGTGGACATGACACATCAATCATAAAAACACTGGATTTATGCAATAGTATTCAAATTCAAAACCACAAATTCTCAATTCTGCATTTATCTCATATATAGCACCAAAATACGCATAAAGCAACAAGATGTCAATGATGCAATCTACCAATATACTTGATATGTGAAATACGATATAATCCATTTTAATAAGTATGATATTTAAGTGTATGTGGCATGGCAATATCGACGAGGTGTGTGTAACATATAATTGTGCACGTGGCATGACTCGTCGATACTTGTGAAGTGTTCTAACAACTAAGCAATATACACATATTTTAATGCATGAAATTCTAACATTTAAATATGATGATATGAATATCACATTACGTAAAACCACGGGCGAAACACGCCATCTTTACAAAATTCCCCGGTAGATGTTTAGTCTACTCACCGGAAAAGTCGAATCTACTCCGGAATCGCTAATCCTTTCCCTTTCCTCGCGGCTTCCGTATTACTCGTATCCGCGTCTAAATATGCAAATTAACTTATATAAGCAAAATAGCTATTCCGATATAACGGAAATAGAAACACGTTATCTTACTTACTAGTTATCTACTATTTGATTATATCAAGTTATAAAACACTTATTCTTGCTGAATTTTAACCCAAACCTGCACTGTTTCAGAAATTAAAACGCAACATGAATTAGTCATGTCGTATTTAGCGTTTTACGATTCTTTTTTCGATATATCATTCCAGATTTTAATTACAGTGAAACTAAGTTAATTCAACAGTGCCAAAATAGCTTAAATTGTACACTGTAGACTACCCAATTGACCAAACCTACACAACCCTCACCATGGCCGGCGACGCCGGCCATATCTCTTCTGTCGCCGGCCCAGAACCGGCCCCCTGCCTCCGTCTTCTTGTGGTGTATTCTAATTAATTCCTACATCATTTTGTCCCTGTTTAATTTATTTAATTATGTTCCAGATTAAAGCAGATTTCAACAGACTATAAATTTTAACTAAATACTATATTATGTGACCAAGCTAAACTAAATTTTAACTAATCTACAGAACTTAATCTCTAGTAAGTTTAAGAAGTTTACCCTCCTATTAGTTGTAGGAATGACCCTCCAAGATTTACAAGCTCCTCCTAGCTTGATGATGAACTATCTCTATGAACAAGCTCCATTCTTCCTCTTCTTCCTCTTGTTCTTCTTCTCTCTTTTAAATTTTCCCTTTTCTTTAATTCATTTCAGTTTGATTCTGTGTTTTAAACTGAAAAGAACCTATTTAACTGAGTGGATGAAAAGATAAGGGAAGATGGAAGTGTCATGAGCTAGGATGTGCATGTTCTATGCAAGGAGGAGGTGGAAATGAGAGAGTGCTCATGCAAGCATGAGGTGGTTTAGCTATTATCTTCAATTTTCCTTTTAAATTTGCATTTGATTTCAGAACTGAATTGATATCATCTATTTTCACTTAAACCCTCAACAATCTCATATTTGCATAAAACCTTAACTTTACAATTTAACCCCTCACAACTTACTTATTAGAAAACACATCTTTTGTTAAAATGAAGCTAAAATTTTCATTAAAACCCTTATAACTTATTTAAGTTACATTCAAAAATTCTAATTTAATTTGTATTACAAATAACTTATGAAGATTAACATATTTGATTTTAATCATTTTGTGATTTATCAGCTTATTCTTAATTTAATTAAATTTATTTATTTCTAGCTTTTTCCTAAATGTTACAATATTCCCCCCTTAAGAAAATTCGGTCCCCGAATTTAAAATAATTACTAGACATACCTATGAAAAGATGTGGAAATTTCTTCCGCATTGCGTCCTCCGTCTCCCAAGTAATCTCCTCGCGATCCTTTCCTTGCCAGAGAACCTTTACAGATGGCAGTATCCTTGATCGTAGTTGCTTTGCTTGCCTGTCCAGAATAGCTACTGGCTGCACTGTGAAAGATAGATCTGGCTCAAGCTGTAGAGTCTGATGCTGGATCGCATGAGATGGATCGTGAAGATATCTGCGAAACATCGAAACATGGAACACAGGATGTACGTCGGGAAAACCAGGTAGAAGTGCTAACCGATAAGCTACAGCGCCCACTCTCTCTAAAATCTCGTATGGTCCAACATATCTGGGGCTGAGCTTCCCTTTCTTCCCGAAGCGCATCACACCCTTCATTGGAGATACTCGAAGGAACACATGATCTCCCACATCAAACTCGAGTTTGCGTCGTCTTCGGTCTGCATATGACTTTTGTCTGCATTGAGCCGCTTTCATTCTATCTCGTATCAATTGAATCTTCTCTGTAGTTTCCTGTACTATCTGCGGTCCCAATATACCACTCTCACTAAGTTCCGTCCAGCAAACAGGTGATCTACACTTCCTTCCATACAAGGCTTCAAAGGGTGCCATCTGGATCGTCTCTTGAAAGCTGTTGTTATACGAGAATTCTACCAAAGGTAGGTGACGATCCCAACTACCACCGAAATCTAAGCTACAAGCCCGAAGCATATCCTCTAGTATCTGAATGGTCCGCTCCGACTGACCGTCTGTCTGTGGGTGGAAAGCTGTACTAAAACTCAGTCGTGTACCAAGAGCGTCCTGAAGTTTCTGCCATAGCCTGCTCGTGAACTGGGTACCTCAATCTGATACTATGCATGTCGGCACTCCATGTAGACGTACAATCTCATCGATATAAACCTGTGCATACTGAGCAAATCCATATGTCGTCTTCACTGGAAGAAAATGAGCGGCCTTCGTCAGCCTGTCTACAATCACCCAAATGGAATCATACCCTCTGCTAGTCCTGGGTAGACCCACTACGAAATCCATGGAAATCTGTTCCCATTTCCATTCTGGAATGGGTAAGGGTTGCAGCTCTCCGGCTGGCCTCTGGTGTTCTGCTTTAACTTGCTGACAAGTCAAGCATCGAGAAACAAAATCCGTAACATCCTTCTTCATTCCTTCCCACCAATAATTATCCTTCAAATCACGATACATTTTGGTGGAACCAGGATGAATACTGTATAATGACCTGTGGGCATCCTCCAAATTCTCACGCCTCAATCCGTCAGAATCTGGCACACAGAGACGAGTCCTAAAACGTAATACTCCATGATCATCAATCACGAACTCCGTCTCCTTGCCCAGCCTAACATGATCCATAATCTCCATCATGCGAGTATCTGTAGGCTGCGCATCTCGAATACGATCCAATAGCTGAGGTCTGGTGCGAACATGTGCCAACTGTCCTCCTGCCGATGTAAACTCAAACTGTATACGGCTATCACATAAGATCTGCCAGTCTGTAGAAGACTGTTTCTGCAAAATGCTCAAATGAGATAATTTAACTCCAGGCCTCCGACTCAAAGCATCTGCTACAACATTTGCTTTGCCTGGGTGGTACAAAATCTCACAGTCGTAATCTTTCACCAGTTCCATCCATCTACGCTGCCTGAGGTTCAGATCCTTCTGCTGAAAGATATACTTTAAACTTTTATGATCTGTGAAGATTTGACACGTTTCTCCATACAAGTAATGTCTCCAAATCTTCAATGCGAATACTACAGCAGCCATCTCTAAATCATGAGTGGGGTAATTTTGTTCATGCCTCTTCAACTGCCGAGAAGCATATGCTATAACCTTGCCGTGTTGCATCAACACACAGCCTAAGCCCACTCTAGAAGCATCGCAATACACGACGAAACCCCCTGACCCGGAAGGTAAAGATAATACCGGTGCAGTCGTCAAACGCGTCTTCAACTGTTGGAAACTCTGCTCACACGCATCTGTCCACTGAAAAGGAACTTCCTTCCTAGTCAATCCTGTCAAAGGTGCCACTATCCTTGAGAAATCCTGTACGAAGCGTCTGTAATAACCTGCCAGACCTAAGAAACTCCGAACCTCCATAACTGACATAGGCCTGGGCCAGTGTTGTACCGCTTCAATCTTCTTTGGGTCTACGCATATACCTTCCCTCGTAACTATGTGACCCAAGAACTCCACACTATCGAGCCAAAAAGCACACTTAGAAAATTTTGCATACAGCTGATGCTCTTTCAAGGTCTGCAACGTGATACGTAAATGCTGCTCGTGCTCCGTCTGACTCCGAGAATATACAATAATATCATCTATGAATACTATAATAAACCGATCGATAAATGGTCTAAAGATACGGTTCATCATATCCATAAAAGCTGCTGGAGCATTGGTGAGTCCGAACGACATCACCAGAAATTCATAATGCCCATATCTCGTACGAAACGCCGTCTTCGGAATATCGTCCTTCCGAACCCTCAACTGATGATATCCTGACCTCAAGTCAATCTTTGAGAAGAATCCGGCTCCTTGCAACTGATCGAACAAGTCATCTATTCTTGGTAATGGATACCTGTTTCGCACAGTGACGCGATTCAGCTGTCGGTAGTCGATGCACATTCTCATACTACCGTCTTTCTTCTTCACAAATAACACAGGAGCTCCCCACGGTGAAACACTAGGACGTACAAGTCCTCTATCTAACAACTCTTGCAATTGGCTTTTGAGTTCTTTCAATTCCGTCGGTGCCATTCGATAGGGTGGTATAGAAATAGGCCCTGCACCCGGAATCAAATCGATACAAAATTCAATATCTCGATCAGGTGGCAATCCTGGTAACTCAGCTGGGAATACCTCAGGAAATTCTCGTACGATCGGGATTTGGTCCAAAGGAACTTCAGCGACCCCTATGTCCTGAATAAAAGCCAAGAACCCAAGACAACCCTTCTTCAAGAGCCGTCGTGCACCAAAAGCAGAAATCATGTTGACAGGGGTTAACTTGCAGTCCCCCTGCACAACAAATACCGGTTCACCTGGAAAACAAAATCTAACCGCTTTTCCTCTACAATCTACATAAGCATGACAAGCGGCTAACCAATCCATCCCAAGAAGTATATCAAAATCCAACATGTCCAGGAGAATCAAATCAACTAGCGAATCTTTATTACCAATACGCACCGAACACGATCTGAATACGTGCCGAGCTATAAAGGAATCTCCAACTGGAGTAATCACTACCAAAGGTAACTCTAACAATGACGACTCCTTCCCCAATAAAAGTGCGAATCGTGACGATACATAAGAATGTGTAGAACCGGGATCAAATAATTCATGTGCCTCTAATGAGCATACTGTAAGAGTACCTGTCACGACTGCATTTGATGCCTGGGCATCCTGTGGAGTCAGCGCAAAAACCCGTGCCTGGCCCCTGCCCGCATCCTGTCGTCCTCTACCTCGATCTCCTCGACCTCTCTGAGCACGTCCTGCATAGCCTCGACCTCGTGGTGCAACTGCCTGGCGTGTAGCGCCAACTAGGGGAGGAAGTAAAGCTATCTGTGTAGGAGATGGAAGGGGTAAAGCAGCCTGTGGAGCAACGATCCCGCCCTGAGATCTACAATCTCGCGCAAAGTGTCCGGGAAGTCCACAACTATAACAGGTAGATGGTGGTCTCTGATCATCAGGATAAGAACTGAACATCTGGCCCTGTGTCCAACCTCGTCCAACACTGCGGCCTGGAGTATATCTGCCTGGATAGGACCCTCTACCTCGGCCAAACTGTCTATTTGTCGGCACGAATGGTCTACTCCTCTTTGGCTCCGGAACAACTCCTGACTGGCTCAAACGCTCCTCTACTCGTATCGCCGCATCCAAGGCCTGTGCATATGTATCAAAATGCTGGGAGCCTATCGCCAGATACAACTGTGTGTCCAAACTCCTTAAGAACCTTTTCACCCGAAGCTCCTCTGTAGGTACTAAGTATGGGGCATATCGCGATAGCTGGGTGAATCGTAAGTCATAATCTGCTACTGACATACTTGCTGATTTCCTCAACGCTTCGAAACTGCTAGCTCTAGCATCCCTCACACTCTGGGGAAGAAATCTGGCAAGAAAGACTGTAGAAAACTCGGTCCACGTCATCGGAGGAAGATTTGTAGCTCGCCCTCTTTCCATCGACTCACACCACTCCTGTGCAAGTCCCTCCAAACGAAAGCTAGTCAGTTCTACTGACCTCGCATCAGAACATCGTAATGATCTGCCAATCCTCGCCATCCTATCAAGAAAAGACTGAGGATCTTCCGCCACATCGGTCCCTGTAAATACTGGGGGTCTCAATCTCATAAACTCTGCAAGTGATACCTCCATCACTCTCGTATCTACTGGTGCTGCCGTCTGTGTAGGCTGTACCTCGGACTCTGCTACGGTCGGTGCTGGATCTGATCTCAAAGCTCGAGTGGTCTCAGCTAACTGTCCTACCACTCGCTGTAATCCCAACATACCCTCCTCAATCCTAGTCATGCGATCTGGAGGAGGAGGATCAACATGCTCATGCACCTCCTGCACGTCCGGTGTACCGGTCGTCGTCACAGGCGGACTCGCCCTAGCTGCATTCCTGGCTGCGGCTCGCATAGCCCGCGTAGCCATAGCAACTGGAACAAGAAACGAGAGTTGATAAGGTGTGGGAACAGAAGTAATCAATAACGGAGAATCAACGGAAGAATAGATCAAGATAAACATCCTAAGGTTAGTTAGGCTGAATACGATAACGTAAATATGCCGCGGAACATACGTACGGTACTGCATTCGTCCTAATTCACCTACTCTATCAAACCAAAGGTCATCCTAACTCTCAGACTTACCTCAACCTATTGAAATCCCTTACTGAATTCCGTAAGGTTACTCCTAAGCTCTGATACCAACTTTGTGATGACCCAAGTTTGGATGTGACCGGCACTTAGATTTGTATCATATCTAAAGATATGTCCAAGTCCAAGTAAGCCGAAAACCAAGATCAAATACCTTATTGCGGAATTATTTATAAAAAATTTAGTTTTTAAGTAAAAATTCCAAGTTGTGAAGTTAATTCATTAAGCAAATGATAAAGGTTAAGTTTGGTTGTATTCCTAGTTGGAATCAACGATATCAAAAAGAACATGAATATACATATAATGAACATCACTGAATCTCTTAAAGGAAAGACTATAATACAGATCAACAGATCTCAACTGTACATATATATACCATCTCTCATCTCTAAGTCAAAATACAAGTCTGATGGAGTCTTTCTAGATACAAAATACAAAACCCAAAAAGAAAAGGTTACTACACAGGTAACCTACCAATCAAAAGATGGAATACGACTGCAAAAGTGATCCTGCCTCGCAGCTACCCGTCCACTCTATCCCTGCAAGGAACTGTGGCACAACGGGGATGAGTTGCCAACTCAGTGAATACGACTAACATATAACGGCGAATAAAGTAAATATGACAATCATGCTACTGAATATGAATCAATATGGTATATGGGTATATGTGAAATTCAACAGTAAATCTCATTATACTTCGAAAATCACAACTCAAGTAAATCATTTCTCGGTGTCCATCAACGACACAAAACTTTCATTTCTTATAGGCATCATTCCCCGAATGATCCTATACCCACAATATCGGTCGTTATCCTCTAGATATACGCTGTATTTCTACAACCAACTCCGGTATCGAGTAACCTCGCTAGGCTCCCCCGTCTCAATACGGCTATCCTGCCCCTCGGTCTCGACCGGGTCCACCATGTATCCAACTGTATATCTCCCCCACTCAGTATGGATAACGTAAATCCGCGACCGTATATCTCCCCCACTCGGTCCGGAATAAAAGCAAAACAGAAATCATCTCATGGTGGACATGACACATCAATCATAAAAACACTGGATTTATGCAATAGTATTCAAATTCAAAACCACAAATTCTCAATTCTGCATTTATCTCATATATAGCACCAAAATACGCATAAAGCAACAAGATGTCAATGATGCAATCTACCAATATACTTGATATGTGAAATACGATATAATCCTTTTTAATAAGTATGATATTTAAGTGTATGTGGTATGGCAATATCGACGAGGTGTGTGTAACATATAATTGTGCACGTGGCATGACTCGTCGATACTTGTGAAGTGTTCTAACAACTAAGCAATATACACATATTTTAATACATGAAATTCTAACATTTAAACATGATGATATGAATATCACATTACGTAAAACCACGGGCGAAACACGCCATCTTTACAAAATTCCCCGGTAGATGTTTAGTCTACTCACCGGAAAAGTCGAATCTACTCCGGAATCGCTAATCCTTTCCCTTTCCTCGCGGCTTCCGTATTACTCGTATCCGCGTCTAAATATGCAAATTAACTTATATAAGCAAAATAGCTATTCCGATATAACGGAAATAGAAACACGTTATCTTACTTACTAGTTATCTACTATTTGATTATATCAAGTTATAAAACACTTATTCTTGCTGAATTTTAACCCAAACCTGCACTGTTTCAGAAATTAAAACGCAACATGAATTAGTCGTGTCGTATTTAGCGTTTTACGATTCTTTTTCCGATATATCATTCCAGATTTTAATTACAGTGAAACTAAGTTAATTCAACAGTGCCAAAATAGCCTAAATTGTACACTGTAGACTACCCAATTGACCAAACCCACACAACCCTCACCATGGCCGGCGACGCCGGCCATATCTCTTCTGTCGCCGGCCCAGAACCGGCCCCCTGCCTCCGTCTTCTTGTGGTGTATTCTAATTAATTCCTACATCATTTTGTCCCTGTTTAATTTATTTAATTATGTTCCAGATTAAAGCAGATTTCAACAGACTATAAATTTTAACTAAATACTATATTATATGACCAAGCTAAACTAAATTTTAACTAATCTACAGAACTTAATCTCTACTAAGTTTAAGAAGTTTACCCTCCTATTAGTTGTAGGAATGACCCTCCAAGATTTACAAGCTCCTCCTAGCTTGATGATGAACTATCTCTATGAACAAGCTCCATTCTTCCTCTTCTTCCTCTTGTTCTTCTTCTCTCTTTTAAATTTTCCTTTTTCTTTAATTCATTTCAGTTTGATTCTGTGTTTTAAACTGAAAAGAACCTATTTATCTGAGTGGATGAAAAGATAAGGGAAGATGGAGGTGTCATGAGCTAGGATGTGCATGTTCTATGCAAGGAGGAGGTGGAAATGAGAGAGTGCTCATGCAAGCATGAGGTGGTTTAGCCATTATCTTCAATTTTCCTTTTAAATTTGCATTTGATTTCAGAACTGAATTGATATCATCTATTTTCACTTAAACCCTCAACAATCTCATATTTGCATAAAACCTTAACTTTACAATTTAACCCCTCACAACTTACTTATTAGAAAACACATCTTTTGTTAAAATGAAGCTAAAATTTTCATTAAAACCCTTATAACTTATTTAAGTTACATTCAAAAATTCTAATTTAATTTGTATTACAAATAACTTATGAAGATTAACATATTTGATTTTAATCATTTTGTGATTTATCAGCTTATTCTTAATTTAATTAAATTTATTTATTTCTAGCTTTTTCCTAAATGTTACAATATTCCCCCCTTAAGAAAATTCGGTCCCCGAATTTAAAATAATTACTAGACATACCTATGAAAAGATGTGGAAATTTCTTCCGCATTGCGTCCTCCGTCTCCCAAGTAATCTCCTCGCGATCCTTTCCTTGCCAGAGAACCTTTACAGATGGCAGTATCCTTGATCGTAGTTGCTTTGCTTGCCTGTCCAGAATAGCTACTGGCTGCACTGTGAAGGATAGAGCGGTCAGCTAAACGTAACAGCCACCCAAGTATTGAGCGATCAGAAGATCAACAAGCAAGCATGTACTTTCTCCTGCGAATCCAATCAGTAACACTCCCGTACAGTCCGGTCTCTTCGTCTGATATGTCGCATATGTTGCCTAGGGGTGGTAAACGTCAGACCCCAGTAGCTTGATAAGTCATGTCGATATGAGGTCTATAACAGTTTGGGAAACTACTGATAACACTTAACAGTAAATCTCAACAACCCTGGCCAGGGATTTCCATTTATAGCCAATTGAACACAGCGCAACATCAACTCCCTATACCGGGAGAGACAAATCCCCTCCTATCGCTCATTGCCTCCATGTGATTCGGGACTGTACCCAAAAGCCACCTTTTTGCACGCCCTCTTTTACGTGGTATGATGGAAATCAAAGCACAGTGGGAATCACATAAGACTCTATGACGATCTCGGCTCTACAGACTACTCTGTACCAGTGTCACCAGAGAACTGCCATCTGAAGTGAGGTATAATACCATCTGGGAGTTCTCGGCGAGTCCGTCCAGTGTACCCAGTCTCCACTGAGCACCCGTATACCTTCTCTGATGTCAAACACCAATAGATATGGGATCATCCATCGCCCATCATATGGGTCAAGAAGCGCATACGCTAGTCTACTCTCGAGTATCGATGCCCTGTCTCGGTACTCTCACGACTAGGAACATTTGAAGGATGTACTTGGTGACTACACTGTCCCCACTAGTATGATCCGCATCATAGTCCTGGTAGTCAAGTACTCATCCTAAGGATTTTATCAACATGTAACATAGAGACAATTAGAGTACATGTTAAGATAAAGTGTAACCAGATAGCGTACTATCATGTCGAGCAAAAAAGTCATTCCTATATATGTCCAAGCATCCACTACAATATACATCGTATGTACAGTAATGGCCTCTAGGGCATACATATAACTAACAATCTCCTACTTGCACTAGGGCCATCTGTTGTGGTATCACATACCCAACAATTAGCTGTGGTTGAAGTATCTCATACTCAACCATCCCATAAAAGTCTCTACTGGGAAAAATGCCTTTGTGAGTGGATCCGCGCTGTTGTCCTCTGTGTCTACTCTCCTAACCTCGATCTCCCGGGAGATCAACCATCTCCATGATCAGGTTATACTGCCTAAGAATTATATCTGGATTTCTGATGGGACGGGGGTTCCTTGGCATAAGCCACAACTCCATTGTCACACAATGGTAGGAACGAAATTCATCTCATGAACTTATATATATCCAGACTGCCTCTTTGGTAGCATCCTTGGTAACGATGTATCTTGCCTTTAATCGTCTAGTAAGTCACGGTATCTAGCTTGGAGCTCTTCAAACATACCGTCCCTCCACTGAGGGTAAAGACAATGCCTGCAACTGACATTCAGTCGTCCTTATCACTCTGGAACCTTTCCAGTGATTCTCCCCAGGATCGATTGATACCATCTCACTACAACTAGTGAGAATCCAAACATCCAATTACATCTATCTTATAGATCAAAACCCAGGATTTAGGAGGTATCACTTTGATCCTATATAGAGAATCCTTGTGATAAGCGGAGATTGACCGAGCGTAGCATAGGAAACTCCTTCCCTATCAAGAGTATGTCATCCACGTACTCTACGAGGATCATCACCATACTCCCTACTACCTTTTTGTATATACAAGGTTCATCTACCATTTTGATGAAGTCAAACCCTTTGACTACCACATCAAAACAGATGTTCCAACTCCGCGATGCCTGATTTATCACATAAAACATCTTGCACACGTTTCTGCTGCTCCCACTGTCTACGAAGCCCTCTGGCTGTGTACTTATAGACGCACTCTTCCAAATCAACATTTAGAAAAGCAGTCATGACACTCAACCGCCAGATATGGTATTCATGGTATGTAGCCGTGGCAAGTAGGATGTGGATGGACTTAAGCACAGCTTTGAGAGTCTCAACTTTTCCATATACACCAAGTAATCTTCTCAAGATATACTTGCTCCTGATGGGGATTTAACCCTTCGGATAAAGCAACCAAAGTCCATACTTTTTTGGTGTATAAGGATTCCATATCAGATCGCTAAGCATCCAGCCATTCTTACAGAGTCTCACTCCTGATGGCTTGCTCGAAACTAGTTGGGTCATCATCTCATGATGCAATCCTCGCTCCCACTGTCATAGAGAAACCGAAGTATCTCTCAGGTGGGTGAGGAACCCTACTAGATCGGCGGAGAGACTGAGGTTCATTAGAAACTATTGAATCCTATGGTTCTACCAAATCATCAGTTGCGGTTTGTATAGCTGGAACTCTTTCCAGTTCTACCTCATGACCAATAATTTCTTCACAAGAAATTCCCTTTCACAAAGGTGGCATGCTGAGAAACAAAACATCTTTTGTTCCTCGGTTTGGTAGAAGATATTTCCTTGCGAATGCTTGGGATATCCAACAAACTTCCACAGAACTGATCTTGCCTTGAGCTTGTCCGGATTTTGCTTTTAGACATAGGTCGGACAACCCCAAATCTTAACTTACTTAAGATATGGGCTCTTCCCATTCCATATCACATATGAAGTGGTAGGTAACTGATTTGATTTGAACCCTATTCAATAGGTATGCATCTACTCAAGTGCATAACTCCCAAAAGGAAATATGAAACTCAATAGTATTCATCATAGAGCGCACCATATCAAATAGGGTGTGTTTGCTCCGCCCCGATACACCGACGTGCTGTGGTGTATTCCGAGGAGTAATGCTGAGAGAGAATCTCATTCTCCTTTAGAATATTCCAGGAATTCTGTGCTCAAGTATTCTCCTCCTTGATCTCATCAAAGGACATAATACTTTTACCCGTTTTTGGTTCTCTACTTGTAACTCGTATTCATTGAATTTCTCAAAAAGTTCAGACTTGTGTTTTAACAGGAACATATGTCCGAATCTTGGGAGATAATCAGTGAATGTAATGAAGTACAAAGAACTAGTCTTGGCATGTATAGACAGAGGACCTTCATACATCAGCATGTATCAATCCCAAGAGTTCACTAACTCTTTCTCTATTTCCAATAAACGGAGCTGTGGTCATCTTATCTCTGTGACATGACCGGCAAGTTTCACAAGATGTAAATTCAAACTAATTTAAATATGCATCTAAATGTAACTTCAGCTAGTCGGGTCACATTGATATGACCTAGTCTACAATTCCTCAAGAAGGATTCGTTCATTTCTGAACTCTTCCTCTTGCGTGTGTTCTGTATACTAAGAACCGTGGTTTGATTTAGAACGTCTATGCTTTTAGATAACGTGCTTGAACCGATCAACTCTTGATATAGGAAATGTTCAAAACGTTATCCAACAATACAAAATTATATCCTTCTTTACTAATAAAGAGACTGATATGATGTTGTATATCAGGTTCGGTATCTAATAACATTCGTTCAGAATCAATGTATTCTAGTAATACAGGGTGATAACTGCCAACAGACTTGGCTGCAACACTTGCATCATTTCCAACTCTTGGAACTTATCACCCGTTCTCAGTTCTCTACCTATCTGTAGCCCTTATAACAAATTATATTTGTAGGATCCTGATCTGGTATCTCATACCCAGGACGTAAAGGATACTGAGAAACAGTTCTCGGTAATGAACAAACCTGAAGAAGATGCATCAGCGTGCACTTTCTTCGTTTGGGTGGCACGGGAATTCTGGTAATCCCCAATTTCCTGCTTTGTCTTATAATATTATTATAAGTTGGAGCGGGACCAACGTTCCTTAGCGCAGTGTAACAAGCGGGTTCAGTCAATACATCCGTATTATTATTTTGATTAAGGCATGATATGGTCGCTACCTGGAGAGAGAGAGAAGAAAACACTCGGCGTGCTCTTTTACAAGATTAGATTGGTTATCAATTTATCTAATCAGGATATTTCCCACTGTTTTAGTCAAATCTTCCTTCAAACCCTAAAAGGAAAGACTAGCCGGGATTAGTTACACCCTATAAGTTCGCCAATCTTTCAGCCAGGCCAGTGCTGGTACTTTGAGGGAGGTTCCCCATGCTTTCGCACGGACATAATTAAAATAAACCTCATTTTCCCTGGGGCGTAACCCCGTTGACACCTTTCTAGACACCTACTTGATCGGCTAATTGTAATGTGTAAAACTCTCCCCGGAGTAACTCTTACTCGCAGAGGGTATCGGGATCCAACTATCTCATAGAAGGTATGCAATCTCATTGCAAATTTCAACACTTGAAATTCCCAATAATATTTTACCCCTAGCGTCCTATGACATTGACAGAGGTCAACAAACCATAGGCTGCTAGTCAAGTTCTACCCATCATTTCCTGATTGAATTAAACCCACCCGCACGACCCTTGACGGAGGTCAACAAGGCCGCACGACTACCCTAAACAATCTGCATCATATGCATAAGCAGATAAATACTAGTTAGCTACCGCACACTACGCCTTGACGGAGGTCAACAAACGTAGTACAAATACTAAGTAGAACTTATCTGAAATGACGGAGGGCTACGACAGGTTTTTAAGAAAACCCTTTGCGTAATAAACTTGATATCGTTGTAGAATCGAGTGATTTTGAATGGAATGTTTTTGAGGCATTTTCTAGTTTTGCTAAAGAGGTCACTCTCGGTGAAGGGATCGTCGGCTCTTTCCTCATCAAATAAGGTGCAGAATATTTCACAAATATCACTATGCAAAGCAAAAACTATATAAGTAATCAAAAGACAAACCGTGTTTGTAGCATTTGCTAGTTTCGCTAAAGAGGTCACTCTCGGTGAAAGGATCTCGGCTCTTTCCTTATCGAATAAGGTGCTGGATATTCTACAAGGAATACCGCTATGCAAAGCAAGAACTAGAGCTACCTGTTTTTAAACAAGTTTCTACAACATCTTTAGGTTTCTTTTAGTTTCATTAATCTCATTAATGAAGTCCCATTTTATTATGCTTCACAAGCATCACATTTGAAACGAAATCTGCAATATATCATATATCTCATAAATATAATATAAACATCCGTCTCAGGCAGTAATATGATCTCATCACAGAACATTGCAGCAGAAGAACATATATGAAATATTGGATATACTAGGACGTCCGTGTTTAGTACGAGCCTGTATAAAACACGGATTCCACGGTCGCGATGAATAGCAAAATCCACATCCCTAGACCCCTACGAGAGCGGCAAGCAACACTGCCAATTCTAGGGTTAGGAGACCCGGTCTCGACTCCTCAAGATGGTCTCCCACTGGACCCTAGAACCCGGTTACTTGTGCTCCCCGCCTTGGGTCTACCTAATGCGGAAAAGTAAATAATTTACAATGGTGACATCATCCTCAGCCCGGAAGTGCCCCAATAAAAGAATATTACATACAAATGAATTTTACATGAATGAAAAAGAAAAACTCTCATCTCACATAAAACCCCGGCTATTCAAAACGCGATGATCCAATATAACATATCACAGCAACACATAATATCTCATATCATCAACATAAGCAAGTATGCGTATCCCGATTGTCGTTGATGTATAGCAACGAAGCCGGCGATACACCACATACTACGCTTACGGTCACAGAAAAGAAAGAGTAAAACTACAACAGTTGGAATCCACAACCTCCTTAGACATCTCATGCCTAACCAAATGAATTCCTTAGACATCGCATGCCTAACATATATAAACCCCGCATTTTAGTCTCATTATCGAAAACTCTTTTCAATATCAAGTCGGGCAATTCAACAAGATTCCCGATAACCTGATCGAATGCTCGTCGCAAACTTTAGTATACGGCCGCACCCCCGGATGCCGTCGACGAAGTGCACTAAGGCGGAACACCGCTGCCGCGAGCACCCGAACGGATGCTTTTGGCGACGGGGTTCTCCTACAGTCACTTGGCCGGGGCTATGGGGCGTGGTTGTCTGTTAAGTTTACCCGGCGAGTATCCGCGTAAGCTACGTGATTGCGACGGACTTTTGATCACATCAAAATCCCGTGGCAACCGATCATTTGAGACTGAACTGCTAGATTTATAACATTCAAATTAGTTATCTCATAACTACTTGTGGATTCCAAATATTGTATCACATTCCAGATAAATAGACAATGTTAAACTTTCCAATCGAATAAACAAACACCCAAGATTTTCCAAATAGCTCAACACTTGAGCGGAGTTCAAAAAGTATCCATCGCATACCACAGTACCAATGGTCCAGCCGTAGAAGGGTCACATGTGGCAACGTCGTACTGCCCCAAACCCTAAGGTTTAGAGGCGATTCAGACGGTCACATAATCGAGTTAAGGTTTGTGTTCTTCTAGAGGGTCTACCGCGTTACTTGCATGATTTTCCGGAAGTTTCAAACTCGAGAAAAAATCCAACTTTTGAAAAAATTTCCGACAGGGGAAAAAGTGAGTTATTGATATCCGTTCGAACTTTTTAACACGTTCTAAAATTACCCGGAAAAAAATTAAACGAAGTTAAATTATCCGATCAAATCAACGAGTCCCTAATACAACCTAGAAAACTCAACACTTGAGTAAATTAAAAAATTTCCCAGAAGAATCAGGAATTACATACGGACATTACTGTGCAAAACGCAAGCCATGATTCTACTGTTTGGCCGCGGAACCGCCAAGCAAGCCATGGTACGGCCGCGGTTTCGCGGCGCTTTAAGGGTATTGGTGGCACATGTTTCACTGTAATTCTTGTATTTCCATGCTGATTTTTCTGAGTATTTTTAATATGAAAAAATCAACATTTTTAAAAATTTCCAGAGAAGGGGTTCGTGTCGGGGTTTCGGGGTTCGATCGGACTTTAAACTTCGCCTAGACTTCGCCTAAATCTCTAGCTTGGCTCTGATACCACTGTAGGGTTACTTGGCACTCCCACAAGGGTCTATAAGGCATCAACCATGCCCGATTTAAAATTTAGACGTTCCGAACAACCCTAACCAAGATCTTTAAACTTGAGATTAGGCGAAACAAAGCATGTTAAACACTTTAACATCTAAGAGTTTGGGATTACAACCTTTGTAGTCCGGTCCTTCACTTCTAAAGCTCCGTGTTGAGGTCCCTTTGCTGCGATCATCATGTTCCCGAACTCTAGAGAGGCTCCACGAAGAGAAAGATGCATGCTTGCTTCCGATCTTCGATAACAAAGATGATCTACCTTGAAGTTTCTTTAACACAAGCTCTCACTATCTAATGAAATGAACACGCTAATCTAAATGGCTAGGATAGATTAGGATGATGAAGTAGGATTTTAGCTCTCATTTGTTTTCTTAATCTCACTCATTTTCATCACTAATGAAAAAGATAGAAAGCTTTTCCATGAAAGAAGAAGAAGGAAGAAGAAGATCTAATCCTTTTGTGATGAATAATGAAACTCAATTGTGAGGTTAGAAATGCAACCATGGTATATGTAACCCTTGTAGAGATTTAACTAAGGTTAAAGGGTTAGGTTGGGTTAAACAAATATCTTGCAAAATATCAAAACAAATATCTTTGCAAGAAACAAAACAAAACCTTCTAGAAGGTTCTAGAAAAGATTAACACAAATCTAACCATAACCATATTTAATCTCCACTAAACATGTTGCATTAATAACCCTAACATGTTAAAATATTATATATCACATATACAATATTTATTGTAACAAAATAAAATAATACAATTAACATATATCGCATATATATCAATGTATTACCCGAGTGAGAAAAAGAATCTTTTAGTGAGCTTATATCAGTTAATGTAATTTAATATATCAAATATACAATTATACATTAAATTATCGGATCAACACTTGATCCGATAATCCGGCTATTTCACAAATAACCGACTAATATAATCTGTATCAGTTCATCGAATCAACACTTGATCCGATGACCGGGTTATATTACATATACCCGGCCGATATCTCATATCGCGAGAATCTAATACGGTATCTCATAAACGTATTGTTCTCGGTCCCGCACATATCATATATATGCTCCTACTCCGTTTTGCCTGAGCCAGGAAACCTCTGTGTAGGACTCTAAAGAATCGTCAATACGCCGGCAGTAGGTGATGATCATATCAAACACCCACAAGCTGCAAGCGGTCAGCTAAACGTAACAGCCACCCAGGTATTGAGTGATCAGATGATCAACAAGCAAGCCTGTACTTTCTCCTGCAAATCCAATCAGTAACACTCCCGTACAGTCCGGTCTCTTCGTCTGATATGTCGCATATCTCGCCTAAGGGTAGTAAACGTCAAACCACGGTAGCTTGATAAGTCGTGTCGATGTGAGGTCTATAACAGTTCGAGAAACTACTGATAACACTTACCAGTATATCTCAGCAACCCTGGCCAGGAATTTCCATTTATAGCCAATCGAACACAGCGCAACATCAACTCCCTATACCGGGAGAGACGAATCCCCTCGTATCGCTCATTGCCTCTATATGATTCGGGACTGTTCCCAAAAGCCACCTTTTTGCACGCCCTCTTGGACGTGGTATGATGTAAATCAAAGCACAGTGGGAATCACATAAGACTCTATGACGATCTCGGGACTACAGACTACTCTGTACCAGTGTCACCAGAGAACTGCCATCTGACGTGAGGTATAATACCATCTGGGAGTTCTCGGCGAGTCCGTCCAGTGTACCCAGTCTCCACTGAGCACCCGTATACCTTCTCTGATGTCAATCACCAATGGATATGGGATCATCCATCGCCCATTATATGTGTCAAGAAGCGCATACGCTAGTCTACTCTGGAGTATCGATGCCCTATCTCGGTACTCTCACGATTAGGAATATTTGAAGGATGTACTTGGCGACTACACTGTCCCCACTAGTATGATACACATCATAGTCCTGGTAGTCAAGTACTCATCCTAAGGGATTTATCAACATGTAACATAGAGACAATCAGAGTATATGTTAAGATAAAGTGTAACCAGATAGCATACTATCATGTCGAGCAAGAAAGTCATCCCTATATATGTCCAAGCATCCACTACAATATACATCGTATGTATAGTAATGGCCTCTAGGGCATACATATAACTAACACAAATCAGGTATACCGTGGTATATAATCTCACAACCACGTGCATCAGCGTGCACAAAATCGAATCCAAGTGCTAAAAGTGCATGAAAACTACACCGAAGGCACAAGTCAAATCACCTACATACCGTAAGCATGAAATTAAAATCAAATATCTTGAACGACATCAAATCGAAGTCAAGTGCAACTACGGTGCACAAAATCTCAATCATGCAAATAAATCGCCCAAAATACCGAAATCCAAATAACGGACACGTGATAATCGAATCATCAAATCGCAAATCGTAAACACTGTCGTCGATATGTCCTTCCGTCAAAGTCGAGAAGGTGTCGGTGCATCCAAAGCTAGCATAGCAAGGTATCTACTTGCCTCCTGCTCATAGCCTGGCGCCTTGTGCCCTTAGGCTCCCGTCTCTCACTTTGAATTGTCAGTTACATAGCTCTTCGGCTCAACGGACTAATATGGAAATGATGACGGAAACAGTTCCGCTCTGGCACATCCTCTAAAGGTCTCTGGCCTACTATCATGGTCACTCATAACATGTTTCGTCGACGATGCCGAACTCGGGCCTACTGGGTGTGCGTAATACGACCGATCCTAGGTCCAAGTCTTCTCGTTTAGTATTTCCAGAAAGATCTTGCCGGGGTCTCTCCCAATCTCGTTTCTGCCGAATTGCCCGGAAGTTATCACCATTTACTAAATCCATTTCTTGTTCCGGAACAGCTGCAAGCTCATTTCGACTTCTTCAAAAAGGTATATCCATATTTAACGTCTCTGCATGCGTATCACATCTCTGATGTCAACGGAGTGGAACGCCATCTCGTCAAAATCTCGTACGAACCTCTTACTCCACTTTTCTCTAATGTCGACTGATTCAGACTCGTCTCTTCATAGCTGTATGGACTGCGCTACAACGGCTATACTCATACCTAGATTCTCCCAAGTAATGTATCCCATCACATGATGTCCGGACGACGTCGAACTTTTCGATCGATTCATCAAAGTCCTATAATTCCCCAAGAGCTCAACACTCGTGCACAGTTTAATAATATCCAGTACATGCCACAGTACCTATGGACCAGCCGTAGATAGGCAAACCCAAGGCTCACTAATGGCACCACGGAACTGCCGCAAACCCTAAGGTTCAAAAGCGTTCCCATGGTCATTATGTCGAGTTAGGGTTTCATTCTTCTAGAGGATCCACAGAATTACTTGCATGTTCTTCTGAATACCTTAAACTTGGAAAAATGGTTTTCTTACATTCGTTCGTTTCTATTAACTCTCAACGTACCTGCGTGATGTCTTCTCAAGCTGGAATCAATCAATCAGATGACCTCGCATCAGGGTATGCAACGAACCACATGTCCTAGTCATTCATCCTTAGGTGACTAGCGATCTTCTATCATATCTCTAAGTCTAAACTCATGCTGCAATAGTTTCAAACATCTGGGGCGGTATCTTATCAGTCGCAGCAACATTTGGCTCATTCGTCCGCATGCTAAACAGTGCCTCAATCATCAAGAATAAACGGTGCATTGACGGTCATCACATTCAAGCCGGCCTCTAGCAGTGGCCCAATCCTCTGGTGCCGATCTGCACGTTCGAGAAATTTTAATAAAAGCAATCCATCAAACGCTCATGGCGCGAAAAAATATCATAAAACGACACATCTATGCAATCATGTGTCACCGGAATTACGCCCTGGTCAGTCCTCGTCTAAGACGAGCTCATGCTGACCGCAACTCTCGCCGCAGCTCTCTCTGCCCGTGCAATCGTGGTAACAGAAACCACAAACTGATATCGATGAGGATAGATCAATGAACGAATAGGATACTGTGCAAAGAAATGTACATCCTAAGGTTTCTTAAGCGGAGTAGCATATCGTAAGTATGCCGCAGAACATACACACAGTACGTCACTCTACTTAAGTCACCTACTCCATCAACCAAGGTCAACCTATGCGCGAAAGTTCGAGTCTAATACCCCCTCGACCAAGTCTAAGTTCCGTAAAGTCAAGCCTAGGTTCCGAATATAAATATACGCCCTAGCCTCCGCATAGTCAAACATAGATTCGAACCAAGGTTAAACCTGGCGCTCTGATACCAACTTTGTCACGACCCGAAATGGCACGTGACTGGCACTTGAATCATATGAAGTCTATAAAGCCCCGTCTAATTCAAGTAAGCCAAAAGCCCAGAAATCTAAACCATTTAAAAAGAGAGTGAAGGAAAATTTATTTAATAGTTTGCATATAAATCACTTTGAAAGTCGTAGTAAACATTTTTAAAACATCAAGTCTTTTCCAAAAATTTCGGCAAAGTTTCCTTTGTAAATACTGGCCCCAAACGGGTACAAACATGAATAATATACATAATAAATAAAGACATCCCCAAGCGGGAGCTAGCTCTTCGCCAATTGGCGGACACAACCACGCAATGCAATATAATATACAACGCCGAAGGGTGAGGATCAGAACTCATAATGAAATCCAATATCCTCAAGAAAACCAAAAAGAATCATAAATACAAGCGCGCGACTCTAAGGTCGAAAGAATATACTATTGGTCTTCTAAGTCTAACAATATACAAGTCTGGTTGATGGAGTTACTAGATACAACTGAAATAATAAATGTACAATGGTGGTCACGATACGAGCGAACCCGCCTACCAAAGCAATCACCCGGAAGGAAGTCGCGTGCCAGCAAAGCCGCCAAGGAAACCTGTACGGCAAAACCTGCAAGAAATTATGGCACAACGGGGGTGAGTTGCCAACTCGTGAGTAGAAAACATCACCGAGCAGAAATCGCATGTATGACTCTATCCTAGGTCATACAATAATATCCATAATAATAAATAACCTGAAACATCAGATAATGGCCTGTGTAAACATCTAACAGAAGTGTAATACCAAGTGCTCGTGTCAGTGCCTTAGGTAGCAACATAATACATATATGATGTATGAATGCATGAAAACAGAATGCGACTGAATAAGAAAACTGTTTTCATATCTCAGTGAGATTTCTATATAAAAATCGAAGTATCATCAATGAAATCAACAGAGAATCCGTATCAAGCATCGACACAAAATGTGTATATCCCAATATCTCAATATCTCGGGCTCCGGCAATCCGGACTGGCCCATATCATAAAATATCAATATCTCTGTGTCTCAATATCTCGTGCTCCGGCAATCCGGACTGGCCCCGGGCTCCGGCAATCCGGACTGGCCCAAATCATCAAATCTCACGACTACGTCGGTATCCTCCGGATATCCGCCGTGTCATAAATAACCGGTCAGGAGTGCTCCCCTGCCGGGCTCAACGCCATCATCTGCGACCATCTTGCCTCGGGGTACCGCACCGGGTCCACCATGCACCAGCAAACGGTTCCTCCTCCTCCTCGAATCGGGTGTATGATACCGCTCAAGAGCCGAGAAAACTCATGGTGGACATATCTCATATCATATCACGGGAAAACTGCAATTTCTATTTTTAGAAATGATAATCTATTTATAAAATCCTTGCGGTTTCTCCAAATCCAGAAATCTCATGGAAATCCGAAATCTCAAAATCGCGATGTCAATAAACAGTGAATACTGGCATAAAACCCCATAATATTGCATGACAAATGGGTATATGAATGCATCGGATATCAAGCAAGGAATGCAATAATTAAACTAGCATATAAAAGCAAATATACCAGTACTATGTCGAAACTACTAACTAGCAATTTATACCAATGAAATAGTGTTTTCTAATGTGTACGTGACATGAAAATTACCGATGATGTGTGTGAGCCGGCAAATAAGTGTATGTGGGGCATACGCATCATCGGTAGTGGTGCTGGTGTCCTGACAACAGGTTCCATAATAACTAACGAAAACACATATAACCATGCAATGCGATACGAACAGCAGGAATATATGGCAAATGAATAGTAAATGCAACAATAAAGAAATATACATTCCTATATACGAGTCATACAGTTTTTGGTATCTGAAATCGCACGAATCGTGGTTTTAGTAAATATAGGGCTACGGGGTCTTTGAGAAAAGATGCATTCTTTGAAAAATCCGTAATATCCCTAGGCCTATCTTTAAAATACTCCCGATTCGTTAATTTTGAAAATAAGTATGACTCGAACCCAATCTAACATCTACCTGATAACTACAGGACTAAACTAAGAGACTAAATCAAAAGGGTATGGAATACAGCTAAGTCTAAGTCGATATATCTAGTAGTCGGTGATCCCACCTCAATAGCGTCACGTACGATAAAATATATTATACAACATCCTCGAGTCGAGAGTGCGGATCAATCATCATATTTATATATTGTACGGTAAAATCCATCGTACGGCATCCCAAAATCGGGGTACGGGTCAATATCACATATACCTCATTATTCAACTGGAATCATTATCATCATATCATAAACGAGGGGTACTGATCTAAAATCTAGTACATTCCGATACCATCAACATATATCGTGTGTGCATGAAAATACATCGCCCAACGATCCGCTATAATATCATGTCGTGTCTCATCACACTACCCAAATCACATCACCGATCTCACTGCATCATGCGTAATCACATCGACCCATCTCCAAGTATCATATACTATCCTCATCATACATGTATACGTATACATATATATATACATACTCGCATACATATATGTATATGTATATATATATCCCCATATACGCACAAGAAAAATCAAATGTATTCATGTGTGTGTGCAAATCATTACTCTAATGTTTCGCGACTAAGAAACTAAGCTAAAAGCATTTTCCTACAATTACGCTAAAACTAACCCAAAGTCACCTAAGCATTTCTTGCTAAGTATACACATCTCATCAAAAAAATAAGTATATATATATCATAACGCATTCACGTGCTACACTACGAAACTGTGGGGGTGCTATACGCCATCCACCCGACTTCCCCCGTAGATATATATCCACTCACCTTGATCCTTGCTTTCCGAAGTCGATGTCGCCATCCTCTTCTTCATCATCCGTATTCCATGTGAGGGTACCTACATATCACATATATCGTATCGCATCAAAACGTCCAATTCAAAACCAAAATGACCCGCGAATCACACATAGGTTAAAACCTATGGTCTACTCACGCAAATCAACCAAATAACTCCCGATATCGATGTACAAATGTCAATCGATCGAGAAGAAACACAACTAAGTTATTAAAAACAGGAAAATCAAAACAGCAACACGGAAAAACATCTCCAGATTTTGATTCAGGTGGAATTAGCAAATTTTGCATATGGGATAAGTCAAATTTACTGAAAATGGAGCTATGGACCAAGCACAAACCTAAATGGAAGTACCCAGGCCACAAATTGCGGCCATAAGGAATAAATTTGCGGTCGTGAATGGGAGATTGGGCCTCGGGTCTTTAGGGTACACTCCAAATCACCTGCACACATCTCAGTAATCGCTAAATATTTTTCAGGTGCCCCGGGTCACAGCAGAACTCCAAATATCGCCACAATTCCCACAATCTTCCGATATCGGGGTTTTCTAAGGTCATGTCTTGGGGTCTAGTCTCTGGTTTGGCCCAGAATTCTAACACTAGAGAGGCTGTAATCACTAATTGCACCTCAATACACAATCACAATTCAAGAATTCCCTAAACTTGATCTAGGAATTTTCAAACATCACCAAACTACACTTAAACACTTCTAAACTACATTAGATGCTAAGGTATTTGAAATACTACCCTAATGATGAAAGAATTACCTTATTTGGCAACCCAAGAAAATTCTTGAGCTGCCCCTAGTCTTCAAAATCCAAACTTTCTTGGTTCCCCATGCTTGTAGTGAGCTTGTGCACATTTTTAATGAATGGAATGAGATGTTTTGATATGATTTTGGTGGTGGTGTGAGCGTTTAGAGGAGGTGGGGAAATGAGGGCAGCTACGAAGAGGAAGAGGAGGGAAATGATGGAGGAAAACAAATGAAGGAAAGAAAATGGGCCAAGGTCAAGAGAACCCCTCACCCTCTCTCTCTTCTCTCTCTTGCCCATACCCCCTTATCTCCCCTTGCCACATTTAAAAATTCTTTTTATTTTATTTTCTTTTTTCTTTATCTCTTCACCTTATTTAAAACAAAGCCATGCATGAAAAAGAAAAAATCCATGGTAGAAAAAATGTAACAAATGTTAGCAAATATGATATGGTGCATGTCACATGCACAAAACACAATCAATGCATGATTAAATACTGATCGAGTTTAGTAACACTAACTTATATACAAATCGTTGTATACTAAATTGTAAAATTCCCAATTTCATAAATTCTTTTAAAATCAATAATTGATATAAATTTCCAAATATTTCCCAATTTATCGGTATATAATTATACCATATCATTAAAACTAATCTCCACACTTAAAATATTCATAATAATTAATAGTTAATTATCTAAATTCCTAAAATAATATTTTATTTTTCTGAAATATTACAACTGGCCGCTGCAGATACGTAATTGCTAGTATGGGTGCAGAGTTTGGATTGAATCTATTAGGACAAGATCCAATATCGTGTGTGGATGAGCCACAGACTAAGCATAGGCGATTAGCAAGCCTGCAATCCTTCGCCAGGTGTCCATTTCTTTTGCAATAGAAGCAGAAATTTGGACTGGGCCAGTTAAAAGTTACTCGCGGTCTCCTAAGTACAAACGGTGACCTGGAAGAGGCTCCTCCTTCTATCTGAGTAGCCGGGCGCTTCATATCGGCAGATTGAGGTCTGCCCTTCTTCTTCACCACTACCTTATATCGACGGGAAGACTTCAAAGCCAAATCATGGGTTGGGAAATCCCCTGTAGCTAATGCAGTTTGGATCTCCGGGTCCAACCCTTGCTGAAATCTTCTAGTCCTAATCTCAGCAGTCGGTATAAGATGGGCCGCAAACCTGTTAAGGTCTTGTGTTAGTTGTGTAGTATGTAATATTAGAAATTCAAATATTTAAAACATATCTTACCTGCTCAACATGGTAAAATCAGCATCATACTCATCCTCAGATTTTCTCCACATAGAGCCTTATTGCAAGTGGATGAATTGCTGCTCCATATTAAAACGGGCAGTCTCGGGAAAATATTTCGCGTCGAACATCTCGCGAAAAATCCATCATTCGATCGGTTGGGCAAGACGGCTTTCTTTCGCCTTCCACCATACCCTGGCATTGTCAGTCAGTTGCAGCTTTGCAACTTTTACCCAAGCGATCTCTGGCACTTGTGTTGCTGCCTAATCGTCTTCGATCGACTGAACCCAATCCTCTACTTCCAAAGTGTAACATTTCAGAAATATAAAATATTATTTTTGAAATTTAAATATTAAAATATATTTCGCGGAAACTATTCGATTTGCGAATAGGGGTTTTTCGTAAAATGGTATAAGTATATACCAATATTTGGAATATAAGTAGAGATTAAAATGATTTATTTACTAAAAAGATATTTATAGGATTTTGGCATTTTTATAATTAATTATATGCAAATTTAAATTAAACTTGATTAGTGCACTACTAATCACGATTTGGCAAAATCCGTATTTTTACATTTGTCATGGCTAGTGCACCATGTCATGTTACAGTTTGGTTGCATGTTTGTTCTTTGCATTTGGTTTTTATTTAGTTGAGAGAAAGAAAAGAAAAGAGAGCAATTAAAGAAGAGAGAGTGGGGGGCACACTCATTAGGCATGGCATGCCATGAGAGAGAAAGAGAGAGAGAGGCTCCTACACTTTAGCATTCCCTTTATCCATTTTCCCTCATCACTCACCATTTCTTCAACTCCTCCTCCTTCTTCTTCTTCTTCTTCTTCATCTCCTTCCTCCACCCTCACAATCCCATGAAAGCATCTTCAAAAGTTCATCAAAACCCTATGCCACCTTCACAATAAATGATGCCCACCTCTTCCTAAACCCTTTGGACCAATCAAATTTGGATTTTGAAGACTTGGGCAACCCAAGAATTTTCTTGAGTTGCCAAATGAGATATATTTCTACTCTTGTTGTTAAATCTTTAGCTTTTATTATGTCCTATGTTAGTTTAGAGTTAAACCGATATGATTTGATGATCTTAGAATTTCCTAGATGAGGTTTAGGGTTTGAGTTGAGTTGTGATGGTGTATTTGAGGTGTACTGAGTGTTTTACTTGATCTTGGTGATGTTTAATGTCCTAGACCGGAGATTAGAACCCGATACGAGAATTTAGAATTTGTCCCGTATCGGTTTTGTGAAGTTTTGTTGGCCTACAGGGTATCTGGAGCTATCTGGGTTATTTTTAAGAAATTCAAACAAGTCTTTTGACCTCGATAAACCACTATAAGAACACTACCAGAACAAGAGCCCAGAACTCCCCACCATGGCCGGCGACGCCGGATTTTTGAGTCTTCTCGACGGGCCAATGTTGTCCATTGGTGTAGTGGTTTTTCCTGTAGCTCACTTACCCTAAATACTAATTACTGTATTGTTAGTTTAGCTCCAATTGACCTGAGCTAAAATCTGGGAGTGAATTCCTCTGTTGCCGTATTAAGTTTTCCGATATTTGAATTCTTGGCTTTGACATTTGAGATTTGGATTTGGTCGTTCGACGTTTGCACGTCAACGACGAAGGTTATTAGGTTGTTTTTGCATGCGTAAGCTATAGGTTCTAACCTATAAGCAATTCGTGTGTCGTATCGGTTTTCGGACTTGATTTTAATGGTATTGCGATTGTGTATTTATTGTAGGTACCTTCGCGTAGATTTCCGTGACGACGAAGCACTTCGACTTCGGCTATACAAGGAGTTTAGCAGGTGAGTAGATTTATATCTACGGGGGAAGTCGGGTGGATGGCGTATAGCACCGCCGCAAATTATAAAATGGAAACTGATATATAGAATATGGTCAGAGAAACAATGTTAGAAACTTATGGTTATGGTCGAAAGAGTTAGTAGGAGATGATATGATTCATACGAGATGACGAGATTTGAGATATCAATATGATGAGATAAGATGATACGAGCGGATACGATTGATATGAGATTTATAATGGCATAATACGAGATCGATATCGATGTGATACAAGAATGATGAATACGACATGAGATTAGATAGATGTGTCGTGAGATTTATAAGATATGACGTACGAGACCATAGATCCATACCCATATTGATGAATAGGACGATAGAATCCATATTCTGTTTGATGTCACCGTACGATAGATTACCGTACGTGATGAGTTATACCAGATGATTGATCTGCGCTTGTGATTTGAGGATGATGATCGAGGATATTGCCATATCGGATGCTATGAAGCGGGATCGCTGACGTAAAGATGCCACCTGAACCATACTTATTTCCAAAACTGACAAATCGTGTGCATTTTTAAATGGAAACTTCAAGGGAAGCTACGGATTTTCAAATGGTGTCTTTTCCTTAACAACACCGTAGCCTCCACTTTCAAAACTACGATTTGTATCCTTTAAAACTGACCGTATGGTTCTTGTGTAGATAGATATACCCATTGATTGTTCATCTTGTATAGGATATTATACCTCGTGATGTACATACCAGGTTCCGGTATTTATTGCTATATGATATCATCTGCTAGTACACCTGCACAATTACCTATGATGTGCATGTTACACTTACACCGATTTGCCAGCTCGCACACATTCATCATCGGTAATTGCCATGCCACTTGCACAGTAGAACCTCTGTATCATGATATTATTCATAACCGTAAAGTACATTCATTATTCAGTACTATCATAGGGCATGCTTGCATGATATACTTGACATGCTCATATTACTGTTCTATGTTTGCATACATCGTACTTTATGGTTACATGCATTGAGGTGCTGATTTTATGAGATCTCTGGATTTGAGAACCGTGGTTATATTTCAAAGAAAATTGTGTATTGGTTTAAAAACGTAGTTTCTCTTGATATGATATTTCGAGGCATCCACCATGAGTTTTCTCGGTTCTGAGTTATGAGCATACTCGATTCGAGGAGTGGGAGGCACCGTCTGCGGGTACATGGTGGACCCAGTAAGGTATCCCGGGGCAAGAAGCTCGAGATGTAGATAATGATCCTGGAAGGGAAGCACTACCTACCGGTGATAGTTTTGGGCTCGGCGGTTATCCGGAGGATACCGACCGGAGTCGTGAGATAGATATAGGCCGATCTAGACTGACGGAGCCCATGGGCCGATCCGGACTGACGAAGCCCGAGATATGAGGATTTACGTGTCGATGCTGGACACGGGTTTCATGATGTTTCGAGTGTCGATGTTGGACACTCAGGTTCCATGATATTGATGTGTCGTTGATGGACACACGTTGGTTGCTTTCCTCATACATAGAGGCATATGTTTTCATGATGATTCGAGTGTCGATGTTGGACACTCAGGTTCCATGATATTGATTGTGTCGTTGATGGACACACGTGGATGATATCCCCATGCATGCAGGCATATGATTCAGACATTATTTATATATATGTCATTTGCATTAACTCGATTGTTGATATATATGCATACATGGACACCCTAGATATCATAGTATTACCTTCATGATACAGTATGACCTAGGAGTCACTGTTTATTTGGTTTCTACCTGCTGATGTTTTCTACTCACGAGTTGGAAACTCACCCCGTTGTGCCACAGTTTCTTGCAGGTTCGACCGCTTGGATCAGTAGCGGTTTCGCTGGCACACAGTTTCATTCAGGGTGTTTGCTATGGTAGGTCGGACACATTGGATCATGCCCCCACTGGTTTTTATTTCTATTGTATCTAGATAAACTCCATCAATCAGAAACTAAACTTTGTATATTGGTAGACCTAGACAGACTTGTGTTGCGAGACTTAGAGCGATGGGTGTGTGTTCGCTTCTTTTAGGTTATTGATATCTTGCTTTATTTATTCTTTCTGTGTTGATCTTCGACGTTGGGCGTGTGTGTGTGTGTGTGTGTGTGTGTGTGTGTATTGCTTACTTGCATTGTTGTGTTTCCGCCGATTGGCGAAGAGCTAGCTCCCGCTTGGGGATGTCTATATATATTGCTTGTATGTGGCTTAAGATCAAAATATACAAGGGAGGTGCTGCCCAAATTTTTAAAAGACGAAAAATGTTTTTAACTAATATTTAACCCACTTGCATTTTCATATATCATTACCAATGCCTTTAAAGAAAAACTTAATTTCATTATACCTTTATTTCAAAACTGCACCTCCACTATTTTCCGCAAAATGGTTTAGATTTCTATGCTTCGGCTTACTTGAATTACGTTACGCATTTAGACGTTGTGTGATTTAAGTGCCGGTCACGAGCTAAATTCCGGGTCATGACAAAGTTGGTATCAGAGCGTTAGATTTAACCTTGGTTTGAGTCTAGGTTTAACTATATGGAGTCTAGGGCGTAATATATTTCGGAATCTAGGCTTGACCTTATGGAACTTAGACTTGACAGGGGTATTAGACCGGAACTTTCGTTTCATAGGTTGACCTTGATTGATGGAGTAGATAGCTTGAGTAGAGTGACGTACCGTGTGTATGTTCCGTGGCATACTTATGAAACGTTGTTCCACTTAAGTTACCTTAGGATGTACATTACTTGAGATCCTTGATTCTATTCATTCCTATGATCATACTCCTATTGATTTCTTTCTTTCCTATGATCATATATCCACTTTGGACCTGTTGATTTCTTTCGTTCCTTCGATCTATCTTTATCGATACCTACTTGAGGTTCCTGTCACCAGGGTGTTGAGCGCAGAGAGAGCTGCTGCTAGTGTTGCGGTCAGAGCGAGCTCGTCACAGACGAGGGCTGACCATTATGTTTTCTGGTGACATAGGAACATGTAGGTATAGTGTTTGTATTGTGATCTCTCGTTTGAGGTGAGTGTTCGGTTTTGCACCAGATGATCGGGTCATTGATAGAGGCTGCCAGATTGAGAGGACTGTTGATGTACAACCTATCTCAGAGATCGTGATGTTGTCTACCGTGCAGATAGATGACCCGGCTGATTGCTGAGATTTGACGGGATGTCACCTCCAGAGTTTATGAGCTGAAACCACTGGAGCTTTCAGGCAGAGACGTAACAGAGGACCACTAGTCCATCTTGGATAGAGCAACGAAGAGGATTCGTCTAATTTAATGCACCGACGCAGGCTCAGTTAAGTTGAAGAATTCCATCTTGGAGGATGTTACTCAGATCTAGAGTAAATCGATCAAGAGAGGACATAGTTCGTTGGATGCTCCGACATGAGATCAGTAAGTTGACCAGCTTTGGATAGAGGACCTCATCCAGATGCGTTGTGAGTTGATTGAGAACGGACGAATGAAGCGTATTCCTCCGATGTTTGGGACGAGTTCCTGAGGATATGTTCGGCTTGAAATCTTCCATAGAGTGGTGAAGATACCTGAGTTTGTATTTTGAGTCCGTGTGAGAGACTCCGGATCAACTGTAGACAAGAACGAATTGCCGTATGAAGAAAGCAAGAGATGACGTCGAAGTGGAAGATAATGAAGACGGGTGGAACAACAGGTTCGTGCTAGATATTAATGAACTGTTGTTACTCCCCATTGATACCAAAGGATTGATATGTATACATAGGCGTTAGATACAGCCAAATTTCAGAGGAAAGCCGTGCTGAGGACGCAGCTATCCAGTTATGAGAAAAAAGATTAAGTAAAGAGTGCCAACCTCCGTACGATTCGGCATAAGTGAGATCGGAAGAAACCATGAGTAGGTTCTTTCCAGGACACCGCAGCGATAAAGACTTGCACCCAGGATCGGTTATATCGCACGTATTTAGAGGGCCAGATGCCGCCATCAGTAATGTGTTGTTAGCGAGCGGTCATATTGATTAGCCAAGAGAGGATCAGCGGAGTGCCAGAGCGGACTGTTCCGCTAGTACACCTGACCGGGCCGACGAGCCGAAGGATTGCGAGATTTTTAATCCAGAGAGAAAACGAGGACCCAGAGACCGAAAACGCCAGACCGTGAGCAGGAGGCAAGTGGATGTTCTTGCTCTTCCAGCTTTGGGCACGCCGAAATTTATCGACATTGAAGGAGGTGTACCTCAATGTCAATTGTTGTGATTGTGTTTTGTGATCTGAGTATCACCCTTTTATCGCTTGGATTTGGATTTTGATACTGTCGATTTGATTTTGTGCATGTGGTACGCACTCGATTTGATTTTTGCACTCGGTATAGCTCACATTTTTTTGCAGTGCATTGATACGTGTTTTGGGCACGCAGTTGCACACGTTTATGATTTTATACACCTTGGTACACTCGGTGTTGTTTTTGTGATCATTTGAGATATTGATGAGTTTTCGTGCATTTGTTGCTCCAGATTGGTATTTCGTGCATTTGTTGCACTAGATTTGTATTTCGTACATTGGTTGCACCAGAATTATGTTTTTGTGCGTGTTTGCACTTGACGTTCGTTTTCATGCGCTTTACTGCACTAGGCATTTTGTGCGGACCTGACGCACTTGATTTGGATTTCGCGCATATTGGGCACATGGTATGGGATTTTGTGCACAATGGATGCACTTGATTAAGATTTTTATTCGTGCATGATAGTTGCACTGGATTGAGGATTTCGTGCACTCTAGATGCACTTGATATTGTTGTCGTGCACACCCGTTGCACTTAGTTGGCTTTTATGCACATTCGTGGCACTAGTATTGGATTTGATTTCCGTGCACACCATACGCACATGATGTTGGATACGCCTTTTGAGGCTGGTTTTTTGCTCTTGAGCATTATATTTTTGATGTTGGGTACTATATTATATAGTAGCCGAGAAGGACTGATCTGAGGACAGTACCTGAGTAGTTTTGCATGCATCAAAAGTTTACCAAGAGGGTTTCAAAAAGAGCCATAGTCTCTCTATTTCCTAAGTGTCCACGAGTGACACGAACCTTTACAAAGGAAAACCTTCTGGGATATTTCAAAAAAGCGAGACGTATAATTTAAGCAAAAACATATATAGATATATTTACTACTTTACAATTGAGCATCCGCCACGTGTGCCTTGAGTTACGCATCGCACGGCGATTCGGAAAAGATTTTGCATTTGTTTTATTCAGTTTTAGGGGATTTTACGAGGATGCGTACTATTTACGTATTATAATTTTGAGTATAGTATATTTGAGAATGGCATTGGATTTCGAGATTTGCATCTCCTTTATAACTCCTATGATTTCATGATACTTGACGGAGATTGATTTTGAGTTTCATACTCGTTTTCATGCGCACACGATGCGCTGTGGTATTTCTGTGTATTCCGTGATTTCGGAGCCCCGTTGATTTGAACAAGATTATTGAAATGTTCTAGTATTTAGAGGTTTAAATTTAAATTCGAGGACTGAATTTATTTAAGGGGGGAAGATTCTAACATTTCAGAAATATAAAATATTATTTTTGGAATTTAAATATTAAAATAATATATTTCGCGAAAACTATTCGATTTGCGAATAGGGGTTTTTCGTAAAATGGTATAAGTATATACCAATATTTGAAATATAAGTGGAGATTAAAATGATTTATTTACTAAAAAGATATTTATCAGATTTTGATATTTTTATAATTAATTATATGCAAATTTAAATTAAACTTGATTAGTGCACTACTAATCCCTATTTGGCAAAATCTGTATTTTTACATTTGTCATGGCTAGTGCACCATATCATGTTACATTTTGGTTGCATGTTTGTTCTTTGCATTTGGTTTTTATTTAGTTGAGAGAAAGAAAAGAAAAGAGAGCATTTAATGAAGAGAGAGAGAGAGAGAGAGAGGACACACTCATTAGGCATAGCATGCCATGAGAGAGAAAGAGAGAGAGAGAGAGAGAGGCTCCTACACTTTAACATTCCCTTTATCCATTTTCCCTCATCACTCACCATTTCTTCAACTCCTCCTTCTTCTTCTTCTTCATCTCCTTCCCCCACCCTCACTATCTCATGAAAGCATCTTCAAAACTTCACCAAAACCCCATGCTACCTTCACAATAAATGATGCCCACCTCTTCCTAAACCCTTTCGACCAATCCAATTTGGATTTTGAAGACTTGGGCAACCCAAGAATTTTCTTGAGTTGCCAAAGGAAGTATATTTCTACTCTTGTTGTTAAATCTTTAGCTTTTATTATGTCATATGTTAGTTTAGAGTTAAACCGATATGATTTGATGATCTTAGAATTTCCTAAATGAGGTTTAGGGTTTGAGTTGAGCTGTGATGGTGTATTTGAGGTGTAGTGAGTGTTTTACTTGACCTTGGTGATGTTTAATGGCCTAGACCAGAGATTAGAACCCGATACGCGAATTTAGAATTTGTCCCGTATCGGTTTTGTGAAGTTTTGTTGGCCTACAGGGTATCTGGAGCTATCTGGGATATTTTTAAGAAAATCAAACAAGTCCTTTGACCTAGATAAACCACTAGAAGAACACCACCAGAACACGAACCCAGAACTCCCCACCATGGCCGGCGACGCTGGATTTTTGGGTCTTCTCGCCGGGCCAATGTTGTCCATTGGTGTAGTGGCTTTTCCTGTAGCTCACTTACCCTATATACTAGCTACTGTATTGTTAGTTTAGCCCTAATTGACCTGAGCTAAAATCTGGGAGTGAATTCCTCTGTTGCTGTATTAAGTTTTCCGATATTTGAATTCTTGGCTTTGACATTTGAGGTTTGGATTTAGACGTTTGTACGTCAACGACGAAGGTTATTGGGTTGTTTTTGCATGTGTAAGCTATAGGTTCTAACTGTAGGGTCGCCTAGCACGGCAGCAAGGTTTCGGGAGGCATCTTCCATGCCAAATTAAAATTTTGCCGTTCTAGCTAACCCTAACCCTAAAATCGTCTACTAGAAAAAGCGACAGAAAGAAAAAGCAAACAACTTTGCAAGAGAAGTGAACAAGGAATACAACCATTGTAGACCGGTCCTTCACTTTATTAGCTCCGTATAGTAGTCCCTTCACTGCGATCATGTAGTCCCGGTGTAACATTTTCAAAAATATAAAATATTAATTTTGGGAATTTTTATTATTTAATATTATTTTATTGAATATTTTAATATTTAGGTATTTTTAAATACAAAATAAATAGGAAAAATATGAGAAAAATTGTGGAAAATTAAGAAAAATTCTAAAATAGGGTAAATTAGTGAATTATGACATTTTTATGTTGTTGTGATCATTTTGACACTAATTTAGTGCTAATCGCGATTAAAAATCGCTAATCGGGTTTTTAGCAAATTTTGAGCAAAACATGCACACACTACTTTTTCCACACTTGTGCACTTTTCTTGCCATGATTTATCATTTGGGGTTTCTATTTATGTGAGAAGGGTTTTGATTAGAAAAGAAAAGAAAAAGAGAAAAGGAAAAAAAAGAAATTAGAAATGAGAGTAGGTGAGAGAGAGGTATGGGGCATTCTTGACTTCAACCCTTAGCCAATTTCACTCATTCTCCCCCCACTCCTTCTTCAGTTGCTGCTGCTGCTGCCCTAGCCCATTCCTCCCCTCTTCAATTCCTCTTTTTCATCTCAAAAACAACACCAAAACCCCAATCTCCTTTCATTAAAATTGTGCACAAACCCGAGATCTTCGCGATGAACCAAGAAAGCATGGATTTTGGCCACTAGGGGGCAACTCAAGAATTTTCTTGAGTTGCCAAATGAGGTAAATTCTGGACCATTATGTTTAATTCTAGCATTCTTTATACCCCAATGTGTTATTGAACCGATATTGTGCGATATTGTAGACTTGGTGATAACCTAGTTAGGGTTTGTGAGAAACTTGAGTTGTAATGTGAAATTGAGTTCAATTGAGGTTATATAAACACCCTAGTGCATGAATTGGAACCCAAAAACTGAAGCTAGAACTAGAAATACGGATTTTAGAAACCGATGTCGGGGAAAATGTGAAATCTGTGAAGGTAAACTTGAATCTGCTATCACCCCGAGAACCCTAAAATGATATTGAGTGGACAGTGGTATGTGCAGGCACCCAGGAAGATAACCCCAAAACCCTAGCTCCCCACTCCATTTCCCGGCCGCCAAAACTCCCATTCTGGCCGCAAATTGCGGCCAGACCCTGATGGATTTGCCTCGTTTTCTGTGCATAGCCCCATTTCCTCTAGTGTTGGCCCAGGGTACTTCTAGTTTTGACAGATTCTATCTAGGGAAAAATCTGGGACATATTTCTTGAGTTGCTGTTTTGGACTTTAGTTTCCGTATTCCGTATTTTCATTTCTGCATTGGTGTGTTTCGCTTCACCTCGACTATTTGGCGTTTATACGACGATATAGAGGATTTGTTGATGGTTTTGAAGGCGTGCCATAGGTTCTCACCTATAGGCCCCCTTATCGTATCGTTTTGGATTTCATGCGCCGTTTTAGCTTTGATTTGGTTTTGATGCGATGCGATACGTGTGTTATGTGTAGGTACACCGCGACGATCCGAGACGATGCGGAGGATGACAGTGACGTCGACACCGACACGCAGGACACAGGTGAGTAGATTATATCTACAGGGGGAAGTCGGGTGGATGGCGTATAGCACCCCCGCAGTCCGTGGTGTGGTATACGAATACGTATACCCACGTATATTTATTATGTGTTGTTAGGATCATTGATATGAATAATGGTTTTATTGATGATGAGATATATGGTTTGGGTATAGTACGAACCCTAGGTAGCGATTGCACATACTTACACACATACTTACATACCTACATTCACACCCTTGCATACTACTCATACTTGCAGTGTTTGATGATTTGGGATGACTTTGGAGATGAGTCGATGATGTGGACTTTGCGCCGCGAGATCGGCGAGTTGATATTGATTCATATATGGGATATGATTTGTGTTTCTTGCGGGCTTGGGATATGTGTTACCCCGCATGCTTACTTCATTGATGGTATCGATTGTACTAGGCATAGAGTAGTACCCCAGACTGTTTGATCTGATGATAGTGATACCTATTATGTGACGAGATAGTGAGATGTTGACCCTACCCAGCTATTGGGGATGCCGTACGATGATTTACCGTACGAGCCGATATTGATGATAGATCCGCACTCATAACTCGAGGATACCTTACGATATGACATTGAGGCGGGATCACCGACTATATATATATATATATATATATCGACTCAGATGTTAGGTGGTTTCCTTACCTGTATTTCAGCTTGTTAGTTCAGCCGTATGGTTAGTGTAGTTGTTAGAGTAGATTAGACTTCTTACCTATTTCAAAAACTAACGAATCGTGGCATTTTTAAAGACAGCTCAAGGGAATCTACGGATATTTCAAAAACGACGTATCTTTTCATAAAAACACCGTAGCCCCTATTTTCAAAACCCCATGATTCGTGTTATTTCAAAAGGCACCAATTGTATGACTTATTTTAGAGTAATGCAGATTAGTTTTAGCTACGTTTAGTTTCAGCTCCCCCCTTCTTGTGGTTCGCTTTGCATTGCATCTTTTTACTATGTTTCATACTCCAGTAATTATATCATGCTGATAGGACACCAGCACCATTATCGATGATGCATCTGTTCCACGTACACTTGTTGCCGGCTCACACACTCATCATCGATAATTGCCATGTCACTACACTGTAGTAACATTACATTCATTATATGATTCTTACATGACATGATGATGTACATACCTTCTTTACATGTAGCATACATCATGGATTGATTGCATAACACATCGCATTGGATTTATTTCTTGATGTTGGATGTTCATGTGATTTCTGGATTTGGGAACCGAGGATGTCTTTAAAAGAGAATACATTATTGCTTTAAAAACCCGGTTACCCTTGATATGATATTTGGTGCGTCCACCATGTGTTTTCTCGGTGCTGAGAGCGACATGTAAAACCCGAATCGAGGAGGCGGATGAGGCCGATTGCGGGTACATGGTGGACCCGGTAAGGTACCCCGGGGCAAGAAGACGTGGTGATGACGATGAGCCTGACAGGGGGAGACTACCTACCGGTGACTTTACCCGACGCGTCGGATATCCGGAGGATACCGTCGTGGTCTGAGATTTATGGTAGGGGCCGGTCTGGACTGACGGCGCCCTAGATATGATGGTTGAGACTTTGAGATATCAGGATATTGGGATTTCGTTTGTGCCGATGCTAGGCACAGTTTTATGCTGATTTCATTATGGTACCTCATCTTTTAAAATACAGGGAAATCTCACTAAAGTATGAAAACTGTTGCTTCATGTAGATGTATTCTGTTTTCTCGCATTCATATCTCATTCGTATGCTATATTGTTATCTGAGGCACTGACACAGACACATGAGATTACACTCGGGTTAGATATTTACCCTAGCCTTGCTATAGGCTGCATGTTGTATATTGAGGATGTTATATACTGATCGTTGACTTAGGATTATGTCTTGCATTCGGTTTATCCTTGTAGATGTTTCTATTCACGAGTTGGCAACTCACCCCCGTTGTGCCACAGTTCTTGCAGGTCCTGCCGTACAGGTTTCTTTGCGGCATTTCTGGCACACTACTTCTTGCGGGTGACTTGCTTTTGGTAGGTGGGTTCTTTTGCATCAGGAGCCACCATTGTATTTATTTACTTCATTGTATCTAGAAATGTCCATCAACCAAAACTTGTATATTGTTTCAGACCTAGACTTTAGTGTTGTATATTTCGACCTTAGAGTCGCGCTTAGTAGTATTGCGGTTTTCTGTTGCTTTTGAGCTTTCTTTGATTTTGATCCTCGCCACTTGGCGTTGTATATTATTATATCATTGCGTGGTTGTGACCGTCGATTGACGAAGAGCTAGCTCCCGCTTGGGGATGCCTTTATCATTGCATATATATTGTTATTATCGTTTTACCCCATTCGGGGCCAGTTTTACAAAGGAAACTCTGCCGAAATTTCTAGAAAAGGCTGTACCGTTTTTAAAATGCATATTCGGCTTAGTTATTTTGAAACCTTGATTTCAACGTGTTTTCTTCACTTCTTTAAACCAGTCTTCCCTACTTTTTATTTAAAATGGTTTTAGATTTCTGGGCTTTTGGCTTACTTGGATCAGATGGAGTCCTATAGGCTTCATATGGTTCAAGGGCCAGTCACGTGCTCTTTCGGGTCGTGACAAAGTTGGTATCAGAGCGCTAGGTTGACCTTGGTTCGAGTCTGAGTTTGACTATGTGGAGCCTAGGGCGTTGTTTATATACGGAACTTAGGCTTGACCTTACGGAACTTAGACTTGGTCGAGGGGGTATTAGACCCGAACTTTCGTCGTATTAGGATGACCCTTGGTTGATGGATTAGGTGACTAAAGTAAAGTGACGTACCGTTGGTATGTTCCGCGGCATACTTACGACACGCCACTCCGCCTAAGGAACCTTAGGATGTGCATATTTCTTGAGATCAGTGATTCTTTTCATATCCAGGATTATTCATCCATTTGAGATCCCCGATTCTATTAGTTTCATGATCATACCTTCATTGATGCTGTTCCTCCCTATGATCATGTATCCACTCTGGATCTGTTGTTTCCTTTCTTGCTGCTGATGTGCTCTCTTTGATACTCGATTGAGATTCCTGTCCCCATGGTTGAGCGCAGTTGGGCTGCTGCTAGGGTTACGGCCGGTGTGAGCTCGTTTGGTACGGGGGCCGACCGTTGTGTTTTCTGGTGACATGGGAATGTCTCGAGTTGGTGTTGGTGTTTGTGACCTCTAGTGGAGGCGAGTGCTTGGTTTGCACCGGATGATCGGGCCATTGTTAGAGCTGCCAGTTGAGAGAGGACTGTTGATGTACAGCGTACCTCAGAGGTTGTGATGTCGCCTACCGTGCAGACAGATGGACCAGCTGTTGCTGAGATTGACAGGATGTTGCTTTCGGAGCTTACGAGCTGAGATTGCCGGAGCTGTTAGGCAGATGAGACAGATGATAGCTAGTCTACCCGGTTTGAGAGACGAAGGTGATTCGTCCGATTTTGCGCCAGAGCGGGCCCAGATGAGTTGAAGATTTCCAGTGTGGAGAATCTTACTCAGATCTAGAGCAGGCTGATTCAGAGACGACCGCCATTGTGTTGCCCTTTCCTGGAGGATTGAGGCATTGTTCGGCGTACAGGTGTATGAGCCAGCTGTTGCTGCAAATGATGAGATATCGCCCAGGTGATTGGAGCTACTGCAGCATGAGCGTGTACTTAGAGAGATGATAGCGAGTCGCTAGTCACCGAGGATGAATGACTAGGACGTGTGGTGAGTTTGCGTACCCCGATGCGAGATCATCAGGTAGATTGTTTCCAGCTAGAGACGATTTCACGCAGGTTCGTTGAGAGTCGATTGAGACGATCGAATGTCAGGAACCCATTTTCCAAGTTTAAAGTATACGGAAAGACATGCAGGTGATTCTATGGACCCTCTAGAAGAATGAAACCCTAACTCGACTTAATGACCGTGTGACAGCCTTTGAACCTTAGGGTTTACGGCGGTTCCGCGGCGCCATTAGTGAGGCTTGGGTTTGCCCTTCTACGGCTGGACCACCGACGCTGTGGCATGTACTCGATACTATTAAACTGTACCCGAGATGTGAGCTCTTGGGGGATTATGAGGTTCTGACGAGTCGATCGGATGATTCGACATCTTTCGGATATCGTGATGGGATACTGCTTGGGAGACTCCAGAGACGAGGATAGCCGTCGGAGCGCAGTTCGTGTAGCCACGATGAGACGAGTCCGGATCAGTCGACATTTTTAGCAGAGTGAAGAAAAGAGTTCGCACGAGATTTCGATGGGATGACATTCCACTCCGCTGACATCAGAGATGTGATACGCACCCCGAGGCGTGGTATGTGGATAGATCTTCCAGAAAGAATGCGATAAGTATGTAGCCATTCCGGAATAAGCTTTAGCTTCAGCAATGGATGACGACTTCCGGGTATTTCGGCAGGAATGAGATTTGAGAAAGGAACCTCGACAGGACTTTTCCGGAATACGACACGAGAAGACCTAGACCCAGGAGTGGTCATGATTGCGCACACCTAGCAGGCCAGAGTTCGGCATTGTCGACAAGGTAGTTGACCAGGATCGGATAAAGGAACTTACCCAGATGCGTTGCGAATTGAGCAAGGACAGTCGAGAGATGAGTATTCCTCCGATGGTTGAGACGTGTTTCCGAGGATCTGTTCGACCAGACAGCTTCTACAGGATGATGAAGCTACAGAGTACGCGATTTCGAGTCCGTGTGAGAGACCTCAGATTGACCGTGGCCGAGAGCAGTGCGCAGATAGAGACGTGACGTCGCAAGACGACGATAGAGACGGGTGAAACAAGAGGTTATGCAGGAGAGCCAGCCTCTGTACAGATTGGCATAGGCAAGATCGGAAGAGATCTTGAGCTGGATTCCTTCCAGGACATTGCTGCAATGATGTTTGCACCCAGGATCAGATGTGTGACGTGCATTCAGAGAGTCAGAGGCCGACGCCAGTGATATGCTGCCTTACGAGTGGTCGTGAGGTTTGACCGAGAGGTGACCAGAGAAGTACCAGAACGGAATCGTCCCCGTTAGCACACCTGACAGGGCCGATGAGCCGATTGACCGCGAGATAGGAAATCCGCAAAGAAGATAAGGACCCAGAGTCAGAGGACGCCAGACCGTGAGCAAGAGGCAAGTAGATATCCTGCGCTGCTAGCAGTGGATGCACCGACTCCTTCTCGACCTTGAAGGATGAATTTACCGACGACGGTACTTATGATTTGTGATTTTGTGATTCGATTATCACGTATCCGTCATTATTGGATTTCGGTATTTTGGGCGTTCTGTTTGCATGATTTAGTTTTGATGATTGAGTTTCCTGATATTTGTTTCATGCACCCACTGGATATTTATATATTTCACGCATAGTTATTACATTGATATATTGATTGAGATTTCATGCCTATCGTATTCAGTGATTTGATTTGCACTTCCAGCGTAGCTTTCATGCACCTTTAGTGTTTTGACATACGATTCTAGTGCACACCAGATGCACTGAATCGGGATTCTTCGTGCATGTATATGCACCTGATTTGGTTGCTGTCAGGCACGCACGTTGCCTACGGCAGATGTTTCGTGCACACCCGTTGCACATAGTTGTTGTTCTATACACCTGTTTGACACATATTTGGATTTTGATTCCTTGCGCACCAGACGCATAGGATATTCCTATATATGCATTTTGAGGATGGATTTCTAGTATGGCAGTACATTTATGATATTCTCTCTGTATTGATATTTTCGGAGCCCCGACAAAATTGGAGTTTTCTGAAATGTTTTGGAAATTGGGGGGGGGGATTAAATTTAAATTCGGGGACCGAATTTCTTTAAGGGGGGTAGATTGTAACATTTTCAAAAATATAAAATATTAATTTTGGGAATTTTTATTATTTAATATTATTTTATTGAATATTTTAATATTTAGGTATTTTTAAATACAAAATAAATAGGAAAAATATGAGAAAAATTGTGGAAAATTAAGAAAAATTCTAAAATAGGGTAAATTAGTGAATTATGACATTTTTATGTTGTTGTGATCATTTTGACACTAATTTAGTGCTAATCGCGATTAAAAATCGCTAATCGGGTTTTTAGCAAATTTTGAGCAAAACATGCACACACTACTTTTTCCACACTTGTGCACTTTTCTTGCCATGATTTATCATTTGGGGTTTCTATTTATGTGAGAAGGGTTTTGATTAGAAAAGAAAAGAAAAAGAGAAAAGGAAAAAAAAGAAATTAGAAATGAGAGTAGGTGAGAGAGAGGTATGGGGCATTCTTGACTTCAACCCTTAGCCAATTTCACTCATTCTCCCCCCACTCCTTCTTCAGTTGCTGCTGCTGCTGCCCTAGCCCATTCCTCCCCTCTTCAATTCCTCTTTTTCATCTCAAAAACAACACCAAAACCCCAATCTCCTTTCATTAAAATTGTGCACAAACCCGAGATCTTCGCGATGAACCAAGAAAGCATGGATTTTGGCCACTAGGGGGCAACTCAAGAATTTTCTTGAGTTGCCAAATGAGGTAAATTCTGGACCATTATGTTTAATTCTAGCATTCTTTATACCCCAATGTGTTATTGAACCGATATTGTGCGATATTGTAGACTTGGTGATAACCTAGTTAGGGTTTGTGAGAAACTTGAGTTGTAATGTGAAATTGAGTTCAATTGAGGTTATATAAACACCCTAGTGCATGAATTGGAACCCAAAAACTGAAGCTAGAACTAGAAATACGGATTTTAGAAACCGATGTCGGGGAAAATGTGAAATCTGTGAAGGTAAACTTGAATCTGCTATCACCCCGAGAACCCTAAAATGATATTGAGTGGACAGTGGTATGTGCAGGCACCCAGGAAGATAACCCCAAAACCCTAGCTCCCCACTCCATTTCCCGGCCGCCAAAACTCCCATTCTGGCCGCAAATTGCGGCCAGACCCTGATGGATTTGCCTCGTTTTCTGTGCATAGCCCCATTTCCTCTAGTGTTGGCCCAGGGTACTTCTAGTTTTGACAGATTCTATCTAGGGAAAAATCTGGGACATATTTCTTGAGTTGCTGTTTTGGACTTTAGTTTCCGTATTCCGTATTTTCATTTCTGCATTGGTGTGTTTCGCTTCACCTCGACTATTTGGCGTTTATACGACGATATAGAGGATTTGTTGATGGTTTTGAAGGCGTGCCATAGGTTCTCACCTATAGGCCCCTTTATCGTATCGTTTTGGATTTCATGCGCCGTTTTAGCTTTGATTTGGTTTTGATGCGATGCGATACGTGTGTTATGTGTAGGTACACCGCGACGATCCGAGACGATGCGGAGGATGACAGTGACGTCGACACCGACACGCAGGACACAGGTGAGTAGATTATATCTACAGGGGGAAGTCGGGTGGATGGCGTATAGCACCCCCGCAGTCCGTGGTGTGGTATACGAATACGTATACCCACGTATATTTATTATGTGTTGTTAGGATCATTGATATGAATAATGGTTTTATTGATGATGAGATATATGGTTTGGGTATAGTACGAACCCTAGGTAGCGATTGCACATACTTACACACATACTTACATACCTACATTCACACCCTTGCATACTACTCATACTTGCAGTGTTTGATGATTTGGGATGACTTTGAAGATGAGTCGATGATGTGGACTTTGCGCCGCGAGATCGGCGAGTTGATATTGATTCATATATGGGATATGATTTGTGTTTCTTGCGGGCTTGGGATATGTGTTACCCCGCATGCTTACTTCATTGATGGTATCGATTGTACTAGGCATAGAGTAGTACCCCAGACTGTTTGATCTGATGATAGTGATACCTATTATGTGACGAGATAGTGAGATGTTGACCCTACCCAGCTATTGGGGATGCCGTACGATGATTTACCGTACGAGCCGATATTGATGATAGATCCGCACTCATAACTCGAGGATACCTTACGATATGACATTGAGGCGGGATCACCGACTATATATATATATATATATATATATCGACTCAGATGTTAGGTGGTTTCCTTACCAGTATTTCAGCTTGTTAGTTCAGCCGTATGGTTAGTGTAGTTGTTAGAGTAGATTAGACTTCTTACCTATTTCAAAAACTAACGAATCGTGGCATTTTTAAAGACAGCTCAAGGGAATCTACGGATATTTCAAAAACGACGTATCTTTTCATAAAAACACCGTAGCCCCTATTTTCAAAACCCCATGATTCGTGTTATTTCAAAAGGCACCAATTGTATGACTTATTTTAGAGTAATGCAGATTAGTTTTAGCTACGTTTAGTTTCAGCTCCCCCCCTTCTTGTGGTTCGCTTTGCATTGCATCTTTTTACTATGTTTCATACTCCAGTAATTATATCATGCTGATAGGACACCAGCACCATTATCGATGATGCATCTGTTCCACGTACACTTGTTGCCGGCTCACACACTCATCATCGATAATTGCCATGTCACTACACTGTAGTAACATTACATTCATTATATGATTCTTACATGACATGATGATGTACATACCTTCTTTACATGTAGCATACATCATGGATTGATTGCATAACACATCGCATTGGATTTATTTCTTGATGTTGGATGTTCATGTGATTTCTGGATTTGGGAACCGAGGATGTCTTTAAAAGAGAATACATTATTGCTTTAAAAACCCGGTTACCCTTGATATGATATTTGGTGCGTCCACCATGTGTTTTCTCGGTGCTGAGAGCGACATGTAAAACCCGAATCGAGGAGGCGGATGAGGCCGATTGCGGGTACATGGTGGACCCGGTAAGGTACCCCGGGGCAAGAAGACGTGGTGATGACGATGAGCCTGACAGGGGGAGACTACCTACCGGTGACTTTACCCGACGCGTCGGATATCCGGAGGATACCGTCGTGGTCTGAGATTTATGGTAGGGGCCGGTCTGGACTGACGGCGCCCTAGATATGATGGTTGAGACTTTGAGATATCAGGATATTGGGATTTCGTTTGTGCCGATGCTAGGCACAGTTTTATGCTGATTTCATTATGGTACCTCATCTTTTAAAATACAGGGAAATCTCACTAAAGTATGAAAACTGTTGCTTCATGTAGATGTATTCTGTTTTCTCGCATTCATATCTCATTCGTATGCTATATTGTTATCTGAGGCACTGACACAGACACATGAGATTACACTCGGGTTAGATATTTACCCTAGCCTTGCTATAGGCTGCATGTTGTATATTGAGGATGTTATATACTGATCGTTGACTTAGGATTATGTCTTGCATTCGGTTTATCCTTGTAGATGTTTCTATTCACGAGTTGGCAACTCACCCCCATTGTGCCACAGTTCTTGCAGGTCCTGCCGTACAGGTTTCTTTGCGGCATTTCTGGCACACTACTTCTTGCGGGTGACTTGCTTTTGGTAGGTGGGTTCTTTTGCATCAGGAGCCACCATTGTATTTATTTACTTCATTGTATCTAGAAATGTCCATCAACCAAAACTTGTATATTGTTTCAGACCTAGACTTTAGTGTTGTATATTTCGACCTTAGAGTCGCGCTTAGTAGTATTGCGGTTTTCTGTTGCTTTTGAGCTTTCTTTGATTTTGATCCTCGCCACTTGGCGTTGTATATTATTATATCATTGCGTGGTTGTGACCGTCGATTGACGAAGAGCTAGCTCCCGCTTGGGGATGCCTTTATCATTGCATATATATTGTTATTATCGTTTTACCCCATTCGGGGCCAGTTTTACAAAGGAAACTCTGCCGAAATTTCTAGAAAAGGCTGTACCGTTTTTAAAATGCATATTCGGCTTAGTTATTTTGAAACCTTGATTTCAACGTGTTTTCTTCACTTCTTTAAACCAGTCTTCCCTACTTTTTATTTAAAATGGTTTTAGATTTCTGGGCTTTTGGCTTACTTGGATCAGATGGAGTCCTATAGGCTTCATATGGTTCAAGGGCCAGTCACGTGCTCTTTCGGGTCGTGACAAAGTTGGTATCAGAGCGCTAGGTTGACCTTGGTTCGAGTCTGAGTTTGACTATGTGGAGCCTAGGGCGTTGTTTATATACGGAACTTAGGCTTGACCTTACGGAACTTAGACTTGGTCGAGGGGGTATTAGACCCGAACTTTCGTCGTATTAGGATGACCCTTGGTTGATGGATTAGGTGACTAAAGTAAAGTGACGTACCGTTGGTATGTTCCGCGGCATACTTACGACACGCCACTCCGCCTAAGGAACCTTAGGATGTGCATATTTCTTGAGATCAGTGATTCTTTTCATATCCAGGATTATTCATCCATTTGAGATCCCCGATTCTATTAGTTTCATGATCATACCTTCATTGATGCTGTTCCTCCCTATGATCATGTATCCACTCTGGATCTGTTGTTTCCTTTCTTGCTGCTGATGTGCTCTCTTTGATACTCGATTGAGATTCCTGTCCCCATGGTTGAGCGCAGTTGGGCTGCTGCTAGGGTTACGGCCGGTGTGAGCTCGTTTGGTACGGGGGCCGACCGTTGTGTTTTCTGGTGACATGGGAATGTCTCGAGTTGGTGTTGGTGTTTGTGACCTCTAGTGGAGGCGAGTGCTTGGTTTGCACCGGATGATCGGGCCATTGTTAGAGCTGCCAGTTGAGAGAGGACTGTTGATGTACAGCGTACCTCAGAGGTTGTGATGTCGCCTACCGTGCAGACAGATGGACCAGCTGTTGCTGAGATTGACAGGATGTTGCTTTCGGAGCTTACGAGCTGAGATTGCCGGAGCTGTTAGGCAGATGAGACAGATGATAGCTAGTCTACCCGGTTTGAGAGACGAAGGTGATTCGTCCGATTTTGCGCCAGAGCGGGCCCAGATGAGTTGAAGATTTCCAGTGTGGAGAATCTTACTCAGATCTAGAGCAGGCTGATTCAGAGACGACCGCCATTGTGTTGCCCTTTCCTGGAGGATTGAGGCATTGTTCGGCGTACAGGTGTATGAGCCAGCTGTTGCTGCAAATGATGAGATATCGCCCAGGTGATTGGAGCTACTGCAGCATGAGCGTGTACTTAGAGAGATGATAGCGAGTCGCTAGTCACCGAGGATGAATGACTAGGACGTGTGGTGAGTTTGCGTACCCCGATGCGAGATCATCAGGTAGATTGTTTCCAGCTAGAGACGATTTCACGCAGGTTCGTTGAGAGTCGATTGAGACGATCGAATGTCAGGAACCCATTTTCCAAGTTTAAAGTATACGGAAAGACATGCAGGTGATTCTATGGACCCTCTAGAAGAATGAAACCCTAACTCGACTTAATGACCGTGTGACAGCCTTTGAACCTTAGGGTTTACGGCGGTTCCGCGGCGCCATTAGTGAGGCTTGGGTTTGCCCTTCTACGGCTGGACCACCGACGCTGTGGCATGTACTCGATACTATTAAACTGTACCCGAGATGTGAGCTCTTGGGGGATTATGAGGTTCTGACGAGTCGATCGGATGATTCGACATCTTTCGGATATCGTGATGGGATACTGCTTGGGAGACTCCAGAGACGAGGATAGCCGTCGGAGCGCAGTTCGTGTAGCCACGATGAGACGAGTCCGGATCAGTCGACATTTTTAGCAGAGTGAAGAAAAGAGTTCGCACGAGATTTCGATGGGATGACATTCCACTCCGCTGACATCAGAGATGTGATACGCACCCCGAGGCGTGGTATGTGGATAGATCTTCCAGAAAGAATGCGATAAGTATGTAGCCATTCCGGAATAAGCTTTAGCTTCAGCAATGGATGACGACTTCCGGGTATTTCGGCAGGAATGAGATTTGAGAAAGGAACCTCGACAGGACTTTTCCGGAATACGACACGAGAAGACCTAGACCCAGGAGTGGTCATGATTGCGCACACCTAGCAGGCCAGAGTTCGGCATTGTCGACAAGGTAGTTGACCAGGATCGGATAAAGGAACTTACCCAGATGCGTTGCGAATTGAGCAAGGACAGTCGAGAGATGAGTATTCCTCCGATGGTTGAGACGTGTTTCCGAGGATCTGTTCGACCAGACAGCTTCTACAGGATGATGAAGCTACAGAGTACGCGATTTCGAGTCCGTGTGAGAGACCTCAGATTGACCGTGGCCGAGAGCAGTGCGCAGATAGAGACGTGACGTCGCAAGACAACGATAGAGACGGGTGAAACAAGAGGTTATGCAGGAGAGCCAGCCTCTGTACAGATTGGCATAGGCAAGATCGGAAGAGATCTTGAGCTGGATTCCTTCCAGGACATTGCTGCAATGATGTTTGCACCCAGGATCAGATGTGTGACGTGCATTCAGAGAGTCAGAGGCCGACGCCAGTGATATGCTGCCTTACGAGTGGTCGTGAGGTTTGACCGAGAGGTGACCAGAGAAGTACCAGAACGGAATCGTCCCCGTTAGCACACCTGACAGGGCCGATGAGCCGATTGACCGCGAGATAGGAAATCCGCAAAGAAGATAAGGACCCAGAGTCAGAGGACGCCAGACCGTGAGCAAGAGGCAAGTAGATATCCTGCGCTGCTAGCAGTGGATGCACCGACTCCTTCTCGACCTTGAAGGATGAATTTACCGACGACGGTACTTATGATTTGTGATTTTGTGATTCGATTATCACGTATCCGTCATTATTGGATTTCGGTATTTTGGGCGTTCTGTTTGCATGATTTAGTTTTGATGATTGAGTTTCCTGATATTTGTTTCATGCACCCACTGGATATTTATATATTTCACGCATAGTTATTACATTGATATATTGATTGAGATTTCATGCCTATCGTATTCAGTGATTTGATTTGCACTTCCAGCGTAGCTTTCATGCACCTTTAGTGTTTTGACATACGATTCTAGTGCACACCAGATGCACTGAATCGGGATTCTTCGTGCATGTATATGCACCTGATTTGGTTGCTGTCAGGCACGCACGTTGCCTACGGCAGATGTTTCGTGCACACCCGTTGCACATAGTTGTTGTTCTATACACCTGTTTGACACATATTTGGATTTTGATTCCTTGCGCACCAGACGCATAGGATATTCCTATATATGCATTTTGAGGATGGATTTCTAGTATGGCAGTACATTTATGATATTCTCTCTGTATTGATATTTTCGGAGCCCCGACAAAATTGGAGTTTTCTGAAATGTTTTGGAAATTGGGGGGGGGATTAAATTTAAATTCGGGGACCGAATTTCTTTAAGGGGGGTAGATTGTAACATTTTCAAAAATATAAAATATTAATTTTGGGAATTTTTATTATTTAATATTATTTTATTGAATATTTTAATATTTAGGTATTTTTAAATACAAAATAAATAGGAAAAATATGAGAAAAATTGTGGAAAATTAAGAAAAATTCTAAAATAGGGTAAATTAGTGAATTATGACATTTTTATGTTGTTGTGATCATTTTGACACTAATTTAGTGCTAATCGCGATTAAAAATCGCTAATCGGGTTTTTAGCAAATTTTGAGCAAAACATGCACACACTACTTTTTCCACACTTGTGCACTTTTCTTGCCATGATTTATCATTTGGGGTTTCTATTTATGTGAGAAGGGTTTTGATTAGAAAAGAAAAGAAAAAGAGAAAAGGAAAAAAAAGAAATTAGAAATGAGAGTAGGTGAGAGAGAGGTATGGGGCATTCTTGACTTCAACCCTTAGCCAATTTCACTCATTCTCCCCCCACTCCTTCTTCAGTTGCTGCTGCTGCTGCCCTAGCCCATTCCTCCCCTCTTCAATTCCTCTTTTTCATCTCAAAAACAACACCAAAACCCCAATCTCCTTTCATTAAAATTGTGCACAAACCCGAGATCTTCGCGATGAACCAAGAAAGCATGGATTTTGGCCACTAGGGGGCAACTCAAGAATTTTCTTGAGTTGCCAAATGAGGTAAATTCTGGACCATTATGTTTAATTCTAGCATTCTTTATACCCCAATGTGTTATTGAACCGATATTGTGCGATATTGTAGACTTGGTGATAACCTAGTTAGGGTTTGTGAGAAACTTGAGTTGTAATGTGAAATTGAGTTCAATTGAGGTTATATAAACACCCTAGTGCATGAATTGGAACCCAAAAACTGAAGCTAGAACTAGAAATACGGATTTTAGAAACCGATGTCGGGGAAAATGTGAAATCTGTGAAGGTAAACTTGAATCTGCTATCACCCCGAGAACCCTAAAATGATATTGAGTGGACAGTGGTATGTGCAGGCACCCAGGAAGATAACCCCAAAACCCTAGCTCCCCACTCCATTTCCCGGCCGCCAAAACTCCCATTCTGGCCGCAAATTGCGGCCAGACCCTGATGGATTTGCCTCGTTTTCTGTGCATAGCCCCATTTCCTCTAGTGTTGGCCCAGGGTACTTCTAGTTTTGACAGATTCTATCTAGGGAAAAATCTGGGACATATTTCTTGAGTTGCTGTTTTGGACTTTAGTTTCCGTATTCCGTATTTTCATTTCTGCATTGGTGTGTTTCGCTTCACCTCGACTATTTGGCGTTTATACGACGATATAGAGGATTTGTTGATGGTTTTGAAGGCGTGCCATAGGTTCTCACCTATAGGCCCCTTTATCGTATCGTTTTGGATTTCATGCGCCGTTTTAGCTTTGATTTGGTTTTGATGCGATGCGATACGTGTGTTATGTGTAGGTACACCGCGACGATCCGAGACGATGCGGAGGATGACAGTGACGTCGACACCGACACGCAGGACACAGGTGAGTAGATTATATCTACAGGGGGAAGTCGGGTGGATGGCGTATAGCACCCCCGCAGTCCGTGGTGTGGTATACGAATACGTATACCCACGTATATTTATTATGTGTTGTTAGGATCATTGATATGAATAATGGTTTTATTGATGATGAGATATATGGTTTGGGTATAGTACGAACCCTAGGTAGCGATTGCACATACTTACACACATACTTACATACCTACATTCACACCCTTGCATACTACTCATACTTGCAGTGTTTGATGATTTGGGATGACTTTGAAGATGAGTCGATGATGTGGACTTTGCGCCGCGAGATCGGCGAGTTGATATTGATTCATATATGGGATATGATTTGTGTTTCTTGCGGGCTTGGGATATGTGTTACCCCGCATGCTTACTTCATTGATGGTATCGATTGTACTAGGCATAGAGTAGTACCCCAGACTGTTTGATCTGATGATAGTGATACCTATTATGTGACGAGATAGTGAGATGTTGACCCTACCCAGCTATTGGGGATGCCGTACGATGATTTACCGTACGAGCCGATATTGATGATAGATCCGCACTCATAACTCGAGGATACCTTACGATATGACATTGAGGCGGGATCACCGACTATATATATATATATATATATATATCGACTCAGATGTTAGGTGGTTTCCTTACCAGTATTTCAGCTTGTTAGTTCAGCCGTATGGTTAGTGTAGTTGTTAGAGTAGATTAGACTTCTTACCTATTTCAAAAACTAACGAATCGTGGCATTTTTAAAGACAGCTCAAGGGAATCTACGGATATTTCAAAAACGACGTATCTTTTCATAAAAACACCGTAGCCCCTATTTTCAAAACCCCATGATTCGTGTTATTTCAAAAGGCACCAATTGTATGACTTATTTTAGAGTAATGCAGATTAGTTTTAGCTACGTTTAGTTTCAGCTCCCCCCCTTCTTGTGGTTCGCTTTGCATTGCATCTTTTTACTATGTTTCATACTCCAGTAATTATATCATGCTGATAGGACACCAGCACCATTATCGATGATGCATCTGTTCCACGTACACTTGTTGCCGGCTCACACACTCATCATCGATAATTGCCATGTCACTACACTGTAGTAACATTACATTCATTATATGATTCTTACATGACATGATGATGTACATACCTTCTTTACATGTAGCATACATCATGGATTGATTGCATAACACATCGCATTGGATTTATTTCTTGATGTTGGATGTTCATGTGATTTCTGGATTTGGGAACCGAGGATGTCTTTAAAAGAGAATACATTATTGCTTTAAAAACCCGGTTACCCTTGATATGATATTTGGTGCGTCCACCATGTGTTTTCTCGGTGCTGAGAGCGACATGTAAAACCCGAATCGAGGAGGCGGATGAGGCCGATTGCGGGTACATGGTGGACCCGGTAAGGTACCCCGGGGCAAGAAGACGTGGTGATGACGATGAGCCTGACAGGGGGAGACTACCTACCGGTGACTTTACCCGACGCGTCGGATATCCGGAGGATACCGTCGTGGTCTGAGATTTATGGTAGGGGCCGGTCTGGACTGACGGCGCCCTAGATATGATGGTTGAGACTTTGAGATATCAGGATATTGGGATTTCGTTTGTGCCGATGCTAGGCACAGTTTTATGCTGATTTCATTATGGTACCTCATCTTTTAAAATACAGGGAAATCTCACTAAAGTATGAAAACTGTTGCTTCATGTAGATGTATTCTGTTTTCTCGCATTCATATCTCATTCGTATGCTATATTGTTATCTGAGGCACTGACACAGACACATGAGATTACACTCGGGTTAGATATTTACCCTAGCCTTGCTATAGGCTGCATGTTGTATATTGAGGATGTTATATACTGATCGTTGACTTAGGATTATGTCTTGCATTCGGTTTATCCTTGTAGATGTTTCTATTCACGAGTTGGCAACTCACCCCCGTTGTGCCACAGTTCTTGCAGGTCCTGCCGTACAGGTTTCTTTGCGGCATTTCTGGCACACTACTTCTTGCGGGTGACTTGCTTTTGGTAGGTGGGTTCTTTTGCATCAGGAGCCACCATTGTATTTATTTACTTCATTGTATCTAGAAATGTCCATCAACCAAAACTTGTATATTGTTTCAGACCTAGACTTTAGTGTTGTATATTTCGACCTTAGAGTCGCGCTTAGTAGTATTGCGGTTTTCTGTTGCTTTTGAGCTTTCTTTGATTTTGATCCTCGCCACTTGGCGTTGTATATTATTATATCATTGCGTGGTTGTGACCGTCGATTGACGAAGAGCTAGCTCCCGCTTGGGGATGCCTTTATCATTGCATATATATTGTTATTATCGTTTTACCCCATTCGGGGCCAGTTTTACAAAGGAAACTCTGCCGAAATTTCTAGAAAAGGCTGTACCGTTTTTAAAATGCATATTCGGCTTAGTTATTTTGAAACCTTGATTTCAACGTGTTTTCTTCACTTCTTTAAACCAGTCTTCCCTACTTTTTATTTAAAATGGTTTTAGATTTCTGGGCTTTTGGCTTACTTGGATCAGATGGAGTCCTATAGGCTTCATATGGTTCAAGGGCCAGTCACGTGCTCTTTCGGGTCGTGACAAAGTTGGTATCAGAGCGCTAGGTTGACCTTGGTTCGAGTCTGAGTTTGACTATGTGGAGCCTAGGGCGTTGTTTATATACGGAACTTAGGCTTGACCTTACGGAACTTAGACTTGGTCGAGGGGGTATTAGACCCGAACTTTCGTCGTATTAGGATGACCCTTGGTTGATGGATTAGGTGACTAAAGTAAAGTGACGTACCGTTGGTATGTTCCGCGGCATACTTACGACACGCCACTCCGCCTAAGGAACCTTAGGATGTGCATATTTCTTGAGATCAGTGATTCTTTTCATATCCAGGATTATTCATCCATTTGAGATCCCCGATTCTATTAGTTTCATGATCATACCTTCATTGATGCTGTTCCTCCCTATGATCATGTATCCACTCTGGATCTGTTGTTTCCTTTCTTGCTGCTGATGTGCTCTCTTTGATACTCGATTGAGATTCCTGTCCCCATGGTTGAGCGCAGTTGGGCTGCTGCTAGGGTTACGGCCGGTGTGAGCTCGTTTGGTACGGGGGCCGACCGTTGTGTTTTCTGGTGACATGGGAATGTCTCGAGTTAGTGTTGGTGTTTGTGACCTCTAGTGGAGGCGAGTGCTTGGTTTGCACCGGATGATCGGGCCATTGTTAGAGCTGCCAGTTGAGAGAGGACTGTTGATGTACAGCGTACCTCAGAGGTTGTGATGTCGCCTACCGTGCAGACAGATGGACCAGCTGTTGCTGAGATTGACAGGATGTTGCTTTCGGAGCTTACGAGCTGAGATTGCCGGAGCTGTTAGGCAGATGAGACAGATGATAGCTAGTCTACCCGGTTTGAGAGACGAAGGTGATTCGTCCGATTTTGCGCCAGAGCGGGCCCAGATGAGTTGAAGATTTCCAGTGTGGAGAATCTTACTCAGATCTAGAGCAGGCTGATTCAGAGACGACCGCCATTGTGTTGCCCTTTCCTGGAGGATTGAGGCATTGTTCGGCGTACAGGTGTATGAGCCAGCTGTTGCTGCAAATGATGAGATATCGCCCAGGTGATTGGAGCTACTGCAGCATGAGCGTGTACTTAGAGAGATGATAGCGAGTCGCTAGTCACCGAGGATGAATGACTAGGACGTGTGGTGAGTTTGCGTACCCCGATGCGAGATCATCAGGTAGATTGTTTCCAGCTAGAGACGATTTCACGCAGGTTCGTTGAGAGTCGATTGAGACGATCGAATGTCAGGAACCCATTTTCCAAGTTTAAAGTATACGGAAAGACATGCAGGTGATTCTATGGACCCTCTAGAAGAATGAAACCCTAACTCGACTTAATGACCGTGTGACAGCCTTTGAACCTTAGGGTTTACGGCGGTTCCGCGGCGCCATTAGTGAGGCTTGGGTTTGCCCTTCTACGGCTGGACCACCGACGCTGTGGCATGTACTCGATACTATTAAACTGTACCCGAGATGTGAGCTCTTGGGGGATTATGAGGTTCTGACGAGTCGATCGGATGATTCGACATCTTTCGGATATCGTGATGGGATACTGCTTGGGAGACTCCAGAGACGAGGATAGCCGTCGGAGCGCAGTTCGTGTAGCCACGATGAGACGAGTCCGGATCAGTCGACATTTTTAGCAGAGTGAAGAAAAGAGTTCGCACGAGATTTCGATGGGATGACATTCCACTCCGCTGACATCAGAGATGTGATACGCACCCCGAGGCGTGGTATGTGGATAGATCTTCCAGAAAGAATGCGATAAGTATGTAGCCATTCCGGAATAAGCTTTAGCTTCAGCAATGGATGACGACTTCCGGGTATTTCGGCAGGAATGAGATTTGAGAAAGGAACCTCGACAGGACTTTTCCGGAATACGACACGAGAAGACCTAGACCCAGGAGTGGTCATGATTGCGCACACCTAGCAGGCCAGAGTTCGGCATTGTCGACAAGGTAGTTGACCAGGATCGGATAAAGGAACTTACCCAGATGCGTTGCGAATTGAGCAAGGACAGTCGAGAGATGAGTATTCCTCCGATGGTTGAGACGTGTTTCCGAGGATCTGTTCGACCAGACAGCTTCTACAGGATGATGAAGCTACAGAGTACGCGATTTCGAGTCCGTGTGAGAGACCTCAGATTGACCGTGGCCGAGAGCAGTGCGCAGATAGAGACGTGACGTCGCAAGACGACGATAGAGACGGGTGAAACAAGAGGTTATGCAGGAGAGCCAGCCTCTGTACAGATTGGCATAGGCAAGATCGGAAGAGATCTTGAGCTGGATTCCTTCCAGGACATTGCTGCAATGATGTTTGCACCCAGGATCAGATGTGTGACGTGCATTCAGAGAGTCAGAGGCCGACGCCAGTGATATGCTGCCTTACGAGTGGTCGTGAGGTTTGACCGAGAGGTGACCAGAGAAGTACCAGAACGGAATCGTCCCCGTTAGCACACCTGACAGGGCCGATGAGCCGATTGACCGCGAGATAGGAAATCCGCAAAGAAGATAAGGACCCAGAGTCAGAGGACGCCAGACCGTGAGCAAGAGGCAAGTAGATATCCTGCGCTGCTAGCAGTGGATGCACCGACTCCTTCTCGACCTTGAAGGATGAATTTACCGACGACGGTACTTATGATTTGTGATTTTGTGATTCGATTATCACGTATCCGTCATTATTGGATTTCGGTATTTTGGGCGTTCTGTTTGCATGATTTAGTTTTGATGATTGAGTTTCCTGATATTTGTTTCATGCACCCACTGGATATTTATATATTTCACGCATAGTTATTACATTGATATATTGATTGAGATTTCATGCCTATCGTATTCAGTGATTTGATTTGCACTTCCAGCGTAGCTTTCATGCACCTTTAGTGTTTTGACATACGATTCTAGTGCACACCAGATGCACTGAATCGGGATTCTTCGTGCATGTATATGCACCTGATTTGGTTGCTGTCAGGCACGCACGTTGCCTACGGCAGATGTTTCGTGCACACCCGTTGCACATAGTTGTTGTTCTATACACCTGTTTGACACATATTTGGATTTTGATTCCTTGCGCACCAGACGCATAGGATATTCCTATATATGCATTTTGAGGATGGATTTCTAGTATGGCAGTACATTTATGATATTCTCTCTGTATTGATATTTTCGGAGCCCCGACAAAATTGGAGTTTTCTGAAATGTTTTGGAAATTGGGGGGGGATTAAATTTAAATTCGGGGACCGAATTTCTTTAAGGGGGGTAGATTGTAACATTTTCAAAAATATAAAATATTAATTTTGGGAATTTTTATTATTTAATATTATTTTATTGAATATTTTAATATTTAGGTATTTTTAAATACAAAATAAATAGGAAAAATATGAGAAAAATTGTGGAAAATTAAGAAAAATTCTAAAATAGGGTAAATTAGTGAATTATGACATTTTTATGTTGTTGTGATCATTTTGACACTAATTTAGTGCTAATCGCGATTAAAAATCGCTAATCGGGTTTTTAGCAAATTTTGAGCAAAACATGCACACACTACTTTTTCCACACTTGTGCACTTTTCTTGCCATGATTTATCATTTGGGGTTTCTATTTATGTGAGAAGGGTTTTGATTAGAAAAGAAAAGAAAAAGAGAAAAGGAAAAAAAAGAAATTAGAAATGAGAGTAGGTGAGAGAGAGGTATGGGGCATTCTTGACTTCAACCCTTAGCCAATTTCACTCATTCTCCCCCCACTCCTTCTTCAGTTGCTGCTGCTGCTGCCCTAGCCCATTCCTCCCCTCTTCAATTCCTCTTTTTCATCTCAAAAACAACACCAAAACCCCAATCTCCTTTCATTAAAATTGTGCACAAACCCGAGATCTTCGCGATGAACCAAGAAAGCATGGATTTTGGCCACTAGGGGGCAACTCAAGAATTTTCTTGAGTTGCCAAATGAGGTAAATTCTGGACCATTATGTTTAATTCTAGCATTCTTTATACCCCAATGTGTTATTGAACCGATATTGTGCGATATTGTAGACTTGGTGATAACCTAGTTAGGGTTTGTGAGAAACTTGAGTTGTAATGTGAAATTGAGTTCAATTGAGGTTATATAAACACCCTAGTGCATGAATTGGAACCCAAAAACTGAAGCTAGAACTAGAAATACGGATTTTAGAAACCGATGTCGGGGAAAATGTGAAATCTGTGAAGGTAAACTTGAATCTGCTATCACCCCGAGAACCCTAAAATGATATTGAGTGGACAGTGGTATGTGCAGGCACCCAGGAAGATAACCCCAAAACCCTAGCTCCCCACTCCATTTCCCGGCCGCCAAAACTCCCATTCTGGCCGCAAATTGCGGCCAGACCCTGATGGATTTGCCTCGTTTTCTGTGCATAGCCCCATTTCCTCTAGTGTTGGCCCAGGGTACTTCTAGTTTTGACAGATTCTATCTAGGGAAAAATCTGGGACATATTTCTTGAGTTGCTGTTTTGGACTTTAGTTTCCGTATTCCGTATTTTCATTTCTGCATTGGTGTGTTTCGCTTCACCTCGACTATTTGGCGTTTATACGACGATATAGAGGATTTGTTGATGGTTTTGAAGGCGTGCCATAGGTTCTCACCTATAGGCCCCCTTATCGTATCGTTTTGGATTTCATGCGCCGTTTTAGCTTTGATTTGGTTTTGATGCGATGCGATACGTGTGTTATGTGTAGGTACACCGCGACGATCCGAGACGATGCGGAGGATGACAGTGACGTCGACACCGACACGCAGGACACAGGTGAGTAGATTATATCTACAGGGGGAAGTCGGGTGGATGGCGTATAGCACCCCCGCAGTCCGTGGTGTGGTATACGAATACGTATACCCACGTATATTTATTATGTGTTGTTAGGATCATTGATATGAATAATGGTTTTATTGATGATGAGATATATGGTTTGGGTATAGTACGAACCCTAGGTAGCGATTGCACATACTTACACACATACTTACATACCTACATTCACACCCTTGCATACTACTCATACTTGCAGTGTTTGATGATTTGGGATGACTTTGGAGATGAGTCGATGATGTGGACTTTGCGCCGCGAGATCGGCGAGTTGATATTGATTCATATATGGGATATGATTTGTGTTTCTTGCGGGCTTGGGATATGTGTTACCCCGCATGCTTACTTCATTGATGGTATCGATTGTACTAGGCATAGAGTAGTACCCCAGACTGTTTGATCTGATGATAGTGATACCTATTATGTGACGAGATAGTGAGATGTTGACCCTACCCAGCTATTGGGGATGCCGTACGATGATTTACCGTACGAGCCGATATTGATGATAGATCCGCACTCATAACTCGAGGATACCTTACGATATGACATTGAGGCGGGATCACCGACTATATATATATATATATATATATCGACTCAGATGTTAGGTGGTTTCCTTACCTGTATTTCAGCTTGTTAGTTCAGCCGTATGGTTAGTGTAGTTGTTAGAGTAGATTAGACTTCTTACCTATTTCAAAAACTAACGAATCGTGGCATTTTTAAAGACAGCTCAAGGGAATCTACGGATATTTCAAAAACGACGTATCTTTTCATAAAAACACCGTAGCCCCTATTTTCAAAACCCCATGATTCGTGTTATTTCAAAAGGCACCAATTGTATGACTTATTTTAGAGTAATGCAGATTAGTTTTAGCTACGTTTAGTTTCAGCTCCCCCCTTCTTGTGGTTCGCTTTGCATTGCATCTTTTTACTATGTTTCATACTCCAGTAATTATATCATGCTGATAGGACACCAGCACCATTATCGATGATGCATCTGTTCCACGTACACTTGTTGCCGGCTCACACACTCATCATCGATAATTGCCATGTCACTACACTGTAGTAACATTACATTCATTATATGATTCTTACATGACATGATGATGTACATACCTTCTTTACATGTAGCATACATCATGGATTGATTGCATAACACATCGCATTGGATTTATTTCTTGATGTTGGATGTTCATGTGATTTCTGGATTTGGGAACCGAGGATGTCTTTAAAAGAGAATACATTATTGCTTTAAAAACCCGGTTACCCTTGATATGATATTTGGTGCGTCCACCATGTGTTTTCTCGGTGCTGAGAGCGACATGTAAAACCCGAATCGAGGAGGCGGATGAGGCCGATTGCGGGTACATGGTGGACCCGGTAAGGTACCCCGGGGCAAGAAGACGTGGTGATGACGATGAGCCTGACAGGGGGAGACTACCTACCGGTGACTTTACCCGACGCGTCGGATATCCGGAGGATACCGTCGTGGTCTGAGATTTATGGTAGGGGCCGGTCTGGACTGACGGCGCCCTAGATATGATGGTTGAGACTTTGAGATATCAGGATATTGGGATTTCGTTTGTGCCGATGCTAGGCACAGTTTTATGCTGATTTCATTATGGTACCTCATCTTTTAAAATACAGGGAAATCTCACTAAAGTATGAAAACTGTTGCTTCATGTAGATGTATTCTGTTTTCTCGCATTCATATCTCATTCGTATGCTATATTGTTATCTGAGGCACTGACACAGACACATGAGATTACACTCGGGTTAGATATTTACCCTAGCCTTGCTATAGGCTGCATGTTGTATATTGAGGATGTTATATACTGATCGTTGACTTAGGATTATGTCTTGCATTCGGTTTATCCTTGTAGATGTTTCTATTCACGAGTTGGCAACTCACCCCCGTTGTGCCACAGTTCTTGCAGGTCCTGCCGTACAGGTTTCTTTGCGGCATTTCTGGCACACTACTTCTTGCGGGTGACTTGCTTTTGGTAGGTGGGTTCTTTTGCATCAGGAGCCACCATTGTATTTATTTACTTCATTGTATCTAGAAATGTCCATCAACCAAAACTTGTATATTGTTTCAGACCTAGACTTTAGTGTTGTATATTTCGACCTTAGAGTCGCGCTTAGTAGTATTGCGGTTTTCTGTTGCTTTTGAGCTTTCTTTGATTTTGATCCTCGCCACTTGGCGTTGTATATTATTATATCATTGCGTGGTTGTGACCGTCGATTGACGAAGAGCTAGCTCCCGCTTGGGGATGCCTTTATCATTGCATATATATTGTTATTATCGTTTTACCCCATTCGGGGCCAGTTTTACAAAGGAAACTCTGCCGAAATTTCTAGAAAAGGCTGTACCGTTTTTAAAATGCATATTCGGCTTAGTTATTTTGAAACCTTGATTTCAACGTGTTTTCTTCACTTCTTTAAACCAGTCTTCCCTACTTTTTATTTAAAATGGTTTTAGATTTCTGGGCTTTTGGCTTACTTGGATCAGATGGAGTCCTATAGGCTTCATATGGTTCAAGGGCCAGTCACGTGCTCTTTCGGGTCGTGACACCCGGACTCTAGAGAGACTCCCATGAAGAAATGAACATGCTTGCATCGACGTCTTCGAGATGATCTATGTCGAGGAGACACTAACCCAAGATATCTCTTCACTAATTGTGAAATTAGTGAAGCAAACACCCTATACTAAATGGCAAGTAGTAGAGGATGATGAAGTAGAAAGTGGGCTCACTTTAGAATTGATTTTCTCATATTTTTTCTCACATCTCTATTGAAGCTAGAAAGTTTTGAGGAAGAAGAAGAAAGAAAACTCTCATGATCATTATCCAAAAGATAAATGCAACCATGGGTGAGTTAAGCATCATATGCTAACCCTTGTAGAGACATGACCATGGTTAGGATAATTGGTTGGGTTAATAAATATCTTAGGCAAAACAAAAGAGTGGACTTGTTCAATGAAGAATACAAGCTTCTACAAGCTTTCATCCATGACAAAATACCACCATTTTGTAATTACCAAAATGAATAAAAACCCTAATAATTATCATAAGCATGTGTGTGTCTCATACACCCATCTTGCATGTATCATCAAACATGACACAATATTATGTACACTTGCATATATCACATATATACAATGTGCACAAACAAAGTAGAAAAGAAATCTTAAGTGAGCAAATACTATTTAATGTAAATTAATATATCAAATATATAATTATACATTAAATCAATATTTGATTTAATAATCCGGCTATATCACATATAACCAACTAATGTCAAATGTAACAACTTATCGAATCAACACTTGATCCGATAACCCGGTTATATCACACATAACCGAGCGATATCATAAATCGATAGAATAGAAGACGGTATCACATATCGTATTAATCTCGGTCCTGCACATATCTCATATGTGCTCCTACTCCATTTCGTTTGAGCCAGGAAACCTCTGTGTAGGACTCTAAAGACTCGTCAATACGCCGGCAGTAGGTGATTATCATATCAAACACCCACAAGCCGCAAGCGGTCTGCTAAACGTAACGGCCACCCGGGTATTGAGCGATCAGACGATCAACAATCATGCCTGCTCATACTCCTGCGAATCCAATCAGTAACACTACCGTACAGTCCGGTCTCTTCGTCTGATATGTCGCAATCTCGTCTAGGGGTGGTAAACGTCAGACCCCGGTAACTCGATAATTCATGCCGATGTAAGGCTCATAACGGGTCGAGAAACTACTGATAACACTTACCAGTATATCTCTGAAGCAGCCCTGGCCAGGGACTTCCTGTTATAGCCAATCGAGCACAGCGCAATATCAACCCCCAATACCGGGAGAGACGAAACCCCTCCTATCGCTCATTGCCTCCATGTGATTCGGGACTGTACCCAAAAGCCACAATTTTGCACGTTCTCTTAAACATGGTAAGGTGGAAATCAAAGCACAGTAGGAACCATGCAAGACTCTATGACGATCTCGGGTCTACAGACTAACCTGTACCAGTGTCACCAGAGAACTGCCATCTGACGTGAGGTATAATACCATCTAGGAGTTCTCGGCGAGTCCATTCAGTGTACCCAGTCTCAACTGAGCACCCATATACTGTCTCTGATGTCAAACACCAATGGATATGGGATCATCCATCGCCCATATACATGGGTCGAGAAGCTATACGCTAGTCTACTCTGGTATATCGATGCCCTGTCTCGATACACCTACGACTAGAAACTTTTGAAGGATGTAGTTAGCGACTACACTGTCCCCACTAGTATAATCTGCATCATAATCCTGGTAGTCAATTACTCATCCTAAGGGCTTTATCAACATGTAATATAGAGACAATCAGTGTACATGTTAAGATAAAGAGCGACCAGATAGCATACTATCATGTCGAGTAAGAAAGTCCTCCCTATATATGTCCAAGCATCCACTACAATATACATCGTATGTACATTAATGGCCTCTACGGCACACATATAACTAATAATCTCCCACTTGGACTAGGGCCATCTGTTGTAGTATCCCAAACCCAACAATCAGCAGTGGTTGAAGTATCTCATACTCAACCATCCCATAAAAGTCTCTCTTGGGAAAAGGCCTTTATGAGTGGATCCGCCATGTTCTCCTCTGTGTCTACTCTCCTAACCTCAATCTCCCTGGAGATCAACCATCTCCATGATCAGATGATACTACCTAAGAATATGTCTGGATCACTGATGGGACGGGGGTTCCTAGGCCAAAGCCACAACTCCATTGTCACACAATGGTAGGAACTAAGTTCATCTCATGAACTAGTATACATCCAGACTAGCTCTTTGGTAGCATCCTTGGTAGCAATGTATCCAGCCTTTATTTCTAGATTGCCACGGTATCTAGCTTGGAACTCTCCCAACATACCGTCCCTCCACTGAGGGTAAAGACAATGCATGTGACTGACATTCAGTCGACCTTACCACCCTGGAAGTTATCCAGTGATTCTCCTCGGGATCTTTTGATACCACTTCACTACACCTAGTAAGAATCCTAACATCCACTTAGATCTATCTCATAGATCCAAAACCAGGATTTAGGAGTTATCACCTTGATCATATATGGAGAATCCTTGTGATAAGAGGAGATTGACCGAGCGTAGCATAGGAAACTCCTTCCCTATCAAGAGTATGCCATCCACGTACAATACGAGGATCACCACTATACTCCCTACTACCTTTTTGTATATACAAGGTTCATCTACCATTTTGATGAAGTCAAACTCTTTGACTACCGCATCAAAACAGATGTTCCAACTCCGCGATGCCTGCTTTAACCCGTAAAGCAACTTGCACACGTTTCCTCTGCTCCCACTGTTTACGAAGCGCTCTAGCTGTGTACTTATTGACGCTCTCTTCTAAATCACTATTTAGAAAAGCAGTCATAACACCCAACCGCCAAATATCATAGTCATGGTATGTAGCAATGGCAAGTAGGATCCGGATGGACTTAAGCATAGGCACTAGAAAAGGTTTCATCATTATCCACACCTGGTTGATGACGAGAACCCTTTGCAACAAGTCTTAGCTTTGAAAGTTTCGACTTTTACATGTACACCAAGTAATCTTCTTAAGATATACTTTCTCCTGATGAGGATTTAACCCTTCAGATAAAGCAACCAAAGTCCATACTTTGTTGGTGCACATAGATTCCATCTCAGATCGCATAGGATCCAGCCATTCTAACAGAGTCCTCACTCCTGATGGCCTGCTCGAAACTAGTTGGGTCATCATCTCATGATGAAATCCTTGCTCCCACTTTCATAGAGAAAACCGAAGTATCTCTCAGGTGGGTGAGGAACCCTACCAGATCGACGGAGAGGCTGAGATTCGTCGGGAACTATTGAATCCTCTGGTTCTCCCAAATCATCAGCTGTAGTTTGTATAGCTGGAACTCCTTCCAGTTCTACCTCATGACCACTAATTTCTTCACAAGAAATTCCTTTTCCAAAAGGTGGCATGCTGAGAAATGAAACACCTTTTGCTCCTAAGTGTGGTAGAAGATATTCCCTTGCGAATGCTTGGGACATCCAACAAACTTCCACAGAATTGACATTGCCTTGAGCTTGTCCATATTTTGCTTTTGACATAGGCCAGACAACCCCAAATCTAAACTTGCTTAAGATATGGACTCTTCCCATACCATGTCATATATGGAGTGTTAGGCACCTGATTTGGTCGAAACCCTATTCAATAGGTATGCAACTTCTCATGTGCATAACCCCCAAAAGGAAATAGGCAACTCAGTAGTTCTCATCATATAGCACACCATATCACATAGGGTGCGGCTCCGCCCCGATACACCGACGTATTATGGTGTATACAGAGGAGTAATGCTGAGAGAGAATCTTATTCTCCTTTAGAATAATCCAGGAATTCCATGCTCAAGTATTCTCTTCCCTGATCACATCAAAGGACATAATACTTATACCTGTTTTGGTTCTCTGCTTCTAACTTATATTCTTTGAATTTCTCAAAAGCTTCAAACTTGTGTTTCAACAGGAACACATGTGAGAATCTTGAGAGATCATCAATGAATGTAATGAAGTACAAAGAACCAGTCCTGGCATGTATAGACAGGGGACCTTCATACATCAACATGTATCAATCCCAAGAGTTCACTAACTCTTTCTCTGTTTCCAATAAACGGAGCTATGGTCATCTTATCTTTGTGACATGACTGGCAAGTTTCACAAGATGTAAATTCAAACTGATTTAAATATGCATTTTTATGTAACTTAGGGAGTCGGGTCGCCTTGATATGACCTAGTCTACAATGCCTCAAGAAGGATTCGTTCATTTCTGAATTCTTCCTCTTGTGTGTGTTCTGTACGTTAAGAACTGTAGTTTGATTTAGAACGTATAAGCTTTTAGATAACGTGCCTGATCCGATCAACTCTTGATATAGGAAATGTTCAAAACATTATCCAACAATACAAAATTATATCCTTCTTTACTTAATAAAGAGACTGATATGATGTTGTATATCAGGTTCGGTATCTAATAACATTCATTTAGAATCAATGTATTTGGTAATACAGGATGATAACTGCCAACATACTTGGCTGCAACAATTGCACCGTTTCGAACTCTTAAAAATTATCACCCATTCTCAGTTCTCTACCTTTCTGTAGCCCATATAACAGATTACATATGTGGGATCCTGATCCGGTATCTCATACCCAGGACGTAAAGCAAACTGAGAAACAGTTCTATGTAATGAACACACCCGAAGAAGATGCATCATCATGCACTTTCTTCGTTTGGGCGGCACGGGAATCCTGGTAATCCCCAATTTCCTGCTCGGTCTTATAACAATTATAAGTTGGAGCGGGACCAACGTTCCCCAGCTCAGTATAACAAGCGGGTTTGGTCAATACATCCGTTTTATTAACTTGATTAAGGCGTTACATGGTCGCTACTTGGAGAGAGAGAGAAGAAAACACTCAGCGTATGCTCTTACAAGATTAGATTGGTTATTATTTTATCTAATCAGGATGGCTCCCACTGTTTTTGTCAAATCTTGATTCAAACCCTAAAAGGTAAGATTAGCCGGGATTAATTACACCCTACAAGTTCGCCAATCATTCAGCCAGGCCAGTGCCGGTACTTTGAGGGAGGTTCCCCGTGCTTTCGCACGGACCTAATTAAAATAAACCTCGGTTTCCCAGGGGCGTAACCCCGTTGACACCTTTCTAGACACCTACTTGATCGGCTAATTGTAATGTGTAAAACTCTCCCAGGAATAACTCTTACTCACAGTGGGTATCGGGATCCAACTATCTCATAGAAGGTATGCAATCTCATTGCAAATTTCAACACTTGAAATTCCCAATAATATTTTGCCCCTAGCAACTTATGACCTTGGCTAAGGTCAACAAATTATAAGCGCTGGCCAAGTTCAACCCGTCATTTCTTGATTGAATTAAACCCACCCGCGCGACCCTTGGCTAAGATCAACAAAGCCGTACGACTACCCTAACTCAATCGCATCATATGCTGCAGATAAGCACTAATTAGCTACCGCACACTACGCCTTGGCTAAGGTCAACAAACGCAGCACGAATACTAAAAATTACTTATCTAAAACGACGAAGGGCTACGATAGGTTTTTATGAAAACTTTTTGCGTAATGAACTTGATATCGTTGTAGAATCGAGTGAATTTTAAAAGGAGTGTTTTTGTGGCTTTTACTAGTTTTGCTAAAGGGGTCACTCCCGGTGAAGGGATCTCGGCTCTTTCCTTATCGAATAAGGTGCAGGATATTTCACAAATACCACTATGCAAAATAAAAACTATAGAAGCAATCAAAAGACAAACCGAGTGGGTTGAAGCATCTGCCAGTTATTGCTAAATAGGTCATTACCGGTGAATGGATCTCGGCTCTTTCCTTATCGAATAAGGTGCTGGATATTCTACAAGGAATACCTCTATGCAAAACAACAACTAGAGCTACCTGTTTTTGAAAATTCGATTCCACAACATCTTTAGGTTTATTTTCTTTCATTAATCTCATTAATGAAGTCCCATCATTTTAAGTTACCTAAACATCACAGATAAATACAACGTACGCTTATGCCATCCGCATTCGCCTCGATGTCCCCTCGTGCACCGTTAGGTTAGGTAACTAACGGCAGAGCGGAGAAGGGCTAGCGCAGGTGTAAAACATAAGCAACGTCTATATAATATATCACATATACTATATACAGTATCTATCTCATCATACAAAGTGATCACATCACATAATATCGCAGCAGAACACAACATATGAAATATTAGATATAATAGGATTTCTGGGTATTAAATTAAGCCAGTATAAAACACGGATTCTACGGTCGTGATGAATAGCCAAACCCACATCCCTAGACCCCTACGAGAGCGGCAAGCAACCCTATCAATTCTAGAGTTAGGAGACCCGGTCTCGACTCCTCGAGATGGTCTCCCACTGGACCCTAAAACCCGGTTACTTGTGCTCCCCGCCTTGGGTTTATCCTAATGCGGAAAAATAAATAATATACAATGGTGACATCATCCTTAACCCGGAAGTGCCCCAATAAAAGAATATTACATACAATGAATTTTACATGAATGAAAAAGAAAAACTCTCATCTCACATAAAAACCCTGGCTATTCAAACACGACGATCCAATATAATATATCCCAGCAACACATAACATCACATGTCATCAACGTAAGTAAATATGCGTATCCCAATTGTCGTTGACATATAGCAACGAAACCGGCGATACACCACATATTACACTTACGGTCGCAGAAAAGAAAGTGAAAACTACAACAGTTGGAATCCGCAACCACCTTAGACATCACATGCCTAACCAAATATCGCATGCCTAACAATTATAAACCCCGCATTTTAGTCTCGATCTCGAAAACACTTTTCAATATCAAGTCGGGCAATTCAACAAGATTCCCGACATCTTGATCAAATGCTCATCGGAAACTTTAGTATACGGCCTCACCCCCCGATACCGTCGACGAAGTGCACTAAGGAGGAACACCATTGCCGCGAGCACCCAAACGGATGCTTTTGGCGATGGGGTTCTCCTACAGTCACTTGGTCGGGGCTATGGGGCATGGCTATCTAATAAGGTTACCCGGCGAGTATCTTCGTACGCTACGTGATTGTAACGGACTTTTGATCACATCAAAATCCCGTGGCAACCGATCAATTGAGACTAAATTGCTAGATTTATAACATTCAAACTAGTTATCTCATAACTACCTTTGTGGATTCCAAATATTGTATCCAATCTCATGATATCCGGACGACATTAAACTTTTCGATCGATTCATCAAAGTATTACAATTCCCCGAGAGCTCAACACTTGAGCACAGTTCAATAATACCCAGAATATGCCACAGTACCTATGCACTAGCCGTAGAAGGGCAGACCCAAGCCTCACCCATGTCGCCACGGAACTGCGACAAACCCTAGGGTATGACCGCGGTTCCGCGATCCAAAAAATCGAGTTAGGGTTTCATTCTTCTAGAGGGTTCATGTAACGTTTTAGAAATCGTTTTGCGAATTTTCCGTTTTTAGGGTAAAATAGTCGGTATTTTCCGTTTTAACCCGATTGTGATCAAACTTTAATTTAGACTTGCCGGCACCTAGTTTAGATATAATAAAGCTAGTGCGCGAACTTTGGGGGTCAATGGGAAGTTTTGGTTCACATAGAATTTTTCCCTAATAACATATTATTTTAATACTTTATTTGTGCACTTTATTAGTGGTAATTACTTTTTTGGGGGTTAATTACTACTAATGTGGTTTTATGCTAAACTAATCACTAGAATTATGTTTAAAACCTTCTCTCCAAAATATCTTGATTTTTGTGGAATTATTTGATTTTTTTTAAAAGAAAAGATAATGAAGACTTAAAGCTTTTGTTTTATTATACAATTATTGCAATTTCCTTCTAGAAATTTCCACACAACTCCACACAAACCCTAGCCTTCTCACTTGGCCGGCCACATCCAATTCCTTGCTGCCCTTCATTTTTCTTCACCCATTTCTTCTCATTTTGCTTCAAAAAAATCATGAAAAATCCAAATAAATTCATACAAATTCAAATATAAATCAAACCCATCATTCTTCTTCTTCAATCTTGCTTAGATCTTCATTCTAGTGGGGATTTTGGAGGCTAAAGTTGGATTGTTCTTGTTTCAAATCTTGTCTCTTTGAAGATATAAATCCAAACCCTAATCTCTTTTTGTAGTTTAATACTTTAATTAGCTTAATTAGATGTTTAATTTAAGCTTTTAAATTCATATTTAGAAATTCAAGATATCATTTTGATAATCAAATTAGGGTTTTGATTAGTGGATTGGTTAAGTGATAAGTTAAGACAAATGAAAACTTAATCAAGTTGCTAATTTGTTAAATGATATTTTCCTAATCGGCTAATTAACAAACTAAACTTTTTCTAATCATAATTAGTGAAATCTAAAATTTTAGTACAGGTTTAAATGGTTTAATTTTGCTAATTAGTGATGTTTGTAAATGATAGTTTGGTAAAAACTTGTAGTTTGGTACTAAAATGATATATGTTGCTTACTAGATTTCGGTAAGTTTTAGGCGTGGGTTTCTTTTGACGTTGCGACGTTAACTATATTGATTCCACGTTTATTATTGTGTTGTGAATGCGCGATCGGTACGATCAGGGTCTAGGCTTGGTAGTTGTGTCGCTTTGCGTTCCTAGCTAGGGTCGTGCCGATGTCGTTCGTGTCTTTGTGTAGCTTTTACTCTTGAGTTAGTTTCGTAGTGTCGCTACGCGCGTTAGCCACAATACGAACACTTGAGAGTAAGTTTTGTGTTGTCGCGTTGGTCAGCGTAGTTTGTACGTGTTCTGGGTCTATTGCTAATATGTTGGAGATAGTGCCCTCAGAGTCAATTATTGGATCACAGGCACGTGATTGCAATGATTGAGGGAGGACCTATCCCGGTAGGACAGTCTTACTCGAGATGATAGTATGCTATCTGGTTTACCTCTATCATCGTGTACTGCTTTAGGTGACCTGACAGATCACTATTGCACGTTGATAGAGCCCCTAGGATTCTTGCTTGACTACCGGCAGTATGAGGGCGATCATATACGTGGGAGCTGGTAGTCTATAAGCACATCCTTAAAAGGTCCCTAGTCGTAGGAGTTTCAAGACAGGGCATCGATACTCCAGAGTAGACTAGTGTATACAGTCGAGACCCCGACGAGGGGCGGTGGCCGGTCTCACAAGCCATTGGTGTCAGTTGGTTCACCTGAGATGTATACAGGTGCTCATTGGGTTATGAGTACACCGGACAGGACTCGCCGGGAACATGCTAGTTGGTCTTATACCTGACGTCAGATAGCAGTTCCCAGGTGACATGTGTACAGGTTAGTTCATCGACCTGGGGATCGTCATTTGTCTCGTGTGAGTTCCCACTGTACTTTGATTACTACCCTACCACGGCTCAAAGGAGTCGTGCAAACAGGTTTTAGTTGGGTACAGTCCCGAGCCACATGGAGGCAGTGAGCGGATCTTCGGGGGTTTCGTCTCTCCCGGTATTGGGGGTGAGGTCGCGCTGTGTCTAGGAGAGCCATTACACAAAGACCTTGGCCAAGGCAGGAGATTTACTGGTAGGTATTCCAGTAGTATCTCAGGGTGTTCTGGGCTACACTCCGACACGACTTGTACCGCTTTTGGGGGTCTGACTTTTACCAACCCTCTAGGCCCGCCATGCGATGCTCATAGACGAACGGACCGGACTGTACGGATATTGTCACTGACAGGCTCAGTTGGGTGTCGGGGTGAGCTTCCTCATCGACGTCCCTTTTAGTCAATAGCTGGTGGCCCGTCACGTATTGGCTTATACCTCTGACGTGCTAGTGGTTAAATCCACAGCCATAGTATTGACGAGTCTTTAGAGTCCACCACACTTTCAGTTACTCAAGCTTTCGGGCGAAACGCTGTAGAGGCCGTATGGAGATATGGCAGGGTCCGATCAGATACGTGCGGTATTGCACGAATCAGGATTGGACGGTTTGTACTAGTGGCCGTATGGTTATATGGCAGCGTTCGATCAGATACGTGCGGTATTGCACGCATCAGGATCGGACGGATATTACTAGCCGGCTTTGGCTTAAGCCGGTCCTAGTTTAGTACAGTGTAGATTTTGTCTCTTTGCATTTGTATCCGGACGGAATACAAATGCAGGTGTGTATGCACAGTATCGGGGTTATCCTGTAATTTATTACGGGACCAGTTTTCTGGAGTTGCCAGTTTGCTTTCCGTTCCGGCCGGTTTTCCTTTGTTCTTTCCCGGCCGGACTTTTCTGATGGAGGGGGTTATTTGCAGTTTCGCAAATAACTCTTTGTGGAGGTCTTATTTGCATAAGGTGTGATATGATAAGCATCTTTGCTTTTCATGCTTTATTGTGATAAGAAAGGATTAGGATTGATGTGTAGTTTAGTGATGATTATGTTTGGATGTGGTCACCCTCCTCCTTTTACTACACTCACCTCCCTTCTTGCTTCATATTGTTTTTCCTCCACCATTTCAAAGTGAGAGAGATTATCATCATGGTTGAAAAAAGAAAGAGAGAAGAAGAAAAGAAAAGAGAGAAAGAAAAAGATGAGAGCTTCACCATGAGAGTTTCATTCTTGATCTTCTTTCCATGATAGAAAAATGCAAGCACCATTTTTCTAGTCTTGATTCCTCCATCATCTTCAATGGCAACCAACCCCAATGTGAGACATACATTCTACATTACATTCCCTACAGTATATCTTGAGCATGTCGAGTAGCCGGCTTCATGCTCGAGTTGCCTCAGTATCGAGGTGGGAGCCCGTAAAAGTACCCGGCTTCGTGGTGCCCTTTCCGACGAGGAGGAGACGGACGGAGATCCCGCGAGGAGATCGGAGTGGAGATGAAGACCGGAGGACTTGGATCGTCGGTACATCTCTAACCTTCTCTTTGTAGTTAGCTAGATTTAGTTTAATGGCCCGATCCGGTTTTAGTGCGCGGTGGTGCCGTTTTGCCAAGTCCGCAAAAATTTAAGTTTACCACCGTTTCCGCGTTTGGCCGTCGGGTTGACGGTCGGGGCGCCGCCGTGCACTTACAGTGGTATCAGAGCCTCGCCATTAACATAGTCTAGCTTGGTGTAATGTGTTTTTCTGTTTCGATCGATCGAATGTTCCAAAACTGCATTTTAGCTCGAATCAGTTTCTGTTGAAAATTTTTGGTCTCGAAAAATTTTTCAGGTTGTAAAATATTGATGTACTGGAAAATCTAAGAGTTCTGTAAAAATTTAACGATGTAACTCCACAGTGGGAGCGCGGAAGCGCCGCGAAACCCCCCCTCGTGCGGCCCTTCCGCCGCGCACTATTCACATCACATCACCAAATTTTTTCAGAGGCCTTCTGGGCTTAAAATATGGGTTTTGGAATATTAAAATTGGGCCCAGGATTTCTGTGAGTGCTACAGTTTTGATTGAGGGCCCACTTGTTAATTTTTGATCGATCGGATATTTTAAACACATTTTTTCACAGTATTTACATTATATCTGCGACCGTGAATGTCACTCGATCGGTAAATCCGGTCTAACTGCTATAGCCCGGTTAGACGGATTTGCGAACGTGACTTTCACGTTGATGTTCTATGTTTATGCTGTGATGTTGCGGATCGGTCGTGGGGGATAGCCTGGATGCAATGCTAGTACTGTGCTGTTGTATTATGTACATTTGATATTGCGGGGCGAGCGTCCGACATGTGGACTGCCGTCACTGCCTGTTTGTATTATTCTTTTGGGGCACGACCTGGTTGCGGTCGATGTACCCGGTGTATGTATATTTTACATTCTGTACTAGGATTACCCCGCGGTGGGGTGCACGGATAGCCGGGTTCTAGAGGGCAACAAGCCCGCATCTCATGGCATTGGGACGGAGGGGGCTTCACTCTGGGATTGGCGGGCTATTCGCCGCACTCGTAGGGGGTACAGGTTGACCCAGGAGGGGTGCCCAAGTTACCGGATTCCGTGAAGTGCTGGGTGGTCCATTCACGGCGCTGAAGGGGGCTGCCTCGCTTCAGGTTTTGGCGGGTAACTTGCCGCGCCCGTAGGGGTCTAGGATTTCATTGCACAGGCTATCCACACGACCAGGGGAACGTCGGGTTTCAGTAGTGGCTCTGTGAAACCCGGGGATCCCAGATATCTGTATTGTTCTGTGATGCTGTACATTTCTGTGATGTTGCATTTCTTTTCACGCCTTGAGCGAAATATAATATATTGGTATATATATTAGTAGATGTTGTATATGTTTTACATCCGCGCTAGTCCAGTCCCCGCTCTGTCGTTAGTTAGCTAACCTAACGGGTAATGACGGGACCCAGTGGCGAATGCGGATGGCATATACGTACATCAGTATATTTTCGTTCTTTTTGGTGTGATCAAATGATGGGACTGCGTTGATTCGGATCAATGCAAGTTAAACAAACCTAATCTGATGTTGTTGGAACACTTTTCAAAAGGCTGTTATTGCAAGGACGTTCACTTTTGTTTTGCATCGTGGTATTCATTTGGAATATCCTGCTCCTCAGTCGACGAGGCAAGGGCCGAGATCCCTTCACCGGGAGTGACCCCTTGGACAGAAGTTTGCGTTAGGGCATTAACTTCACTATAGCCGATTACTTTTGCTTTGCATCGTGGTATTCATTTGGAATATCCTGCACCCCATTCTACGGGGAAAGAGCCGAGATCCCTTCACCGGGAGTGACCTCTTTAGCAACGGTTTTTCGTCACTATATTTTTAAAAGCTATCCGTTCCTTCGACGATATCAAGTTCTTTACGTTAAAGGTTTTCGCCAGAAACCATTCGTAGCCCTCCGTCGTTTCATATGGGTGGTCAATAGTATTCAAGCTGTGTATGTTGGCCAAAGTCAAGGCACAGTGATTGGTAGCTATTGGGGTATTCATATGCAGCATAGATAGATGCGTTGGTTTGGGACAGTCGTACTGCCATTTTGGCCAAAGTCAAGGGTATGTACGGGTGGATTCAAATTAACCTGGAGAATGACGGGTAGAACATGACATGTGACTTATGATATGTTGGCCAAAGTCAAGGTCATAAGAGCATGGGGCAGAAATCACATCGGGAGTTTCAAAAGTACTGAAACTTGCCAGATATGCGCATACCTTCTGGAGTGTGATACCGTGAGCGGATTCCGTCACGTTGTCATGCGATGAGAGTTGGATCCTGATTCCCACTGATGTGTTGGTATACTCCTCGGGTGACCCCGACTAATTCTTCTTTCAGGTTTGGAGGAGAATTTGAGGTACAGTGGGAGGATTCCAGATTAGATAAATTGGTAACCATTCTGATCTAGGTTAGAGTGCACGCTGAGTGTTTCTTTTCTCTCTCTCTTTGGCAGCGACCATTGACCCGACCCTAAGATTATGACTCAGTGACCAAGTTGACCGAACCTACTTAACACTGGCTTTTGGATTGTCAGAGTTGCAGACCTCATTGCCACTCCTACTTTTACCCTTTTCTCCAGGACACCCCGTATTACTACGAACGTCCACTTCCATTGGACAAAACCATCGTATGGTTATATACGAACTCGAAGGAATTTATTCGAGGATGGTTTCCGGTTCTGGAGAAAACGGATAGGATTATTCAGTTGTCTTTTCTTTTCACCCTCTCTCAGGTTGCGAGTACTCCTTAGTTTAGGAGTAGTACACCTATTATGCAAATTGGATAGTCTTCTTCCAAACCATAGGCTGGTGCCGACCGGTAGGGAAGGAAGAAAGCCAATTAGCCTAAACGGTGTACAGAAGGTATTAAGTTAAGACAAAGTAAGGGATTAGTAAGAGGGCAAAGTAAATTGCAACAGATATTCACGACCAAACCATGTATTCCTTCGCCAATCCTAAATCACCTTTGTATTTCTCCAGGACACTCCGTATCATTACGAAGATCCCATTTTATTGGATAATCCATCGTATGGTTATATACGAACTCGAAAGGAACTTGTTCCAGTTCGGGGATGGATCCTGGTTCAGGAGAAATAGGAATTAAGTACATTCAGGTGTCTTTTATCTTCACCTTCTCTCACGATGCAAGTGCTCCTAGGATTAGGACAGTACACCCTTTATGCTTTTTGGATAGTCTTCTTCCAAACCATAGGCTGGTGCCGAACGGTAGGGAAGGAAGAAAACCATTTGGCCTAAAGGGGTGTACAGAAGGTAAAGACTAAAGACATATGAAGGGATTTGGAGAGGTGGCAAAGAATTATACGGTTATAGTTGTGAATATGGATAATGGATGAGGCATTACTAAGAATACCAGGATACCCCAACGAAACATTTCAATGTTTCAGTTTCACTGTGTACTGTTAAAAGAAAACTGATTTCCCGATTGGACACTTACTCCAGGGTATGTATTTACCAGGTTAGATTCTCACATCTGTATGGTTTTACAGATGATGAGTGGGAGTAAGTTATTGGGAATTGGGTGATCATCCTCATTATATCGGGATTCGTTGTAATCGGTGATATTTGAGGAGATCACCTGGGCTGTTTGCCGGTTGGCAAATATTTGGTTTTGAATATCCGCTGTTGTGCACCAATTTCAAATTGATATATCTGTACGTCTATTTTCATAGAGTGAGATATACCTTTTGATATTATGTCGATGACATTTACCTATATCAGTGGATGGTTAGGTAAGGAGCATTGAACAGCGGTGTAATTCTTCTTAACCAAAAGTACAGTTTTCAACCTACAACACACAGTGAAAGAGTTGTTAGACTCAGCGGACTTATACAGAGTATTGTATGTTGTCCAGTGTCCATTAGGACAGAGGGGTTGGTCCTCATACTATATTCTGTTTACTTTTGACTTCTCTAGTTCTTAGACATGTGTTTCGTAGAAACACAAGGTCTAAGTTTTGAGGAGTTATAGGTATTTGAATAGAGTAGAGAACCAGGTGTAGCAAGTATCGGGATTCTTCAAAGTGATCGAAGATGTAGATACTTGTGTATGATATTCAGTTGATAGTAATGATAAAGAGAAATTGCTTCTCTTTCAGGTTACTCATAATTGGAAGCATTCCTAAGTTGAGTAACGCTGATCGGCCTCCTTCCATTTAGTTGACATGCACTGGAGATAGCTGCATGATTTGAATCTGGTTCAATTAAATCAGTGCCTCTGGTTCTATATTGGATGTAGAACAGTTCATATCTTAACGTTGTTAAGGTACGGGGAGTTGTCCGGCTTATGATTAAAACCAGACTCTGGATAACTCAAGGCACGTTTCTGTAATGGCTGTTTGTGGGTTGACCCAGGCTATGACGAGGGTTGATTTTCTACCATCTTGACTCGCCACAGTTTTAACAAAAATGGATTTTTTCAGAAAACAGCAGTGGGAGTATGGTAGAACTGGAAGTGATTCCAGAACCGCAAACGATTACTGAAGATTTGATAAGGAACCTAAAGATTCAATCTGATTTGACATTCCATTGGCCACTCCGCAGATAAGGTGGGTAACTTCAGGCACCCGAGAGGTACTTCGGTAGCCTCAAGGACGGTGACAGGGAAGTTCTTGTTTACCCACACTTGCCATTTTTGTTGTTCCAGGCTGCGAGACCCGGCAGGAGGATGAGTATAGCGTCGTTCTAAACTTGCTTTAGAAGTGCGCGTCTATATGACTCTGCCAGAGGGTTGTCGTAGTCAGTGGGAGCAGCGGAAGCATTGGTGGACATCAGGCTTATGTCTATTTATAGACTAAAGCAGATGTAGCGGAGATAGATCATCTGTTTCTGATGTGACAGTCATAGGTTTGACGTCATCAGAATAGGGGATGGATCTGTTGAGAAGGTAGTAGGAAGTGATATTCCTTTACTACGATCGGTTATACTTTGGTCGTCACACAGTGTTTTCTCCACATAGGATTTGGACATTATATCAGACATACTGGTTACTAGATCTATGGTTTTAGATCTAGATTTGGGTGGTTTCCCAATCAGGGTACTTTGACAGCATTCTAAGAGTATTTAGAATGGACGACTCCTGGCACGGTAGTACACCTGCAGGTAATGGAGTCACCCTCTCCAAAGGTGTCTTACAGACTAAAGGGGAGAGGGACGTGCATGATTGGCAGATCACTTGCTCAGGCAATTGAGTCAATCATGAGATGTCAGGTACCACACCAGATGTTGTTCTTGCACTAGATGCAATAAGTTGACATTAATCCAATCCTGGAGAAAAAGTCGGAAGCAGTTTTAGAACATAAGTGAATGTTCTAGGGATATGATAACGACAGCCTCATTCGAGAGACGGTTATCATTCCAGGCTTCCAAGGTGACATGGGCAACAAGAAGGTTGTCAGAGTTATAGTTTTCCCTCTGATGAGGGGCAGTATTTTGGACAGATGGTCCAAGGAAATACTGAGGGTGGCATGGCGCAGGATACTGATTAAGTTCAGTTGACGATACAGTCTAAGAAGTTAGGATTTGGAGTTCATTTATGAGCTTTGTCCCATCAGACATCCAGACATTCTAAGGCAGGTATTGCTCATTTCGGGAGATGGCTTTCTCCGCGAACTTGAGATATAGAGAGACATAGAAAGAAACTTCTAGGCGGATCCACTCACTGAGGCTATTCCTCGACCGCAATAGTTTCACAAACGGGATTTGTGAGACTGACTAGTAGAGGAGTTGGGTGTTCGGTATCACACGGGCTGTGAGTATGCGACATCGCAATAATTAGCCTTGAGTGCAAGTGGGAGATTGTTGGAGATAGTGCCCTCAGAGTCAATTATTGGATCACAGGCACGTGATTGCAATGATTGAGGGAGGACCTATCCCGGTAGGACAGTCTTACTCGAGATGATAGTATGCTATCTGGTTTACCTCTATCATCGTGTACTGCTTTAGGTGACCTGACAGATCACTATTGCACGTTGATAGAGCCCCTAGGATTCTTGCTTGACTACCGGCAGTATGAGGGCGATCATATACGTGGGAGCTGGTAGTCTATAAGCACATCCTTAAAAGGTCCCTAGTCGTAGGAGTTTCGAGACAGGGCATCGATACTCCAGAGTAGACTAGTGTATACAGTCGAGACCCCGACGAGGGGCGGTGGCCGGTCTCACAAGCCATTGGTGTCAGTTGGTTCACCTGAGATGTATACAGGTGCTCATTGGGTTATGAGTACACCGGACAGGACTCGCCGGGAACATGCTAGTTGGTCTTATACCTGACGTCAGATAGCAGTTCCCAGGTGACATGTGTACAGGTTAGTTCATCGACCTGGGGATCGTCATTTGTCTCGTGTGAGTTCCCACTGTACTTTGATTACTACCCTACCACGGCTCAAAGGAGTCGTGCAAACAGGTTTTAGTTAGGTACAGTCCCGAGCCACATGGAGGCAGTGAGCGGATCTTCGGGGGTTTCGTCTCTCCCGGTATTGGGGGTGAGGTCGCGCTGTGTCTAGGAGAGCCATTACACAAAGACCTTGGCCAAGGCAGGAGATTTACTGGTAGGTATTCCAGTAGTATCTCAGGGTGTTCTGGGCTACACTCCGACACGACTTGTACCGCTTTTGGGGGTCTGACTTTTACCAACCCCCTAGGCCCGCCATGCGATGCTCATAGACGAACGGACCGGACTGTACGGATATTGTCACTGACAGGCTCAGTTGGGTGTCGGGGTGAGCTTCCTCATCGACGTCCCTTTTAGTCAATAGCTGGTGGCCCGTCACGTATTGGCTTATACCTCTGACGTGCTAGTGGTTAAATCCACAGCCATAGTATTGACGAGTCTTTAGAGTCCACCACACTTTCAGTTACTCAAGCTTTCGGGCGAAACGCTGTAGAGGCCGTATGGAGATATGGCAGGGTCCGATCAGATACGTGCGGTATTGCACGAATCAGGATTGGACGGTTTGTACTAGTGGCCGTATGGTTATATGGCAGCGTTCGATCAGATACGTGCGGTATTGCACGCATCAGGATCGGACGGATATTACTAGCCGGCTTTGGCTTAAGCTGGTCCTAGTTTAGTACAGTGTAGATTTTGTCTCTTTGCATTTGTATCCGGACGGAATACAAATGCAGGTGTGTATGCACAGTATCGGGGTTATCCTGTAATTTATTACGGGACCAGTTTTCTGGAGTTGCCAGTTTGCTTTCCGTTCCGGCCGGTTTTCCTTTGTTCTTTCCCGGCCGGACTTTTCTGATGGAGGGGGTTATTTGCAGTTTCGCAAATAACTCTTTGTGGAGGTCTTATTTGCATAAGGTGTGATATGATAAGCATCTTTGCTTTTCATGCTTTATTGTGATAAGAAAGGATTAGGATTGATGTGTAGTTTAGTGATGATTATGTTTGGATGTGGTCACCCTCCTCCTTTTACTACACTCACCTCCCTTCTTGCTTCATATTGTTTTTCCTCCACCATTTCAAAGTGAGAGAGATTATCATCATGGTTGAAAAAAGAAAGAGAGAAGAAGAAAAGAAAAGAGAGAAAGAAAAAGATGAGAGCTTCACCATGAGAGTTTCATTCTTGATCTTCTTTCCATGATAGAAAAATGCAAGCACCATTTTTCTAGTCTTGATTCCTCCATCATCTTCAATGGCAACCAACCCCAATGTGAGACATACATTCTACATTACATTCCCTACAGTATATCTTGAGCATGTCGAGTAGCCGGCTTCATGCTCGAGTTGCCTCAGTATCGAGGTGGGAGCCCGTAAAAGTACCCGGCTTCGTGGTGCCCTTTCCGACGAGGAGGAGACGGACGGAGATCCCGCGAGGAGATCGGAGTGGAGATGAAGACCGGAGGACTTGGATCGTCGGTACATCTCTAACCTTCTCTTTGTAGTTAGCTAGATTTAGTTTAATGGCCCGATCCGGTTTTAGTGCGCGGTGGTGCCGTTTTGCCAAGTCCGCAAAAATTTAAGTTTACCACCGTTTCCGCGTTTGGCCGTCGGGTTGACGTTCGGGGCGCCGCCGTGCACTTACAGTGGTATCAGAGCCTCGCCATTAACATAGTCTAGCTTGGTGTAATGTGTTTTTCTGTTTCGATCGATCGAATGTTCCAAAACTGCATTTTAGCTCGAATCAGTTTCTGTTGAAAATTTTTGGTCTCGAAAAATTTTTCAGGTTGTAAAATATTGATGTACTGGAAAATCTAAGAGTTCTATAAAAATTTAACGATGTAACTCCACAGTGGGAGCGCGGAAGCGCCGCGAAACCCCCCCTCGTGCGGCCCTTCCGCCGCGCACTATTCACATCACATCACCAAATTTTTTCAGAGGCCTTCTGGGCTTAAAATATGGGTTTTGGAATATTAAAATTGGGCCCAGGATTTCTGTGAGTGCTACAGTTTTGATTGAGGGCCCACTTGTTAATTTTTGATCGATCGGATATTTTAAACACATTTTTTCACAGTATTTACATTATATCTGCGACCGTGAATGTCACTCGATCGGTAAATCCGGTCTAACTGCTATAGCCCGGTTAGACGGATTTGCGAACGTGACTTTCACGTTGATGTTCTATGTTTATGCTGTGATGTTGCGGATCGGTCGTGGGGGATAGCCTGGATGCAATGCTAGTACTGTGCTGTTGTATTATGTACATTTGATATTGCGGGGCGAGCGTCCGACATGTGGACTGCCGTCACTGCCTGTTTGTATTATTCTTTTGGGGCACGACCTGGTTGCGGTCGATGTACCCGGTGTATGTATATTTTACATTCTGTACTAGGATTACCCCGCGGTGGGGTGCACGGATAGCCGGGTTCTAGAGGGCAACAAGCCCGCATCTCATGGCATTGGGACGGAGGGGGCTTCACTCTAGGATTGGCGGGCTATTCGCCGCACTCGTAGGGGGTACAGGTTGACCCAGGAGGGGTGCCCAAGTTACCGGATTCCGTGAAGTGCTGGGTGGTCCATTCACGGCGCTGAAGGGGGCTGCCTCGCTTCAGGTTTTGGCGGGTAACTTGCCGCGCCCGTAGGGGTCTAGGATTTCATTGCACAGGCTATCCACACGACCAGGGGAACGTCGGGTTTCAGTAGTGGCTCTGTGAAACCCGGGGATCCCAGATATCTGTATTGTTCTGTGATGCTGTACATTTCTGTGATGTTGCATTTCTTTTCACGCCTTGAGCGAAATATAATATATTGGTATATATATTAGTAGATGTTGTATATGTTTTACATCCGCGCTAGTCCAGTCCCCGCTCTGTCGTTAGTTAGCTAACCTAACGGGTAATGACGGGACCCAGTGGCGAATGCGGATGGCATATACGTACATCAGTATATTTTCGTTCTTTTTGGTGTGATCAAATGATGGGACTGCGTTGATTCGGATCAATGCAAGTTAAACAAACCTAATCTGATGTTGTTGGAACACTTTTCAAAAGGCTGTTATTGCAAGGACGTTCACTTTTGTTTTGCATCGTGGTATTCATTTGGAATATCCTGCTCCTCAGTCGACGAGGCAAGGGCCGAGATCCCTTCACCGGGAGTGACCCCTTGGACAGAAGTTTGCGTTAGGGCATTAACTTCACTATAGCCGATTACTTTTGCTTTGCATCGTGGTATTCATTTGGAATATCCTGCACCCCATTCTACGGGGAAAGAGCCGAGATCCCTTCACCGGGAGTGACCTCTTTAGCAACGGTTTTTCGTCACTATATTTTTAAAAGCTATCCGTTCCTTCGACGATATCAAGTTCTTTACGTTAAAGGTTTTCGCCAGAAACCATTCGTAGCCCTCCGTCGTTTCATATGGGTGGTCAATAGTATTCAAGCTGTGTATGTTGGCCAAAGTCAAGGCACAGTGATTGGTAGCTATTGGGGTATTCATATGCAGCATAGATAGATGCGTTGGTTTGGGACAGTCGTACTGCCATTTTGGCCAAAGTCAAGGGTATGTACGGGTGGATTCAAATTAACCTGGAGAATGACGGGTAGAACATGACATGTGACTTATGATATGTTGGCCAAAGTCAAGGTCATAAGAGCATGGGGCAGAAATCACATCGGGAGTTTCAAAAGTACTGAAACTTGCCAGATATGCGCATACCTTCTGGAGTGTGATACCGTGAGCGGATTCCGTCACGTTGTCATGTGATGAGAGTTGGATCCCGATTCCCACTGATGTGTTGGTATACTCCTCGGGTGACCCCGACTAATTCTTCTTTCAGGTTTGGAGGAGAATTTGAGGTACAGTGGGAGGATTCCAGATTAGATAAATTGGTAACCATTCTGATCTAGGTTAGAGTGCACGCTGAGTGTTTCTTTTCTCTCTCTCTTTGGCAGCGACCATTGACCCGACCCTAAGATTATGACTCAGTGACCAAGTTGACCGAACCTACTTAACACTGGCTTTTGGATTGTCAGAGTTGCAGACCTCATTGCCACTCCTACTTTTACCCTTTTCTCCAGGACACCCCGTATTACTACGAACGTCCACTTCCATTGGACAAAACCATCGTATGGTTATATACGAACTCGAAGGAATTTATTCGAGGATGGTTTCCGGTTCTGGAGAAAACGGATAGGATTATTCAGTTGTCTTTTCTTTTCACCCTCTCTCAGGTTGCGAGTACTCCTTAGTTTAGGAGTAGTACACCTATTATGCAAATTGGATAGTCTTCTTCCAAACCATAGGCTGGTGCCGACCGGTAGGGAAGGAAGAAAGCCAATTAGCCTAAACGGTGTACAGAAGGTATTAAGTTAAGACAAAGTAAGGGATTAGTAAGAGGGCAAAGTAAATTGCAACAGATATTCACGACCAAACCATGTATTCCTTCGCCAATCCTAAATCACCTTTGTATTTCTCCAGGACACTCCGTATCATTACGAAGATCCCATTTTATTGGATAATCCATCGTATGGTTATATACGAACTCGAAAGGAACTTGTTCCAGTTCGGGGATGGATCCTGGTTCAGGAGAAATAGGAATTAAGTACATTCAGGTGTCTTTTATCTTCACCTTCTCTCACGATGCAAGTGCTCCTAGGATTAGGACAGTACACCCTTTATGCTTTTTGGATAGTCTTCTTCCAAACCATAGGCTGGTGCCGAACGGTAGGGAAGGAAGAAAACCATTTGGCCTAAAGGGGTGTACAGAAGGTAAAGACTAAAGACATATGAAGGGATTTGGAGAGGTGGCAAAGAATTATACGGTTATAGTTGTGAATATGGATAATGGATGAGGCATTACTAAGAATACCAGGATACCCCAACGAAACATTTCAATGTTTCAGTTTCACTGTGTACTGTTAAAAGAAAACTGATTTCCCGATTGGACACTTACTCCAGGGTATGTATTTACCAGGTTAGATTCTCACATCTGTATGGTTTTACAGATGATGAGTGGGAGTAAGTTATTGGGAATTGGGTGATCATCCTCATTATATCGGGATTCGTTGTAATCGGTGATATTTGAGGAGATCACCTGGGCTGTTTGCCGGTTGGCAAATATTTGGTTTTGAATATCCGCTGTTGTGCACCAATTTCAAATTGATATATCTGTACGTCTATTTTCATAGAGTGAGATATACCTTTTGATATTATGTCGATGACATTTACCTATATCAGTGGATGGTTAGGTAAGGAGCATTGAACAGCGGTGTAATTCTTCTTAACCAAAAGTACAGTTTTCAACCTACAACACACAGTGAAAGAGTTGTTAGACTCAGCGGACTTATACAGAGTATTGTATGTTGTCCAGTGTCCATTAGGACAGAGGGGTTGGTCCTCATACTATATTCTGTTTACTTTTGACTTCTCTAGTTCTTAGACATGTGTTTCGTAGAAACACAGGGTCTAAGTTTTGAGGAGTTATAGGTATTTGAATAGAGTAGAGAACCAGGTGTAGCAAGTATCGGGATTCTTCAAAGTGATCGAAGATGTAGATACTTGTGTATGATATTCAGTTGATAGTAATGATAAAGAGAAATTGCTTCTCTTTCAGGTTACTCATAATTGGAAGCATTCCTAAGTTGAGTAACGCTGATCGGCCTCCTTCCATTTAGTTGACATGCACTGGAGATAGCTGCATGATTTGAATCTGGTTCAATTAAATCAGTGCCTCTGGTTCTATATTGGATGTAGAACAGTTCATATCTTAACGTTGTTAAGGTACGGGGAGTTGTCCGGCTTATGATTAAAACCAGACTCTGGATAACTCAAGGCACGTTTCTGTAATGGCTGTTTGTGGGTTGACCCAGGCTATGACGAGGGTTGATTTTCTACCATCTTGACTCGCCACAGTTTTAACAAAAATGGATTTTTTCAGAAAACAGCAGTGGGAGTATGGTAGAACTGGAAGTGATTCCAGAACCGCAAACGATTACTGAAGATTTGATAAGGAACCTAAAGATTCAATCTGATTTGACATTCCATTGGCCACTCCGCAGATAAGGTGGGTAACTTCAGGCACCCGAGAGGTACTTCGGTAGCCTCAAGGACGGTGACAGGGAAGTTCTTGTTTACCCACACTTGCCATTTTTGTTGTTCCAGGCTGCGAGACCCGGCAGGAGGATGAGTATAGCGTCGTTCTAAACTTGCTTTAGAAGTGCGCGTCTATATGACTCTGCCAGAGGGTTGTCGTAGTCAGTGGGAGCAGCGGAAGCATTGGTGGACATCAGGCTTATGTCTATTTATAGACTAAAGCAGATGTAGCGGAGATAGATCATCTGTTTCTGATGTGACAGTCATAGGTTTGACGTCATCAGAATAGGGGATGGATCTGTTGAGAAGGTAGTAGGAAGTGATATTCCTTTACTACGATCGGTTATACTTTGGTCGTCACACAGTGTTTTCTCCACATAGGATTTGGACATTATATCAGACATACTGGTTACTAGATCTATGGTTTTAGATCTAGATTTGGGTGGTTTCCCAATCAGGGTACTTTGACAGCATTCTAAGAGTATTTAGAATGGACGACTCCTGGCACGGTAGTACACCTGCAGGTAATGGAGTCACCCTCTCCAAAGGTGTCTTACAGACTAAAGGGGAGAGGGACGTGCATGATTGGCAGATCACTTGCTCAGGCAATTGAGTCAATCATGAGATGTCAGGTACCACACCAGATGTTGTTCTTGCACTAGATGCAATAAGTTGACATTAATCCAATCCTGGAGAAAAAGTCGGAAGCAGTTTTAGAACATAAGTGAATGTTCTAGGGATATGATAACGACAGCCTCATTCGAGAGACGGTTATCATTCCAGGCTTCCAAGGTGACATGGGCAACAAGAAGGTTGTCAGAGTTATAGTTTTCCCTCTGATGAGGGGCAGTATTTTGGACAGATGGTCCAAGGAAATACTGAGGGTGGCATGGCGCAGGATACTGATTAAGTTCAGTTGACGATACAGTCTAAGAAGTTAGGATTTGGAGTTCATTTATGAGCTTTGTCCCATCAGACATCCAGACATTCTAAGGCAGGTATTGCTCATTTCGGGAGATGGCTTTCTCCGCGAACTTGAGATATAGAGAGACATAGAAAGAAACTTCTAGGCGGATCCACTCACTGAGGCTATTCCTCGACCGCAATAGTTTCACAAACGGGATTTGTGAGACTGACTAGTAGAGGAGTTGGGTGTTCGGTATCACACGGGCTGTGAGTATGCGACATCGCAATAATTAGCCTTGAGTGCAAGTGGGAGATTGTTGGAGATAGTGCCCTCAGAGTCAATTATTGGATCACAGGCACGTGATTGCAATGATTGAGGGAGGACCTATCCCGGTAGGACAGTCTTACTCGAGATGATAGTATGCTATCTGGTTTACCTCTATCATCGTGTACTGCTTTAGGTGACCTGACAGATCACTATTGCACGTTGATAGAGCCCCTAGGATTCTTGCTTGACTACCGGCAGTATGAGGGCGATCATATACGTGGGAGCTGGTAGTCTATAAGCACATCCTTAAAAGGTCCCTAGTCGTAGGAGTTTCGAGACAGGGCATCGATACTCCAGAGTAGACTAGTGTATACAGTCGAGACCCCGACGAGGGGCGGTGGCCGGTCTCACAAGCCATTGGTGTCAGTTGGTTCACCTGAGATGTATACAGGTGCTCATTGGGTTATGAGTACACCGGACAGGACTCGCCGGGAACATGCTAGTTGGTCTTATACCTGACGTCAGATAGCAGTTCCCAGGTGACATGTGTACAGGTTAGTTCATCGACCTGGGGATCGTCATTTGTCTCGTGTGAGTTCCCACTGTACTTTGATTACTACCCTACCACGGCTCAAAGGAGTCGTGCAAACAGGTTTTAGTTGGGTACAGTCCCGAGCCACATGGAGGCAGTGAGCGGATCTTCGGGGGTTTCGTCTCTCCCGGTATTGGGGGTGAGGTCGCGCTGTGTCTAGGAGAGCCATTACACAAAGACCTTGGCCAAGGCAGGAGATTTACTGGTAGGTATTCCAGTAGTATCTCAGGGTGTTCTGGGCTACACTCCGACACGACTTGTACCGCTTTTGGGGGTCTGACTTTTACCAACCCCCTAGGCCCGCCATGCGATGCTCATAGACGAACGGACCGGACTGTACGGATATTGTCACTGACAGGCTCAGTTGGGTGTCGGGGTGAGCTTCCTCATCGACGTCCCTTTTAGTCAATAGCTGGTGGCCCGTCACGTATTGGCTTATACCTCTGACGTGCTAGTGGTTAAATCCACAGCCATAGTATTGACGAGTCTTTAGAGTCCACCACACTTTCAGTTACTCAAGCTTTCGGGCGAAACGCTGTAGAGGCCGTATGGAGATATGGCAGGGTCCGATCAGATACGTGCGGTATTGCACGAATCAGGATTGGACGGTTTGTACTAGTGGCCGTATGGTTATATGGCAGCGTTCGATCAGATACGTGCGGTATTGCACGCATCAGGATCGGACGGATATTACTAGCCGGCTTTGGCTTAAGCCGGTCCTAGTTTAGTACAGTGTAGATTTTGTCTCTTTGCATTTGTATCCGGACGGAATACAAATGCAGGTGTGTATGCACAGTATCGGGGTTATCCTGTAATTTATTACGGGACCAGTTTTCTGGAGTTGCCAGTTTGCTTTCCGTTCCGGCCGGTTTTCCTTTGTTCTTTCCCGGCCGGACTTTTCTGATGGAGGGGGTTATTTGCAGTTTCGCAAATAACTCTTTGTGGAGGTCTTATTTGCATAAGGTGTGATATGATAAGCATCTTTGCTTTTCATGCTTTATTGTGATAAGAAAGGATTAGGATTGATGTGTAGTTTAGTGATGATTATGTTTGGATGTGGTCACCCTCCTCCTTTTACTACACTCACCTCCCTTCTTGCTTCATATTGTTTTTCCTCCACCATTTCAAAGTGAGAGAGATTATCATCATGGTTGAAAAAAGAAAGAGAGAAGAAGAAAAGAAAAGAGAGAAAGAAAAAGATGAGAGCTTCACCATGAGAGTTTCATTCTTGATCTTCTTTCCATGATAGAAAAATGCAAGCACCATTTTTCTAGTCTTGATTCCTCCATCATCTTCAATGGCAACCAACCCCAATGTGAGACATACATTCTACATTACATTCCCTACAGTATATCTTGAGCATGTCGAGTAGCCGGCTTCATGCTCGAGTTGCCTCAGTATCGAGGTGGGAGCCCGTAAAAGTACCCGGCTTCGTGGTGCCCTTTCCGACGAGGAGGAGACGGACGGAGATCCCGCGAGGAGATCGGAGTGGAGATGAAGACCGGAGGACTTGGATCGTCGGTACATCTCTAACCTTCTCTTTGTAGTTAGCTAGATTTAGTTTAATGGCCCGATCCGGTTTTAGTGCGCGGTGGTGCCGTTTTGCCAAGTCCGCAAAAATTTAAGTTTACCACCGTTTCCGCGTTTGGCCGTCGGGTTGACGGTCGGGGCGCCGCCGTGCACTTACATAATATATACTTGTTATATTGTTATATGCTTTCAGGATCGCAGGCGGGGACTTCGGGCGCTGCGAAGAAGAGGAAACAGGTGGTAGGCATTACTTAGCCAGGAAGTTGGTGAGTAGATTTAATATCTACAGGGGAATCGCCCGCATGGCGTTATGCGTCTGGGCTAGAGATGTTATGAATTGTCGCATATTCTATTTCATATATAGAGTTGCTCATACACCTTATTGCTTAGTTATTTGTTGTGCTTGGACTTGTACCTTTAGGACACTGCACTATTATTGACATCTCATGTTGCACGAGCACTGATTGTATGCCACACACACCGTCAATAATTTCCATGACACACACAACACACATACCTATATGATATTGTTGGGTTAGGGACATTGAGACTTTGATTCATATTTCTTTATGCATATGACATATAGCATACCTGTATACCTACATGCTTATACATATGCCTTGACATGCTTACATGCTAGTTACCATTAGTGATAGGTATATTTCACACGTAATGACATAGCTACATGTATACCTTGCATACATACTTCACTTATACCTGGAGGGTATATTACATCATTATTGATAGGTAGATACATATACCTTGCTATACCTTCATGTTTACACACATATCTGGTTATAGCTACATGTTTACATTTATTTGATGTTACATAGACTTGGAGAAATTAGGAACCGCATATATATATTTTAACTTGTTGCAGTTAAATAGCGGCTTTTCCTTTATATACTTACATTACAGTTTTCTGTTGCATATATTATATTCATGGATTTTCGCATTGAGATATGGCTTTTTCATGATGTTTTCTGGATTTGAGGACCGTGGTAGTTTCATGAAATTATGCATTATTTGAAAACCCCGTTTCTCTTAATATGATATTTCAGCAGCCACCATGAGATTTATCGGTTCTGATATATATACCCCATGCGAGGAGGCGTAGTGGGCCGTATGAGGGTACATGGTGGGGTCCGGAGGTACCCCGGGGCAAGACGATTGAAGGACTTTGCCGATTGAGCCTGATAAGGGAACCATACCTACCGGTGACAGTACCTATGACTCGGCGGTTATCGTGGGGATACCGACGGGAGTCATGTACGTATGGATACGTCGAGAGGTGAGGGTCAGAGCTAGGCACTCGAGCTTTCGGTATAGCCTATGATACGTACCTATCAGGGTGCCCGTCGTGGTAACAGCACCTGATAGATCAGCATTTTTGTGTCGATGCTTGACACATTGGTTTCATGATATTTTTACTCTGAAGTATATATAACAGTGGAATGGGATACTGTTATATATGCATATATATATATTAGTGGAATGGGACGCTAATATATATGTATACATATCAATTTATATACATCATCATATTTATTCATGCAAATATACTTAGGATATATGAGATTCACTTGATATTAGATTCAAGATATATGGGATTCACTTGATATTGGATTCAAGATATATGTGATTCACTTGATATTGGATACAGGATATATATAAGATATTGCTGATTTTGTACATTCAGGATATATGAGATTTACTTGATATTGTACATTCAGGATTTGTGAGACTTATATGATACGAGAGCCAATTTGGGGGCTGATTTGAGGAATTGGGATTTGGATTGTCTTGATGGACTTTGGTCCTACCACGATGTTAGGATTCCGTGGAAATGTCATGTTTCATTCCATACTCCACATTTATTGTTTATGCACTGCTTCATGTATTAGTAATACCTGATAGAGTACCTTCCATGACTGTTGCATTTACATACTTTTATTTTATATGCATTGCTTCATGTATTAGTTGTACCTGCTAGAGTACCTGTCATAACTGTTGCATATATACATTGTCATATCATCGTTTCATGTATTAGTCGTACCTGATAGAGTACCTTACATGATTGTTGCATACAGATTGTCATACCATTGCTTCATGTATTAGATGTACCTGCTAGAGTATCTTTCATGACTATTGCATTCATATGACCATTTATTGCTTTTAGCTTGCATATGTTAGATTCACGATGTATGTGCATACTTGCGATTACCTGTATATGTTATTTACTATTCACGAGTAGGAAACTCACCCCCGTTGTGCCACAGTGTTTGCAGGTTGTTCCCCAGAGTAGTCGAGGCAGGCTATTCATCTATCGCATCATCTTTTGCAGCGGATATCGCTTCGGCTCACAGTATGCAGTTTTGCTTAGGTGGGTTTTACGGTTATCCAAGGTTGTTTATTGTATATTCGTTGTATCCATGTACTCTCCATCTACTATTATCTTGTATGACTTAGAGACTTGATGTAAAGACGATATTGTATATTATTTTGTGACTTGGAGGTCTTTTATGCAGTTTTACTTCTATCGTCTTTTATTTCTTCGCTACGGCGTCGTATATTTGTTGTTGTGGTTGTTTTCCGCCTTTGGGCGTAGATTTTTCTCCCGTTTGGGATGCTTTACTTATATTTATGTTGTACCCATTTTTGGGGTTAGTTTTTACAAAGGAGGTGCTGCCAAAATTTTAAAGGAAATAAAATTGGGACTTTAAAGAATTTGGGTTGAGATTTCAAATGTTTTAACAATGTTCTTATTTCTTACTACTTTTGATGGTTTAGATTGTCGGGTTTTTGGCTTACTTAAATTGCGTTACGCCTGTAGACGTTGCGTAGTTTAAGGGCCGTCACGTGCCAATTTCGGGTCGTGACAGTTCATAGAATTACTTGCATGTTTTTCCGAATACGTTAAACTTGGAAAATTGGGTTTTTGACATTCGATCGAACTTTTAAACTTCGCCTAGACAATATGTGAATATCCCGAAACATTGTTAAAATTACGAATACGAAACACTCTGAATTGCTTATAGTGTAAGATTACATCACATGTAAAATTAGCAAAAACAAACAACACCTGAAACACCAAAACCCAGTCACTGGAACACACCAAAAAATTCAACCCTAAACCTCACTACATGGCCGGCCGGCTCGGAAAAAATGACATTGTGCTCGGCCAAAATCCGAGGGGAGGGCTTGAATTTTCTACCGTGTTCATTGTAACATTTTCAAAAATATAAAATATTAATTTTGGGAATTTTTATTATTTAATATTATTTTATTGAATATTTTAATATTTAGGTATTTTTAAATACAAAATAAATAGGAAAAATATGAGAAAAATTGTGGAAAATTAAGAAAAATTCTAAAATAGGGTAAATTAGTGAATTATGACATTTTTATGTTGTTGTGATCATTTTGACACTAATTTAGTGCTAATCGCGATTAAAAATCGCTAATCGGGTTTTTAGCAAATTTTGAGCAAAACATGCACACACTACTTTTTCCACACTTGTGCACTTTTCTTGCCATGATTTATCATTTGGGGTTTCTATTTATGTGAGAAGGGTTTTGATTAGAAAAGAAAAGAAAAAGAGAAAAGGAAAAAAAGAAATTAGAAATGAGAGTAGGTGAGAGAGAGGTATGGGGCATTCTTGACTTCAACCCTTAGCCAATTTCACTCATTCTCCCCCCACTCCTTCTTCAGTTGCTGCTGCTGCTGCCCTAGCCCATTCCTCCCCTCTTCAATTCCTCTTTTTCATCTCAAAAACAACACCAAAACCCCAATCTCCTTTCATTAAAATTGTGCACAAACCCGAGATCTTCGCGATGAACCAAGAAAGCATGGATTTTGGCCACTATGGGGCAACTCAAGAATTTTCTTGAGTTGCCAAATGAGGTAAATTCTGGACCATTATGTTTAATTCTAGCATTCTTTATACCCCAATGTGTTATTGAACCGATATTGTGCGATATTGTAGACTTGGTGATAACCTAGTTAGGGTTTGTGAGAAACTTGAGTTGTAATGTGAAATTGAGTTCAATTGAGGTTATATAAACACCCTAGTGCATGAATTGGAACCCAAAAACTGAAGCTAGAACTAGAAATACGGATTTTAGAAACCGATGTCGGGGAAAATGTGAAATCTGTGAAGGTAAACTTGAATCTGCTATCACCCCGAGAACCCTAAAATGATATTGAGTGGACAGTGGTATGTGCAGGCACCCAGGAAGATAACCCCAAAACCCTAGCTCCCCACTCCATTTCCCGGCCGCCAAAACTCCCATTCTGGCCGCAAATTGCGGCCAGACCCTGATGGATTTGCCTCGTTTTCTGTGCATAGCCCCATTTCCTCTAGTGTTGGCCCAGGGTACTTCTAGTTTTGACAGATTCTATCTAGGGAAAAATCTGGGACATATTTCTTGAGTTGCTGTTTTGGACTTTAGTTTCCGTATTCCGTATTTTCATTTCTGCATTGGTGTGTTTCGCTTCACCTCGACTATTTGGCGTTTATACGACGATATAGAGGATTTGTTGATGGTTTTGAAGGCGTGCCATAGGTTCTCACCTATAGGCCCCTTTATCGTATCGTTTTGGATTTCATGCGCCGTTTTAGCTTTGATTTGGTTTTGATGCGATGCGATACGTGTGTTATGTGTAGGTACACCGCGACGATCCGAGACGATGCGGAGGATGACAGTGACGTCGACACCGACACGCAGGACACAGGTGAGTAGATTATATCTACAGGGGGAAGTCGGGTGGATGGCGTATAGCACCCCCGCAGTCCGTGGTGTGGTATACGAATACGTATACCCACGTATATTTATTATGTGTTGTTAGGATCATTGATATGAATAATGGTTTTATTGATGATGAGATATATGGTTTGGGTATAGTACGAACCCTAGGTAGCGATTGCACATACTTACACACATACTTACATACCTACATTCACACCCTTGCATACTACTCATACTTGCAGTGTTTGATGATTTGGGATGACTTTGAAGATGAGTCGATGATGTGGACTTTGCGCCGCGAGATCGGCGAGTTGATATTGATTCATATATGGGATATGATTTGTGTTTCTTGCGGGCTTGGGATATGTGTTACCCCGCATGCTTACTTCATTGATGGTATCGATTGTACTAGGCATAGAGTAGTACCCCAGACTGTTTGATCTGATGATAGTGATACCTATTATGTGACGAGATAGTGAGATGTTGACCCTACCCAGCTATTGGGGATGCCGTACGATGATTTACCGTACGAGCCGATATTGATGATAGATCCGCACTCATAACTCGAGGATACCTTACGATATGACATTGAGGCGGGATCACCGACTATATATATATATATATATATATCGACTCAGATGTTAGGTGGTTTCCTTACCAGTATTTCAGCTTGTTAGTTCAGCCGTATGGTTAGTGTAGTTGTTAGAGTAGATTAGACTTCTTACCTATTTCAAAAACTAACGAATCGTGGCATTTTTAAAGACAGCTCAAGGGAATCTACGGATATTTCAAAAACGACGTATCTTTTCATAAAAACACCGTAGCCCCTATTTTCAAAACCCCATGATTCGTGTTATTTCAAAAGGCACCAATTGTATGACTTATTTTAGAGTAATGCAGATTAGTTTTAGCTACGTTTAGTTTCAGCTCCCCCCCTTCTTGTGGTTCGCTTTGCATTGCATCTTTTTACTATGTTTCATACTCCAGTAATTATATCATGCTGATAGGACACCAGCACCATTATCGATGATGCATCTGTTCCACGTACACTTGTTGCCGGCTCACACACTCATCATCGATAATTGCCATGTCACTACACTGTAGTAACATTACATTCATTATATGATTCTTACATGACATGATGATGTACATACCTTCTTTACATGTAGCATACATCATGGATTGATTGCATAACACATCGCATTGGATTTATTTCTTGATGTTGGATGTTCATGTGATTTCTGGATTTGGGAACCGAGGATGTATTTAAAAGAGAATACATTATTGCTTTAAAAACCCGGTTACCCTTGATATGATATTTGGTGCGTCCACCATGTGTTTTCTCGGTGCTGAGAGCGACATGTAAAACCCGAATCGAGGAGGCGGATGAGGCCGATTGCGGGTACATGGTGGACCCGGTAAGGTACCCCGGGGCAAGAAGACGTGGTGATGACGATGAGCCTGACAGGGGGAGACTACCTACCGGTGACTTTACCCGACGCGTCGGATATCCGGAGGATACCGTCGTGGTCTGAGATTTATGGTAGGGGCCGGTCTGGACTGACGGCGCCCTAGATATGATGGTTGAGACTTTGAGATATCAGGATATTGGGATTTCGTTTGTGCCGATGCTAGGCACAGTTTTATGCTGATTTCATTATGGTACCTCATCTTTTAAAATACAGGGAAATCTCACTAAAGTATGAAAACTGTTGCTTCATGTAGATGTATTCTGTTTTCTCGCATTCATATCTCATTCGTATGCTATATTGTTATCTGAGGAACTGACACAGACACATGAGATTACACTCGGGTTAGATATTTACCCTAGCCTTGCTATAGGCTGCATGTTGTATATTGAGGATGTTATATACTGATCGTTGACTTAGGATTATGTCTTACATTCGGTTTATCCTTGTAGATGTTTCTATTCACGAGTTGGCAACTCACCCCCGTTGTGCCACAGTTCTTGCAGGTCCTGCCGTACAGGTTTCTTTGCCGCATTTCTGGCACACTACTTCTTGCGGGTGACTTGCTTTTGGTAGGTGGGTTCTTTTGCATCAGGAGCCACCATTGTATTTATTTACTTCATTGTATCTAGAAATGTCCATCAACCAAAACTTGTATATTGTTTCAGACCTAGACTTTAGTGTTGTATATTTCGACCTTAGAGTCGCGCTTAGTAGTATTGCGGTTTTCTGTTGCTTTTGAGCTTTCTTTGATTTTGATCCTCGCCACTTGGCGTTGTATATTATTATATCATTGCGTGGTTGTGACCGTCGATTGACGAAGAGCTAGCTCCCGCTTGGGGATGCCTTTATCATTGCATATATATTGTTATTATCGTTTTACCCCATTCGGGGCCAGTTTTACAAAGGAAACTCTGCCGAAATTTCTAGAAAAGGCTGTACCGTTTTTAAAATGCATATTCGGCTTAGTTATTTTGAAACCTTGATTTCAACGTGTTTTCTTCACTTCTTTAAACCAGTCTTCCCTACTTTTTATTTAAAATGGTTTTAGATTTCTGGGCTTTTGGCTTACTTGGATCAGATGGAGTCCTATAGGCTTCATATGGTTCAAGGGCCAGTCACGTGCTCTTTCGGGTCGTGACAAAGTTGGTATCAGAGCGCTAGGTTGACCTTGGTTCGAGTCTGAGTTTGACTATGTGGAGCCTAGGGCGTTGTTTATATACGGAACTTAGGCTTGACCTTACGGAACTTAGACTTGGTCGAGGGGGTATTAGACCCGAACTTTCGTCGTATTAGGATGACCCTTGGTTGATGGATTAGGTGACTAAAGTAAAGTGACGTACCGTTGGTATGTTCCGCGGCATACTTACGACACGCCACTCCGCCTAAGGAACCTTAGGATGTGCATATTTCTTGAGATCAGTGATTCTTTTCATATCCAGGATTATTCATCCATTTGAGATCCCCGATTCTATTAGTTTCATGATCATACCTTCATTGATGCTGTTCCTCCCTATGATCATGTATCCACTCTGGATCTGTTGTTTCCTTTCTTGCTGCTGATGTGCTCTCTTTGATACTCGATTGAGATTCCTGTCCCCATGGTTGAGCGCAGTTGGGCTGCTGCTAGGGTTACGGCCGGTGTGAGCTCGTTTGGTACGGGGGCCGACCGTTGTGTTTTCTGGTGACATGGGAATGTCTCGAGTTGGTGTTGGTGTTTGTGACCTCTAGTGGAGGCGAGTGCTTGGTTTGCACCGGATGATCGGGCCATTGTTAGAGCTGCCAGTTGAGAGAGGACTGTTGATGTACAGCGTACCTCAGAGGTTGTGATGTCGCCTACCGTGCAGACAGATGGACCAGCTGTTGCTGAGATTGACAGGATGTTGCTTTCGGAGCTTACGAGCTGAGATTGCCGGAGCTGTTAGGCAGATGAGACAGATGATAGCTAGTCTACCCGGTTTGAGAGACGAAGGTGATTCGTCCGATTTTGCGCCAGAGCGGGCCCAGATGAGTTGAAGATTTCCAGTGTGGAGAATCTTACTCAGATCTAGAGCAGGCTGATTCAGAGACGACCGCCATTGTGTTGCCCTTTCCTGGAGGATTGAGGCATTGTTCGGCGTACAGGTGTATGAGCCAGCTGTTGCTGCAAATGATGAGATATCGCCCAGGTGATTGGAGCTACTGCAGCATGAGCGTGTACTTAGAGAGATGATAGCGAGTCGCTAGTCACCGAGGATGAATGACTAGGACGTGTGGTGAGTTTGCGTACCCCGATGCGAGATCATCAGGTAGATTGTTTCCAGCTAGAGACGATTTCACGCAGGTTCGTTGAGAGTCGATTGAGACGATCGAATGTCAGGAACCCATTTTCCAAGTTTAAAGTATACGGAAAGACATGCAGGTGATTCTATGGACCCTCTAGAAGAATGAAACCCTAACTCGACTTAATGACCGTGTGACAGCCTTTGAACCTTAGGGTTTACGGCGGTTCCGCGGCGCCATTAGTGAGGCTTGGGTTTGCCCTTCTACGGCTGGACCACCGACGCTGTGGCATGTACTCGATACTATTAAACTGTACCCGAGATGTGAGCTCTTGGGGGATTATGAGGTTCTGACGAGTCGATCGGATGATTCGACATCTTTCGGATATCGTGATGGGATACTGCTTGGGAGACTCCAGAGACGAGGATAGCCGTCGGAGCGCAGTTCGTGTAGCCACGATGAGACGAGTCCGGATCAGTCGACATTTTTAGCAGAGTGAAGAAAAGAGTTCGCACGAGATTTCGATGGGATGACATTCCACTCCGCTGACATCAGAGATGTGATACGCACCCCGAGGCGTGGTATGTGGATAGATCTTCCAGAAAGAATGCGATAAGTATGTAGCCATTCCGGAATAAGCTTTAGCTTCAGCAATGGATGACGACTTCCGGGTATTTCGGCAGGAATGAGATTTGAGAAAGGAACCTCGACAGGACTTTTCCGGAATACGACACGAGAAGACCTAGACCCAGGAGTGGTCATGATTGCGCACACCTAGCAGGCCAGAGTTCGGCATTGTCGACAAGGTAGTTGACCAGGATCGGATAAAGGAACTTACCCAGATGCGTTGCGAATTGAGCAAGGACAGTCGAGAGATGAGTATTCCTCCGATGGTTGAGACGTGTTTCCGAGGATCTGTTCGACCAGACAGCTTCTACAGGATGATGAAGCTACAGAGTACGCGATTTCGAGTCCGTGTGAGAGACCTCAGATTGACCGTGGCCGAGAGCAGTGCGCAGATAGAGACGTGACGTCGCAAGACGACGATAGAGACGGGTGAAACAAGAGGTTATGCAGGAGAGCCAGCCTCTGTACAGATTGGCATAGGCAAGATCGGAAGAGATCTTGAGCTGGATTCCTTCCAGGACATTGCTGCAATGATGTTTGCACCCAGGATCAGATGTGTGACGTGCATTCAGAGAGTCAGAGGCCGACGCCAGTGATATGCTGCCTTACGAGTGGTCGTGAGGTTTGACCGAGAGGTGACCAGAGAAGTACCAGAACGGAATCGTCCCCGTTAGCACACCTGACAGGGCCGATGAGCCGATTGACCGCGAGATAGGAAATCCGCAAAGAAGATAAGGACCCAGAGTCAGAGGACGCCAGACCGTGAGCAAGAGGCAAGTAGATATCCTGCGCTGCTAGCAGTGGATGCACCGACTCCTTCTCGACCTTGAAGGATGAATTTACCGACGACGGTACTTATGATTTGTGATTTTGTGATTCGATTATCACGTATCCGTCATTATTGGATTTCGGTATTTTGGGCGTTCTGTTTGCATGATTTAGTTTTGATGATTGAGTTTCCTGATATTTGTTTCATGCACCCACTGGATATTTATATATTTCACGCATAGTTATTACATTGATATATTGATTGAGATTTCATGCCTATCGTATTCAGTGATTTGATTTGCACTTCCAGCGTAGCTTTCATGCACCTTTAGTGTTTTGACATACGATTCTAGTGCACACCAGATGCACTGAATCGGGATTCTTCATGCATGTATATGCACCTGATTTGGTTGCTGTCAGGCACGCACGTTGCCTACGGCAGATGTTTCGTGCACACCCGTTGCACATAGTTGTTGTTCTATACACCTGTTTGACACATATTTGGATTTTGATTCCTTGCGCACCAGACGCATAGGATATTCCTATATATGCATTTTGAGGATGGATTTCTAGTATGGCAGTACATTTATGATATTCTCTCTGTATTGATATTTTCGGAGCCCCGACAAAATTGGAGTTTTCTGAAATGTTTTGGAAATTGGGGGGGGGGATTAAATTTAAATTCGGGGACCGAATTTCTTTAAGGGGGGTAGATTGTAACATTTTCAAAAATATAAAATATTAATTTTGGGAATTTTTATTATTTAATATTATTTTATTGAATATTTTAATATTTATGTATTTTTAAATACAAAATAAATAGGAAAAATATGAGAAAAATTGTGGAAAATTAAGAAAAATTCTAAAATAGGGTAAATTAGTGAATTATGACATTTTTATGTTGTGATCATTTTGACACTAATTTAGTGCTAATCGCGATTAAAAATCGCTAATCGGGTTTTTAGCAAATTTTGAGCAAAACATGCACACACTACTTTTTCCACACTTGTGCACTTTTCTTGCCATGATTTATCATTTGGGGTTTCTATTTATGTGAGAAGGGTTTTGATTAGAAAAGAAAAGAAAAAGAGAAAAGGAAAAAAAGAAATTAGAAATGAGAGTAGGTGAGAGAGAGGTATGGGGCATTCTTGACTTCAACCCTTAGCCAATTTCACTCATTCTCCCCCCACTCCTTCTTCAGTTGCTGCTGCTGCTGCCCTAGCCCATTCCTCCCCTCTTCAATTCCTCTTTTTCATCTCAAAAACAACACCAAAACCCCAATCTCCTTTCATTAAAATTGTGCACAAACCCGAGATCTTCGCGATGAACCAAGAAAGCATGGATTTTGGCCACTAGGGGGCAACTCAAGAATTTTCTTGAGTTGCCAAATGAGGTAAATTCTGGACCATTATGTTTAATTCTAGCATTCTTTATACCCCAATGTGTTATTGAACCGATATTGTGCGATATTGTAGACTTGGTGATAACCTAGTTAGGGTTTGTGAGAAACTTGAGTTGTAATGTGAAATTGAGTTCAATTGAGGTTATATAAACACCCTAGTGCATGAATTGGAACCCAAAAACTGAAGCTAGAACTAGAAATACGGATTTTAGAAACCGATGTCGGGGAAAATGTGAAATCTGTGAAGGTAAACTTGAATCTGCTATCACCCCGAGAACCCTAAAATGATATTGAGTGGACAGTGGTATGTGCAGGCACCCAGGAAGATAACCCCAAAACCCTAGCTCCCCACTCCATTTCCCGGCCGCCAAAACTCCCATTCTGGCCGCAAATTGCGGCCAGACCCTGATGGATTTGCCTCGTTTTCTGTGCATAGCCCCATTTCCTCTAGTGTTGGCCCAGGGTACTTCTAGTTTTGACAGATTCTATCTAGGGAAAAATCTGGGACATATTTCTTGAGTTGCTGTTTTGGACTTTAGTTTCCGTATTCCGTATTTTCATTTCTGCATTGGTGTGTTTCGCTTCACCTCGACTATTTGGCGTTTATACGACGATATAGAGGATTTGTTGATGGTTTTGAAGGCGTGCCATAGGTTCTCACCTATAGGCCCCCTTATCGTATCGTTTTGGATTTCATGCGCCGTTTTAGCTTTGATTTGGTTTTGATGCGATGCGATACGTGTGTTATGTGTAGGTACACCGCGACGATCCGAGACGATGCGGAGGATGACAGTGACGTCGACACCGACACGCAGGACACAGGTGAGTAGATTATATCTACAGGGGGAAGTCGGGTGGATGGCGTATAGCACCCCCGCAGTCCGTGGTGTGGTATACGAATACGTATACCCACGTATATTTATTATGTGTTGTTAGGATCATTGATATGAATAATGGTTTTATTGATGATGAGATATATGGTTTGGGTATAGTACGAACCCTAGGTAGCGATTGCACATACTTACACACATACTTACATACCTACATTCACACCCTTGCATACTACTCATACTTGCAGTGTTTGATGATTTGGGATGACTTTGGAGATGAGTCGATGATGTGGACTTTGCGCCGCGAGATCGGCGAGTTGATATTGATTCATATATGGGATATGATTTGTGTTTCTTGCGGGCTTGGGATATGTGTTACCCCGCATGCTTACTTCATTGATGGTATCGATTGTACTAGGCATAGAGTAGTACCCCAGACTGTTTGATCTGATGATAGTGATACCTATTATGTGACGAGATAGTGAGATGTTGACCCTACCCAGCTATTGGGGATGCCGTACGATGATTTACCGTACGAGCCGATATTGATGATAGATCCGCACTCATAACTCGAGGATACCTTACGATATGACATTGAGGCGGGATCACCGACTATATATATATATATATATATCGACTCAGATGTTAGGTGGTTTCCTTACCTGTATTTCAGCTTGTTAGTTCAGCCGTATGGTTAGTGTAGTTGTTAGAGTAGATTAGACTTCTTACCTATTTCAAAAACTAACGAATCGTGGCATTTTTAAAGACAGCTCAAGGGAATCTACGGATATTTCAAAAACGACGTATCTTTTCATAAAAACACCGTAGCCCCTATTTTCAAAACCCCATGATTCGTGTTATTTCAAAAGGCACCAATTGTATGACTTATTTTAGAGTAATGCAGATTAGTTTTAGCTACGTTTAGTTTCAGCTCCCCCCTTCTTGTGGTTCGCTTTGCATTGCATCTTTTTACTATGTTTCATACTCCAGTAATTATATCATGCTGATAGGACACCAGCACCATTATCGATGATGCATCTGTTCCACGTACACTTGTTGCCGGCTCACACACTCATCATCGATAATTGCCATGTCACTACACTGTAGTAACATTACATTCATTATATGATTCTTACATGACATGATGACGTACATACCTTCTTTACATGTAGCATACATCATGGATTGATTGCATAACACATCGCATTGGATTTATTTCTTGATGTTGGATGTTCATGTGATTTCTGGATTTGGGAACCGAGGATGTCTTTAAAAGAGAATACATTATTGCTTTAAAAACCCGGTTACCCTTGATATGATATTTGGTGCGTCCACCATGTGTTTTCTCGGTGCTGAGAGCGACATGTAAAACCCGAATCGAGGAGGCGGATGAGGCCGATTGCGGGTACATGGTGGACCCGGTAAGGTACCCCGGGGCAAGAAGACGTGGTGATGACGATGAGCCTGACAGGGGAAGACTACCTACCGGTGACTTTACCCGACGCGTCGGATATCCGGAGGATACCGTCGTGGTCTGAGATTTATGGTAGGGGCCGGTCTGGACTGACGGCGCCCTAGATATGATGGTTGAGACTTTGAGATATCAGGATATTGGGATTTCGTTTGTGCCGATGCTAGGCACAGTTTTATGCTGATTTCATTATGGTACCTCATCTTTTAAAATACAGGGAAATCTCACTAAAGTATGAAAACTGTTGCTTCATGTAGATGTATTCTGTTTTCTCGCATTCATATCTCATTCGTATGCTATATTGTTATCTGAGGCACTGACACAGACACATGAGATTACACTCGGGTTAGATATTTACCCTAGCCTTGCTATAGGCTGCATGTTGTATATTGAGGATGTTATATACTGATCGTTGACTTAGGATTATGTCTTGCATTCGGTTTATCCTTGTAGATGTTTCTATTCACGAGTTGGCAACTCACCCCCGTTGTGCCACAGTTCTTGCAGGTCCTGCCGTACAGGTTTCTTTGCGGCATTTCTGGCACACTACTTCTTGCGGGTGACTTGCTTTTGGTAGGTGGGTTCTTTTGCATCAGGAGCCACCATTGTATTTATTTACTTCATTGTATCTAGAAATGTCCATCAACCAAAACTTGTATATTGTTTCAGACCTAGACTTTAGTGTTGTATATTTCGACCTTAGAGTCGCGCTTAGTAGTATTGCGGTTTTCTGTTGCTTTTGAGCTTTCTTTGATTTTGATCCTCGCCACTTGGCGTTGTATATTATTATATCATTGCGTGGTTGTGACCGTCGATTGACGAAGAGCTAGCTCCCGCTTGGGGATGCCTTTATCATTGCATATATATTGTTATTATCGTTTTACCCCATTCGGGGCCAGTTTTACAAAGGAAACTCTGCCGAAATTTCTAGAAAAGGCTGTACCGTTTTTAAAATGCATATTCGGCTTAGTTATTTTGAAACCTTGATTTCAACGTGTTTTCTTCACTTCTTTAAACCAGTCTTCCCTACTTTTTATTTAAAATGGTTTTAGATTTCTGGGCTTTTGGCTTACTTGGATCAGATGGAGTCCTATAGGCTTCATATGGTTCAAGGGCCAGTCACGTACTCTTTCGGGTCGTGACATTCATATTGTATCCCATACAACATTCTGCAATTGTTTAAAAAAAGATTTGACAACTTTTTAAATTCGACAGAAAATGGATTTTCGTGATTCAAGTTTCGGAGTATTTCGGTTTCTTAATCTTAACAAAATCCGTCTGTATTTTATAGCATGGATCTGATACCACTGTAGGGTCGCTTAGCACGGCAGCAAGGTTTCAGGAGGTATCTTCCATGCCAAATTAAAATTTTGTCGTTCTAGCTAACCCTAACCCTAGAATCGTCTACTAGAAAAAGCGACGGAAAGAAAAAGCAAACAACTTTGCAAGAGAAGAGAACAAGGAATACAACCTTTGTAGACCGGTCCTTCACTTCATTAGCTCCATGTGGTAGTCCCTTCGCTGCGATCATGTAGTCCCGGACTCTAAAGAGGCTCCCATGAAGAAATGAACATGCTTGCATCGAAGTCTTCAAGGCCGAAGATGATCTACGTCGAGGAGACACCAACCCAAGCTATCTCTTCACTAATTGTGAAATTAGTGAAGCAAACATCCTATACTAAATGGAAAGTTGTAAAGGATGATGAAGTAGGAAGTGGGCTCACTTTAGAATTGATTTTCTCACATTTTTTCTCACATTTTTCTCACATCTCCATTGAAGCTAGAAAGCTTTGAGGAAGAAGAAGAAGGAAAACTCTCATGATCATTATCCAAAATATAATTGCAACCATGGGTGAGTTAAGCATCATATTCTAATCCTTGTAGAGACATGACCATGGTTAGGATAATTGGTTGGATTAATAAATATCTTAGGCAAAACAAAAGAGTGGACTTGTTCAATGAAGAATACAAGCTTCTATAAGCTTTCATCCATGACAAAATACCACCATTTTGTAATTACCAAAATGAATAAAAACCCTAATAATTATCATAAGCTTGTGTGTGTCTCATATACCCATCTTGCATGTATCATCAAACATGACACAATATTATGTACACTTGCATATATCACATATATACAACATGCACAAACAAAGTGAGAAAAGAAATCTTAAGTGAGAAAATACTAGTTAATGTAAATTAATATATCAAATATATAATTATACATTAAATCAATAAATCAATATTTGATTTAATGATCCGGCTATATCACATATAACCGACTATTCTCAAATGTAACAACTTATCGAATCAACACTTGATCCGATAACCCGGCTATATCATATATAACCGTGCGATGTCACAAATCGCGAGAATAGAATACGGTATCACATATCATATTAATCTCGGTCCCGCACATATCTCATATGTGCTCCTACTCCGTTTCTCTTGAGCCAGGAAACCTCTGTATAGGACTCTAAAAACTCGTCAATACGCCAGCAGTAGGTGATGATCATATCAAACACCCACAAGCCGCAAGCGGTCTGCTAAACGTAACGGCCACCCGGGTATTGAGCGATCAGAAGAACAACAAGCATGCCTGCTCATACTCCTGCGACTCCAATCAGTAACACTACCGTACAGTCCGGTCTCTTCGTCTGATATGTCGCATATCTCATATAGGGATGGTAAACGTCAGACCCCAGTAACTCGATAAGTCATGCCGATGTAAGGCCCATAACGGGTCGAGAAACTACTGATAACACTTACCAGTATATCTCTGAAGCAGCCCAGGCCAAGGACTTCCTGATATATCCAATCGAGCACAGCGCAACATCAACCCCTAATACCGGGAGAGACGAAATCCCTCCTATCGCTCATTGCCTCCATGTGATTCGGGACTGTAGCCAAAAGCCACCGTTTTGCACGTTCTCTTGAACGTGGTAAGGTGGAAATCAAAGCACAGTGGGAACCATACAAGACTCTATGACGATCTCGGGTCTACAGACTAACATGTACCAGTGTCACCAGAGAACTGCCATCTGACGTGAGGTATAATACCATCTAGGAGTTCTAGGCGAGTCCGTTCAGTGTACCCAGTCTCCACTGAGCACCCGTATACTGTCTCTGATGTCAAACACCAGTGGATATGGGATCATCCATCGCCCATCTACATGGGTCGAGAAGCTATACGCTAGTATACTCTGGTATATCGATGCCCAGTCTCGATACACCTACGACTATAAACTTTTGAAGGATGTAATTAGAGACTACACTGTCCCCACTAGTATGATCTGCATCATAATCCTGGTAGTCAAGTACTCATCCTAAGGGCTTTATCAACATGTAATATAGAGACAATCAGTGTACATGTTACGATAAAGAGGAACCAGATAGCATACTATCATGTCGAGCAAGAAAGTCCTCCATGTATATGTCTAAGAATCCACTACAATATACATCGTATGTACAGTAATGGCCTCTAGGGCACACATATAACTAACGATAACCTATAAGCAATTCGTGTGCCATATCGGTTTTCGGACTTGATTTTAATGGTATTGCGATTGTGTATTTATTGTAGGTACCTTCGCGTGGATTTCCGAGACGACGAAGCACTTCGATTTCGGCTAAACAAGCAGTTTAGCATGTGAGTAGATTTATATCTACAGGGGAAGTCGGGTGGATGGCGTATATCACCGCCGCAAATTATAAAATGGAAACTGATATATAGAATATGGTCGGAGAAACCATGTTAGAAACTTATGGTTATGGTCGAAAGAGTTAGTAGGAGATGATATGATTCATACAAGATGATGAGATTTGAGATATCAATATGATGAGATAAGATGATACGAGCGGATACGATTGATATGAGATTTATAGTGGCATGATACGAGATCGATATCGATGTGATACGAGAATGATGAATACGACATGAGGTTAGATAGATGTGTCGTGAGATTTATAAGATATGACGTACGAGACCATAGATCCGTACCCATATTGATGAATAGGACGATAGAATCCCTATTCTGTTTGATCTCACCATAAGATAGATTACCGTACGTGATGAGTTATACCGGATGATTGATCCGCGCTCGTGATTTGACGATGATGATCGAGGATATTGCCATATCGGATGCTATGAGGCGGGATCGCTGACGTAAAGATGCCACCTAAACCATACTTATTTCCAAAACTGACGAATCGTATGCATTTTTAAATGGAAACTTCCAGGGAAGCTACGGATTTTCAAATGGTGTCTTTTCCTTAACAACACCGTAGCCCTCACTTTCAAAACTACGATTCGTATACTTTAAAACTAACCGTATGGTTCATGTGTAGATAGATATACGCGTTGATTGTTCATGTTGTATAGGATATTATCCCTCGTGATGTACATACCACGTTCCGGTATTTATTGCTATATGATATCATCTGCTAGTACACCTGCACAATTACCGATGATGCGCATGTTACATTTACACCGATTTGCCAGCTCGCACACATTCATCATCGGTAATTGCCATGCCACTTGGACAGTAGAACTGCTGTATCATGATATTATTCATAACCGTAAAGTACATTCATTATTCAGTACTATCATAGGGCATGCTTGCATGATATACTTGACATGCTCATATTACTGTTCTATGTTAGCATACATCGTTCTTTATGGTTACATTCATTGAGGTGTTGTTTTTATGAGATCTCTGGATTTGAGAACCGTGGTTATATTTCAAAGAAAATTGTGTATTGGTTTAAAAATGCAGTTTCTCTTGATATGATATTTCGAGGCGTCCACCATGAGTTTTCTCGATTCTGAGTTATGAGCATACCCGATTCGATGAGTGGGAGGCACCGTCTGCGGGTACATGGTAGACCCGATAAGGTACCCCGGAGCAAGAAGCTCGAGATGTAGACGATGAGCCTGGCAGGGGAGCACTACCTACCGTTGATAGTTTTGGGCTCGGCGGTTATCCGGAGGATACCGACCAGAGTCTTGAGATAGATATAGGCCGATCCGGACTGACGGAGCCCGTGGGCCGATCCGGACTAACAGAGCCCGAGATATGAGGATTTATGTGTCGATGCTGGACACGGATTTCATGATGTTTCGAGTGTTGATGTTGGACACTCAGGTTCCATGATATTAATTTGTCGTTGATGGACACACGTTGGTTGATTTCCTTATACATACAGGCATATGTTTTCATGATGATTCGAGTTTCGATGTTGGATACTCAGGTTCCATGATATTGATTATGTCATTGATGGACACACATGGATGATCTCCTCATGCATGCAGGCATATGATTCAGACGTTATTTATATATATGTCATTTGCATTGACTCGATTGTTGACATATATGTATACATGGACACCCTAGATATCATAGTATTACCTTCATGATACAGTATGACTTAGGATTCACTGCTTATTTGATTTCTACCTGCTGATGTTTTCTACTCACGAATTTGCAATTCACCCCGTTGTGCCACAGCTTCTTGCAGGTCTGACCGCTTGGATCAATAGCGGTATCGCTGGCACACAGTTTAATTCAGGGTGTTTGCTATGGTAGGTGTGACACATTGGATTGTGCCCACACTGGTTTTTATTTCTATTGTATCTAGATAAACTCCATCAATCATAAACTAGACTTTGTATATTGGTAGACCAAGACAGACTTGTGTTGCGAGATTTAGAGCAATGGGTGTATGTTCGCTTCTTTTGTGTTGTTGATATCTTGCTTTGTTTATTCTTTCTGTGTTGATCTTCGCCGTTGGGCATCGTGTGTGTGTGTGTGTGTGTGTGTATTGCTTACTTGCATTGTTGTGTTTCCGCCGAATGGCGAAGTGCTATCTTTCGCTTGGGGATGTCTATATATCTTTCGCTTGGGGATGTCTAAATATTTTCAACTAGTATTTAACTCACTTTCATTTTCATATATCATTACCTATGCCTTTAAAGAAAAACTTGATTTCATTATACCTTTATTTCAAAACTGCACCTCCACTATTTTCCGCAAAAAAGTTTAGATTTCTCGGCTTCGGCTTACTTGAATTACGTTACATTTTTAGACATTTCATGATTTAAGTGTCGGTCACAAGCTAAATTCCGGGTCGTGACACAAAGGGCTCTCTTTCCCAGAGAATTGTTTAGGGTGCAATGCCCGGAATTGTTTCACTCCAGGTGCCTCATCTTCTGGGCGGTTTATTAGGATAGCAGTCTGTTGTTGTTGTCCCTCTAAGAGGCTCTTGATCGTCTCGAGCAATACCGTCTGCTCGTTAATAAGAGCTGCTACGGTAGGTGTAAGTGGAAGAGGTGGTTGTGGGGTGTTGCCGTTCACGTTGGTGCTTGTGTTGTTCGGGGAATCCATAACTTTGAAAGAAAAATATGGTTAGGATAGATTCAAAGAATATGAAATGTAAAGAACGTTTAGTTGCTGATTCTTATAATTCTTATGATATATTTCTTAGGTTTCCACGCAGAATTGACCCTGCATGGTATGACTTCATGCAGAACGGACCTGCATGGGCCACCAACAAAACCTGTCACGCCCCGCTTCCTAGTGTACGGGTAAGGAGACATGGCAGGTACACGACGTATTTACTCATAAGTAAACACGTTAAGCGTAAATAAGCAATATAATAAAAGTACAAAAGAAAGACAAGAGATATAAATAAACTGCGACTTTTTATTGATTAAACATTCTTTACAATACACTGAAAAATAAATACAATACTGGAAAGCAATGCCTAAACAATGGCATGAACTGAAAGTAAAAGTATATACAAGTGAACCAGAGCTCTGGGTCCTCAATGAACTGCTCCAAATCGTCCTGGCTGGGCTCGATCTCCAGAGAGTCGGGTCCCCCTGACAACATTCTAAAGAAAGAAGAGAAAAAGAATGTCGTCAGCGAAAAATCGCTCGGTAAGTCCCAAAAGAGAGAGAGAAAATAGAATAGAAAAGAGAATATAACTGTATAATGTATGTTTGTTATGCTAACGTAGTTGTTTGTAACTTGGTACAGAATGTGCCAGTGTATACGAGAGGAGTCCAACTTGCTCCGTGGACTAAGGTATATGGAGTACAAGGCCCCGTCAAAACCCACGGAACAACGGCAACGGATGTTCAGGTGTATTATAGTGACCATCATCGTACCACTTTTAACATATTCCGTACCAATCTACCCCTTTAAAAAAACCGTAATGTATATTGTATTGACTGTAATGATTTGTTGTATAAGACTTGCCGAAACCATGGTATAAATTGTTCATATAAACGGATGAGGATATAAACGGATAGTCATGTAGTCAAGTCAATATATATCCATGGTTCGGTCAAATCAAGTCATGTTGATATTGGATAGTATTCTGGTATTCATGTTCAAGTTCCAGTATATATGGATTCATGTTGTATTGGAGTTATATTTGAATTGTATTCATGTATGGATTGCATTCAGATTAGACTGAGACTCTGACTGTGTCAGACAGTTAAACAGAATTGGATCACTGAATTAGGTATTGGAGTTATCGGTAACTGCTGCACATGGACGGCAGGATTTATGACATTTTCCAAGCCAATTACCATTGATAACCTCTTTTCAGTTTTCTACCTTAAACAGGAAAGCACCCACTTTCTCCTGCTCCATGAGGCTCAAGAGAATTGGTCTCGCTTAAACCTATATTTACTAGAGTCCTTAATGTAAATTAATATAACTTGATGGGGTTTTATGAAAAATAGTTTTAGTATACTTTCAAAATAAACCTCAAGTATTTATTTATTGTATTTAGGGTTTTCATGGATGTAATACCTAGTTTGAATAATATATGGTATTTTTGTGTAATTTGACTTGTATGGATTCTTGATGGTATTTTCATGAAATTTGTGATTCTTTTCTTTTGTTTGGAAAAAAACGTTGAATTTATTATATATTTAAAATAGATGATTTGATAATATTTATATATAATTATAAAAATTAAAATTTATTTATTAAATAGAAAATCACGTTATTCTTAAAAATTGCATTAAAAATTCCATCGAGATCGGATGCTCCGTGAGGAGGTCTGCATCTCGCTCTACTAGTCCCGAGGATGTGCGATAACCCGCACCATCCCGATCGAGTTCCCCAAAATGGGTTGTAAAGGCTTAATTGCAAGGAATGTAAATAATACAAATTTAAAGAATACGGTTTTTAATAGTTTATGGTATTTTAATGTAACAGTAGTATTGGTCCAAAAATATTATTAAAAGGAAATCGTGCTATGTCAAGATGCGTGTTGTGAGAGGTAGGTCATTATTTCGTGAGATTTTCCTAAAGTTAGCACAAGTAAATATGATAAAAGATGTCGTATGTAAAGTTTATGGTATTTAAACGTAAAAGTGCAATAAAAGTTACATAGCATGGTATTTTAATATGAAACTTATTCTCAAAGTTTGTTTTAAGACTATTAAACAAGATATAATGATTTGGATGATTGGTTATTAAGAAAGATGGTGTTTTTAACAAATGTAGAATCGGATGTCGGAATAACTCCACTTCCGACGAGTTTTGAAAAGAGAACTTTTTAAGTTAGGAAGAGAGAAGAAAAGAGGGAACTTACGAGTTGGAATGAAAGAGGGGAGATATAGGAAGGATTTGAGAGCTTCGTGGAGTCGCGGGGTTGCCGGAATCTTCTTGAATCGTCGCCGGAAAGTGATCTTGGGCTAACTTCCACTTGTACACTTCTTTGACTTGGAAAAATTTGAGAATTTTAATAATGGATTTCAGAATGGAGAGGGCTAGGGTGTGATATGGTATTTATAGGAGAAATTAGGGTTTTGAGAATTAAAAAGAGGAATTAAAAATGCATTTAAACTTAGATTAATACTCATTTTTAATTCTCTGTTTAATTTCAGGAAAAACAAACAGAAGAGGAGTAGTGGGGGTAGGCCAAACGACTAGGGTTCAAAATTTTGGAGCATTCCCGACGGTTGAGCCCAGCGGCGCCGGCCCTTATGCCCATCTCGCCGGTCATTTGGTTTAGGCGGGGTGTGGGATTTGTGCCACGTGTTGGGGTCTGTTTATATAACATATTCCACATGTTTATTTAATCTGAATTTTCATTTTTACGCGTATTGCACGTGTAAACTTTTGGGCTTCCAAAAATTTTAAAAGAAAAATCATTAAAAATAATATGTGGCTGTGGGATTCGAACACAGGGGCTATGTCATGGCAATGCAAGGCTTTACCAATGAGCTACAAGTGCTTTCTTGTTGTTTTTCAAACAAAATAATACTTAAAGTATACTCAGGCTTGCAAATACTCTATTCAGTACATTAACTTTAAGAAAATTTTGTACATTAAAACAGAATCGTTTCAGATAGTATGATATCTGGTTTGTTTTTATCATTGATGTGTATACATTTTACTTGTTATTACGTCTCGCTAATACATAATGATAAAGCCTGTAGGATTCTTGCTTAACTACCAGTGTTATAATGGCGATCGTATATGTGAGAGCTGGGTAGTCCATAAGCATATCCTTAAATGTCCCTAGTCGAGCGAATATCGATACAGAGAATCGATATTCCGGAGTAGACTGGTGTATACATTTCTAGACCCCGAAGAGAAGCGGTGGCCAGTCTCACAAGCCATTGGTGTTGTGTCATCTAATATAGTATGCCGGTGCTCACTGGAAGTGAGTACACTGAACGGACTTGCCGAGAACTTCTAGATGGTAATATATTTATCATCAGATAGAAGTTCTCCGATGGCATGAGTACATGTTAGTCCTTTGACCTAAGATCGTCATTTTTCTCGTATGAGTTCCCACTGTACTTAGATTACTACCCTATCACGACTCAATGAAATCGTGCAAACAAGTTTTAATTGGGTACAGTCCCGATCCACATGGAGGCAGTAGGCAATTTTCAGGAATTCGTCTCTCCTGGTATTAGGAGTCGATGTCGCACTGTATTCGATTAGCCATCACCCTAAATCCATGGCCATGGTGGATTAGATTTACTGATAGGAGTTCAATAGTTTCTCGGTTGGTGATGAGCTTGACTCCGACACGACTTATCGGTTATTAGGGGTCTGACATTATCCACCCCTTAGACCCAGTATGCTATACTCTTTGACGAAAAGACCAGACTGTATGAAGATTGTCACATTTAGTCTTAGTAAGGTACGGAAATACTTGATTGTCGACCTCCCTTTCGGTATATACCTGGATAGCCGTTACGTATATCTAATGCCGCTGACGAGCTTGTGGTTATGGATTTATCCAGTAACCCATTGCCAGCATATTGACGAGTCTTCAAAGTCCTACACAGAGAGTTTTCCCGGTTCAGGCGATATGATTTAGATGACGTATGTTGATATATACAAGGGTCCTATTAAATATGTGTACAGGTTACACGGATTTTAATCGGACGGTTGATAATACTAATTGGTTTAGGATTAAATCGGAATATTAAATCAAGTTTTTATTTAATAAATTATTATTATTATATATTCTAGTATTATTGTTCGCTATTCATTTTCTTTCTATTGGCTATTCGTATTTTTATACGGATACGCGTATATATATTTCGATACGTATAGCAGGTTGTATTCCGTATTTATACGGAATACTTCTAGAAGGAAGACACCTCATTTATGAATATTCAAGGATATGAGGTGGAGGGTGAGGTGACTTTGAGCATGGTTGAGGACACGGAGAGAGGAATGGGCTTCATTTGTTTATTACAAAATGGTTTTGATTTTTTTTTATGGTTGGAAATTGTTATAACTGCTGGGGTTATGCAAGCACCCTGGCCATCAAACCGTGGCCGATTGCTTTACAAAAATTTTCAAAAATGGCGCTAACACAACCCGCTACCCGGATCTACCATGAACTCTAAACTAGCAAACTAAAAATATAGGAGTTAAGAATGGTTATACCGAATTGATCCGTGTCCTTCGGTCTTCAACCACCTTCCCAAGCTCCTAGAGGCCACCATGATCTAGCTTGATCTCCGGTCTCCCTCCATCGAAGATGATCCACCTGAGGATATGTATTCCGAGCTCCTACCTCAATGGCCGAGGTAACTAGGGTATCTAGTTTGCTAAACTAGATAGCCTAGATGATGTAGAGTGTGGTGATGGATTAATTTGTCTCCAAGCACCCTAGGTTTCTCAACACATGAGACTTGAAGGGTGGAGGTAGAAGAAGAAGCTTGAGGATGAGAGTGAGAGGCAACTCAAGAAAAATGGCTAAGTGTTTTTGTTGTGGTGGTGTGTGTTGTGTTGTGAGTAATAATGAAGCCTCCAATAAATATCTCAAAACAAGAAAATATCTCAAGTCTCCAAAATAACTCACAACAAACAAAATATCAAGCATGCTAGAATAGTAACCATGAGTCACTACAAAGCCATGCCACAATAAATGCAATAAACACCTCATCCTCTCCACCTTATTAACCATTTAATCCTAAATGGTTAAAACTAAATGAGGTGGCATCTTCTAGAAGCACCTTGTAATAAATTACAAGAATACCCCTCATCCGTATATACATACCCATATCCGTATTCTGAAAAATACGAATACAATGAGACGAAAATAATCCAACAATATAATATTAGAATCTGGCTTAAACCAAAACCACTAGTATTATCCGTCCGAATCCTGATACGTGCACAAGTGCACGTATATGATCGAACCCTGCCGTAAAACCATACGGTCTCTATATCATTTAGCCCGAAGCTGGGAAACCCTCTATGTGGGACTCTAAAGACTCGTCAATACGCTGGCAGTGGGTTTAACCATAAGCACGTGAACGGAACTAGCTATACGTAACGGCAACCCAGGTATTGAGCAAAAGGGAGGCCGACGAGAAAACTCATCCGAACCCCTACTGAGCCTGTCCGTGACAATATCTGTCCAGTCCGCCTGTTCGTCTAAGAGTATCGCATATCGAGTCTAGGGGTGGATAACGTCAGACCCCTAATAACGCGACATTTCGTGTCGGTATGTAGCCCATCACTAACTGAGAAACTACTGATCCAAATCAGTAATTCTCGATTACTTTGGCCAAGGATTTCTGGTGATGGCCACCAGTGCACTGCGCAACATCAACCCCAATACCGGGAGAGATGAATCCCCGACGATCTGCTCACTGCCTCCATGTGGCTCGGGACTGTACCCAAATAAAACCTGTTTGCACGACTCCTTTGAGCCGTGGTAGGGTAGTAATCAAAGCACAGTAGGAACTCACACGAGACAAATGACGATCTCTGGTCGACATACTAACCTGTACACATATCACCTGGGAACTGCTATCTGACAATAGGTATACTACCAACTAGCAGGTTCCCGGCGAGTACGTCCAGTGTACTCATAACCCAATGAGCACTTGTATACTATCTTAGGTGAACAAACTGACACCAATGGCTTGTGAGACCTGGCCACCGTCCCTCGTCAGTGTCTCGATCAGTATACACTAGTCTACTCTGGAGTATCGATGCCCAGTCTCGAAACTCCCACGACTAGGGACATTTAAGGATGTGCTTATAGACCACCCAGCTCCCATGTATATGATCACCATCATAATGCTGGTAGTCAAGCAAGAATCCTATGGGCTCTATCAACATGTAATAGTGATCTTTAATACCACATAAAGCATATACATGATGATAAAGACAAACCAGATAATATACTATCATCTTGAGTAAGATTGTTCTATCCGTATAGGTCCTCCCTCAATAATCGCAATCACGTGCCTGCGATTCAATAATAAACTTGAGGGCACAATAACCAACAATCTCCCACTTGCACTTAAGGCTAATTATTGCGGTGTCGCATACTCACAGCCCGTGTGATACCGAATACCCAACTTCTCTACTAATCAGTCTCACAAAGCTTGTTTGTGAAACTATTGCGTTCGAGAAATAGCCTCAGTGAGTGGATCCGCTCTAATGTTTCTATCTTTATCTCTCTATATCTCAACTTCACGGAGAAAGACCATCTCTCGAAATGAGCAATACCTGTCTTAGAATTTTTCTGGATATCTGATGGGACCCAGTTCATAAATGAACTCCAAATCCAACAAACTTCTTAGACTGTATCATCTACTGAATTTAATTAGTATCTTGCGCCATACCATCTACAGTATTTGCTTGGACCACCTGTCCATCATACTGTCCCTCAAAAGAGGGAAAACTATAACTCAGACAGACACTCTGTCATCCAGGTCACCTTGGAAGCCTGAAATGGTAACCGTCTCCCGAAGGAGGCTACCATTACCATATCCCAAGAACATCCACTTATTTTCATAACTGCTTCCCAATGTTTCTCCAGGAATGGATTAATATATGCTTATTGCGACTAGTGCAAAAGCAAAATCTGGTGTGGTACTTGACATCTCATGATTGACTCAATTGCCTAAGCAAGTGATATGCCTATCAGGAAACTCCCTCTCCCCATCAGTCTGTAAGACATCTCTTTAGAGAAGGTGACTCCATCACCTGCGGGTACACCACCACGCCAGGAGTCGTCCATTCAAAAACACTTTAGAATAATGTCAAAATACCCAAATTGGGACACTTCCCAAATCTAGATCTAAAACCGTAGATCTAGTCACCAGAATCCCTGATATTATATCCATATCCTATGTGAAGAAACTCTTTGTGACAACCATAGTATAACCGATCGTAGTATAGAAATATCACTTCCTATAAAGTGCATGTCATCCAAATACCTGGACATCACTCTCTACTACCTTCTTACCAGATCCATCTCCTATTCTGATGAATTCAAAACCAATGACTGTCACATCAAAAATAGATGATCTATTTCCTCTATACCTGCTTTAGTCTATAAATTGACATAAGCTACTTGCCCAATATGCTTCCGCCACTCCCACTGACTACAACAACCTTCTAGCAGAGTTATATACATGTGCACTTTCTAAAACTAATTTAGAATGACATTATACTCATCCTCCTACCAGGTCTCATAGTCTAAAACAACAGCAATGGCAAGTCTGGGTAAACAAGAACCTCCCTGTCACCGTCTCTGAGAAGACTGAAGTACCTCTCGGGTGCCTGAGGTTACCCACCAAATCTGCGGAGTGGCTAATGGAATGTCGAATCCAATTGAATCTTTAGGTTCTATTAAATTTTCAGTAATCGTTTGTGGTTCTGGAATCACTTCCAGTTCTACCATACTCCCACTAATGTTTTCTGAAAAGAATCCATTTTACTAAAACTGGTGGAGATTCAAGAACAATATAACTATTGATCTTCCTGATGGTAGAAAGTTAACCCTCGTCAAAGCCCGGGATAACCCACAAACTGCCATTACTGAAACGTGCCTAGAGTTTATCCGGATTCTGGTTTTAAGCATCAGCCGGACAACTTCATATATCTTAACATTGTTAAGATATGAATCCATTCTATATATCCAATATAGAAACAAAGACATTAATTTAATTGGAACCAGATTCAAAAATCATGCAGCTGTTTCCAGTGCATATCAGCCAAAATGGAAGAAGGCCAAACAACATTACTCATCAAGAAATGCATCCACGTATGAGTAACCTGAAAGAGAAGCAAGTTCTCAAAACCATTACTTACAAAGGAATACCTAGCACAAGTATCTACATCTTCGATCACCTTGAAGAATACTGATACTTGCAACATATGGTTCTCTACTTTATTCTTATAGCTATAACTTCTCAAAATTTGGACCATATATTTCAACGAAATACTTGTCTAAAACTAAAGAAGTCATGAGTAAATAGAATATAGTACGAGTACCAACCCCTTTTTCCTAATGGACACTGGACAACATGCAATACTTTGTATAAGTCCCCTGAGTTTAATAACTCAAACTCTGTGCGTCGTAGGTTGAAAACTATGCTATGGTTAAGAAGAATTACACTGCTGTTGAATGCACCTTACCTAATCACCAACTGATATAGGTAAATTTCATAGACATAATTTTAAAAAGTTATATCTCACTTTATAAAATAAACGTACAGATATATCAATTTGAAATTGGTGCATAACGACGGATATTCTAAACCAAATGTTTGCCGTCAGGCAAAACCCAGGTGATTTCCTCAAATATCACTAATTACAAAGAATTTTTATATGTATTGAGGATCTAATCACCCAATTCTCAATATCTTACTCACACTCACTATCTATAACGCCATACAGATGTGAGAATAAAATCTGGTAAATACATACCCTGGAGTTAGAATCTAATTGGGAAAACAGTTTTCACTTAACATCGCACAGTAAATCTGAAACATGAAAATGTTTCGAAGGGGTAACCGGGTATTCCTAGTAATGCCTCTTCCACTATCTTGATTCATGACAGTAACCATATACTTCCTTGCCCTCACTCCAACCCCTTTATATGTCTTTACTTATTACCTTCTGTACACCATACTTAGGCTAATTGATTTTCTTCCTTCCCTACCCTTCGGCACCAGCCTAAGGTTTGGAAGAAGACTGTCCAATAAGCCCAATAGGTGTGCTCTCCTAATACCAGCAGCCCTCGCAACCTGAGAGAAGGTGAAGAGAAAAGACAACAGAATAATCCTATTCTATTTCTCCCGAACCAGAATCCATCCTCGAACTGGAACAAGTTCCTTCGAGTTCGTATGTAACTATACGATGGCATATCTAAGCAATATGGATGTTCGTAGTGATACGAAGTGTTCTGGAGAAATTCAAAGTAGATGTAGGAGTGGCAGGGGTATACACGGCTTCATCGTGAATGATAGCAGTCGCAATTTCCTTTTGCCCTTATTCTAATCCCTTTCTATGTCTTTACTTATTACCTTCTGCACACCACACTTAGGCTAATTGGTTTTCTCCCTTCCCCACCTTTCGGCACCTGCCTATGATTTGGAAGAAGACTATCCAATAAGCACAATAGGTGTACTCTCCTAATCCTAGGAGCACTCACAACCTGAGAGAAGGTAAAGGGAATGAAACAACCGAATAATCCTATTCAATTTCTTCAGAACCAGAATCCATCCTCGAACTGGAACAAGTTCCTTCGAGTTCGTATGTAACTATACGATGGATTATCCAATAAATATGGATCTTCGTAGTGACACGGGGTGTTCTGTAGAAATGCAAAGGTGATGTAGAAGTGGCAATGATATATGTGACTCCATGACAATCCAAAAGCCAAAGTGTTTTAAGAAGGTTCGGTTAACGTGGTTCATGAGTTTTAGTCTAGGGTCGGGCCATGGTTGCTGCCAAAGAGAGAGAGAAAAGAAACACTCAGCGTGCACTCTAACCTAGATCAGAATGGTTTATCACTCTATCTAATCAGGATGGATCCTACTGTTTTCTTGAATTCTCCTTCAAACCCTAAAAGGAGAATTGGTAGGGATCATCTAAAATCACCCGAGGAGTAACACCTACTCATCAGTGGGAATCGGGATCCAACTATCATTACATGATAACTTGATGGAAGCCATTCAAGTCACCACACTCCAGAAGTTATACGCATGCCTGGCAAGTTTCATGTATGTTTGAAACTCCCGATATGATTTTTACCCCAAGCGGCTTATGACCTTGACAGAGGTCAACATATCATAAGTTCCAAGTCAAGTTCAACCCGTCATTGTCCTAGATTAACTTAGACCCACCCGTACGTGCCCTTGACAGAGGTCAAAATGACCGTGCGGCTGTCCTAAATAATCGCATATCTATGCAACAAACAAGCATTACCCAGCTACCAAGCACTATTCCTTGACAGAGGTCAACATACACAGCATGAATACTAAGTAATACCTGTAAGAAATGATGGAGGGTTACAACTGGTTTTTGACGAAAACCTTTAACGTAATGAACTTGATATTGTTGAAGGAATCTAAGTAGTTTTACAAATATATAGTGGCGCAAACTTTTTGCTAAAGAAGTCACTCCCGGTGAAGGTATCTCGGCTCTTTCCTCATCGAATGAGGTGCGGGATATTCCAAACTGAATACCACGATGCAAAGCAAAAGAATTGACTATAGTGAAGTTATTACCTTGACGCAAACTTTTGCCCAAGAGGTCACTCCCGATAAAGAGATCTCGACTCTTGCCTCGTCGAATGAGGTGCTGGATATTCATAACCAAATACCATTGTGCAAAGCAAAAGAGAACGTCTGTAATGTCAGTTTTTAAAAACTTAGTTCCAACAACATCATATATAGGTTTGTTTTCCTTGCATTGATTAGAATCAACGCAGTCCCATCAATTAAACATATCACACCAGAAAAGAACGAAAATAAAATGTACGTATATGCCATCCGTATTCGCCACTGGGCCCCGTCATCACCCGTTAGTTTACTTAACTAACGGCAGAGCGGGGGCTGGACTAGCACGGGTGCAAAACATATACAACATCTACTAGTATATATATAAATATATATAACATTCATCCCAGGCATGATATAAAGCAACATCATAGAATCTCAGCCAACAACATAGAATGGTGGATAATCCTGGAGCCTCGGGTTTCACTTAAGCCACAAATGAGACCCGACGTTCCCTGTCGTGTGGATAGCCTGTGCAATGAAAATCTAGACCCCTACGAGGGCGGCAAGTTACCCATCAATTCCAGAAGCGAGGCAACCCCAATCAACAACATGAATGGGCTACCCAGCACTTTACAGAATCCGGTAACTTGAGCACTCCTCTGTGGGTCAACCTATACCCACTATGAGTGGGGCGAATAGCCCGCCAATTCTAGAGTAAGGTCCCCTCCATCTCAACGCCATGAGATGCGAACCCGTTGCCCTCTAGAACCTGGATATCCGTGCACTCCACCTTGGGGTAATCCTAATACAGAAAAGAAAATAATATGTACAAGGGTAACATCGACCTCAACCCGGTCGTGCCCTAAACAAATAATATACAAACTGGCAGAGACGGCAGTCCATATGTCGGACGCTCGCCCCGCAATATCAAATGTACAAATGAATCTGAACTGTACAACTGTCATTACACCACTGGCTATATCCACCATGACAATCCAACCACAACCTCAGCACAACACAGAACATCAACATGAATGTCATGTTCGCAAACCCGTCTAAAAGAACATATAGCAATTAGATGAGTTGTACCGCTCTAATGACATTCACGGTTGCAGATAGTAATGCATGTACTGAAAACTTTTAAACAGTGTTAAAAATAGCGACTTCGAAATACCCCAAATTGCCCCCAAACAAAATATAACATAATATCCAAACTGCGAAAAAAAACAATACCAAAAACCAAATTTTCCAGAGACCAGAACACACAAAAAATTGCAAGTCCCAATTCCACTTCTAGACAGGCCAGGCCGGGAAAATTCTTCATCTCGCCGGCCCAATCATTGAATTTGGGGCTCATATTTTGAGGGTGTTCTAGTTGTCACAATAGCAGTCTTCTGCAATTGCTTAAAAAATTTGAAGACTATTTTGAAATCGACATAAACTGGAAGATTAGGCGTATTTTTTCGGAGTTGTTTCGGTTTCAATACTTTAAACGTTGTTTAAACTGCTAGTATAGGGTTTATGGGTTGGCTCTGATACCATGTTGGGGTTATGCAAGCGCCCTGGCCATCAAACTGTGGCCGATTGCAAAACAAAAAATTTCAAAACTGGCGCTAACACAACCCGCTACCCGGATCTACCATGAACCCTAAACTAGCAAACAAAAAATATAGGAGTTAAGAATGGTTATACCGAATTGATCCGTTTCCTTCGGTCTTCAATCACCTTCCCAAGCTCCTAGAGGCCACCATGATCTAGCTTGATCTCCGGTCTCCCTCCATCGAAGATGATCCACCTGAGGATTTGTATTCCGAGCTCCTGCTTCAATGGCCGAGGTAACTAGGGTATCTAGTTCGCTAAACTAGATAGCCTAGAGGATGTAGAGTGTGGTGATGGATTAATTTATCTCCAAACACCCTAGGTTTCTCAACACATAAGACTTGAAGGGTAGAGGTAGAAGAAAAAGCTTGAGGATGAGAGTGAGAGGCAACACAAGAAAAATGGCTAAGTGTTTTTGTTGTTGTGTTGTGTGTTTTGTTGTGAGTAATAATGAAGGCTCCAATAAATATCTTGTAACACCTTAAAATGCGATTAGTGTTAATTAAGCGATAATGCGGGTTTTTAGTAAAAAGTTAACCAAAATAGTTTTCACATATTTTATAAAAATTAATTAATATTTTATTATTATTATTTTGGGCTTGCACACACATATGCATGTTAACTTGGGGATTAGGGAAGTGTTAACCATGCGTAAATAGTCATGGCACCCTAAACCAATTTCATGCCATGTTAACCTTGCACTTAATATTTTTAGTAAGGGTTTGAATTAGGGTTGACTTGAGAGAGAGAGAGTTGAAAATGGAAATGATGAGGCATGGCAAGCATGGGGAGCATTTAATGAAGAGAGAGAAAGGGCATGGCTACTCTCACTCTCTCATTCTCTCATTCTCACCTTACACTCCCCATTTCTTTTCTCATTCTCTCATTCTCACTTATTTTCTCTTTCTCCTCTCCCCTCAACTGAAACCATACCTAAATCATCACTAAACCAAGCAAAATCCTCACTAAAACCCTTCACAAGCCTAGTTAAGCCACTAAACATGACTTGGAGCATGGAAAGCTAGGGTTTTTGAGCAAGTGTGGTAAGGTAGTGATCTCTAACTGTTAATTAGGTCTTTATAATGTTGTGTTGCCTAGTAGTTGCTGTTTAGAACACTAAAGATATAGTTTTTGTGTAATATCGTATTTTTAGTGTTATATTGGGGTCTCTGTGATCTGCTATCACCACGATAGTTTACTGTAAAATCTAGTAGTGTGGTAGTGTTGTGTTAGAGGCCCTGAGTGTTTACCTGAAACCCGAACCCCACCCAACCTAGTAAAACCGGCGAGATGAAGAGGAATTCCGGCGTCGCCGGATTTTTAGGGGACTGGGAAGTTGTGGTTTAGAGGGTAGCTGTCTGTAGGTTATCTGGGGTGTTTGGTACTGCTTGATTTTTCTGTGTTGACTGTAGTCAAAATCTGGGAACACTTTGCTAATTTCTAGTGTTTCGACAACGCGCGTAATGGTATCTGATACGGTTCGCGTTCTTGGTGTAGCTTGCTGCACTTAGGTTTGATTTAGAATGTCGCTACACACGTTAGCCACTAAGCGAACACTTGAGAGTTGTAGGAGTCGGTGCGTTGATCTAAACGTCGTTTGTATGTATTATTGAACGGTTTCTAAGTTGCACTTGTTATGTTTTGTGTGATATTAGGAGCGAGTGCGGGGACTTCAGACGCTACAAATAAGGGAAAGAAGGTGGTTGGATTTACCTAGCTCGAGATCATCGGTGAGTAGATTTAACATCTACGGGGAAATCGCCCGTATGGCGTTAAGCGTCGATGGCTAGATATGATGTTATAGCCGCATGTTATATGCATATGAGTTGATTGTGCATGAGCATCATTGCATACCATTACTTGTAGTACCTTGACTTAGTAACTATTGGACACTGCACCATTATTGACGGTTCATATTGCACGAGCACTAAATTGTATGTTCCACACACACCGTTGGTAATTGCCATGACACGCACAATATATATACACATACCATGCTATAGCTACATATACACATGTATATGATGTTGCATTTGATTTTGGAGAATGTGGGGACCGCATGGTATTATTAAAAACTTGATTCATTTAAAAGAGCGGTTTTCCCTTGATATGCTCATATTACTGTTCTATGTTGCATACATCATATTTCATGGATTTACGCATTGAGATACGGATTTCATGTGATTTATGGATTTGAGAACCGTGGTGATATTTCAAGAAAGTATGCATTGTTTTGAAAACCCGGTTTCTCTTGATATGATATTTCGATGCGTCCACCATGAGTTTTCTCGGTTCTGATATTTGTTTTAGAAACCCGATTCGAGGAGATGGATGATCCGTTTGCGGGTTCATGGTGGACCCAGTATGGTACCCCGGGGCAAAAAATGTATGTTGTGCAGTAGACGATGAGCCTGGCAGAGGGACTACTACCTACCGGTGATAGTTTGGACCCGGCGGTTATCCGGAGGATACCGACTGGGGTCGTGAGATGGATATGGGCCGATCCGGACTGACGGAGCACGTGGGCCGATCTGGACTGATGGAGCCCGAGTTATGTGGATTTACGTGTCGATGTTGGACATGGGTTTTCATGATGTTTCGAGTGTCGATGTTGGGCACTCAGGTTCCATGAGATTTATGGATATGAGGGCCGGTCAAAGTGACGGCGCCTGAGATATTGGGATTTGGGGTGTCGTTGATAGACACCGGGATTTTCCACGATGATGATTCATTGATGATGTTATGTTTTATCACACACTCAGGATTTATTAGATATGCATCGTTTCATGTAGTTGTAGTACCCTGATGGTGTACCTTGATCATGATTGTTGCATATCCATATTGCCATACTTATGCTATCAGATTGCATGTGATAGATTGTCGTTGTTCGTGCATACCTGCGATTATCTGGATGATGTTACTTACTATTCACGAGTTGGCAACTCACCCCCGTTGTGCCACAGTGTTTTGCAGGCTTGACCCTCAGAGTAGTCGCGGCAGGGCTCCCTATTGTATCTATTTCAGCGGATACTGCTGCGGTTGGCTGTGAGGCCTTTTTGCTGTAGGTGGGTTTGCAGTTATCTGATTATATCCATTGTATCTAATACTCTTTATCTACCACTTTCATGTATTGACTTAGAGACGAGTTTGTGAGGACCGATATTGTATATTTTGTGACTGTAACATTTTGGAAATTTAGAAATAAATAAAATTAATTAATTAAGTAATAAAATGTTGATTTAAAAAGTTATTAAAACAAAATAGGACATTTTCATAAGTAGTATGTGAAACAAATTAAATTGAAATTTTAGTGTGTAACATTAATAAATTACAAGGGTTTTAGTGATAAATTTAGCTTCGTTTTTAATAAAATGGTGTTTATATAATAACATAGGAAGTGAAGGGTTTTTTTGTAAAATTTAGGAAAATGTGCAAACTTGGAAATGTTGAAGGTGTATGTGAAAAAGGGTTAGGAAATGTTTTGGCTCAGAAATTCCTCAAAATACCACAAATTAGGATTTATCTTGCACATCCACATCATCCTTGCATGAAAATCCCACATTTTCTCCTTGCTACACCAGCTCCTTGCATAAAACAACCACACCCTTGCTTGGTGACACCTCCTCCTACACCTCACTCTTTGCCTTGACCATATATTAGGTGTGTTCAGATCATTTAACCAAATTAAAATTCTGAAAATTTTAAAACAAAGATAAAGAAAACACTTAGAACTCACAAAAGAGAAATAAAAGAAAAGAGAAGTGAAGAAGAAGAACTAGGCTAAGGATTTCCACCATCAAGCTAGGAGCTAAGGATATGGGTGTCTTGGAGGAAGCTTTTCAACCATCCTCAGTAGGTATAATTCTTAACTCAGTAGATTTTGGTTCTGTAATTATAAAATTTAGAAATCGAATATCGTATTCTAGGTAAAAATTATCTCTGTGTTAATCTGCTATAGTTTAGGTGAAAATCAACTTAACCAAACAATGCATAAATATTGTATGTTGGACCTAGAACAAACCCTAGGAGTACGAACCCATGAGCTCGGATTTTGGCGGGCGAGTCATAGGCCAAATCCGGCGTCACCGGATTTTTGTTTGTATTGGGTGTTGGGATTTTTTGGGTAGGTCTCTGTGTAAATTTTAGGACTTTTGGTATTGTTTAAATAAGTTAATTTAACTGTATATAAAATCTGGGAACTAATATCGGAGAAAGGGATCAAAAGTTCTAAAATACGACACGGTAAATTAGTAACGCGTTTAAGTTTTTTGTTGCAAAACAGCGAGGGGGTTAAGACTCAGTTAGTATAGGTGTTAGATAGTTTAACTTAGTCATACGTAGTATAGTTAGTACGTGAAACTTGTATTTCCATATTTTGCCTTATCGAAGTTAGCCGTTTCCTTATACAAGTTAACTTCGATATTAGATTCAAATACGGAAACTTCGGAGGCCACAAGGAAAGGAAAAGGATTGGCGATTTCTGGGTAGATTACGACGTATTCAGGTGAGTAGACTAAACATCTACCGGAGGATTTTGTATAGATGGCGTGATACGCCCGTAGCTAAGTTTAAATAAAAGTTTTGCTTTTGTATGTTAAATTGATCATATGCATTCTTAAATATATATATATATATATATGTATATGTATATATATATATATATATATGTATATGTATATATATATACCTCCATGATTAATACTTGTTAGAACACTGCACCATTATCGACGAGTTATGTCGCACATGCACATATCTACATGTTACACTACACCTCGTCGATATTAACATGCCACTTTCACACTTAGAAATTTATCCTGTTAAATATGATTCCTATCATACCTTAAACATCAATAACAGTAGTACTTTGCATAATTGACATCATGTTTTATGTTCATGTGTTAAAAGTTGACATTAGAGGCATTTGTATTTTGAGGATTTGTGGTTTTAAGTTTTCATATATACTATTGCATAAAAATCAGTGATTTTCATGATTAGGTGTTACGTCCACCATGAGATGTCGTTTTTATGATTTGGTTTTATTCTGAACCGAGTTGGGGGTCATACGGTTGCAGATTTACAATTTTATCCAGACTGAGTCGGGAGGCATACAATTGGATACATGGTGGACCCGGTCGAGACCGAAGGGCAGAATAGCCGCACTTTAGGCGGGGAGCCTAACGAGGATACTCGATACCGAAAACAGTTGTGAACACGGCGGATATCTAGATGATATTGGCCGGTGTTATTGAGAAACAGGATCTTTCGGGGAACGATGCCTGATGAAACACCGAAGATTTGTGTCGACGTTAGACACGGAAAAATGAACCTGATTTGGAAAATAATTGATGAGATTTCAGTTTTGATTATACATTGAGTATTACATATTCATTCTTCCACCTGTTATCATGCATCACATTCATTACTGTTGATAGTAGTTCTAGTTCGTCATACTTATATTATCAGCCGATATATGTTAGTCTTATTCACTGAGTTGGCAACTCACCCCCGTTGTGCCACAGTTCCTTGCAGGAGTCGAGTGGACGGTTAGCAGCAGTGCAGATCCACTTATCAGATTTTATCGCATCTTTTTCTAGGTGGGTTACATATATAGTAACCTTCTCTTTTGGTATTGTATATTGAATGTAGAATATCTCCATCAGACCCTGTATTATGACTTAGAACAAGAGGTGGTTGTATGTATATTATTTGACAGATGAGATCGTTTAGTTATATTAAATGATATTTCTTTTACTTATGTCTGAGATTCTTATTGATGTCGTATAAAGTTGTATATTTATTTCCGCTGTTGACATTGTTGATCCCAACTAGGGATGCAACCAAATTAAACACTTTATAACTGTTTTTATTATGAATTCAATAATGAGTTACTGTTAAGATCTTAATTACTTAAAACTGTGATTTTTACTTAAAAACTAAATTTTCCTTAAAAATTCCGCAAAAAGGGTTTTGATCTTGGTTTTTGGCTTACTCAGGTTATGTAGATATCTTTAGATATTATACAATCTAAGTGCCGGTCACATCCAAACTTTGGGTCGTGACAAAGTTGGTATCAGAGCTTAGGATTAACCTTACGGAACCGAGTAGTGAATTGAGTATAGTAGGCTTTAATGTAATTAGGTAGGTTGACCCTTGGTTGATGGAGTAGGTGATTTAGGATGAGTAGAGTACCGTACATATGTTCCGCGACATATTTACGCTACGATACTCAGCCTAAGCAACCTTAGGACATATTTATTCGTACTTCCTTTCTTGATTCCATATATCTTGAGATTCGATTGCAATGTCCTTATCAATCATGTTTCTTACTCCAGCCACTATGTCATTAACGACTACGGGGACTCAGAGTACCGCTGTTAGAGATGAAATTGGAGCGGGATCGTCTGAGACAAGGACAGACTTAGGTAGCACGCCTATCTTTCCTGAATAGACTGATTCACTCTCTATTGATCGTATAGCTAGGATGAGGCGAGTGTTCAGGAGATGCACCGAATGATCGGATCCTTGATAGAGATTAGTCGAGCACGGAGATCGGCTATTACTCCACGTACGGTTGTTTAGAGACCAAGGAAAATTCGTACCAATACATCGGCACCAAGACGTGTTCGTAGAGGCCGTGGCAGATTCTGTATGGATCAGTTCTATCACTTATACCCATATGTTCAGCAGCCCGTGCAAAGATGTTTCAGGTGTGGGTGTCCGTATCACTTTATCAGAAATTGTCCCGTGATGCGACGGACGGAGGCATTGGTCTCACATGTGACTTCACCACTTTCACCACCTCCTGCGAGCATATTACCTCCTACACCTGTTGTTGTTCTACGCCAGATCAACGCCAATAGAGGCCGTGGTCGTGACGGTCATAATTCGAGAGGACGGAAAGGTCGAGGCAGACTTATCCCAGGCCGCAGTTTTGGTCGAGATAGGACTCAGGGCCGGATGTTCAGTTCATACCCTGTTGAGCAGAGGCCCCCATCTACCTGTTTTAGTTGTGGACGTCCAGGGCATTTCGCTAGGAATTGCAGACTCTAAGGAAGGACGTCAGAATGCTGGTAGGGGCTAGGCTCGGGTCTTTACTTGACTCCACAGGATGCCCAGGCATCCAATGCAGTCGTAACAGGTTTTCTTTCTGTAAGTCTATGTTGCCCACCCCGGTTCTTACAAGGAGGCGGAAACGGTAAAAAACGATTTTTTATGACAAGGAAACATGGACTAGAAAAGAGGATCTTTGCTAAACAAAACCTAGCAAACTAACTACAAGTTTAACTACTATGTTAGAGGGTTATACCTAGGTCTTGAACTCCTTCTCTTCTTGCTCCTTGAAGTGGCTTGAACGGCTCCATCTCGTAGTCTCCTCTTTGTCGAAGAAGGATCCACCCGAAAGCCTCTACCTTGAGCTCCTACCTCAACAGAGAGGCAACTAAAGTGCTTGGCTTGCTAAACCTAGAACTCTAGAGTGAGTAGAGAGGAGTTTTGAAGGTTTTATCTCAATAACTCATGCTTCTCATCACATGAGACCTGAGAGCTTCGAGAGAGAGGAAGAGGATGAGGTTTGGATGAGACAGAGTGAGCAAGTGAGAATGAGGATATTTTTCAACCATGCTCTCATATTAGGAATTATGATAATAATAATAATAATTAAGAAATGTGATGGTTAGTTTATGAATGACCATTATCATTTCATTCATTTAATGCATTTTGCAAAGAACAAGAAGCATCTTTGAAAAGAAATGATGATGGTCAACAAGTCCACAATGGTCAACCGGTCAACAAAGTCAACAAGTCAACAAAAGTAAAATTGTCAACAACCGTAACCATGGCATAATTATCCTTAATTAATATTATTAACCATATTCCTCATTCTCATTAGGGTTTGGAAAAAGTCAACGGTCAACAACCCTAATGAGAATCCTCTGCCTCTGCCTCTGTCAACTGTGCATACACACCCGCATCCGTGTTCCGAGGAACACGAATACAATGAGATAAAACCAATCCCAAAACATATACTAGGATCTGGCTTAAACCAAAGCCCACTGGTAATAACTGCCCGGACACCAACCATGCACAAATGCGCGGATGTGAATGAACCCTGTCGCAAAACCATCCGACCTCTACTCTGTTTTGCCCAAAGGCGAACAGCCCTCTGTGTGGGACTCTAAAGACTCGACACTACGCTGGCAGTGGGTTTAACCACAGGCCGCAAGCGGTACTAGCTGTATGTAACGGTCCCCAGGTAGATGCCGATAAGAAGACTGATGAGGTGAACCCATCCGAACTCCTACTGAGCCTGAATGTGACAATCTCCGTACAGTCCGGTCTGTTCATCTGAGAGTATCTCATGTCGGGCCTAGGGGACGGTAAACGTCAGTCCCCTAATAGCGGTACAAGTCGTGTCGGAGTGTAGCCCAGAACACCCTGAGATAACACTGGAAACGCTACCAGTATATCTCGCTTGCCCTGGCCAGGGACTTTGTGTAATGTCTCTCCTAGACACAGCGCGATATCAACCCCCAATACCGGGAGAGACAAATCATGTCTAACCGTCACTGCCTCCAAGTGCTTCGGGACTGCACCCAACTACTACCTGTTTGCACGACTCATTTGAGCCGTGGTAGGGTAGTAATCTAAGAATAGTGGGAACACACTCGAGGCGAAGTGACAGTGTCAAGTCAAAGGACTATGCTGTACTCATGTCACCTGGGAACTGATAACTGACGATAGGTATAATACCAAACCAACAGTTCCCGGCGAGTCATGTCCAGTGTACTCGTAACCTAACGAGCACCTGCATACTATCTCCAGTACGACGTACTGATGGATGTGGGACATACCATCTCCCCTCCTGGGATGAGAAGCATATACACTAGGCTACTCTGGAGTATCGATGCCCTGTCTCGATAATCCTACGACTAGGGACCTGTATAAGGATGTGGTTGTAGATTACCCAGCCCCCACTAGTGTGACTGCCATCACAACGCTGATAATCAAGCAAAGAACCTAAGGGCTCCACTAATGTGTATATGCGATATGCTAAAAGAAACACATGCACATATTAAAGTAGAAACAAACCAAGTAGCATACTACCATTTCGAGCAAGATTGTCTATACAACTGTGAATATCCCAAGCTTCCATCAAGTAATATACAAACTAGTATGATACAGTAATGGCCTCTAGGGCATATACACTAACAATCTCCCACTTGCACTAAGGCCATGTACTGGCGTATCGAAGACCTATCATCTCGATCAGCCGCTCGAACTGAGTCTGGGGTATGGCCTTCGTGAATAGATCTGCAGTGTTATCTTCTGTAGCAACCCTCCGAACCTCGATCTCCCGGCGATCCACGATCTCCCTGATCAGGTGATACCGCCTCAAGATGTGTCTGGACTTCTGATAGGACCTGGGTTCCTTCGCTAAAGTTATAGCCCCGTTGTTGTCACAATACAGAGGTATTGGACCAACAATGGACGGAACCACCTGAAGTTCTATCAAGAACTTCCTCATCCAGACGGCTTCTTTTGCGGCATCAGATGCAGCGATGTATTCCGCTTCCATCGTCGAGTCAGCAACGGTTTCCTGTTTGGAACTCTTCCAACACACCGCCCCTCCATTGAGGGTAAAGACATAACCCGACATGGATTTGGAGTCATCCTTGTCACTCTAGAAGCTGGAGTCAGCAAAGGCCTCCATCTGGAGGTCTTTTCCGCCGTAAATCAAAAACATGTCCTTAGTCCTTCTCAGGTACTTCAGAATGTTCTTTACCGCTATCCAGTGCTTCTCCCCAGGGTTTGACAGATACCGGCTTACCACACTCAGTGCATAAGCTACATCTGGTCTGGTACACAACATCGCATACATTATAGAGCCTACCGCAGAAGCGTAGGGTATAATAGACATGCGATCCCTTTCCAAATCAGTCTTGGGAGACATCTCTTTGGAGAGGGTGATCCCGTGACAAGCCGGTAGATTACCGCGCTTGGAATCTTCCATACTGAACCTTTTCAGTATGGTGTCGATGTACCTGGACTGTAAAAGTCCTAATATCCTCTTGGACCTATCACGATGGATCCGGATCCCCAGAATGTAAGAGGCATCACCCAGGTCTTTCATGGAGAACCTGTGTGACAAGAACCCTTTGACAGATTGTAGCATAGAATGTCATTTCCTATCAAGAGAATGTCATCCACGTATAAAACGAGGAATACGACAGTTCGTGCTACAATGTTACTATAGATGCATGGTTCATCTGGATTTTTGATAAAGCCAAATTCTTTGACTGTCTCATCAAAATAGATGTTCCAACTCCACGATGCCTGCTTCAGTCCATAAATGGACTTAAGCAACTTGCACACTTTCCCGCTGCTCCCACTCTGAATGAAACCCTATGGCTGGTCCATATAGACACACTCCTCTAAATTTCCATTTAGAAAGGCGGTCTTTATGTCCATCTGCCAAATCTCATAATCGTGGAAGGCAGCAATGGCAAGAAGGATCCGAATGGATTTGAGCATAGCCACTGGTGAAAAGTTTCGTCATAGTCCAAACAAGGTCTTTGACGAAAACCCTTTGCAACAAGTCTCGCCTTATAGGTCTCAACCTGCCCATCTACACCAATCTTCTTTTTGAAGATCCATTGCAGCCTACGGGTTTTACCCCTTCTGGAGCAATGTCCAAAGTCCATACTTTGTTAGTGTACATGGACTCCATCTCGGTCCGCATTGCATCCAGCCATTTTACCGAGTCAGTGCTCTGAATGGCTTGCTGGAAGCTAGTCGGCTCATCATTATCAATGATGCAATCCTCTTTATCCCCGTCTATGAGAAAACCGTAGTATCTCTCGGGCGGATGAGACTGCCTACTACTCCTGCGGAGCGGCGCAGGAATCTCCTGTTCTTTCGAACCTACTGGTTCTTCTAAGCTTTCAGTAATAGTTTGTAGTTCTGGAATTTCCTCCAGTTCTATTACGCTCCACTTATTTATTTTTCTAAGAACTGATGTTCCAGAAAGTGGGCATTGCGAGAGACAAAAACCTTTTTGTTCTTCTGCGTAATAGAAAAGATACCCCTTGGAGTTCTTTGGGTATCCCACAAACTTGCACTGTACTGAGCGTGCCTCGAGTTTATCCGCATGCTGCTTTTTGACAAAAGATGGACATCCCCAAATCTTCAGATATTGAAGATAGGGTTTCTTCCCACTCCACATCTGATATGGTGTGGTAGGCACAGTCTTAGTTGGAACTCGGTTCAAAAGATATGCAGCTGATTCAAGTGCATATCCCCAGAAAGATCGCGGCAACTCAGCGTTACTCATCATGGAACGTACCATATCCAATAGGGTTCGGTTCCGTCTCTCCGATACACCATTATGTTGTGGGGTGTATGGAGGAGTAAGTTGAGAGAGAATTCCATTCTCTTTTAGGTAACCCAGGAACCCGGCACTCAAGTATTCACCACCTCGATCAGATCTTAGTGTCTTGATATTTTTGCCTGTTTGTTTTTCTACTTCATTCTTGTATTCCTGGAATTTTTCAAAGGCTTCAGATTGATGCTTCATTAAGAAGACATGCCCGAACCTTGAAAATTCATCCGTAAAAGTAATGAAGTAAGAATAACCACTTCGCGCATGTGTAGACATTGGACCGCATACATCGCTGTGTACGAGTCCCAAGAGCGAGCTCGCTCTTACTCCATGTCCAGTAAACGGAGTCTTTTTCATCTTTCCTTTGAGACAGGATTGACAAGTTGCATATGATTGATATTCGAACGGATCCAAATATCCTTCTTTATGTAACTTCGTCAACCTTCTCTCGTTGATGTGACTCAGTCTACAATGCCATAAGAAAGCATGATTTATTTCTGGAGACTTTCTTTTGTGTGTATTCTGGACATTGAAAATCTGTGGTTGGTTCAAAACGTATATACCGTTGCTTAATGTACCCGACCCAATCAGAACATGATTAAAGTGAATGTTTACAACATTGCTTACAAATGCAAAATCATAACCTTCTTTAGACATTAAAGATATAGATATGATATTACAAGTCGCACTGGGTACAAAATAACAATCACGTAAAACCAAAACATGTCCATCTAACAATCCCAAGTGATAGTCCCCCACAGACTCAGCATCCATGCCAGCTCCGTTTGCAACTCTGAGGGTCATATCACCTGCCTTCAAAACCCTACGCTTTCTCAGTGCCTGCAAAGAATTACAGATATGATATCCTGATCCGGTATCCAATACCCAGGAAGTAGAGTTTATTGATAGACAGTTTTCAATAATATACACACCTGAAGCCGAAGCCACAACTTGCTTCGGGTCCTGGTTTCTGGCCTTCCAAGCCCTGCAATTTTTCTTCCAGTGTCCACTCTTGTGACAATAAAAGCACTCTTCCTTTCCCACAAACTTTCCCGCTACCTTTTCCATTTTGGCATTTCCCTTGGCTTCCACTTTACTAACACCGCCCCTTGGTTTGGTGGGGGCTTTCTTCTTCTTTCCTCTGGCTTTCGCCTTGGACCTAGAAGAAGAAGGTCCTCCTGTAAGTCTACGGTAGCGCCCCGGCCGTCTACAGACGCCAAATGCGGAACAAAAACTTTTTAACTGGCACCATCGTATACTTTAACCCGGATCTGCCATTATTGCTAAACTAACAAACTGTAAAGAGTGTAGAAAGGTTATACCGAACGATCCGAGTCCTTCGTTCTTTAACCATCATCCCACGCTCCGTTGCGGCTGCTCCGATCTCGTCGATCTCCGATCTCCTCGTCCAGGTGGCACCACGTCGATGATTCTTTAAACGGGCTCCCGCCTCTGACTCGAAGCAACTCGGTCATCAAGTTTGCTAAAAGAGACGACCAAGAATGATGTAGAGAATGAGTAGATGACTTTGTCTCACTTCGTCCAAAGCCGTGGACGATCGGTAAATGAAGTTGCCATTTTATCGGGTGATGGAGTGAAAGAGGTAATGAAATTTCCATGCACCCAAAACTTTAGTCTTATATCAAAAATGAAATCAACCAAGTGAATGAGAGAGAGGGGAGGGGCCGGCCATATAAAGAGAAGGAGGAGGGTGAGTGTAGAAGCAAAGAAGGAAGGTGATAATAAACCTAAAGCTTATCATAACCATCCATGAAAGCATGAGTCACAAAGAGCAATTAATGCAAACCAATGAACATAATACAACTCTCCCTTGCATTAAATGAATCATTAATGGCACTAATGAGTCACTTAACACCTCACCACTTCTAGAACCTTCTAGAAGAATCCACACTCATCTCAAGAAAAGACAAATCCGTCTTCAACAGAATGTTAAAAGACGGCTGATAGAAAACTGGAAACTGGCAACTTCCAAAAGTAATCCTGAAACGACTTTCAGGACAACCCCGTAACTGTATAAATATACCCGTATTTGTATTACGACCGAATACAAATGCAACTGAGACAAAGATATTATATCTACTCAATACAATACTCGGATCCGGCTTAAACCAAAGCCGACCAGTATCATCTGCCCGAAAAATAACACGTGCGTAAACGCACGTGCATTTTCCGAACCCTGCCATAAAACCATACGGCCTCTACAACGTTTCGCCCGAACTTGGGAAACTGTCTGTGGGGAACTCTAATGACTCGTCAGTACCCTGGCAGTGGGTTTAACCACAAACCGTCAGCGGCACTAGCAATGCGTAACGGCTGCCCATGGACTGACCTCAAGGGAGGCCGATGAGCGAACTCATCCGGAAACCCTACTGAGCCTAACAGTGACAATGTATATACAGTCCGGTCCGTTCGTCTATAAGTATCGCATATCTGCCTAGGGGGCTAGTAACGTCAGACCCCCAATAGCAGTATAAGTCGTGTCGGAGTGTAGCCCAATAACACCCTGAGATACTACTGGAGTACCTACCAGTAAATCTTCTGCCATGGCCATGGACATTGTGTAATGGCTCTCCTAGACACAGCACGACCTCGCCCCCAATACCGGGATAGACGAATCCCCTGCCGATCCGCTCATGTGCCTCCATATGGCTCGGGACTGTACCCAAAAACTACCTGTTTGCACGACTCCTTTGAGCCGTGGTAGGGTAGAAATCAAAGCACAGTGGGAACTCACACGAGACAAATGACGACCTCAGGTCGATGAACTAACCTGTACACATGTCACCAGGGAACTGCTATCTGACGATATGTATAATACCAACTAGCAGATTCCCGGCGAGTCCTGTCCGGTGTACTCATAACCCAATGAGCACCTGTATACATCTTAGGTGATCCAACTGACACTAGTGGCTTGTGAGACTGGCCACCGCCCCTTGTCGGGATCTCAACTGTACACACTAGTCTACTCCGGAGTATCGATGCCCTGTCTCGAAACTCCCACGACTAGGGACCACAATTAAGGATATGCATATAAACTACCCAACTCTTACGTATATGATCGCCATCATACTGTTGGTAGTAAAGCAAGATCCTAAGAGCTCTATCAAAGTGTAACATGTAATCAGTCACCTGAACATGTACACGACTGATAAAGGCAAACCAGATAGCATACTATCATCTCGAGTAAGACTGTCTTACCGGTATAGGTCCTCCGCAATCATTGCAATCACGTACCTGCGATCCAATAATTGACTCTGAGGGCACTATCTCCAACAATCTCCCACTTGCACTCAAGGCTAATCATTGCAATGTCGACTACTCACAGCCCGTGTGAAACCGAACATCCAACTCCTCTACTAATCAGTTTCACAAAGCCCGTTTGTAAAACTATTGTGTTCGAGAAATAGCCTCAGTGAGTGGATCCGCCTAGATGTTTCTTTCTATATCTCTCTTAATCTTAAGTTCGTGGAGAAAGCCATCTCCCGAATTGAGTAATACCTGTCTTAGAATATGTCTGGATATCTGATGGGACCTAGTTCATAAATGATCTCCAAATCCAAACTTCTTAGACTGTATCGATCACTGAACCTAATCAGTATCCGGCACCATGCCACCCACAGTATCCTCTTGGACCACCTGTCCATAATATTGTTCCTCATCAGAGGGAAAACTATAACTCTGACAATCACTCTGTCAACCATGTCACCTTTGAAGCCTGGAATGATAATCGTCTCCCGAAGGAGGCTGCCGTCATCAAATCCGTAGAATATGTACTTATGTTCTATAACTGCTTCCTTATGTTTCTCCAGGATTGGATTAATACAAACTTATTGCATCTAGTGCAAATACAACATTTGGTGTGGTACTTGATATCTCATGATTGACTCAATTGCCTAAGCAAGTGATCTGCCAATCATGCACATCCCTCTCCCCTTTAGTCTGTAAGACATCTTTAGAGAGGGTGACTCCATCACCTGCAGGTACACCACCATGCTAGGAGTCATCTATTCTAAAAACCATTAGAATACTGTCAAAGTACCCACATTGGGAAACTACCCAAATCCAGATCTAAAAAACCATAGATCTAGAAACCAGAATGTCAAATATTATATCCATATCCTGTCTGGAGAAACAACTGTGTAACGACCACAGTACAACCGATCGTAGTATAGGAATTTTACTTCCTACTCTGTGTATGTCATCCAAAAACTATGACATCACACCCTACTACCTTCTTAACAGATCCATCCCATATTCTGATGAAGTCAAACCCATGACTGTCACATCAAAATTAGATGATCTATCTCCGCTATAACTGCTCAGGTCTATAAATAGACATAAGCTCATTGCCCACTAAACTTCCGCTGCTCCCACTGACTACGACAACCCTCCTACCGGGTCTCATATCCTGGAACAACAGTAGTGTCAAGTCTGGGTAGATAATAACCTCCCTGTCACCGTCCTTGAGGCTACCGGAGTACCTCTCGGGTGTCTGAGGTTACCCACCATATCTGCGGAGTGGCTAATGGAATGTCAAACCTGATTGAATATATAGGTCCTATTAAATTTTCCATAATCGTACGCGGTTCTGGAATCACTTCCAGTTCTACTATACTCCCACTACTGTTTTCTGAAAAAGATCCACTTTACGAAAACTGTGGCGAGTCAAGAACAATATCACTATTGATCTTCCAAATGGTAGAATATCAACCCTCGTCATAGCCAGGGTCAACCCACAAATAGCCATTACAGAAACGTGCCCTGAGTTATCCAGAGTCTGGTTTTAAGCATAAGCTGGACAACTCCCCGTACCTTAATATCTTTTAAGGTACGAACTATTCTATATCCAATATAGAAACTTTGGCACTAATTTAATTGGAACCAGATTTAAATCATGCAACTGTCTCCAGTGCATATCAACTTTAATGGAAAGAGGCTAATCAGCATTACTCAACTTAGGAATCCATCCAATTATGAGTAACCTGAAAGAGAAACAAGTTTCTCAAAACTTTTACTATCATCTAAATACCAATCACAAGAATCTAGATCTTCGATCTCTTTGAAGAATCCCGATACTTGCAATACCTGGTTCTCTACTTTATTCTTATACCCACAACTTCTCAAAACTTAGACCTTGTATTTCTAAGAAACGCTTGTCTAAATACTAGAGAAGTTATAAGTAAACAGAACATAGTACGAGGACCTACCCCTTTGTCCTGATGGACACTGGACAACATAAAATACTCTGTATAAGTCCGCTGAGTTGAACAACTCAAAACCTGTGCGTTGTAGGTGGAAAACTGTACCCTGGCGATTTCCTCAAATATCACCAATTACAACGAATTCCGATATAATGAGGATGATCACCTAATTCCCAATAACTTACTCCCAGTCATCATCTGTAAAACCATACAGATATGAGAATGAAACCTGGTAAATACATACCCTTGGAGTAAGTATCTAATCGGGAAAACAGTTTTCCTTTAACAATGCACTGAAACATGAAAATGTTTCGTAGGGGTATCCTGGTATTCATAGTAATGCCTCTTCCATAATCCAATTCATGACTTCAACCGTATATCTCTTTGCCATCTCTCCAAATCCCTGTATTTGTCTTAAGTCATTACCTTCTGTACACCATCGTTAGGCTAAATGGTTTTCTTCCTTCCCTACCGTTCGGCACCAGCCTATGGTTTGGAAGAAGACTATCCAGTAAGCATAATAGGTGTACCCTCCTAAACCAAGGAGTACTCGTATCTTGAGAGAAGGTGATGATAAAAGACATCTGAATAATACCTTATTTTTTTAAAGGTGAAATAGGAGTGGCGATGAAGTACGCGGTTTGGTCGTAAATGATAACAGTCGCAATTTACTTTGCCCTCTTTCTAATCCCTTTATTTTGTCTTTACATATTACCTTCTGCACACCCTACTTAGGCTAATTGGTTTTCTTCATTCCCTACCTTTCGGCACCTGCCTATGGTTTGGAATAAGACTATCCAATAAGCGTAATAGGTGTACTCTCCTAAACCAAGGAGCCCTCGCAACCTGAGAGAAGGTGATAATAAAAGACAACTGAATAAACCAATTCTATTTCTCCTGAACCTGGATCCATCCTCGAAGAAGTCCCTCCGAGTTCGTATATAACCATACGATGGATCTATCCAATGGAAGTGGATATCCGTAGTAAAACGGGTGTTCTGAGAAATGCAAAGGGTAAAAGAAGGAGTGGCAATGACTTATGCAACATAGACAATCCAAAAGCCAGTATTTTAAGAAGGTTCGGTCAACTTGGTCACTGAGTCAAAGTCTAGGGTCGGTCAAAGGTCGCTGCCAAAGAGAGAGAGAAAAGAAACACTCTGCGTACACTCTAACCTAGATCAGAATGGTTATCACTTTATCTAATCCGGAAACCTCCCACTGTCCTGTCAAATTCTCATCCAAGCCTGAAAGAAGAATCAATCGGGATCACCAAAAGAGTAAACCAACTCATCAGTGGGAATCGGGATCCAACTCTCATCGCATGATAACGTGATGGAATGCATCCACGTTATTCATACTCCAGAAGGTATGCGCATACTTGGCAAGTTTCAGTTTCTTTAGAAACTCCCGATATGATTTTTGCCCCATGCTCTTATAACCTTGGCGTTAGGTCAAAATGTCATAAGTCACATGCCAAGTTCTACCCTACACTATCTTGTTAATTTGAACCCACCCGCACATGCCCTTGGCGTTAGGTCAAAATGGCAGAACGGCTGTCCCAAACCAACTCATCTATCTATGCAACAATTGAATATCCAGCAGCTACCAAACACTATGCCTTGGCGTTAGGTCAAAATACATAGCTTGAATACTACTGAATACCCAAAAGAAGTGACGGAGGGCTACGGCTGGTTTTTGGCGAAAAACCTTTAACGTAGTGAACTTGATATCGCTGAAGGAACCTGATAACTTTTTAAAATATAGTGGCGAAAACCTTTTGCTAAAGAGGTCACTCCCGGTAAAGGGATCTCGGCTCTTTCCTCGTGGAATGAGGTGCAGGATATTCCACTGAATACCGCTATGCAAAGAAACTTGTAATCGACTATAGTGAAGTTATTACCCTGACGCAAACTTCTGCCCAAGGGGTCAGTCCCGGTGAAGGGATATCGGCCCTTGCCCCGTCGAATGAGGTGCAGGATATTCCACTGAATACCGCTATGCATAACAAAAGGAAACGTCTTTGCAATAACACATTTTAAATTTGTTCCAACAACTGTAAACAGGTTTGCTTTACTTTGCATTGATCAGAATCAACGCAGTCCCATCAATCGATCACACCAGAAAAGAACGAAAATAAAATGTACGTATATGCCATCCGCATTCGTCACTGGGTCCCGTCATCACCCGTTAGGTTACTTAACTAACGACAGAGCGGGGACTGGACTAGCGCGGGTGTAAAACATATACAACATCTAATAGTATATAAACCAATATACAATAATCGCTCCAGGTGTGATAATATGCAAAATTACAGAAAAGTAATAAGCATCACAGAACAATACAGATAATCTGGGATCCCCGAGTTTCACAGAGCCGCTGCTGAAACTCGACGTTCCCCTGTCGTGTGGATAGCCTGTGCAATGAAACCTAGACCCCTACGGGTACGGCAAGTTACCCGCCAAAACCTGAAGTGAGGCAGCCCCCTACAGCATAGTGAATGGACCACCCAGCACTTCACAGAATCCGGTAATCTTGGGCACCCCTCCTTGGGTTAACCTGTACCCCCTACGAGTGCGGCGAATAGTCTGCCAATTCTAGAGTGGGGCCCCTCTGTCTCTCAAAGCCATGAGATGCGGACCCGTTGCCCCTCCAGAACCCGGCTATCCGTGCACTCCGTCGCGGGGCAAAACCTAGTACAGTAATGAAAAAATAGTACAACAGGTACATCGACCGCAACCTGGTCGTGCCCTAAAAGAATATTATACAACAGGCAGTGACGGCATTCCACAAGTTGGACGCTCGCCCCGCAATATCAAATGTACAAATAAACTCAAACCGCACTACCATTGCACACTGCTATCCACCACGACAAATCCACAACATCACAGCACAACACAGAACATCAACGCGAATGTCACGTTCGCAAACCCGTCTAAAAGAACTATAGCAATCAGACGCGGTTTACCGATCAAATGACATTCCCGGTCGGAGATATAATGTAAGCACTGTAAACTAACATGTTTAAATTTCGATCGACTAAATATCATGAAGTGGGCCCCACGAACATCTGTTGAACAGTAACAAAATCTGGGCCCAAAAGATATGTACCAAAAACCCCAATTTTCAGAGAAGAATACACTGTGCAAGTTTGGGGGCATGATCACTCAGAACGGCCGCGGATGCGCGGCCAAACCATGGGTTTGGCCGCGATTCCGCGGCAGTCTTGTCGATTCAAGTGCCTAAATTTGTACGGTGTTCTTATAAAACCCGGCACAGTTTTCTGAGATATATAGAATAATTTTAGGACATCATTTAAAATCTACAGAAACTGTGAAATTGAAATAATACGGTTTTTGATTTCCGGTTCGATCGATGTTTTAAACACGTTAGCACAAGTTAGTATAGCAAAATGGTGAGGCTCTGATACCACTGTAAGTCTACGGCAGCGCCCCGGCCGTCTACAGACGCCAAATGCGGAACAAAAACTTTTTAACTGATGCCATCGTATACTTTAACCCGGATCTGCCATTATTGCTAAACTAACAAACTGTAAAGAGTGTAGAAAGGTTATACCGAACAATCCGAGTCCTTCGTTCTTTAACCATCATCCCACGCTCCGTTGCGGCTGCTCCGATCTCGTCGATCTCCGATCTCCTCGTCCAGGTGGCACCACGTCGACGATTCTTTAAACGGGCTCCCGCCTCTCACTCGAGGCAACTCGGTCGTCAAGTTTGCTAAAAGAGATGACCAAGAATGATGTAGAGAATGAGTAGATGACTTTGTCTCACTTCGTCCAAAGCCATGGACGATCGGTAAATGAAGTTGCCATTTTATCGGGTGATGGAGTGAAAGAGGTAATGAAATTTCCATGCACCCAAAACTTTAGTCTTATATCAAAAATGAAATCAACCAAGTGAATGAGAGAAAGGGGAGGGGCCGGCCATATAAAGAGAAGGAGGAGGGTGAGTGTAGGAGTAAAGAAGGAAGGTGATAATAAACCTAAAGCTTATCATAACCATTCATGAAAGCATGAGTCACAAAGAGCAATTAATGCAAACCAATGAACATAATACAACTCTCCCTTGCATTAAATGAATCATTAATGGCACTAATGAGTCACTTAACACCTCACCACTTCTAGAACCTTCTAGAAGAATCCACACTCATCTCAAGAAAAGACAAATCCGTCTTCAACCGAATGTTAAAAGACGGCTGATGGAAAACTGGAAACTGGTAACTTCCAAAAGTGATCCTGAAACGACTTTCAGGACAACCCCGTAACTGTATAAATATACCCGCATTTGTATTACGACAGAATACAAATGCAACTGAGACAAAGATATTATATCTACTCAATACAATACTCGGATCCGGCTTAAACCAAAGCTGACCAGTATCATCTGCCCGAAAAATAACACGTGCGTAAACGCACGTGCATTTTCCGAACCCTGCCATAAAACCATACGGCCTCTACAACGTTTCGCCCGAACTTGGGAAACTGTCTGTGGGGAACTCTAATGACTCGTCAGTACCCTGGCAGTGGGTTTAACCACAAACCGTCAGCGGCACTAGCAATGCGTAACGGCTGCCCATGGACTGACCTCAAGGGAGGCCGATGAGCGAACTCATCCGGAAACCCTACTGAGCCTAACAGTGACAATGTATATACAGTCCGGTCCGTTCGTCTATGAGTATCGCATATCTGCCTAGGGGGCTAGTAACGTCAGACCCCCAATAGCAGTATAAGTCATGTCGGAGTGTAGCCCAATAACACCCTGAGATACTACTGGAGTACCTACCAGTAAATCTCCTGCCATGGCCATGGACATTGTGTAATGGCTCTCCTAGACACAGCACGACCTCGTCCCCAATACCGGGAGAGACGAATCCCCTGCCGATCCGCTCACGTACCTCTATATGGCTCGGGACTGTACCCAAAAACTACCTGTTTGCACGACTCCTTTGAGCCGTGGTAGGGTAGAAATCAAAGCACAGTGGGAACTCACACGAGACAAATGACGACCTCAGGTCGATGAACTAACCTGTACACATGTCACCAGGGAACTGCTATCTGACGATATGTATAATACCAACTAGCAGATTCCCGGCGAGTCCTGTCCGGTGTACTCATAACCCAATGAGCACCTGTATACATCTTAGGTGATCCAACTGACACCAGTGGCTTGTGAGACCGGCCACCGCCCCTCGTCGGGGTCTTGACTGTACACACTAGTCTACTCCGGAGTATCGATACCCTGTCTCGAAACTCCCACGACTAGGGACCACAATTAAGGATATGCATATAAACTACCCAACTCTCACGTATATGATCGCCATCATACTGTTGGTAGTAAAGCAAGATCCTAAGGGCTCTATCAAAGTGTAACATGTAATCAGTCACCTGAACATGTACATGACTGATAAAGGCAAACCAGATAGCATACTATCATCTCGAGTAAGACTGTCTTACCGGTATAGGTCCTCCGCAATCATTGCAATCACGTACCTGCGATCCAATAATTGACTCTGAGGGCACTATCTTCAACACCTCCAACAGACAAAGCGGGTGTTTCCCTTACTTTCTTCAGGGTGCCCTCTGCACTCCTCAACATGTTAAGGAGTTCCGGAAGTTCAACTTCCTTTCCTTGCATGTTGAAGTTCAGGATAAACAGGGCGTAAGTGGAAGGAAGGGACTGGAGAATCAAGTCAGTGTAGAGCTCGTTCTCTAACGTGGTCCCAAGGTCCGCAAGCTCTTCAATGTAACCAATCATCTGAAGCACGTGTTCCGCTACAGGTGATCCGACGGTCAATCTCGCCGAAATTAACTTTTTCGAGACTTCGTATCTGGCAATACGGGATTGCTCTCCATACAGATCTTTTGTATGAAGAAATACGGATTCTAGGTCCATATCCTCGTGCCTCCTCTGATGTTCATTGTCCATAGAGGCAAGTACAATGCACTTGGCCCTCACGCAATCAATCTTCCAGGTCTTACGGATTTCCTTATCCGCGACGCTGGATTGAGGTCCTGGGACAGGGGGAGCTTTGGTGGTAAGGAGATACCCCAACTTGTCATAAGTGATTGCCATTTTGACATTCCTGAGCCAATCTTTGTAGTTTGGCCCTGTCAGTATATTTTTTTCTAGTAGTAACTTAAGTCTGGTCATGATGTTTGGTCGCTGCAATTACGAGAGAGAGAAGAAACACTTTAGCATGATGCTCTCGCAAGCTTAGAGTGGTTTTTAGTTTGTCTAAACAGGATGGCTCCTACTGTTTCTCGAATCCTTCCTCAAACCAAAAAAGAAGAATTAGTCGGGATCAATCTCACCGTACAATACTTGCTTAACCGTTCAGCCAGGCCAGTGTTGGTACTTCGAGGGAGGTTTTCCAACGCTTTCGCGGAGTTCCTTAATTAAATAACCTCTTTTCCCTGTGGGCATAGCCCCGCTAACACCTTTCTAGACACCTACTTGGTTTATAGCATTAATCGTTAAGTGAGAAAGTTCCCGAGGAGTAGCATATACTCACAGTAGGATCGGGATCCAAATAACATCGTGTGATAAAACTAAAGGAATCCTACCAGAATCATCACACTCTAAATGGTATGTAGCACTAGCAAGTTTCAATTTCTTTAGAAACTCCCGATGTGGATTTTTGCCCCATGCTCTTATGACCTTGACGTAGACCAAAATATCATAAGTCACATGTCAAGTTCTACCCATCATTTACCAGGTTAATTTGAACCCACCCGTAGATACCCTTGACGTAGGCCAAAATGGCAGTACGACTGTCTCAAACCAACACATCTATCTATGCAACAGATAAATATCCGGCAGCTACCAATCATTATGCCTTGGCGTAGGTCAAAATACATAGCTTGAATACTACCGAATATTTAACTGAAATGATGGAGGTCTACGAATGGTTTTGGCAAAACCATGAACGTAGTGAACTTGATATAATCGAAGGAACCTGATAGCTTTTAAAAGGAGTGGTTTAAGCTCCGCGTTTAAAAGTTGTTTTGAAAAGAAACCGAATGGTTTTGAAATTGTTCCAACGATTTTAAATTTGGTTTATTTTCTTGCATTAATTTAATGCGTCCCATCAATTAATCCTACCATTGCAGAAAACAACGAAAATACGACGTACGCTTATGCCATCCGCATTCGCCACGGGGCCCCGTCATCACCCGTTAGGTTACTTAACTAACGACAGAGCGGGGGCTGGACTAGCACGGATGCAAAACATAAGCAACACCTACTAGATATCATATATAGATATATACATTCGTCAGATGCAATGATAGCCATTCCAGATCACAGATGAACACATTGTATATGCTAGGAATCCGCATTTCATTCGAGTCTGCAACGAAAGACGGATTACACGGTCGCGATGAATAGCCAAACCCCACCCTAGACCCCTACGGGTGGGGCAAACTACCCGCCAAGTACCCGAAGTGAAGCAACCTCCCTCAACAACGTGAGTAGGACACTCGGCACTTTGAAGTACCCGGTAGTTTGTACACCCCACCTTGGGTCTATCCTAGGAGCAAAAACAGTAAAAGAAATAATATACAATGGCGGCTACAACCTCATCCCGGATGTGCAGCCACAAAATAATATTACATCAATTAACATATTACATCAAATGAAAGATAAAGAAAACTCTCATCTCACAACCCCCGGCTATTCATCCGCGACAATCCAACGAGTTCATATACACAATCCAACAACATTACAGATCACAAATATGCACAACCCCCACTAATCGACGTATAGCGATTAGTTGACATTCAGTGCATATATCACATCACAGATATAACCCATTAGCTAAAGTCTACAGAACTTCGATCAAAAATATGGATTTGTAACTACCCCAAACACAACTTTGTTCTCTAGAAAATCTGGGCAGAAACAAAATACTTTAAAAATCCCAAAACAGAACACTGAACATACTGCAGCAAATCCGAGTCGCGGCCGAGTCAACTCGGCCGCGGATCCGCGGCGAAACGCATGGTTTCGCCGCTGTTCCGTAGTGATTTGACCGAGTTAGGGGCTCGTTTTTGCTGTGTGTTCTAATAAAACACTGAGCCGATTTTTAAGGTATGTCAAATTATTTTTGGAGCAGTTTTAAAAATCGGCAGAAAGTTAAGTTTTCGGACGTGTTTTGAGATTTTTTCTCGGATCGAAATTCTAAATACTTTGCTAACATGCTAGTTGTTGTTTAGCTAGGCTCTGATACCACTGTGAGTCGACGTTGCCCACCCCGGTTCTTACGGGAAGGCGGAAACGGTAAAAAACATTTTTTTATGACAAGGCAACATGGACTAGAAAAGAGGATCTTTGCTAAACAAAACCTAGCAAACTAACTACAAGTTTAACTACTACGTTAGAGGGTTATACCTAGGTCTTGAACTCCTTCTCTTCTTGCTCCTTGGAGTGGCTTGAACGGCTCCACCTCGTAGTCTCCTCTTTGTCGAAGAAGGATCCACCCGAAAGCCTCTACCTTGAGCTCCTACCTCAACCGAGAGGCAACTAAAGTGCTTGGCTTGCTAAACCTAGAACTCTATAGTGAGTAGAGAGGAGTTTTGAAGGTTTTATCTCAATAGCTCATGCTTCTCAACACATGAGACATGAGAGCTTTGAGAGAGAAGAAGAAGATGAACTTTGGATGAGAGAGAGTGAGCAAGTGAGAATGAGGATATTTTTCAACCATGCTCTCATATTAGGAATTATGATAATAATAATAATAATTAAGAAATGTGATGGTTAGTTTATGAATGACCATTATCATTTTATTCATTTAATGCATTTTGCAAAGAACAAGAAGCATCTTTGAAAAGAAATGATGATGGTCAACAAGTCCACAATGGTCAACCGGTCAACAAAGTCAACAAGTCAACAAAATTCAAATTGTCAACAACCCTAAACATTGCACAATTATCCTAAATTAATATTATTAACCATATTCCTCATTCTCATTAGGGTTTGGAAAAAGTCAACGGTCAACAACCCTAATGAGAATCCTCTGCCTCTGCCTCTGCTTCTGTCAACTGTGCATACACACCCGCATCCGTGTTCCGAGGAACACGAATACAATGAGATAAAACCAATCCCAAAACATATACTAGGATCTGGCTTAAACCAAAGCCCACTGGTAATAACTGCCCGGACACCAACCGTGCACAAGTGCGCGGATGTGAACGAACCCTGTCGCAAAACCATGCGACCTCTACTCTGTTTTTCCCAAAGGCGAACAGCCCTCTGTGTGGGACTCTAAATACTCGACACTACGCTGGCAGTGGGTTTAACCACAGGCCGCAAGCGGTACTAGCTGTACGTAACGGTCCCCAGGTAGATGCCGATAAGAAGACTGATGAGGTGAACTCATCCGAACTCCTACTGAGCCTGAATGTCACAATCTCCGTACAGTCCGGTCTGTTTGTCTAAGAGTATCTCATGTCGGGCCTAGGGGAGCGGTAAACGTCAGTCCCCTAATAGCGGTACAAGTCGTGTCGGAGTGTAGCCCAGAACACCCTGAGATAACACTGGAAACGCTACCAGTATATCTCGCTTGCCCTGGCCAGGGACTTTGTGTAATGGCTCTCCTAGACACAGCGCGATATCAACCCCCAATACCGGGAGAGAAGAATCCTATCTAACTGTCACTGCCTCTAAGTGCTTCGGGACTGCACCCAACTACTACCTGTTTTCACGACTCATTTGAGCCGTGGTAGGGTAGTAATCTAAGAACAGTGGGAACACACTCGAGACGAAGTGACAGTGTCAAGTCAACGGACTATGTTGTACTCATGTCACCTGGGAACTAATAACTGACGATAGGTATAATACCAAACCAACAGTTCCCAGCGAGTCCTGTCCAGTGTACTCGTAACCTAACGAGCACCTGCATACTATCTCCAGTACGACGTACTGATGACTGTAGGACATCTCCCCTCCTGGGATGAGAAGCGTATACACTAGTCTACTCTGGAGTATCGATGCCCTGTCTCGATAATCCTACGACTAGGGACCTGTATAAGGATGTGCTTGTAGATTACCCAGCCCCCACTAGTGTGACTGCCATCACAACGTTGGTAATCAAGCAAAGATCCTAAGGGCTCCACTAATGTGTATAGGCGATATGCTAAAAGAAACACATGCACACATTAAAGTAGAAACAAACCAAGTAGCATACTACCATTTCGAGCAAGATTGTCTATACAACTGTGAATATCCCAAGCTTCCATCAAGTAATATACAAACTAGTATGATACAGTAATGGCCTCTAGGGCATATACACTAACACTTTCAGTATGTTCCTTAAACGCACATATTCTAATTTATTCCGTTTCTACGCATTCATACGTATTTGCACACTTTGCACTTTCTCTGGGAAGAGAGTCGTCGTTGTTAGAATTACCGCTAGTTGTGATTACTCCTGTATGAGATTTTTTTGTAGCTTGACACGTATTCAGGTCATGTTCAGTACGTTTTGGTGATAGGGATTTATTAGTGGATTTGATTCTCCTAGATGTGTTAGTTTTTGATATACTTCTTGGTACGGATTGGTTGGCCGCTTGTCATGCGTAATAGATTGTCTGGGGAAGGCGGTCAGATTCTGTCTTCCAGGCGAACCGATTTTTGTTGTGCAGGGAGATTGTAGTGTAACTCCTGCCAACATGATTTCTGCTCTTTGTGCGGGACGGCTCTTGAAGAAGGGTTGTCATGGGTTCTTAGCATTTTTTCAGGACGTAGGAGCCGCTGAAGTTCCGTTGGACTAGATTCCGAATGCACGAGAATTTCCGGATGTGTTTCCTGCTGAATTACCATGATTGCCACCCAATCGTGATAGCGAATTTTGCATTGACTTGATTCCGAGTGCGGGGCCTATTTCTATGCCACCTTATCGAATAGCCCCGACGGAGTTGAAGGAACTTAAAGGTCAGTGGCAAGAGTTGTCGGATAAAGGATTTGTCCGTCTAAGTGTATCATCGTGGGGAACTGCTGTCTTGTTCGTTAAAAAGGAAGGACGGCGGCATGAGAAGGTGCATCGACTATAGGCAGCTGAATTGAGTTATTGTGCGAAATAGGTATCCACTACCTATTTGCGATGACTTATTCGATCAGCTGCAGAGAGCTAGCCAATTCTCGAAGATTGATTTGCGGTCAGGGTATTATCAGTTGAGAGTTCGGAAGGAAGACATTCCAAAGATAGCTTTGCGCACAAGATGTGGGCATAATGAATTTCTGGTGAGGTCATTCGGGATCACTAATACCCCAGCAGTTTCATGGAAGTGATGAACTGTAATTCCAGGCCATTCTTGACTAGTTCATTATTGTATTCATGGATAACATCCTTGTATACTCCCGTAGGCGAGAGAAGCACGAGCAGCATTTGCGTATCACATTGCAGATCTTGAAGGAGCATCAGCTGTTCGCTAAATTCTCTAAGTGTGCGTTCTGGCTGGATAGTGTGGATTTCTTGGGTCACGTGGTTACAAAAGAAGGTATACTTGTGGACCCAAAGAAGATCGAAGCAGTACAGCACTGGTCCAGACCTGTGTCAGTTCGCAGTTTCTTGGGTCTGGCCGGTTATTGCAGACGTTTTGTGCAGGATTTTTCTCGGATCGCTGCACCGTTGACCGGATTGACTAGGAAGGAAGTTCCATTTCTTTGGAAAGATGCATGTGAGCAGAGTTTCCAGCAGTTGAAGACTCGCTTGACGACTGCACCAGTCTTATCTTTACCTTCTGGGTCTGGTGGTTTTGTTGTGTATTATGATGCTTCTCGAGTGAGTTTAGGCTGTGTGTTGATACAGCACGGCAGGGTTGTAGCTTATGCTTCTTGGCAGTTGAAGAGGCATAAGCAGAACTATCCCACTCATGATTTGGAGATGGCTGCTATAGTTTTCGCACTGAAGATTTGGAGGCATTACTTGTATGGAGAGTCGTGCCAGATTTTTACAGATCATAAGAGCTTGAAATATATTTTTCAGCAGAGGGATCTGAATCTAAGGCAGCGTAGATGGATGGAACTCATGAAGGATTACGATTATGAGATCTTGTATCATCCAGGAAAAGCGAATGTTGTAGCAGATACTTTGAGTCGGAGGCCTGGAGGTAGCTTATCTCATGTGCGCACCTTGCAGAGACAATCTTCTACAGACTGGCAGATTCTATGTGATAGTCGTGTACAGTTTGAGTTCACATCGACAGGAGGAAAATTAGCACATGTTCGCACCCGTCCTCAGTTAGTGGATCGTATTCGAGAGACACAACCCGCAGATGCTCGTATGTCAGAATTCATAGATCAGGTAGATGGTGTAGAAATTCAGAGTTCGTGATATATGACTGTGGCGTATTACGTTTTAGGACTCGTCTTTGTGTGCCAGAGTCGGATGGACTGAGACGTGAGATCTTAGAGGAGGCCCATCGATCAGCATACGGTATTCATCCTGGTTTCACAAAGATGTATCATGACTTGAAGGATGTTTATTGGTGGGAAGGAATGAAGAGGGATGTTGCGGAGTTGGTTTCGAGATGCTTGACTTGTCAACAAGTCAAGGCTAAGCACCAGAAGCCGGCAGGAGAGCTGCAGCCCTTGCCCATTCCGGAGTGGAAATGGGAACAGATTTCCATGGATTTCGTTGTGGGTCTACCAAGGACTAGCAGAGGGTATGATTCCATCTGGGTGATTATAGATAGATTGACAAAGGCAGCTCACTTTCTTCCGGTGAAGACGACGTATGGGTTTGCACAGTATGCTCAGATTTATATTGACGAGATTGTACGATTGCATGGAGTTCCTACGTGCATAATATCCAATAGGGGTACCCATTTTACCAGCAGGCTATGGCAGAAACTTCAAGAAGCTCTTGGTACACGATTGAGTTTTAGTAAGGCTTTTCACCCACAGACAGATGGTCAGTCAGAGCGGACCATTCAGACTCTAGAGGATATGCTTCGAGCCTGCAGTCTTGACTTCGGTGGAAGTTGGGATCGTCACTTACTGTTGATAGAATTCTCTTACAACAACAGTTTTCAGGAGACGACCCAGATGGCACCCTATAAAGCTTGTATGGAAGAAAGTGTCGATCACCTGTTTACTGGACAGGACTCAGCGAGAAAAGCATTTTGGGACCGCAGATAGTACAAGGGACTACAGAAAAGATCCATTTGATATAGGAAAGAATGAAAGCGGCCCAATGCAGACAGAAATCATATGCCGATCAACGTCGTCGTAGACTCGAGTTTGATGTGGGAGATCATGTGTTCCTTCAAGTATCTCCGATGAAGGGTGTGATGCATTTCGGGAAAAAGGGGAAGCTCAACCCCAGATATTGTTGGATATAGTGCCCTCAAAGTCAATTATTGGATCGCAGGCACGTGATTGCAATGATTGAGGGAGGACCTATGCCGGTAGGACAGTCTTACTCAAGATGATAGTATGCTATCTAGTTTATCTTTATCATCGTGTAAATGCTTTAGGTGATGTTACAGATCACTATTACACGTTGATAGAGCCCTCAGGATTCTTACTTGACTACCAGCAGTATGATGGCGATCATATACGTGAGAGTTGGGTAGTCTATAAGCACATCCTTAAAGTGGTCCCTAGTCGTGGGAGTTTTGAGACTGGGCATCGATACTCCATTAGTAGACTAGTGTATACAGTCGAGACCCCGACGAGGGGCGGTGGCCGGTCTCACAAGCCATTGGTGTCAGTTGGATCACCTAAGATGTATACAGGTGCTCATTGGGTTATGAGTACACCGGACAGGACTCGCCGGGAACATGCTAGTTAGTATTATACCTGACGTCAGATAGCAGTTCCCTGGTGACATTTGTACAGGTTAGTTCATCAACCTGAGATCGTCATTTGTCTCGTGTGAGTTCCCACTGTACTTTGATTACTACCCTACCACGGCTCAAAGGAGTCGTGCAAACAGGTTTTAGTTGGGTACAGTCCCGAGCCACATGGAGGCAGTGAGCGGATCAACAGGGGTTTCGTCTCTCCCAGTATTGGGGGTAAGACCGCGCTGTGTCTAGGAGAGCCATTACACGAAGTCCTTGGCCAAGGCAGGAGATTAACTGGTAGGTATTCCAGTAGTATCTCAGGGTGTTCTGAGCTACACTCCGACACGACTTGTACCGCTTTTGGGGGTCTGGCTTTTACCAACCCCCTAGGCCCGACATGCGATACTCATAAACGAACGGACCGGACTTTACGGATATTGTCACTGACAGGCTCAGTAGGGTGTCAGGATGAGTTCGTTCATCGGCCTCCCTTTTGGTCAATGTCTGGTAGCCCGTTACGTACAGCTAGTACCACTGACGTGCTAGTGGTTAAATCCACAGCCGGTGTATTGACGAGTCTTTAGAGTCCCCCACAGACAGTTTCTCAAGTTTCGGGCGTAACGTTGTAGAGGCCGTATGGTATTATAGCAGGGTTCGATCATATACGTGCAGTCATGCACGGATCATGATCAGACGGATCATACTAGTGGGCTTTGGTTTAAGACGGATCCTAGTATTAGATTTGTTGGATTACTTTAGTCTCATTGCATTCACATTCAGTCGGGATGCGGATGCAGGTATGTATATACAGGTGAGGGGTACTCTTGTGATCCGTCACGAGTTTACTTTAGTAGATGCCATTCTCTTTTTATTGTTGCAAACATTTGGATTAATGTTTGCAGATGGAAATTGTGAGCTCAAAGTAATGATGGAGTGCATTAAATGTGGCATGTGCAAGGGTAGTGACTCATGGTATTATTCTTTGTGCATTATATCATTTCATGGTTGATTATTGTGTGAGATTGTGATGGGAGGAGAGAGAGGGCAGCCACACAATATTTAGGGCGAGCTCTTGGATTATATTCTAGCTCACTCACAACATTATCTCACACAATAACAATAGCATGCTTCTTCTCTTTTCTTCTCTTGAACTCACAAGTTCCTTATCCATGGCTTCTTCTTCTACCTCCACTATAACCATCTCATGTGTTGAGAATCCTAGAGTGTCAAGAGACAAAGTTATCACACACATTCTCTACTTCACCTTGGACACATCGGCTAGCAAACTTCGTGTCCGGGTTGCTTCGGTTCGAAGCGAGAGCCCGTAAAAAGATTCATCGATGTGGCGCCCTTTCCGACGAGGAGATTGGAGATCGAGCGAGATCGGAGATGCCGCAAGGAGCTAAAGATGGTGACTAAAGACCAAAGGACATGGATCGATCGGTATAGCTTTTCTAACCCTCTTTAGATTTCTAGTTTAATGTTAATGGTACGATCCGGGTAAAAGTCTGCGTTAGCGCCAGTTTCAAGTTTATGAAAAGTTTTTGTTTCCGCATTTTGGCCTCGGATTGATGGCCGGGGCGCTACCGGAGACTCAAATAGTATCAGAGCCACATCATTAACAATTTACTAGCTTGTTTAGACAATGTTAACTTATCGAAACCGAAACTGAACCCAAACACTACCACTGTTGTCCATGTCTCTGTCGTTTTTAAAAAGTGTTCAGAAAAAATTTTAAACAAGTGCAGAAGACCACCTATGAGACCATATGACCACAGCCCAAAAACAAGCCCCTGTCACCTGGAAAAAACCGGCCACCTATCATGAAATTCCGGCCAGGCCGGCCATTAAGGGGATTCTGGGTTTGGTTTTTGGGCTGTACTCTGGTCTGTGGGATTTTGGTGCAGTGGTATTGTTTGTTCGGCCCAATTTGGATATGGTTTTATCAGTTTTTCTGGTCTATTCGGGGGGTTATTTCGGATTCGATATTTTATAATATTGTTTAAAGTTTACAGTGCATTACATTATATCTGTGACCGTGAATGTCATTTGATCGGTAAATCTTGTCTAATCGCTATAGCCCCTTTAGACAGATTTGCGAACGTGACATTCACGTTGATGTTCTGTGTTGTGCTGTGATGTTGCGGATTTGTCGTGGTGGATAGCCTGGATGCAATTGTAGTAAAGTTTGGTTATATTTGTATATTTGATATTGCGGGGCGAGCGTCCGACATGTGGACTGCCGTCACCCCCTGTTTGTATATTATTCTTTTGGGGCACGACCGGGTTGAGGTCGATGTACCCGTTGTATATATTTTTCCTTTCTGTACTAGGATTACCCCGCGGTGAAGTGCACGGATAGCCGGGTTTTAGAGAGCAATGGGCCCGCATCTCATGGCTTTGAGACGGAGGGGGCTTCACTCTAGAATTGGCGGGCTATTCGCCGCACTCATAGGGGGTATAGGTTGACCCAAGGAGGGGTGCTCAAGTTACCGGATTCCGTGAAGTGCTGGGTGGTCCATTCACTTTGCTGAAGGGGGCTGCCTCGCTTCAGGTTTTGGCGGGTAACTTGCCGCACCCGTAGGGGTCCAGGATTTCATTGCACAGGCTATCCACACGACCAGGGGAACGTCGGGTTTCACTTGCGACTCAAAGGAAACCCGGGGATCCCAGATTATCTGTATTGTTATGTAACGCTTATTACATTTCTGTGATGTTGCATTTATCACGCCTGGAGCGATTATTATATATTGTTATATATACTAGTAGATGTTGTATATGTTTTGCATCCGCGCTAGTCCAGTCCCCGTTCTGTCGTTAGTTAAGTAACCTAACGGGTGATGACGGGAGCCAGCGGCGAATGCGGATGGCATATACGTACATCATATTTTCGTTCTTTTATCGGTGTGATCAATTGATGGGACTGCATTGATTCGGATCAATGCAAGCTAAACAAACCTGTTTGATGTTGTTGGAACAATTTTCAAAAAGCTGTTATTATAATGACGTTTTCTTTTGTTTTGCACAGTGGTATTCGGTTATGAATATCCAGCACCTCAGTCGACGAGGCAAGGGCCGAGATCCCTTCACCGGGAGTGACCCCTTGGGCAGGAGTTTGCGTCAGGGTAATAACTTCACTATAGTCGATTACTTTTTGCTTTGCAACGTGGTATTCAGTTTGGAATATCCTGCACCTCATTCTACGGGGAAAGAGCCGAGATCCCTTCACTGGGAGTGACCTCTTTAGCAAAGGTTTTCACCACTATATATTTATAAAAAGCTATCCGGTTCCTTCAACGATATCAAGTTCATTACGTTAAAGGTTTTTCGCCAAAAACCATTCGTAGCCCTCCGTCATTTCAGACGGGTAGCACTTAGTATTCATGCTATGTTTGTTGGCCTTCGTCATGGCATAGTGTATGGTAGCTATTTGTTACTTTTCTGTTGCATAGATAGATGCGTTGGTTTGGGACAGTCGTACTACTATTTTGGCCTTCGTCAAGGGTATGTACGGGTAGGTTCAAATTAACCTGGATAATGAAGGGTAAGACTTGACATGTGACTTATGATATGTTGACATTCGTCAAGGTCATAAGAGCATGGGGTAAAAATCACATCGGGAGTTTCTAAAGAAACTGAAACTTGCCAGGCATGCGCATACCTTCTGGAGTGTGATAACGTGAGTGGATTCTATCACGTTATCATGCGATGATAGTTGTATCCCGATTCCCACTGATGAGTTGGTTTACTCCTCGGGTGATCCCGACTAATTCTTCTTTCAGGTTTGGAGGAGAATTTGAGGATATAGTGGGAGGTTTCCTGATTAGATAAAGTGATAATCATTCTGATCTAGGTTAGAGTGCAAGCAGAGTGTTTCTTTTCTCTCTCTCTTTGGCAGCGACCATGGCCCGACCCTAGACTATGACTCAATGACCAAGTTGACCGAACCTTCTTAAAACACTGGCTTTTGGATTGTCAGAGTTGCATACCTCATTGCCACTCCTACTTTTACCCTTTTCTCCAGAACACCCCGTATTACTACGAACATCCAATTCCATTGGATAAAACCATCGTATGGTTATATACGAACTCGAAGGAACTTGTTCCAGATTCGAGGATGGTTTCCGGTTCTGGAGAAAATGAATAGGACTATTCAGTTGTCTTTTCCTTTTACCTTCTCTCAGGTTGCGAGGGCTCCTAGGATTAGGAGAGGGTACACCCATTACGCTAATTGGATAGTCTTCTTCCAAACCATAGGCAGGTGCCGAAAGATAGGGAATGAAGAAAACCGATTAACCTAAGTGGGGTGTACAGAAGGTATTAAGTGAAGACAAATAAAGGGATCAGTAAGAAGGGCAAAGTAAATTGCAACTGCTGTCATTCACGACCAAACCACGTATTTCATCGCCACTCCTACTTCACCTTTGTATTTCTCCAGAACACCCCGTATCACTATGAAGATCCACAGTTATTTGGATACTCCATCGTATGGTTATATACGAACTCGAAGGAACTTGTTCCAGTTCGAAGATGGATTCTGGTTCAGGAGAAATAGAATAAAGGTTTATTCAATTGTCTTTTATCTTTACCTTCTCTCGCGTTGCGAGTGCTCCTAAGATTAAGACAGTACACCTATTACGCTTATTGGATAGTCTTCTTCCAAACCATAGGCTGGTGCCAAACGGTAGGGAAGGAAGAAAACCATCAAGCCTAATGATGGTGTACAGAAGGTAATGACTAAAGACAAATAAAGGGATTTGGAGAGATGGCAAGAAAATATACGGTTACAGTCATGAATATGATAATGGAAGAGGCATTACTAGGAATACCCGGATACCCCTTCGAAACATTTTCATGTTTCAGTTTCACTGTGCATTGTTAATAGAAAACTGATTTCCCAATTAGACACTTGCTTCAGGGTATGTATTTACCAGGTATGATTCTCACATCTGTATGGTTTTACAGATGATGAGTGGGAGTAAGTTATTGGGAATTAGGTGATCATCCTCATTATATCGGAATTCGTTGTAATTGGTGATATTTGAGGAAATCGCCTGGGTTGTTTGCCGGACAGCAAATATTTGGTTTTGAATATCCGTTGTTATGCACCAATTTCAAATTGATATATCTGTACGTTTATAAAGTGAGATATAACCTTTTGAAATTATGTCCATGACATTTACCTATATCAGTTGATGGTTAGGTAAGGAGCATTCAACAGCGGTGTAATTCTTCAGAACCATAGTGCAGTTTTCAACCTACGATGCACAGGGTTTGAGTTATTCAACTCAGAAGACTTATACAAAGCATTGTATACTATCCAGTGTCCATTAGGACAGAGGGGTTGGTCCTCGTACTATATTCTGTTTACTGTTGACTTCTCTAGTTTTTTAGACAAGTGTTTCGTAGAAATGCAAGGTCTAAGTTTTGAGAAGTTATAGGTATAAGAATAAAGTAGAGAACTAGGTGCTGCAAGTATCAGGATTCTTCAAGGTGATTGAAGATATAGATACTTGTATCCGGTATTCATTCGATAGTAATGGTTTTGAGAAACTTGTTTCTCTTTCAGGTTACTCATATCTGGATGCATTCCTAAGTTGAGTAACGCTGATCGGCCTCCTTCCATTTAGTTGACATGCACTGGAGACAGCTGCATGATTTGAATCTGGTTCCAATTAAATCAGTGCCTCTGTTTCTATATTAGATATAGAATGGATCATATCTTAACGATGTTAAGGTATATGGAGTTGTCCGGCTTATGCTTAAAACCAGACTCTGGATAACTCAAGGCACGTTTCTGTAATGGATGTTTGTGGGTTGACCCGGGCTATGACGAGGGTTAACTTTCTACCATCTGGAAGATCAATAGTGACATTGTTCTTGACTCGCCACAGTTTTAGTAAAATGGATTTTTTCAGAAAACAGTAGTGGGAGTATGGTAGAACTGGAAGTGATTCCAGAACCACAGACGATTACTGAAAATTTAATAAGGATCTAAGGATTCAATCAGGTTTGACATTCCATTAGCCACTCCGCAGATATGGTGGGTAACCTCAGGCACCCGAGAGGTACCTCGGTAGCCTCAGGGACGGTGGCAGGGAGGTTCTTGTTTACCCAGACTTGACACTACTGCTGTTTCAAGCTATGAGACCCGGCAGGAGGATGAGTATAGCATAGTTCTAAACTAGCTTTAGAAGTGCACGTGTATATGACTCTGCCAGAGGGCTGTCGTAATCAGTGGGAGCAGCGGAAGCTTAGTGGGCAAGTAGCTTATGTCTATTTATAGACTAAAGCAGATATAGCGGAGATAGATCATCTAATTTTGATGTGACAGTCATGGGTTTTGACTTCATCAGAATAGGGGATGGATCTGTTAAGAAGGTAGTAGGGTGTGATGTCCTGGTATTTGGATGATATACACAGAGTAGGAAATGATATTCCTATACTACGATCGGTTATACTGTGGTTGTCACACAGTGGTTTCTCCACATAGGATTTGGATATTGTATCAGACATTCTGGTTACTAGATCTATGGTTTTAAATCTAGATTTGGGAAGATTCCCAATATGGGTACTTAGACAGTATTCTAAGGTATTTAGAATAGACGACTCCTGGCATGGTAGTGAACCTGCAGGTGAAGGAGTCACCCCCTTTAAAGGTGTCTTACAGACTAAAGGGGAGAGGGATGTGCATGATTGACATATCACTTGCTTAGGCAATTGTGTCAATCATGAGATGTTAAGTACTACACCAGATATTGGTTTTGCACTAGATGCAATAAGTTGATATTAATCCAATCCTGAAGAAACATTCGGAAGCAGTTTTGGAACATAGCTGGATGTTCTAGGGATATAATAACGGCATCCTCCTTCGGGAGACAGTTATCATTCCAGGCTTCCAAGGTGACCTGGATGACAAAGTGATTGTCAGAGTTATAATTTTCCCTCTGACAAGGGGCAGTATTTTGGAAAAGTGGTCCAAGCGGATACTGAGGGATGCATGGTGCAAGATACTGATTAAGTTCATTTGTCGATACAGTCTAAGAAGTTTGGATTTGGAGTTTATTTATGAACTAGGTCCTGTCAGATATCTAGACATGTTCTAAGACAGGTATTGCTCATTTCGGAAGATGGCTTTTCTCCGCGAACTTGAGATAAAGAGAGACATAGAAAGAAACATCAGAGCGGATCCACTCACTGAGGCTATTCCTCGAACGCAATAGTTTCACAAACGGGCTTTGTGAGACTGATCAGTAGAGGAGTTAGGTGTTCGATATCACACGGGCTGTGAGTATGCGACACCGCAATAATTAGCCTTGAGTGCAAGTGGGAGATTGTTGGATATAGTGCCCTCAAAGTCAATTATTGGATCGTAGGCACGTGATTGCAATGATTGATGGAGGACCTATGCCGGTAGGACAGTCTTACTCAAAATGATAGTATGCCATCTGGTTTATCTTTATCATCGTGTACATGCTTTAGGTGATGTTACAGATCACTATTACACGTTGATAGAGCCCTCAGGATTCTTGCTTGACTACCAGCAGTATGATGGCGATCATATACGTGGGAGTTGGGTAGTCTATAAGCACATCCTTAAAGTGGTCTCTAGTCGTGGGAGTTTCGAGACTGGGCATCGATACTCCATTAGTAAACTAGTGTATACAGTCGAGACCCCGACGAGGGGCGGTGGCCGGCCTCACAAGCCATTGGTGTCAGTTGGATCACCTAAGATGTATACAGGTGCTCATTGGGTTATGAGTACACCGGACAGGACTCGCCGGGAACATACGAGTTGGTATTATACCTGATGTCAGATAGCAGTTCCCTGGTGACATTTGTACAGGTTAGTTCATCGACCTGAGATCATCATTTGTCTCGTGTGAGTTCCCACTGTACTTTGATTACTACCCTACCACGGCTCAAAGGAGTCGTGCAAACAGGTTTTAGTTGGGTACAGTCCCGAGCCACATAGAGGCAGTGAGCGGATCAGCAGGGGTTTCGTCTCTCCCAGTATTGGGGGTGAGATCGCGCTATGTCTAGGAGAGCCATTACATGAAATCCTTGGCAAAGGCAGGAGATTTATTGGTAGGTATTCCAGTAGTATCTCAGGGTGTTCTGGGCTACACTCCGACACGACTTGTACCGCTTTTGGGGGTCTGACTTTAACCAACACCCTAGGCCCGACATGCGATACTCATAGACGAACGGACCGGACTGTACGGATATTGTCACTGACAGGCTCAGTAGGGTGTCAGGATGTGTTCGCTCATCGGCCTCCCTTTTGGTCAATGTCTGGTAGCCCGTTACGTACAGCTAGTATTACCGACGTGCTAGTGGTTAAATCCACAGCCGGTGTATTGACGAGTCTTTAGAGTCCCCCACAGACAGTTTCTCAAGTTTCGGGCGAAACGTTGTAGAGGCCGTATGGTATTATGGCAGGGTTCAATCATATACGTGCAGTCGTGCACGGATCATGATCGGACGGATCATACTAGTGGGCTTTGGTTTAAGCCGGATCCTAGTATTAGATTTGTTGGATTACTTTAGTCTCATTGCATTCGCATTCAGTCGGGGTGCGGATGCAGGTATGTATATACAGGTGAGGGGTACTCTTGTGATCCGTCACGAGTTTACTTTAGTAGATGCCATTCTCTTTTTATTGTTGCAAACATTTGGATTAATGTTTGCAGATGGAAATTGTGAGCTCAAAGTAATGATGGAGTGCATTAAATATGGCATATGCAAGGGTAGTGACTCATGGTATTATTCTTTATGCATGACATCATTTCATGGTTGATTATTGTGTGAGATTGTGATGGGAGGCGAGAGAGGGAAGCCAGACAATATTTGGGGTGAGCTCTTGGATTATATTCTAGCTCACTCACAACATTATCTCACACAATAACAATAGCAAGCTTCTTCTCTTTTCTTCTCTTGAGCTCACAAGTGCCTTATCCATGGCTTCTTCTTCTACCTCCACTCTAACCATCTCATGTGTTGAGAATCCTAGAGTATCAAGAAACAAAGTTATCACACACATTCTCTACTTCACCTTGGACACGTCGGCTAGCAAACTTCGTGTCCGGGTTGCTTCGGTTCGAAGCGGGAGCCCGTAAAAAGATTCATCGACGCGGTGCCCTTTCCGCCGAGGATATTAGAGATCGAGCGAGATCGGAGATGCCGCAAGGAGCTAAAGATGGTGGCTAAAGACCGAAGGACACGGATCGATCTGTATAGCTTTTCTAACCTTCTTTAGATTGCTAGTTTAATGTTTATGGTACGATCCGGGTAAAATTCTGCGTTAGCGCCAGTTTCAAGTTTATGAAAAGTTTTCGTTTCCGCATTTTGGCCTCGGATTGACGGCCGGGGCGCTACCGGAGACTAACAGATATGTCGGACCCACGAGATGCTAGAGAGAGTAGGTGCTGTAACTTATCGTTTGGCAATCCACCGAGTTTTTCCGATGTGCATCCAGTGTTTCGTGCGTCTATGCTTCGCAAGTATCTTCACGATCTTTCTCACGCGATCCAACGTCAGACCGTACAGCTTGAGCAGGATTTATCCTACACAGTACAGCCAGTGGCTATTCAAGACTGACAGGCAAAGAAACTGAGATCAAGGGTACTTCCGTCTGTGAAGGTTCTTTGGCGAGGAACGAATCGCGAGGAGATCACTTGGGTGACCGAGGATGCGATACGAAAGAAATTTCCACATCTTTTTGAAGGTACGTCTAGTTAAGTTTTAAATTCGGGGACCGAATTTTCTTAAGGGGGGAATATTGTAACATTTTGGAAATTTAGAAATAAATAAAATTAATTAAATAAATAATAAAATGTTAATTTAAAAAGTTATTAAAACAAAATAGGACATTTTCATAAGTAGTATGTGAAACAAATTAAATTGAAATTTTAGTGTGTAACATTAATAAATTACAAGGGTTTTAGTGATAAATTTAGCTTCATTTTTAATAAAATGGTGTTTATATAATAACATAGGTAGTGAAGGGTCTTTGTGTAAAATTTAGGAAAATGTGCAAACTTGGAAATGTTGAGGGTGTGTGTGAAATAGGGTTAGGAAATGTTTTGGCTCAGAAATTCCTCAAAATACCACAAATTAGGATTTATCTTGCACATCCACCTCATCCTTGCATGAAAATCCCACATTTTCTCCTTGCTACACCAGCTCCTTGCATGAAACAACCACACCCTTGCTTGGTGACACCTCCTCCTACACCTCACTCTTTCCCTTGACCATATATTAGGTGTTCAGATCATTTAACCAAATTAAAATTCTGAAAATTTCAAAACAAAGAGAAAGAAAACACTTAGAACTCACAAAAGAGAAATAAAAGAAAAGAGAAGTGAAGAAGAAGAACTAGGCTAAGGATTTCTACCATCAAGCTAGGAGCTAAGGATTTGGGTGTCTTGGAGGAAGCTTTTCAACCATCCTCAGTAGGTATAATTCTTAACTCAGTAGATTTAGTTATGTAATTGTAAAATTTAGAAATCGAATATCGTATTCTAGGTAAAAATTATCTCTGTGTTAATCTGCTATAGTTTAGGTGAAAATCAACTTAACCAAACAATGCCTAAATATTGTATGTTGGACCTAGAACAAACCCTAGGAGTACGAACCATGAGCTCGGATTTTGGCGGGCGAGTCATTGGCCAAATCCGGCGTCGCCGGATTTTTGTTTGTATTGGGTGTTGGGGGGTTTTGGGTAGGTCTCTGTGTAAATTTTAGGAGTTTTGGTATTGTTTAAATAAGTTGATTTAACTGTATATAAAATGTGGGAACTAATATCGGAGATGTTAGTTATATGTATGCCATAGAGGCCATTATTGTACATACGATATATATTGTAATGGATGCTTGGACATATATAGGGAGGACTTTCTTGCTCGACATGATATTATGCTATCTGGTTGTACTTTATCTTAACATGTACTCTGATTGTCTCTATGTTACATGTTGATAAAGCCCTTAGGATATGTACTCGACTACTGGGACTATGATGAGATCATACTAGTGGGGCCACGGTAGTCGACAAGTACATCCTATAACAGTTCCTAGTCGAGGGTGTATCGAGACAGGGCATCGATACACCAGAGTAGACTAGCGTATACGCATCTTGACCCATATGATGGGCGATGGATGATCCCATATCCATCGGTGTTTGACATCAAGGATGGTGTACGGGTGCTCAGTAAAGACTGGGTACACTGGACGGACTCGCCGAGAACTCCCAGATGGTATTATACCTCACGTCAGATGGCAGTTCTCCGGTGACACTGGTACAGAGTAGTCTGTTGACCCGAGATCGTCATAGAGTCTTGTGTGATTCCCACTGTGCTTTGATTTCCATCATACCACATCCAATAGGGCGTGCAAAAAGGTGGCTTTTGGGTATAGTCCCGAATCACATGGAGGCAATGAGCGATAGGAGGGGATTCGTCTCTCCCGGTATAGGGAGTTGATGTTGTGCTGTGTACGATTGGCTATAACCGGAAATCCCTGGGCAGGGTTGCTGAGATTTACTGGTAAGTGTTATCAGTAGTTTCTCAAACTGTTATAGACCTCATATCGACACGACTTATCAAGCTACTGGGGTCTGACGTTTACCACCCCTAGGCGAGATATGTGACATATCAGACGACGAGACCGGACTGTACGGGAGTGTTACTGATTGGATTCACAGGAGAATGTACAGGCTTGCTTGTTGATCTTCTGAGTGCTCAATACCTGGGTGGTTGTTACGTTTAGCTGACCGCTTGCAGCTTGTGGGTGTTTGATATGATCATCACCTACTGCAGGCGTATTGAAGATTCTTTAGAGTCCTACACAGAGGTTTCTTGGCTCAGGTAAAACGGAGTAGGGGCACATATGTGATATGTGCGGGACCGAGGATAATACGATATGAGATACCGTATTCTATTCTCGCGATATTTGATATCAGCCGGGTCATCGGATCAAGTGTTGATTCGATAAATCGGTACGGATAAATATTAGTCGGTTATATGCGATATAGCCGGATTGTCGGATCAAGTGTTGATTCGATAATTTAATGTATAATAATATATATGATATATTAAATTACATTAACTAATATTAGCTCGCTAAAAGATTCTTTTTCTCACTCGAGTAATACATTGATATATATGCGATATATGTTAAATGTATTATTTTATTTTGTTACAATTGTTGGAGATAGTGCCCTCAGAGTCAATTATTGGATCACAGGCACATGATTGCAATGATTGAGGGAGGACCTATCCCGGTAGGACAGTCTTACTCAAGATGATAGTATGCTATCTGGTTTATCTTTATCATCGTGTACTGTTTTAGGTGACCCTACAGGTCACTATTGCACGTTGATAGAGCCCCTGGGATTCATGCTTGACTGCCAGCAGTATGAGGGAGATCATATACGTGGGAGCTGATAGTCTATAAGCACATCCTTAAAAGGTCCCTAGTCGTGGGAGTTTCGAGATAGGGCATCGATACTCCAGAGTAGACTAGTGTATACAGTCGAGACCCCGACGAGAGGCGGTGGCCGGTCTCATAAGCCACTGGTGTCAGTTGGTTCACCTAAGATGTATACAGGTGCTCATTGGGTTATGAGTACACCGGACAGGACTCGCCGGGAACATACTAGTTGGTCTTATACCTGACGTCAGATAGCAGTTCCCTGGTGACATGTGTACAGGTTAGTTCATCGACCTGAGGATCGTCATTTGTCTCGTGTGAGTTCCCACTGTACTTTGATTACTACCCTACCACACTCAAAGGAGACGTGCAAACAGGTTTTAGTTGGGTACAGACCCGAGCCATATGGAGGCAGTGAGCGGATCTTCAGGGGGTCTCCCGGTATTGGGGGTGAGGTCGCGCTGTGTCTAGGAGAGCCCTTACACGAAGTCCTTGGCCAAGGCATGAGATTTACTGGTAGGTATTCCAGTAGTATCTCAGGGTGTTCTGGGCTACACTCCGACACAACTTGTACCGCTTTTGGGGGTCTGACTTTTACCAACTCCCTAGGCCCGCCATGCGATGCTCATAGACGAACGGACCGGACTGTACGGATATTGTCACTGACAGGCTCAATAGGGTGTCAGGATGAGTTCTCTCATCGACGTCCCTTTTGGTCAATAGCTGGTAGCCCGTCACGTATGGCTGATACCTCTGACGTGCTAGTGGTTAAATCCACAGCCATAGTATTGACGAGTCTTTAGAGTCCACCACACACAGTTACTCAAGTTTCGGGCGAAACGCTGTAGAGGTCATATGGAGATATGGCAGGGTTCGATCAGATACGTGCGGTATTGCACGGATCAGGATCGGACGGTTAGTACTAGAGGCCGTATGGATATATGGCAGGGTTCGATCAGATACGTGCGGTATTGTATGGATCAGGATCGGACGGATAATACTAGCGGGTTTTGGTTTAAGCCGGATCCTAGTATAGTACTGTATAGATTCTGTCTCATTGCATTTGTATTCGGTCGGAATACAAATGCGGGTATGTGTATACAGTTGCGGGGTTTTCCTGTAATTTATTACGGGATCAGTTTTTTGGAGTTGCCAGTTTGTTTTCCGTTTCAGCCATATTTCTTTGTATCTTTCATTGGCTGAAGATTGGTGGAGGAGGGCTTATTTGCATTTGTGCAAATTAGCATTTGTGGAGGGTGTTCTTTGCATCTTGATGTTTCATGATGATTCTACCACCCTTGACTTTCCTTTGTTCATGATGGTTCATGATAGCTTGACTTTGTGATGAGATGATGAGGTTGGTTGAGTGTGGGTTTTAGTTTGTGATCATTGTTTGTTATCATCTACCTTTCTCTCTCTTTCTTGCATGATGAGATACCCCCCTTGGACTTTTTACTCACTCACTCCATCATCCTCTCACTCTCCTCTCTTCACCATGGTGCATGGGCCGGCCAAGCCATGGGAGGGGCTGCCCAATTTTTGGGTGTGGGAATTTTGCTCTTTTCATGCTACAAAATTCCCAAAGTTTCATTTCCAAAAAAAAGTCTAAATTCTTTTCCTCCACAAAAGGGCAACTTCCATAACCCCAAATGAGACATGAGTTCTACACACATTCTACAGCAAACCTTGGGCACGTCGGCTCGCCAACTTCATGCCCAAGTTGCCTCGGTCTAGAGGTGGGAGCCCGTAAAAGAAGCAGGCGGCGTGGTGCCCTTCCGGCGACTTGGTGGAGACCGGAGATTCCGCGGGGAGATCGGGACGACGACGAGAAGACCGAAGGACACGGATCGCTCGGTATATCTCTCTACCCCTTCTCTTGAAAGCTAGGACTAGATTAATGGCACGATCCGGGTTTATAGTGCGCGGTGGTGCCGGTTCAAAAAGTTAAAGTAAATCACCGCTTCCGCAATCCGGCGTCGGATTGACGGCCGGGGCGCCGCCGTGCACTTACAGTGGTATCAGAGCCTCGCCATTAACCTAGTCTAGCTTGGTCTAATGTGTTTACTCTTTCAATCGAACAAAATCCCGAAAACCCGATTTCAAGTTGCACAGTTTCTGTCGAAATTTTTTTGGAGTCTAAAAATTTTTCAGGTTGTTTCAGAATGATGTGCAAGGTGTTATAAGAGTTCTGGGAAAATTTGGTCTCGTGAACAGTCTATACCACCGCGGAACCGCGGCCAAACCCATGCTTGGGCTGCGGTTCCGCCGCTCGTTTCACTGTTCATGGCCCCAAAAGTTTACAGAGGCCTCCTGACATGAAAATAGGGTTTTTGGAATGTTAATTTTTGGGCCCAGATTTCTTTATGTGCTACAGTAGTGCTTGGGGCCCACTTGGGTAAATTTGATCGATCGAATATTTTAAACACATTAGTTCACAGTATTTACATTATATCTGCGACCGTAAATGTCACTTGATCGGTAAATCCCGTCTAACTGCTATAGCCCGGTTAGACGGATTTGCGAACGTGACATTCACGTTGATGTTCTGTGTATTGCTGTGATGTTGCGGATTGGTCGTGGGGGATAGCCTGGATGCAATGCTAGTACAGTTTTTGTTGTATTATGTACATTTAATATTGTGGGGCGAGCGTCCGACATGTGGACTGCCGTCACTGCCTGTCTGTATATTATTCTTTTGGGGCACGACCAGGTCGAGGTCGATGTACCCGTTGTATGTATATTTTACTTTCTGTACTAGGATTACCCCAAGGTGGGGTACACGGATAGCCGGGTTCTAGAGGGCAACAAGCCCACATCTCATGGCATTGAGACGGAGGGGGCTTCACTCTAGAATTGGCGGGCTATTCGCCGCACTCGTAGGGGGTACAGGTTGACCCAGGAGGGATGCCCAAGTTACCGGATTCCGTGAAGTGCCGGGTGGTCCATTCACGTTGCTGAAGGGGGCTGCCTCGCTTCAGGTTTTGGCGGGTAACTTGCCGCGCCCGTAGGGGTCTAGGATTTCATTGCACAGGCTATCCACACGACCAGGGGAACATCGGGTTTCAATAGTGGCTCTGTGAAACCCGGGGATCCCAGATATCTGTATTGTTCTGTGATACTGTACATTTATGTGATGTTGCATTTTATCACGCCTTGAGCGAAATATTATATATTGATATATATATTAGTAGATGTTGTATATGTTTTGCATCCGCGCTAGTCCAGTCCCCGCTCTGTCGTTAGTTAAGTAACCTAACGGGTAATGACGGGACCCAGTGGCGAATGCGGATGGCATATACGTACATCATTATTTTCGTTCTTTATTGGTGTGATCAATTGATGGGACTGCGTTGATTCGGATCAATGCAAGTTAAACAAACCTATTCTGATGTTGTTGGAACACTTTTCAAAAAGCTGTTATTGCAAGGACGTTCACTTTTGTTTTGCATAGTGGTATTCAGTTGGAATATCCTGCTCCTCAGTCGACGAGGCAAGGGCCGAGATCCCTTCACCGGGAGTGACCCCTTGGACAAAAAGTTTGCGTCAGGGCAATAACTTCACTATAGCCGATTACTTTTGCTTTGCATCGTGGTATTCAGTTGGAATATCCTGCACCTCATTCTATAGGGAAAGAGCCGAGATCCCTTCACCGGAAGTGACCTCTTTAGCAATGGTTTTCGTTACTATATTTTAAAAAGCTATCCGTTCCTTCAACGATTTCAAGTTCATTACGTTAAAGGTTTTCGCCAGAAACCATTCGTAGCCCTCCGTCGTGTCATATGGGTGGTCAATAGTATTCAAGCTGTGTATGTTGGCCAAAGTCAAGGCACAGTGATCGGTAGCTATTGGGTATTCATATGCAGCATAGATAGATGCGTTGGTTTGGGGCAGTCGTACTACTATTTTGGCCAAAGTCAAGGGTATGTACGGGTGGGCTCAAATTAACCTGGAGAATGACGGGTAGAACTTGACATGTGACTTATGATATGTTGGCCAAAGTCAAGGTCATAAGAGCATAGGGAAGAAATCACATCGGGAGTTTCTAAAGAAACTGAAACTTGCCAGATATGCGCATACCTTCTGGAGTGTGATTACATGAGCGGATTCCGTCACGTTATCATGCGATGATAGTTGGATCCCGATTCCTACTGATGAGTTAGTTTACTCCTCGGGTGATCCCGACTAAATCTTCTTTTAGGTTTGGAGGAGAATTTGACGGTACAGTGGGAGGTTTCCAGATTAGATAAATTGGTGACCAATCTGATCTAGGTTAGAGCGCACGCTGAGTGTTTCTTTTCTCTCTCTCTCTCTTTGGCAGTGACCTTTGACCCGACCCTAAGACAATGACTCAATGACCAAAGTTGACTGAACCTTCTTAAACACTGGCTTTTGGATTGTCTGAGTTGCGAACCTCATTGCGACTCCTACTTTTACCCTTTTCTCCAGGACACCCCGTATTACTACGAACGTCCACTTCTATTGGACAAAACCATCGTATGGTTATATACGAACTCGAAGGAATTTATTCGAGGATGGTTTCCGGTTCTGGAGAAAACGGATAGGACTATTCGGTTGTCTTTTCCTTTTACCTTCTGTCAGGTTGTGAGTACTCATTGGTTTAGGAGATAGTACACCTATTACGCAAATTGGATAGTCTTCTTCTAAACCTTAGGCTGGTGCCGACCGGTGGGGAATGAAGAAAACCAATTAGCCTAACTATGGTGTACAGAAGGTATTAAGTAAAGACATAACAAGGGATTAGTAAGAGGGCAAAGTAAATTGCGACTGCTATTCACGACCAAACCAAGTATTTCTTCGCCAATCCTAAATCACCTTTGTATTTTCTCCAGGACACTCCGTATCACTACGAAGATCCACGGTTTATTGGATACTCCATCGTATGGTTATATACGAACTCGAAAGGAACTTGTTCCAGTTCGGGGATGGATTCTGGTCCAGGAGAAATAGGAATAAGGTTTATTCGGTTGTCTTTTATCTTCACCTTCTCTCGCATTGCGAGTGCTCCTAGGATTAGGACAGTACACCCATTATGCTTATTGGATAGTCTTCTTCCAAACCATAGGCTGGTGCCGAACGGTAGGGAAGGAAGAAAACCATTTGGCCTAAAGGGGTGTACAGAAGGTAATGACTAAAGACATAGAAAGGGATTTGGAAAGATGGCAAAGAATTATACGGTTACAGTTGTGAATCTGGATAATGGAAGAGGCATTACTAGGAATACCGGGATACCCCATCGAAACATTTCAATGTTTCAGTTTCACTGTGTACTGTTAAAGGAAAACTGATTTCCCGATTAGATACTTACTCCAGGGTATGTATTTACCAGGTATGATTCTCACATCTGTATGGTTTTACAGATGATGAGTGGGAGTAACTTATTGGGAATTGGGTGATCATCCTCATTATATCGGGATTCGTTGTAATCGATGATATTTGAGGAAGTCACCTGGGTTGTTTGCCGGACGGCAAATATTTGGTTTTGAATATCCGCTGTTATGCACCAATTTCAAATTGATACATCTGTATGTCTATTTTTATATAGTGAGATTTACCTTTTTGAAATTATGTCCATGACATTTACCTATATCAGTGGATGATTAGGTAAGGAGCATTTAACAGCGGTGTAATTCTTCTTAACCATAAGTACAGTTTTCAACCTACGACACACAGGGAATGAGTTATTAGACTCAAGGGACTTATACAGAGTATTGTATGTTGTCCAGCGTCCATGAGGACATAGGGGTTGGTCCTCGTACTATATTCAGTTTACTTATGACTTCTCTAGTTTTTAGACAGGTGTTTCGTGGAAACACAGGGTCCGAATTTTGAGAAGTTATAAGTATTTGAATAAAGTAGAGAACCAGATATTGCAAGTATCGGGATTCTTCAAAGTGATCGAAGATGTAGATACTTGTGTATGGTATTCAGTTGATAGTAATGATTAAGAGAACTTGCTTCTCTTTCAGGTTACTCATAATTGGAAGCATTCCTAAGTTGAGTAACGCTGATCGGCCTCCTTCCATTTAGTAGACATGCACTGGAGAAAGCTGCATGATTTGAATCTGGTTCAATTAAATCAGTGCCTCTGGTTCTATATTGGATATAGAACAGTTCATATCTTAACGATGTTAAGGTACGGGGAGTTGTCCGACTTATACTTAAAACCAGACTCTGGATGACTCAAGGCGCGTTTCTGTAATGGCTGTTTGTGGGTTGACCCATGCTATGACGAGGGTTGACTTTCTACCATCTGGAAGATCAATAGTGATATTGTTCTAGACTCGCCACAGTTTTAACAAAAACGGATTTTTTCATAAAACAGTAGTGGGAGTATGGTAGAACTGGAAGTGATTCCAGAACCACAAACGATTACTGAAGATTTGATAGGAACCTAAAGATTCAATCTGGTTTGACATTCCATTAGCCACTCCGCAGATAAGGTGGGTAACCTCAGACACCCGAGAGGTACTCCGGTAGCCTCAAGGACGGTAACAAGAAGGTTCTTGTTTACCCACACTTGCCATTGCTGTTGTTCCAGGCTGCGAGACCCGGCGGGAGGATGAGTATAGCGTCGTTCTAAACTGGCTTTAGAAGTGTACGTCTATATGACTCTGCCAGAGGGTTGTCGTAGTCAGTGGGAGCAGCGGAAGCATTGGTGGACAGGCGGCTTATGTCTATTTATAGACTAAAGCAGATGTAGCGGAGATAGATCATCTATTTCTGACGTGACAGTCATAGGTTTGACTTCGTCAGAATAGGGGATGGATCTGTTGAGAAGGTAGTAGGGTGTGATGTCATGGTATTTAGATGACATACACAGAGTAGGAAGTGATATTCCTATACTACGATCGGTTATACTTTGGTCATCACACAGTGGTTTCTCCACATGGGACTTGGACATTATATTATACATACTGGTTACTGGATCTATGGTTTTAGATCTAGATTTGGGTGGTTTCCCAATTAAGAGTACTTAGACAGCATTCTAAGAGTATTTAGAATGGACGACTCCAGGCATGGTGGTGTGCCTGCAGGTGATGGAGTCACCCTCTCTAAAGGTGTCTTACAGACTAAAAGGGAGAGGGATGTGCATGATTGGCAGATCACTTGCTTAGGCAATTGAGTCAATCATGAGATGTCAAGTACCACACCAGATGTTGTTTTTGCAGTAGATGCAATAAGTTGATATTGATCCAATCCTGGAGAAGCAGTAGGAAGCAGTTTTAGAACATGAGTGGATATTCTAGGGATATGGTAACGACAGCCTCATTCGGGAGACAGTTATCATTCCAGGCTTCAAAGGTGACATGGACGACAGGGAGGTTTTCAGAGTTATAGTTTTCCTTCTGATGAGGGGCAGTATTTTGGACAGGTGGTCCAAGGCAATACTGAGGGAAGCATGGCGCAGGATACTGATTAAGTTCAGTTGACGATACAGTCTAAGAAGTTTGGATTTGGAGTTCATTTATGAGCTAGGTCCCATCAGACATCCAGACACATTCTAAGACAGGTATTGCTCATTTCGGGAGATGGTTTTCTCCGCGAACTTAAGATATAGAGAGACATAGAAAGAAACATCAAAGCAGATCCACTCACTGAGGCTATTCCTCGAACGCAATAGTTTCGCAAACGAGCTTTGTGAGACTGACTAGTAGAGGAGTTGGGTGTTCGGTATCACACGGGCTGTGAGTATGCGACATCGCAATAATTAGCCTTGAGTGCAAGTGGGAGATTGTTGGAGATAGTGCCCTCAGAGTCAATTATTGGATCACAGGCACGTGATTGCAATGATTGAGGGAGGACCTATCCCGGTAGGACAGTCTTACTCAAGATGATAGTATGCTATCTGGTTTATCTTTATCATCGTGTACTGCTTTAGGTGACCCTACAGGTCACTATTGCACGTTGATAGAGCCCCTAGGATTCATGCTTGACTGCCAGCAGTATGAGGGCGATCATATACGTGGGAGCTGGTAGTCTATAAGCACATCCTTAAAAGGTCCCTAGTCGTGGGAGTTTCGAGATAGGGCATCGATACTCCAGAGTAGACTAGTGTATACAGTCGAGACCCCGACGAGGGGCGATGGCCGGTCTCACAAGCCACTGGTGTCAGTTGGTTCACCTAAGATGTATACAGATGCTCATTAGGTTATGAGTACACCGGACAGGACTCGCCGGGAACATGCTAGTTGGTCTTATACCTGACGTCAGATAGCAGTTCCCTGGTGACATGTGTACAGGTTAGTTCATCGACCTGAGGATCGTCATTTGTCTCGTGTGAGTTCCCACTGTACTTTGATTACTACCCTACCAAGCTCAAAGGAGACGTGCAAACAGGTTTTAGTTGGGTACAGTCCCGAGCCACATGGAGGCAGTGAGCGGATCTTGCCAGCAGTATGAGGGTGATCATATACGTGGGAGCTGGTAGTCTATAAGCACATCCTTAAAAGGTCCCTAGTCGTGGGAGTTTCGAGATAGGGCATCGATACTCCAGAGTAGACTAGTGTATACAGTCGAGACCCCGACGAGGGGCGGTGGCCGGTCTCACAAGCCACTGGTGTCAGTTGGTTCACCTAAGATGTATACAGATGCTCATTAGGTTATGAGTACACCGGACAGGACTCGCCGGGAACATGCTAGTTGGACTTATACCTGACGTCAGATAGTAGTTCCCTGGTGACATGTGTACAGGTTAGTTCATCGACCTGAGGATCGTCATTTGTCTCGTGTGAGTTCCCACTGTACTTTGATTACTACCCTACCACGCTCAAAGGAGACGTGCAAACAGGTTTTAGTTGGGTACAGTCCCGAGCCACATGGAGGCAGTGAGCGAATCTTCAGGGGTTCGTCTCTCCCGGTATTGGGGGTGAGGTCGCGCTGTGTCTAGGAAAGCCCTTACACGAAGTCCTTGGCCAAGGCAGGAGATTTACTGGTAGGTATTCCTGTAGTATCTCAGGGTGTTCTGGGCTACACTCCGACACGACTTGTACCGATTTTGGGGGTCTGACTTTTACTAACCCCCTAGGCCCGCCATGCGATGCTCATAGACGAACGGACCGGACTGTACGGATATTGTCACTGACAGGCTCAGTAGGGTGTCAGGATGAGTTCGCTCATCGACGTCCCCTTTGGTCAATAGCTGATAGCCCGTTACGTATGGCCGATACCTCTGACGTACTAGTGGTTAAATCCACAGCCATAGTATTGACGAGTCTTTAGAGTCCACCACACACAGTTACTCAAGTTTCGGGCGAAACGCTGTAGAGGCCGTATCGAGATATGGCAGGGTTCGATCAGATACGTACGGTATTGCACGGATCAGGATCGGACGGTTAGTACTAGAGGCCGTATGGATATATGGCAGGGTTCGATCAGATACGTGCGGTATTGCACGGATCAGGATCGGACGGATAATACTAGCGGACTTTGGTTTAAGCCGGATCCTAGTATAGTACTGTGTAGATTCTGTCTCATTGCATTTGTATTCGGTCGGAATACAAATGCGGGTATGTGTATACAGTAGCGGGGTTTTCCTGTAATTTATTACGGGATCAGTTTTTTGGAGTTGCCAGTTTATTTTCCGTTTCAGCCATATTTCTTTGTATCTTTCATTGGCTGAAGATTGGTGGAGGAGGGCTTATTTGCATTTGTGCAAATTAGCATTTGTGGAGGGTGTTATTTGCATCTTGTTATTTCATGATGATTCTACCACCCTTGACTTTCCTTTGTTCATGATGGTTCATGATAGCTTGACTTTGTGATGAGATGATGAGGTTGGTTGAGTGTGGGTTTTAGTTTGTGATCATTGTTTGTTATCATTAACCTTTCTCTCTCTTTCTTGCATGATGAGATACCCCCCTTGGACTTTTTAATCACTCACTCCCTCATCCTCTCACTCTCCTCTCTTCACCATGGTGCATGGGCCGGCCAAGCCATGGGAGGGGCTGCCCAATTTTTTGGGTGTGGGAATTTTGCTCTTTTCATGCTACAAAATTCTGAAAGTTTCATTTCCAAAAAAAAGTCTAAATTATTTTCCTCCACAAAAGGGAAACTTCCACAACCCCAAATGAGACATGAGTTCTACACACATTCTACAGCAAACCTTGGGCACGTCGTCTCGCCAACTTCGTGCCCGAGTTGCCTCGGTCCAGAGGTGGGAGCCCGTAAAAGAACCAGGCGACGTGGTGCCCTACCAGCGACTTGGTGAAGACCGGAGATTCCGCGGGGAGATCGGGACGACGACGAGAAGACCGAAGGACACGAATCGCTCGGTATATCTCTCTACCCCTTCTCTTGATAGCTAGGACTAGATTAATGGCACGATCCGGGTTTATAGTGTGCGGTGGTGCCGGTTCAAAAAGTTAAAGTAAATCACCGCTTCCGCACTCCGGTGTCGGATTGACGGCCGGGGCGCCGCCGTGCACTTACAACAATAAATATTATCTATGTGATATATAATATTGTAACATGATATGATAAATAATGCAACATGATTAGTGGAGATTAAACAAGATTAGGGTTTGATTTGGGTTAATGTTTACTAGAAGTTTCTAGAAGGTTTTTATTATGTCATGAAAAAGATATTTTCAAGTGACTCATCTTTAACTCAACCCAAACCCTAGCCCTAGTTAAATCTCTACAAAGGTTTAGTCAACCATGGTTGCATTATTCATCATTATCATCTTTTCATTATTCATCACAAAAGGAATTAATCATTATTCATCTTCTTCTTCCTTCTCTTTTCATGGAAAAAGCTTTCTTGCTTTTGATTTTGTGATGAAAGTGAGTGAGAATATGAAAACAAATGAGAGCAAAAATCCTACTTCATCATTCTCATCTACCCTTGCCCTTTAGATGAGAGTGTTCACTTCATTTAGTGAGTGTTAGCTTGTGTTAATGAAACTTCAAGGTAGATCATCTATGTTATTGAAGATCGGAAGCAAGACTGCACCTTTCTCTTCGTGAAGCCTCTCGAGAGTCCGGAACACGATGATCACAGCAAAGGGACTTCAACACGGAGCTTAAGAAGTGAAGGACCGGATCTACAAAGGTTGTAATCCCTCTCACTTAGTGTTAAACTGTTTAACGTACTTGTTTTCACCTAAACTCTAGTTTAAAGATCCGGCTTTGGGTTGTTCGGCACTGCTAAATTTTTAATCGGGCAAGGTTGATGCCTCGTAGACCCTTGTGAGTGTTAGTTATATGTATGCCCTAGAGGCCATTACTGTACATAGGATGTATATTGTAGTGGATGCTGGGACATATATAGGTAGGACTTTCTTGCTCGACATAATAGTACGCTATCTGGTTGCTCTTTATCTTAACATGTATACCTTCTGTCTCTCTGATTACATGTTGATAAAGCCCTTAGGATGTGTACTCGACTTCCAGGACTGTGATGAAGATCATACTAGTGGGGCCTGGGTAGTCAATGAGTACATCATTCATTGTTCCTAGTCGTGGGAATATCGAGACGGGGCATCGATATTCCAGAGTAGACTAGCGTATATCTTCTCGACCCATGTGATGGGCGATGGATGATCCCATATCCATTGGTGTTTGACATCAGAGATGGTATGCGGGTGCTCAGTGGAGACTGGGTACACTGAACGGACTCGCCGAGAACTCCCGGATGGTATTATACCTCACGTCAGATGGCAGTTCTCTGGTGACACTGGTACAGCTTAGTCTGTTGACCCGAGATCGTCATAGAGACTTGTGTGTCTCCTACTGTGCTTTGATTTCCACCCTACCACGGCTCTACTGAGTCGTGCAAACAGGTGGTTTTTGGGTACAGTCCCGATTCACATGGAGGCAATGAGCGATAAGAGGGGATTCGTCTCTCCCGGTATTAGGGGTTGATGTTGTGCTATGCTCGAATGGCCATAACAGGAAATCCCTGACCAGGGTTGTTGTGATATACTGCTAAGAGTTATCAGTAGTTTCACGAATGTTATGGACCTTACGTCGGCATGACTTGTCGAGCTATTGGGGTCTGACGTTTACCACCCCTAGGCGAGATATGCGACATATCAGACGAACAGACCGGACTATACGGTAAGTGTTAGTAATATGTATGCCCTAAAGGCCATTATGTGGATTGTGGAAACTTGGACATATTATCTATGGAGATAGATGAATTTCTTGCTCAACATGATAGTACGCTATCTGGTTTACTTTATATGTACATGTAGATTTGATCTTTTTCACATGTTGATAAAGCCCAAAGGATATTTGCTTGACTACTGTGATTATGATGCGGATCATACTAGTGGGGCACATGTAGTCTATAAGCATATCCTTGAACTGTTCCTAGTCGAGGGTGTATCGAGACAGGGCATCGATATTCCAGAGTAGACTAGCGTATACTATTCTTGTCCCATATGATGGGTGATGGATGATCCCATATCCATCTGGTGAGGAGACACCAAAGATTGTATGCGGGTGCTCAGTGGGGACTGGGTACACTGAACGGACTCGCCGAGAACTCCTATGTGGTATTATATCTATCGTCGGATAGCAGTTCTCAGGGAACACTGGTACAGGTTAGTCTGTAGACCCGAGATCGTCATAGAGTCTTGTGTGTCCTCCCACTATACTTTGATCTCCACCCTACCATGGCTCTACTGAGTCGTGCAAACAGGTGGTCTTTGGGTACAGTCTCGAGGCGCATGGAGGCAATGAGCGATAGGAGGGGTTTCGTCTCTCCCGGTATTGGGGGTTGATGTTGTGCTATACTCGATTGGCTATAATATGAAGTCCCTGGCCAGGGCTGCTGAGATTTACTGATAAGAGTTATCAGTAGTTTCTCGATCTGTTATGAGCCATACACCAGCATGACTTATTGAGTTACTGGGGTCGACGATACCTAGACTTGATATGCAGCATATCTGACGAAGAGACCGGACTGTACGGTAAGTGTTGCCAGTTGGCTCGACGGGAGTTTTTACAGCTTTGCTGGTTTTCTTCTGATCGTTTCAATACCCGGGTGGCCGTTATGTTTAGCTGACCTCTTGCGGCTTGTAGGTGTTTGATATGATCATCATCTACTGCCGGCGTATTGACGAGTCTTAGAGTCCCACAATGAAGTTTCCTGGCTCAGGCAAAAAGATATGGTGTGCATATGAGATATGCGCGGGACCCGATTAAATACGGTTATGTGATAACGTATATTAATCGGGCATTTTCTATTTGTCGGATCGTATGAGATATGACCGGTTTGCTAAATCAAGTGTTGATGTAACAAATTACATTTAGATTAATTCTTTAAGTAAATCCTTTTGTATGCATGCATGTATGCACATGATGATGTGCATGGACACATACATGCATACATAGTATCATGGTTGTTGATACAAGAATGGTGGCAATGCAAGACTTATATTGAAGCTTTTATTTGTATTTATCATTTTAAGTTAATGTAAAGAATATCCACTCATGCTCCTTTATTCTTTAGTGGGCAAGCTTTACTTAACTTAATGAAAAGAATTTCCACCCATGCTTAATTCTTTATGAAAAGAATTTCCACTCACAATTATGGTGGTAATGGAATAATGGTGATTATTCTTTCTCATCACTATAAATAGCTTCATATGTGATATGAAACACAATGCACACAACAAAGGAAAAATTGTGAACAAGGGTGTGAAAACAAGTTATCATATGTGATATGATAGAAAGCTCAAGCCACCATTATCTTCTTCTTCCTCTCTTGATTTCTCTCTTGAGTGAAGTTGACAAAAGAAAGGATTTCAATTGAAGAACATAAACCACATTATCATACTACACACATCTAGCCGATTTACGTAGGGTGTTTGCTCTACTTCGTTTGCGAAACAAGTAAGGCAAGGAGCTTTGGGCAAAGGGACTTCGGGTGGATCATCGTGGACAAGGAAGGCTTCCATCGATCCGTTCCAAACTCTCATAGTGCCAAGGAGTCACCGAGGGAGATCTACAAAGGTTGTAATCTCTACTCTTAGTGATAGTTTTACATTTGCATGTGATGCTTGTATGTATGAATCCCTAAAACTTCTAGTTTCGATTCTTGTCGAGTTAACTTAGCACCTCTAAAATTTTGATTATGGCATATGTGATGCTACCGAACCCTTGACGAGGTGCTAGTCTATCCCTTCCGTGGTATCAGAGCCAAGCTAGAGCTTTAGGCGATACGTAGGCGATGTTAAACGTCCGATCGAACCACGAAACACCATTTTGGACCGCTCTCTGGAAATTTTTTGAAAATTGGATTTTTCCAAATTAAAAGTTCTTAAAAAATTCAATAGGCTTTTTTAAAAGTTACTGTAAAAAAAATTTTCAACGATCCCTCAAAGGAACCGCGATTCCGCGGCAAAGGCATGCCTTTGGCCGCGGATCCGCGGCCGTACAATGGGTTCAGGGGAAATTTTTTATTACAGAGGACCTGATTTAATATGTACATGCCTCTGAAATATTTTAAACTTACTCAAGTGTTGAGTTTTCTGGAGAACTATTGTATTTGGTGATTCGATTGGAAAGGTTTAACTTCGTTCAGATTTTCAGATTTTTAGAACGTGTTAAAATGTTTTAACGAATATTAGAAACGCAATTTTTCCCGTATTGGAAATATTCCAAGTGTTGGATTTTTCCCTAGTTCGAAACTTTCGAAAAACATGCAAGAGTATCTGTGGACACTCTAGAAGAACATAACCTTAACTCGATTATGTGACCGTCAAAACTATCACTGAACCTTAGGGTTTGTGGTAGTTTAGCGTTGCCACATGTGAGGCGTTGGTTTGGCCCTTCTACGGTTGGTCCATAAGGGGCTGTGGCATGTTCTAGAAATTTTTGAACTCGGCTCAAGTGTTGTGCAGTTTGGGAAATCTTGGGTGTTTGTTTATTCGATCGAAAAGTTTAACATTGTCTATTTATCTGAAATGTGATACAATATGTGGAATTCATATAGTTAGGCATGAAATACGAAGTATGTGATATTTCGAATTTATGATGTCTAAGGTGATTGTGGATTCCAAATGTTGTAGTTTTCCATTTTATTTTCTGCGACCGTAAGTGTAGTATGTGGTGTATCGCCGTTTTCGTTGCTATACGTCAACGACAATCGGGATACGCATACTTACTTACGTTGATGATATGAGATATTATGTGTTGCTGAGATATGATGAGTAGGATTGTCGCGAATGAATAGCCGGGGTTTTTTTTTTATGTGAGATGAGAGTTTTATTTTTCATTCATGTATAAATCAATTGTATATTATTTAATTTTCCGCATTAGGATAGACCCAAGGAGGGGAGCACAAGTGACCGGGTTCTAGGGTTCAGTGGGAGGCCATCTCGAGGAGTCGAAACCGGGTCTCCTAAACTCTAGAATTGGCGGGATCACTTGCCGCTCTCGTAGGGGTCTAGGGGTGTGGGCTTGGCTATTCATCACGACCGTGGAATCCGTATTTTCTATTGTTGGCTCGATACAAAATACGGACATCCTAGATATCCTTTTATATGCTTCTGCTGTTGATATTCTGTAATGTGATTACTTAGTATCTGAGACGAATGGATTATTATTATATATATGATATATAATAAACGTTGCTTATATTTTACACCCGCGCTAGTCCCGCCCCGCTATGCCGTTAGTTAAGTAACCTAACGGTGCATAACGGGACACTGTGGCGAATGCGGATGGTATAAGTATACGTTCTATTCTGTGATGGCTTAGGAACTTAAATGATGGGATCACATTAATGAGATTAATGTAAAGAAAAGAAACCTAATGATGTTGTAGAATCGGATTTGAAACAAACTCGGCTTTTTATGAAAAATGCAAGTTTCAAGAAGATGCGGAGCTTAAGCCACTCCTTTTCTTAACCGTTTGATTCTACAACGAGATCAAGTTCAAAGCGTTAAAGGTTTCCTTAAAAACCATCCGCAACCCTCCGTCATTTTAGGAAGCAGAGTACTTAGTATTCGTGCTGCGTATGTTGATCATAGTCAAGGCGTAGTGTACGGTAGCTAAGTGATGTCTTCCTACAAAGCATATGATGCGATTAGTTAGGACATTCATGTGATTATGTTGATCATAGTCAAGGGTCATATGGGTGGGTCTAGTTAATCACGAAATGACGGGTAGAATTTGACTAGCACTTATGATATGTTGACCATAGCCAAGGTCATAAGTGACTAGGGGTAAAAACCATATCGGGAATTTCAAGAGTTGAAATTTGCAATGAGATTGCATACCATCTATGTGATAGTTGGATCTCGATCTCACTGTGAGTAAGTGTTACTTCCAGGAAAATTATTCCTGGCTAGTTTTCTTTTCAGGTTTTGAAAGAAAATTTGATTAAAAGCAGTGGGAAACATCGATTAGATAAAATAATAGCCAATCTAATTCTTTGCAAGAGCATTTCGCTAAGTGTATCCTTTTCTCTCTCCGAATGGCAGTTACAGATGTCGGGACTTAAGCTTCTACATGAGAAAAATAAACTGACAGGACCAAATTATAAAGAATGGTTGAGGAACTTAAACATTGCACTTTCATATGATAAGGTATCATATGTCCTCAATACCGAAGCCCCACCCGTCCCAGGACCTGAATCATCTGTCTCGGATAGGGAGATCCGAAAAACTTGGGAAAATGACTGCAACACGGCCAAGTGCCTCGCGCTCGCTTCTATGGACAATGTCCATCAGAAGCAACACGAGAATATGGATGTGCAATCCATCTTTCTTCACACAAAGGAGTTGTATGAAGAGCAATCTCGTACCTTGAGATACGAGGCATCTAGAAAGCTGTTTCAGATGCGAATGGCCCCTGGTGCATCAGTTGGAGACCATGTTTTAAAAATGATTGGTCTTATTGAAGAACTTGAGGGACTGGGATGGACTATGGATAATGAACAATATACGGATATTGTTCTACAGTCTCTCCCCCTGCCTTTGCTCCGTTCATAGTAAATTTCAATATGAATGGTTTGGAGAAATCATTGCCTGAACTTCTCAATATGTTGAGAAGTGCAGAGAACACGTTGAAAACGGCAAGGACTCCTGCTCTGCTTGCTGGGCCATCTTCCTCTTCATTCCCAAAAGCTAAGGCCAAGGGAAAGAAAAAGAAGAAGTCCATCAAACAGAAAGGTGGAGTTAGAAAGGCGAAAGGGAAAGACAAAGCCGGGGCTATGGGAAGTGGAAAAGGAGAATGTTTTTACTGTAAAAAGTCAGGACATTGGAAACACAACTGTGCTGAATATCTTGCTGATCTCAAGAAGAAGAAGCATGCTGATGCTTCCACTTCAGGTATGTTTGTAACTGAAAACTGTTTTTCTTTAAACTCTGCATCCTGGGTATTGGATACCGGTTCTGGTTCTCACATCTGCAATTGTATGCAGGGATTGAGAAATAGTAGAGTTTTAAAAATTGGAGATCATACTCTGCGGGTTGGAAATGGTTCCAATATACATGCTGTATCCGTGGGAGAGTATCATCTAGGGTTGCCTTCAGGAAGTATTTTGGTTTTGAACCCGTGTTATTTTGTACCAAGTATGCTGTGTAACATAATATCCGTTTCTTTGTTGGACAATGAAGGATATCATTTTATATTGCAAAATAATGTTATGAACATTAACCTGAATCAAGAGTTGATTGGGCATGGTACATTAAATAACGGTTGTTACATCCTGAACCAACACACAGTTTTCAATATACAACATACTAGTAAAAGAAAGTTTTCAGATATAAATAAAGCTTTTCTTTGGCATTGTAGACTTGGTCATATTAATGAAACAAGACTAAACAAGCTACATAAAGATGGATATTTAAATCCGTTTGAATATAAATCTTATGCGACTTGCCAGTCTTGTATCAAAGGTAAAATGACCAAAACTCCGTTTAGTGGACACGGAGAGAGAGCTGGTGAACTCTTAAGCCTCATACATAGTGATGTATGCGGACCAATGTCTATACATGCAAGAGGTGGTTTTTCATACTTCATCACTTTTACTGATGATTTCTCAAGATTCGGACACGTGTTTTTGATAAAGCACAAATCTGAAGCCTTTGAGAAATTCAAGGAGTATAAACTTGAAGTAGAGAAGCAAACAGGCTTGAGCATCAAGAAACTTCTATCGGATCGAGGTGGAGAATATTTAAGTACAGAGTTTCTAGACTTCTTAAAAGAGAATGGGATTCTCTCTCAGCTCACTCCTCCTTACACACCGCGGCACAATGGTGTGTCGGAACGGAGGAATCGTACCTTATTGGATATGGTACGATCCATGATGTGTGATGCTGAGTTACCGCTTTCCTTTTGGGGACATGCATTGGAGACAGCAATGTATCTATTGAACAGGGTTCCAACCAAGACCGTGTCTACCACTCCATATGAGATGTGGAATGGAAAGAGACCATCTCTTAAAAGGTTTAGGATTTGGGGTTGTCCGGCTTTTGTTAAAAAGCAGAATCCAGACAAACTCGAGACACGATCGGTCATGTGTAAATTCGTGGGGTATCCAAAACATTCGTATGGATATCTATTCTACCACAAAGAGGAACAAAAGGTGTTTGTTGCTCAGCATGCCACATTTTTGGAAAATGAGATCTTTACGGAAAGTACTAATGGCAATGTGGTAGAACTAGAAGAGGTTCTAGAGACACAAATTACTCAGGAGGAATTGGTTGAAACTGATGTTGCAGTAGAACTTCAAGAACCTCAGCCGCTCAGGAGGTCTAGTAGAATTTCTCACCCACCAGAGAGATACTATGGGTTTCTCATAGATGGTGATAGAGAAGATTGCATCATGGATGATGATGACCCTACTAGTTTTCAGCAAGCTATCACGAGTGGTGACTCTGTGAAATGGCTGGAAGCAATGAGATCCGAAATGGAGTCAATGTACACCAACAAAGTATGGACTTTGGACGTTGCGCCTCCTGGGATAAAACCCGTTGGGTGCAAATGGATCTTTAAGAGAAAGATTGGTGTAGATGGACAGGTGGAGACCTATAAAGCAACGCTTGTAGCGAAAGGCTTTCGTCAAAGACCAGGCTTGGACTATGATGAAACTTTCTCTCCGGTAGCAATGCTTAAATCCATTAGGATCCTACTTGCTATTGCTGCTCACTATGATTATAAAATATGGCAGATGGACGTGAAAACAGCTTTTCTAAATGGTGATTTAGAAGAATGCATTTTTATGGATCAGCCAGAGGGCTTCATTGATAGTGGGAGCAGCGGGAAAGCATGTAGATTGCTTAAATCCATTTATGGATTAAAGCAGGCCTCAAGGAGCTGGAACATCTGCTTTGATGATACAATCAAAGAGTTTGATTTTGTCAGAAATGAAGATGAACCATGTATTTATAAGAAGATTGTAGGGAGTACTGTCACATTCCTCGTATTGTACGTAGATGACATTCTCCTGATAGGAAATGATGTTCCTATGCTACAATCGGTCAAACTATTCTTATCACAAAGGTTCTCCATGAAGGACCTGGGTGATGCCTCGCGCATTTTGGGCATTAGGATCTATAGAGATAGATCCAAGAGGTTATTGGGACTGTCCCAATCAAAGTACATAGACACCATTCTAAAGAGGTTTAGTATGGAAGATTCCAAGCGTGGTGCCTTGCCTGCTAGTCATGGAATCACTCTCTCTAAGGACTTCTGTCCGAAGACTAATGAAGAGAGAGCTCGCATGAGCGTTATACCCTACGCTTCAGCTGTAGGATCTATAATGTATGCGATGTTGTGTACTCGCCCTGATGTGGCTTATGCACTGGCTGTAGTAAGCAGGTATCAATCCAACCCAGGGGAGAAACATTGGATAGCAGTGAAGAACATTCTTAAGTACTTGCGAAGGACTAAAGAATTGTTCTTGGTGTATGGTAATGGGGATCTCCAGATGGAGGCCTTTACCGATTCCAGCTTCCAAAGTGACAAGGATGACAATAAATCAATCTCAGGGTTTGTATTTACCCTAAATGGAGGAGCGGTTAGTTGGAAGAGTTCCAAACAGGACACCGTTGCAGACTCCACGATGGAAGCTGAGTATATTGCTGCAAGTGATGCTGCTAAGGAAGCCGTCTGGATGAAGAAGTTCATTGCGGAATTAGGAGTAGTTCCAACCATTGTTGATCCAATACCTTTGTATTGTGATAATAATGGAGCTATAGCATTAGCAAAAGAACCAACGTCCCATCAGAAATCCAGACACATCCTAAGGAGATATCATCTGATCCGGGAGATAGTAGATCGCCAGGAGATCGAGATTCGGAGAGTAGATACAAAGGATAACACAGCGGATCCATTCACCAAGGCACTTCCACAGCCTCAGCATGAGCGACTGTTTGAAATGTTGGGTATGAGATACGCCAATAACTGGCCTTAGTGCAAGTGGGAGATTGTTAGTAATATGTATGCCCTAAAGGCAATTATATGGATAGTGGAAACTTGGACATATTATCTATGGAGATAGATGAATTTCTTGCTCAACATGATAGTACGCTATCTGGTTTACTTTATCTGTACAAGTAGATTTGATCTTTTTCACATGTTGATAAAGCCCAAAGGATATTTGCTTGACTACTGTGATCAAGATGCGGATCATACTAGTGGGGCACATGTAGTCTATAAGCATATCCTTGAACTGTTCCTAGTCGAGGGTGTATCGAGACAGGGCATCGATATTCCAGAGTAGACTAGCGTATACTATTCTTGTCCCATATGATGGGCGATGGATGATCCCATATCCATCTGGTGAGGAGACACCAAAGATTGTATGCGGGTGCTCAGTGGGGACTGGGTACACTGAACGGACTCGCCGAGAACTCCTATGTGGTATTATATCTATCGTCGGATAGCAGTTCTCAGGGAACACTGGTACAGGTTAGTCTGTAGACCCGAGATCGTCATAGAGTCTTGTTTGTCCTCCCACTATACTTTGATCTCCACCCTACCACGGCTCTACTGAGTCGTGCAAACAGGTGGTCTCTGGGTACAGTCTCGAGGCGCATGGAGGCAATGAGCGATAGGAGGGGTTTCGTCTCTCCCGGTATTGGGGGTTGATGTTGTGCTATGCTCGATTGGCTATAACATGAAGTCCCTGGCCAGGGCTGCTGAGATTTACTGATAAGAGTTATCAGTAGTTTCTCGATCTGTTATGAGCCATACACCAGCATGACTTATTGAGTTACTGGGGTCGACGATACCATCCCTAGACTCGATATGCAGCATATCTGACGAAGAGACCGGACTGTACGGTAAGTGTTGCCAGTTGGCTCGACGGGAGTTTTTACAGCTTTGCTGGTTTTCTTCTGATCGTTTCAATACCCGGGTGGCCGTTATGTTTAGCTGACCTCTTGCGGCTTGTAGGTGTTTGATATGATCATCATCTACTGCCGGTGTATTGACGAGTCTTAGAGTCCCACAATGAAGTTTCCTGGCTCAGGCAAAAAGATGTGGTGTGCATATGAGATATGCGCGGGACCCGATTAAATACGGTTATGTGATAACGTATATTAATCGGGCATTTTCTATTTGTCGGATCGTATGAGATATGACCGGTTTGCTAAATCAAGTGTTGATTTAACAAATTACATTTAGATTAATTCTTTAAGTAAATCCTTTTGTATGCATGCATGTATGCACAAGATGATGTGCATGGATACATACATGAATACATAGTATCATGGTTGTTGATACAAGAATGGTGGCAATGCAAGACTTATATTGAAGCTTTTATTTGTATTTATCATTTTAAGTTAATGTAAAGAATATCCACTCATGCTCCTTTATTCTTTAGTGGGTAAGCTTTACTTAACTTAATGAAAAGAATTTCCACCCATGCTTAATTCTTTATGAAAAGAATTTCCACTCACAATTATGGTGGTAATGGAATAATGGTGATTATTCCTTCTCATCACTATAAATAGCTTCATATGTGATATGAAACACAATGCACACAACAAAGGAAAAATTGTGAACAAGGGTGTGAAAACAAGTTATCATATGCGATATGATAGAAAGCTCAAGCCACCATTATCTTCTTCTTCCTCTCTTGATTTCTCTCTTGAGTGAAGTTGACAAAAGAAAGGATTTCAATTGAAGAACATAAACCACATTATCATACTACACACATCTAGCCGATTTGCGTAGGGTGTTTGCTCTACTTCGTTTGCGAAACAAGTAAGGCAAGGAGCTTTGGGCAAAGGGACTTCGGGTGGATCATCGTGGACAAGGAAGGCTTCCATCGATCCGTTCCAAACTCTCATAGTGCCAAGGAGTCACCGAGGGAGATCTACAAAGGTTGTAATCTCTACTCTTAGTGATAGTTTTACATTTGCATGTGATGCTTGTATGTATGAATCCCTAAAACTTCTAGTTTCGATTCTTGTCGAGTTAACTTAGCACCTCTAAAATTTTGATTATGGCATATGTGATGCTACCGAACCCTTGACGAGGTGCTAGTCTATCCCTTCAGTGGTATCAGAGCCAAGCTAGAGCTTTAGGCGATACGTAGGCGATGTTAAACGTCCGATCGAACCACGAAACACCATTTTGGACCGCTCTCTGGAAATTTTTTGAAAATTGGATTTTTCCAAATTAAAAGTTCTTAAAAAATTCAACAGGCTTTTTTAAAAGTTACTGTAAAAAAAAATTTCAACGATCCCTCAAAGGAACCGCGATTCCGCGGCAAAGGCATGCCTTTGGCCGCGGATCCGCGGCCGTACAATGGGTTCAGGGGAAATTTTTTATTACAGAGGACCTGATTTAATATGTACATGCCTCTGAAATATTTTAAACTTACTCAAGTGTTGAGTTTTCTGGAGAACTATTGTATTTGGTGATTCGATTGGAAAGGTTTAACTTCGTTCAGATTTTCAGATTTTTAGAACGTGTTAAAATGTTTGAACGAATATTAGAAACGCAATTTTTCCCGTATTGGAAATATTCCAAGTGTTGGATTTTTCCCTAGTTCGAAACTTTCGAAAAACATGCAAGAGTATCTGTGGACACTCTAGAAGAACATAACCTTAACTCGATTATGTGACCGTCAAAACTATCACTGAACCTTAGGGTTTGTGGTAGTTTAGCGTTGCCACATGTGAGGCGTTGGTTTGGCCCTTCTACGGTTGGTCCATAAGGGGCTGTGGCATGTTCTAGAAATTTTTGAACTCGGCTCAAGTGTTGTGCAGTTTGGGAAATCTTGGGTGTTTGTTTATTCGATCGAAAAGTTTAACATTGTCTATTTATCTGAAATGTGATACAATATGTGGAATTCATATAGTTAGGCATGAAATACGAAGTATGTGATATTTCGAATTTATGATGTCTAAGGTGATTGTGGATTCCAAATGTTGTAGTTTTCCATTTTATTTTCTGCGACCGTAAGTGTAGTATGTGGTGTATCGCCGTTTTCGTTGCTATACGTCAACGACAATCGGGATACGCATACTTACTTACGTTGATGATATGAGATATTATGTGTTGCTGAGATATGATGAGTAGGATTGTCGCGAATGAATAGCCGGGGTTTTTTTTTTATGTGAGATGAGAGTTTTATTTTTCATTCATGTATAAATCAATTGTATATTATTTAATTTTCCGCATTAGGATAGACCCAAGGAGGGGAGCACAAGTGACCGGGTTCTAGGGTTCAGTGGGAGGCCATCTCGAGGAGTCGAAACCGGGTCTCCTAAACTCTATAATTGGCGGGATCACTTGCCGCTCTCGTAGGGGTCTAGGGGTGTGGGCTTGGCTATTCATCACGACCGTGGAATCCGTATTTTCTATTGTTGGCTCGATACAAAATACGGACATCCTAGATATCCTTTTATATGCTTCTGCTGTTGATATTCTGTAATGTGATTACTTAGTATCTGAGACGAATGGATTATTATTATATATATGATATATAATAAACGTTGCTTATATTTTACACCCGCGCTAGTCCCGCCCCGCTATGCCGTTAGTTAAGTAACCTAACGGTGCATAACGGGACACTGTGGCGAATGCGGATGGTATAAGTATACGTTCTATTCTGTGATGGCTTAGGAACTTAAATGATGGGATCACATTAATGAGATTAATGTAAAGAAAAGAAACCTAATGATGTTGTAGAATCGGATTTGAAACAAACTCGGCTTTTTATGAAAAATGCAAGTTTCAAGAAGATGCGGAGCTTAAGCCACTCCTTTTCTTAACCGTTTGATTCTACAACGAGATCAAGTTCAAAGCGTTAAAGGTTTCCTTAAAAACCATCCGCAACCCTCCGTCATTTTAGGAAGCAGAGTACTTAGTATTCGTGCTGCGTATGTTGATCATAGTCAAGGCGTAGTGTACGGTAGCTAAGTGATGTCTTCCTACAAAGCATATGATGCGATTAGTTAGGACATTCATGTGATTATGTTGATCATAGTCAAGGGTCATATGGGTGGGTCTAGTTAATCACGAAATGACGGGTAGAATTTGACTAGCACTTATGATATGTTGACCATAGCCAAGGTCATAAGTGACTAGGGGTAAAAACCATATCGGGAATTTCAAGAGTTGAAATTTGCAATGAGATTGCATACCATCTATGTGATAGTTGGATCTCGATCTCACTGTGAGTAAGTGTTACTTCCAGGAAAATTATTCCTGGCTAGTTTTCTTTTCAGGTTTTGAAAGAAAATTTGATTAAAAGCAGTGGGAAACATCGATTAGATAAAATAATAGCCAATCTAATTCTTTGCAAGAGCATTTCGCTAAGTGTATCCTTTTCTCTCTCCGAATGGCAGTTACAGATGTCGGGACTTAAGCTTCTACATGAGAAAAATAAACTGACAGGACCAAATTATAAAGAATGGTTGAGGAACTTAAACATTGCACTTTCATATGATAAGGTATCATATGTCCTCAATACCGAAGCCCCACCCGTCCCAGGACCTGAATCATCTGTCTCGGATAGGGAGATCCGAAAAACTTGGGAAAATGACTGCAACACGGCCAAGTGCCTCGCGCTCGCTTCTATGGACAATGTCCATCAGAAGCAACACGAGAATATGGATGTGCAATCCATCTTTCTTCACACAAAGGAGTTGTATGAAGAGCAATCTCGTACCTTGAGATACGAGGCATCTAGAAAGCTGTTTCAGATGCGAATGGCCCCTGGTGCATCAGTTGGAGACCATGTTTTAAAAATGATTGGTCTTATTGAAGAACTTGAGGGACTGGGATGGACTATGGATAATGAACAATATACGGATATTGTTCTACAGTCTCTCCCCCTGCCTTTGCTCCGTTCATAGTAAATTTCAATATGAATGGTTTGGAGAAATCATTGCCTGAACTTCTCAATATGTTGAGAAGTGCAGAGAACACGTTGAAAACGGCAAGGACTCCTGCTCTGCTTGCTGGGCCATCTTCCTCTTCATTCCCAAAAGCTAAGGCCAAGGGAAAGAAAAAGAAGAAGTCCATCAAACAGAAAGGTGGAGTTAGAAAGGCGAAAGGGAAAGACAAAGCCGGGGCTATGGGAAGTGGAAAAGGAGAATGTTTTTACTGTAAAAAGTCAGGACATTGGAAACACAACTGTGCTGAATATCTTGCTGATCTCAAGAAGAAGAAGCATGCTGATGCTTCCACTTCAGGTATGTTTGTAACTGAAAACTGTTTTTCTTTAAACTCTGCATCCTGGGTATTGGATACCGGTTCTGGTTCTCACATCTGCAATTGTATGCAGGGATTGAGAAATAGTAGAGTTTTAAAAATTGGAGATCATACTCTGCGGGTTGGAAATGGTTCCAATATACATGCTGTATCCGTGGGAGAGTATCATCTAGGGTTGCCTTCAGGAAGTATTTTGGTTTTGAACCCGTGTTATTTTGTACCAAGTATGCTGTGTAACATAATATCCGTTTCTTTGTTGGACAATGAAGGATATCATTTTATATTGCAAAATAATGTTATGAACATTAACCTGAATCAAGAGTTGATTGGGCATGGTACATTAAATAACGGTTGTTACATCCTGAACCAACACACAGTTTTCAATATACAACATACTAGTAAAAGAAAGTTTTCAGATATAAATAAAGCTTTTCTTTGGCATTGTAGACTTGGTCATATTAATGAAACAAGACTAAACAAGCTACATAAAGATGGATATTTAAATCCGTTTGAATATAAATCTTATGCGACTTGCCAGTCTTGTATCAAAGGTAAAATGACCAAAACTCCGTTTAGTGGACACGGAGAGAGAGCTGGTGAACTCTTAAGCCTCATACATAGTGATGTATGCGGACCAATGTCTATACATGCAAGAGGTGGTTTTTCATACTTCATCACTTTTACTGATGATTTCTCAAGATTCGGACACGTGTTTTTGATAAAGCACAAATCTGAAGCCTTTGAGAAATTCAAGGAGTATAAACTTGAAGTAGAGAAGCAAACAGGCTTGAGCATCAAGAAACTTCTATCGGATCGAGGTGGAGAATATTTAAGTACAGAGTTTCTAGACTTCTTAAAAGAGAATGGGATTCTCTCTCAGCTCACTCCTCCTTACACACCGCGGCACAATGGTGTGTCGGAACGGAGGAATCGTACCTTATTGGATATGGTACGATCCATGATGTGTGATGCTGAGTTACCGCTTTCCTTTTGGGGACATGCATTGGAGACAGCAATGTATCTATTGAACAGGGTTCCAACCAAGACCGTGTCTACCACTCCATATGAGATGTGGAATGGAAAGAGACCATCTCTTAAAAGGTTTAGGATTTGGGGTTGTCCGGCTTTTGTTAAAAAGCAGAATCCAGACAAACTCGAGACACGATCGGTCATGTGTAAATTCGTGGGGTATCCAAAACATTCGTATGGATATCTATTCTACCACAAAGAGGAACAAAAGGTGTTTGTTGCTCAGCATGCCACATTTTTGGAAAATGAGATCTTTACGGAAAGTACTAATGGCAATGTGGTAGAACTAGAAGAGGTTCTAGAGACACAAATTACTCAGGAGGAATTGGTTGAAACTGATGTTGCAGTAGAACTTCAAGAACCTCAGCCGCTCAGGAGGTCTAGTAGAATTTCTCACCCACCAGAGAGATACTATGGGTTTCTCATAGATGGTGATAGAGAAGATTGCATCATGGATGATGATGACCCTACTAGTTTTCAGCAAGCTATCACGAGTGGTGACTCTGTGAAATGGCTGGAAGCAATGAGATCCGAAATGGAGTCAATGTACACCAACAAAGTATGGACTTTGGACGTTGCGCCTCCTGGGATAAAACCCGTTGGGTGCAAATGGATCTTTAAGAGAAAGATTGGTGTAGATGGACAGGTGGAGACCTATAAAGCAACGCTTGTAGCGAAAGGCTTTCGTCAAAGACCAGGCTTGGACTATGATGAAACTTTCTCTCCGGTAGCAATGCTTAAATCCATTAGGATCCTACTTGCTATTGCTGCTCACTATGATTATAAAATATGGCAGATGGACGTGAAAACAGCTTTTCTAAATGGTGATTTAGAAGAATGCATTTTTATGGATCAGCCAGAGGGCTTCATTGATAGTGGGAGCAGCGGGAAAGCATGTAGATTGCTTAAATCCATTTATGGATTAAAGCAGGCCTCAAGGAGCTGGAACATCTGCTTTGATGATACAATCAAAGAGTTTGATTTTGTCAGAAATGAAGATGAACCATGTATTTATAAGAAGATTGTAGGGAGTACTGTCACATTCCTCGTATTGTACGTAGATGACATTCTCCTGATAGGAAATGATGTTCCTATGCTACAATCGGTCAAACTATTCTTATCACAAAGGTTCTCCATGAAGGACCTGGGTGATGCCTCGCGCATTTTGGGCATTAGGATCTATAGAGATAGATCCAAGAGGTTATTGGGACTGTCCCAATCAAAGTACATAGACACCATTCTAAAGAGGTTTAGTATGGAAGATTCCAAGCGTGGTGCCTTGCCTGCTAGTCATGGAATCACTCTCTCTAAGGACTTCTGTCCGAAGACTAATGAAGAGAGAGCTCGCATGAGCGTTATACCCTACGCTTCAGCTGTAGGATCTATAATGTATGCGATGTTGTGTACTCGCCCTGATGTGGCTTATGCACTGGCTGTAGTAAGCAGGTATCAATCCAACCCAGGGGAGAAACATTGGATAGCAGTGAAGAACATTCTTAAGTACTTGCGAAGGACTAAAGAATTGTTCTTGGTGTATGGTAATGGGGATCTCCAGATGGAGGCCTTTACCGATTCCAGCTTCCAAAGTGACAAGGATGACAATAAATCAATCTCAGGGTTTGTATTTACCCTAAATGGAGGAGCGGTTAGTTGGAAGAGTTCCAAACAGGACACCGTTGCAGACTCCACGATGGAAGCTGAGTATATTGCTGCAAGTGATGCTGCTAAGGAAGCCGTCTGGATGAAGAAGTTCATTGCGGAATTAGGAGTAGTTCCAACCATTGTTGATCCAATACCTTTGTATTGTGATAATAATGGAGCTATAGCATTAGCAAAAGAACCAACGTCCCATCAGAAATCCAGACACATCCTAAGGAGATATCATCTGATCCGGGAGATAGTAGATCGCCAGGAGATCGAGATTCGGAGAGTAGATACAAAGGATAACACAGCGGATCCATTCACCAAGGCACTTCCACAGCCTCAGCATGAGCGACTGTTTGAAATGTTGGGTATGAGATACGCCAATAACTGGCCTTAGTGCAAGTGGGAGATTGTTAGTAATATGTATGCCCTAAAGGCAATTATATGGATAGTGGAAACTTGGACATATTATCTATGGAGATAGATGAATTTCTTGCTCAACATGATAGTACGCTATCTGGTTTACTTTATCTGTACAAGTAGATTTGATCTTTTTCACATGTTGATAAAGCCCAAAGGATATTTGCTTGACTACTGTGATCAAGATGCGGATCATACTAGTGGGGCACATGTAGTCTATAAGCATATCCTTGAACTGTTCCTAGTCGAGGGTGTATCGAGACAGGGCATCGATATTCCAGAGTAGACTAGCGTATACTATTCTTGTCCCATATGATGGGCGATGGATGATCCCATATCCATCTGGTGAGGAGACACCAAAGATTGTATGCGGGTGCTCAGTGGGGACTGGGTACACTGAACGGACTCGCCGAGAACTCCTATGTGGTATTATATCTATCGTCGGATAGCAGTTCTCAGGGAACACTGGTACAGGTTAGTCTGTAGACCCGAGATCGTCATAGAGTCTTGTTTGTCCTCCCACTATACTTTGATCTCCACCCTACCACGGCTCTACTGAGTCGTGCAAACAGGTGGTCTCTGGGTACAGTCTCGAGGCGCATGCAGGCAATGAGCGATAGGAGGGGTTTCGTCTCTCCCGGTATTGGGGGTTGATGTTGTGCTATGCTCGATTGGCTATAACATGAAGTCCCTGGCCAGGGCTGCTGAGATTTACTGATAAGAGTTATCAGTAGTTTCTCGATCTGTTATGAGCCATACACCAGCATGACTTATTGAGTTACTGGGGTCGACGATACCATCCCTAGACTCGATATGCAGCATATCTGACGAAGAGACCGGACTGTACGGTAAGTGTTGCCAGTTGGCTCGACGGGAGTTTTTACAGCTTTGCTGGTTTTCTTCTGATCGTTTCAATACCCGGGTGGCCGTTATGTTTAGCTGACCTCTTGCGGCTTGTAGGTGTTTGATATGATCATCATCTACTGCCGGTGTATTGACGAGTCTTAGAGTCCCACAATGAAGTTTCCTGGCTCAGGCAAAAAGATGTGGTGTGCATATGAGATATGCGCGGGACCCGATTAAATACGGTTATGTGATAACGTATATTAATCGGGCATTTTCTATTTGTCGGATCGTATGAGATATGACCGGTTTGCTAAATCAAGTGTTGATTTAACAAATTACATTTAGATTAATTCTTTAAGTAAATCCTTTTGTATGCATGCATGTATGCACAAGATGATGTGCATGGATACATACATGAATACATAGTATCATGGTTGTTGATACAAGAATGGTGGCAATGCAAGACTTATATTGAAGCTTTTATTTGTATTTATCATTTTAAGTTAATGTAAAGAATATCCACTCATGCTCCTTTATTCTTTAGTGGGTAAGCTTTACTTAACTTAATGAAAAGAATTTCCACCCATGCTTAATTCTTTATGAAAAGAATTTCCACTCACAATTATGGTGGTAATGGAATAATGGTGATTATTCCTTCTCATCACTATAAATAGCTTCATATGTGATATGAAACACAATGCACACAACAAAGGAAAAATTGTGAACAAGGGTGTGAAAACAAGTTATCATATGCGATATGATAGAAAGCTCAAGCCACCATTATCTTCTTCTTCCTCTCTTGATTTCTCTCTTGAGTGAAGTTGACAAAAGAAAGGATTTCAATTGAAGAACATAAACCACATTATCATACTACACACATCTAGCCGATTTGCGTAGGGTGTTTGCTCTACTTCGTTTGCGAAACAAGTAAGGCAAGGAGCTTTGGGCAAAGGGACTTCGGGTGGATCATCGTGGACAAGGAAGGCTTCCATCGATCCGTTCCAAACTCTCATAGTGCCAAGGAGTCACCGAGGGAGATCTACAAAGGTTGTAATCTCTACTCTTAGTGATAGTTTTACATTTGCATGTGATGCTTGTATGTATGAATCCCTAAAACTTCTAGTTTCGATTCTTGTCGAGTTAACTTAGCACCTCTAAAATTTTGATTATGGCATATGTGATGCTACCGAACCCTTGACGAGGTGCTAGGCTATCCCTTCAGTAAGTGTTACTGGTTGGATTCACAGGAGTGTGAGCGGGCTTGCTCGTCGATCTTCTGATCGCTCAATACCCGGGTGGCCGTTACGTTTAGCAGACCGCTTGCGGCTTGTGGGTGCTTGATATGATCATCATCTGCTGCCGACGTATTGACGAGTCTTTAGAGTCCTACACAAAGGTTTCCTGGCTCAAGCAAAACGAAATAGGAGCGCATATGAGATATGTGCGGGACCGAGAATAATGCGTGTATGTGATACCGTATTCTATTCTCGCGATGAATGTATCGATTGGTTGTATGCGATATAACCCAGTTATCGAATCAAGGATTGATTCGATAAGCCGATACATTGGATATTAGTCGGTTATATGCGATATGACCGGATCGTTAAATCAAGCATTGATTTAATGATTTAATGCATAATTATATATTTGATATATTACTTTGCATTAACTAGTATCGGTTCACTTTAAATGGATTTTCTCACTTGATATGCACAAGTTGTATATGTGATATATTTTGTGTGCACTAGTTTGTATCATGTTTAATGATACAAGATAACTTGAGTTTGTGTAAAGAATTAAACCATGGTTATATGAATGGTTAGGGTTTTGTTTATTTACTTATTTATTTATTTATTTATTTATTTTGGAAAATATAAAGAGAAATGGTGGCTTGATTTGTTTTCTAGTTGAAGCTTCATGAAGCTTTGACCAAGTGACCATTTTGTCTTCATGCTTAACCCTAACCCTTCAAACTAACCTTAGTTTATTCTCTACAACTAACCATGGTTGGTATATGATAAGTATTCATTTTATTTTCTATTTTAGATATACTTATCATATTATCTTCTTCTTCTTCTTCCTTCTTCAACATGAAGAAACCATGCCACCATCAATGGCAACTTAAGAAAAAGAGTGAGAAATCCAATTCTAAAGTGAACCCACTTCCTATTTCTTCATCCTCTACCTCTTGCCAAGTAGTATAGGGTGTTTTCTTCACAAGTTTCATGACTTGGTGAAGTGGGAGCTTGATCTTGTGATGTCTCGACGTAGATCATCTTCGGCATCGAAGTCGACGACCTAGCCCGTCCATTTCTCCGATGAAGCCGATGCTAGAGTCATGGATTCGATTTGGACAGCGGAGGGACATCATCACGAAGCCTAGGAGGTGGAGGACCGGATCTACAAAGGTTGTAGCCTCTTTCCTTTTAGATAAAGTTGTTTACTTGCATCGCATCGCCTATATATCTAGTTAACGATCCGTATTAGGGTTTCTCGGCACTTGTAAAATATTAATTGGCCATGTTTGATCACTTGTGAGACTTCATTAGTGTGCCTAGAAACCCTACAGTGAGCGTGCCCAGGAACCCTATAGTGGAATCAGAGCCAAGCTAGAGCTTTAGGCGAAGTCTAGACGAAGTTTAAAGTCCGATCGAAACCCGAAACCCCGATGTTTAACCTTCTCTGTACATTTTTCAAAACTGTGGTTTTTTATGAATTAAAAATTCTCAGAAAAATAAGCAGGAAAAACTAAGAATTACTGTGAAGTACGGCCCTCTAATTCGCAAATATGACCGCGGAACCGCGGCTAAACCAAGGGTTTGGCGGCGGTTCCGCGGCCCAAATTTTGACTTAGTCCCTGGAATTTCATGTAATTATTCTTAGGTCCTTTCTTGTTATTTTTTTCTGGGAATATTTTTATTCCACTCAAGTGTTGAGTTTTCTAGGGTTGTATTGGGGAATCGTTGATTCGATCAGATAATTTAACTTTGTTTAGTTTTGTCCGGATAATTTTTAGAAACTGTTAAAAAGTTCGACCGGATATCAATAACTCACTTTTTCCCCAGTCGGAAAATTTTCAAAAGTTGGATTTTTTCTCGAGTTTGAAACTTTCGTAAAGTCATGCAAGTAACGCGATAAACCCTCTAGAAGACAACAAACCTTAACTCGATTATGTGACCGTCTTGAACTGCTTCTAAACCTTAGGGTTTGCGGCAGTACGGCGTGCCACATGTGAGGCGTTGGCTTGACCCTTCTACGGCTGGACCATTGGTACTGTGGCATGTGATGGATGTTTTTTAAACTGATTTCAAGTGTTGAGATATATTGGGGAAATCTTGGGTGTTTGATTATTCGACCGGAAAGTTTAACATTGTCTATTTATCTGGAATGTGATACAATATTTGGAATCCACAGGTAGTTATGACATAATTAATTTGAATGTTATAAATCTAGCAGTTTAGTCTCAAATTGATCGGTTACCACGGAATTTTGATGTGATCAAAAGTCCGTCGCAATCACGTAGCGTACACGGATACTCGCCGGATAAACTTAATAGATAGCCACGCCCCATAGCCCCGACCAAGTGACTGTAGGAGAACCCCGTCGCCAAAAGCATCCGTTCGGGTGCTCGCGGCAGCGGTGTTCCGCCTTAGTGCACTTCGTCGACGGCATCCGGGGGTGCGGCCGTCTACTAAAGTTTGCGACGAGCATTCGATCAGGTTGTCGGCAATCTTATTGAATTGCCTGACTTGATATTGAAAAGAGTTTTCGATAATGAGACTAAAATGCGGGGTTTATAATTGTTAGGCATGCGATGTCTAAGGAATTCATTTGGTTAGGTATGCGATGTCTAAAGAGGTTACCGATTCCAACTGTTGTAGTTTTACACTTTCTTTTCTGTGACCGTAAGCATAGTATGTGGTGTATCGCCGGCTTCGTTGCTATACATCAACGACAATCGGGATACGCATACTTGCTTACGTTGATGATATGAGATATTATGTGTTGCTGTGATATGTTATATTGGATCGTCGCGTTTTGAATAGCCGGGGTTTTATGTGAGATGAGAGTTTTTTTCTTTTTCATTCATGTAAAATTCATTTGTATGTAATATTCTTTTATTGGGGCACTTCCGGACTGAGGATGATGTCACCGTTGTATATTATTTACTTTTCCGCATTAGGTAGACCCAAGGAGGGGAGCACAAGTAACCGGGTTCTAGGGTCCAGTGGGAGACCATCTCGAGGAGTCGAGACCGGGTCTCCTAACCCTAGAATTGGCAGAGTTGCTTGCCGCTCTCGTAGGGGTCTAGGGATGTGGGTTTGGCTATTCATTGCGACCGTGGAATCCGTGTTTTATACAGGCTCGTATTGAAAACACGGACATCCTAGTATATCCAATATTTCATATATGTTCTTCTGCTGCAATGTTCTATGATGAGATCATATTACTGCCTGAGATGAATGTTTATATTATATATATATGAGATATATATTATATTGCAGATTTCGTTTTAAATGTGATGCTTGTGAAGCATATTAAAATGGGACTTCATTAATGAAATTAATGAAAATAAAAGAAACCTAAGATGTTGTAGAAACTTGTTTAAAAAACTGGTAGCTCTAGTTCTTGCTTTGCATAGCGGTGTTCCTTGTAGAACATCCAGCACCTTATTCGATAAGGAAAGAGCCGACGATCCCTTCACCGGGAGTGACCTCTTTAGTGAAACTAGCAGATGCTACAAACTCGGTTTGTCTTTTGATTGCTTCTATAGTTCTTGTTTTGCACAGCGGTATATATGATATACCCTACACCTTATTCGATGAGGAAAGGGCCGACGATCCCTTCACCGGGAGTGACCCCTTTAGCAAAACTAGAAAAGCCTCAAAAACACTCCATTTAAAATCACTCGATTCTACAACAATATCAAGTTCATTACGCAATAGGTTTTCATAAAAACCTGTCGTAGCCCTCCGTCATTTTAGGAAGTAGAGTACTTAGTATTCGTGCTGCGTAAGTCAACTTTAGTTGAGGCGTAGTGTACGGTAGCTAAGTGATGTCTTCCTACACAGCATATGATGCGATTAGTTAGGACATTCATGTGATTATGTCGACCATAGTTGAGGGTCATATAGGGTGGGTCTGATTAATCATGAAATGACGGGTAGAACTTGACTAGTACTTATGATATGTTGACCTTAGTTAAGGTCATAAGTGCTAGGGGTAAAATATTATTGGGAATTTCAAGTGTTGAAATTTGCAATGAGATTTCATACCTTCTATGAGATAGTTGGATCCCGATACCCGCTGCGAGTAAGAGTTACTCCTGGGAGAGTTTTACACATTACAATTAGCCGATCAAGTAGGTGTCTAGAAAGGTGTTAACGGGGTTATGCCTCTGGGAAAATGAGGTTTACTTTAATTAGGTCTGTGCGAAAGCATGGGGCACCTCCCTCAAAGTACCGATACTGGCCTGGCTGAAAGATTGGCGAACTTGTAGCGTGTAATTAATCCCGGCTAGTCTTTCCTTTTAGGGTTTGAAGGAAGATTTGATTAAAACAGTGGGAGACATCCTGATTAGATATATTAAATAACCAATCTAATCTTGCAAGAGCATATGCTGAGTGATTTCTTCTCTCTCTCTCCAGGTAGCGACCATATCACGCCTTAATCAAGATAATAATATGGATGTATTGACCGAACCCGCTTGTTATACTGAGCTGGGGAACGTTGGTCCCGCTCCAACTTATAATTGTTATAAGACAGAGCAGGAAATTGGGGATTACCAGAATTCCCGTGCCGCCCAAACGAAGAAAGTGCATGCTGATGCATCATCTTCGGGTGTGTTCATTACAGAGAACTGTTTCTCAGTATCCTTTATGTCCTGGGTATGTGATACCAGATCAGGATCCCGTATATGTAATATGTTACATGGGCTACAGAAAGGTAGAGAAATGAGAACGGGTGATTAATTTCATGAGAAAGAAAACGGTGCAACTGTTGCAGCCAAGTCTGTTGGTCACTATCACCCTGTATTACCAGAATACATTGATTCTGAACAAATGTTATTAGATACTGAACCTGATATACAACATCATATCAGTCTCTTTATTAGTAAAGAAGGATATAATTTTGTATTGTTGGATAATGTTTTGAACATTTCCTATATCAAGAGTTGATCGGTTCAGGCACGTTATCTAAAAGCATTGAAGTTCTAAATCAAACTACAGTTCTTAGTATACAGAACACACACAAGAGGAAGAGTTCAGAAATGAACAGATCCTTCTTGAGGCATTGTAGACTAGGTCATATCAATGCGACCCGACTAGCTGAAGTTACATTAAGATGCAAATTTAAATTTGTTTGAATTTACATCTTGTGAAACTTGCCGGTCATGTCACAAAGATAAGATGACCATAGCTCTGTTTATTGGAAACAGAGAAAGAGTTAGTGAACTCTTGGGATTGATACATGCTGATGTATGAAAGTCTCCTGTCTACACATGCCAAGACCGGTTCTTTGTACTTCATTACATTCTCTGATAATCTCTCAAGATTCAGACATGTGTTCCTGTTGAAACATAAGTCCGAAGCTTTTGAGATAATCATAGAATATAAGTTAGAAGTAGAGAACCAAAATACGGGTAAAAGTATTATGTCTTTTGATATGATCAAGGAGGAGAATACTTGAGCACGGAATTCCTAGACTATTCTAAAGGAGAATGAGATTCTCTCTCAGCATTATTCCTCCGTATACACCACAGCACGTCGGTGTATCGGGGCGGAGCAATAGCACCCTATGTGATATGGTGTGCTCTATGATGAGTACTACTGAGTTTCCTATTTCCTTTTGGGAGTTATGCACTTGAGAAGCTGCAAACCTATTGAATAGGGTTCAAATCAAATCAGTTGCCTACCACTTCATATGTGATATGGAATGGGAAGAGCCCATATCTTAAGTAGTTAAGATTTGGGGTTGTCCAGCCTATGTCTAAAAGCAAAATCCGGACAAGCTCGAGGCAAGGTCTGTTATGTAGAACTGGAAATGTTCCAGCTATACAAACTGCAGCTGATGATTTGGTAGAACCAAAGGATTCAATAGTTTCCAACGAACATCTGCCTCTCTGCCGATCTAGTAAGGTTCCTCACCCACCTGAGAGATACTTCGGTTTCTCTATGACAGTGGGAGCAAGGACTGCATCATGAGATGATGACCCAACTAGTTTCGAGCTGGCCATCAGGAGTGGGACTCTGTAAGAATGGCTGGATGCTTATCGATCTGAGATGGAATCCTTATACACCAACAAAGTATGGACTTTGGTTGCTTTATCTGAAGGGTTAAATCCCCATCAGGAGCAAGTATATCTTGAGAAGATTACTTGGTATACATGGAAAAGTTGAGACTTTCAAAGCTATGCTTAAGTCCATCCAGATCCTACTTGCCACGGCTACATACCTGGTGATTGGGTGTCATGACTGCTTTTCTAAATGATGTTTTAGAAGAGAGCGTCTATAAGTACATAGCCAGAGGGCTTCGTAGACAGTGGAAGCAGCGGAATCGTGTGCAAGATACTTTATAGGATAAAGCAGGCATCGCGGAGTTGGAACGTCTGTTTTGATGTGATAGTCAAAGAGTTTGACTTCATCAAAATGGTAGATGAACCTTGTATATACAAAAAGGTAGTAGGGAGTATGGTGGTGATCCTCGTAGAGTACATGGATGACATACTCTTGATAGGGAAGGAGTTTCCTATGCTACGCTCGGTCAATCTCCGCTTATCACAAAGATTCTTCATATAGGATCAAAGTGATACCTCCTAAATCCTGGATTTTGGATCTATGAGATAGATCTAATTGGATGTTAGGATACTCACTAGTTGTAGTGAGAAGGTATCAATCAATCCTGGGGAGAATTACTGGAAAGGTTCCAGGGTGATAAGGACGACTGAATGTCGGTCCCAGGCATTGTCTTTACCCTCAATGGAGGGATGGTATGTTGGAAGAGTTCCAAGCTAGATACCGTGACTTACTAGACGATTAAAGGCAAGATACATCGTTACCAAGGATGCTACCAAAGAGGCAGTCTGGATATTTATAAGTTCATGAGATGAACTTCGTTCCTACCATTGTGTGACAATGGAGTTGTGGCTATTGCCAAGGAACTACCGTCCCATCAAAAATCCAGATATAATTCTTAGGCAGTATCACCTGATCATGGAGATGGTTGATCTCCAGGGAGATCGAGGTTTGGAGAGTAGACACAGAGGACGACAGTGCGGATCCACTCATAAAGGCCTTTTTTCCCAGTAGAGACTTTTATGGGATGGTTGAGTATGAGATACTTTAACCACAGCTAATTGTTGGGTATGTGATACCACAACAGATGGCCCTAGTGCAAGTGGGAGATTGTTAGTTATATGTATGCCCTAGAGGCCATTATTGTACATACGATGTATATTGTAATGGATGCTTGGACATATATAGGGAGGACTTTCTTGCTCGACATGATAGTATGCTATCTGGTTGTACTTTATCTTAACATGTACTCTGATTGTCTCTATGTTACATGTTGATAAAGCCCTTAGGATATGTACTCGACTACTGGGGCTATGATGAGATCATACTAGTGGGGCCACGGTAGTCGACGAGTACATCCTATAACAGTTCCTAGTCGAGGGTGTATCGAGACAGGGCATCGATACACCAGAGTAGACTAGCGTATACGCATCTTGACCCATATGATGGGCGATGGATGATCCTATATCCATCGGTGTTTGACATCAAGGATGGTGTACGGGTGCTCAGTAGAGACTGGGTACACTAGACGGACTCGCCGAGAACTCCCAGATGGTATTATACCTCACGTCAGATGGCAGTTCTCCGGTGACACTGGTAAAGAGTAGTCTGTTGACCCGAGATCGTCATAGAGTCTTGTGTCATTCCCACTGTGCTTTGATTTCCATCATACCACGTCCAATAGAGCGTGCAAAAAGGTGGCTTTTGGGTACAGTCCCGAATCACATGGAGGCAATGAGCGATAGGAGGGGATTCATCTCTCCCGGTATAGGGAGTTGATGTTGTGCTATGTACGATTGGCTATAACTGGAAATCCCTGGCCAGGGTTGCTGAAATTTACTGGTAAGTGTTATCAGTAGTTTCTCAAACTGTTATAGACCTTATATCGACACGACTTATCAAGCTACTGTGGTCTGACGTTTACCACCCCTAGGCGAGATATGCGACATATCAGACGACGAGACCGGACTGTACGGGAGTGTTACTGATTGGATTCACAGGAAAATGTACAGGCTTGCTTGTTGATCTTCTGAGCGCTCAATACCTGGGTGGTTGTTACGTTTAGCTGACCGCTTGCAGCTTATGGTTGTTTGATATGATCATCACCTACTGCCGGCGTATTGACGATTCTTTAGAGTCCTACACAGAGGTTTCTTGGCTCAGACAAAACGGAGTAGAGGCACATATGTGATATGTGCGGGACCAAGGATAATACGATATGAGATACCGTATTCTATTCTCGCGATATTTGATATCAGCCGGGTCATCGGATCAAGTGTTGATTCGATGAATCGGTACGGATAAATATTAGTCGGTTATATGCGATATAGCCGGATTGTCGGATCAAGTGTTGATTCGATAATTTAATGTATAATAATATATATGATATATTAAATTATATTAACTAATATTAGCTCGCTAAAAGTGTCACGACCCAAGTTTGGATGTGACCGGCACTTAGATTGTATCATATCTAAAGATATGCACAAGTCCAAGTAAGCCGAAAACCAAGATCAAAATACTTTATTGCGGAATTACTTATGAAAATTTAGTTTTTAAGTAAAAATCTCAATTTACGAAGTTAATTTATTAAACAATAAATAAGGGTTAAGTTTAGTTGTATTCCTAGTTGGAATAAACAATATTAACAATAAACATGAATATAAACACATAGAACATCACCAAGAATCTCATAAAGAAAGGAACTATGATACTGACCAACAGATCTCAACTGTCCATATATATACCATCTCTCATTCTAAGTCAAAATACAGGTTTGATGGAGACTTTCTAGATACAAAATACAAAATCAAAAAGGAAGGTTACTACACACGTAACCTACCTATCAAAAGATGGAATACAACTGCAAAAGTAACTCTGCCTCGCAGCTACCCGTCCACTCTATCCCTGCAAGGAACTGTGGCACAACGGGGGTGAGTTGCCAGCTCAGTGAATATGACTAACATATAACGGTGAATAAAGTAAATATGACAATCATACTACTGAAATATGAATCCAATTAAGGTATGAGTATATGTGAAGTTAAACAATAAATCTCATGATACTTCGGAAATCACAACTCAAATAAAATCATTTCTCAGTGTCCATCAACGACACAAAACTTCCATTTCTTATAGGCATCATTCCCTGAATGATCCTGAATCAATAATACCGGTCGTTATCGTCTAGATACACGCCGTATATTTATCACTAACTCCGGTATCGAGTAACCTCGCTAGGCTCCCCCGTCTCAATACGGCTATCCTGCCCCTCGGTCTCGACCGGGTCCACCATGTATCCAACTGTATATCTCCCCCACTCAGTATGGATAACGTAAAATCCGCGACCGTATATCTCCCCCACTCGGTCCGGAATAAAACCAAAACAAAAAACATCTCATGGTGGACATGACACATCAATCATGAAAACACTGAATTTATGTAATAGTATTCAAAACTCAAAACCATAAATCCTCAATTCTGTATTTACCTCATACATAACACAGAAATACGCATAAAGTAACATGATGTAAACGATGCAATTTACTACTATTATTGATTATGTGAAATACGATATAAATTCATGTTAACAAGTATGACATTTAAGTGTAAGTGACATAGCAATATCGACGAGGTGTGTGTAGCATATAAGATGTGCACGTGGCATGACTCGTCGATAATTGTGAAGTGTTCTAATCATCTAATCAATTTATATGTATATATGATGAATGCATATTATCAATTTGGCATAATGATATAAAGTATTAAGTTAAGTAAAACTGTGGGCGAAACACGCCATCTTTACAAAATTCCCCGGTAGATGTTTAGTCTACTCACCGGAAAAGTCGAATCTACTCCGGAATTGCTAATCCTTTCCCTTTCCTCGCGGCTTCCGTAATTCTTGTATCCAAATCTAAATTTACAAATTAACTTATATAAGAAAAACGGCTATTCCGATATAACGGAATGAAAAACACGCTTTCTCACTTACAAGTTACAACTATTTGATTATATCAAGTTATTAAACTCTTAATCTTGCTGAATTTTAACCTTATTCTGTACTGTTATAGAATTTAAAACGCGACGTGATTTAGTCGTGTCGTATTTAGTGTTTTACGATACCCTTTCCGATATATGTTCCCAGATTTTAACTACTGTGAAACTAATTTAATTAAACAACACCAAATTAGCCAAAATTGTGTACTGTAAACTACCCAAACGACCAAACCCACAAAGCTCCCCCCATGGCCGGCGACGCCGGATTTCCTTGTATGGCCGCCGGCCCAAAACCGGCCCCTTGGTGTCGTGGTCTTGTGGTTTGTTCTAGTTGATTCCTACATCATTTTAACTCTGTTTAATTAAGTTAAATATCTTCCAGATCAAAGCAGATTTTAACAGACATTCCATTTAGCTAAAATACGATATTATGTGACATAGATAAACTTTAGTTAACTAAACTACTGAGCTTTATCTCTACTGTGTTTAAGAGTTTTACCCTCCTATATTGCTGTAGGAATAACCTCCCAAGATTGATAAGCTCCTCCTAGCTTGACGATGAACAAAACTCAAGAACAAGCTCCTCTTTCATCTTCTTCCTCTTGTTCTTTCTTGTTCTCTTTTAAATTTCCTTTTCTTTTAAATTTCTTTGAGTTTTAATCTGAGATTTGAACTGAATATGTGCTATTTAACTGAGTGGGGGAAAAGATAAGGGAGGTGGAGGTGTCAAAGGCTAGGGTGTGCATGATTCATGCAAGGAGGAGGTGGAAGGTGAAAGTGCCCATGCAAGCATGAGGTGTTTTTAGCTTTATCTTCTCATTTTGTTTTAATTTAATTATAATTCTGAACTAAAAGAAATTCCACTCACTTTCACTTTTACCCTCAACAATATCCTATTTTGCATAAAACTTAAATTTTTACATATAAACCCCTCACAACCTATCTTATTATAAAACACACATTTTGTTAAAATGAAACTAAATTTGTCACTAAAACCCTTATAACTTATTTAATTTGCATTCAAAAATTCTAGTTTAATTTGTACTACATATAACTTATGAAGATTGACCTATTTGATTTTAACCGTTTTGTGATTTATCAAATTATTATTAATTTAATTAATTTTATTTATTTCTAAATATTCCAAATGTTACAAAAAGATTCTTTTTCTCACTCGGGTAATACATTGATATATATGCGATATATGTTAAATGTATTATTTTATTTTGTTACAATAAATATTATATATGTGATATATAATATTGTAATATGATATGATAAATAATGCAACATGATTAGTGGAGATTAAACAAGATTAGGGTTTGATTTGGGTTAATGTTTACTAGAAGTTTCTAGAAGGTTTTTATTATGTCATGAAAAAGATATTTTCAAGTGACTCATCTTTAACTCAACCCAAACCCTAGCCCTAGTTAAATCTCTTCAAGGGTTTAGTCAACCATGGTTGCATTATTCATCTTTTCATTATTCATCACAAAAGGAATTAATCATTATTCATCTTCTTCTTCCTTCTCTTTTCATGGAAAAAGCTTTCTTGCTTTTGATTTTGTGATGAAAGTGAGTGAGAATATGAAAAAAAAATGAGAGCAAAAATCCTACTTCATCATTCTCATCTACCCTTGCCCTTTAGATGAGAGTGTTCACTTCATTTAGTGAGTATTAGCTTGTGTTAATGAAACTTCAAGGTAGATCATCTATGTTATCGAAGATCGGAAGCAAGACTGCACCTTTCTCTTCGTGAAGCCTCTCGAAAGTCCGGAACACGATGATCGCAGCGAAGGGACTTTAACACGGAGCTTAAGAAGTGAAGGACCGGATCTACAAAGGTTGTAATCCCTCTCACTTAGTGTTAAACTGTTTAACGTACTTGTTTTCGCCTAAACTCTAGTTTAAAGATCCGGCTTTGGGTTGTTCGGCACGGCTAAATTTTTAATCGGGCATGGTTGATGCCTCGTAGACCCTTGTGAGCGTGCCCAGGAACCCTACAGGAGAAAGGGATCAAAAGTTCTAAAATACGACACGGTAAATTAGTAACGCGTTTAAGTTTTCTGTTGCAAAACAGCGAAGGGGTTAAGACTCGGTTAGTATAGGTGTTAGATAGTTTAACTTAGTCATACGTAGTATAGTTAGTATGTGAAACTCGTATTTCCATATTTCGCCGTATCGAAATTAGCCATTTCCTTATACAAGTTAACTTCGATGTTAGATTCAAATACGGAAACTTCAGAGGCCGCGAAGAAAGGAAAAGGATTGGCGATTTCTGAGTAGATTACGACGTATTCAGGTGAGTAGACTAAACATCTACCGGGAGATTTTGTATAGATGGCGTGATACGCCCGTAGCTAAGTTTAAATAATAGTTTTGCTTTTGTATGTTAAATTGATCATATGCATTCTTAAATATATATATACATATATACATACATATATATATATATATATACCTCCATGATTAATACTTATTAGAATACTGCACCATTACGAGTTATGCCGCACATGCACATATCTACATGTTACACTACACCTCGTCGATATTAACATGCCATTTTCACACTTAGAAATTTATCCTGTTAAATATGATTCCTATCATATCTTAAACATCAATAACAGTAGTACTTTGCATAATTGACATCATGTTTTATGTTCACGTGTTAGAAGTTGACATTAGAGGCATTTGTATTTTGAGGATTTTTGGTTTTAAGTTTTCATATATACTATTGCATAAAAATCAGTGATTTTCATGACTAGGTGTCACGTCCACCATGAGATGTCAATTTTATGATTTTGTTTTATTCCGAACCGAGTTGGGGGTCATACGGTTGCGGATTTACAATTTTATCCAGACTGAGTCGGAGGGCATACAGTTGGATACATGGTGGACCCGGTCAAGACCGAGGGGCAGGATAGCCGCACTTTAGGCGGGGAGCCTAACGAGGATACTCGATACCGGAGACAGTTGTGAACACGGCGGATATCTAGATGATATTGACCGGTGTTATTGAGAAACAGGATCGTTCGGGGAACGATGCTTGATGAAACACCGAAGATTTGTGTCGATGTTAGACACGGAAAAATGAACCTGATTTGGAAAATAATTGATGAGATTTCAGTTTTGATTTATACATTGAGTATTACATATTCATTCTTCCACCTGTTATCATGCATCACATTCATTACTGTTGATAGTAGTTCTAGTTCGTCATACTTACATTATCAGTCAATATATGTTAGTCTTATTCACTGTGTTGGCAACTCACCCCCGTTGTGCCACAGTTCCTTGCAGGAGTCGAGTGGACGGTTAGCAGCAGTGCAGATCCACTTATCAGATTTCATCGCATCTTTTGCTAGGTGGGTTACATATATAGTAACCTTCTCTTTTGGTATTATATATTGAATCTAGAATATCTCCATCAGACCCTGTATTATGACTTAGAACGAGAGGTGGTTGTATGTATATTATTTGACAGATGAGATCGTTTAGTTATATTAAATGATATTTCTTTTACTTATGTCTGAGATTCTTATTGATGTCGTATAAAGTTGTATATTTATTTCCGCTATTGACATTGTTGATCCCAACTAGGGATGCAACCAAATTAATCACTTTATAACTGTTTTTATTATGAATTCAATAGGGAGTTACTGTTAAGATCTTAATTACTTAAAACTGTGATTTTTACTTAAAAACTAAATTTTCCTAAAAAATTCCGCAAAAAGGGTTTTGATCTTGGTTTTTGGCTTACTCGGGTTGTGTAGATATCTTTAGATATTATACAATCTAAGTGCCGGTCACATCCAAACTTTGGGTCGTGACAGTGACTCTGGGTGTCGTGCTCGTGTGAGCCGGCCTTTCTTATGTAGTTTTATCTCTTTATGCTATTTTTCAGTTTTATTGTCTATTTCTTCGCTACGGCGTCATATATATGCTTGTGCTGGTTGTTTCCGCCTTTGGGCGTGATTTACTCCCGTTGGGAAATGCTTTATTTATATCCTGTGTTTGTACCTGTTTCGGGGCTAGTTTTTACAAAGAAGGTGTTGGCAAAATTTTTAAGAAAATAAACTTAAGCTTTAAGATTTTTACGTGAGATTTCCAAATGTTTTTAACAATGTTTTTATCACTTACTTATTTTTATGGTTTAGATTTTTGGGTTTTCGGCTTACTTAAATTGCGTTACGCCTATTGACGTCACGTGGTTTAAGTGCCGGTCACATGCCTAAATTTGGGTCGTGACAAAGTTGGTATCAGAGCGCTAGGTTTTACCTTTCGAAGTGTAGGATGACCTTGGTATGATGGAGTAGGTAGCTTAAGCAGAATGACTTAGCGTGTGTATGTTCCGCGGCATACTTACGACACGGTACTCCTCCTAAGTGACCTTAGGACATATTGCTTGTAATTCCTTCCTTGATTCCATGTATCACTATGATTCGATTTCTATGTTCTTATCGAATCCTGTTTTCATTTCCAGCCATTATGTCGCCGAAGACTACGAGGATGCAGAAAGCGGCCGCGAGAGCCGAGGTCAGGGTAGGCTCATCAGAGACGAGGACTGACCAGGGCGGTGCGTCTATTCCATAGGAGCGGATTGATCCACCTTCGATAGATCGTATTATTAGGCTAGAGGCCAGTATGCAGGATTTGCGCCAGATGATGGGGTCGTTGGTTGAGGCCAGTCGAGCGCAGAGACAAGAGATTGTCCCACCTGTCACAGGGACCGCGATGGTGCCTACGGTTCAGGCAGTCGTACCTACAGCTACAGAGGTTATCACTGTATCATTATCTGAGTTCATGAGGCTGAAGCCTCCGGTTTTCACCGGCACCGATACAGCTGAGGATCCCCAGTCGTTTATCGATCGGATGGCCAGGATATGTCGTTCGCTGAGATGCTCCGACGCGAGATGGGTAGAGTTCATGAATTTTCGTCTGGAGGGTCTTGCCCAGACCTGGTGCGAGTCTTTAGAGATGGGCAGAGCCGCAGGTCTTTCTCCTATGACCTGAGCTGGGTTCGTGACGGTTTTTCTTGCCCGTTTTCTTCCGCAGAGCGTCAGAGATGCTCAATCTCGCAGTTTTGAGTCCTTACGCCAGACTCCGGGTATGACGGTGGTAGAGTACAATGTTCAGTTTACCCAGCTATCTGTGTATGCTCCATATTTAGTAGACACTGAGGAGATATGGATCAAGAGATTTGTGTGAAGCCTGATTACCCAGTTGTTCCTCGCTATCAGCGCCCAGCATTTTGACACATATACAGCCGCAGTGGACGCAGCCCTACTAGTTGAGGAGTGTCTTTCTGAGACTTCGGTCGTTCCAGAACCGAAGAGGGTTCGTACTGGTTTATAAGCCCGGAGACAGATGTATAGATGCCGCGACAGATTTCATTCAGGTCATGGGAGTAGCGGAGGTTTAGGACGAGGCCAGTTATTTAGCTCTTATCCCCAAGAGGGTCAACAGTCATCGTCTGGATGTTTCCGGTGCGGGAGTTTTTATCATCGCGTCAGAGATTGTACTGAGCCACGTGAGGACGAGGCAGCCGTATTGTTAGTTGTATGTATGCCCTAGAGGCCATTACTGTACATGTGATGTATATTGTAGTGGATGATTGGACATATATTGTCACGACCCGAAAGAGCACGTGACTGGCCCTTGAACCATATGAAGCCTATAGGACTCCATCTGATCCAAGTAAGCCAAAAGCCCAGAAATCTAAAACCATTTTAAATAAAAAGTAGGGAAGACTGGTTTAAAGAAGTGAAGAAAACACGTTGAAATCAAGGTTTCAAAATAACTAAGCCGAATATGCATTTTAAAAACGGTACAGCCTTTTCTAGAAATTTCGGCAGAGTTTCCTTTGTAAAACTGGCCCCGAATGGGGTAAAACGATAATAACAATATATATGCAATGATAAAGGCATCCCCAAGCGAGAGCTAGCTCTTCGTCAATCGACGGTCACAACCACGCAATGATATAATAATATACAACGCCAAGTGGCGAGGATCAAAATCAAAGAAAGCTCAAAGGCAACAGAAAACCGCAATACTACTAAGCGCGACTCTAAGGTCGAAATATACAACACTAAAGTCTAGGTCTGAAACAATATACAAGTTTTGGTTGATGGACATTTCTAGATACAATGAAGTAAATAAATACAATGGTGGCTCCTGATGCAAAAGAACCCACCTACCAAAAGCAAGTCACCCGCAAGAAGTAGTGTGCCAGAAATGCCGCAAAGAAACCTGTACGGCAGGACCTGCAAGAACTGTGGCACAACGGGGGTGAGTTGCCAACTCGTGAATAGAAACATCTACAAGGATAAACCGAATGCAAGACATAATCCTAAGTCAACGATCAGTATATAACATCCTCAATATACAACATGCAGCCTATAGCAAGGCTAGGGTAAATATCTAACCCGAGTGTAATCTCATGTGTCTGTGTCAGTGCCTCAGATAACAATATAGCATACGAATGAGATATGAATGCGAGAAAACAGAATACATCTACATGAAGCAACAGTTTTCATACTTTAGTGAGATTTCCCTGTATTTTAAAAGATGAGGTACCATAATGAAATCAGCATAAAACTGTGCCTAGCATCGGCACAAACGAAATCCCAATATCCTGATATCTCAAAGTCTCAACCATCATATCTAGGGCACCGTCAGTCCAGACCGGCCCCTACCATAAATCTCAGACCACGACGGTATCCTCCGGATATCCGACGCGTCGGGTAAAGTCACCGGTAGGTAGTCTCCCCCTGTCAGGCTCATCGTCATCACCACGTCTTCTTGCCCCGGGGTACCTTACCGGGTCCACCATGTACCCGCAATCGGCCTCATCCGCCTCCTCGATTCGGGTTTTACATGTCGCTCTCAGCACCGAGAAAACACATGGTGGACGCACCAAATATCATATCAAGGGTAACCGGGTTTTTAAAGCAATAATGTATTCTCTTTTAAAGACATCCTCGGTTCCCAAATCCAGAAATCACATGAACATCCAACATCAAGAAATAAATCCAATGCGATGTGTTATGCAATCAATCCATGATGTATGCTACATGTAAAGAAGGTATGTACATCATCATGTCATGTAAGAATCATATAATGAATGTAATGTTACTACAGTGTAGTGACATGGCAATTATCGATGATGAGTGTGTGAGCCGGCAACAAGTGTACGTGGAACAGATGCATCATCGATAATGGTGCTGGTGTCCTATCAGCATGATATAATTACTGGAGTATGAAACATAGTAAAAAGATGCAATGCAAAGCGAACCACAAGAAGGGGGGGAGCTGAAACTAAACGTAGCTAAAACTAATCTGCATTATTCTAAAATAAGTCATACAATTGGTGCCTTTTGAAATAACACGAATCATGGGGTTTTGAAAATAGGGGCTACGGTGTTTTTATGAAAAGATACGTCATTTTTGAAATATCCGTAGATTCCCTTGAGCTGTCTTTAAAAATGCCACGATTCGTTAGTTTTTGAAATAGGTAAGAAGTCTAATCTACTCTAACAACTACACTAACCATACGGCTGAACTAACAAGCTGAAATACAGGTAAGGAAACCACCTAACATCTGAGTCGATATATATATATATATATATATATAGTCGGTGATCCCGCCTCAATGTCATATCGTAAGGTATCCTCGAGTTATGAGTGCGGATCTATCATCAATATCGGCTCGTACGGTAAATCATCGTACGGCATCCCCAATAGCTGGGTAGGGTCAACATCTCACTATCTCGTCACATAATAGGTATCACTATCATCAGATCAAACAGTCTGGGGTACTACTCTATGCCTAGTACAATCGATACCATCAATGAAGTAAGCATGCGGGGTAACACATATCCCAAGCCCGCAAGAAACACAAATCATATCCCATATATGAATCAATATCAACTCGCCGATCTCGCGGCGCAAAGTCCACATCATCGACTCATCTCCAAAGTCATCCCAAATCATCAAACACTGCAAGTATGAGTAGTATGCAAGGGTGTGAATGTAGGTATGTAAGTATGTGTGTAAGTATGTGCAATCGCTACCTAGGGTTCGTACTATACCCAAACCATATATCTCATCATCAATAAAACCATTATTCATATCAATGATCCTAACAACACATAAAAAATATACGTGGGTATACGTATTCGTATACCACACCACGGACTGCGGGGGTGCTATACGCCATCCACCCGACTTCCCCCTGTAGATATAATCTACTCACCTGTGTCCTGCGTGTCGGTGTCGACGTCACTGTCATCCTCCGCATCGTCTCGGATCGTCGCGGTGTACCTACACATAACACACGTATCGCATCGCATCAAAACCAAATCAAAGCTAAAACGGCGCATGAAATCCAAAACGATACGATAAGGGGGCCTATAGGTGAGAACCTATGGCACGCCTTCAAAACCATCAACAAATCCTCTATATCGTCGTATAAACGCCAAATAGTCGAGGTGAAGCGAAACACACCAATGCAGAAATGAAAATACGGAATACGGAAACTAAAGTCCAAAACAGCAACTCAAGAAACATGTCCCAGATTTTTCCCTAGATAGAATCTGTCAAAACTAGAAGTACCCTGGGCCAACACTAGAGGAAATGGGGCTATGCACAGAAAACGAGGCAAATCCATCAGGGTCTGGCCGCAATTTGCGGCCAGAATGGGAGTTTTGGCGGCCGGGAAATGGAGTGGGGAGCTAGGGTTTTGGGGTTATCTTCCTGGGTGCCTGCACATACCACTGTCCACTCAATATCATTTTAGGGTTCTCGGGGTGATAGCAGATTCAAGTTTACCTTCACAGATTTCACATTTTCCCCGACATCGGTTTCTAAAATCCGTATTTCTAGTTCTAGCTTCAGTTTTTGGGTTCCAAATCATGCACTAGGGTGTTTACAAGTCCTCTACTGAGCTCAATTTCACATTACAACTCAAGTTTCCCTCAAACCCTAACTAGGTTTTCATCATGTCCAGAATATCACACAATATCGATTCTAAACATGCAAAGGGGTATAGGAAATGCTAAAACTAAGATAATGGTTCAGAAATTACCTCATTTGGCAACTCAAGAATTTTCTTGAGTTGCCCCTAGTGACCAAAATCCATGCTTTCTTAGTCCATCTTGTAGATCTCAAGCTTGTGCACACTTTTTGTGAAACCGATATAGGGTTTTGGGATAGTTTTTGAGATGATTTGAGGGATTGAAGAGGGGAGGAAAGGGGAAAGGAAGCAGCAGCAGCAGTAGGAGGAAGAGAGGGAGGGAAAAATGAAGAGAGAAATGGCTAAGTGTGGAGGTCAAAGAAGCCCATACCCTCTTCTCACCAAACCCCATTCTTTAATCCTTTTCTTTTCTATTTCTTTTCTTTTAATCCCTAATTCAAACCTTCTCACCTCAATAGTAATCCCAAATGATAAATCATGGCAAGAAAAGTGCACAAGTGTGGAAAAAGTAGTGTGTGCATGTTTTGCTCAAAATTTGCTAAAAACCCGATTAGCGATTTTTAATCGCGATTAGCACTAAATTAGTGTCAAAATGATCACAACAACATAAAAATGTCATAATTCACTAATTTACCCTATTTTAGAATTTTTCTTAATTTTCCACAATTTTTCTCATATTTTTCCTATTTATTTTGTATTTAAAAATACCTAAATATTAAAATATTCAATAAAATAATATTAAATAATAAAAATTCCCAAAATTAATATTTTATATTTTTGAAAATGTTACAATCTACCCCCCTTAAAGAAATTCGGTCCCCGAATTTAAATTTAATCCCCCCCCCAATTTCCAAAACATTTCAGAAAACTCCAATTTTGTCGGGGCTCCGAAAATATCAATACAGAGAGAATATCATAAATGTACTGCCATACTAGAAATCCATCCTCAAAATGCATATATAGGAATATCCTATGCGTCTGGTGCGCAAGGAATCAAAATCCAAATATGTGTCAAACAGGTGTATAGAACAACAACTATGTGCAACGGGTGTGCACGAAACATCTGCCGTAGGCAACGTGCGTGCCTGACAGCAACCAAATCAGGTGCATATACATGCACGAAGAATCCCGATTCAGTGCATCTGGTGTGCACTAGAATCGTATGTCAAAACACTAAAGGTGCATGAAAGCTACGCTGGAAGTGCAAATCAAATCACTGAATACGATAGGCATGAAATCTCAATCAATATATCAATGTAATAACTATGCGTGAAATATATAAATATCCAGTGGGTGCATGAAACAAATATCAGGAAACTCAATCATCAAAACTAAATCATGCAAACAGAACGCCCAAAATACCGAAATCCAATAATGACGGATACGTGATAATCGAATCACAAAATCACAAATCATAAGTACCGTCGTCGGTAAATTCATCCTTCAAGGTCGAGAAGGAGTCGGTGCATCCACTGCTAGCAGCGCAGGATATCTACTTGCCTCTTGCTCACGGTCTGGCGTCCTCTGACTCTGGGTCCTTATCTTCTTTGCGGATTTCCTATCTCGCGGTCAATCGGCTCATCGGCCCTGTCAGGTGTGCTAACGGGGACGATTCCGTTCTGGTACTTCTCTGGTCACCTCTCGGTCAAACCTCACGACCACTCGTAAGGCAGCATATCACTGGCGTCGGCCTCTGACTCTCTGAATGCACGTCACACATCTGATCCTGGGTGCAAACATCATTGCAGCAATGTCCTGGAAGGAATCCAGCTCAAGATCTCTTCCGATCTTGCCTATGCCAATCTGTACAGAGGCTGGCTCTCCTGCATAACCTCTTGTTTCACCCGTCTCTATCGTCGTCTTGCGACGTCACGTCTCTATCTGCGCACTGCTCTCGGCCACGGTCAATCTGAGGTCTCTCACACGGACTCGAAATCGCGTACTCTGTAGCTTCATCATCCTGTAGAAGCTGTTTGGTCGAACAGATCCTCGGAAACACGTCTCAACCATCGGAGGAATACTCATCTCTCGACTGTCCTTGCTCAATTCGCAACGCATCTGGGTAAGTTCCTTTATCCGATCCTGGTCAACTACCTTGTCGACAATGCCGAACTCTGGCCTGCTAGGTGTGCGCAATCGTGACCACTCCTGGGTCTAGGTCTTCTCGTGTCGTATTCCGGAAAAGTCCTGTCGAGGTTCCTTTCTCAAATCTCATTCCTGCCGAAATACCCGGAAGTCGTCATCCATTGCTGAAGCTAAAGCTTATTCCGGAATGGCTACATACTTATCGCATTCTTTCTGGAAGATCTATCCACATACCACGCCTCGGGGTGCGTATCACATCTCTGATGTCAGCGGAGTGGAATGTCATCCCATCGAAATCTCGTGCGAACTCTTTTCTTCACTCTGCTAAAAATGTCGACTGATCCGGACTCGTCTCATCGTGGCTACACGAACTGCGCTCCGACGGCTATCCTCGTCTCTGGAGTCTCCCAAGCAGTATCCCATCACGATATCCGAAAGATGTCGAATCATCCGATCGACTCGTCAGAACCTCATAATCCCCCAAGAGCTCACATCTCGGGTACAGTTTAATAGTATCGAGTACATGCCACAGCGTCGGTGGTCCAGCCGTAGAAGGGCAAACCCAAGCCTCACTAATGGCGCCGCGGAACCGCCGTAAACCCTAAGGTTCAAAGGCTGTCACACGGTCATTAAGTCGAGTTAGGGTTTCATTCTTCTAGAGGGTCCATAGAATCACCTGCATGTCTTTCCGTATACTTTAAACTTGGAAAATGGGTTCCTGACATTCGATCGTCTCAATCGACTCTCAACGAACCTGCGTGAAATCGTCTCTAGCTGGAAACAATCTACCTGATGATCTCGCATCGGGGTACGCAAACTCACCACACGTCCTAGTCATTCATCCTCGGTGACTAGCGACTCGCTATCATCTCTCTAAGTACACGCTCATGCTGCAGTAGCTCCAATCACCTGGGCGATATCTCATCATTTGCAGCAACAGCTGGCTCATACACCTGTACGCCGAACAATGCCTCAATCCTCCAGGAAAGGGCAACACAATGGCGGTCGTCTCTGAATCAGCCTGCTCTAGATCTGAGTAAGATTCTCCACACTGGAAATCTTCAACTCATCTGGGCCCGCTCTGGCGCAAAATCGGACGAATCACCTTCGTCTCTCAAACCGGGTAGACTAGCTATCATCTGTCTCATCTGCCTAACAGCTCCGGCAATCTCAGCTCGTAAGCTCCGAAAGCAACATCCTGTCAATCTCAGCAACAGCTGGTCCATCTGTCTGCACGGTAGGCGACATCACAACCTCTGAGGTACGCTGTACATCAACAGTCCTCTCTCAACTGGCAGCTCTAACAATGGCCCGATCATCCGGTGCAAACCAAGCACTCGCCTCCACTAGAGGTCACAAACACCAACACTAACTCGAGACATTCCCATGTCACCAGAAAACACAACGGTCGGCCCCCGTACCAAACGAGCTCACACCGGCCGTAACCCTAGCAGCAGCCCAACTGCGCTCAACCATGGGGACAGGAATCTCAATCGAGTATCAAAGAGAGCACATCAGCAGCAAGAAAGGAAACAACAGATCCAGAGTGGATACATGATCATAGGGAGGAACAGCATCAATGAAGGTATGATCATGAAACTAATAGAATCGGGGATCTCAAATGGATGAATAATCCTGGATATGAAAAGAATCACTGATCTCAAGAAATATGCACATCCTAAGGTTCCTTAGGCGGAGTGGCGTGTCGTAAGTATGCCGCGGAACATACCAACGGTACGTCACTCTACTTTAGTCACCTAATCCATCAACCAAGGGTCATCCTACGCGACGAAAGTTCGGGTCTAACACCCCCTCGACCAAGTCTAAGTTCCGTAAGGTCAAGCCTAAGTTCCGTATATAATCAACGCCCTAGGCTCCACATAGTCAAACTTAGACTCGAACCAAGGTCAACCTAGCGCTCTGATACCAACTTTGTCACGACCCGAAAGAGCACGTGACTGGCCCTTGAACCATATGAAGCCTATAGGACTCCATCTGATCCAAGTAAGCCAAAAGCCCAGAAATCTAAAACCATTTTAAATAAAAAGTAGGGAAGACTGGTTTAAAGAAGTGAAGAAAACACGTTGAAATCAAGGTTTCAAAATAACTAAGCCGAATATGCATTTTAAAAACGGTACAGCCTTTTCTAGAAATTTCGGCAGAGTTTCCTTTGTAAAACTGGCCCCGAATGGGGTAAAACGATAATAACAATATATATGCAATGATAAAGGCATCCCCAAGCGAGAGCTAGCTCTTCGTCAATCGACGGTCACAACCACGCAATGATATAATAATATACAACGCCAAGTGGCGAGGATCAAAATCAAAGAAAGCTCAAAGGCAACAGAAAACCGCAATACTACTAAGCGCGACTCTAAGGTCGAAATATACAACACTAAAGTCTAGGTCTGAAACAATATACAAGTTTTGGTTGATGGACATTTCTAGATACAATGAAGTAAATAAATACAATGGTGGCTCCTGATGCAAAAGAACCCACCTACCAAAAGCAAGTCACCCGCAAGAAGTAGTGTGCCAGAAATGCCGCAAAGAAACCTGTACGGCAGGACCTGCAAGAACTGTGGCACAACGGGGGTGAGTTGCCAACTCGTGAATAGAAACATCTACAAGGATAAACCGAATGCAAGACATAATCCTAAGTCAACGATCAGTATATAACATCCTCAATATACAACATGCAGCCTATAGCAAGGCTAGGGTAAATATCTAACCCGAGTGTAATCTCATGTGTCTGTGTCAGTGCCTCAGATAACAATATAGCATACGAATGAGATATGAATGCGAGAAAACAGAATACATCTACATGAAGCAACAGTTTTCATACTTTAGTGAGATTTCCCTGTATTTTAAAAGATGAGGTACCATAATGAAATCAGCATAAAACTGTGCCTAGCATCGGCACAAACGAAATCCCAATATCCTGATATCTCAAAGTCTCAACCATCATATCTAGGGCGCCGTCAGTCCAGACCGGCCCCTACCATAAATCTCAGACCACGACGGTATCCTCCGGATATCCGACGCGTCGGGTAAAGTCACCGGTAGGTAGTCTCCCCCTGTCAGGCTCATCGTCATCACCACGTCTTCTTGCCCCGGGGTACCTTACCGGGTCCACCATGTACCCGCAATCGGCCTCATCCGCCTCCTCGATTCGGGTTTTACATGTCGCTCTCAGCACCGAGAAAACACATGGTGGACGCACCAAATATCATATCAAGGGTAACCGGGTTTTTAAAGCAATAATGTATTCTCTTTTAAAGACATCCTCGGTTCCCAAATCCAGAAATCACATGAACATCCAACATCAAGAAATAAATCCAATGCGATGTGTTATGCAATCAATCCATGATGTATGCTACATGTAAAGAAGGTATGTACATCATCATGTCATGTAAGAATCATATAATGAATGTAATGTTACTACAGTGTAGTGACATGGCAATTATCGATGATGAGTGTGTGAGCCGGCAACAAGTGTACGTGGAACAGATGCATCATCGATAATGGTGCTGGTGTCCTATCAGCATGATATAATTACTGGAGTATGAAACATAGTAAAAAGATGCAATGCAAAGCGAACCACAAGAAGGGGGGAGCTGAAACTAAACGTAGCTAAAACTAATCTGCATTATTCTAAAATAAGTCATACAATTGGTGCCTTTTGAAATAACACGAATCATGGGGTTTTGAAAATAGGGGCTACGGTGTTTTTATGAAAAGATACGTCGTTTTTGAAATATCCGTAGATTCCCTTGAGCTGTCTTTAAAAATGCCACGATTCGTTAGTTTTTGAAATAGGTAAGAAGTCTAATCTACTCTAACAACTACACTAACCATACGGCTGAACTAACAAGCTGAAATACAGGTAAGGAAACCACCTAACATCTGAGTCGATATATATATATATATATATATAGTCGGCGATCCCGCCTCAATGTCATATCGTAAGGTATCCTCGAGTTATGAGTGCGGATCTATCATCAATATCGGCTCGTACGGTAAATCATCGTACGGCATCCCCAATAGCTGGGTAGGGTCAACATCTCACTATCTCGTCACATAATAGGTATCACTATCATCAGATCAAACAGTCTGGGGTACTACTCTATGCCTAGTACAATCGATACCATCAATGAAGTAAGCATGCGGGGTAACACATATCCCAAGCCCGCAAGAAACACAAATCATATCCCATATATGAATCAATATCAACTCGCCGATCTCGCGGCGCAAAGTCCACATCATCGACTCATCTCCAAAGTCATCCCAAATCATCAAACACTGCAAGTATGAGTAGTATGCAAGGGTGTGAATGTAGGTATGTAAGTATGTGTGTAAGTATGTGCAATCGCTACCTAGGGTTCGTACTATACCCAAACCATATATCTCATCATCAATAAAACCATTATTCATATCAATGATCCTAACAACACATAAAAAAATATACGTGGGTATACGTATTCGTATACCACACCACGGACTGCGGGGGTGCTATACGCCATCCACCCGACTTCCCCCTGTAGATATAATCTACTCACCTGTGTCCTGCGTGTCGGTGTCGACGTCACTGTCATCCTCCGCATCGTCTCGGATCGTCGCGGTGTACCTACACATAACACACGTATCGCATCGCATCAAAACCAAATCAAAGCTAAAACGGCGCATGAAATCCAAAACGATACGATAAGGGGGCCTATAGGTGAGAACCTATGGCACGCCTTCAAAACCATCAACAAATCCTCTATATCGTCGTATAAACGCCAAATAGTCGAGGTGAAGCGAAACACACCAATGCAGAAATGAAAATACGGAATACGGAAACTAAAGTCCAAAACAGCAACTCAAGAAACATGTCCCAGATTTTTCCTTAGATAGAATCGGTCAAAACTAGAAGTACCCTGGGCCAACACTAGAGGAAATGGGGCTATGCACAGAAAACGAGGCAAATCCATCAGGGTCTGGCCGCAATTTGCGGCCAGAATGGGAGTTTTGGCGGCCGGGAAATGGAGTGGGGAGCTAGGGTTTTGGGGTTATCTTCCTGGGTGCCTGCACATACCACTGTCCACTCAATATCATTTTAGGGTTCTCGGGGTGATAGCAGATTCAAGTTTACCTTCACAGATTTCACATTTTCCCCGACATCGGTTTCTAAAATCCGTATTTCTAGTTCTAGCTTCAGTTTTTGGGTTCCAAATCATGCACTAGGGTGTTTACAAGTCCTCTACTGAGCTCAATTTCACATTACAACTCAAGTTTCCCTCAAACCCTAACTAGGTTTTCATCATGTCCAGAATATCACACAATATCGATTCTAAACATGCAAAGGGGTATAGGAAATGCTAAAACTAAGATAATGGTTCAGAAATTACCTCATTTGGCAACTCAAGAATTTTCTTGAGTTGCCCCTAGTGACCAAAATCCATGCTTTCTTAGTCCATCTTGTAGATCTCAAGCTTGTGCACACTTTTTGTGAAACCGATATAGGGTTTTGGGATAGTTTTTGAGATGATTTGAGGGATTGAAGAGGGGAGGAAAGGGGAAAGGAAGCAGCAGCAGCAGTAGGAGGAAGAGAGGGAGGGAAAAATGAAGAGAGAAATGGCTAAGTGTGGAGGTCAAAGAAGCCCATACCCTCTTCTCACCAAACCCCATTCTTTAATCCTTTTCTTTTCTATTTCTTTTCTTTTAATCCCTAATTCAAACCTTCTCACCTCAATAGTAATCCCAAATGATAAATCATGGCAAGAAAAGTGCACAAGTGTGGAAAAAGTAGTGTGTGCATGTTTTGCTCAAAATTTGCTAAAAACCCGATTAGCGATTTTTAATCGCGATTAGCACTAAATTAGTGTCAAAATGATCACAACAATATAAAAATGTCATAATTCACTAATTTACCCTATTTTAGAATTTTCCACAATTTTTCTCATATTTTTCCTATTTATTTTGTATTTAAAAATACCTAAATATTAAAATATTCAATAAAATAATATTAAATAATAAAAATTCCCAAAATTAATATTTTATATTTTTGAAAATGTTACATATATAGGGAGGACTTTCCTGCTCGACATGATAGTATGCTATCTGGTTGCACTTTATCTTAACATGTACACTTATTGTCTCTCTATTACATGTTGATAAAGCCCTTAGGATGAGTACTTGACTACCAGGATTATGATGCTGATCATACTAGTGCGGACAGGATAGTCGGTAAGTACATCCTTCAAATGTTCCTAGTCGTGGGAGTATCGAGACAGGGCATCTGTTAGTGTTTATGCCCTAGAAGGCCATTACTGTATCATACTAGCTTGTATATTACTTAATGGAAGCTTGGGATATTCACATGTATATAACAGTCTTGCTAAACATGGTAGTATGCTACTTGGTTTTTCTATCTTAATATGTGAGTATACGTATTGATAGAGCTCTTAGGATCTTGCTTGTCTACCAGCGTTGTGATGGCAGTCACACTAGTGGGGGCTGGGTAGTCTACAAGCACATCCTTATTCAGGTCCCTGGTCGTTGGATTATCGAGACAGAGCATCGATACTCCGGAGTAGACTAGTGTGTACGCTTCTCATCCCAGTTGGGGAGATGGTCTGTCCCACAGCCGTCAGTACGTCGTACTGGAGATAGTATACAGGTGCTCGTTAGGTTACGGGTACACCGGACAGGACTCACAGGGAACTGTTGGTTGGTTTGATACCAGTCGTCAGTAAACAGTTCCCAGGTGACATGAGTACAGCGTAGTCCGCAGACTTGACACTGCTACTTCGCCTCGAGTGTGTCCCACTGTTCTTAGATTGCTACCCTACCACGGCTCAAAGGAGTCGTGCAAACAGGTGGCAGTTGGGTGCAGTCCCGAGCACTTGGAGGCAGTGGCGGTTAGACAGGATTTGTCCCTCCCGGTATTGGGAGTAGATATCGTGCTGTGTCAGAGAGCCATTACGCAAAGTCCCTGGCCAGGGCAAGCGAGATTTGCTGGTAGGTTCCAGCAGTTTCTCAGGGTGTAATGGGCTTCACTCCGACACGACTTATACCGCTATTAGGGGACTGACGCTTGCCGCCCCCCTAGGCCCGATATGCGATAGTCATGGAAGAACGGACCGGACTGTATGGAGATTGTCACATCAGACTCAGTAGGAGTTCGGATGGGTTTTCTCATCGGCCTTCTTATCGACAACTACCTGGGGACCGTTACGTACAGCTAGTGCCGCTTGCGGTCTGTGGTTAAACCCACTGCCAGCGTAGTAGTCGAGTCTCTAGAGTCCCACACAGAGAGTTTCCTACTCCAGGCGAAACGATATAGAGGTTGCATGGTTTTGCGACAAAGGGTTCGGACGCATACGTGCGTTTACGCGCGTACGACTTTCGGACAGATTTTACCAGTCGGCTTTGGTTTAAGCCAGTTACTGGTATCCGGTTATTGGATTTTTACAGTCTAAAGTTTTTCCGTATTTTTTACGGATCGGAGGGGCGTTCTCGTAATTACTCGAGAAGCTTCTAGAAGATGTGACTAAGGAGGTTTCTTTTGGATAAGAGAGTGAGTCATAGTGGTGATTCATTCACTTCATTAATGCACATTTATTGCTTAATGACTCATGTTAATGAATCATCACAAGATATTTTGTGAAGCATGCTTATTCATTTCCTTTATTGATTATTTGAAAATAAGAATGCTTCATAATATTATGATACACTCTCTCTCTTCTCTCATTATCTTATCACACATTCTCTCTCCTCAAGCTCTCATCTTCTAACCCTAATCCTTAATCCTCATGTGTTGAGATCAAAGGATTAGTTAGACTAAACAATCCATAACCTTCACTCTATATCATCCTCTCATCTTTGATTAGCAATCAAAGTTGATTAGTTACCTCAAGTTAGAGGTTTAGCTTGGAGTTTCGCTCTCGGGTGGATCGTCTACTACCTAGAGAAGGCCGAGGAGAACAAAGGAGGACGTAAAGAAGAAGGACCGGTTTCATTAGGTATAATCCCTAATCACTTGTGAGATGAAACTTTAGAATACGGTTATTTAGAGTTTAGCTTCGATTCAAGCGGTTAGTCGATGTTCGTTGTTTAAACTTGATAAGTTTTTGTAAATTCCGCCTCCCCATAAGTACTGGGGTGTACTACATCGACTTACAGTGGTATCAGAGCCTCGCTAAACACTAAATAACTTAATCGCAAATTTGTACGAATTTCGAACGAAAAAACGAAGCCGGAAAACCCTAATTCTGTTTAGTTTCTGTCGAACTTAAAATGAAGTCCTAAAATTTTTCTGGTGTGTTCAGAGAGCTTGACATGACCACAGGAGAACACCCAAGAAATTCGAGCCAATGATTCGACTAAAGCGCCGCGGAAGCGCGGCGGATCCCACCGATCCGCCGCGCTTCCGCGGCCGAGTTACCGAGTCATGGGCTCAATTTTTTTGGGTGGGTCCCCTGTGATATTTGGGGTTTTCTGGAATATTTAATTATTGCTCAGGTTACTGTTTAACAGAGCAGATTTTAGAGCAATATTGATGTTGTTTATTCGATCGAATTGTACAGTATTTGCGTATTGGATTATATCTGTGATTGTTTAATGTGTTCGTAAACCTCCCCCAACTGCTAGTATGTCGGTTGGCAGGGGGTTGCACATTTCTGAAATGGTTATATCTGTTTGTGCATATAAACTGTATTGGACTGTTGTGGTGTATAGCCGGGGTTAGCAAAGGGTTATTGATTAATTCATTTGTTGTAAATGTAATTTGTTGTAATATTATTTTCGCGGGGCACTTCCAGGTTGCGGTCGTAGCCACCGTTGTATTATTTCATTTTACTGTTTTTTGCTCCTAGGACTGACCCAAGGTGGGGTACACAGACTGTCGGGTGGGTAGTTTGCCGTACCCGTAGGGGTCGAGGGTGGGGTAAACGGCTATTCATCACAACTGTGTAATCTGTCTTTTCTTGCAGGCTCAAAAGAAATACAGATTGCTTGCAAATCCAATATTGTTTATCTGTGTTCTGGAATGAATATCATTGCGTCAGACGAATGTAAAATATCTATATTTATTATAGCTATTTAGACGTCACTTATGTTTTACACCCGCGCTAGCCCAGCCCCCGCTCTGTCGTTAGTTAAGTAACCTAACGGGTGATGACGGGACCCCGTGGCGAATGCGGATGGCATAAGAGGACGTTATATTTTCGTTGTTTTCTGCAATGATAGGTTAATGATGGGACGCATTATCTATAATGCAAAGTAAAACAAACCAAAGTTTAAATCGTTGGAACAATTTAAAAGAAACCACTCGGTTATTTTTAAAAAACAGATATTTTTTAATGCGGAGCTTTAACCACTCCTTTTAAAAGCTATCAGGTTCCTTCGGTTATATCAAGTTCACTACGTTCACGGTTTCGCCAAAACCAGTCGTAGCCCTCCGTCATTTCTTATGGATAGTCAGTAGTATTCAAGCTATGTTTGTTGGCTTTCGTCAAGACATAGTGTTTGGTAGCTGCTGGGGTATTCATTTGTTACATAGATAGATGTGTTGGTTTGGGACAGTCGCATTACCTTGTTGGCTTTCGTCAAGGGTATATACGGGTGGGTTCAAATTAACAAGATAATGATGGGCAGAACTTGACATGTGACTTATGATTTGTTGGCTTTCGTCAAGGTCATAAGAGCATGGGGCAAAAACTTATATCGGGAATTTCTAAAGAAACTGAAATTTGCAAAGAGATGCATACCATTTGGAGTTTGATGAATGTTGGTAGGATTCCTTCAACATTATCAGACGATGATATTTGGATCCCGATCCTACTGTGAGTATATGCTACTTATCAGGATATTCGTCGCTTAACGATCAATGCTATAAACCTAGTAGGTGTCCAGAAAAGTGTCAGCGGGGTTACGCCCCCAGAGAAAAGAGGTTATTTAATTAAGGAACTTCGCGAAAGCGTTGGAAAACCTCCCTCGAAGTATCGACACCGGCCTGGCTGAACGGTTAAGCAAGTATTGTACGGTGAGAATAGTCTTGGCTAATTCTTCTTTTATGGTTTGAGGAAGGATTTGAGAAACAGTGGGAGCCATCCAGTTTAGATAAACTAAAAACCATTCTAAACTTGCAAGAGCATCATGCTAAAGAGTTTTCTTCTCTCTCTCCTAATTGCAGCGACCCTGAAAATGACTGGACTTAAGTTACTTTTAGAGAAAAATATACTGACAGGGCCAAACTATAAAGATTGGCTGCGGAATGTCAAGATGGCTTTGACCTATGACAAACTGGGGTACGTCCTCACCGCTACAGCACCTGCTGTCCTTGGTCCCAAATCCAGCAATGCGGATAAGGAAATCCGTAAAACCTGGGATTTAGATTGCGCGAGAGCCAAGTGCATCGTGCTTGCCTCGATGAACAATGAACATCAGAGGAGGCACGAGGATATGTCCCTTGATGGCATATTTCTCCATACAAAGGAACTTTATGGAGAGCAATCTCGTATAGCAAGATACGAGACCTCTAAGAAATTGTTTCGAGCGAGGTTGGCTGTCGGGTCATCGGTAGGTGAACATGTCCTACAGATGATCGGCTATATTGAAGAGCTCGCGGACCTTGGAACGACTTTGGATAATGAGCTCTATACAGACCTTGTTCTCCAGTCCCTTCCTCCCACCTACGCCCAGTTTATCCTCAACTTCAATCTTCAAGGAAAAGAAGTTGAACTTGCGGAACTCCTAAACATGTTAAGGAGTGCAGAGGGCACCTTGCAGAAGGCAAGGGAAACACCCGCTATGTTTGTTGGCGGTGCATCTTCTTCCGGGTCCAAGGCTAGGGCCAAAGGAAGGAAGAAGAAGGCCGCACCCAGACCTAGAGGAGGTGTTAGTAAGGTGGGAAAGAAGGGAAAGAAAAAGTTTACAGCACCGGTAGTTGGCCTGGATGAGTGCTTCCATTGTCACAGGAAAGGGCACTGGAAGAAGGATTGCAAGGCGTGGAACGCCAAGAACCAGGAACCGAAGCAAGCTGTGGCTTCGACTTCAGGTGTGTTTGTAATTGAGAATTGTCTGTCAATCAACTCTACTTCCTGGGTATTGGATACCGGATCAGGATCTCATATTTGCAATTCATTGCAGGCACTGAGAAACCGTAGAGTGCTGAAGGAAGGTGATATGATCCTCAGGGTTGCTAACAGAGCTAGCGTGGGAGCTGCGTCCGTCGGGGATTATCACCTAGGATTGACGAGTGGACACATTTTGGTTTTGCATAACTGTTATTTTGTACCCAGCTTAACGTGTAATATCATATCAGTTTCCTTGTTATCAAATAAAGGTTATGATTTCACGTTTGTAAGAGATGTTGTCAACATCCATCTTAATCATGGTTTGATTGGGTCCGGTACTTTAAATAACGGCATATATGTGTTAAACCAACTCCAAATTTTCAATGTCCAGAACACACTAAAAAGAAAGTCTCCAGATTTAAATAAAGCTTTCTTATGGCATTGTAGACTGGGTCACATCAATGAGAGAAGGTTGACTAAGTTGCATAGAGAAGGATATTTGGACACGTTCGAATATCAAACTTATGACACTTGTCAATCTTGTCTCAAAGGAAAGATGACAAAGACTCCATTCACTGGACAAGGAGTAAGAGCGAGCGAGCTCTTAGGACTCATACACAGCGATGTATGCGGTCCAATGTCTACACATGCAAGAGGTGGTTTTTCCTATTTCATTACTTTCACGGATGATTACTCAAGATACGGATTCATTTATCTGATGAAACATAAATCCGAGGCTTTTGAGAAATTCCAGGAGTATAAGAATGAAGTAGAAAACCAAACCGGCAAAAGTATTAAGACACTTAGATCTGATCGAGGTGGTGAATACTTGAGTGCCGAGTTCCTAGGTTACCTAAAAGAGAAAGGAATTCTCTCTCAGCTTACTCCTCCATACACTCCACAGCACAACGGTGTATCGGAGAGACGGAATCGAACCCTATTGGATATGGTACGATCCATGATGAGTAATGCTGAGTTACCGCGATCTTTCTGGGGTTATGCGCTAGAATCGGCGGCATATCTTTTGAACAAAGTTCCAACCAAAACTGTGCCTACCACACCATATCAGATATGGAGTGGGAAGAAACCCTGTCTTCAGTACCTGAAAACATGGGGATGTCCAGCTTTTGTTAAAAAGCAGCATGTGGACAAGCTCGAGGCACGCTCAGTAGAGTGTAAGTTTGTGGGATATCCAAAGAACTCTATGGGATATTATTTCTATTACGCAGAGGAACAAAAGGTTTTTGTTTCTCGTCATGCCCGCTTCTTAGAAACTGAATTTTTGGAAAATCAGAAGAGTGGGAGCGTAGTAGAACTGGAAGAAATTCCAGAACCACAAACTGCTACTGAAAGTTTGGTAGAACCAGAGGTTCAAGAAGAACAGAACATTCCCGCACCCCTCCGCAGGAGTAGTAGGCCGTCTCGTCCGCCTGAGAGATACTACGGTTTTCTCATTGACGGGGATAGAGAGGATTGCATCATAGATGATGATGAACCTACTGACTTCCAGCAGGCCATCCAGAGCGGCGACTCGGTACGATGGCTAGATGCAATGCGGACCGAAATGGAGTCCATGTACACCAACAAAGTATGGACTTTGGACTTTGCTCCAGATGGGGTAAAACCCATAGGATGCAAATGGATCTTCAAGAAAAAGATTGGTGTAGATGGACAGGTGGAAACCTATAAGGCTAGACTTGTTGCAAAGGGTTTTCGTCAAAGACCTGGTTTGGACTATGATGAAACCTTTTCTCCAGTGGCTATGCTCAAATCCATTCGGGTCCTTCTTGCTATTGCTGCCTTCCATGATTATGAAATCTGGCAGATGGACGTAAAGACGGCTTTTCTGAATGGAAATTTAGAAGAGAGCGTCTATATGGATCAGCCAGAGGGTTTCAATCAGAGTGGGAGCAGCGGGAAAGTATGCAAGCTGCTTAAGTCTATTTATGGACTAAAGCAGGCATCGCGGAGTTGGAACATCTGTTTTGATGAGACAGTCAAAGAATATGACTTTATCAAAAATCCAGATGAACCGTGCATATATAGTAAAGTTGTGGCCAGAAGTGTCGTATTCCTCGTCTTGTACGTGGATGACATTCTATTGATAGGAAATGACATTCCTATGCTACAATCTGTCAAAGGATTCTTGTCGCACAGGTTCTCCATGAAAGACCTGGGTGATGCCTCTTACATTCTGGGGATCCGGATCTATCGTGATAGATCCAAGAGGATGTTGGGACTTTCGCAGTCCAGGTATATCGACACTGTACTGAAAAGATTCAGTATGGAAGATTCTAAGCGCGGTAATCTACCGGCTTGTCACGGAATCACCCTCTCCAAAGAGATATCTCCCAAGACTGATTTGGAAAGGGAACGCATGTCTATTATACCCTACGCTTCTGCGGTAGGCTCTATAATGTATGCGATGTTGTGTACCAGACCAGATGTAGCTTACGCACTAAGCGTGGTAAGCCGGTATCAGTCAGACCCAGGGGAGAAACACTGGATAGCAGTAAAGAACATTCTCAAGTACCTGAGGAGGACTAAGGAGATGTTCTTGGTTTACGGCGGAAAAGACCTCAGGTTGGAGGCCTTTGCTGATTCCGGCTTCCAGAGTGATAAGGACGATTCCAAGTCCATGTCGGGTTATGTCTTTACCCTCAATGGAGGGGCGGTGTGCTGGAAGAGCTCCAAGCAGGACACCGTTGCTGACTCGACGATGGAAGCGGAGTATATAGCTGCTTGCGATGCCGCAAAAGAAGCAGTCTGGATGAAGAAGTTCCTAACAGAACTTCAGGTGGTTCCTACCATAGTTGATCCAATACCTCTGTATTGCGACAACAACGGAGCTATAGCTTTAGCGAAGGAACCAAGGTCCCATCAGAAGTCCAGACACATCTTGAGGCGGTATCACCTGATCAGGGAGATCATTGATCGTCAGGAGATCGAGGTTCGGAGAGTTGCTTCAGAAGAGAACATTGCTGATCCATTCACGAAGGCCCTTCTTCAGATTCAGTTCGAGAGGCTACTCGAGATCATTGGTCTGCGATATGCCAGTACATGGCCCTAGTGCAAGTGGGAGATTGTTAGTGTTTATGCCCTAGAAGGCCATTACTGTATCATACTAGCTTGTATATTACTTAATGGAAGCTTGGGATATTCACATGTATATAACAGTCTTGCTAAACATGGTAGTATGCTACTTGGTTTTTCTATCTTAATATGTGAGTATACGTATTGATAGAGCTCTTAGGATCTTGCTTGTCTACCAGCGTTGTGATGGCAGTCACACTAGTGGGGGCTGGGTAGTCTACAAGCACATCCTTATTCAGGTCCCTGGTCGTTGGATTATCGAGACAGAGCATCGATACTCCAGAGTAGACTAGTGTGTACGCTTCTCATCCCAGTTGGGGAGATGGTCTGTCCCACAGCCGTCAGTACGTCGTACTGGAGATAGTATACAGGTGCTCGTTAGGTTACGGGTACACCGGACAGGACTCACAGGGAACTGTTGGTTGGTTTGATACCAGTCGTCAGTAAACAGTTCCCAGGTGACATGAGTACAGCGTAGTCCGCAGACTTGACACTGCTACTTCGCCTCGAGTGTGTCCCACTGTTCTTAGATTGCTACCCTACCACGGCTCAAAGGAGTCGTGCAAACAGGTGGCAGTTGGGTGCAGTCCCGAGCACTTGGAGGCAGTGGCGGTTAGACAGGATTCGTCCCTCCCGGTATTGGGAGTAGATATCGTGCTGTGTCAGAGAGCCATTACGCAAAGTCCCTGGCCAGGGCAAGCGAGATTTGCTGGTAGGTTCCAGCAGTTTCTCAGGGTGTAATGGGCTTCACTCCGACACGACTTATACCGCTATTAGGGGACTGACGCTTGCCGCCCCCCTAGGCCCGATATGCGATAGTCATGGACGAACGGACCGGACTGTATGGAGATTGTCACATCAGACTCAGTAGGAGTTCGGATGGGTTTTCTCATCGGCCTTCTTATCGACAACTACCTGGGGACCGTTACGTACAGCTAGTGCCGCTTGCGGTCTGTGGTTAAACCCACTGCCAGCGTAGTAGTCGAGTCTCTAGAGTCCCACACAGAGAGTTTCCTACTCCAGGCGAAACGATATAGAGGTTGCATGGTTTTGCGACAAAGGGTTCGGACGCATACGTGCGTTTACGCGCGTACGACTTTCGGACAGATTTTACCAGTCGGCTTTGGTTTAAGCCAGTTACTGGTATCCGGTTATTGGATTTTTACAGTCTAAAGTTTTTCCGTATTTTTTACGGATCGGAGGGGCGTTCTCGTAATTACTCGAGAAGCTTCTAGAAGATGTGACTAAGGAGGTTTCTTTTGGATAAGAGAGTGAGTCATAGTGGTGATTCATTCACTTCATTAATGCACATTTATTGCTTAATGACTCATGTTAATGAATCATCACAAGATATTTTGTGAAGCATGCTTATTCATTTCCTTTATTGATTATTTGAAAATAAGAATGCTTCATAATATTATGATACACTCTCTCTCTTCTCTCATTATCTTATCACACATTCTCTCTCCTCAAGCTCTCATCTTCTAACCCTAATCCTTAATCCTCATGTGTTGAGATCAAAGGATTAGTTAGACTAAACAATCCATAACCTTCACTCTATATCATCCTCTCATCTTTGATTAGCAATCAAAGTTGATTAGTTACCTCAAGTTAGAGGTTTAGCTTGGAGTTTCGCTCTCGGGTGGATCGTCTACTACCTAGAGAAGGCCGAGGAGAACAAAGGAGGACGTAAAGAAGAAGGACCGGTTTCATTAGGTATAATCCCTAATCACTTGTGAGATGAAACTTTAGAATACGGTTATTTAGAGTTTAGCTTCGATTCAAGCGGTTAGTCGATGTTCGTTGTTTAAACTTGATAAGTTTTTGTAAATTCCGCCTCCCCATAAGTACTGGGGTGTACTACATCGACTTACAGCATCGATACTCCAGAGTAGACTAGCGTATACGCTTCTCGACCCATATGATGGGCGATGGATGATCCCACATCCATTAGTGTTTGACATCAGATAAGGTATATGGGTGCTCAGTGGAGACTGGGTACACTGAACGGACTCGCCGAGAACTCCTAGATGGTATTATACCTATCATCGGATAGCAGTTCTCTGGTGACACTGGTACAGGTTAGTCTGTAGACCCGAGATCGTCATAGAGTTTTGTGTGATTCCCACTGTGCTTTGATTTCCACCATAACACGGTCAAGAGATCGTGCAAAAAGGTGGTTTTTGGGTACAGTCTTGAATCACATGGAGGCAATGAGCGATAGGAAGGGTTTCGTCTCTCCCGGTATTGGGAGTTGATGTTGCGCTATGCTCGATTGGCCATAACAGGAAATCCCTGGCCAGGGTTGCTGAGATCTACTGGTAAGTGTTATCAGTAGTTTCTCGAACCGTTATGGACCTTGCATCGGCATGAATTATCAGGCTATTGGGGTTTGACGTAATACCACCCCTAGGCTGTGATATGCGACATATCAGACGAAGAGACCGGACTGTACGATAGTGTTACTGATTAGATTCGCAGGAGTATGAGCAGGCTTGCTTATTGATCTTCTGATCGCTCAATACCCGGGTGGCCGTTACGTTTGGCAGACCGCTTGCGGCTTGTGGGTGTTTGATATGATCATAACCTACTGCCGGCGTATTGACGAGTCTTTAGAGTCCTACACAGAGGTTTCCTGGTTCATGCGAAACGGAGTAGGAGCACATATGTGATATGTGTGGGACCGAGATTAATGCATGTATGTGATATCGCATTCTATTCTCGCGACTTGTGACATTGGTCGATTATATGTGATATAGCCGGGTTATCGGATCAAGTGTCGATTCGATAAGTTGTTACATATGATATTAGTCGGTTATACAGGATATAGCCGGATTATTAAATCAAGTGTTGATTTAATAATTTAATGTATAATTATATATTTGATATATTACATTACATTAACTAATATTAGCTCACTTAAGTATACATTTTTCTCACTTATGATGCATTGATATATATGTGATATATGTTAAATGTATTGTTTTCTTTTTGCACAAAATATATATGTGATATATATTGTTGTGTCATGCAAGGTTATACATGCAACATGTTTGTATGAGACTCACACCATGCTAGGTTAATGCTAGGGTTTTATTAGTTTTAAGTAATTCAAACATTTGGAATTAGTCATGGATGAGCTTGGAGAAGTTTGTAGAACATTGACTTAGTTCACTTGTTTGTATAGCTTAAGATATTTATTAACCCAACCCTTAACCTTTAGCCTTGGTTTATTCTCTACAAGGGTTTGGCATGGCATATACCATCCATGGTTGCATTTCTAACCTCATGAGATCATTTCTCTTTATCACTTTCATTTTCATCTTCTTCTTGCTCTTTGAAGCTCTCTTGATTTTCATGAAGTGATGAAACCTTGTGAGAAAAATAAATCTAAAGTGAGCCCACTTCCTACTTCATCATCCTCTACTATTAGCCATTTAGTTTAGGGTGTTTACTTCACTATTCTCACCATTAGTGAAGAGGTAGCATGAGCTTGAGTCTCCTCAACGTAGATCATCTTTGACCTCGAAGACTTCGAGCAAGCTTGTTCATTTCTCCGAAGGAACCCATACTAGAGTTCGGGAGATCACAACTCACAACGAAGGGACTACTACACGGAGCTTTAGAAGTGAAGGACCGGTCTACAAAGGTTGTATTCCCCATTCACTTAGATGGAAAGTTGTTTACATTCAATGTTAACCCTAATTCTCTAGTTCGATTACTTGGTTGGTTTGTAGAGCACCCCAATTTTTTTAAAATAGCATGTTTGATGCTTGCCAAAACCTTGCCAAGATGCTAAGCTAACCCAACAGTGGTATCAGAGCCAAGCCAGAGCATTAGACGTTGTCTAGACGAAGTTAGAATTCCGATCAAACCCCGAAAACCCGAAACGGAACCCCTCTCTGGAAATTTTTCCAAAAGTTGGATTTTTCCATGTTAAAAATATTCAGAAAAACATGCAGGGAATTCTATGGACACACCTGCAGAACGAAACCCTAACTCGTCAAAGTGACCGCGGATCCACAGCCAAAACATGGTTTTGGCGGCGGATCCGCGGCGCCACTTGAGAGGCTTGGGTCGGGCCTTCAGTTGTAGGTCCGTAGGTACTGTAGTATGTCTCTAGTTAACTTTAACTGTGCTCAAGTGTTGAGCTTTCTGGGAAATTAAGGAATTCGTTGATTCGATCGAATTGTTTAAACTTCTCCTAACTTTCTGAGATTGTGATACAATATTTGGAATCCACAAAATTAGTTATAAGATAACTAGTTTGAATTTTATAAATCTAGCAGTTTAGTCTCATTTGATCGGTTGCCACGGAATTTTGATGTGGATCAAAAGTCCGTCGCAATTACATAGTGTACGCGGATACTCGCCGGGTAACATTACTAGATAGCCATGCCCCATAGCCCTGACCAAGTGACTATAGGAGAACCCCATCGATAAAAGCATCCGTTCGGGTGCTTGCGGCTGCGGTGTTCCGCCTTAGTGCACTTCGTCGACGGCATCGGGGGGTGCGGCCGTCTATTAAAGTTTTCGACGAGCATTCGATTAGGTTATCGGGAATCTTGTTGAATTACCCGACAGGTTATTGGAAAGTGTTTTCAATATCGGGACTAAAATGTGGGGTTTATAATTGTTAGGCATGCGATGTCTAAGGAATTCATTTGGTTAGGCATGAAATCCAAAGTATGAGATGCATTGGGTTTATGATGTCTAAGATGGTTGCGGATTCCAATTGTTGTAGTTTTTCACTTTCTTTTCTCCGATAGTAAATGTAATATGTGGTGTATCGCCGGTTTCGTTGCTATATGTCAACAACAATTGGGATACGCATATTTACTTACGTTGATGACATGTGATGTTATGTGTTGTTGTGATATGTTATATTGGATCGTTGTGTTTTGAATATCCGGGTTTTTTTATGTGAGATGAGAGTTTTTCATTTTCATTTATGTAAAAGCTTGTATGTAATATTCTTTTATTATGGCACTTCCGAGTTGAGGATGATGTCACCATTGATGTATATTATTTACTTTTCCGCATTAGGATAGACCCAAGGCGGGGAGCACAAATAACCGGGTTCTAGGGTCCAGTGGGAGACCATCTCGAGGAGTCGAGACCGGGTCCCCTAACTCTAGAATTGGTAGTGTTGCTTACCGCTCTCGTAGAGGTCTAGGGATGTGGGTTTGGCTAGTCATCAAGACCGTGGAATCCGCGTTTTTACTGGTTTAAATAAAACACGGAATTCCTAGTATATCCAATATTTCATATGTGATTCTTCTGCTGCTGATATTTTGTGATGTGATCACTTGATATGTTCTGAGAAGAATGCCTATATTTTATATATGAGATATAATAAATATTGTTGCTTTCGTTTCTTCTGTGATGCTTAGGAAGCATAATTGATAGGAATTCATTAATGAGATTAATGAAACTAAAAGAAACCTAAAAGATGTTGTAGAAACTTGTTTTAAAAACTGGTAGCTCTAGTTCTTGCTTTGCATAGCGGTATTCCTTGTATAATATCCAGCACTTTATTCAATAAGGAAAGAGCCAAGATCCCTTCACCGGGAGTGACCTCTTTAGCGAAACTAGCAGATGCTACAACCCACTCGGTTTGTCTTTTGATTGCTTCTATAGTTTTTTCTTTGCACAGTGGTATTTGTGAAATATCCTGCACCTTATTCGATAAGGAAAGAGCCGAGATCTCTTCACCGGGAGTGACCTCTTTAGCAAAACTAGTAAAAGCCTCAAAAACACTCCTTTTTAAATTCACTCGATTCTACAACGATATCAAGTTCATTACACAAAAGGTTTTCGTAAAAACCTGTCGTAGCCCTCCGACATTTCAGATAAGTAGTATTTAGTATTCGTGCTGCGTTTGTTGGCTTTCGTCAAGGCGTAGTGTACGGTAGCTGATTAGTGCTTATCTGCTAAAGCATGAAATGTGATTGGATTAGGGTAGTCGTACGACTTTGCTGGCTTTCGTCAAGGATCGTGCAGGTGGGTTTAATTCAATTATGAAATGTACGGGTTGAACTTGACTAGTGGACTATGGTTTGTTGGCTTTCGTCAAGGTCATAGGATGCTAGGGGCGGAGTATTATTGGGAATTTCAAGAGTTGAAATTTCCAATGAGATTGCATACCTTCTATGAGATAGTTGTATCCCGATACCCACTGCGAGTAAGAGTTATGTTCACACCAGAATATTGGTTTTATAATCGTCCATTCTTATGCTCGTTTGCTTATCGGTAGGTACTCTTGAGCCGTGTTTGCTAGTTAATTGCAGGATACTGGTTCTCAGCTCTAAACAGTGAAATTCATGGAAAAGTACGACAAATTCCGGATTACTTCCAACCACAGATAAAACACGGGTCTCCGCTCTCTATCCGTATGTTGCCACACACCAGTTTAAGGGACAAAATGGCTAATCAATGTCATTTTCATGCACAAAGCTCAATATCAACACAAGATCCAACATATCTACGCGGAGCTCAAGGAAATCATGGAAAAAGATCCACATCACATCACCTTTTGATCTACTGAAATTCTGGAAGAAATGTGAAGAGATTCTGAGAAACAACATATACCACACTGAAGAGTACAGAAAACCAGGGAACAAGACAAATCTTGAAGGCCCAACTCCTCCTTATGGCCCCCGTTCCGCGGCATAAGCATGCTTAGGCCGCGGATCCGCGGCCGTATAGGCTTGGCAGTAGACAAAGTTTCAGGGTCTGTTTGGTAATTGCATGTAGTGCCAGAATGTTGCCCTAGGTTCTCTGTTTCCTGCCTATAAATAGCCCAGAACTTGCCAAGCCATGGATGTTCTTTTCATGCCCTCTTTTTGTTAGTTTTTAGTTTTCTTCTTCTTCTTCTTCTTCTTCTTCATCTTTCCTCCATTAAATTGTTGTGAGAGCTTTTGAGTGGATGTTAAATGAAGATGAGGGTTATTTTGTATCATTCTTTTTGCTTAGCTTCCCCCTTGAGCTCTCTACCTTAACTTGATCTTGCAACCTCTTAAGTGAGCTTGCAAGTTTAAGCTTTGGTCATTGATCTCAAGGGGTTGTATCATTTTGGAATCAATAATGTTCTCTCTTTTGTGCTTCATTCTCCATGAGTTCTTTGCCTTTTCTTGATCTTGCAACCTCTTAATTGAGCTTGCAAGTTTAAGATTTGGTTATTGAACCCATGTCTTGTTTTGGGTTCTATGGTTCCTAGTTTCATTTCTTGCTCATTTACTTTCTTGCACTTAAATTCCATGCACTTTTAATTACTTGCTTGTAATCTTTTCTTTTCTTTGTTTATCTTTTCTTTTGCTCTTTTTGGTTCGTTTTGTGAATGGTTGTAATATGTGTTGTTAAGAATAAATACAATATTGTAAGTTAAGGTTTCATTCCTCATTTCCTTTTCCCGTTATTTTCCTTTGAACTCCGCCCAAACGTTACGCAAGCGCTCCGTTAAGCACCCTACCCTACCAAGGTAACGGTGATTCCTAACCGCGACCGGTTGCGTTCGGTTTGGCCGGAGGCGAAAGCAAGAGACAAGAACGGACGGACAAGGGTCAATAAGCCGGATTCCACGAATACCGTACTTAAGTACCATAATCCACGTTGTTGCCAATTGCTCTAGCTTCAATTGGTCAAGACTCGGCTCAATGGTTTTGAGTGCGGATTTCTTTAGCTTACACTTTCGTATCTTTTTCTTAACAACTTTATACTTGCATATAAAACACATAGGTTAGATTTGAACAAACATATACACATTCTTTATTGACCCGTCTAAAACTCGAACGGACATACAACCATCTCCCTGTGGATCGACCCGTGCTCAACCGGCTAGCTGCATAGCGACACCGTCCTGATCGCGGTTATAACTTTAGAATTTTGAACATCCGACACGCCAAAAGCGTGCGATCAAATGGCGCCGTTGCCGGGGAGACGGTAACGTATTTTCTTTCTTGTTATTTGAATTAATATTCTTTTTGTATATATATATATATATATATATATCTAAAATAAAATCTTTTTGTTATTTTTGATAATTTTTGTGTGCAAGTGTGCAGGCTAATCTGGAGCAAGTACAGTAATCAAATCAAGAAACAGAGGTTTTTATTAGGGTGTACAGAGAAGGGCACGTATATTGACCTAAGGTTCAGGCGCCAGCTCATCAATTTGACCGCGGAACCGCGGTCAAATAGGGGATTCGGCGGCGGTTCCGCGGTCCTTTTGAAGCTTCTGAGCCCCAAATTTTTTTCTGCCCTTTCTTTTTCCTCTAGTTCCCTCTCTGAATTCCACTATACTGTATTTTCTGCAGGTTTCTTTGCACAGAATTGCACCGCCGCAAAATAATTTTTTGTTGTTTTAGATTTTGTTTGTTAATCGCTTTGCATATACTAATACGGACATTAAGGGGCTTGAACACCAATTCAGATTGGGTAGGGATTTCATCACCCTTCCTAAGACCCCATAAATCACTAATTGCATACGCATTACCTTGAGCTAATAAAAAATACTAGACTCAGCCCTAAGGACGTCGCGCTCAATAGGACAGAGGACTGGTTGTAGGCATCGGCCGTTTATCCTATCCTGACTTTGCGGTGTCTAGGCAAGTGTGTCCAAGGCAAGTGGTTACTTAATTAGGACCACTACTTACGTAGTGGGGAGCCTCCCACTTACCTGGCACTTACCTGGCCGCAATTGGCGGAGAAGAGGCGGTTTGAGGTCCTATTTCTAGCCCTTTGGAACAGTTAGGAGCAGTCTAGTTGGACTTTAAAGACCCTAGCTCTAGGTGTGTTTGTGCATATTGTGATTGTGATTGTGCTTGTAAATTTTAGTCCCATAATTCCGTATTCTTTCAAACAAACAATTTTTAAAACTCCAAAAACAAACATTTTTTTCCTTTTAATAAAAATAAAAAAATCCACATTCTTTTTCCCCTCCTTTTCTCTTCCTTTCTTTCTTTCTCTCTTCATATCATGGGTACTCCACCTAGAAAAACTATTGCCGAACTTTGGTACCCACAACCAGACATTACTTCTTACGGTTCTTGTTTTGGTCAAACGTCGAACGATCCCTCCATGCCCAAAATTTCTTTGAAAGATCGAATAGACGCGTTTAGGACAAACAACTGGACCCCACAATCCACTTCGTATCAACCACAAACATTCACCCCTTCTTTCGTTGATACCCCTTTTGAAAGTCCAGTTGTACCAACAAGACCTATGTCTCTTGCTGAACGTATTGAACAATCCCGTAGCCGATCTTTCACTCCTTTCACCACTACAGATTCTTGGGATCAACAATTCCATTCACCTTCTTATCCAAATATTGATCCTACCCCTGTCCAGCCATTCAATTCCTACCAGTCCTACCCGACTGTTGCACCTTCCCTAGACATTGCTTCTGAACCGCCATTTGGGAGTTTTCAGTATCTAAACAACTTTGAATCTTTTACTGAAACCCCTTCACAACCCATGTCTAGTATGGAACAGTCTTTGGAAGACTTTAGGGTAGAGTCGTACCAACAGATGATGGATTTGAATGCGTCCATGGCCGCTCTCATACAACCTAGTGACCCGGTAGCTGGTTTTCAACTAGCTCCAAATTTTCCAATGTATGAAAAGGCGGTAGGACAGGTTGAGAATTTGAGTGGAGGGAGTGAGATGTACCCCCTTCCGAATCAAGCCTACCCGTTTCAACTTGAATCCCACAACTCCGGTTTTGAATATCTATCTAGTGTTCCAAACGATTCATTGATTAAAGATAGAATAGATAATGAGTTGTGTGACTTTGTAGTGTTTGATTTTCCCGATTGTGAAGGGTCATTTTCGAGTGAAACCACACCCAATCCATTTGACCTCTACACCTCCACTCTAGAACCTGAATTGATTAATATCCATGCTTTTGTTGAGGTGTCGGAGAATATAGATTTTCACTTGATTGAGGATATTGACGCTGGGAATATTTTGGATGATGAACCCGTAGATTTGGCTGAGCTTTTCTCTCCAATTCATCATCCCGAGTCATTAACTATTTTTCCCGAACCCCATATGCGTCTTGATTTTGATGAAATTTGCATGGATAAGCTGAATTTTGAGGAAACTTTTGAGGATATTTTTTAGGATGAACCAGTTTTAATTGATGAGTCGGATTTTCTAATTCATCATGTTCCTTTCATTGACTGTGTACACCCTCCTGAACCTTTAACCGATAACCTTCCTCAATCACCTACCTCCATCCTTTCCATCGTTCCGACCTTGCAAGAAACCGTCTCACTTTCATTTCATATGTCTGGTTTACCGAGTTCGGTGTACCCATAGTTTCTCACGAATCTTGAGGGATTTGACCACATTTCTCGTCATATTGATAGATTAGTACAATCCATCTTTTCACATCGATCATTACAGATTGTACTAATTTATTCAATCCATTTCCACCCTCAAGTTCGTATTCCACTTCTTTCTCCCTTCCGCCATTCTTCCTCTCATATACCGAGACCGTATCCCGCTTCTATCTTCATACGGTCTCGCGTATTCTCCCTCTCTTTTCTCTACGCCTTCTTCCACCAACGTGTACATTATAGCGATAAAATCTTTGAATGGTTGGTGCTCACTTTTGGCCTGTGTAAAGCCTTGTATAGTTTGAAACTGTTTTCTTTCCCCCTAATCCTGAACTTCAACGCTTAACAGTGGAAACACTGTTTTACTTAAGTTTGGGGGGAACCTTTTTGTAGATATTTTTTGTTTTCCTTTTTGTTATGTATATAATTTGTTTTTAGGGAGCGCCGACAATTTTGACCCTCTTGGTATAGCCTGACAGTGAGGGCACTGTCAAGTTTAAGTTTGGGGGTGTGCTCGGTAAGCTTTCTTCCTTCGCATTCATTTGTATATTTTGCATTTGCACACCTTATTAAAAACCCACAAAAATCGAAAATTTTCCAAAAAATATAAAATCTTTGTCGTCAAGTTAGCTAATAGAGTAACTTAGATTTTTATTCTGAAACTTTAGTTGATATGTTAGAAATAACTAAATTCTAGACTTAGGAATTGAAAATCCTAAAAATAACCCTCATTCTGTCTAACTTTGGTAAGTATACGTCCTTACAGTTTTTTTTTAGAAATAGGTAATCTTGAGTTCAGTTCTTGAGTTAAGTCAAGATGAAGGGAAAGTATTGAAATTTTACTGAAGAATAAGTCTGAAAAATAGTTTCTTTTCTTGAGTTCAAATTTAGAAAGTATATACCCTACAAACTGCACTTACACGCACCTTGAAACTTGGGATAGTAGAGGATACCTAGAAATACTCTTGCTTGAAAACCTAGTATGAAAGAAAAAACGGTAATTAAAGCTAAACACCAAAAGAGCATCATTGAAAAATATATCCGGTCTTGAAAAAGAAAAAGAAAAGAAAAGAAAAATAAATAAATAAAGTCAAGACCTGAAAACTGCTATTTACGCTTTAAAGCTCACACATTTAGTAATCGGCCGTTAGTGCCTCAAGAAGCATTAATAGTCGCATGAAAGGTGTGCAAGCAAATCCGTCCATCCTTAATGAAAAGAAGTAGTATTAGGTATTAGGGCAAGGGTATTATAGCTTGAATTGAATTCTTAAGTGTAGGGGTGCAAATATACACACACGTAGGAGTATACAATCGATGTTTGGATAAAAGATAGAAATGAAGAATAAGACTTATATTTTCTGTAAAGTTGATAAAAATCCCTGATTTGAGGCCGCACTTTAGAAGGAAAACTCAGGAGATTCAACATCATTCTAAACTTTTTTGGAACGTATAGGATCTAAGGTTAAATAGATAGGAGGTGTGAAGCATTAGCGTTGAATATTTCTAACTTAGGATTATAGAATTTCTAACGTAGATACTAAACTGTAGGAGTAGAATCAACGTTAACTTATGAACTAGCTTGACGGGATTTTATGGGTAGTATCCGCTGAAAACCCTCAGGAGACAACACTCCTCCTACTAGGGACACCTAGAGGTTTAACGGCTTGTTGCACGAGCTCAGTGCAATCGCGTTCCCTGCGAAAGTGTGGTTAGGACTTTTTGTGAATAATTGGTTTTGCTCGGGACGAGCAAATGATAAGTTTAGGGGTATTTGTTCACACCAGAATATTGCTTTTATTACCGCCCATTCCAGCTCTAAACAGTGAAATTCATGGAAAAGTACGACAAATTCCGGATTACTGCCAACCACAGATAAAACACGGGTCTCCGCTCTCTATCCGTATGTTGCCACACACCAGTTTAAGGGACAAAATGGCTAATCAATGTCATTTTCATGCACAAAGCTCAATGTCAACACAAGATCCAACATATCTACGCGGAGCTCAAGGAAATCATGGCAAAAGATCCACATCACATCACCTTTTGATCTACTGAAATTCTGGAAGAAATGTGAAGAGATTCTGAGAAACAACATATACCACACTGAAGAGTACAGAAAACCAGGGAACACGAAAAAACTTGAAGGCCCAACTCCTCCTTATGGCCGCGGTTCCGCGGCATAAGCATGCTTAGGCAGCGGATCCGCGGCCGTATAGACTTGGCAGTGGACAAAGTTTCAGGGTCTGTTTGGTAATTGCATGTAGTGCCAGAATGTTGCCCTAGGTTCTCTGTTTCCTGCCTATAAATAGCCCAGAACTTGTCAAGCCATGGATGTTCTTTTCATGCCCTCTTTTTGTTAGTTTTTAGTTTACTTCTTCTTCTTCTTCTTCATCTTTCCTCCATTAAATTTTTGTGAGAGCTTTTGAGTGGATGTTAAATGAAGATGAGGGTTATTTTGTATCATTCTTTTTGCTTAGCTTCCCCCTTGAGCTCTCTACCTTAACTTGATCTTGCAACCTCTTAAGTGAGCTTGCAAGTTTAAGCTTTGGTCATTGATCTCAAGGGGTTGTATCATTTTGGAATCAATAATGTTCTCTCTTTTGTGCTTCATTCTCCATGAGTTCTTTGCCTTTTCTTGATCTTGCAACCTCTTAATTGAGCTTGCAAGTTTAAGATTTGGTTATTGAACCCATGTCTTGTTTTGGGTTCTATGGTTCCTAGTTTCATTTCTTGCTCATTTACTTACTTGCACTTAAATTCCATGCACTTTTAATTACTTGCTTGTAATCTTTTCTTTTCTTTGTTTATCTTTTCTTTTTCTCTTTTTGGTTCGTTTTGTGAATGGTTGTAATATGTGTTGTTAAGAATAAATACAATATTGTAAGTTAAGGTTTCATTCCTCATTTCCTTTTCCCGTTATTTTCCTTTGAACTCCGCCCAAACGTTACGCAAGCGCTCCGTTAGGCACCCTACCCTACCAAGGTAACGGTGATTCCTAACCGCGACCGGTTGCGTTCGGTTTGGCCGGAGGAGAAAGCAAGAGACAAGAACGGACGGACAAAGGTCAATAAGCCAGATTCCACGAATATCGTGCTTAAGTACCCTAATCCACGTTGTTGCCAATTGCTCTAGCTTCAATTGGTCAAGACTCGGCTCAATGGTTTTGAGTGCGGATTTCTTTAGCTTACACTTTCGTATCTTTTTCTTAACAACTTTATACTTGCATATAAAACACATAGGTTAGATTTGAATAAACATATACACATTCTTTATTGACTCGTCTAAAACTCGAACGGAAATACAACCATCTCCCTGTGGATCGACCCGTGCTCAACCGGCTAGCTGCATAGCGACACCATCCTGATCGCGGTTATAACTTTAGAACTTTGAACATCCGACACGCCAAAAGCATGCGATCAAGTTACTCCTGGGAGACTTTTGCATATTACAATTAGCCGATCAAGTATGTGTCTAGAAAGGTGTTAACGGGGTTACGCCCCTAGGAAAACGAGGTTTATTTTAATTAGGTCCGTGCAAAAGCACGCGGAACCTCCCTCAAAGTACCGACACTGGCCTGGCCGAAAGATTGGTGAACTTGTAGGGTGTAATTAATTCCGGCTAGTCTTACCTTTTAGGGTTTGAAGGAAGATTTGACTAAAACGGTCGGAGTCATCCTGATTAGATAAAATAATAACCAATCTAATCTTGTAAGAGCATACGCTGAGTGTTTTCTTCTCTTTCTCTCCTGATAGTGACCATGTCATGCCTTAATCAAGATAATAATATGGATGCATTGACCGAACCTGCTTATTATACCGAGCTAGAGAACGTTGGTTCCGCTATCTTATAACTGTTATAAGTCCGAGCAGGAAATAGGGGAATATCCGGATTCCTATGCCACCCAATCGAACAAAGTACATGTTGATGCATCTTCTTCGGGTGTGTTCATTACCGAGAACTGTTTCTCAGTATCCTCTACATCCTAGGTATAAGATACCGGATCAGGATCCCACATATGTAAGAGTTACATGGGCTACAGAAAAGTAGAGAACTGAGAATAGGTGATATATCTCTAAAAGTTAGAGAATGGTGCAATTGTTGCAGCCAAGTCAGTTGGCAGATATCACCTTGTATTAATACATTGATTATGAACAAATGTTATTACATACCGAACCTGATATACATCATTACATCAGTTTCTTTATTAAGTTAAAGAAGGATATAATTTTGTATTGCAAGATAATGTTGTGAACATTTTCCGTATCAAGAGTTGATTGGATCAAGCACGTTATGTAATGGCATATACATTCTAAATCAAACCACAGTTCAAAGTATATAGAACACACACAAGAGTAGTAGTTCAGAAATGAACGAATCCTTCTTATGGCATTATAGACTAGGTCATATCAATGCGATACGACCAGCTAAGTTACATAAGGATGAATATGAGAATCTGTTCGAATTTTCATCTTATGATACTTGCCAGTCTTGTCACAAAGGTAAAGTGACCAATATTCCGTTTACTGGAAACAGAGAAAGAGTTAGTGAACTCTTGGGACGGATACATGATGATGTATACGGTCCTATATCTACAAATGCCAAGGTTGGTTCTTCGTACTTCATTATATTCATTGATCTTCTCTCAGGATTCGGACATATGTTCCTGTTGAAACACAAGTCTGAAATATTTGAGAAATTCAAGAAATATAAGCTTGAAGTTGAAGAACCAGACGGGTAGAAGTATTAATTCCTTCGATGTGATCAAGGAGGAAAAATACTTGGGCATGGAGTCCCTCGATTTTCTAAAAGGAGAATGTGATTCTCTCTCAGCTTACTCCTTCGCGTACACCACAGCACAATGGTGTATCGGGGCGGAGGTATCGCACACTATGAGATATGGCGCACTCTATAATGAGTACTGCTGAGTTACATGTTTCCTTTTGGTGTTATGCACTTGAGAAGCTGCATACCTATTGAATAGGGTTCCGTCCAAATCAGGGCCTACCACTACATATGAGATATGGTGTGGGAAGAGACCATGTCTTAAACGAGTTAAGATATGAGGTTGACCGGCCTATGTTGAAAAGCAAAATCCGGACAAGCTCGAGGCAAGGTCAGAACTGTATAAGTTTGTTAGGATATCCTAAACATTTGTGAGGGAATATCTTCTACCACTCTGAGGAGCAAAAGGTGTTTTGTTTCTCAGCATGCCACCTTTTTAGAAAAGGAATTTCTTGTGAAGAAATTAGTGGACATGAGGTAGAACTGGAAGAAGTTCCAGCAAGACAAACTAACAGCTGATGATTTGGTGAAACCAAAGGATTCAATAGTCTCCAACGAACCTCAGCCTCTCCGCGAATCTGGTAGGGCTCCTCATCCACTTGAGAGATACTACGGTCTTCTCGGTGACAGTGGGAGCGAGGATTGCATCGTGGTAGATGATGGCCCAACTAGGTTCATGCAGGCCATCACGAGTAGGGACTCTGTGTAAAGGCTGGATGCTATGCGATCAAAGATGGAATCCATGTACACCAACAAAGTATGACTTTGGATGTTGCACCTGAAGAGGTAAAACCCATTGGGAGCAAATGGATCTTGAGAAGATTCTTGGTGTAAATGGAAAAGTTGAGACTTTCAAAGCTATGCTTAAGTCCATCAGGATTAAAGCAAGCATCGTGGAGTTGGAACATCTGTTTTGATGTGGCAGTCAAAGAGTTTGACTTCATCAAAAAGGTAGATGAACCTTGTATATGCAAGAAGGTAGTAGAGAGTAAGGTTGTCTTCCACGTATTGTACGTAGATAACATACTCTTGATAGGAAATGGTTTCCTATGCTACACTCGGTCAAGCTCCTCTTATCACGGGGATTCTCAATAAAAGATCTAGATGATACCTACTACATCTTGTGGATTATGATCTATGGTGATAGATCTAAAGTGGATGTTGGGAGTGTCCCAAATCCAGGTACATAAACACCATACTAAAGGGGTTTAGTATGGACGATTCTAAGCATGGTAGTTCGCCCACTTACTCATGGATCACTCTCTCCAAAAAGATGTCTCCCAAGACTGATTTGGAGAGAGCTCGCGTGCAAGGGATACCTTATGCTTCGGCAGTAGGCTCTATCATGTATGCGATGTTATATACCAGACCAGATATAGATGACTCACTAGGTGTAGTGATCAGGAATCAATCGGATCTTGGGAGAATCACGGGACAGCTGTGAAGGACATTCTTAAGTACTTGAGAAGCACTAAAAGAAAGTTCTTGGTTCGAGCTCCCAGAGTGATAAGGACGACTGAGAGTCAGTCACAGGCATTGTCTTTACCCTCAGTAGAGGGACGGTATGTTGGAAGAGTTCCAAGATAGATACCGTGACATTCTAGACGATAAAGGCTGAAAACATTACTACCAAGGATGCTGCCAAAGTGGTTGTCTGGACATATCTTGTTCATGAGATGAACAAGGTTCCTACCATTGAGCGTCCAATAACTGTTATTGTAACAACAATGGAGTTGTGGCTTTGGCCTAGAAACGCAGGTACCATCAGCGTTCCAGACATATTCTGAGGCAAGTATCACCTGATCGGGGAAATGTCTGATCTCCAAGGGATCGAGGTAAGGAGAGTAGACACGAAGGATAACACAGCGGATCCACTCACAAAGGCCTTACTCCTAGAAAGACTTCTATGGGATGGTTGAGAATAGGATACTACAACCACTGCAAAATTGTTCAGTATGAGATACTGCAACAAATGGCCTTAGTGCAAGTGGGAGATTGTTAGTTATATATATGCCCTAGAAGCCATTACTGTACATGTGATGTATATTGTAGTGGATGCTTGGACATATATAGGGAGGACTTTCTTTCTCGACATGATAGTATGCTTTCTGGTTGCACTTTATCTTAACATGTACACTTATTGTCTCTCTGTTACATGTTGATAAAGCCCTTAGGATGAGTACTTGACTACCAGGATTATGATGCAGATCATACTAGTGGGGACAGGGTAGTCGGTAAGTACATCCTTCAAATGTTCCTAGTCGTGGGAGTATCGAGACAGGGCATCGATACTCCAGAGTAGACTAGCGTATACGCTTCTCGACCCATATGATGGGCGATGGATGATCCCACATCCATTGGTGTTTGACATCAGAGAAGGTATACGGGTGCTCAGAGGAGACTGGGTACACTGAACGGACTCACCGAGAACTCCTAGATGGTATTATACCTATCGTCGGATAGCAGTTCTCTGGTGACACTGGTACAGGTTAGTCTGTAGACCCGAGATCGTCATAGAGTCATGTGTGATTCCCACTGTACTTTAATTTCCACCATACCACGGTCAAGAGATTGTGTAAAAAGGTGGTTTTTAGGTACAGTCCCGAATCACATGGAGGCAATGAGCGATAGGAGGGGTTTCGTCTCTCCCGGTATTGGGAGTTGATGTTGCGCTATGCTCGATTGGCCATAATAGGAAATCCCTGGCCAGGGTTGCTGGCATCTACTCGTAAGTGTTATCGGTAGTTTCTCGAACCATTATGGACCTTGCATCGGCATGACTTACAGGCTATTGGGGTCTGACGTAATACCACCCCCAGGCTGTGATATGCGACATATCAGACGAAGAGACCGGACTGTACGTTAGTGTTAATGATTGGATTCGCAGGAGCATGAGCAGGCTTTCTTGTTAATCTTCTGATCGCTCAATACCCGGGTGGCCGTTACGTTTGGAAGACTGCTTGCGGCTTGTGGGTGTTTGATATGATTATCACCTACTGCCGGCGTATTAACGAGTCTTTAGAGTCCTACACAGAGGTTTCCTGGTTCATGCGAAACGGAGTAGGAGCACATATGTGATATGTGCGGGACCGAGATTAATGCGTGTATGTGATACCGCATTCTATTCTCGCGACTTGTGACATTGGTCGGTTATATATGATATAGCCGGATTATCGGATCAAGTGTTGATTCGATAAGTTGTAGCATATGATATTAGTCGGTTATACAGGATATATCCGGATTATTAAATCAAGTGTTGATTTAATAATTTAATGTATAATTATATATTTGATATATTACATTACATAACTAATATTAGCTCACTTAAGTATTCATTTTTCTCACTTATGATATATTGATATATATGTGATATATGTTAAATGTAATTTTTTTTTGCACAAAATATATATGTAATATATATTGTCTTGTCATGCAAGGTTACACATGCAACATGTTTGTATGAGACTCACACCATGCTAGGGTTTTATTAGTTTTAAGTAATTCAAACATTTGGAATTAGTCATGGATGAGCTTGGAGAAGCTTGTAGAACATTGACTTAGTCCACTTGTTTGTCTAGCTTAAGATATTTATTAACCCAACCCTTAACCTTTAGCCTTGGTTTATTCTCTACAAGGGTTTGGCATGGCATATACCAACCATGGTTGCATTTCTAACCTCATGAGATCATTTCTCTTTATCACTTTCATTTTCATCTTCTTCTTGCTCTTTGAAGCTCTCTTGATTTTCATGAAGTGATGAAAACTTGTGAGAAAAATAAATCTAAAGTGAGCCCACTTCCTACTTCATCACCCTCTACTATTAGCCATTTAGTTTAGGGTGTTTACTTCACTATTCTCACCATTAGTGAAGAGGTAGCATGAGCTTGAGTCTCCTCTACGTAGATCATCTTCGGCCTCGAAAACTTTGAGCAAGCTTGTTCATTTCTCCGAAAGAACCCATACTAGAGTTCGGGAGATCACAACTCGCAGCGAAGAGACTACTACACGGAGCTTTAGAAGTGAAGGACCGGTCTACAAAGGTTGTATTTCTCATTCACTTAGATGTAAGGTTGTTTACATTCAATGTTAACCCTAATTCTCTAGTTCGATTACTTGGTTGGTTTGTTTAGCACCCCAATTTTTTTAAAATAGCATGTTTGATGCTTGCCAAAACCTTGCCAAGGTGCTAATCTAACCCAACACGTATCACATGTTACCTTACCACCTTCTCCACCTCAGAGAGCGTTGCCTCTTACGCCTGTTGTTGCCGCATCAGACTTATACTCAGAGAGGTCGTGGTCGTGGAGGTTTTGTTTGGAGAGGACGGGGTGGCGGAGGTGGAGGACAGACAGTCTCCGGTAGAGGGCAGGCTCGAGTATTTGCTTTGACTCATCAGGACACGTAGGTGTCCAATGCAGTGGTTTCAGGTACCCTTTCAGTATGTTCCTTCGATGCACACGTTTTGTTTAATCCGGGATCTACGCACTCATATGTTTCTACACACTTCGTGCCGAGGTTGGGCCAAGAGTCGTGTTTGCTAGATCAGCCGCTTGTCGTGACTACTCCTATTGGCGAGTCTTTTGTTGCGCGACAGGTGTTTCGGTCGTGTGCCGTTCGTATTGGAGATAGAGATTCGTCCGTCGAATTGATCCTTCTTGAGATGTTGGACTTCGACGTTCTCCTGGGAATGGACTGGTTAGCTACTTGCTACGCGTCCGTGGACTGCCGTGAGAAGACAGTCAGGTTTTGTTTTCCGGGCGAGTCAGTTCTTGTTGTGCAGGGGGACCGTGGTGCCGCCCCTCATAATTTGATTTCTGCCCTTTACGCTAGTCGGCTCTTAAGGAGAGGATGTCGGGGATTCTTAGCTTTCATTCATGATACCGGAGCCACGGTAGATTTGTTGGACCGGGTTCCTATTGTGAGAGAGTTTCCAAACGTTTTTCCCGATGAGTTACCTGGATTGCCGCCAGAGCGTGAGATTGAGTTCTGCATTGATTTGATCCCTGGTATGGGGCCTATTTCTATACCGCCTTACTGGATGGCCCCGGCGGAGCTTAAGGATCAGCTGCAAGAGTTTCTAGATAGGGAACTTGTGCGTCCGAGTGTTTCACCTTGGGGAGCTCCTGTTCTGTTCGTCAAGAAGAAGGACGGCAGTTTGAGGTTGTGCATTGATTATCATCAATTGAACCGAGTTACGGTGAGAAATAGGTATCCTTTACCTCGCATTGACGATTTGTTTGATCAGCTCCAAGGTGAGGGACATTTTTCTAAGATTGATTTGAGATCGGGTTATCATCAGCAGGTTCGGAATGATGACATTCCGAAGACTGCTTTTCGTACGCGCTACGGGCATTATGAGTTTTTGGTGATGTCGTTCGGACTCACCAATGCCCCAGCAGCGTTCATGGATTTGATGAACCGGATTTTCAGGCCGTTCCTCGACCAGTTCATTATTGTGTTTATTGATGAAATTCTGGTTTATTCCAAGAGTCAAGAGGATCATGAGCAGCACTTGAGGATTGCTTTGCAGACATTGAGAAAGCACTAGCTGTTTGCTAAATTCTCGAAGTGTGCCTTCTCGCTTGATAGTGTTGACTTCCTGGGTCATGTAGTTACGGGAGACGGTATTCGTGTCGACCCGAGGAAGATCGAGGCCGTATAGCTTTGTCCCAGACCTGTATCAGTGACAGAGGTCCGTAGCTTTTTGGGCTTAGCAAGCAAAGCAAGCAAAATCCTCACTAAACCTCAGTAAAACCCTTCACAAGCCTAGTTAAGCCACTAAAGATGACTTGGAGTATGGAAAGCTAGGGTTTTTTAGCAAGTGTGGTAAGGTAGTGATCTCTAACTGTTAATTAGGTCTTTATAATGTTGTGTTGCCTAGTAGTTGCTGTTTAGAACACTAAAGATATAGTTTTTGTGTAATATCGTATTTTTAGTGTTATTTTGGGGTCTCTGTGATCTGCTATCACCACGATAGTTTACTGTAAAATATAGGAGTGTGGTAGTGTTTTGTTAGAGGCCCTGAGTGTTTACCTGAAACCCGAACCCCACCCAACCTAGTAAAACCGGCGAGATGAAGAGGAATTCCGGCGTCGCCGGATTTTTAGGGGACTGGGGAGTTGTGGTTTGGAGGGTAGCTGTCTGTAAGTTATCTGGGGTGTTTGGTACTGCTTGATTTTTCTGTGTTGACTGTAGTCAAAATCTGGGAACATTTTGCTAATTTCTAATATTTCGACAATGCGCGTTACGGTATCCGACACGATTCGCGTTCTTGGTGTAGCTTGCTGCACTTAGGTTTGATTTAGAATGTCGCTACACACGTTAGCCACTAAGCGAACACTTGAGAGTTGTAGGAGTCGGTGCGTTGATCTAAACGTCGTTTGTATGTATTATTGAACGGTTTCTAAGTTGCACTTGTTATGTTTTGTGTGATATTAGGAGCGAGTGCGGAGACTTCAGACGCTACAAAGAAGGGAAAGCAGGTGGTTGGATTTACCTAGCTCGAGATCATCGGTGAGTAGATTTAACATCTACGGGGAAATCGCCCATATGGCGTTAAGCGTCGAGGGCTAGATATGATGTTATAGCCACATGTTATATGCATATGAGTTGATTGTGCATGAGCATCATTGCATACCATTACTTGTTGTACCTTGACTTAATAACTATTGGACACTGCACCATTATTGACGGTTCATGTTGCACGAGCACTAAATTGTATGCTACACACACACCGTTGGTAATTGCCATGACACGCACAACTTATACACACATACCATGCTATAGCTACATATACACCTGTATATGATGTTGCATTTGATTTTGGAGAATGTAGGGACCGCATGATATTATTAAAAACTTGATTCATTTAAAAGAGCGGTTTTCCCTTGATATGCTCATATTACTGTTCTATGTTGCATACATCATATTTCATGGATTTACGCATTGAGATACGGATTTCATATGATTTATGGATTTGAGAACCGTGGTGATATTTCAAGAAAGTATGTATTGTTTTGAAAACCCGGTTTCTCTTGATATAATATTTCGATGCGTCCACCATGAGTTTTCTCGGTTCTGAGATTTGTGTTAGAAACCCGATTCGAGGAGATGGATGATCCGTTTGCGGGTTCATGGTAGACCCGGTATGATACCCCGGGGCAAGAAAGGTATGTTGTGCAGTAGACGATGAACCTGGCAGAGGGACTACTACCTACCGGTGATAGTTTGGATCCGGCGGTTATCCGGAGGATACCGACCGGAGTCGTGAGATGAATATGGGCAGATCCGGACTGATGGAGCCCGTGGGCCGATCCGGACTGACGGAGCCCGAGTTATGTGGATTTACGTGTCGATGTTGGACACGGGTTTTCATGATGTTTCGAGTGTCGATGTTGGGCACTCAGATTCCATGAGATTTACGGATATGTGGGCCAGTCAGAGTGACGGCGCCTGAGGTATTGGGATTTGGGGTGTCGTTGATGGACACCGGGATTTTCCACGATGATGATTCATTGATGATGTTATGTTTTATCCCACACTCAGGATTTATTAGATATGCATTGTTTCATGTAGTTGTAGTACCCTAATGGTATACCTTGATCATGATTGTTGCATATCCATATTGCCATACTTATGCTATCAGATTGCATGTGATAGATTATCGTTGTTCGTGCATACCTGCGATTATCTGTATGATGTTACTTACTATTCACGAGTTGGCAACCCACCCCCGTTGTGCCACAGTGTTTTGCAGGCTTGACCCTCAGAGTAGTCGCGGCAGGGCTCGCTATTGTATCTATTTCAGCGGATACCGCTACGGTTGGCTGTGAGGCCTTTTTGCTGTAGGTGGGTTTGCGGTTATCCAATTATATCCATTGTATATCGCATTGTATCTAGTACTCTCCATCTATCACTTTCATGTGTTGACTTAGAGACGAGTTTGTGAGGACCGATATTGCAAATTTTGTGACTCTGGGTGTCGTGCTCGTGTGAGCCGGCCTTTCTTATGAAGTTTTATCTCTTTATGTTGTTTTCAGTTTTATTGTCTATTTCTTCGCTACGGTGTCGTATATATACTTGTGGTGGTTGTTTCCGCCTTTGGGCGTGATTTACTCCCTTTGGGGAATGCTTTATTTATATCCTGTGTTTGTACCCGTTTCGGGGCTAGTTTTACAAATGAGGTGCTGCCAAAATTTTTAAGAAAATAAACTTAGGCTTTAAGATTTTTACGTGAGATTTCCAAATGTTTTTATCACTTACTTCTTTTTATGGTTTAGATTTCTGGGTTTTCGGCTTACTTAAATTGCGTTACGCCTGTTGACGTCACATGGTTTAAGTGCCGGTCACGTGCCTAAATTTGGGTCGTGACATATCTCAAGACAAGAAAATATCTCAAGTCTCCAAAATATCTCACAACAAACAAAATATCAAGCATGCTAGAATAGTAACCATGAGTCACTACAAACCCATGCCACAATAAATGCAACAAACACCTCATCCTCTCCGCCTCATTAACCATTTAATCCTAAATGGTTAAAACTAAATGAAGTGGCATCTTCTAAAAGCACCTTGTAATAAATTACAAGAATACCCCCCATCCGTATATACATATCCGTATCCGTATTCCAAAAAATACGAATACAATGAGACGAAAATAATCCAACAATATAATACTAGAATCCGGCTTAAACCAAAGCCACTAGTATTATCCGTCCGAATCCTGATACATGCACAAGTGCACGTATATGATCGAACCCTGCCGTAAAACCATACAGCCTCTACATCATTTCGCCCGAAGCAGGGAAACCCTCTGTGTGGGACTCTAAAGACTCGTCAATACGCTGGCAGTGAGTTTAACCACAAGCACGTCAGCGGCACTAGTTGTACGTAACGGCTACCCAGGTATTGAGCGAAAGGGAGGCCGATGAGCAAACTCATCCGGACCCTTACTGAGCATATCCGTGACAATATCCGTCCAGTCCGGTCTGTTCGTCTAAGAGTATTGCATATCGAATCTAGGGAGGTGGATAAAGTCAGACCCCTAATAACGTGACATTTCGTGTCGGTATAAAGCCCATCACCAACTGAGAAACTACTGATCCAAATCAGTAATTCTCGATTACCTTGGCCAAGGATTTCTGGTGATGGCCACCCGTGTACTGCGCGACATCAACCCCCAATACCAGGAGAGACGAATCCCCGACGATCCACTGACTGCCTCCATGTGGCTCGGGACTATACCCAACTAAAACATGTTTGCACGACTCCTTTGAGCCGTGGTAGGGTAGTAATAAAAGCACGGTGGGAACTCACATGAGACAAATGACGATCTCAGGTCGACAGACTAACCTGTACAAATGTCACCTGGGAACTGCTATCTGACAATAGGTATACTACCAACTAGCAGGTTCCCGTGCAAGTCCGTCCAGTGTACTGATAACCCAATGAGCACATGTATACTATCTTAGGTGAACAAACTGACACCAATGGCTTGTGAGACCTTGCCACCACCCCTCGTCGGAGTCTCGATCAGTATACACTAGTCTATTCTGGAGTATCGATGCCCAGTCTCGAAACTCCCACGACTAGGAACATTTAAGGATGTGCTTATAGACCGCCTAACTCCCACGTATATGATCGCCATCATAATGTTGGTAGTCAAGCAAGAATTATATGGGCTCTATCAACATGTAATAGTGATCTGTAATACCACATAAAGCATGTACATGATGATAAAGACAAACCAGATAGCATACTATCATCTTGAGTAAGACTGTCGTATAGGTCCTCTCTCAATCATCGCAATCGCGTGCCTGCGATTCAATAATTGACTTGAGGGCACTATAGCCAACAATGACGTCATTCCATTACCCTCTCATTCTTTCATGCTAACAATTAGCTCAGTTTGTGTTATGGCTACTTCTTCATCCTCATCCTCTTTCTTCTTGTATGCTCTCTTGAGCTTGATTTTTAGAGAGAAAATGATAGTCAAAAATTCCTACATCGTCACTCTCCATTTCTAGAAAGCTTGGAGCGTCGGTTGCTTCACTAGGTAAAACTGGAGTTTAGATCGGTTCTTTCGAGTGGATCATCTTCGGCAAGGATGGTCGTCTCTCAACCTTGTTCCCGACAGCCTATGAGGAGGTTGGAGGAGTCTTCCATGATTTGGTGGACACGCATCAAAAGTTGTAATTTCTAAACCTTACATGCTTGTTTTCTAGTTTCGTGTTTGAAACGTTCGATAGGAATTTGTTTCTAATACTCTCCGTAAAATTTTTGTTTTTCGATTCCGTATTGGCCGCGGTTGTAGCGGCAAGGGCACTAGGAACCTTTTAAGAGAATAGTCAGGCCCCTTGACATGAGTGGGGCTCGCTTGTCGGTCTTTGCCCCCACAAGGATATTCAGAGGCAGAGCCTTCTTTGGGGGGGGGGGTGTGGGGTGGGGGGGGGCAATTATATCTATGCTACTGTAAATATGCATTGAAAGAAATTAATTGCGATCTTGTAAAATTTCAATAACACATCTATATATCCATCTTTCTGTATGGTTAAATATGATGAATCAGTAAAAAATTAAAGTTCAATTTTATAAAGGTTTCTTCTTCTATAATTTATGGATTTTAGAAATATTTTATAGTTGAAAACCATTAATTTTGGTAGAATATTATAACTGCTTAATTCCAAAAAGCTACCAAATTCTTTAATTTGTTTAAGAGAAACTATCAAATTCTCTAAAATTTACGAGAAACTACCATATTTTGAAAGTTTTGCGGTTTTGCAATTATTGTTGAAGTGTCATCTTATTTATGGTAAATCTTCATAGTTTTTTAAAGTTTTGTGGTGGTTTTGTATAGTTTTTGAAAGTTTTGTGGTAGTTTATCATGTATTTAACAAAAAATTGGTAGTTTCTCATAATTTGGCCAAAGTATTTTGTAGGTTTTCAAAATTGAGCCTATTATAAATGATACATTCAGAGAAAAAAGATACTATATAATCAAAAGACATATAATGTAGTATTACTTGGTTAATGCTAAATATAGGAGACATGCACAACTTTCTTATTGTGAAAGAACAAAAATAGTCGATAGTCACTAAATTTCAAAAAGAAGTGGTAGTCATATATAGTAAGAATATTATCTTGATAGAAAATCAATAATTTCCAGAGGAAACAATATATTATTATATATAGACCAGTATGATAGTCCCTATATGTTTTTTATTTTGGAAAAAAAAAACATAAAATAAGCAGTCCAGAATTTAAACCTATCACCACCCACGGACCAGAAAGTATCATGGTACGTCGTCCTTACATGTAAATGGATCTGCACTCTACTAGGACCTTTTTGGACGAACGGAAGTACAGAAAGTATTCTTGAATTAACTTCTAAAAAATTCCATATGATAAGTCATAGAAATTACTTCAAGTGTTCCTTAATTGTTTTTGGAAGAAACAAATAGTTATGAAGTAACTTCTTGTAGGAGCAAAAGAAGCAAAAAGGTTGATTCATATGAGCATTATGTTTTTTCTTTTGGGAAGTAATAAAAAGTAGTGTTAAAAAATTATTTATTGTCACGTGTCTCTGTGCTCCATACTCACTTCCAACCCAAAAATGGGAGGAAGAAATATTGAAAAGTAGTTATACCACATAGGATCCATATCATCATTTGGAAGTAATTTCCAAACATTTCTTCCATCAAACAAACATTTAAAATATCAGAAGTAATTTCCAAATAACTTACTTCCACTATTCTCATGGTTCATGTCAAGCAAACATGCCCTATTTCAACGATCAAGGTTTTTGCCATTTGCTGATGAACTAAATTGTTAACTCTTTTTTAAATGATTATATAGTACATCAGAACGAGTTTTTTTGGTGTGTATGTGTGTCTTTCCGTGCTCGCGTGCACACACAGTCGCCCTCCGCTTCTCAGCAGACAGTAGCGGTGTCATGCTCCACGCTTCAGTATGGATGATACGAAACGCACGGTTTTGTCCTTTGGAGCGAACCGGACTCGAGAAGGAACCACTTCCTAGAGATCACTCATCCTAGGATTTCTCTAACCCGAGCACACTTAACTACAGAGTTCTTCAAACTCCGGAATGAGTGTCGGTTCATCCAAAAGACGCCTGACATCATTATATTTATAATGCAGTTAGGTCCTCTTTCGGAATATGCTTCAATGACCCGATCCTTTCTGAAACAGCTCCACACTCAGATCGCCATGTGTTCGCAACAGACCGCACTGAGTGTGGATAGAGCGGATCACCATGATGTCTGAAGACCGCAATGCTCTAGGGTATTACATTCCCCCCATTTAAGAACAATGGTTCGTCCTCGAACCACATACCTACTACTGAGATATCTGCATGGACCACCATAAATGTCACACCCCGCATCCCAGTATGGATGGTATTATCCGCTCTGGCCAAAACCGTACGGTTTTGCCCTTTAGAGCGAACCGAACTCAAGAAGGGGCCACTTCTCAGAAGGTCACCCGTCTGAGGATTTCCCTAACCCAAACACGCTTAACTACGGAATTTGAAAAACTCCGAAATGCCGATTTATCCAAAAGGCATCTCCGTAATTGAGGATGACATCGTTACATTTATAATGCAGTTCGATCGTCCTTCGGAATGTGCTTCAGGGATCTTATCCCATTGTTCTGAAGTGGCTCCACACTTAGATCACCGTGTGTTCGTAACAGACCGTACTGAGTGTGGACAGAGCAGATCACCATGAAGTCCGAAGACTGCACTACTCTGGGATATTACAAGCGGAGACACGATAAGGCCAGCGACATATCTATACTAAGAAGCACACTTTCCCAATATAGACACACTAAACGGCTGGCAATTACAACAGCATATCACAAAAGAATTACAAACCGAAACCAACAATATTTATTAATTATGGGCTAAAATGCGGGAAACCCCCTCACTTTTAGATGAAAAACAGGAAGCCTTTCTAAACTCAAAAAACATGCATTTTACCCATAAATCCTTAATGGTGTCAATTTTTTCATCCATAATACTTTTCAATATAAAAAATACTCCTCTAATAAATTTAATTGAATAAACTAACAATTTCTTTTCTTTTTGTTCATTTTTTCCAAATCCATATTTTTTGAATCAATGCTCACTTTTTAGAGGGAAAGAGAGAACAAGTGATGATTTAAATTAGAGATTTTGAGAAGAAATACAAGTTTTGAAGAAAAAGGAAAAATTAGAGAAGAGAAAAGGGGAAATTGGAGAAGAAAAGCTTGCGGGGCATTTTGGGAAACATACAAGAAAATTGACGGTGTTAAATTTTTGAGGGAAAGCGTAATATTTTTTGTGTTTAGAAGGATTTCTTGCTTTTCATCCAAAAGTGAGGGGTTTCCGCATTTTAGCCTTAATTATGAGAATAAGAGTGTGTCAAGTTTCATAGGAAAAAGAAAAATAACAGCCTTAAACAATGAGGCTGATAAAAACGAGATAAAGGATAGCAAAAGGATAAAAACCAGAATGCTTGCACAAGATCCTCAGCTAAAACTTCCACGTCACAGTGCGTCGTCTTGTCCATGTTCTCTTCTAAATCTGACGGACATTTCAAATATGGAAACATCCATCAGGGAGCTATCGCTCGGGTAGGTCTCCCAAGGGTTTAAAGTAATAATAGCAATAAAACTAACATACTAACTCGTGCAAGACAGACAAGTTATGGACATTCGCAATAACAGTACGATAAAATAGCATGCAAGTGTATGTGAATGCAACATGTCATTTAAAAGGTTGGTTTACAGTATTTTAATGTTTCAGTTCGGATCACATGGATACGCTGCATATCGGGAGTCTTCCGTTAGTCCCACGGAACAACAACAATAGGCAATAGGGTCAGCAGCATTCTGTCTGCGTCCGGAACTATGGCTAAAGCAACATGTAGGTTAGCATTCCGTAAACGCCCGGAATCACGCTAACGGTATCTCCCGAAACACGGGTACAACCTTACTTCCCAGACTATTATAAACTTAATTTAATTTAATAGTAATTTCATTTTTAAATAATGTCATTATGTTTAATAAAAATTAAGCTTTAAAGTCAGAACTCAAACCTTAATAATTAAGGTCGTATTTAATTGAAATGAATATGGGATATTGGTGCAGATGATAAAAATGATGTATTAGTCTAAACTAAGGCAATTTAACAAAAGTTTGAAAAATAAATAAAGTCATATATAATAATAAATGATAAATCATTGAAAAATTGGATATAGCATACCTTTACTGTTTGAGCAGTAAATGGAAAGAGAAAATTTTATCATTACAACTGAGGTGTTCTTACTGTGGTTTTATAGATTTCAAGAAAAGATACACAGATACAAAAATTAGAGAGAGGTATACACACATGAAAGAATGCAGGATGGTATTTTGTTTAAATTGATAAATATCTTGCTTTTATAACTCAAACTCTGAAATATAGCTTATGTCGATTAATTGATGCTGAAGTTTGAATCTCCACAAAATAGGACGGTATATTTTCGCAAATTTCAACACAACCTTTTCCGAAGAATATTGCCCAGCTCTTTTTCGATTGCAGAGCCATCAGCCAACTTCACACAAATCATTACGTGGGACATAGGAGATCCATATTAATTAATCAAATATTATTAAATTATTATGTAAAATTCTTTAATTGCACGATCAGTCACTGCAATAAAAAGCGCACCACATCTCCTCTCACGTGCGCACCTGCGAAAGTTGAAGAGGTAGCAGCCAATGGGGAGAAACTAAAACGTGAATAAAAAAGGGCATTCCAGTAATTTTAAGCTTCCTGAGACATTGCTTCAAAAAAAGGAAAAAAACAGAAAAGGAAATAATTCAAAAGAAAAACCCCTAAAGGCTCGGTAATCGAGGGATTCACAATCCCGAGGAAAGGAATAAATACATAAAATTTCAAGACAAAATAAAAAGGAAATCAATCTTTTTCCTCTCCACGTACGTCATCGAGATGATGATCAAGCGTTCCCCAAACCCCTTGATCGTCCCGCCATCAGATTTCTAGGGTTTATGTTTAAAGCAGAAATCAGAAGGCGGCGATTGAGATTAAAAAGGTAAAAGCTTCGCGCTTTTAGGGCATTTTAATGGCGAGGAAGCAGAGAGAATCGAGTCCTTCGAGCTGCTGGATTCTAGATTCGAAGCCGAAGAAGAAACCGAAGCCGATCGCAATCGAGAGCAGCAGAAGCGAGATGGGGGACTTGGGTGGCAATCCTAAGAGGAGGAAGAACGACGACGACGACAACAATGAGGGGCTGAAGAGCGGCGGAAATTGCGCGGAATCCCCAAATACCTCCCCTTCATTCTTCAAGGTCATGATCGGGGATTTCAAGAATATTTTGGTACAGATTCTTGAAGCCTTTGGATTTTCTATTCAGAGTGTTTAAAGCTGTAAAAATTTGAAATTTGTCTGTTTATGTGTCTGCATTGCTTTTGATGGAAACAAACAAGGACTTTTCTTAAATGTCTCTCCCAAAACTTAGTTATTTTCATCAGTCACCCACAAACTTGTTAGTTTTACATGTCTCCCCTAAAACCTACTAAATGCCTACTGAAAAACCTACTAGTTATTCTAAATCCTCTCTGGTTATGCCGATCGAGGAGAAGATTATAGAATATAATAACAATTGCATCGTAGACGTTATGAATTGTATGAGATATTGGTAAATGACCATTTTGGCCTTCCAACCAACAAAAATTGCCTATTTGTAATTTCCTCTACTAGAGAAAGCTGGGTGCAATATGATGCCTACGTTTCTTGGTTTTCAAAGGAGTCGTAGATACGAGGAATTGAACATTTGAACCAATTCGCAATTAGTTTGACCGTGATCTTAAGTTATACCAATTGGGCATATAGCTCATGCGGTAAAAATTTCCTTTCCAAAGTGAGGTCGCGGTTCGATTCCTTAAGTGGGCAATGAAGTGACCGATACCATGAATAAATATGGGATTGTTTAAATATTCGCTATGTTTTGAAGGTATTTAATTCTAGAGGTATCAAGGTTAGGGGTGCGATATGAAAATAGCTAAGTTTTGAGGGTTACGTATGAGAAAACGCTTCAAACAAATTACAAAATAAAATGAAGAGATTGACATCAAATTGGCTGTTCGCTGTTTCTCCTTGTGAGGAAATCACTGTGGACTTCTATATATCTCCATGTATAAATATCAATGTACAAACTGTTATGAAAAAACATGCGATTAAACATCTATAAATATGGATCCAATGATTTGTTGGATTATCTCGCTTTCAAACATTAAAAATTTCATGGCTTTGGAGCACCAAAGTAAAAAGAAAAAACGTGCTATACATTATTTTCCTTTTGCCCTCAACATGTAAAATATGCTCTGAGTGGTGTAAAATAGCTGTCTTGGTTAGTTTAGCCATGACCTCAAGTTATATAGGTGATCGATGTATGGGGTTTCTGCATATTAGTAACGTTTTGAAGGTGTTATATGGGATCATGAATTTTACAAGGCGCTTGGAAATAACTAAGTTTTGAGGGTGATATATGATAAACCTGAACACAGACTAATATAAAGAGACTGGCATCAAATATGACATTCAATATGTCTTATTGTTAGGAAATAAGTGATGAATTTCTTTTATGTAATTTGTAATTGGATAAATATGACATCTAACCAGTTGTTGGATTATCTTGCATTCAAATCATGGTATTAAAGAATCATAGCAAAAATGATCCTTGGAACATAATTTTTTTGCCATCTTATATGCTTTCTTCACATATATCATTTCTTTTGGATGATATAAAATAATTGATGGCCACTCAGCGGCTAGTTTAAGCTTTTGTATATGCCATCAATCTTTTTCGATGACTAGACTGATAAGCTTTTTTGTGTGTGTTGTAAATAATATATGCAGTTCATTCCACCAAGTTTCACCTGCCATATTGTAGATCTAGTGAAGCAGTATGTTTCTCTTCGAGATTCTGATGGTTGTTCTTGGAAGGTGAAGGTATCTGTGAGAAATGGTGCGTTGGCCTTTCAGAAAGGGTGGCACGATTTTGTGTGTGATCACTCTATAACAGACGGAGAGTTTGTAATATTCACGTATGAAAGGAATGTGTTTGATGTCCAAATCTATGGTACTCATGCCTGTAAGAGAACACACTTTGACGAGAAACGCAAAAATGGTGGCACCGAAGCCAAAAGAAAAACAACAGAGTTTCATCGTGAAAACTCTCGCGCTTGTAAAAGAAAGAAAACTTATACTGAAGCTTCTGAATATATAGTCAAAGTTGGGAACTGTGATCAACCGAAAAAAGCAATGAAAGAAAAGAGTAGCAAAATGGGCAAACATGTTATTCATGGAGAGAATGAAGCCTCAAACAAAACTGAGAAATGCAACATTGGCAAGAATGAATCATCGACAAAAAGAAAGAAAGAAATGATTACTAGCAAACCAGGCATTAATGTTAATCACGGAGCAAAAAAGGTGCCAAACAATATTGAGAGAGCTTCAGAATTATTGAAAAAAACTAATTTGGAAAAAGGTTGTAGCAAGACAAACCATGCTATTTATGAAGAGAAAAAACTTCCAAGCATGCCCGAGAGAGCTGCAATATACAAATGCAAAGTTGCAAAGTTGGATCCAGTCAAGAAAGGAAAGAAAGGAAAGAGTTCTAGTCATAAAGAGAAGAAATTTCCAAATACAGTAGAGAGAGCCACAGAGCGTGCTCGTGACTGTTTCATGCCACCTACTCCTTTCACATCAGACTACAACCATGTAATTGAGGAAGATGCTTGGGATAACGAAGAAGAAGAAATTTCTCCTCTCCCACTATGTATAATTCCCTGTGATACAGTGAATAAAGAGGGAGATAATGAATTTAATTGTACTGGTTTTTCTTCAGAACAACTTTGTTACAAGCGTGGTCCGGACAATCAGATTGTACTAAGGGAAGTTGAGCGAAAATTTCTTCTCACAGAGAATGGTGAATGCCACATTTTTGATGAACATTTAATGCAAGAAATCGGTCCAAGTATGTTAACCTCAAATGCTATGTTGCCTAGTGAGAAGGAAAGTAATATAAATCAAGAAGACAAGGCATCTACCTTTCGAGAGCTATCCTTGAGGCATGAGAATGTTCCTGATCTCACAAATGGTGAGACAAAAAACTGCAGGTCAAGTTCCAAAAAGGTCGATACAAAGCCTCAAACCATAGGTAAACAGTGCACTTTGTGAAATTTCTGCAATCATCTGAAAATAGAGTCGTTCCTTCATTAGTTATTTGTGTTTTCCTTGTTCAAATCTAAAATAAATTTAACTGATTGGCAGGAATCCTTCCTCGTGGCTTTATTTCCAAAGTTGATAATGCTCCAGTGGTTACAAAGGGTGGATCTGCTCCTCCAAAAATGAGCAATATCCAGAATCACCAAAAGAATCCTCATTTCATGGAGAGACAATCTCATCAATCTGGTGAGCCCTACACTTAATTATGATTTACTGATATTTCTAAACTCTTATATGTTCAATTATAAATAACACGAAATAGAACTCTATCTGCCTTCATTAAAGTGCGGCTGACTTTGGAAAAATAAAACTAACACCACTGTTGTTTCATTATTACACTTAACACGATTATGGTGTTTAACACAAAAAGACAATTTACCAAATTGCCCTCACCTTCATTCTTCTCCTAACTTTCCCATAAGAGTAATATGGTGCAAGGTTTAAATCCAGGTATTGGAACTGGTATTGGATAGCACTTTGGGGATCGAAATTGGCAATCTCGGCCATATCGGCCGTCTCGGATTGGGAATAGTGGATTTTATATTGTTTGAGAAATAAAACTTTTCAGAATTATGATTTTTTTTAAAGCTACTTAAGTAATTATAACAATTTGGTAAATTCTTTAGTAATTAATGATATGTAAAATCATACTAATGGTGTCAAATTATTCTTAATAGCACAATAACCTATAATAAACCCATCAAAGCATTAATGAACCCATGAGCCCATTAATAAACCCACTAACGATTAATAGCGTTAATAGTAAACCCTACTAATCAAATGGTAAAATCAATATTACTTGGTATCAGACGGTATTGGTCTCGGAACTCAGATGATCATTTTTGGGATCAGAATCGGCCAAGATTTCAAACCATGATATGGGGTTTTATGAAGTCACATGAGAGGCATATGTTAATTTGATTAATTGCAAATGGGATGCTAGTCCAATGGGGTGCAGTGTAGTTTTTTAATGGTTTGTTGGTGTTTTCTTGAAAGTGAAAATGTTCGATGGTGTTTCTTGTAATTCAGCCTTCTAAAATTACTTCTTGTAATTCAGGCTTCTAAAATTACTTGACATGCTTTTCTATCTGACAGGACGGGTAGCCAATCGGGAATATTTAAAAAGTAAGGTGTTACCTTTCTTGAAAGTGGAACCTATGCAAGTAAAGGTTGAAAGAAAAGATGCAGAGGGTCTTGAGAAAAAGGATGCAAAGAAAGGAATGCCTTTTCACATAAAGCTTGAAAGGAAGGATGTAGAGGACCTTTCACGGCCAGCCATTGCTGATTTTAAATTTTCTTTATCTCTCACCGATCAGACAAGTTGGGTTGTGAGTAAACTCTTAATAATCCTAATCCATTTTTTTCTTTTCTTTGAACCATAATTTTTTTCTGCTTCTTTGTGGAGTTTTAGATACTCGTAGTTTACTATCACAATAGATAGTAGATACTTGGCAATTGATGTATATTGCTATTGGAGTTTTTGATACGCTAGTAGTTTACTGTCACAATAAATGGTAGATACTTGGCAATTGATGTATATTACTATTATATGATTGATGTTAATACATACCTTCATCTCTGTTAATATATTTGCTAGATAGTAGATACTTGGCAATAATCAGCCAAACTTATTATTTTTTTTGGAATGAATCCATTGATTCAATATTTTATTTCATGAGGCAGGACTTGCTACAAAATATACATGGTATGCGTGATTAATCATGATGCTTTAGTTTCACCATTTTTTTTGTCTTTGAGGATAGCTCTGCACCATTTTTTGTATGCAAATGTATTGTACTTCAAAATGACCTTCTAGAGGATGTGGTGAGCTCATCATAGTATCAAGATACATTACTGAGCAGTTTATCGAAAAGTATATATGGTTCCATATTATCCAAAGGAAGAAATCATTACAAACTTTAGTTTTATTTAGTTTGACAAACATTACCTGAGGCGGTTCATTCAAGCAGAGTAGCCGGTGGTTGAGAATGAGGAGAATTAGTTGTGTGACTCAAACAATACAGGATATGCATATCTACGCATTTTCTTGGGATGGTGCTTCATCTTCTTATGCTATTGTTCTTAGAGATTATTCATTTTTATAATAAAATATATATTACATTAAAGTTGCTCGCTCACAAAGCCTTGGTGTTTGTAGAATGAATTAAAAGCATCAGCAAGAAGCTGTGAAGAACTTGTTTTGATATTTCACCAACAGAACGACTAAACAATCCACATTTACTGGAATTATTGTTTGGTGCGCTAATGCAGTTTATAGAAATATAACAGTGAATCTAGTGGAAATTTGTGAAACCTGAGAAGTAGGCACACTACAAATTATAAGCCATTTTTGGCATGGTAACATTTCTTAGCTCCTAATTTTACTCAAAATGGCCTTAAGATAATGCTGTAGATACTCGTCGGCTAACTGTGTGCTAGAGTAATTATTTTTTTCTTGAAATCTTTTTCTCTGTTTTGTAGTGTTTATATACTTTGTCGTCTGTATGACATTTTCTCTCTTCTACTCTGTTGTTTTGGTGTATTTTGAGAATTTATTACTTAGTAGCAGTTTGCACGCTTTCTTATGGGTCTAATCTATTGCCTTTGTCAATAAGCATCATCAATTACTGAATGATACTATGGAGAACAGTTGAGGCCAGCTGTTGGACAATGCGAAATATAATTTATTTGCATTCGTTGCATCTTTTGTTTGGCTTTATAAGCATCACGTCACTGTGCAGTAAAGCGTTCGAGTAGGGGATATTTATAGGTTATTTTGGATTTATTTAGAATGTGTAGGCATCAATGGTTGGACACTCGTCTCTCTCTATAGGTTTCATGAGCACTGACTTTTGTAAACTCATTGTTAAGACATTTCTCGAACACATATTAGACAATTCTCAAATACTTGTTAGGCATTTGTGAAATATATCTTTAATTTTATAATATATCTCTGGAACCACAGCCTCAAGATTATAAGCAGCTAGAAACTTTTCTACTGTTAATAACTGTAGTTTGATGATCGATGATATCATTGTTTACTTTAACTAGTTGTCTTTCATTATTGCTAAAAAAATGCCATTTATTTTCTAACCTTCATGCCTTGCTAAATGTTGCAGGTGTTGCCTATGAAATTGCCGTTTCAAATTGAACAAACGAAACAAAAAAGAAAGGTGATATTGCTTCGTGATCCATTAATGAGAATCTGGCCTGTCCTCTACCATGAGGATCTCAAGTTTGTAGGCTTAATTGGAGGCTGGGAAATATTCGCGAGAGCAAACAAACTTGAAAAAGGAAATCTCTGTGAATTTGAAGTAGCCACAGGATCAGAATTCACGCTCCAAGTGCAGATATCAAGAGGGTAGGAACTCAGAGCATATGAAAGGATGCATATACTTGGCCGATAAACTTTCTTTTTGAGATCTAATTGCCTAAATCAATATGAAATGATTTTGTGTGACGTTTGGAACGACATTAAATTACAATCTTTACTAATGCATGATGATTATAACCAGTGCCATGAAAAAAAAATTGAAATGATGTTTATTAGTGCATTTGTTTGCTCTGAATCATTCTTCCATGCCTGAATGCTGTTTATTAGTTTCTTATACAATATATCTTATCATCATGTATTGTTATTCATACACATTATGTACGTGATTCATGCATCATCATATTTCGTATTCTAAGAAGCCTCATGCATCCTTCAGTAGTCCTCACATTAGCCTGAGTCTAGGGTTTGAGCTCATGGCGGCATTTTATGGTGGAAAGAATGAGGATCTAAGGGTTTTGCAACTATAGGTGCTTTTTTCAGTAGTTAGAGAAGAGGGAATCTAGTTAAAAATTATATCGATATTAAATGCTTGCAAGGGTTACTTAACCTGAGGGGGGAATTTTTTTAGTTTCGATATGCTATTCTTGCATATCCGCATAAGCTATGAGCGTACTGTGTGAACCCTTGTGCTTGCAGGCAACAAGATCGTGTTACTAACCTTGGTATAAGGTGATTGTATAGTTGTCTAATGGTAATCCCTGCATCTGTATATTGTATGAGGCCGTTGAAAATTCGGTCGAATCTAGCTGTTTTTTTTTTTGAAAATATTCGGTGAAAAACCACTGACCAATCTAACTAGGTGTTCAAAGCTATTAGCTGCATATTCACAAACCTATGAAGTTGGGATATGTTTTGTATTATACTATCTTAGTATATACAAGGGATAACCTCTACTATTCACGGGAGTTTCGGATGATTTGCCAGTAGATTTTGAAATATTTAACAATGCAAAACACAAAAAGAAGAAAATTATAGTAAGTTAAAAGTTCAAATGACTTCTTTCCATGACTGGCAAATAAAATGGGGATCTATCTTAAAATTCTTGTGATATTTTAGAAAATAGTCCTCAAATTATTATAATTTATTTAAGTAAATAACCTTCCAAAATAATTGTGTCATTATTTTATTCTTTTTTCTCAATGGAGAGCGGCTATTACCCTTTCTTTTGTCAATCTTATCTATATGTGATCTTATTTCATAACTAATTGGTCACATGGCATATGAATAGACCCCTCCCCCACATTTATAGTCACATATGACTTTGATCCCACAACCTCGATCAAGAGCTGTGACTCGCCTTCATTGCAAAAGATTTTCCAATTCAGATACCAATTTTCTAAAATTATATCCAAACCTCTCTCTCTCTCTCTATATATATATATATGAGAGGTTAATGGAAGAAATGTGCAATAGGAGGGAATTTCCTCATATGGCGTCGGAAAAATGCATCCTCAATGATTTTTTTCGACGATCGGTATAAATCACATCCATCCTTATCATCTAAGATGTGGATACACCAAATTTCATTTGATTATACAATTTTTTCACCGTTGATTTAGTTGGTGCAAAATTAGTGGTTTACCGACAATATAACATTTTACATTGCTAATTCAACGGTGAAAAAATGGTGGAATCACATGTATGCCTATCTTAGATGATAACGATGATTATGATGGATGCCGGTCGTCGGAAAAAATGATGGAGGTTGTATTTTTTCGACACCATAGAAGGAAATCACCTCCTATGGCCTCTTTCCTCCATTATTCTCTCTCTCTCTATATATATAAGGTTAACGGAGGAAAGATGCCATAGGAGGGAATTTCCTCCTATGGCGTCGAAAAAACACCCTCTTCTTCACTTTTTTCGACGATCGGCACCTACCGTCTTCATCGTTACCATCTAAGATGTGGGTACACCAAATTTCATGTGATTCTACAACCTTTTCACCATTGATTTAGTAATGTAAAAAGTTCTATTGTCGGTAAACCATTAATTTTGAACCCATTAAATCAATGGTGAAAAAGTTGTAGAATCACATGAAATTTGGTGTACCCACATCTTAGATGGTAACGATGAAGATGGTTGGTGTCGATCGTCGGAAAAAATGAGGGAGGGGGTATTTTTTCGACGCCATATGAGGAAATTCCCTTCTATGGCCTTTTTCCACCATTATTCTCTATCTATATATCTATATATATATATATATATGAGGTTAATGGAGGAAAGAGATCATTGGAGGGAATTTCCTCCTATGACGTTGAAAAAATACATCCTCCTTTATTTTTTCCGACGATCGGCACCCATCATCTAAGATGTGGGTATACCAAATTTCATATGATTGTACAACTTTTTCACCGTTGATTTAGTTGGTTCAAAATTAACGGTTTACCGAAAATAGAACTTTTTACATTGCTAAATCAACGGTGAAAAGGTTGTAGAATCACATGAAATTTGGTGTACCTACATCTTAGATGATAACGATGAAGATGGTGGATGCCGATCGGCGGAAAAAATGAGGGAGGGTGTAATTTTTCGACGTCATATGAGGAAATTCCCTCCTATGGAATCTTTTCTCCATTATATATATATATATATATATATATATATATATATATATCAGCCAAAAACTTTAAGGAAAGAGAAGCAACTTTTGAAAAATTTCGGTAGGCGCAAAAGATTCCTTTCTATGTCGGGCTTTATTTGATAGAATGAAATTTGACCTTATTTTAGCTAAACAAAAAAAAATATATATACATATATACAAAGGTTTCCCCCAAACTTAAGCTTGGCCTTACACAAGCCAAAGGTTAACACCAACCATTCAAAAATCTTATCATGGTAATGGTATAGTTGGTGCAAGAATAGGATGTGGAGGAAAGAAATGAGAAACACGCGAGACCGTGTGGACAGAAGAATGGTAGAATATGGTCTCGGTGGGGGAGAAGAATGGCGAAAAGAAGAAGGAAGTGGAGTACGATCTTGAGGGTGTAAATCGAGTGAATAAATTAGCGCAATATGTGATGACCGATATGTTAAAAGCGATTGCGCTAACCTATCAACTCGTCGAGAAATGGGATCAAATCCCTCAAGATTCGCAAGAAAACATGGGTACACCGAACTTGGTATAGGAGATGAAAGCGTAACGGTCATATGTTCGGTTGGAACAATGGGAAAGACGAAAGGGAGTGAATTAGGGATAGTATCTTTCTTACCGTAGTAAACTGTGTCAAACTGGAAAGATTCCATCAATGGTTCGAAACGACCGTAAGCAACCGAGTCTGAAGGATTAACTAACTCATCTGAAAATGCAAAGGACTCAAATTCGGGCGGTGAGACTTCAACATCGTCCGAAAAAGTGAAACACTCGTAAGTGTCATCGGCTGTGGGAACTGTGTCAGATTCAAAGGAAAAGTTTTCAAGCTCACAGTCGTCAAGCGGGGTCGGAACGATGGGAAAGTATTAAAACTCTTATTAGAGTATAAGTTTGAAAAATAGTTCTTAGCTTAAGTCTAGATTCTGAAAATGTATACCCTACAAAATGCACAAACACGCACCTTGAAACTTGGATTAGTAGAAGAGACCTTGAAATACTCTTGTCTAACGTCCTTAGCACAATGAAAAAGAAAAAAAAAGTGGATAAAGAAAAAAATGGACACTGGTTTTTGTGATTACTTAAGGCTGTAAAAATAGAAAAATATTTAGCGAGGGTGCTTCATCACCTAGTGTCTTAGACCAACTGGTTTGGGAGCCACTGCTAAAAGCCTTGGGTATTGCAAAACTAGGAAGTACGCCTTAAAAGTGCCAACGCATCTTGTAATCGGTTGTTGGTACCTCAAGAAGTATTAACAGTCGCATGAAGCATGTGAAAGCGAAATTTCACAAGTGCTTTGGACAATGGACGGGAGTACGATTGCTTGATTTGAATTTCCAAGTGTAGGGGTGATATTTACACACACGTGGGGATATGTGATTAGAGTTTAGATAAAAGAAAGGAATGAAAAAATAGAACTTGTATCTTTAGTAGAGTTGATAAAAATTCTTAAGTGGAGATGTAACCCTAGAAGGAAAACTTAAGAAATGCCGAAAGCTAGGTAATTCTACAGGATATATATAATCTTAAGTTAAATAATGAGGAAGTGTGAAGAATACGGGTGGATAATTTGCGGGTCGACGATAATAGATTTCCTTGTTAGAAAACCTAATTGGAGAACAAAAGTTAATGGGCCGAATTGATAGGATTTTGTAGGTAGTATCCGCTGAAAACCCTCAGGAGACAACACTCCTCCTACTAGGGACACCTAGAGGTTTAACGGCTTGCACGAGCTCAGTGCAATCGCGTTTCCCTGCGAAAGTGCGGCTAGGTTAGATTTTTATCGAGAATAAATAAAAAATAATTTTGCTCGAGGACGAGCAAAAGATAAGTTTGGGGGTATTTGTTCATACCATAATATTGCATTTTCTATCCCCCATTCTTATGCATTTTACAATGAAAACAGGTGCTTTTGACGCATGTTTGCTACATGTTACAGGTTACAGGTTCTTGGACAGAAAACAGTGAAAACGAGGTAAAGACGATGAAAAAGTGAATTTTAACCAATGAACAGAAGATCTTGATCAAGCCTACATAAGAAACAGTTCACAAAGCAAGGTTCAAGACGTCAACACAAAGCAAACGGTTAAAAGTTCGCTACAATGTTCACTGGAGATCTGGAGAAGATATAGAAGACAAATTAAGAAAAGAACCAAGTTAACAAGAAGACCAAACAGCCCTAAACCATAATCCAAAAGCCCAGAAAATGAGCTCACTGTTGGGCCGCGGAACCGCGGCCCAATCCCTACCAAGGCCGTGGTTCCGCGGTAATATTAAGGAATTGAAAAGTAAATTTTTTACCAACTGTTTTGGAGGCTTTGACTGGTCTTTCTAGAGGGCTATTTTTGTAATTGTAGACATGCGAATCAAAATATAACCTAGGGTTTCTATTTCCTATAAATAGAACTCTAAAGCTTGTAATTCCCTATGCCTTTTTTCAATCAATAAAATTCAGAATTTCTGGGAGTAAATTTCAGATCTGTTCTTCTTGTTTGGAGGGAGCCATCAATCTAGTAAGTCTTTTATTTATGTTTCTTTTAATTATAATGTCTTCTCATCCCCTAATGAGCGAGTAGTCTCCTCGCTTGTTAGGGTTAGCCTTAGGGAAAGGGTTGAGAGATGAGATTTCTCACCCCTTTCAATGCCACTTTAACCTAATGTATTAGAACTTCACGCATACGAGCACAACCGCTCCCTGCGGCATCCTACCCTTCGAGGTAACGATGAACCGTAGTATAAAGGGCCGGTTGCGCGCGTTTTCCGTGAGGGTTAGGATAATTATCAACAAAGGAGGGATACAAATCTAGAGGAAGAAACATCTTCCCAAAAGATTTGTATCCACTTTATTGATAATTAACTTAACACCTAATAGATCTAAAAAAGAAGGTATTGAAAGCGGTGAGGAAAAATATTAATCTCCAAAACTTCCCCTAAGCCTAACCCTAGCAAGATTCTTAATTAGATTAATTAGATCCAGTATTTTAGATTTTTATAAACCAATCAAAACTACAAATAGAATCAACTCGTTAAAACACATAAAAGGAATTTACCCGTCTCTGTGGATCGACCCGTACTCACCGGCTAGCTGCGAAGCGACGCCGTTTCTGATTGCGGTAAACTTACATAATTTTGGAATAATCAAATGACTTATGTCTTATGCCTTATGCATCTTTAAAAAGTAGGGTTTAGCTACCGACATCAAATCTTCTGCCAGTTGTTGACTTGTTCTGTGACACCATACAAATTAATTTTAATATAATGCATGCCTTGGCCTCCAAGTATAGGGAGACGACTGTAGGCAAGACAACTATCACCACCCATATTACCTCTTCCCCAAGAAACCTACAAGCATATAAATAGCCAAGCATGGTACCCATTATTCTCTCAATCAATTAACACTCTCTTTAGCACACAAGCATATATAACAAAAGATTCAAAAATGAGAAGAGAAGGGAGACAACATGGGATGGTGAGAACTCACCTTATCCTATCACCATCACCCTCCAACAACAACAACAACAACGGTTCAAGAGTGCTCAACAGCCCTTCAACGTCAGCCGGCGTTTTCGCCCGTGTACCCTCAAAACCCACCAACCACTCCAAATTTACAGGCAGATCCTGCTGCAAATCTACGTGTGCATCCTGCAGTGCACACAAAGATGCATGCCAGCCGAAGTCGAAGGGCAAAGGAGGCAAAAAGTTTGGAGGAAACAACGCCAATATCGATATAGATTACAACTTGGATGATAATGACGAGCTTGGTTTTTATGACGATGAATGATCGATGGTGATAACTGGTTGAATATATAGTTTTGATCAATATTCAGTCTTAGCTGCTTCTGTGGAGGTGTATATGAACAATGTTTGTTATAGTTATTGGTGCATGTGCTTATTAATGCTGAAATAAAAGATTCATGTTTTACTTTATAAATTAATTCTAGGCCTTTTTGGAGACCAATTTTCATGCATGCCCAGGTTTTATTAGAGTTCAATCATCCAACCGAACTTTCTATATGTGAGAGAGAGAGAGAGAGAGAGAGAGATGATGATGATTTGAAAATTGTTGGATACAAACTTGAACATTATTGACGACTTAAGGTTTTAAATAGTACAGCACAACGATTTATTTTTCTAAGAGATCGATTGTCTTTTTGAACAACGAAACCATCAAGTGAGAGAAAATGCAATTCGATATTCATTAAGAGAAGTCAGTTTTGTATTAATATATGTGTGATGGAGCTCCTTTTCGGGCCTCCGTCAGATGTTGTCTTTCGTTGATCTCGAGGTGAACCTGGTTGATTGTCCTTCGTTGCGTGTGGGTCTCAATGGGTTTTGAGAGGAGAAGGTGAGATGAGGAGGCTGTCGCCGAGTACCTGCAAAGAAGTCCCGGGATGGTTTGGTACCACCGAGGACCCTCCGACGCTCAAGTTAGTGATGGGATCTGAGCAGAGTAACGGCGTAAAGTGTAAAAAAATGGCCTACTTGACCCCTCTGTGAGGAAGGTTTATATAGCGGTGGTGGCATGCAGCAGCAGGCGCGGGAATCTCGCCGGCAGTTACGCTCCCGACGTCACGTCCGCGCAGAGAGCGGATCGCCCATTAATGGGGATCGTGATAGCGTAGAACGTGGGATGTTGTTGGCATAGAATCTGCACATGGTGAGATTCGCGGAGCGGCGGTTACGCCTGTGAGTGGTGGAGTAGGTCGGAGGGCCGAGGAAGGCGGCCTCGGCCGGGGGCTCGGGGACGAGCGAGGAGGCCGAGGAATCTTGGTCTTGTGGCAGCTCGGGGCAAGCTGAGTGGCCGAGGAGGCTAATTCGCAGGGGCCCCGGAGGTGGGCCAGTCTGCGCTTGCAGGTCGGGCACAGGGTGGCCTGGTCGGCCCCTGTGGGCCCTTTCATCTGAGTTTTTGGACACGTCATCTGCTACGTGTCCTGATCTTGGAGATCGCCAATATCGAGCATTATCATTAGCCCCCCACTCTTGTCCCGACCAGCTAGTGGTCGGGTCAGGAGTGGACTGTCGGGCCTCCTGAGGTGAGATCCCTTCTATGGTTTCGTCGGGGCGAGACCTCGGTCCATTGGTTGTCTTTTCTGCTAGCGAACCAAGGCGAGATCTTTGCATTTAAGGAGGGTGCTCTGGTTCATGCACTCTGCAGTCGAAGCGACGGTCCACGTGTCGAGCGCCAACTGGCTGATGTGACGTGCGCAAGCCTGCGGCGTCTGATTGGATGCAGTCCAGTGCAGGACCGACACGTGGAGCGATCGGAGCCGCTGGGCGTGAGGATTCGTTTCGGCGGGAGTTGACGGGTGCCGTTGGATGCAGTGATAAAACGGGGGCGGGACCCGCCCCAGGGCCCCTAACCTTTCATCTCCCTTCTTCCTCGAGTCGCTGTCGCTCGGCGTTCTTCCTCCTTCATGAGACATGGTTCGCTCCCACTTTTCGGGCGTCTCGCCCTGGGGCGAAGCTAGTGGCGTAGCCGAGCCCCCGGCCAACTTGCGCCCTCCGCCGGATTCTCCGCCGACGGCAGGGCCGTCCATTTCGTCGGCGGCATCCGAGAGTTCCTCTGGCGGCGGCCGGAGTCGTCAGCCGTTACCCGAGTCCCAGACTGGTGACGGGAGGAAGGGCGAGGGCCGGCCCCTTCCTAAGAGGAAAAGGACAGTTTCTTGTGCGCCGCCGTCGAAGGCCCCCGAAAGGATTCCCGTGCGGGAAGAGGGTTCCGTCTTCACTTTTCCGTTTGGACTTTCTATTGCCACTGGTCTGCTCGCCGGGATGGAGGAATCGGCTGGGGGAAAGCTCCCGTGTGGCTCATTGAGGGATCAATTGGAGGCCATGGCCCAAGGGGCGGTCCAGGTACGAATCCCTCTACGCGCATTTGCCTTGGTATGCCTTTTCTTGGTTCAGATACTTCCTGGTTTCGCATCGGCTTTCTGTCAGATTCTTCAGTACTGCGCTTTTGCTATTCGCATGGAGGCCGAGGGGGCGTTCCACGCCTTGAGGCCAGTGGAGGCGTTTCCTTCGGAGGTCGAGATCTTGCAACGTGACCTGCGCCGGGAGAGGGATAAGGCCGACGTCGTGACAGGCTGGGCGGAGGTTGCGGAGCTCGCCAACTCGGCGACTCGGGGTGCCTTTCGCCGTCTGAACGCGGCTCTCCGGGTTGCCGATAGGAAGCTGGCGGACATGACCGAACGCTTTGCGGCATTGGAAAAGGAGAGGGACGCAAGCAGGGGGGATGCTGAGGCGGCGCTGCTGAAAGCCAAAGTTGCCGAGGCTCGGGCTAAGAAAGCTGTGGCCGAGTACAAGGCATCGGAGCAGTTTTACGCTGAGCTTGGGGAGTATTCTGCCGTTGCGTGGAATAAGGCTTTGGACGCAGTGAAGGAACAGCTTCCCAAGTTCGACGATGGTGAACTCCGCGCTCGGGTTCCGCTTCCGGCAACGAGGTCTCCGGCGAGGGATGACGAGGGAAGCCGGCCGCGCCCTTGGTGGCAAAGTCTTCGGTGGTAGGGCTTTGGGTCATGACGCCGATGATGAAGTGGCCGAAGTAAGCCTCCGGGCAATTTGTAGGGCTGGGCCCCCCCAGAGTACCCTTTGTAAAGATCTTGATTTTGGCAATAAAAGAAAAAAAGAACCCTTGATTCGTCGGTTTGTATTTTTTTCTCTTGTCTTTTTTTGTGTGAAGGACGTTCGTAGGATGTCCTTGCTTGTATTGTTGTGTTTCCGTGTAAGGTTGGCCATATGTCCGGCGATCTCCTGTCAAGTTTGCCAGTCGGAGAGGTTGCCAAGCGCTGCCGTGGAGGTATCCTTATATACCCCCTAGGTCGATGGGAGATCGTTCAGATTTGGGTGAACCAGCCGTCCTTCCGGGTGTCTCGGATCCTTAAGCGCTGCCACAGGGCAACCGGCCGGGCTTGGCCGAGCAGGGTGGCAGTTCGGTTGCCGCTGCGAGGGCTTTGGGCTGTGGTGGGCCACTAAGAATGACCGAGTCATGAGGATGCGTGGTTGCCTCTTGGTGAGGGATCTGATCTCTGGCGTCGTGGGTAGGCAACTACCAGCCGGAGTTCTTGACGAGCAGGGTAGCTGCTCGGTTGCCTTTTGCGAGGGCTTTTGATCCTTCAGGACGGGGACCGAGCAGGGTTACTGCCCAGTGCCTCTTGGCGAGGACTTTGATCCCTGTCGGTTGTGGTAGGAAGCTACCAGCCGGGGATAGCCGAGCGAGGACCCGACTGCCTCTGGGAGGACTTTGGTCCTTGGCGCGGGAAGAGCTATAAGGCTGTAAGAAGCCCACCAAGGACCCTTGGCCAGGCAGGTTCACTGCCCGGTGCCTCTTGGCGAGGGCTTTTGTCCTGAAAGATAGCCGAGCGAGGGAACCTCGGGCTCAACTACCTTTGAGAGTGCTTTTGATCCCTGGCGTTGTGGCAGGGAAGCTGCCTGCTGGGGATAGCCGAGTGAGGGAACCTCGTGCTCGACTGCCTCTGAGAGTGCTTTTGATCCCTGGCGTTGTGGCAGGGAAGCTGCCCGCTGGGGATAGCCGAGCGAGGGAACCTTGGGCTCGACTGCCTCTGAGAGGGCTTTTGATCCCTGGCGTTGTGGCAGGGAAGCTGCCCGCTGGGGATAGCCGAGCGAGGGAACCTCGGGCTCGACTGCCTCTGAGAGGGCTTTTGATCCCTGGCACTGTGGCAGGGAAGCTGCCCGCCGGGGATAGCCGAGCGAGGGAACCTCTGGCTCGATCATCTCTGGGGGGGACTTTGTGATCCCCGGCGTTGTGGAAGGGAAACTGCCCGCTGGGGATAGCCGAGCGAGGGAACCTCGGGTCCGACTGTCTCTGGGAGACCCTTCTCGTTGTACAGGGGAACCCTACCGGGGTGCGGCGCTTTGCTAGTTTTGACTTCATAGGTATAGCTTGAGTTTCTCCGCCTTGTAAGGCCGAGGGAGCTTCCGTCTGTCCGCGTCTTGCAGGCGGTAGGCTCTGCCGGGGAGCGCTTCGAAGACGAGGAAGGGACCTTCCCACTTTGGGGAAAACTTGTGAAGCCTACCTTGGTCGATGAACTCATTCCGCCGCAGGATTCAGATCCCCGGCCTTGAAGGATCGGTGTTTTATCCGAGCGTTGTAGTACCGGGCCGTCTCCTGTTGGTAGGCGGCGGCTCTGATTTGGGCCCGATCTCTTTTCTCCAACAATACGTCGAGGTTGGTTCGTAGTGCCATGGTGTTTGCTTCATCGTCAAAGTGCTCGACTAGGTGGCTGAGTAGCCTGATCTCCGCTGGGACCATTGCTTCAGTCCAGTAGCAGAGGCTGAAAGGGGTCTCCCCGGTTGGAGTCTTTTTTGACGTGCGCAGGGCCCATAAGATCTGGGGTAGTTTCTCGACCCAACCGCCTTGCCTCCCTTCCAGGCGGTTTCGGAGGCCCGTGAGGACGTCCTGGTTAGCGACCTCGGCTTGCCCGTTACATTAGGGGTGCGCGACCGCGGCAAATTTCATGAGGATGTGGTATTCTTTGCAGAAGTCCCTTACTTTCTCATTCTCGAAGTTCGTCCCGTGGTCGGTGATGATGCACCTTGGGATCCCGAATCGGTGAATTAGGTTTGTTTACCCCAATCAGAGTAAAGCTCTGTTCAAATTCCAAGGTGGGAAACGAAGCAACGCTTCTGTTTCCCCCCAATCAGAGCAAATCTCTGTTTTGAAAATGAAAGTGAAAATTAAAATTAAAATAAATGAAGCAACGCTTCAGATTCCCTGCGCTGCGCGCAGAGCGCCACGTGTCAAAATCAGACACGCCAGCGCAGGGAGCGCAGCATCCAAGGCAGCGCGCCCAATCAGAGCAAGGCTCTATTTAAAACAGAATTAAAGGAAGCAACGCTTCAGCTGCGCTGCGCTCTGCGCCGCGCGACATGTGTCAGCACAGCCGCGCAAGCACAGTGGCGCTGCGCTGTGCGTTGCGCAACACGTGTCAGCACAGTTGCGCTTCACTGTGTGCCGCGCGACACGTGTCAAGCGCTGGTGCGTTTGCGCCAAACAGAATTAAAATTCCAGTAAGATCTTTCTGTTCTTGTTAAAACAAGAAGATTGTCTTCTGTAAAACAGAAGCCCTTGGATCAAAAGATCCAACGGTGGGGAAAATTCCCCAAATCACTCAGAGAAGGATCTCTTTAACAAATTTAACAAATTAATGGGTACTATATAAAGGCCCCTAGACCCCAATTGAAAAATGCAACAACACAGAGAGACAAAAACTCAGAAAAAGAGAGAGAACTCTAAAGAATTTTGAGAAGAACTCAAGAAGAAAAAAAAGGTAAAGACCTTTATAAAAAGAAGAATTTCTTCTGAATAGATCATTGATCAAAGAACAAGATCAAGGATCTCCAATAAAAAAATATAATAATAATAACAAAGGCATTGTCTTTTTTTATGAACCATTGGTTCTGAAATCTTAAAGATTCTTTTCTTGGAATCAAGAAATTAAAATAGTGCCTTGCACTTGCAAATCTGCACTGTTGCGCTCCTGGGTTGGCGCAAACCACCAGAGAGCGCCACGTGTCAGTTCCAAGACCACTTGCGCAATGCGCTTTTAAGATAGAGCATTACTCTCTGAAGTTGGCGCAACTCACCAGAGCGTGCCAAGTGTCAGCAGCGCAACAGCGCAGCGCACTGACACAGCGCACTGCGCTGTTGCGCTTGCGCTCACCAGAGCGTGACACGTGTCACCTCCACGTGCTCTTGCGCTCAATAATTGGCGCAAAGCGCCTGACAAGCCACTGTCAGATAATTAATGCACTGCATTATTTACAGAAGGGCCAAGCGCAATTAAAAAAGGCCTAACAGGCCAAATTAAATGCAGTGCATTATTTTAAAGAAGGGCAGAGCCCAAATAAAAACAGATGCTGTGCATCATTTAAAAAAAGACTGAGCCCAAATCAAAAAGGCCTAGCAGGCCAAAGGAAAATGCAGTGCATTATTAAACAGGGGCAAAGCCCTAGCACAGGCCTAATAGGCCAAAAATAACAACGTTGAATATTCTCAACTGGACTTAGCCCAATCATGGCCGTAAGTCCTCAAATTAAATTGACTGAGCAAGACTGCTCTCTTAAATCAATTTACATCCGGTTCAAGGGTACATCTCCAAACTCCTCTGACACCTATCGTTGTAATCCTTCAACGACGTCAGAGAGGTGATGGGTCCCGACAACCACACATCAATACGGACTATGGGGTCCTTAAACCCACAGACTTATGCGTCCTTAAACTAATGGACTAATGCGTCCTTAAACACACCCATATGGACTGTGGGGTCCTTAAACCCATGGACTTATGCGTCCTTAAACTAATGGACTAATGCGTCCTTAAACATACCAATACGGACTATGGGGTTCTTAAACCCATGGACTAATGCGTCCTTAAACTAACATCCGTCCCCAAAACGGGAACGATGGACCCATATGTCCCTAAACAGGAAATGGACCACCATGTCCCTAAACTGGCAATGGACCGCAATGTCCTTAAACTACCTATGGACCACTACGTCCCTAAACTGGAACAATAGAGCCCCCAAACGCTCTTTTTGTCGGATCTAAACGATTCTGTTTAAGTTGATCTTAGCCTTAAACATGGCTAACGTATCCTTAAACATTCAATCAGACTACATATTCCCTAATCAACTTTGGTTCAAGGGTACATTTCCGAACTCCTCTGACACATGTCATTGTAATCCTTCAACGTCGTCAGAGAAGTGACGGGTCCCGAAGACCATATATTAGATGGACCTCTATGTCCTTAAACTGGAACATTAGAGCCCCTAAATGCTCTTTCCGTTAAGTCGATCTTAGTCTCAAATCAGACTAACATATCCTTAACGAGCGTTTAAGTTGATCTTAGCCTCAACATGGCTAACGTATCCTTAAATTAAAACACCCAACCCAAATCTAAGTAAATACGGATTTGGACTAATCCACGTCCTACGGGCGACGGCATAACTTAGTCTCCGTATACAATCCACGGGCATCCACAAACAAAACAAACACACACGACACGAAGTGAAATTTCTGGAGAAGGAGAAAGTGGTTACCGCGATGCGGTAGCGTAATTAACTGCAGGGGCTTGCGCCTGCAGGGAAGAGCATCCCCACAATCAAAAAACCCTCAAGCGAGGGGGAATCTGACGAAGTCTGCTACATCGGCCGCATCCGTCTAAACCTCCGATACACGGTGTCATAAATCAACTTGGCATCTTCGGAGAGGTGGACGGATAAAACCAATTAGCATCTGCCCCAAATCTCAGGCAAGACGTCTTCACGTTGTCGCCGTCTTTCGGAGGGGAACAGATTCTGGCACGCCCGGTGGGACCTTTTCCTCTTTCCACTCCATACTTCGTGTGTCTTATTCGCGAACGAATCGCGGTTTGCTGTGGTTGCCTGTGGATTCGAGGTACTAAGATTTGGTGTCTTGCTCCGTCAAGAAAACAGAAGATCAATGGCTTCAAACTGCACTACCTGCAATTGCAACTCTCACTCCGTCCTTGCTGGAGGAGTGACTTACGGGCCCCAAGCGACCTCCCTTTTCAAGATGCCAGTGGAGCAGGTAACTCAAGCCACCACTGGACTATTCTTCGGGACCATGCTCCCACCGATGAGCTTCAATGCCCCAATGACGTTGCAAGAAGCCCCATAGAAGTCGGTTTTTGATCGACTTACCACTTTCGCGGCCCCTCTCAACGGGTCGCCTAACTCTAATATCTCAGTTCTCGACAGACAGGGCCAGAACGTCCGCAAGCTTGCGATACCCAAAGCTGTCATCCCAAAGCGGATAGCCACCCCGGCTCAAGCGGACAAATTCATTGGAAAGGCTCCTCCTTCCAAGAAGTCAGTTTTTACAAGGCTGGCCATTCCGGTTGCTACTCCAGGCGAGGTCCTCAAAGTTGCTTCCCCTGCCCAGAGGTCTGTCTTTGAAATTGCTTCTCAACGGGTGTCAGTCTTCGACAGGATAACACCAATAACAGTCTCTCCTCAAAGCAAGGTGCACGACGAAGTCACCCTTATAGTTGAAACAACTCCATCCGCAAGACACGCTCGGCGTCGCCACTGGCGCCGAGTGAGGAAGGCTGGGGGCAACTCCCCCTCAGGGATTACTCCGCCAGCTCCAACGGTGGGGATCGATGCTGCTGTTCCAACCGGGAACAGCTTTGAATTGCTGAACACGGTGCGCAGAAACTCTCCTACTGCGGTGTTGAAACGAACTCCTTCACCTGTGGAGAATACTCCAGAGAAGAAGCTAGAGCAACCCCCTCAACGGTTGTCCTCTAAAATTTACAAAGTCTAGTGACAGGTCCAAGAGTCGGTGATTGATGAAAACTATCTCCGCCGACAGAAAAAGATGAAGGTTCGACAGGAGAAGGATTACTCCGTCAAGCCACAAAAAGCAACAGCTACTTGGGTGCCGACTACGACAGCCCCCTCAACGTCGACCACTCAAAAAAGGAGGTCAGGGAAGATCCCTGTGCCTTTGGCAAATCGCAAAGACACTGAACGCCCCAAGTCTGGGGGCATGGTGGTGCACACTGTTTATATAGCTTCCGGAAAGGAGAAAAGCCGTGCTTCGACGGGTCCCCGACCGCTCACCCGATCCGTGACAAAAGCCCAGGAGCAGCAACAGAAGCTTCAGGAAATGATGACTGCAATGGCTGCACTTACCGGGCCAAAAGAGAGCTCGGAGGCATCATCAGAACAACGTCACGAGGAAGAAACCGATGCTGACTTCTTACGAAGAGCCCTCGAAAAGAAGGACAAAGAAGCCGCAGAACAAGCGGATAACATAAAACAAATGGCGCTCCTCTTCCAAGATATGGTAGGGATGATGTTACAGCCGGACTCTCCAGCTGAAGACCTGTAAGTCCACGTTGCCCACCCCGGTGCTTACGGGGAGGCGGAAAACATAATAAAAATCGGATTTTTATCAACTATAGGCAACATGGACTATGCTTTAAGGATCTTTACTAAACAAAAACTTGCTAAAGCTAACTTGAAAGAAGCTAAGTGGTAGAAAGGTTATACCTTTGGTCTTTTGTCCTTCTCTCCTTGCTCCTAGAAGTAGTGGAAGGAGGTCACCTTGTCGTCTTCTCCCGTCAAAGAAAGATCCACCCGAAAGCCTCAACCTTTGGCTTCAACTCCAAGCTAGAAGTCACTAGGGTTCAAGAAGTGCTAGTCCTTCAACCCTAGATGAGAGTAGAGAAGATCAAGAGAGGGTTTTTCTCAAGCTCAAGTGTTTCTCAACACATGAGAGGGAGAGAGCTTGAGAGAGAGGAAGAACAAGAGAGAGAAAGGATATGATAGAATTGAAAATGGTTTTTACAACCATAACAAAATATATGTGATTTTTCAAATAATAATATTAATCAAAAATGAAAAGGTGATGGTTAGTTTGAAGAGACCATTATCATATCACAATAAATGATTTTGCAAAGATCAAAGAGCATCTAAAAAGGAATGATGATGGTCAATGTTTCAAACCTAGTCAACTAGTCAATCTTGGTCAACAAGTCAACAAGCCCAACCATGACACAATTTCACTTAATTAATATTATTAATTGATAAATCACAATATCATTAGGGTTTGGAAAAAAGACGACTGTCAACTGTGCATACACACCCGTTCCAAAACCCTAATGAAAAACCTCTTCCTCTACCTCAATCAACTGTGCATACGCACCCGCATTCGTGATCCGCGGAACACGAATACAATGAGAAAAACCAATCTCAAATCATATACTAGAATCCGGCTTAAACCAAAGCCCGCTAGTATAAACTGTCCGGACAGCAAACGTGCACAAGTGCGCGAATGTGAACGAACCCTGTCGCAAAACCATGCGACCTCTACTCATTTTGCCTAAAGGCGAATAGCTCTCTGTGTGGGACTCTAAAGACTCGACACTACGCTGGCAGTGGGTTTAACCACAGACCGCAAGTGGCACTAGCTGTACGTAACGGTCCCCAGGTAGATGTCGATAAGAAGACTGACGAGGTGAACCTCATCTGAATTCCTACTGAGCCTGTATGTGACAATCTCCGTACAGTCCGGTCTATTCGTTTGATACATCACATGGCGGGCCTAGGGGGGCAGTGAACGTCAGTCCCCTAATAGCGGTACAAGTCGTGCCGGAGTGAAGCCCAGAACACCCTGAGATAACACTAGAAACCTACCAGTATATCTCGCTTGCCCTGGCCAGGGACTACTCGTGTAATGGCTCTCCTGGACACAGCGCGATGTCAACCCCCAATACCGGGAGAGACCAATCCTGTCTAACCGTCACTGCCTCCAAGTGCTTCGGGACTGCACCCAAAAACTACATGTTTGCACGACTCCTTTGAGCCGTGGTAGGGTAGTAATCAAAGTGCAGTGGGAACACACTCGAGGCGAAGTGACAGTGTCAAGTCAACGGACTAAGCTGTACTCATGTCACCTGGGAACTGATAACTGACGATAGGTATAATACCAACCAACAGTCCCCGACGAGTCCTGTCCAGTGTACTCGTAACCCAACGAGCACCCGTATACTATCTCAAGTACGACGTACTGACGGCTGTGGGACAGACCGTCTCCTACACTGGGATGAGAAGCGCATACGCTAGTCTACTCCGGAGTATCGATGCCCTGTCTCGATAGTCCAACGACTAGGGACCTGTATAAGGATGTGCTTATAGATCACCCAGCTCCCATGAGTGCGAGCGCCATCACAACGCTGGTAATCAAGCAAAGATCCTAAGGGCTCTACTAATATGTGTATCAGCAATATGCTAAAAGAAACACATGCACATATTAAAGCAGAGACAAACCAAGTAGCATACTACCATTTCGAGCAAGATTGTATATACAACTATGAATATCCCAAGCTTCCATCAAGTAATATACAAACTAGTATGATACAGTAATGGCCTCTAGGGCATATACACTAACAATCTCCCACTTGCACTAAGGCCATGTACTGGCGTATCGAAGACCTATCATCTCGATCAGCCGCTCGAACTGAGTCTGGGGCAAGGCCTTGGTGAATGGATCTGCTGTGTTATCCTCTGATGCAACTCTCCGGACCTCGATCTCCTGGCGATCCACGATCTCCCTGATCAGGTGATACCACCTTAAGATGTGTCTGGATTTCTGATGGGATCTGGGTTCCTTCGCTAAAGCTATAGTCCCGTTGTTGTCGCAATACAGAGGTATTGGGTCAACAATGGACGGAACCACCTGAAGTTCTCTCAAGAACTTCCTCATCCAGACAGCTTCTTTTGCGGCATCAGATGCAGCGATGTATTCCGCTTCCATCGTCGAGTCAGCAACGGTTTCCTGTTTGGAGCTCTTCCAACACACCGCCCCTCCATTGAGGGTGAAGACAAAACCCGACATGGACTTGGAATCATCCTTGTCACTCTGGAAGCTGGAGTCAGCAAAGGCCTCAATCTGCAGGTCTTTTCCGCCATACACCAAGAACATCTCCTTAGTCCTTCTCAGGTACTTGAGAATGTTCTTTACTGCTATCCAATGTTTCTCCCCTGGGTTTGACTGATACCTGCTTACCACACCCAGTACATAAGCCACATCTGGTCTGGTACACAACATCGCATACATTATAGAGCCTACCGCAGAAGCGTAGGGTATAATAGACATGCGATCCCTCTCCAAATCATTCTTGGGAGACATCTCTTTGGAGAGGGTGATCCCGTGACAAGCCGGTAAATTACCGCGCTTGGAATCTTCCATACTGAATCTCTTCAGTATGGCGTTGATGTACCTGGACTGCGAAAGTCCTAATATCCTCTTGGATCTGTCACGGTAGATCCGGATACCCAGAATGTATGAGGCATCACCCAGGTCTTTCATGGAGAACCTGTGTGACAAGAACCCCTTGACAGATTGTAGCATAGGAATGTCATTTCCTATTAAGAGAATGTCATCCACGTATAAAACGAGGAATACTACAGTTCTCGCTACAAATCTACAATAGATACATGGTTCATCTGGATTTTTGATAAAGCCAAATTCCTTGACCGTCTCATCAAAACAAATGTTCCAACTCCGCGATGCTTGCTTTAGTCCATAAATGGACTTAAGCAACTTGCACACCTTTCCGCTGCTCCCACTCTGAATGAAACCCTCTGGCTGATCCATATAGACACACTCCTCTAAATGACCATTTAGAAAAGCTGTCTTTACGTCCATCTGCCAAATCTCATAATCGTGGAAGGCAGCAATGGCAAGAAGGATCCGAATGGATTTCAGCATAGCTACTGGAGAAAAGGTTTCGTCATAGTCCAAACCAGGTCGCTGACGAAAACCCTTTGCTACCAGTCTAGCTTTATAGGTCTCAACCTGTCCATCTACACCAATCTTCCTTTTGAAGATCCACTTGCATCCTACGGGTTTTACCCTGTATGGAGCAATGTCCAACGTCCATACTTTGTTGGTGTACATGGACTCCATCTCGGTCTGCATTGCATCCAGCCATTTTACCGAGTCGACGCTCTGTATGGCTTGCTGGAAGCTAGTAGGCTCATCACAGTCTATGATGCAATCCTCTCTATCCCCGTCAATGAGAAAACCGTAGTATCTCTCGGGCGGATGAGACTGCCTACTACTCCTGCGGAGTGGCGTGGGAATGTACTGATCTTTCGAACCCTCTGGTTCTACTAAGCTTTCAGTAATAGCTCGTGGTTCTGGAATTTCTTCCAGTTCTATTGTGCTCCCACTTAATTCTTTTTCTATGAACTGGTGTTCTAGAAAGTGGGCATGGAGAGAAACAAGGACTTTTTGTTCCTCTTCGCAATAGAAGTAATATCCCTTGGAGTTCTTTGGATATCCCACAAACTTGCACTGTACTGAGCGTGTCTCGAGCTTGTCCGCATGCTGCTTTTTTACAAAAGCTGGACATCCCCATGTCTTAATGTGATTAAGATAGGGTCTCTTCCCACACCACATCTGATATGGTGTAGTAGGCACAGTCTTAGTTGGAACTCGGTTCAAAAGGTATGCAGCTGATTCTAGCGCATATCCCCAAAACGATCGCGGCAACTCAGCATTACTCATCATGGATCGAACCATATCCAATAGGGTTCGGTTCCGTCTCTCCGATACACCATTATGTTGCGGAGTGTATGGAGGAGTAAGCTGAGAGAGAATTCCATTCTCTTTTAAGTAACCCAGGAACTCGGCACTCAATTATTCACCACCTCGATCAGATCTCAGTGTCTTTATACTTTTGCCTGTTTGTTTTTCTACTTCATTCTTATATTCCTGGAATTTTTCAAAAGCCTCGGATTTATGTTTCATTAAGAAGACATAACCGTACCTTGAAAAGTCACCCGTAAAAGTAATGAAGTAAGAATAACCGCTTCGCGCATGTGTAGACATTGGACCGCACACGTCGCTGTGTACGAGTCCCAAGAGCTCGCTCGCTCTTTCTCCGTGTCTAGTAAACGGAGTCTTTGTCATCTTTCCCCTGAGACAGGATTGACAAGTTGCATACGATTGATATTCGAACGAATCCAAATATCCTTCTGTGTGTAACTTAGTCAACCTTCTCTTATTGATGTGACCCAGTCTACAATGCCATAAGAAAGTTTTATTAATTTCTGGAGACTTTCTTTTGTGTGTATTCTGGACATTGAAAATCTGTGGTTGGTTTAATACGTATATACCGTTGTTCAATGTACCTGACCCAATCAAAGCTTGAATAAGGTGAATGTTCACTACATTACTTACAAATGCAAATTCATAACCTTCTTTAGATAATAAAGATACAGAAATGATATTACAGGTTGCATTTGGTACATAATAACAACTACGTAAAACCAAAAAATGTCCATCCGACAATCCCAGGTGATAGTCCCCCACGGCCTCAGCATCCATGCTAGCACCGTTCGCAACTCTGAGGGTCATATCACCTGCCTTCAAAACTCTACGCTTTCTCAACGCCTGCAAAGAATTACAGATATGAGATCCTGATCCGGTATCCAATACCCAGGAAGTAGAGTTTATTGATAGACAGTTTTCAATAACATACACACCTGAAGCTGAAACTGCAACTCGCTTCAAATCCTGTGTTCTGGCTTTCCAAGCCTTGCAATCCTGTTTCCAGTGACCACTTTTGTGACAATAGAAGCATTCTTCCTTCCCCACTAGCTTCCCCGCTATCTTTGTTGCTTTACCTTTTCCCTTCGTATCCACTTTACCGACACCGCCTCTTGGTTTGGCGGGGGCTTTCTTCTTCTTACCCTTGGCTTTCGCCCTGGATCTAGAAGAGGAAGATCCTCCTACAAACAAAGTGGATGTCTCCCTACCTTTCTGTAGGGTGTCCTCAGCACTCCTCAACATGTTCAGAAGTTCAGAAAGTTCTACCTCCTTTCCTTGCATGTTGAAGTTAAGAATAAACTGGACGTAAGTGGAAGGAAGGGACTGGAGAATCAAATCAGTATAGAGTTCATTCTCCAACGTGGTCCCAAGGTCCGCGAGCTCCTCAATGTAGCCAATCATCTTAAGCACGTGTTCCGCTACCGATGATCCGACGGCCAACCTTGCCGAAAAAAGCTTCTTCGACACTTCGTATCTTGCGATACGAGACTGCTCCCCATACAGTTCTTTTGTATGAAGAAATATGGACTCTAGGTCCATATTCTCGTGCCTCCGCTGATGTTCATTGTCCATCGAGGCTAATACGAGGCATTTGGCCTTCGCGCAATCTATCTCCCATGTCTTACGGATTTCCTTATCCGCGACGCTGGAGGTGGGACTTGGGATAGGGGGTGCTTTGGTGGTAAGGACATACCCCAACTTGTCGTAAGTGATTGCCATCTTGACATTCCTGAGCCAATCTTTGTAATTTGGCCCTGTCAATATGTTTTTATCTAGTAATAACTTAAGTCCGGTCATCTTGAATGGTCGCTGCAATTAGAAGAGAGAAAAGAAACACTTTAGCATGATGCTCTTGCAAGTTTAGAGTGGTTTTTAATTTGTCTAAACTGGATGGCTCCCACTGTCTCTCGAATCCCTTCTCAAACCATAAAGAAAGGATTAGTCAGGATTACTCTCACCGTACAATACTTGCTTAACCGTTCAGCCAGGCCAGTGTCGGTACTTCGAGGGAGGTTTTCCAACGCTTTCGCGAAGTTCCTTAATTAAGTAACCTCTTTTCCCTGTGGGCGTAGCCCCGCTAACACCTTTCTAGACACCTACTAAGTTTATAGCATTGATCGTTAAGTGAGAGTTTTCCCGAGGAGTAGCATATACTCACAGTAGGATCGGGATCCAAATATCATCGCGTGATAAAACCGAAGGAATCCTACCAGAATCATCACACTCCAAATGGTATGCAAAGCTAGCAAGTTTCAGTACTTATGAAACTCCCGATGTGGATTTTTGCCCCATGCTCTTATGACCTTGACTTTGGCCAAAATATCATAAGTCACATGTCAAGTTCTACCCGTCATTCTCCTGGTTAATTTGGACCCACCCGTACCTACCCTTGACTTTGGCCAAAATGGCAGCACGACTGTCCCAAACCAACGCATCTATCTATGCTGCATATGAATACCCAATAGCTACCAATCACTATGCCTTGACTTTGGCCAAAATGCATAGCTTGAATACTTTTTGACCATTCATATGGAATGACGGAGGGCTACGGATGGTTTTGGCGAAACCGTGAACGTAGTGAACTTGATCTAATCGATGGAACGAGATAGCTTTTAAAAAGGAGTGGTTCAAGCTCCGCGTTTAAAAGTTTGGTTTTGAAAAGAACCGAGTGGTTTTCAAAGTGTTCCAATCGACTTTTACTTGGTTTATTTTCTTGCATTAGTTCTTTTAATGCATCCCATCATTTAATCCTACCATTGCAGAAAACAACCAAAATATGACGTACGCTTATGCCATTCGCATTCGCCACGGGGCCCCGTCATCACCCGTAAGGTTACTTAACTAATGACAGAGCGGGGGCTGGGCTAGCGCGGCTGTAAAACATAAGCAACGCCTAAATAGTTATCATATATAAATATATAGCAATGATAGACATTACAGATCACAGATGAATACATTGGATATACTAGGAATCCGCAATCCGTTCGAGCCTGCAACGAAAAGCGGATTACACGGTCGCGGTGAATAGCCAAATACCCCACCCAAGACTCCTACGGGTGAGGCAAACTACCCGCCAAGTACCCGAAGCGAAGCAACCTCCCTCACCACCGTGAGTAGGCTACTCGGCACTTCGAGATACCCGGTAGTTTGTGCACCCCCTCCATGGGTCTATCCTAGGAGCAAAAACAGTAAAAAGAATTATACAATGACGGCTACAACCCCGACCCGGTTGTGCGGCCAAACAAATAATAATATTACATCAATTTACATATTACAAATGAATGAAAGAAAAGCAACACTCATCTCACATCAACCCCGGCTATTCACCCGCGACGATCCAACCCATTCATATACACAAACCAATATCAAACACAGATCACAGATATGTATAACCCCGACTAATCGACATATACCGATTAGCCGATGTTCAATACATGTAAACATCACAGATATAACCTTCATAGTCAAAGTGTAGTGAAGTTCGGAAAAAATACGGAATTATAGGCCCCCAAAAATAAAATTCTATTCTGGAAAATCTGGGCACATATAATATATCTTAAAAATCCTAAAACCAAGCCATAGATACACTGCACCAAACTCGACCCAGTGAGGAGTCCAAACGGCGGCGGTTCCGCGGCAATAGCTTGCTATTGCCGCGGAAACGCGGCGGTTTAGTCGACTCACTGGACCGGGTTTTGTGGTTATCTTTCAAAAACCCTGAGATGATTTTAGGTGTATGACAAATTTTGTTTTGACCAGAAAAAAATTTAACAGAAACTAGGGTTTTTGAAAACTCGGTTTTTGGATTTTTCGGTTTCGAACTTCGTTACACTTCACTACCTAGCTAGTTTATGTTTAGTTAGTCTCTGATACAACTGTAAGTCCACGTTGCCCACCCCGGTGCTTACGGGGAGGCGGAAAACATAATAAAAATCGGATTTTTATCAACTATAGGCAACATGGACTATGCTTTAAGGATCTTTACTAAACAAAAACTTGCTAAAGCTAACTTGAAAGAAGCTAAGTGGTAGAAAGGTTATACCTTTGGTCTTTTGTCCTTCTCTCCTTGCTCCTAGAAGTAGTGGAAGGAGGTCACCTTGTCGTCTTCTCCCGTCAAAGAAAGATCCACCCGAAAGCCTCAACCTTTGGCTTCAACTCCAAGCTAGAAGTCACTAGGGTTCAAGAAGTGCTAGTCCTTCAACCCTAGATGAGAGTAGAGAAGATCAAGAGAGGGTTTTTCTCAAGCTCAAGTGTTTCTCAACACATGAGAGGGAGAGAGCTTGAGGGAGATGAAGAACAAGAGAGAGAGAAAGGATATGATAGAATTGAAAATGGTTTTTACAACCATAACAAAATATATGTGATTTTTCAAATAATAATATTAATCAAAAATGAAAAGGTGATGGTTAGTTTGAAGAGACCATTATCATATCACAATAAATGATTTTGCAAAGATCAAAGAGCATCTAAAAAGGAATGATGATGGTCAATGTTTCAAACCTAGTCAACTAGTCAACCTTGGTCAACAAGTCAACAAGCCCAACCATGACACAATTTCACTTAATTAATATTATTAATTGATAAATCGCAATATCATTAGGGTTTGGAAAAAAGACGACTGTCAACTGTGCATACACACCCGTTCCAAAACCCTAATGAAAAACCTCTTCCTCTGCCTCAATCAACTGTGCATACGCACCCGCATTCGTGATCCGAGGAACATGAATACAATGAGAAAAACCAATCTCAAATCATATACTAGGATCCGGCTTAAACCAAAGCCCGCTAGTATAAACTGTCCGGACAGCAAACGTGCATAAGTGCGCGAATGTGAACGAACCCTGTTGCAAAACCATGCGACCTCTACTCATTTTGCCTAAAGGCGAATAGCTCTCTGTGTGGGACTCTAAAGACTCGACACTACGCTGGCAGTGGGTTTAACCACAGACCGCAAGCGGCACTAGCTGTACATAACGGTCCCCAGGTAGATGTCGATAAGAAGACCGACGAGGTGAACCCCATCTGAACTCCTACTGAGCCTGTATGTGACAATCTCCGTACAGTCCGGTCTGTTCGTCTGATACATCGCATGGCGGGCCTAGGGGGGTGGTGAACGTCAGTCCCCTAATAGCGGTACAAGTCGCGCCGGAGTGAAGCCCGGAACATCCTGAGATAACACTGGAAACCTACCAGTATATCTCGCTTGCCCTGGCCAGGGACTACTCGTGTAATGGCTCTCCTAGACACAGCGCGATGTCAACCCCCAATACTGGGAGAGACGAATCCTGTCTAACCTTCAATGCCTCCAAGTGCTTCGGGAATGCACCCAAAAACTACCTGTTTGCACGACTCCTTTGAGCTGTGGTAGGGTAGTAATCAAAGTGCAGTGGGAACACACTCGAGGCGAAGTGACAGTGTCAAGTCAACGGACTAAGCTGTACTCATGTCACCTGGGAACTGATAACTGGCGATAGGTATAATACCAACCAACAGTCCCCGACGAGTCCTGTCCAGTGTACTCGTAACCCAACGAGCACCCGTATACTATCTCAAGTACGACGTACTGACGGCTGTGGGACAGACCGTCTCCTACACTGGGATGAGAAGCGCATACGCTAGTCTACTCCGGAGTATCGATGCCCTGTCTCGATAGTCCAACGACTAGGGACCTGTATAAGGATGTGCTTATAGATCACCCAGCTCCCACGAGTGCGAGCGCCATCACAACGCTGGTAATCAAGCAAAGATCCTAAGGGCTCTACTAATATGTGTATCAGCAATATGCTAAAAGAAACACATGCACATATTAAAGCAGAGACAAACCAAGTAGCATACTACCATTTTGAGCAAGATTGTATATACAACTGTGAATATCCCAAGCTTCCATCAAGTAATATACAAACTAGTATGATACAGTAATGGCCTCTGGGGCATATACACTAACAAGACCCTCCAATCATTGTCGGAAACGATGGATGGGAAACATCTAATCCTCCTCCGGCTCCTTCAGCAGCCAAAGAGGAAACCATTTCCAAAGCCGCACTGGACGACTATATAGCTTAGCAAATACGGGTTCATCAGGCGAATGAAGCGGCTGGGCAACTTGTTAGAAACGGACGACCCTATCCAAGCTGGTATGACCAAATCAGTTACCCGCCGGGATATACGATCCCTAAGTTCCACGTATATAAAGGGACAGGGAATCCGCATCAGCATGTCGCTCAATTCAGGGACTTATGCGGCAATACTGGAGGCGATGACAAATTGTTGCTTCGCCAATTCGTCGGCAGCTTAGCAGAAACAGCCTTTGAATGGTATTAGGAGCTACCTAACGACTCTGTCAAAACATTTGTGGAGATGGAGATACTATTTACACAAAAATTCATGAGTGCTAGTGAACGCACCCCGATAACAGCACTGATAAATGCCAGGATAAGGCCCGGCGAAACGTGGGTCCAATACGCAACACGATGGCGGAACCTATGGTCAAAATGCGAACAACGCATAGAAGAGGCACCTGCGGTAGGCATGTTCGTGGGCACTCTTGATCCGCAAGCGACCATCTCGCAATTCATGATGTTCTTCAGGCCGACCACCTTCCAGGCCTTGATCGACAAGTTAGCCCAAATGGACCAGATGAGCCATGGACCGTCTCCTCCAAAACCAGACTCTCGAAATGAGAAAGGAAAAGGGAAAGCGATCGTCGTCGCCAATACTCAACAACAGCCGAGCAACTCAAAGCCGGTTGTTCGCCAAAACAACGTGCGTCCACGCCCATCACTCGAGGAGAGACTGGGACGTCCTTACTCGTTTCCTCAGAATAAAACGAGAAGACTGTTCGAGCTGGCAGTGCGCAATAGACTCATCAATCTGCCGAGTCCCAAACGTCTGTTGCAGCCAGGCGATCTCAATAATCCCAATTATTTCCCTTACCACCAAACGGTAAGTCACCTGATCGAGGATTGTTTCGTCTTTAAGGGATAGATCGAGGATCAAGGCAAGTTCGCGCTGTCTGAAAAGTGGAAAGTAAACCCACCACAGCCGCACACTCCAAAGAAGACGGACACGCCGGGGGCAACTTGTTCTTTTGTTGAGGGCGAAAACGATAGAGAAGACTCATCAGATGAATTCGAAGACTACGTAGCGACTTGTCATGTGATCTCTCACTCATTGGCGGATGATAAAGAGGCTCCTTGCGCCGAGAAACCGAGGGCGGACCCTGAACCAGAAATTCTGCGGCCGTCCGACGAGTTGATCGATGCCTTCCTGAATGAGATTCGTCTGAAAGTTAAAGCCAATCAAGAGCGTGAGATGGCCATACTGGAAGGAGCCAAACACCGATTACTAGACCAAAGAGTCGAGGCACTTCCATCAAGTCAAAAGTTATCCGCTGCGGATAAAAACAAATTCAATACGAGGAAAAGGTTCGCTAAAGCCCTATCAATGGGAATGTAGCTACCACCTTCTGAAGAAAATACTCTGGGTGGAATGGAGACGCATCCTAACTCCTGCTTATATCATCAGAAGATCATACATCCTACCGAAGACTGCGACTCCTTTAAGTGTTGGTAGCAAGGGTATATCTCTCAAAAGCAACACTTCAACAGGAAAAAACGTGAAGCTCGTAGACGTCAGAAAAATGCGATAGGTGAGTGCAAAAGAGCCGCCGCCGACTGTCACATAGCCGACTCCAAGGGATCACAAATTATCACCTTTGGAAGCGACTCTGACGAAGAAGCTGCCCTCAACCCTCTCCTCAAGGAATCCATTTCAAAAATGAAAGAATTGAGGAGTTGCGAGAACGCTCAGCCGTGCAATCGCACGCTACTCGAAGAAAATCTCGGCCCCGTAAACAAAGGATCGAGCAAAAAGGATAAAGGGAAGGGGAAAACAGCCCTCGTAGACAACACTCAACAGCAGTCGAGTGGCCCTAGACCGGTTGTTTGCCGAAACGACAAGCGGCAACCCTCCATGAAAAGTTGAAACGTCCTTACTCGTTTCCCCAGGATGAAACAAGGAGGCTGTTCAAAGTGGCAGTGCACAACAGGCTTATCACTCTACCGGAACCGAGACTGTAAGTGCACGGCGGCGCCCCGGCCTCCATCCCGAGGCCAAATGCCGAAGCGATGGTTAACTTTAATTTTCAAACCGGCACCACCGCGCACTAAAACCCGGATCGGGCCATTAACTAGTCCTAGCTAACTACAAGATGGGGAAGAGAGACCGAGCGATCCGTGTCCTCCGGGCTTTTCGCTGTCGTCCCGATCTCCCGCGGAATTTTCGATCTCCACCTCCTCGTCGGAAGGGCACGACGTCGCCTGCTTCTTTTACGGGCTCCTACCTCTATACCGAGGCAACTCGGGCACGAAGCTGGCGAGTCGACGTGCCCAAGATTTGCTGTAGAATAGTGTAGAGATCTATATCTCATTTTGGGTTTGTATGGAGTTGCCTTTTGAGATGGTGGAGGAATGGAGTTTTGGAGATGGAGCTGAATGGATTTTGTGCAATACAAATGAACAAAAAACCCCATCCAAAAATTTGGGACAGCCCCCTCTCTCCTCTTTGGCCGGCCATGCTCATGGTGTAGGGTGAATCAAAATTCAAGAGACAAGAAGCATAATGCAAGGGAGAGTCAAATGAGATCAAGAGAAGAAATCATCACAAGAAAAGTCCAACACTCAACCAACCAATCATAACACCAAAAGGTCAAGCAATGATCACTAACAAATCCACACTCCATCAACTAATCAACAACCATGATTGCTACAAAAAGTCAAGCAATCATGAAAGAAGAAGTCAAATGGTCAAAGGATGGTGCAACCATCATGATCCAACAAAATGCAAAGAACACCCTCCACAAATACTTATTTGTACAAATGCAAATAAGCCCTCCTCCACCAATCTTCGGCCAAGGAACGATACAAAGGAAATTGGCCGAAAAGGAAAGCAAACTGGCAACTCCAGAAAACTGGTCCCGTAATAAATTACAGGAAATCCCCGATACTGTGAATACACACCCGCATTTGTATTCCGACCGAAATACAAATGCAATGAGACAAAATCTACACTGTACTATACTAGGATCCGGCTTAAACTAAAGCCGGATAGTATTATCCGTTCGATCCTAATCCGTGCAATACCGCACGTATCTGATAGAACCTTGCCATATATCCATACGGCCTCTAGTACTAACCGTCCGATCCTGATCCGTGCAATACCGCACGTATCTGATCGGACCCTGCCATATCTCCATACGGCCTCTACAGCTTTTCGCCCGAAAGCTTGAGTAACTGAATGTGTGGTGGACTCTAAAGACTCGTCAATACTATGGCTGTGGATTTAACCACTAGCACGTCAGAGGTATTAGCCATACGTGACGGGCCACCAGCTATTGACCAAAAGGGACGTCGATGAGCGAACCCATCCTGACACCCTACTGAGCCTGTCAGTGACAATATCCGTACAGTCTGGTCCGTTCGTCTATGAGCATCGCATGGCGGGCCTAGGGGGTTGGTAAAAGTCAGACCCCCAAAAGCGGTACAAGTCGTGTTGGAGTGTATCCCAGAACACCCTGAGATACTACTGGAATACCTACCAGTAAATCTCCTGCCTCGGCCGAGGGCTTCGTGTAATGGCTCTCCTAGACACAGCGCGACCTCACCCCCAATACCGGGAGAGACGAACCCCTGAAGATCCGCTCACTGCCTCCATGTGGCTCGGGACTGTACCTAACTAAAACCTATTTGCACGTCTCCTTTGAGCGTGGTAGGGTAGTAATCAAAGTACAGTGGGAACTCACACGAGACAAATGACGATCCCCAGGTCGATGAACTAACCTGTACACATGTCATCAGGGAACTGCTATCTGACATCAGGTATAAGACCAACTAGCATGTTCCCGGCGAGTCCTGTCCGGTGTACTCATAACCCAATGAGCACCTGTATACATCTTAGGTGAACCAACTGACACCAGTGGCTTGTGAGACCGGCCACCGCCCCTCGTCGGGGTCTCGACTGTATACACTAGTCTACTATGGAGTATCGATGCCCTGTCTCGAAACTCCCACGACTAGGGACCATTTAAGGATGTGCTTATAGACTACCAGCTCCCACGTATATGATCGCCCTCATACTGCTGGTGGTCAAGCAAGAATCCTAGGGGATCTATCAACGTGCAATAGTGACCTGTCAGGTCACCTAAAGCAGTACACGATGATAAAGATAAACCAGATAGCATACTATCATCTCGAGTAAGACTGTCCTACCGGGATAGGTCCTCCCTCAATCATTGCAATCACGTGCCTGCGATCCAATAATCGACTCTGAGGGCACTATCTCCAACAATCTCCCACTTGCACTCAAGGCTAATTATTGCGATGTCGCATACTCACAGCCCGTGTGATTCCGAACACCCAACTCCTCTACTAGTCAGTCTCACAAAACTCGTTTGCGAAACTATTGTGCTCGAGAAATAGCCTCAGTGAGTGGATCCGCTTTGATGTTCCTTTCTATGTCCCTCTATATCTCAAGTTCGCGGAGAAACCCATCTCCCGAAATGAGCAACACCTGTCTTAGAATATGTCTGGATGTCTGATGGGACCTAGCTCATAAATGAACTCCAAATCCAAACTTCTTAGACTGTATCGTCAACCGAACTTAATCAGTATCCTGCGCCATGCCTCCCTCAGTATTGCCTTGGACCACCTGTCCAAAATACTGCCCCTCGTCAGAAGGAAAACTATAACTCCGACAACCTCCTTGTCGTCCAGGTCACCTTGGAAGCCTGGAATGATAACTGTCTCCCGAATGAGGCTGTCGTTATCATATCCCTAGAACATCCACTTATGTTCTAAAACTGCTTCCGACTGTTTCTCCAGGATTGGATCAATGTCAACTTATTGCATCCAGTGCAAGAACAACATCTGGTGTGGTACTTGACATCTCATGATTGACTCAATTTCCTGAGCAAGTGATCTGCCAATCATGCACATCCCTCTCCCCTTTAGTCTGTAAGACACCTTTAGAGAGGGTGACTCCATTACCTGCAGGTACACTACCGTGCCAGGAGTCGTCCATTCTAAATACTCTTAGAATGCTAAGTACCCAGATTGGGAAACCACCCAAATCTAGATCTAAAACCATAGATCTAGTAACCAGTATGTCTGATATAATGTCCAAGTCATCTGTGGAGAAACCACTGTGTGACGACCAAAGTGTAACCGATCGTAGTATAGGAATATCACTTTTTACTCTGTGTATGTCATCCAAATACCATGACATCACACCCTACTACCTTCTTAACTGATCCATCTCCTATTCTGATGAAGTCAAACCTATGACTGTCACGTCAGAAATTGATGATCTATCTCCGCCACATCTGCTTTAGTCTATAAATAGACATAAGCCATTTGTCCACCAATGCTTCCGCTGCTCCCACTGACTACGACAACCCTCTGGCAGAGTCATATACATGTACACTTCTGAAGCCAGTTCAGAATGACGCTATACTCATCCTCCTGCCGGGTCTCGCAGCCTGGAACAACAGCAATGACAAGTGTGGGTAAACAAGAACTTCCCTGTCACCGTCCTTGAGGCTACCGGAGTACCTCTCGGGTGCCTGAAGTTACCCACCTTATCTGCGGAGTGGCCAATGGAATGTCAAATCAGATTGAATCTTTAGGTTCCTATGAAATCTTCAGTAATCGTTTGTGGTTCTGGAATCACTTCCAGTTCTACCATACCCCCACTACTGTTTTTCTGAAAAAATCCATTTTTAATAAAACTGTGGCGAGTCAAGAACAATATCACTATTGATCTTCCAGATGGTGGAAAGTCAACCCTCGTCATAGCCTGGGTCAACCTACAAACAGCCATTACAGAAACGTGCCTTGAGTTATCCAGAGTCTGGTTTTAATCATAAGCCGGACAACTCCCCGTACCTTAACAACGTTAAGATATGAACTGTTCTATATCCAATATAGAACCAGATGCACTGATTTAATTGAACCAGATTCAAATCATGCAACTGTCTCCAGCGCATGTCAACTAAATGGAAGAAGGCCGATCAGCGTTACTCAACTTAGGAATGCTACCAATTATGAGTAACCTGAAAGAGAAGCAAGTTCTCTTAATCATTACTAACAACTGAATACCATACACAAGTATCTACATCTTCTATCAACTTGAAGAATCCCGATACTTGCAACACCTGGTTCTCTACTTTATTCAAATACCCATAACTTCTCAAAATTCGGACCCTGTGTTTCCACGAAACACCTGTCTAAAAACTAGAGAAGTCATAAGTAAACCGAATATAGTACGAGGACCAACCCCTCTGTCCTGATGGACCCTGGACAACATACAATACTCTGTATAAGTCCCTTGAGTCTGATAACTCATTCACTGTGTGTCGTAGGTTGAAAACTGTACTTATGGTCAAGAAGAATTACACCGCTGTTTAATGCTCCTTACCTAACCATCCACTGATATAGGTAAATGTCATTGACATAATTTTAAAAAGATATATCTTACTCTATAAAAATAGACGTACAGATATATCAATTTGAAATTGGTGCATAACAGTGGATATTCAAAACCAAATATTTACCTTCCGGCAACCAACCCAGGTGACTTCCTCAAATATCACCGATTACAACGAATCCCGATATAATGAGGATGATCACCTAATTACTAATAACTTACTCCCACTCATCATCTGCAAAGCCATACAGATGTGAGAATCATACCTGGTAAATACATACCCTGGAGCAAGTGTCTAACTGGGAAATCAGTTTTCTATAACAGTACATAGTGAAACTGAAACATTGAAATATTTCGATGGGGTATCCCGGTATTCCTAGTAATGCCTCTTCCAGATTCACGACTATAACCGTATAATTCTTTTTCACCTCTCCAAATCCCTTTATATTTCTTTAGTCATTACCTTCTGCACACCCCTTTAGGCCAAATGGTTTTCTTCCTTCCCTACCGTTCGGCACCAGCCTATGGTTTGGAAGAAGACTATCCAATTTGCGTAATAGGTGTACTATCCTAATCCTAGGAGCACTCGCAATGCGAGAAAATGTGAGGATAAAAGACAACCGAATAAACCTTATTCCTATTTCTCCTGAACCAGAATCCATCCCCGAACTGGAACAAGTTCCTTTCGAGTTCGTATATAACCATACGATGGAATATCCAATAAACTGTGGATCTTTGTAGTGATACGGAGTGTTCTGGAGAAATGCAAAGGTGATTTCAGGATTGGCGAAGAAATACTTGGTTTGGTCGTGAATAGCAGTCGCAGTTTACTTTGCCCTCCTTCTAATCCCTTTCTTTGTCTTAACTTAATACCTTCTGCACACCATCGTTATGCTAATTGGTTTTCTTCATTCCCCACTGTTCGGCACCAGCCTAAGGTTTGGAAGAAGACTATCCAATTTGCGTAATAGGTGTACTATCTCCTAAACCAAGGAGTACTCGCAACCTGAGAGAAGGTAAAAGGAAAAGACAACTGAATAATCCTATCCGTTTTCTCCAGAACCGGAAACCATCCTAGAATAAATTCCTTCGAGTTCGTATATAACCATACGATGGTTTTGTCCAATGGAAGTGGACGTTCATAGTAATACGGGGTGTCCTGGAGAAAAAAGGGTAAAAGTAGGAGTGGCAATGAGGTTTGCAACTCTGACAATCCAAAAGCCAGTGTTAAGAAGGTTCGGTCAACTTGGTCACTGAGTCATAGTCTTAGGGTCGGGTCAATGGTCGTTGCCAAAAAGAGAGAGAAAAGAAACACTCAGCGTGCACTCTAACCTAGATCAGAATGGTTACCAATTTATCTAATCTGGAAACCTCCCACTGTACCGTCAAATTCTCCTCCAAACCTGAAAGAAGAATTAGTCGGGATCACCCGAGGAGTAAACCAACTGATCAGTGGGAATCGGGATCCAACTATCATCGCATGATAACGTGACGGAATCCGCTCACGGTGTCACACTCCAGAAGGTATGCGCATATCTGGCAAGTTTCAGTTTCTTTAGAAACTCCCGATGTGATTTTTACCCCATGCTCTTATGACCTTGACGAAGGTCAACAAATCATAAGTCACATGTTAAGTTCTACCCGTCATTGTCCAGGTTAATTTGAACCCACCCGTACAAGCCCTTGACGAAGGTCAACAAGGCTATACGACTGTCCCAAACCAACACATCTATCTATGCAACAGAAAGGTAACAAGCAGCTACCATTCACTATGCCTTGACGAAGGTCAACAAACATAGCATGAATACTACGTGCTACCCGTCTGAAACGACGGAGGGATACGAATGGTTTCTGGCGAAAACCTTTAACGTAATGAACTTGATATCGTTGAAGGAACTGATAGCTTTTTGAAAATATAGTGACGAAAACCTTCGCTAAAGAGGTCACTCCCGGTGAAGGGATCTCGGCTCTTTCTCCGTAGAATGAGGTGCAGGATATTCCAACTGAATACCACGGTGCAAAGCAAAAGTAATCGGCTATAGTGAAGTTATTGCCCTGACGCAAAATTTTTGTCCAAGGGGTCACTCCCGGTGAAGGGATCTCGGCCCTTGCCTCGTCGACTGAGGAGCAGGATATTCCAACTGAATACTACGATGCAAAACAAAAGAGAACGTCCTTGCAATAACAGTTTTTTGAAAAGTGTTCCAACAACATCAGATTAGGTTTGTTTTTAACTTGCATTGATCCGAATCAACGCAGTCCTATCAATTGATCACACCACAAAGAACGAAAATATACTGATGTACGTATATGCCATCCGCATTCGCCACTGGGTCCCGTCATTACCCGTTAGGTTAGCTAACTAACGACAGAGCGGGGACTGGAGTAGCGCGGATGCAAAACATATACAACATCTACTAATATATATACCAATATATTATATTCGCTCAAGGCGTGATAAAAATGCAACATCACAGAAATGTACAGCATCACAGAACAACACAGATATCTGGGATCCCCGGGTTTCACAGAGCCACTACTGAAACCCGACGTTCCCCTGGTCGTGTGGATAGCCTGTGCAATGAAATCCTAGACCCCTACGGGCGTGGCAAGTTACCCGCCAAAACCTGAAGCGAGGCAGCCCCCTTCAGCAACGTGAATGGACCACCCAGCACTTCACGGAATCCGGTAATCTGGGTACCCCTCCTGGGTCAACCTGTACCCCCTACGAGTGCGGCGAATAGCCGCCAATTCTAGAGTAAAGCCCCCTCCGTCTCAATGCCATGAGATGCGGGCCCGTTGCCCTCTAGAACCTGTCTATCCGTGCACCCCACCTTGTGGTAATCCTAGTACAGAAAGTAAAATATACATACAATGGGTACATCGACCGCAACCTGGTCGTGCCCCAAAATAATAATACAAACAGACAGTGACGGCAGTCCACATGTCGGACGCTCGCCCCGCAATATCAAATGTACATAATACAACAAAAACTGTACTAGCATTGCATCCAGGCTATCCCCCACGACCGATCCGCAACATCACAGCATAACACAGAACATCAACGTGAAAGTCACGTTCGCAAATCCGTCTAACCGGGCTATAGCAGTTAAACTGGATTTACCGATCGAGTGACATTCACGGTCGCATATATAATGTAAATACTGTGAACTAATGTGTTTAAAATATCCGATCGATTAAATTTTACCAAGTGGGCCTCCAAGCAATACTGTAGCACTCACAGAAATTCTGGGCCCAAACAAAGTATACCAAAACCCCTATTTTCAGCCCACAAGTCCACTGCAAAAAATTGGTGACGTGAACCCAAATTCCTGCGCGGAACCGCAGCCAAAGAGGGGTTATGGCCGCGGTTCCGCGGTCGTACGGTAGGATCAAGTGACCAAAATTTTACAGAGTTCTTAGGATTCCTTACACATCATTCTGCAACACCCTGAAAAATTTTTCGAGACAAAAAAATTTCGACAGAAACTGATATGCATGAAAACGCGGGTTTTGGGATTTTTGTTCGATCGGAAATGTAAACACGTTAGACAAAGCTAGACTATGTTAATGGCGAGGCTCTGATACCACTGTAAGTGCACGGCGGCGCCCCGGCCTCCATCCCGAGGCCAAATGCGGAAGCGATGGTTAACTTTAATTTTCAAACCGGCACCACCGCGCACTAAAACCCGGATCGGGCCATTAACTAGTCCTAGCTAACTACAAGATGGGGAAGAGAGATATACCGAGCGATCCGTGTCCTCCGGTCTTCTCGCCGTCGTCCCGATCTCCCGCGGAATGTCCGATCTCCACCTCCTCGTCGGAAGGGCACAACGTCCCCTGCTTCTTTTACGGGCTCCCACCTCTATACCGAGGCAACTCGGGCACGAAGCTGGCGAGTCGACGTGCCCAAGATTTACTGTAGAATAGTGTAGAGATCTATATCTCATTTAGGGTTTGTATGGAGTTGCCTTTTGAGATGGTGGAGGAATAGAGTTTTGGAGATGGAGCTGAATGGATTTTGTGCAATACAAATGAACAAAAAACCCCACCCAAAAATTTGGGACAGCCCCCTCTCTCCTCTTTGGCCGGCCATGCTCATGGTGTAGGGTGAATCAAAATTCAAGAGACAAGAAGCATAATGCAAGGGAGAGTCAAATGAGATCAAGAGAAGAAATCATCACAAGGAAAGTCCAACACTCAACCAACCAATCATAACACCAAAAGGTCAAGCAATGATCACTAACAAATCCACACTCCATCAACTAATCAACAACCATGATTGCTACAAAAAGTCAAGCAATCATGAAAGAAGAAGTCAAATGGTCAAAGGATGGTGCAACCATCATGATCCAACAAAATGCAAAGAACACCCTCCACAAATACTTATTTGCACAAATGCAAATAAGCCCTCCTCCACCAATCTTCGGCCAAGTAATGATACAAAGGAAATTGGCCGAAACGGAAAGAAAACTGGCAACTTCAGAAAACTGGTCCCGTAATAAATTACAGGAAAACCCCGATACTGTGCATACACACTCGCATTTGTATTCCGACCGAAATACAAATGCAATGAGACAAAATCTACACTGTACTATACTAGGATCCGGCTTAAACTAAAGCCGGCTATTATTATCCGTTCGATCCTGATCTGTGCAATACCGCACGTATCTGATCGAACCTTGCCATATATCCATACGGCCTCTAGTACTAACCGTCCGATCCTGATCCGTGCAATACCGCACGTATCTGATCGGACCCTGCCATATCTCCATACGGCCTCTACAGCTTTTCGCCCGAAAGCTTGAGTAACTGAATGTGTGGTGGACTCTAAAGACTCGTCAATACTATGACTGTGGATTTAACCACTAGCACGTCAGAGGTATTAGCCATACGTGACGGGCCACCAGCTATTGACCAAAAGGGACGTCGATGAGCGAACCCATCCTGACATCCTCTGAGCCTGTCAGTGACAATATCCGTACAGTCCGGTCCGTTCATCTATGAGCATCGCATGGCGGGCCTAGGGGGTTGGTAAAAGTCAGACCCCCAAAAGCGGTACAAGTCGTGTCGGAGTGTAGCCCAGAACACCCTGAGATACTACTGGAATACCTACCAGTAAATCTCCTGCCTCGGCCGAGGGCTTCGTGTAATGGCTCTCCTAGACACAGCGCGACCTCACCCCCAATACCGGGAGAGACGAACCCCTGAAGATCCGCTCACTGCCTCCATGTGGCTCGGGACTGTACCCAACTAAAACCTGTTTGCACGTCTCCTTTGAGCGTGGTCGGGTAGTAATCAAAGTACAGTGGGAACTCACACGAGACAAATGACGATCCCCAGGTCGAGGAACTAACCTGTACACATGTCACCAGGGAACTGCTATCTGACGTCAGGTATAAGACCAACTAGCATGTTCCCGGCGAGTCCTGTCCGGTGTACTCATAACCCAATGAGCACCTGTATACATCTTAGGTGAACCAACTGACACCGGTAGCTTGTGAGACCGGCCACCGCCCCTCGTCGGGGTCTCGACTGTATACACTAGTCTACTCTGGAGTATCGATGCCCTGTCTCGAAACTCCCACGACTAGGGACCATTTAAGGATGTGCTTATAGACTACCAGCTCCCACGTATATGATCGCCCTCATACTGCTGGTGGTCAAGCAAGAATCCTAGGGGATCTATCAACGTGCAATAGTGACCTGTCAGGTCACCTAAAGCAGCACACGATGATAAAGATAAACCAGATAGCATACTATCATCTCGAGTAAGACTGTCCTACCGGGATAGGTCCTCCCTCAATCATTGCAATCACGTGCCTGTGATCCAATAATTGACTCTGAGGGCACTATCTCCAACAGAAACACCAGCTACAACTGAATGATGTCGACAATCCTAATTATTGCCCTTACCACCAAGTATTGGGCCATCCGATCGAGGATTGCTACGTCTTCAAAAACTGGGTTGAAGACCAATACCAACAAGGCAAGTTCGCGTTGTCCGAAAACTGGAAGGTGAGCCCGCCACAACCACATGCTCCAAGAAAGATGGACATGCCGGGGGCATCACGCTCAGTCATAGAGAAAGCCCCATAAACCGAAAAGTCAGTAAACTAGAGATTCACCTCAAATACGGCGATGACGGACCGAAACGTCCTTAAACTAATGATGGACCGCAATGTCCTAAAACTTGCAAACGACCGAAAGGTCTTTAAACTACTACCGCAGCATCCTCAGACTGACAAGAATAAAAAAAAGAATAAAAAATAATAATAATAAAAACGGTATGTCCATAAGCAAAACGGGCACGGATGAAAACCCGAAAGGGCTCCGTGAGTAAAAACAGCAAGGCTACCGGCGAGTGTTTGTGAAAACCCGGAAGGGCGCAACCTCGTTAGAGAAAAAAAAAGAATAAAAAGAATTGAAAAAAAAGAGAAGACGGTATGTCCATAAGCAAAAGGGGCACGGATGAAAACCCGAAAGGGTTCCGTGAGTAAAAACAACAGGACTACCGGCGAGTGTTTGTGAAAACCCGAAAGGACGCGGCCTCGTTAAAGGACACTTACAGGATCCTCTCGATCTTGTAAGGAGAAACCACCCGCGTGAGATCCTTACAACTCACAAGGGAGCAACACACTTAGGTATCCTCACGATTTCTAAGGAGAAAATACACTTGCGAGATCCTTACGACTCGTAAGGAGAACTCTCTTACGGGACCCTCACGGCTCATAAGATTTGAAAGCCACACATGCATACGAAATAGCCGAAATGATGGGGCGACTTGCAATAAAAAGCACCAAGTGAAAATGTATGCAAGCAAAATAGCCGAAATGATGAGGCAACTCGCAATAAAAAGCAGCGAGTAAAAATAAAATAAATAGCCGAAATGATTGGGCAACTCGCAATAAAAAAGCAGCGAGTAAAAATAAATTAAATAGCCGAAATGATTGGGCGAATCGCAATAAAAAGCAGCGAGCATAATGAAATAAATAGCCGAAATGATTGGGCACCGCGAAAAATAGCCGAAATGATTGGGAAACCGCGACCTTCACGATATAAAAGCTGAAATGATAGAGCATCGCGGAAATACCAAAAAAAAATGATGAATGAAACTTTTTGCCCTACAGGTGAGGTCACATCGATCCCTGTATACAATCCAGGGGCACAAACAAAGAGGGAACCATACCTTCCCAACAGGCTCCACCAGAAAGCGAAGCCAAATCTCGACGGTTCATAGACAACCTAGCGACAACCTCGAAATTTGTTGCAATATTGCAGACACGATGTCAACAAACGAAGCAAAAGGAGATCCCTAGCTTCAGGGTCTCGACGTTGATATCGACAACTTAGAGATCACCAACGACGTTTCTCCATACTCCAACCAGATGCAGACATGACGTCAACAACCGACCTAAGAGTCACAATGAAATGGAGCCATGACATAGTCCCTAGTTCCAAATTTTAACGGCAATATCTACGGCCTAAGAATCAACAAAGGCGTTCCTTCGCAGTCTATCAAGATGTAGATACAACGCCAACAAAAGACCTTGCGGTCGAAACAAAGCGAAGCGACGGCAAAATCCCAGCTTCATCTCAACAATCGTCTCGATACAGCAGACGAGATGTTAACAACGGCGTTCCTTCGCAGTCCATCAAGATGCAGATACAACGCCAACGAAAGACCCCATGGTTAAACAAGCAGAGTAACGGCAAAATCCCAACTCCACCGCGACGTTCGTCTCGATACAGCAGACGAGTTGTTACCCCAGCGTTCTTCCTCCAACAGGATTCGAACGTGACAAAGCAAACGAAGCGAAGGCCAAATTCCTAGCTTCAAGGTCTTAACGGCGAGTCATATAAAGCCTGAAAGGCAACTGGAGATCATCCCACACCAGTGCAGAATGGTCACCACTTCGACGTTCGTCTCGACACAGCAGACGCAACATCATCAAATAGCGGAGCCACGGCAAAGTCCCTAGTTCCAAACCTCGACGGTTCACAAGCAACCTAGAGACAACCGCGACGTTCGTCTCGATACAGCGGATGAGTTGTCACCCCAGCGTTCTTCCTCCAACAGGATTCGGACATGACAAAGCAAACGAAGCGAAGGCTAAATTCCTAGCTTCAAGGTCTTAACGGCGAGTCATATAAAGCCTGAAAGACAACTGGAGATCATCCCACACCAGTGCGGAATGGTCACCACTTCGACGTTCGTCTCGACACAGCAGACACAACATCATCAAACAATGGAGCCACGACAAAATCCCTAGTTCCAAATCTCGACGGTTCACCAGCAACCTAGAGACAACCGTGACGTTCGTCTCGATACAACAGACGAGATGTCACCCCAGTGTTCTTCCTCCAGCAGGGTTCAGACGCGAAAATCAAACAAACGGAGCCACGACAAAATCCCTAGTTCCCACCGCGACATTCGTCTCGATACAGCAGACGTGATACCAGCAAATGAAGCAAAGGACAAATTCCTAGCTTCAGGGTCTTGACGGCAACTCACATAAAACCTGAAAGACTATCGGAGATCATCCTACACCAGCGCGGAGTGGTTATGACTTATCGGGGCTCTCCAAAATGAGCCTAACCTCAAGTAAAAAGCGGCTTGGCAATATTCCTAACGCTTGCTCTTCCGACGGTCAAACTGCCAAGGAGGATTGCTTGAAGACGTATTGTCCAGCCCCCGAAGGGATCAGAGACATGGCAGTCGCAGGGCTACTCGAACAGCACGATTGCATATCGAGGAATATATCAGCTGATGCGACGGTACGATGGCCAAAACCCTAAGTACCACAGACCCTAACGGACTTCTGTCGCAAAGAGCAGAGGTTAACTGTGACGTTAGGATATTCTTGCGAGAAATGATCGATTCGTCTCGACTCGTGAGGAAATTGATGTCTTTGCGAGAACTGCTCGATTCGTCTCGACTTGTGAGGAAAAGCCTTAGGCAGCGGGGATTAAAAAAAACCTGTTTCCTAAGCACTGGGATCCTGCAAGTCGGCCCAAAACGGTCTTTTGCATACTATCCACGGGTCTCACTCTCCGAAGTCGAATCTCGACAAGGAGGGAAACAACCGCTTACGGGTCCTCTCGACTCATAAAAGGGAAAATTCTTTTATAAGTTCCTTACGACTTATAAGAGAAAACGCACTTATGAATCCTCACGATTCCTAAGAAGAAAATACACCTACGAGATCCTCTCGATTCGTAGGGAGAAAAGTCTTTATGAGACCCTCACGGCTCATGAAGTTGAAAAGCCTTGGGTAGCAGACCTGAACCTGCTTCCTAAGCCATCACTACTCCCCAAAATGTTCAGGACAGAATGTTCTATATCGCTTACATGCTATGCTTATTTAAGGAATGTGCCAGTAACAAAGCAGAAAATAAAAGGAAGGGGGCAAAAGATTTGTCATTCATACTTGGAAAGTTTTTACATCAATAAAGGCAATAAACAAAGATATTATCCAAATGATTACAATGACAAAACCTCAAATCCAGGACATGGATTGAGGAACTCAAAAGTTACCTTGTCCAAGACTTTCCAAGCCTGGCGAACCATCCTAGTGTACTTTTTTTCGCGAGCACGAGCATCGGGATCCCCACTGATGTCCTCCTCCCTCCGATAGGTAGCAAGTATTGCAGACTGTTGAAAAGCTTGGTGCAGAAGATCGATAAGGTTATCTCGCCTCTTCTTTGAGATTAGGCTCATCAGATACACCGAGTGCACCTTATCCTCGGCGGCATCCAATGCCCCAAGTGGCACACCTGTACAGAATAGAGGAAGTGCTTCCCAAATTGCTCCCACAATAAGCTTCAGGAAAGGGGAGCGCTGAGGAAGCAGTTGGCCGTTGTATGCGTAGAAGCGGCTCATGATTTCGGCACACCCGGCGTTGGTAAATTCTCGGTTCTGAGAACGGCCGAGTCGGCGGATGTCCCCGTAAGAAATGATCTCGTCAAGGTCGTACATGTGGGCGTACATTACTTCTGTAAAAGAAACCTAACAAAATTAGCAGACGGCCTGATTAAGCGAGACAGTTTAATTCATTAAAAAATAGAACGTCATCTCTAACCACCAGGATCTATGAAAAACTCTTAAGAGTTCTTCTATATGATTTGGAAGGAGCTAAGCTCCATTAATGAATTAAGAAAATCCAAGGAAAATCTTTTAGAGAGCAGAACTCTATTAATGGAATCCTAATACGGTTCCCTTTAGTTTTCTTTAGTTCCCTTTAGACCTATAGAGCAAAGCTCTGCTAAGTGAAACCCTAAATGGGTTTTCTTTAGATCAGGGATCTATTGAGAGCAAGGCTCTGTCAATGAAAATTAATTTAATTTAATTTAAATTAAAAAAAAATTTACCTAAAAGTTTTAAGAATTCTAACTTTTGGAGTTCTTGAAGGCAAGGGCAAGGATATGAAGTTTTGAAAGTAGATTTTTTTTAAGATGATAATCATCTGTTGAGAACCAAATGTCCTATTTATAGGCATCAAATGCCCTTTCAACTTCCAAAAGTTGCCGCGACGGTTGGAATTCTGCCACCGCTGCGCTCACGTTCGGGGGCCACGTAAGCGCAGCGGTGGGGGGGCATTTGTTTACCCCAATCAGAGCTGTTCAAATTCCAAGACGGGAACCGAAGCAACGCTTCTGTTTCCCCCCAATCAGAGCAAAGCTCTGTTTTGAAAATGAAAGTGAAAATTAAAATTAAAATAAATGAAGCAACGCTTCAGATTCCCTGCGCTGCGCGCAGAGCGCCACGTGTCAATATCAAACACGCCAGTGCAGGGAGCACACCCAATCAGAGCAAGGCTCTATTTAAAAAAGAATTAAAGGAAGCAACGCTTCATCTGCGCTGCGCTCTGCACCGCGTGACACGTGTCAGCGCAGTTGCGCAAGCGCAGTTGCGCTGCGCTGCGCGACACGTGTCAGCGCAGTTGCGCAAGCGCAGTGGCGCTGCGCTGCGCGCTGCGCTGCGCGCTGTGTGACATGTGTCAAGCGCTGGTGCGTTTGCGCCAAACAGAATTAAAATTCCAGTAAGATCTTTCTGTTCTTGTTAAAACAAGAAAATTGTCTTCTGTAAAACAGAAGCTCTTGGATCAAAGATCCAACGGTGGGGAAATTCCCCAAATCACTCAGAGAATGATTTCTTTAACAAATTTAACAAATTAATGGGCACTATATAAAGGCCCCGAGACCCCAATTGAAAAACGCAACAACACAGAGAGACAAAAACTCAGAAAAAGAGAGAGAACTCTAAAGAATTTTGAGAAGAACTCAAGAAAAAAAAGAAGGTAAAGACCTTTATAAAAAGAAGAATTTCTTCTGAATAGATCATTGATCTAAGAAGAAGATCAAGGATCTCCAATGAAAAAAATATAATAATAATAACAAAGGCATTGCCTTTTTTATGAACCATTGGTTCTGGAATCTTAAAGATTCATTTCTTGGAATCAAGAAATTAAAATAGTGCCTTGCACTTGCAAATCTGCACTGTTGCGCTCCTGGGTTGGCGCAAGCCACCAGAGAGTGCCACGTGTCAGTTCCAAGACTACTTGCGCAATGCGCTTTTAAGATAGAGCATTGCTCTCTGAAGTTGGCGCAACTCACCAGAGCGCGCCACGTGTTAGCAGCGCAACAGCGCAGCGCACTGACACAGCGCACTGCGCTGTTGCGCTTGCGCTCACCAGAGCGTGACATGTGTCACCTCCACGTGCTCTTGCGCTCAATAATTGGCGCAATGCGCCTGACAAGCCACTGTCAGATAATTAATGCACTGCATTATTTACAGAAGGGCCAAGCGCAATTAAAAAAGGCCTAACAGGCCAAATTAAATGCAATGCATTATTTTAAAGAAGGGCAGAGCTCAAATAAAAACAGATGCTGTACATCATTTAAAAAGGGATAGAGCCCAAATCAAAAAGGCCTAGCAGGCCAAAGGAAAATGCAGTGCATTATTAAACAGGGGCAAAGCTCTAGCATAGGCCTAATAGGCCAAAAATAACAACGTTGAATATTCTCAACTGGACTTAGCCCAATCATGGCCGTAAGTCCTCAAATTAAATTGACTGAGCAAGACTGCTCTCTGAAATCAATTTACATCCGGTTCAAGGGTACATCTTCGAACTCCTCTGACACCTATCGTTGTAATCCTTCAACGACGTCATAGAGGTGACAGGTCCCGACAACCACACATCAATACGGACTGTGGGGTCCTTAAACCCACGGACTTATGCGTCCTTAAACTAATGGACTAATGCGTCCTTAAACATACCCATATGAACTGTGGGGTCCTTAAACCCATGGACTTATGCGTCCTTAAACTAATGGACTAATGCGTCCTTAAACATACCAATACGGACTATGGGGTCCTTAAACCCATGGACTAATGCGTCCTTAAACTAACATCCGTCCCCAAAACGGGAACGATGGACCCCTATGTCCCTAAACTGGAAATGAGCCACCATGTCCCTAAACTGGCAATGGACCGCAATGTCCTTAAACTACCTATGGACCACTACGTCCCTAAACCGGAACAATAGAGCCCCAAAACGCTCTTTTTGTCGGATCTAAACGATCCTGTTTAATTTGATCTTAGCCTTAAATATGGCTAACGTATCCTTAAACATGCAATCGGACTACATATTCCCTAATCAACTTTGGTTCAAGGGTACATCTCCGAACTCCTCTGACACCTGTCGTTGTAATCCTTCAACGTCGTCAGAGAGGTGACGGGTCTCGACGGCCATATATTAGATGGACCACTACGTACTTAAACTGGAACATTAGAGCCCCTAAATGCTCTTTCTGTTAAGTCGATCTTAGTCTCAAATCAGACTAACGTATCCTTAACGAGCGTTTAAGTTTATCTTAGCCTCAACATGGCTAACGTATCCTTAAACTAAAACACCCAACCCAAATCTAAGTAAATACGGATTTGGACTAATCCACGTCCTACGGGCGACGACATAACTTAGTCTCCGTATACAATCCACGGGCATCCACAAACAAAACAAACACACACGACACGAAGTGAAATTTCTGGAGAAGGAGAAAGTGGTTACCGCGATGCGGTAGCGTAATTAACTGCAGGGGCTTGCGCCTGCAGGGAAGAGCGTCCCCACAATCAAAAACCCCTCAAGCGAGGGGGAATCTGACGAAGTCTGCTACATCGGCCGCATCCGTCTAAACCTCCGATACACGGTGCCATAAATCAACTTGGCATCTTCGGAGAGGTGGACGGATAAAACCAATTAGTATCTGCCCCGAATCTCAGGCAAGACGTCTTCACGTCGTCGCCGTCTTTCGGAGGGGAACAAGGTTGTTTTGTAGGAACTTGATGGTTGTGGCGGCGTCCGGTTTCCTGATGGGAACGGCCTCGATCCATTTGGTGAAGTAGTCCACCGCGACGAGGACGTATTTATGTCTGCCAGTTCCTGTGGGGAACTGGCCGATCATATCCAATCCCCATTGGGCGAATGGCCACGGGGACGTCAGGGCCGTTAGCTCGGTAGCCGGGAGGTGGGGGATACTGCCGTGGAGTTGGAAGCTCTTACTCCTCTTGACCAGCTTCAGGGCGTCTTCATGCATGGTGGGCCAATAATACCCTTGATGTAGTGCCTTTTGGGTCAAGGTTCGAGCCCCCTGGTGTGCGCCGCCCACCCCTTCATGGATTTCCTACAGGACGTAGTCGGCCTCGTGGGGGTCAATTCACCGGAGCAGGGGCTGAGTGAAGGCCTTCTTGTAGAGGTTCCCGTTGCTCCAAACGAAGTGGGTAGCTCTGGTCCGGAGGCGGCGAGCGGCTGCTCTGTCTTTCGAGAGCGTGCCATCTTTCAGGAATTCCACGAGGGGCTTCCACCAATCTGTGTCATTCTCCCGTGTCGTGTACACTTGGAGTGTCGCCGCCTCGTCTCCAACGCTGGGTCGGGCCAAGGTTTCGAAGAGTATCGACCGCCTGTTGCTGGCCGAGTATGATGAAGCTAACTTGCTCAGGGCGTCTGCTTGAGCATTCATTTGTCTGGGTATTTGTTCCACCTGGACTTTGTCGAAGTTCTTCCAGAGCTTCCTCACCACGTCTAGGTATTTCATCATTAGGGGCTCTCGAGCCTCGAAGCGGCCGGTTACTTGGCCGACGACTAGGGCCGAGTCGCTGTGGACCCGGACGACCTTCAGTCCCAGCCCGACGGCCATGCGCAGTCCGGCTAGGAGGGCTTCGTACTCCGCCGCGTTGTTCGATGCTCTGAAACCGAGCCTCAAGGAATACTCCATCTCGGCTTCGTTCGGGCCCCGGATAATGAGGCCGGCACCGCAGCCTTCCTTGGTGGAAGACCCGTCGACATAGATGACCCACTCCGGGGCTGAGCTAGGGCCTTCCTGGTCGGGATGCCGGGCTGCGAGGTGCGGCACGGGATCCTGCTTCCTGCTAGGAATGGTGCATTCAACGACGAAATCGGCCAGGGCCTGCGCCTTGATGGCTTGCCTCGGGCGATACCTTATGTCGAATTGAGACAACTCCCATCTCCATTTCTCTATACGGCCAGAGGATTTTGGTGACGCCAGGATAGCCCCTAAGGGGCGCTCAGTAAGGATGATGATGGTGTGTGCTTGGAAGTAGTGCCACAGCTTCCGTGAGGTTACTACGAGGGACAAGACGATCTTCTCAATGGCGAGGTATCTCGTCTCCGCGTCTTTGAATACATGGCTCACATAGTACACTGGCCTCTGCACCCCCTCGGCCTCTCGGACGAGCACTGACTCTGCTGCTTGGTCGGATACTTCTAGATACGGCGACAGCTCGTCCCCTTCCATGGGCCGGGTGAGTAGGGGCGGTGTAGCGAGGTGCCTCTTCAGTTGGTCGAAGGCGGCTTGGCAATCTTCCGACCACCTGAACGTTGGAATTTTCCTCAGCGCCTTGAAGAATGGGAGTCACTTCTCCCCCGACCAGGACATGAAACGGCTCAGAGCGGCGATCCGCCCTATGAGCCGCATGATTTCGACATTGGTCCTTGGTGCGATCATGTTCAGGATGGCGTCGATCTTTTCCGGGTTAGCTTCAATCCCGCGGTGAGTGACCATAAACCCGAGGAATTTCCCTCCGGTAACTCCGAACGCACACTTTGCGGGGTTCAGCTTCATGTTGAACTTGTGGAGCACCTTAAACGCCTCGCCCAGGTCCTTGACGTGGTCGTCCGACGAGATGGACTTGACGAGCATGTCGTCGACGTAGACCTCCATGTTTCCGCCGATCTGCGGCTTGAACATGCGGTTGACCAGCCTCTGGTATGTGGCCCCGGCATTCTTGAGGCCGAAGGGCATCACTCTGTAGCAGCACACCCCCCGGTCCGTCGTGAACGCGATCATGTCTTCGTCGTCAGGGTTCATGCGGATTTGGTTGTAGCCGGAGAAAGCGTCCATGAAGCTCAGGAGCTCGTGCCCGGCCGAGCTGTCGACGAGCTGGTCTATGCGGGGGAGCGGGAAGTTGTCCTTGTGGCAGACCTTGTTGAGGTCGGTGAAGTCGACGCACATACGCCACTTCCCACTCGACTTCTTGACCAGGACCACGTTGGCCAGCCACTCCAAGTAGGGCACGTTCCTAATGAAGTCGGCGGCGAGGAGTTGGTCAACTTCTTCTTCGATGGCCTTTTGTTTGACTGGGGCGAAGCTTCTTTTCTTCTGCCTGACGGGTCGGGCCGTAGGATCAACCCCGAGCTTGTGGGAGATGATTTTGGGGTCGATCCCAGGCATGTCGGCTGGGGCCCAGGCGAAGACATCGGAATTGCTCCGGAGGAACTCGGTCAGGTCATCCCGCTGGGTTCCCGTCAGGAGTGACCCGACCTGGACGGTCTTCCCTGGGTCTCCTTTTGCTAAGGGCACCTCGGTCAGTGGCTCGACCGGTGCCCCGCGGACCTCCTTCCGCTCGTCCCGGGTGTCCAGGGACCCCTCCATGTCGCCGCATGCATCGGCGCTATCAGCGTGCTGCTCGGGGGAAGATGCCTCTGTCAGACCTACCTCCGCGACCTGTTGGCTTCCGTAGGCCCGGCCCACCCCATCCTGGTCGAGGGGGAATTTTATCGCCAGGTGGTATGTCGAGATCTGGGCCTGGAGGGAGTTCAGCGTCGGCCGGCCGAGGAGGACGTTGTAGGCCGAGGGGACCCTAGCCACAATGAAGTCCACCGGCAGCGTGCGCGTGCGGCCGGGCTCCCCGATCGTAAACTGCAGGGTGACCACCCCTTGCGCCGGGTCGGAGTGGTTTGTGAATCCTTAGAGAAGGTGGGAGGTCGGTCTCAAGTCCGCTGGGGCCAGCCCCATTCGCAGAAAGCAGTCGTGGAAGAGGATGTCCGCCGAGCTTCCTGAATCAATGAGAATTCGGTAGACCTCGTATCGGTGAATCCGCGCTACGATCACCAGTGGGTCGCTATGGGCACATATATGCCGTGGAGATCCTCGTCGCCAAAGGTGATGGGCTCCCGGACCCTAGCCCTTTTGGCCGGGCGACCGTCGGAGCCTGTGGGGCGGCAGCCTGCGGGGAGACCGACGACCTTGGGCGAGGGTCCTCCTGCATCCCCGTTGCGAGCGAGGCGGTAGCGGGCGTTTGGATCCTTAGGGGAGTCGGTTGCCATGCGGGCGAAGATCGGAAGGCCAATTTTGTATTTTGTGGAGTTATTTTTCCCACAGACAGCGCCAACTGATGGAGCTCCTTTTCGGGCCTCCGTCAGATGTTGTCTTCCGTTGATCTCGAGGTGAACCTGGTTGATTGTCTTTCGTTGCGTTTGGGTCTCAATGGGTTTTGAGAGGAGAATGTGGGGTGAGGAGGCTGTCGCCGAGTACCTGCAAAGAAGTCCCGGGATGGTTTGGTACCACCGAGGACCCTACGACGCTCAAGTTAGTGATGAGATCCGAGCAGAGTAACGGCGTAAAGTGTAAAAAATTGGCCTACTTGACCCCTCTGTGAGGGAGGTTTATATAGCGGTGGTGGTATGCAGCAGCAGGCGCGAGAATCTCGCCGGCAGTTTCGCTTCCGACGTCACGCCCGCGCAGAGAGCGGATCGCCCATTAATAGGGATCGTGATAGCGTGGAACGTGGGATGTTGTTGGCGTAGAATCTGCGCATGGCGAGATTCGCGGAGCGGCGGTTACGCCTGTGAGTGGTGGAGTAGGTCGGAGGGCTGAGGAAGGCGGCCTCGGCCGGGGAAGGCGGCCTCGGCCGGGGGCTCGGGGACGAGCGAGGAGGCCGAGGAATCTTGGTCTTGTGGCAGCTCGGGGCGAGCTGAGTGGCCGAGAAGGCTAATTCGCAGGGGGCCCCGAGGTGGGCCAGTCCACGCTTGCAGGTCGGGCACAGGATGGCCTGGTCGGCTCCTGTGGGCCCTTTCATCTGAGTCTTTGGATATGTCATCTACCATGTGTCCTGATCTTGGAGGTCGTCAATATCGAGCATTATCAATGTGCAATAAAATGTAAACATGTTTGGGTATAAAATTTCTTTATACTTGTATTCAGCTGTGAGATCCTAAGCTAACATGAGAAATTGATTTTTATTAATCATAATGACTTTAATGAGGCTGGGTTCGACCGACGTCCCATGGCTGCGGTCGTGAGACCGGCCTTTAGGGGATGGGGCCTGCACACTTAAGCCTGCAAGCCCCTCTATTTGATGTTATTCCGTGGCTATGCGTCCGCAGCCATGAACCCGTGAGCGACCACCGCTCTAATTTACTCAATCACAATATAAGGAAATATCTGTCAGGATACTTACCTATTTTGCTCTCTTTATTCCTCAAATTATTTATCATTTTATACAATCAAGACTGATGCTTCAATTACCAATACATTTATAAAAAATAAATATCATAATCTAACCCTAAGAAATTTCTTTATGCATGCGTGCTCAAGTTTAAAACTAATTAAGCCACTTCTCAAAACCATGCCCTCCTTGTACCCTTGAAGTGGAAGTCTCGCCATCTTTGCCTAACTTATACTTACCTTGTATGTAGACGTATGAAAAGCAAAGGTATGAAGCTACGTACTTGAGTTTATTTCCATAATAAAGTAGCTAGCTAGCTAGGTGCATTTTTTTCCCGCTTAATAATATAGACACCGTGGTGACATTAAAGGTAGTATAACAATGGAATACTTTAGGGTATTAAAATATTAAGAGAAAAACTATAAGGTAGTTAATTACATAAGTGGTGCAACATTGAGTGATTATAAACAAATATATCTTAAACAAAAATTGCTAGATATTAAAGACTTTTCCCTTTCCCTTTTTTCTCCATAAAACAGAATATGGAGTGACATAGGAGAAAATTTCCTTTGTGAATGAAATAATCTATCATTTGTCATATTGTTTTTTTATATTTATTTTTATCTTCAAGTGTTAAAAATACAAATAATTTTTTTTATCAAATACTCAACAACAATGTAGGCATGGGGATATCTCTTTCACTACGTCAAAACTCGTCTCTGAAAATCGAAAGCCTTTTGGGCCGAAACCAGGACTATGGGAATCGAATCGAGATGGTCTGATACAATGTTATAATTTTAATATTTGAAATGTTTAGGTTTTGTGAATGCACATGTTTTTTAAATATAGTTGAGATTCCATCCAAAAGATCTAAACCAATCGATGATGCTCCTTTTATATCTTGTAACTATGTGTGCATCTCTAGCTGTTTCCAACCCGGCTTATTCTTGAAACTCTTCTCCCCCACATTGCTTCAACTTCCAAGTACCAACACTCGGTTATGTGCAACCATGGTCTTTATCCCCATGGTCGTATATGTAAATTATATGAACTCAATTTTTTTCGGTGCCACTACTACAATAAGGGTTTGTCCCTACGGCTACAGTAATCCGTAGGGGCAACTTTTTATGTTCGTCTCTCAGAAGTAATGCTTAGGCCCAATCGATATGGGCTCCGATATCATGTAAAATGTCCTTTCAACCGCATTAAAAGTTTGAAATTATAATGAGTGGTAAGGGATTTATTTTTTATTCTAATAATCTCGTTTATTTTATAAATCTTTTAATTTTTGTTTCTATGTTAAGGCACATACTTCATAAAGCCTATAATGGACTCAGAAAGTTTTAAAAAGAGTTGCATCTACTGCACATACGAAATATAACACATATAGCTACACCGCCGTGAGCAACAATGAAATTAAAAGGATAATTGTCAAAAAGCCGCCGGCCAACTTCCTTTGCTCTTGTTAAAAAAAAAACCGGGCCCAATTAAAAACCCCTTGATATACCTTTGACCACATATAATTTCGTATATCCTAATAATGCCCCATGTCCATGTGCTTTGGCAACATATACTTACCGTATAAATGACTTGTCTGTAATATTTGAAGACTTGTTTACAATATCTAATTAGTTTTCATTTTTCCTCCAAATATACCTTTTCCCCATCAAAAATCTAATTTTTTGCCAAATATACTTCTTTCCCACCAAAAGCATATAAAATATCTTCATACTTTCATGTAATATCTAACCAATTGCCTATGATATCTAAGTATCTGCTTGTAATATCTAAGTACCGTATATAATATTTAAGCAGTTGCATGTATCTAAGTAGTTGGATGTAATATCTAAACAGTTACTTGTAATATCCAAACACCGCCACCTCCTTTTCCATTGAAACCACCTTGGAGCGGTAGATGAAGAAGAAGAGAAGAGAGGATGAGAGGAACACAGGAGGGGCAAAGGAAGGTGAGGAGCGAGGATGAGTGAAGGAATGTGAGCGGCGGAGAAACGACAGATGAGCGGGAAGGAAGGGATGCGGAGCAATGAAGAATGAGGGAGGAGCAAGAAGCAATGATGGGGGAGAAGGGAGCGGTGGAGCAACAATGAATGAGCGGATGGAGGAGGGAGGAGGAGATGTGGGGCAACGACAAATGTGAGGAGGGAGGAGGGAGCAGCGGATGAAGATGAAGGACCGAAGGTTTTGGGGGAGAAAGAGAAGGAAAATGAATAGTGGGATGGAGTTGTGTTTTTGTAATTGTATTTAAAAGAGAATGCAATGCCTAAATGAAATACATCCTAGGGATTTTTTTTATAAAGAATTTGAGCGGTAGGCCCTTCCCAACCTTTTTGAAAATACCAAGAGTTTTTAGACAACTCCCGCGAGCGGGCTGGGGGCTTTTTGACAATTTACCTAAATTAAAACTATATAGACATGCCTCCCGTGTTGGTCAAAATTCAGTTATTTTGCCATCTTTCAGCAGAAAAATCGTTCTTGTACATGTTGTTTGAACGCTCCGGATCATCATTTTGAACATCCACTTAAACGAGTAGATTCCTTATGACCGCATTTAGGTTTCTTTATTATCTCAATTTCTTACATGGAAACTACTCCCGGCGGATCCAAATCCACATTGTCAGAAAGGACTCTATATATGTCTCCAATTTGATATCCTCTACGATGGATGGATAGATCGATATACTCATGGTCCGATCTATTATCCGCGTTTTTGGCTCCTTATGGCTGCAAGTAGTTCGATATTCTCGATAAGGCCTTCCCCTCATTCAAAAAGCGAACACGTTCTCATCCTTCCACGTCCTCAATTAGATCTTTTTTCTTTGAAAAATCGAACTCCACCATGTCTTCTTTTCGCCAAATCGGACACCAAGTTTTCGATCAAGTCTCCTTTCGTTGGATCACACACCACATTACCTCTTCGCTGGATTAGGCTTCATGTTCTCGATTGAACCTCCTCTTCACCAGATTGGATTCTTCGTCTTAATTGGGTCTCATGTTTGCTAGGTCAACCAAGCTGACCTCTACTTTTTCTACTCGGCTCCATGTCCGTAAACAAAAGTCTTCTTTACGCTTGATTGAGCTTCCATTCTACCTCACATCAATCGGATTCCATATTGTCCTACCGGGTCTTCTATTTTGCCCCAACATCTTGCGACCGGGTTAAAAGAGTCTAGGTTTCAAAATATCCAACATATCTCGTCAAAAACAGAAATTTATCTTGTATATATGATGGTTAGAGAAACGAGTTGGTCTTGAATTCTAAGTTGTGAACATACCGATATCAAATGATCATTGACTTGGTCTATGGATATCACAGACATTAATATTCAATTAAACGAACATACCGATATTTCATGGTTTTTATTGATTCATATATTTTTTGTTGAATTTTTCATATATATAAGTGTTTATTATGTCAGTTATGCGACTAGTATTAATAAAGATTATATTTTATATAATTTATTGTTCTCTCTCTCTCTCTCTCTCTATATATATATATATATATATATATATATATTGTTGACTATAGTGCCCTCAAGACAATTTTTGTGATCGCAGGTAGGCAATTATGATGATTGAGAGAGGACGAATACAGGTAGAACAGTCTTATTCGAGGTGATAGTATGCTATTTGATTTGTCTCTATCATCATGTATATATATTATGTCGTATTACAGATCAATATTATATATTGATAGAGCCCATATGATTCTTTCTTGAGTACCAGTATTATGATGACGATCATGTGGTCCATAAGCATATCTTTAAATGTCCATAGTCGAGAGAGTATCGAGACTGGGCATCGATACTCCGGAGTAGACTAGTGGATACTTTTCGAGACCCCAACGAGGGGCAGTGGGCGGTCTCACAAGCCATTGGTGTCAGTTAGTCACCTAAGATAGTATACAGGTGCTCACCGGTACACTGGACAGATTCGCCGGGAATATGCTAGATCGTATTATAGCTATTGTCAGATAGCAATTCTCAGATGACATGAGTACAAGTTAGTCTGTCGACCTGAGATCGTCATTTGTCTCGTGTGAGTCCTCATTGTGTTTTTATTACTACCCTACCACGATAAAAAGGAGTCGTGGAAACATGTTTTAATTGGGTACAGTACCGAGCCATATGGAGGCAGTGAGCGGATCGTCGGGGATTCGTTTCTTTCGGTATTGGGGATAGATGTCGTACTGTACACGGGTAGCCATCATCAGAAATTCTTGGCCAAGGTGGACGAGAATTACTGATTTGGATCAGTAGTTTCTCAGTGGGTGATGGGCTTCACACCGACATGAAATATCGTGTTATTAGGGGTTTGATTTTATCCACCTCGTAGACTCGATATGCGATACTCTTAGACGCACATACATGACTGTACGGAGATTGTCACAGACAGCCTCAGTAGTGTTGGAGATAGTGCCCTCAGAGTCAATTATTGGATCACAGGCACGTGATTGCAATGATTGAGGGAGGACCTATCCCGGTAAGACAGTCTTGCTCGAGATGATAGTATGCTATCTGGTTTACCTTTATCATCGTGTACTGCTTTAGGTGACCTGACATGTCGCTATTGCACGTTGATAGAGCCCCTTGGATTCTTGCTTGACTGCCAGCAGTATGAGGGCGATCATATAAGTGAGAGCTGGAGTCTATAAGAACATCCTTAAAAGGTCCCTAGTCGTGGGAGTTTCGAGACAGGGCATCGATTCTCCAGAGTAGACTAGTGTATACAGTCGAGACCCCGACGAGGGGCGGTGGCCGGTCTCACAAGCCACTGGTGTCAGTTGGATCACCTAAGATGTATACAGGTGCTCATTGGGTTATGAGTACACCGGACAGGACTCGCCGGGAACATGCTAGTTGGTCTTATACCTGACGTCAGATAGCAGTTCCCAGGTGACATGTGTACAGGTTAGTTCATCGACCTGGGGATCGTCATTTGTCTCGTGTGAGTTCCCACTGTACTTTGATTACTACCCTACCACGGCTCAAAGGAGTCGTGCAAACAGGTTTTAGTTGGGTACAGTCCCGAGCCACATGGAGGCAGTGAGCGGATCTTCGGGGGTTTCGTCTCTCCCGGTATTGGGGGTGAGGTCGCGTTGTGTCTAGGAGAGCCATTACACAAAGACCTTGGCCAAGGCAGGAGATTTACTGGTAGGTATTCCAGTAGTATCTCAGGGTGTTCTGGGCTACACTCCGACACGACTTGTACCGCTTTTGGGGGTCTGACTTTTACCAACCCCCTAGGCCCGCCATGCGATGCTCATAGACGAACGGACCGGACTGTACGGATATTGTCACTGACAGGCTCAGTTGGGTGTCGGGGTGAGCTTCCTCATCGACGTCCCTTTTGGTCAATAGCTGGTGGCCCGTCACGTATTGGCTTATACCTCTGACGTGCTAGTGGTTAAATCCACATCCATAGTATTGACGAGTCTTTAGAGTCCACCACACTTTCAGTTACTCAAGCTTTCGGGCGAAACGCTGTAGAGGCCGTATGGAGATATGGCAGGGTCCGATCAGATACGTGCGGTATTGCACGGATCAGGATCGGACAGTTTGTACTAGTAGCCGTATAGGTATATGGCAGGGTTCGATCAGATACGTGCGGTATTGCACGGATCAGGATCGAACGGATATTACTAGCCGGCTTTGGTTTAAGCCGGTCCTAGTTTAGTACAGTGTAGATTTTGTCTCATTGCATTTGTATCCGGTCAGGAATACAGATGCGGGTGTGTATGCACAGTGTCGGGGTTTTCCTGTAATTTATTACGGGACCAGTTTTCTGGAGTTGCCAGTTTGCTTTCCGTTCCGGTCGGTTTTCCTTTGTTCTTTCCCGGCCGGACTTTTCCGATGGAGGGGGGTTATTTGCAATTATGCAAATAACTTTAGTGGAGGGGTTTTCTTGCATAAAGTATTGATTATGATAGCTTCATATCTTTGCACCATTACTTGGATTAATGATGATTTGAGTGGGTATGGTTTGATGAAAGTGCAAGCATGGTTGTATGTTTTCTTGTCTCTTGATATGGTCACCTCTTCCATTCTCCTACACTCACCTCCCTTCATGTTTGCTATTACCTCCTCCACCATTCTCTTTTGGATGATAGTTTTCATTTAGAAAAGAGATAAGAAAAGAAAAGAGTGAAGAAGAAAAGAGAAGAGAGAAAGAAAAATGAGAGCGATTCATTTTGTGCATATCATTCTTCATCTCATTCCATTGCTAGAAAATTGAAAGCACCAATTTTCTACACACCATTCCTCCATCTATGGCAACCAACCCCAAAGTGAGACATTCACTCTACACTATATTCCTACAGCATATCTTGAGCATGTCGAGTAGCCGGCTTCATGCGCGAGTTGCCTCGGTATAGAGGTGGGAGCCCGTAAAGTACCCGGCTTCGTGGTGCCCTTTCCGACGAGGAGGAGACGGACGGAGATCCCGCGAGGAGATCAGAGTGGAGATGAAGACCGGAGGACTTGGATCGTCGGTATATCTCTAACCCTTCTTCTTGTATGCTAGAACTAGTTTAATGGTTACGATCCGGAGTTTAGTGCGCGGTGGTGCCGGTTTGCAAAGTCCGCAAAAATTTAAGTTTACCACCGTTTCCGCGTTTGGCCGTCGGATTGACGGCCGGGGCGCCGCCGTGCACTTACAGTGGTATCAGAGCCTAGCCATTAACTTCGTCTAGCTTTTGTGTAATGTGTTTATCAATTCCGATCGACCGAAATTTCCAAAAACCGTATTTATCTAGCACATCAGTTTCTGTCGAAATTTTTTGGAGTCTAAAAATTTTTCTGGTTGTCTCAGTGTGATGTGCAGGGAATTTTAAGGTCACTGTAAAAATTTGGTACAATGACCTCACCAAACCGCCGCGGAAGGGCGGCCAAACCCCTGCTTTGGCCGCTCTTCCGCCGCGGATGTAACTGTTCACCCACCCAAATTTTTCCAGTGTGTTCCTGAGTTGAAAATGTGGTTTCTGGAATATTAAAATTGGGCCAATTATTTCTGTGAGTGCTACAGTTTTCTTTGGGGCCCACTTGTTAATTGTTTGATCAATCGGAAAATTTTAAACACATTTTTCACAGTATTTACATTATATCTGCGACCGTGAATGTCACTCGATCGGTAAATCCGGTCTAACTGCTATAGCCCGGTTAGACGGATTTGCGAACGTGACTTTCACGTTGATGTTCTATGTTTATGCTGTGATGTTGCGGATCGGTCGTGGGGGATAGCCTGGATGCAATGTTAGTACAGTGTTGTTGTATTATGTACATTTGATATTGCGGGGCGAGCGTCCGACATGTGGACTGCCGTCACTGCCTGATTGTATTATTATTTTGGGGCACGACCTGGTTGCGGTCGATGTACCCGGTGTATGTATATTTTACATTATGTACTAGGATTACCCCGCGGTGGGGTGCACGGATAGCCGGGTTCTAGAGGGCAACAAGCCCGCATCTCATGGCATTGAGACGGAGGGGGCTTCACTCTGGGATTGGCGGGCTACTCGCCGCACTCGTAGGGGGTACAGGTTGACCCAGGAGGGGTGCCCAAGTTGCCGGATTCCGTGGAGTGCTGGGTGGTCCATTCACGGAGCTGAAGGGGGCTGCCTCGCTTCAGGTTTTGGCGGGTAACTTGCCGCGCCCGTAGGGGTCTAGGATTTCATTGCACAGGCTATCCACACGACCAGGGGAACGTCGGGTTTCAGTAGTGGCTCTGTGAAACCCGGGGATCCCAGATATCTGTATTGTTCTGTGATGCTGTACATTTCTGTGATGTTGCATTTCTTTTCACGCCTTGAGCGAAATATAATATATTGGTATATATATTAGAAGATGTTGTATATGTTTTTCATCCGTGCTAGTCCAGTCCCCGCTCTGTCGTTAGTAAGCTAACCTAACGGGTGATGACGGGACCCAGTGGCGAATGCGGATGGCATATACGTACGTCAGTATATTTTCGTTCTTTTTGGTGTGATCAATTGATGGGACTGCATTGATTCGGATCAATGCAAGTTAAAACAAACCTATTCTGATGTTGTTGGAACACTTTTCAAAAAGCTGTTATTGCAAGGACGTTCACTTTTGTTTTGCATCGTGGTATTCATTTGGAATATCCTGCTCCTCAGTCGACAAGGCAAGGGCCGAGATCCCTTCACCGGGAGTGACCCCTTGGACAGAAGTTTGTGTCGGGGCATTAACTTCATTATAGCCGATTACTTTTGCTTTGCATCGCGGTATTCATTTGGAATATCCTGCACCCCATTCTACGGGGAAAGAGCCGAGATCCCTTCACCGGGAGTGACCTCTTTAGTAAAGGTTTTCGTCACTATATTTTATAAAAAGCTATCCGTTCCTTCAACGATATCAAGTTCATTACGTTAAAGGTTTTCGCCAGAAACCATTCGTAGCCCTCCGTCATTTCAGTTAAATATTCGATAGTATTCAAGCTATGTATTTTGACCTCACGCCAAGGCATAGTGATTGGTAGCTGCCGGGTATTTATCTGTTGCATAGATAGATGCGTTGGTTTGGGACAGTCGTACTACTATTTTGGCCTACGTCAAGGGTATGTACGGGTGGATTCAAATTAACCTGGATAATGACGGGTAGAACTTGACATGTGACTTATGATATTTTGACCTCACGCCAAGGTCATAAGAGCATGGGGCAGAAATCACATCGGGAGTTTCAAAAGAACTGAAACTTGCCAGATATGCGCATACCTTCTGGAGTGTGATACCGTGAGCGGATTCCGTCACGTTATCATGCGATGAGAGTTGGATCCCGATTCCCACTGATGAGTTGGTTTACTCCTCGGGTGTTCCCGACTAATTCTTCTTTTAGGTTTGGAGGAGAATTTGAGGTACAGTGGGAGGTTTCCAGATTAGATAAATTGGTAACCATTCTGATCTAGGATAGAGTGCACGCTGAGTATTTCTTTTCTCTCTCTCTTTGGCAGCGACCATTGACCCGACCCTAAGACTATGACTCAGTGACCAAGTTGACCGAACCTACTTAACACTGACTTTTGGATTGTCAGAGTTGCAGACCTCATTGCCACTCCTACTTTTACCCTTTTCTCCAGGACACCCCGTATTGCTACGAACGTCCACTTCCATTGGACAAAACCATCGTATGGTTATATACGAACTCGAAGGAATTCGAGGATGGTTTCCGGTTCTGGAGAAAACGGATAGGATTATTCAGTTGTCTTTTCTTTTCACCCTCTCTCATGTTGCGAGTACTCCTTGGTTTAGGAGTAGTACACCTATTACGCAAATTGGATAGTCTTCTTCCAAACCATAGGCTGGTGCCGACCGGTAGGGAATGAAGAAAACCAGTTAGCCTAAACGGTGTACAGAAGGTATTAAGTTCAGACAAAGCAAGGGATTAGTAAGAGGGCAAAGTAAATTGCAACAGATATTCACGACCAAACCAAGTATTTCTTCACCAATCCTAAATCACCTTTGTATTTCTCCAGGACACTCCGTATCACTACGAAGATCCCATTTTATTGGATAATCCATCGTATGGTTATATACGAACTCGAAAGGAACTTGTTCCAGTTCGGGGATGGATTCTGGTTCAGGAGAAATAGGAATAAAGTACATTCAGGTGTCTTTTATCTTCACCTTCTCTCGCGTTGCGAGTGCTCCTAGGATTAGGACAGTACACCCTTTATGCTTTTTGGATAGTCTTCTTCCAAACCATAGGCTGGTGCCGAACGGTAGGGAAGGAAGAAAACCATTTGGCCTAAAGGGATGTACAGAAGGTAATGACTAAAGACATATGAAGGGATTTGGAGAGGTGGCAAAGAATTATACGGTTATAGTTGTGAATCTGGATAATGGATGAGGCATTACTAGGAATACCAGAGTACCCCAACGAAACATTTCAATGTTTCAGTTTCACTGTGTACTGTTAATGGAAAACTGATTTCCCGATTAGACACTTACTCCAGGGTATGTATTTACCAGGTATGATTCTCACATCTGTATGGTTTTACAGATGATGAGTGGGAGTAAGTTATTGGGAATTGGGTGATCATCCTCATTTTTGAGGAAGTCACCTGGGTTGTTTGCCAGTCGGCAGTTATTTGGTTTTGAATATCCGCGGTTATGCACCAATTTCAAATTGATATATCTGTACGTCTATTTTCATAGAGTGAGATATAACTTTTTGATATTATGTCGATGACATTTACCTATATCAGTGGATGGTTAGGTAAGGAGTATTGAACAGCGGTGTAATTCTTCTTAACCATAAGTACAGTTTTCAACCTACGACACACAGTGAATGAGTCACTAGACTCAAGGGACTTATACAGAGTATTGTATGTTGTCCAGGGTCCATCAGGACAGAGGGGTTGGTTCTCGTACTATATTCGGTTTACTTATGACTTCTCTAGTTTTTAGACAAGTGTTTCGTGGAAACACAGGGTCTGAATTTAGAGAAGTTATAGGTATTTGAATATAGTAGAGAACCAGGTGTTGCAAGTATCGGGATTCTTCAAAGTGATCGAAGATGTAGATACTTGTGTATGGTGTTCAGTTGATAGTAATGATTAAGAGAACTTGCTTCTCTTTCGGGTTACTCATAATTGGAAGCATTCCTAAGTTGAGTAACGCTGATCGGCCTCCTTCCATTTAGTTGACATGCACTGGAGATAGCTGCATGATTTGAATCTGGTTCAATTAAATCAGTGCCTCTGGTTCTATATTGGATGTAGAACAGTTCATATCTTAACGTTGTTAAGGTACGGGGAGTTGTCCGGCTTATGCTTAAAACCAGACACTGGACAACTCAAGGCACGTTTCTGTAATGGCTGTTTGTGGGTTGACCCAGGCTATGACGCGGGTTGACTTTCTACCATCTGGATGAACAATAGCAATATTGTTCTAGACTCGCCACAGTTTTATTAAAAATGGATTTTTTCAAAAACAGCAGTGGGAGTATGGTAGAACTGGAAGTGATTCCAGGACCGCAAACGATTACTGAAGATTTGATAAGGAACCTAAAGATTCAATCTGATTTGACATTCCATTGGCCACTCCGCAGGGATGGTGGGTAACTTCAGGCACCCGAGAGGTACTCCGGTAGCCTCAAGGACGGTGACAGGGAAGTTCTTGTTTACCCACACTTGCCATTGTTGTTGTTCCAGGCTGCGAGACCCGGCAGGAGGATGAGTATAGCGTCGTTCTGAACTAGCTTCAGAAGTGTACGTGTATATGACTCTGCCAGAGGGTTGTCGTAGTCAGTGGGAGCAGCGGAAGCATTGGTGGACATCAGGCTTATGTCTATTTATAGACTAAAGCAGATGTAGCGGAGATAGATCATCCATTTCTGATGTGACAGTCACAGGTTTGACGTCATCAGAATAGGGGATGGATCTGTTGAGAAGGTAGTAGGAAGTGAAACTCTTATACTACGATCGGTTAGACTTTGGTCGTCACACAGTGGTTTCTCCACACAGGACTTGGATATATATCAGACATTCTGGTTACTAGATCTATGATTTTAGATCTAGATTTGGGTGGTTTCCTAATCTGGGTACCTTGACAGCATTCTATGAGTATTTAGAATGGACGACTCCTGGCACGGTAGTGTACCTGCAGGTGATGGAGTCACCCTCTCTAAAGGTGTCTTACAGACTAAAGGGGAGAGGGACGTGCATGATTGACAGATCACTTGCTCAGGCAATTGAGTCAATCGTGAGATGTCAAGTACCACACCAGATGTTGTTCTTGCACTAGATGCAATAAGTTGACATTAATCCAATCCTGGAGAAACGGTTGGAAGCAGTTTTAGAACATAAGTGAATGTTCTAGGGATATGATAACGACAGCCTCATTCAGGAGACAGTTATCATTCCAGGCTTCCAAGGTGACATGGACGATAAGGAGGTTGTCAGAGTTATAGTTTTCCCTCTGACGAGGGGCAGTATTTTGGACGGGTGGTCCAAGGCAATACTGAGGATGACATGGCACAGGATACTGATTAAGTTCAGTTGATGATACAGTCTAAGAAGTTTGGATTTGGAGTTCATTTATGAGCTAGGTCCCATCAGACATCCAGACATTCTAAGACAGGTATTGCTCATTTCGGGAGATAGTTTTCTCCGCAAACTTGAGATATAGAGAGACATAGAAAGAAACATCAAGGCGGATCCACTCACTGAGGCTATTCCTCGAACGCAATAGTTTCGCAAACGGATTTTGTGAAACTGACTAGTAGAGGAGTTGGGTGTTCGGTATCACACGGGCTGTGAGTATGCGACATCGCAATAATTAGCCTTGAGTGCAAGTGGGAGATTGTTGGAGATAGTGCCCTCAGAGTCAATTATTGGATCACAGGCACGTGATTGCAATGATTGAGGGAGGACCTATCCCGGTAAGACAGTCTTGCTCGAGATGATAGTATGCTATCTGGTTTACCTTTATCATCGTGTACTGCTTTAGGTGACCTGACATGTCGCTATTGCACGTTGATAGAGCCCCTTGGATTCTTGCTTGACTGCCAGCAGTATGAGGGCGATCATATAAGTGAGAGCTGGAGTCTATAAGCACATCCTTAAAAGGTCCCTAGTCATGGGAGTTTCGAGACAGGGCATCGATTCTCCAGAGTAGACTAGTGTATACAGTCGAGACCCCGACGAGGGGCGGTGGCCGGTCTCACAAGCCACTGGTGTCAGTTGGATCACCTAAGATGTATACAGGTGCTCATTGGGTTATGAGTACACCGGACAGGACTCGCCGGGAACATGCTAGTTGGTCTTATACCTGACGTCAGATAGCAGTTCCCAGGTGACATGTGTACAGGTTAGTTCATCGACCTGGGGATCGTCATTTGTCTCGTGTGAGTTCCCACTGTACTTTGATTACTACCCTACCACGGCTCAAAGGAGTCGTGCAAACAGGTTTTAGTTGGGTACAGTCCCGAGCCACATGGAGGCAGTGAGCGGATCTTCGGGGGTTTCGTCTCTCCCGGTATTGGGGGTGAGGTCGCGTTGTGTCTAGGAGAGCCATTACACAAAGACCTTGGCCAAGGCAGGAGATTTACTGGTAGGTATTCCAGTAGTATCTCAGGGTGTTCTGGGCTACACTCCGACACGACTTGTACCGCTTTTGGGGGTCTGACTTTTACCAACCCCCTAGGCCCGCCATGCGATGCTCATAGACGAACGGACCGGACTGTACGGATATTGTCACTGACAGGCTCAGTTGGGTGTCGGGGTGAGCTTCCTCATCGACGTCCCTTTTGGTCAATAGCTGGTGGCCCGTCACGTATTGGCTTATACCTCTGACGTGCTAGTGGTTAAATCCACAGCCATAGTATTGACGAGTCTTTAGAGTCCACCACACTTTCAGTTACTCAAGCTTTCGGGCGAAACGCTGTAGAGGCCGTATGGAGATATGGCAGGGTCCGATCAGATACGTGCGGTATTGCACGGATCAGGATCGGACAGTTTGTACTAGTAGCCGTATAGGTATATGGCAGGGTTCGATCAGATACGTGCGGTATTGCACGGATCAGGATCGAACGGATATTACTAGCCGGCTTTGGTTTAAGCCGGTCCTAGTTTAGTACAGTGTAGATTTTGTCTCATTGCATTTGTATCCGGTCAGGAATACAGATGCGGGTGTGTATGCACAGTGTCGGGGTTTTCCTGTAATTTATTACGGGACCAGTTTTCTGGAGTTGCCAGTTTGCTTTCCGTTCCGGTCGGTTTTCCTTTGTTCTTTCCCGGCCGGACTTTTCCGATGGAGGGGGGTTATTTGCAATTATGCAAATAACTTTAGTGGAGGGGTTTTCTTGCATAAAGTATTGATTATGATAGCTTCATATCTTTGCACCATTACTTGGATTAATGATGATTTGAGTGGGTATGGTTTGATGAAAGTGCAAGCATGGTTGTATGTTTTCTTGTCTCTTGATATGGTCACCTCTTCCATTCTCCTACACTCACCTCCCTTCATGTTTGCTATTACCTCCTCCACCATTCTCTTTTGGATGATAGTTTTCATTTAGAAAAGAGATAAGAAAAGAAAAGAGTGAAGAAGAAAAGAGAAGAGAGAAAGAAAAATGAGAGCGATTCATTTTGTGCATATCATTCTTCATCTCATTCCATTGCTAGAAAATTGAAAGCACCAATTTTCTACACACCATTCCTCCATCTATGGCAACCAACCCCAAAGTGAGACATTCACTCTACACTATATTCCTACAGCATATCTTGAGCATGTCGAGTAGCCGGCTTCATGCGCGAGTTGCCTCGGTATAGAGGTGGGAGCCCGTAAAGTACCCGGCTTCGTGGTGCCCTTTCCGACGAGGAGGAGACGGACGGAGATCCCACGAGGAGATCAGAGTGGAGATGAAGACCGGAGGACTTGGATCGTCGGTATATCTCTAACCCTTCTTCTTGTATGCTAGAACTAGTTTAATGGTTACGATCCGGAGTTTAGTGTGCGGTGGTGCCGGTTTGCAAAGTTCGCAAAAATTTAAGTTTACCACCGTTTCCGCGTTTGGCCGTCGGATTGACGGCCGGGGCGCCGCCGTGCACTTACAAGTAGGGGTACAGATGAGTTTGCTCATCAGCCTTTCTTTCGCTCAATATTTGGGTAGCCGTTACGTACAGTTAGTGCCGCTGACGTGCTTGTGATTAAATACACTGCCAGCGTATTGATGAGTCTTTAGAGTCCCACACAGAGGATTTTTCCGGTTCAGGCGATATGATATAGATGACATATATTGGTATATACATGTGTCCGATTAAATATGTGTATAGGCTACACGAACTTTAATCGGACGGTTGATAATACTAACGGTTTAGAATTACGCCAGATTATTAAATCAAGTTTTAATAATTTATATATATATATATATATATATATAATATGTATTCTAGTATTATTGTTCACTATTCATTTTCTCTCTTAGCTATTCGTATTTTTATACGGATACATGTATATGTATTTCGATATGTATACCAGGTTGTATTCCGTATTTATACGGAATATTTTCTAAAAGATGGACACCTCATTATATGATTTTCTTTTTAGCAAATCATTTGTAAATGAGGTGGAGGGTGAGGTAGCATGAGCATGGTTGGAGGTATGTAGAGAGGAATGAGCCTTTATTTGTTTATTGTAAATTGTTATGAGATATTTTTTGCATGGTTATAAAAAATGATAAAGCTATTCTTACTACATACTTCACTTTCTCAATTCTTTCAACACCTTGCTCATTTTTGCTCATGGCCACTTCTTCACATCCTCCTCCTTTTTTGGTTGCTTACTTGAGTTTAAGAAATAAAAGAAAAGTATAGTAGAAAATTTCTACATCCCCACTCTCCATTCCAAACGAGTTTGGAGCGTCGGTTGCTTCGCTTGGCGAAGCTGGAGCTTAGATCATTTCTCTCAGGTGGATCATCTTTGGCAAAAGAGGACCAATTTGTAAGCGCGATCCGGAACACTTGAAAAAAGTTTGAAGATGTGAGTATTGCTAACATAGTAGATTAGCATGGCATACTAGGTTTTTATTAGCAAGTTCTAACTCTTTAGTTCGATTTATGGATTGGGAAGTTTAGCAAACTAGAAATTTTTGAAATCTATGTTGCCATCTTACAAAATTAGCTTGCTAGTGTGCCTAAGTTTCCAGCAGTGGTATCAGAGCCATGCTAAAGACTAGACTCGTTTGCACTAAATTAGAGTTTTGATCGACGGAATTTTCCGAAATCACATTTCCAAAATTCTTGCTTGCTATTCGAATTTCAAAGTTGTTCAAAAATATTTTCAGGTTGTATTAAAATTAGGTGCAGGCAAAATTAGAGCTAGGAAAATAGTTTGGGCACCTAAGTACAAAATTCGACTGCTAATCCACCGCCAAATACACTATTTGGCCGCTGATTCACGACCCAATTTTGCCTACAGTGTCCTAAATTTTTTCTGGGGCTCTAGTTCATGAAAATGTGATTTTTGGAATATTTAGTTTTGGTCCAGATTTGTTTGTGTACTGGTTTGTATTTGGGGCCAATACGGAAAGTTTTAATCGATTGAAATATTAAATTCGTGTTTTTCTGTGCGTTTGTTTCTACGACCGTGAATATCATAGCGCGGTATAATCCGACTGGTTGCTATATATACAATCAGACGGGTTACAAACATGATATTCGCTTTGATGTTCTGTGTTTCTATGTTGATTATGATTATGTTGGATTTGTCGCGATGGATAGCTCGGTGTACATAGTATTAGATGTAGTTCTCTATGATATAATTTATATTCATATTGCGTGGCAAGCGTCCGACATGTGGACTGCCATCATCGCGGCTTGTATTATTCTTTGGGGCACGTCCAGGTTGCGGATGTAGTCGCCGTTGTATATTCAATTTTTCATTACATGCACTAGGATTACCCCGCGGTGGAGTGCTCGAGTAACCGGATTTTAGAGGGCAACGAGCCTCTATCTCATGGCATTGAGACCGGGATGCTTTACTCTAGAATTGACTGTCTGTTCGACGTACTCGTAAGCGGTATAGGATTGACCCGCGGAGGGGTGCCTAACTTATCGGATTTCAGAAGTGCTGGGTGGTTCGCAAACTTCATTGATTGGGGTTGCCTCGCTTCTGGGATTGGCGGGTAGCTTGCCACACTCGTAGGGGTCTAGGATCCGATACTACGTGGTCTCCACACGACCGGAAAATTGCATTCATATTTGGCTCCATTGAAATGTAATTTTCCTAGTTTATCAGCATTTCCATATTGTGTTTACTTCCACTGTGATTCTGCTGTGATATTTCTGTGATGTTACTTGATATCATGCGTCAGACGAATGTTCATATATATTATATATATATATATATCTAGTAGACTCTATATATGTTTTGCATCCGTGCTAGTCCTGTCTCTACCCTGTCGTAAGTTAAGTAACTTTACGGTGAAGACCCGGGATCCTGTAGAGAACGCGGATGGTATATATGTGCATGCCTATTTTCATTTCTTTCTGGAATGATATGATTAATTGATGGGACTGCATTAATTCTGATTAATGCAAGGAAAACAAATCTAAATTATATTATTGGAACCAATTTTTGAAAACTATAGGCGTTTACTTTTGCTTTGTGTCGAGATATTTAGTTAGAAATATTATGCACCTCATTCGATGAGGAAAGAGCCTGAATTCCTTCACAGGGAGTGACCTTTCTGGGACAAGTTAATGTGACTATAAATTACTCGGTTTTCTATAAAACCACTCATTTTGAAAATGCAGAGCCTAAAACACTCCTTGTCAAAACTGCTTGAGTTCCTACAACGATATCAAGTTCATTATGTTAAAGGTATTTCGCCAAAAACCAGTCGTAGCCCTCCATCATTTCAGATTAGTATTGCTTACTATTCGTGTTACGTTTGTCGTCACTATTCGCCGAGGCGTAGTGTGCGGTAGCTCTGTAATACTTTTCTGTTGCATAGATATGTGGATTGGTTAGGACAGTCGTACGACTTTGTTGATCATTCGTCAAGGGTCGTGCGGGTGGGTTAACACAATCAAGATAGTGACGGGTTGAACTTGACTAGGACCCTTGATTTGTTGATTATTCGTCAAGCTTCTTGGGTCCTAGAGGTAAAAACTATATCGGGAGTTTCAAATATAAAGGAAACTTGCCAGGCATGCGCATACTTTCTGGAGTGTGGTGACTTGAGTGGCTTCTGTCAAGTTATCATGCGATGATAGTTGGGTCCCGATTCCCATTGATGAGTAGGTGTTACTTCTCGAGTGATTTTCAGATGATCCCGACTAATTCTCCTTTTAGGGTTTGAAGGAGAATTCGAGAAAACAGTGGGAGATATCCTGATTAGATAAAATGATTAACCAATTTAATCTAGGTTAGAGTGCATGCTGAGTGTTTCTTTTCTCTCTCTCTCTCTCTTTGGCAGCGACCATGATCTAACCTCAAACTAAAACTTATGTACCAAGTTAACCGAACTTTCTTACAATCTTTAGTTTTGGATTGTCATGATTCACGACAAAGCCGCATATATCACTGCCACTCCTACTTTCCCTTTGCATTTGTCCATATCACTCCAGATCACTAGGAAGATCCATATTACTATTGGGTTACGATAGCGCCCTGATCATCTACCGTGGCCGATGCGGAACAAAAAAGATGTTTTAAAAATTTGGCGCTAAAGAATCCATCTAGATCGAACCATAAACCTATACTAGCTACAAAAACATACTAGCTAAAGGGTTAGAAATGGTTATACCGAATGAACCATGTCTTTCGGTCTTCAACCATATTACTTAGCTCCTTGAGGTGTGCTCGACTGAACTTGGCCGCCGGTCTTCCTCCATCGAAGATGATCCACCCGAAGGATGTAATCCATGGCTCTTGCTCCACGCCAAGCATCAAGTGAAGCAACTAGGGACTCTAGATTGCTAGTCTAGAGTGCCTAGGGATGTAGTGTATGAATCCAAGTGTTAATCTACCACACATCCTCTCTGGATTCTTAACTCATGAGATTGTAGAGAAGAGGTTAGAGATGAAGGTGGAGGAACTTTAGAAAACTTAGAGAGGAAAGTGAAGCATGATAGTGAGAGAGAAAAACTAAAGTGAGAAGGAACTCTCTCTCAAAAATAATGAGCCATCCATGGAGAGAGAAATTATCATGCTTGGTTTTGTAAAACATAATTTTCCAATTTAAAATCAAGCCCATGCTTGAATAGTTTGCACAAATGAATTAAAAATTCATTTGTGCAACACTATGCAAGCATGGTTCTCACCATACTCCCCCCTCTCATTTATCCACCTCATTTCTCATTTATAATAAATGGGTAAAATATAAATGAGGTGTCCACCTTCTAGAATGTTATCTGTATAAATACGAATTACACTCCACTGTATATAGATACATGTATTCGTACCGAAATACGAATACCTGAAGAGATAGAATAACACAAAGAATATAATACTAGAATATACATATCGAAATACATATACGTAAATTATTAAATCAATACCTGATTTAATAATCCAGCTCAAACCCGAGCCAGCTAGTATTATCAACTGTCCGATCGAAAGTCCTGGTATATAGTATAATCAATCGATCGGAACCCTGCACGTATGAAATACGGCTACTACATCGTTTCGCCAGAACTAAGGAAACCCTCTGTATGGGAATCTAAAGACTCGTCAATACGCTGGCAGTGGGTTTAACCACAAGCACATCAGCGGCACTAGCTGTACGTAACGGCTACCCAGGTATTGAGCGAAAGGAAGGCCGGCGAGCAAACTCATCCGAACCCCTTCTGAGCCTGTCTATGGCAATCTCTATGCAGTCTGGTCTGTTCGTCTAAGAGTATCACATATCGAGTCTAGGGGGGTGAATAAAGTCAGACCCTTAATAACGCTATATTTCGTGTCGGTATGAAGCCCATCACCCACTGAGAAACTACTGATCCAAATCAGTAATTCTCGTCTATTTTGGCAAAGAATTTTTGGTGAGGCCTCCCTTGCATCGCGCGACATCAACCCCCAATACCGGAAGAGACGAATCCCCGACAACCCGCTCACTACCTCCATGTGGCTCGGGACTGTACCTAACTAAAACCTGTTTGCACGACTCCTTTAAGCCGCAGTAGGATAGTAATAAAAGCACAGTGGGAACTCACACAAGATAAATGATGATTTCAGGTTGACAGACTAACATGTACCCATGTCATCTGGGAACTGCTATATGACAATAGGTATAATACCAACTGGCATGTTCCCGGCGAGTCCGTCCAGTGTACTCATAACCCAATGAGCACCTGTATACTATCTTAGGTGACTGACTGACACCAATGGCTTGTGAGACAGGCCACCGCCCCTCGTCGGGGTCTCGATAAGTATACACTAGTCTACTCCGGAGTATCGATACCTAGTTTCGATACTCCCTCGATTAGGGACATTTAAGGATGTACTTATAGACCCCCCAACTCCCACGTATATGATCGCCATCATAATCCTGGTAGTCAAGCAAAAAATCCTATGGGCTCTATCAACATGTAATACTGATCTGTAATACCATATAATGCATGTACAAGATGACAGAGACAAACTAGATAGCATACTATCATCTTGAGTAAGACTGTTCTATCCGTATAGGTCCTCCCTCAATCACCACAATCGCGTGTCTGCAATTACAAAAATTGACTCGAGGGCACTATAGCCAACAATCTCCCAGTTTCACTTAGGGCTAATTATTGCGGTGTTGCATACTCACAGCTCGTGTGATACCGAACACCCAACTTCTCTACTAATCAGTCTCACAAAGCCCGTTTGCGAAACTATTGCGTTCGAGAAATAGCCTCAGCGAGTGGATCCGCTCCAATGTTTCTATCTTTATCACTCTATATCTCAATTTCACGAAGAAAGACTATCTCCCTAAATGAGCAATATCTGTCTTAGAATTTATCTGGATATCTGATGGGACCCAGTTCATAAATAAACTCCAAATCCAACAAACTTCTTAGACCGTATCATCTACTGAATTTAATCAGTATCCTGCGCCATACCTTCCTCAGTATCCGCTTGGACCACCTGTCCAACATAACCCTTCAAAAGAGGGAAAACTATAACTCTGACAGCTACTCTGTCATCCAGGTCACCTTGGAAGCCAGAAATTATAACTGCCTCCTAAAGGAGGCTGCCATTACCATATACCAAGAACATCCACTTATATTCATAACTGCTTCCTAACGTTTCTCCAGAATTGGATTAATATATATGCTTATTGCAGCTAATGCAAAAGCAATATCTGATGTGATACTTGACATCTCATGATTGACTCAATTGCCTAAGCAAGAGATATGCCAATCATGCAAATCCCTCCCCTCATCAGTCTAGAAGACATCTCTTTAGAGAGGGTGACTCCATCACCCACGGGTACACCACTACGCCAGGAGTCGTCCATTCTAAAACACTTTAGAATAGTGTCAAGTACCCAAATTGGGATACTTCCCAAATCTAGATCTAAACCATAGATCTAGTGACCAGAATCCCTAATATTTTATCCAGATCCTATGTGGAGAAATACCTTGTGACAACCACAGTATAACCGATCGTATTATAAGAATATCACTTGCTATCAAGAGCATATCATCTAAATACTAGGACATCACTGCCTACTACCTTCTTACCAGGTCCATCTGTTGTTCTGATGAAGTCAAACTCTATAACGATCACATCAAAACTAGACGATCTATCTCCGCTATACCTGCTTTAGTCTCCAAATAGACATAAGCTACTTGCCCACCATACTTCCGCTGCTCCCACTGACTACAACAACCCTCTGGCAGAGCCATATACATATGCACTTCTAAAGCTAATTTAGAACGATGTTATATTCATCCTCTTGCCAGATCTCATAGTCTAGAACAGTAGTAGTGGCAAGTTTGGGTAATTAAAAACCTCCCTGTCACCATCTTTGAGGAGACCAAAGTACCTCTCGGGCGCCTGAGATTACCCACCGTATCTGCGGAGTGCTAATGGATTGTTGAATCCAATTGAATCTTTAGGTTCTACTAAATTTTTAGTAATCGTTTGTGGTTCTGGAATCACTTCCAGTTCTACCATACTCCCACTAATATTTTCTGAAGAGAATTCATTTTACTAAAACTGTGGCGAGTTAAGAACAATACAACTATTGATCTTCCAGATGGTAGAATGTTAACCCTCTTCAATGCCCAGGATAACCGACAAACCTCCATTACTGAAACGGGCCTAGAGTTTATCCAGATTCTGGTTTTAAACATAAGCCGGAAAACTCCATATACCTTAACATCGTTAAGATATGAAACCATTCTATATCCAATATAGAAACAAAGACACTAATTTTATTGGAACAAGATTCAAAAATACATGCAGCCGTTTCCAGTGCATATCAACTAAATGGAAGGAGGCCAAGCAGCATTACTCATCAAGGATTGCACCCACGCATGAGTAACCTGAAAGAAAAGCAAGTTCTCAAAACTATTACTTACAACGGAATACCAAACACAAGTATCTATATCTTCGACCACCTTGAAGAATCCTGATACTTGCAACATATGGTCCTCTACTTTATTCTTATACCTATATCTTCTCAAAATTTGGACCTTGTATTTCAACGAAATACTTGTCTAAAACTAGAGAATGTTAGTTATATGTATGCCCTAGAGGCCATTACTGTACATGTGATGTATATTGTAGTGGATGCTTGGACATATATAGGGAGGACTTTCTTGCTCGACATGATTGTATGCTATCTGGTTGCTCTTTATTTTAACACGTGGACTTGTATTGGTTTACTGTCTTACTATCACATGTTGATAAAGCCTTTAGGATATGTACTTGACTACTAGGACTATGATGCAGATCATACTAGTGGGGCCAGTGTATTCAACGAGTACATCCTATAACTGTTCCTAGTCGAGGAAGTATCGAGACAGGGCATCGATACTCCAGAGTAGACTAGCGTATGCGCTTCTCGACCCATATGATGGGCGATGGATGATCCCATATCCATTGGTGTTTGACATCAGAGAAGGTATACGGGTGCTCAGTGGAGACTAGGTACACTGAACGGACTCGCCGAGAACTCCTAGATGGTATTATACCTATCGTCGGATAGCAGTTCTCTGGTGACACTGGTACAGGTTAGTCTGTAGACCCGAGATCGTCATAAATTCTTATGTGATTCCCACTGTGCTTTGATTTCCACCTTACCACGTTCAAGAGAACGTGCAAAACGGTGTCTTTTGGGTACAGTCCCGAGTCACATGGAGGCAATGAGCGATAGGAGGGGTTTCGTCTCGCTCGGTATAGGGAGTTGATGTTGCGCTATGCTCGATTGGCCATAACAGGAAATCCCTGGCCACGGTTGCTGAGATCTACTGGTAAGAGTTATCAGTAGTTTCTCGAACCGTTATGGACCTTGCATCGGCATGACTTATCAGGTTATTGGGGTTTGACGTTATACCAACCCCAGGCTGTGATATGCGACATATCAGACGAAGAGACCGGACTGTACGGTAGTGTTACTGATTGGATTTGCAGGAGTACGAAATGCTTGCTTGTTGATCTTCTGATCGCTCAATACCCGGGTGGCCGTTACGTTTAGCAGACCGCTTGCGGCTTGTGGGTGTTTGATATGATCATCACCTACTGCCGGCGCATTGACGAGTCTTTAGAGTCCTACACAGAGGTTTCCTGGCTCAAGAGAAACAGAATAGGAGCGCATATGTGATATGTGCGGGACCGAGATTAATGTGAGTATGTGATACCGCATTCTATTCTCGTGATGTGTGACATGATTGGTTATATGTGATATAGCCGAGTTATCGGATCAAGCGTTGATTCGATAAGATGTTGCATTTAATATTAGTTGGTTATATGTGATATAGCCGGATTATTAAATCAAGAGTTGATTTGATAATTTAGTGTATAATTATATATTTGATATATTATATTACATTAACTAATATTTAGCTCACTAATGATTTCTTTTCTCACTTGATGTGCACATTGTATATATGTGATATGTATATTTGTGTACATGTATCGTGTCATGTTTGATGATACATACAAGATGGGTGTATGAGATTAATACCAAGCTAGGGTTAAGTTAGGGTTTCTATTTATGTTAAGCTAATTCAAAAGAGATTGACTTTGTCATGGTAAAGCTTGGACAAAATCTTTTGGATAAGCTTTGACAAAGTCAACACTTTTGTCTAGTTAAAGATATTTATCAAACTCAACCCTTAACCATAGTGTATGGTTTATTCTCTACATGAGTTAAGCATGATGGATTTAACTCAACCATGGGTGCAATAATTCATTTGGATGAATTATTCATGAGTTCTTATTCTTCTTCTTCTTCTTTAAGCTCCATGAAAAGCTTTCTAGCTTCAATGGAGGTATGAGATAAAATGTGAGAAAATGAAATCTAAAGTGAGCCCACTTCCTACTTCATCATCCTCTACTACCTGCCATTTAGTAGAGTGTGTTTGCTTCACTAATTATATGATTAGTGAAGAAATAGCTTGGGTTAGTGTCTCCTCGACATAGATCATCTTCGGCCTCGAAGACATCGAAGCAAACACGTTCGTTTCTTCAAGGGATCCTCTCTAGAGTCCGGAGTTTGCAATCGCAGCGAAGGGGACTACTACATGGAGCTATTTGAAGTGAAGGACCGGTCTACAAAGGTTGTATTCCTTGCTCACTATAACTTGCAAAGTGTTTGCATATGTTTTCCGTATTATTTCTAGTAAACGATTCATGGTTTGGGTTAGCTAGAACGGCAAATTTTTGAATTTGGTATGGATGATACCTCCCGAAACCTTACTGCCGTGCTAGTCAACCCTACAGTGGTATCAGAGCCATGCTAGAAATTAATACGGATTTTGTTAAGATCACGAAACCAAAACAACTCCGAAACTTGAAACGGAAAACCCCAGTTTCTGTCGATTTTAAATAGTGTTCAAAAAATTATTTAAACAAGTGCATAATGATGTATGTGATACTTCATGAACACACAACAAAACCCAACCTTAGGGCTTGGACAAAGGCCGGCGATCAAGCTAGGTTTTCCGGCGTCGTCGGATTTCTCATGGTGAATGGGGTTGAGTTTTGTGGTATTTTCCAGTCTCTGGGTTTTGGTATTTCAGGTGTTGTTTGTTTTTGCTAATTTTGCATGTGATGTAATCTTGCACTGTAAGCAATTCGGAGTGTTTCGTATTCGTAGTTTTAACATTGTTTCGGGTTATTCGCATGTTGTCTAGACGAAGTTAAAAGGTCCGATCGAATGTCAGAAACCCATTTTTCCAAGTTTAAAGTATTCGGAAACATATGCAAGTGATTCTGTAGACCCTCTAGAAGAACGAAACCTTAACTCGATTATGTGGCCGTCAGAACCGCCACTAAACCTTAAAGTTTGTGGTAGTTCGGCGTTGTCACATGTGAGGCGTTGGTTTGACCTTTCTACGGCTGGTTCATATGTACTGTGGCATTTTCTGGGTATTACTAAAACCGTGCTCAAATGTTGAGCAGTCGGGAAATTGTAGGACTTTGATGAATCGATCGAAGTGTTTAACGTCGTCCGGGTATCATGTGATAGGATAAAATATTTGGAATCCACAAATGTAGTTATGAAATAACTAATTTGAATGTTATAAATCTAGCAATTTAGTCTTATTTGATCGGTTGCCACGGGATTTTGATATGATCAAAAGTCCGTCGCAATCACGTAGTGTACGCGGATACTCGCCGGGTAAACTTAATAGATAGCCATGCCCCATAGCCCCGACCAAGTGACTGTAGGAGAACCCCGTTGCCTAAAACATCCGTTCGGGTGCTCGCGGCAGCGGTGTTCCGCCTTAGTGCACTTCGTCGACGACATCGGGGGTTGCCGCCGTCTACTAAAGTTTCCGATGAGCATTCGATCAGGATGTCGGGAATCTTGTTGAATTGCCCGACTGGATATTGAAAAGTGTTTTCGAGATCGAGACTAAAATGCGGGGTTTATAATTGTTAGGCATGCGATATCTAAGGAATTCATTTGGTTAGGCATGAAATCCAATATATGTGATACATTAGGTTTATGATGTCTAAGGTGGTTGTGGATTCCAACTGTTGTAGTTTTTCACTTTCTTTTCTGCGACCGTAAGTGTAATATATGGTGTATTGCCGGTTTCGGTGCTATATGTCAACGACAACTGGGGTACGCATATTTACTTACGTTGATAACATGTGATGTTATGCGTTACTGGGATATGTTATATTGGATCGTCATATTTGAATAGCCGGGGTTTTTATGTGAGATGAGAGTTTTTCTTTTTCATTCATGTAAAATTCATTGTATGTAATATTCTTTTATTGGGGCACTTCCAGGTTGAGGATGATGTCACCATTGTATATTATTTACTTTTCCGCATTAGGATAGACCCAAGGCGGGGAGCATAAGTAACCGGGTTCTAGGGTCCAGTGAGAGACAATCTCGAGGAGTCGAGACCGGGTCTCCTAACTCTAGAATTGGCAGTGTTACTTGCCGCTCTCGTAGGGGTCTAGGGATGTAGGGTTTGGCTATTTATCGCGACCGTGGAATTCGTGTTTTATACAGGCTTGATATAAAACACGGAAATCCTAATATATCCAATATTTCATATATGTTCTTCTGCTGCAATGTTCTGTGATGAGATCATATTATTGCTTGAGACGAATGCTTATATTATATATATGTGATATATATTATATATTGTTGATTTCGTTTCATATCTGATGCTTGTGAAACATAATAAAATGGGACTTCATTAATGAGATTAATGAAATAAAAGAAACCTAAAGATATTGTAGAAACTTGTTTATAAAAATTGATAGCTCTAGTTCTTGCTTTGCATAGCGGTATTCCTTGTAGAATATCCAACACCTTATTCGATAAGGAAAGAGCCGAGATCCCTTCACCGGGAGTGACCTCTTTAGCAAAACTAGCAGATGCTACACACTCGGTTTGTCTTTTGATTGCTTCTATAGTTTTTACTTTGCATAGTGGTATTTATGAAATATCCTGCACTTTATTCGATAAGGAAATAGCCGAGATCCGTTCACCGGGAGTGACCTCTTTAGAAAAACTAGTAAAAGCTTCAAAAACTCTCCATTTAAATTCACTCGATTCTACAACGATATCAAGTTCATTACGTAAAAGGTTTTCTTAAAAACCTGTCGTACCCTTCCGTCATCTCAGATAAGTACTTCATAGTATTCATTCTACGTTTGTTGACCTGCGTCAATGTGTAGTGTGCGGTAGCTATTTATGCTTATCTGCTAAAGCATATGATGCGATTGAGTTAGGGTAGTCGTGCGACTTTGTTGGCCTGCGTCAAGGGTCGTGCGGGTGGGTTTAATTCAATCGGGAAATGTACGGGTTGAACTTGACTAGCGGACTATGGTTTGTTGGCCTGCGTCAAGGTCATAGGACGCTAGGGGCAAAATATTATCGGGAATTTCAAGTGTTGAAATTTGCAATGAGATTGCATACCTTCTATGAGATAGTTGGATCCCGATACCCACTGCGAGTAAGAGTTACTCCTGGGAGAGTTTTAAACATTACAATTAGCCGATCAAGTAGGTGTCTAGAAAGGTGTTAACGGGGTTACGCCGCTGGGAAAACGAGGTTTATTTTAATTAGGTCCGTGCGAAAGCACGGGGAACCTCTCTCAAAGTACCGGCACTAGCCTGGCTGAAAGATTGGCGAACTTGTATGGTGTAATTAATCCCGGCTAGTCTTACCTTTTAAGGTTTGAAGGAAGATTTGACTAAAACAGTAGGAGCTATCCTGATTAGATAAATTAATAACCAATCTAATCTTATAAGAGCATACGCTGAATGTTTTCTTCTCTCTCTCTCCAGGTAGCGACCATGTCACGCCTTAATCAAGATAATAATATGGATGTATTGACCGAACCCGCTTGTTATAATGAGCTGGGGAATGTTGGTCCCGCTCCAACTTATAATTGTTATAAGACCGAGAAGGATATAGGGGATTACCAGAATTCCCGTGCCGCCCAAACAAAGAAAGTGTATGTTGATGCATATTCTTCGGGTGTGTTCATTACAGAGAACTGTTTCTCAGTATCCTTTACGTCCTGGGTATAAGATACAGGATCAGGATCCCACATATGTAATATGTTACATGGGCTACAGATAGGTAGAGAACTGAGAATGAGTGATAAGTTTCAAGAGTTGGAAATGGTGCAAGTGTTGCAGCCAAGTTTGTTGGCAGTTATCACCCTATATTACAAAATACATTGATTCTGAACGAATGTTATTAGATACCGAACCTGAAATACAACATCATATCAGTCTCTTTATCATGTAAAGAAGGATATAGTTTTGTATTGCTGGATAATGTTTTGAATATTTCCTATATCAAGAGTTGATCGGTTCAGGCACGTTATCTAAAAGCATATACTTCAAAATCAAACCACAGTTCTTAATGTACAAAACACATATAAGAGGAAGAGTTCAGAAACGAATTCTTCTTGAGGCATTGTAGACTAGGTCATATCAATGCGAACCGACTAGCTAAGTTGTATTTAGATGCATATTTAAATCAGTTTGAATTTACATCTTATGAAACTTGCCAGTCATGTCACAAAGATAAGATGACCATAGCTCCGTTTATTGGAAACAGAGAAAAATCTAGTGAACTCTTGGGATTGATACATGATGATGTATGTAGGTCCCCTGTCTACACATGCCAGGACTGGTTCTTTGTACTTTATTATATTCACTGACGGTCTTTCAAGATTCGCACATGTGTTCCTGTTGAAACACAGGTCTGAACCTTTTGAGAAATTCAAAGAATATAAGTTAAAAATAGAGAACCAAAAACATGTATAAGTATTATTTCCTTTGATATGATCAAGGAAGAGAATACTTGAGCACGGAATTCGTGGACTATTCTAAAGGAGAATGAGATTCTCTTTCAGCATTACTCCTCCGCATTCACTACAGCACGTCGGTGTATCGGGGTGGAGCAATCACACCCTATTAGATATGGTGCGCTCTATGATGAGTACTACTGAGTTTCCTATTTCCTTTTGGGAATTATGCACTTAAGAAGCTGCATACTTATTGAATTGGGTTCCAGCCAAATCAGGTGTCTACCACTCCATATGAGATATGGTATGGGAAGAGCCCATCTCTTAAGTAAGTTAAGATTTGGACAAACTCAAGGTAAGGTCAGTTCTGTGGAAGTTTGTTGGATATCCCAAGCATTTGCAAAGGAATATATTCTACTGCACCGAGGAACAAAAGGTGTTTTGTTTCTCATCATGCCAAGTAGAACTGGAAGGAGTTTCAGCTTAACAAACTACAGCTGATGATTTGGTAGAACCGGAGGATTCAATATTTCCCGACGAACCTCAACCTCTCCACCGATCTGGTAGGGTTCCTCATCCACCCGACAGATACTTCGGTTTTCTCTATGACAGTAGAAGCGAGGATTGCATCATGAGATGATGACCCAACTAGTTTCGAGCAGGCCATCAGGAGTGGGGACTCTGTAAGAATGGCGGGATGCTTAATGATCTGAGATGGAATCTGTATACACCAACAAAGTATGGACTTTGGTTGCTATATCTGAAGGGTTAAATCCCCATCAGGAGCAAGTATTTCTTGAGAAGATTACTTGGTGTACATGGAAAAGTTGAGACTTTTAAAGCTAAGGTTTGTTGCAAAAGGTTCTCATCATCGACCAGGTGTGGATAATAATGAAACCTTTTCTAGTGCCTATGCTTAAGTCCATCCGGATCCTACTTGCCATTGCTACATACTATGAATACGATATCTGGCGGTTGGGTGTCATGACTGCTTTTCTAAATAGTGATTTAGAAGAGAGCGTCTATAAGTATACAGCCAGAGGGCTTCGTAGATAGTGGGAGCAGCGGAAACGTGTGCAAGTTGCTTTAAGGGTTAAAGCAGGCATCACGGAGTTAGAATATCTGTTTTGATGTGGTAGTCAAAGAGTTTGACTTCATCAAAATGGTAGATGAACCATGTATATACAAAAAGATAGTATGGAGTATGGTGATGATCCTCGTATTGTACGTGGATGACATACTCTTGATAGGAAAGGGGTTTCCTATGCTACGCTCGGTCAATCTCCTCTTATCACTGGGATTCTCCAAATAGGATCAAGCTGATACCTCCTAAATCCTGGGTTTTGGATCTATGAGATAGATCTAATTGGATGTTAGGATTCTCACTAGCTGTAGTGAGATGGTATCAATCGATCCTGGGGAGAATCACAGGAAAGGTTCCAGGGTGATAAGGACGACTGAATGTCATTCACAGACATTGTCTTAACCCTCAGTTGAGGGACGGTATGTTGGAAGAGTTCCAAGCTAGATACCGTGACATACTAGACGATAAAGGATGGATATATTACAACCAAAGATACTACCAACGAGACAGTCTGGATATATATATAAGTTCATGAGATGAACTTTGTTCCTACCATTGTGTGACAATGGAGTTATGGCTGCTTAGGCCACGGAACCCCCGTCCCATCCGTGATCCAGACATATTCTGAGGCAGTATCACCTGATCATGGAAATGGTTGATCTCCAGGGGATCGAGGTTAGGAGAGTAGACACTGAGGTTAACACGGCGAATCCACTCACCAATGCCTGCTTCCCCAAATACTATTTGAGAGATTTTGGGATGGTTGAGTATGAGATACTATAACCACTGTTGATTGTTGGGTATGAGATACTACAACAGATGACCCTAGTGCAAGTGGAAAATTATTAGTTATATATATGCCCTAGAGGCCATTACTGTACATGTGATGTATATTGTAGTGGATGCTTGGACATATATAGGGAGGACTTTCTTGCTTGACATGATAGTGTGCTATCTGGTTGCTCTTTATCTTAACATGTGGACTTGTATTGGTTTACTGTCTTGCTCTCACATGTTGATAAAGACCTTAGGATATGTACTTGACTACTAGGACTATGATGCAGATCATACTAGTGGGGCCAATGTAGTCAACGAGTACATCCTATAACTGTTCCTAGTTAAGGGAGTATCGAGACAGGGCATCGATACTCCAGAGTAGACTAGCGTATGTTCTTCTCGACCCATATGATGGGCGATGGATGATCCCATATCCATTGGTGTTTGACATCAGAGAAGGTATACGGGTGCTCAGTGGAGACCGGGTACACTGAACGGACTCGCCGAGAACTCCTAGATGGTATTATACCTATCGTCGGATAGCAGTTCTCTGGTGACACTGGTACAGGTTAGTCTGTAGACCCGAGATCGTCATAGAGTCTTGTGTGATTCCCACAGTGCTTTGATTTCCACCTTACCACGTTCAAGAGAACGTGCAAAACGGTGGCTTTTGGGTACAGTCCCGAGTCACATGGAGGCAATGAGCGATAGGAGGGGTTTCGTCTCTCCCGGTATAGGGAGTTGATGTTGCACTATGCTTGATTGGCCATAACAGGAAATCCTTGGCCAGGGTTGCTGAGATCTACCGGTAAGAGTTATCAGTAGATTCTCGAACCGTTATGGACCTTGCATCGGCATGACTTATCAGAATATTGGGGTCTGATGTTATTCCACCCCCAGGCTGTGATATGCGACATATCAGACGTAGAGACTGGACTGTACGGTAGTGTTACTGATTGGATTCGCAGGAGTACGAACATGCTTGCTTGTTGATCTTCTGATCGCTCAATACCCGGGTGGCCGTTACGTTTAGCAGACCGCTTGCGGCTTGTGGGTGTTTGATATGATCATCACCTACTGCCGGCGTATTGACGAGTCTTTAAAGTCCTACACAGAGGTTTCCTGGCTCAAGCGAAACAGAGTAGGAGCGCATATGTGATATGTGCGGGACCGGGATTAATGTGAGTATATGATACCGCATTCTATTCTCGTGATGTATGACTGATTTGTCTCAAAACTATCTAGTAATCGCAATCAAGAACGGCGTCGCTTGTAGCTAGCCGGTGAGTACGGGTCGGTCCACAGGGATGTTGTGAATTTCCTAATCGCTCTTATGAGTTAATTCCGATGGGAGCCGGATTGATTATTAAATCTAAAAACTAAATTATTCTATACTAAGATTATCTAGATCTAAGTCTTGCTAGGGTTAGGCCTAGGGTAGGTTTGGAAATGTAAATAATTCTCAACGCTTTCTATACCCAAATTAGGATCTATGAGGTGCTATGGTAATTATCAATAAAGGGGATTAAATCCATTCGGGAAAGTGTTCCTTCCTCTAGGTTCTTGTCCTTCCTTTATCAATCCTTACCCTAACCTCCATGGAAAACCATCACAACCGGGCCTTTATACTACGGTATCACCGCTACCTCGATGGATTGGGTGCCGTAGGGAGCGGTATGTGTATGTATGCATGGAGTCCTTTTAATTATATGTGATGGGTAAGAAAGGGATGAGAGATCTCATCTCTCAAAAGCCTTCCCCAAAGCTAACCCTAACAAGCGAGGAGACTACTCGCTCATTAGGGAATTTAAAATCATTTATTTAGGGCAGAGAATGAAAAATTACCTAGGGCAAGAATTGAAATTACCTACTTACTTTACAGATGGCTCTCTCTAAACATTTACACATGGTTGTCAGATTTGAATAGATGATATGAAAAGAGGCATCGATGCTCTCTAAAAGAATTCTGAATTTTATTCATAAAAAGAGGCATGGAGGCATAACCTAATACAAGCTTTAGAGTTCCTATTTATAGAGGATAGGAAACCCTAGGTTATAATTGAATCGCACGTCTGCATTTACCAAAATATCCCTAGTTTGACCAGTCAAAGCCGCCACAAGACCTGGTAAAATTTTCTGCCAATAAATCATCAACACCGCCGCGGAACCGCGGCCTGGTTTGGCCGCGGTTCCGCGGGCAAACAATGGAATTGGGATATGAACTTTTGTGGGCTGGCTCTGGTTGTTTTGGGCTTCCTGTATCTTTGGTTCTTTTCTCAGATTGGTTTCTCGTTCTCTTTCAGATCTTCCAGTGAATAATTGTGGTGGACTTTACCCGTTCGCTTCGCAATATTGGACCTTGCATTGCTTTGTACTTTGTGAACTTTATCTTTTATGTAGGCTTGATCAAGATTCTTCTGTTTGTTGGTTGTAGTTCCACTTTTGCATCGTCTTTTATCTTTTTCACTGTTTTAGATCCAAGAACCTGTAACCGGTAATATGTAGTAGACATGCGTCAAAAGCACCTGTTTATTTATAAAATGAATAAGAGTTGGGAATATAATAATGCAATATTATGGTATGAACAAATACTCCCAAATTTATCTTTTGCTCGTCCTCGAGCAAACTTAGTTTTATTCTCGACAAAAACCTAACCGCACTTTCGCAGGGAAACGCTATTGCACTGAGCTCATGCAACAAGCCGTTAAACCTCTAGGTGTTCCTAGTAGGAGGTGTGTTGTCTCCTGAGGGTTTTCAGCGGATACTACCCACAAAATCCTATCAATTCGGCTTTTCGACTTTAATTCTCTAATTAGGGTTTTCTAACAAGGAATTCTATTATCGTCGACTCGTAAACTATCCATCCATATTTTTCACACTTCCTCATTATTTAACTTAAGATTATATATGTTCTATAGACTTACTTAGCTTTCGGCATTTCTTAAGTTTTCCATCTCCACTTAGGAATTTTTATCAACTCTACTAAAGATACAAGTTCTATTCTTCACTCCTCTCTCTTATCCAAATCCCAATCACATACCCCTACGTGTGTGTATAGATCACCCCTACACTTGGAAATTCAAATCAAGCAATCATACTCTTGTCCGTTGTCCAAAACACTTCTTAATTGGTGAATTTTTAATTGAATTTTGCTTACACATCCTTCATGCGACTGTTAATACTTCTTGAGGTACCAACGACCGATTACAAAATGCGTTTGCACTTTAAAGCGTAATTCCTAGTCTTGCAATACCCAAGGCTTTTTAGCAGTGACTCCCAAACCAGTTGGTCTAAGGCACTAGGTGATGAAGCACCCTCGCTAAATATTTTTCTATTTTTGCAGCCTTAAGTAATCACAAAAACCATTGTTCATTTTTTTAATTCTTTATTCACATTTTTTTTTCATTTTTTTCATCGTACTAAGGACTTTAGACAAGAGCATTTCAAGGTCTCCTCTACTATTCCAAGTTTCAAGATGCGTGATTGTGCAAATTGTAGGGTATACATTTTCAGAATCTAGACTTAAGCTAGGAATTATTTTTCAAACTTATACTCTAATAAGAATATCAATAATTCTCCTTTGTTTTGACTTAGCCCACGAAGTGAACTCAAAATTTGCCTATTTCTAAATAAACTACAAAGACATATACTTTCTACCGTTAAACTTTAAGAAAGGTTATTTTTAGGGTTTTTAATTTACTAACTCTAAGATCTAGTTGTTCCTAGCCAGTTAACCTATTTGTCAAACTCAAATCAAATAAGGCCAAAATTGAATACATTAATTTTTATAATTTTTGAAAATTTTCAATTTTTATGGGTTTTAAAATAAGTATGCAAATGCAAAAATATGTACAAATGAATGCGAAGGAAGAAGACATACCGAGCATACCCCCAAACTTAAACTTGACAGTGTCCTCACTGTTATGCTACACCAAGAGTGTCAAAATTGTCGGCACTCCCATGTTTATTTATTTACAATTTTTTTTGTTTTTATTTTTTGATTTTTTTTTGTTTATTAGAAAAGAAAACAAAAAATATATATACAATAAAGTCCTCCCCAAACTAAGCAAGGCCTTACATAAGCCAAAGGTGAGCACCAACCATTCAAAAATCTTATCGTGGTAATGGTAGGGTTGGTGAAAGAATGGGGTGGAAAGAAAAGAAATGAGAAGCACACGAGACCATGTGGGAAGAAAGGTAGAATATGGTCTCGGTGGGGGATAAGAATGGCGGAAAAGAGAAAGAAGTGTAATTCGATCTTGAGGGTGTAAATCGAGTGAATAAATTAGCACAATTTGTGATGACCGATGTGTTAAAAGTGATTGTGCCAATCTATCAACCCGTCGAGAAATGGGGTCAAATCCCTCAAGATTCGCAAGAAAACATGGGTACATCGAACTTGGTATTGGAGATGAAAGCGTAACGGTCTCTTGTAAGGTCGGAACGATAGGACGGATGAAAGGTAGTGAATTAGGGATAGTCTCATTCTCACCGTAGTAAACTGTCTCGAACTCGAAAGACTCCATCAATGGTTCGAAACGACTGTAAGTAACCGAGTCTGATGGTTCAACTAACTCATCTGAAAATTCAAAGGACTCAAACTAGGGCGGTGAGTCTTCAACATCGCCCGAAAAAGTGAAACACTCGTAAGTGTTATCGGCTGAGAGAACTGTGTCAGATTCAAAGGAAAAATTTTCAAGCTCACAGTCTTCAAGCATGGTCGGAACGATGGAAAGGAGAGAGGGTGATATAACAGTTAAAGGTTCGGGAGGATGAATTGGAAAATCCGACACATCAAACAAAAATGGTTCAACCTCAATATTATCCTCAATACTATCCTCATAATTCTCCTCAATATTTTCCTCAAATTTTAGCCTATCCATGCCATTATCATAAAAATCAAGACGCATATGGAGTTCGGGAGAAACAATTAATGACTCGGGATGATGAACTGGACATAAAATTTCACTCAAATCGACTGGTTCATCATCCAAAATATTCCCGGCATCTATATCCTCAATCAAGTGAAAATCAATATTTTCTGACACCTCCTCAAAAGTATGGATATTTATCAATTTAGGTTCTATAGTGGAGGTGTAAAGATCGAAAGGATTAAGTGTGGTTTCACTCGAAAGGGGTTCTTCACAATCTGGCAAATCAAGCACTACAAAATCACACAACTCGTTTTTATTTACAACTGGTGAACTATTTGGGACAATCGATGGAAAACCGGAGTTGTGGGCTTCAACTGGGTATGGGTAGGTCTGATTTGGTATTGTGTAGAACTCACTTGCTCCTCTCAAATTCTCATTCTGTCCAACCGCCTCCTCATACATTGAAAAATTTGAAGCTAGTTGGAAACTAGCGACCGGTTCAATAGGTTGTATAAGTGCGGCGATGGACACATCCACATTCCTAACCATTTTGTTTGTTGCTGAAATATAAGCTTCCAACGACTGTTCCAAACTAGACATGGGTTGTGAAGGGGTTTTGGTAAAAGATTCGAAATTGTTTGGATACGTGAAGCTCCCAAATGGCTGTGTAGAATCAATGTCTAGTGAAGGTGGGAAAGTCGGGTAGGACTGGTAGGAAGTGGATGGTTTGACATGAGTAGGATCAATATGTGGATAAAAAGATGAATGGACTTGTCAATCGCTAGAACTGGATGTGTGGAGAGGGGTGAAAGATCGGCTACGAGATTATGCAATGTGCTCAGCAATAGACATCGGTCTAGGAGTTACAACAGAACTAGAAAAAGTGGTATCAACGTACGAAGGTGGTGAAGGTGGACATGGTTGACACAAAGTGGGTTGCAAAGTCGAACTGTTTCTCCTAGACGCTTCTATTTGATCTTTCAACGAAATTTTGGGCATGGAGGGATTTTCCTTAAAGCGACTGAAGCAATTAACATACGACGCAAAGTTAGGTTCAGGATACCAAAGTTCGGAAAGTGATTTATGATGTGGGGTACCCATGTTAGAAGAAAGAGAAGAGAAAGAAGGTTAGGTGGTGCAAGGATTTATTTGCGGCAAAAATTTGCAAGTTCTCTAATAAAAATTTTCCTTTTTTTTCTTTTTCTCTTTATTTGGAAAAATTTTTAGCAAAAAGATTAAGGATATGCAAATCAGAAAAGATCACTTGCAATCATTTATTATTTTAAGCATAGCACAAAGAATCCTGCACAAGATTTGTTATTTGGAAAGGAAAAGATTTTTTTGAGCGCAAAGAAAAATCCTGCAGGAAAATTTACAGAAGATATATCGAGATTTGCAGAGGAGAAGCAGAGGAGACTTACAGTGCAATTCTCAAGAGCTGAAGTCACCAAGATGCCGCGTTCCCGCGGTCGGAAGCCACCTCGCACGGCGGTTCCGTGGTCACGTTGCCGGCGCGGGTCCCAGGAATTTTTTTGAGAGGATGATGACTCCAGATAACCGCGTTTCCGCGGTATGATCAAGGTTATTGCGGCGGATTAGCGGCGCGGTAGGGGTTGCAGATCGCCAAATTTTTTCAGCTCCTTGTTTGTTGTAATCTTCTGTTGTCAGGACCGTCTAATTTCTGTTTTGATCTCTGTAAATTTCCGGATCCAAATTTCTTTGTAGATCCTGCAAAATTCTCACAAGAATACCCTTTCCAAAAATAACAGATGATATATTTTTATATTTTTTTTTGTGATTTTTCAGATTTTTATGATTTTTTAAATTTAGATTAACCCAAAATTGCAAAAAGGAAATAACACGCCATCCCCGGCAACGACACCATTTGATTTGTCTCAAAACTATCTAGTAACCGCAATCAAGAACGGCGTCGCTTGTAGCTAGCCGGTGAGTACGGGTCGGTCCACAGGGATGTTGTGAATTTCCTAATCGCTCTCACGAGTTAATTCCGATGGGAGCTGGATTGATTATTAAATCTAAAAACTAAATTATTCTATACTAAGATTATCTAGATCTAAGTCTTGCTAGGGTTAGGTCTAGGGTAGGTTTGGAAATGTAAATAAATCTCAACGCTTTCTATACCCAAATTAGGATCTATGAGGTGTTATGGTAATTATCAATAAAGGGGATTAGATCCATTCGGGAAGGTGTTCCTTCCTCTAGGTTCTTGTCCTTCCTTTATCAATCCTTACCCTAACCTCCATGGAAAACCATCACAACCGGGCCTTTATACAACGGTATCACCGCTACCTCGATGGATAGGGTGCCGTAGGGAGCGGTATGTGCATGTATGCATAGAGTCCTTTTAATTATATGTGATGGGCAAGAAAGGGATGAGAAATCTTATCTCTCAAAAGCCTTCCCCAAAGCTAACCCTAACAAGCGAGGAGACTACTCGCTCATTAGGGAATTTAAAAACATTTATTTAGGGTATAGAATAAAAATTACCTAGGGCAAGAATTGAAATTACTTATTTACTTTACAGATGGCTCTCTCCAAACTTTTACACAGGGTTGTCAGATCTGAATAGATGATATGAAAAGAGGCATCGATGCTCTCCAAAAGAATTCTGAATTTTATTCATAAAAAGAGGCATGGAGGCATAACCTAATACAACCTTTAGAGTTCCTATTTATAGAGGATAGGAAACCCTAGGTTATAATTGATTCGCACGTCTGCATTTACCAAAATATCCCTAGTTTGACCAGTCAAAGCCGCCACAAGACCTGGTAAAATTTTCTGCCAATAAATCATCAACACCGCCGCGGAACCGCGGCCCGAGGCCTGGTTTGGTCACGGTTCTGTGGGCAAACAGTGGAATTGGGCTATGAACTTTCGTGGGCTGGCTCTGGTTGTTTTGGGCTTCCTGTATCTTTGGTTCTTTTCTCAGATTGGTTCTCGTTCTCTTCCAGCTTCCAGTGAATAATTGTGGTGGACTTTACCCGTTCGCTTCGCGATCTTGGACCTTGCATTGCCTTGTACTTTGTGAACTTTATCTTTTATGTAGGCTTGATCAAGATCCTTCTGTTTGTTGGTTGTAGTTCCACTTTTGCATCGTCTTTTATCTTTTT